>CM066329.1:322366041-324766041 GCA_033807585.1 Hydrophis major
AAAGCACGCGATCGATGCCCGCACTGCCAATCTACAGAACGCTGACATCAACGACATAAATAACGACCAAAGTTTCTTCCCCAACACATTTCCAACTACTTGTTCACTGAGGACGGACTTGAGACACCAAGTCTGAAAATTCCAGTTTCAGAATTACTCTTATTTTAGTGATGACACATATGATAACACTTACAAACACAAGCATGGACCAACATATCAGAGCTAGAGGAAGAATACACTGTAGTTTTAGTTGCCAGAATTATTTTCCCTAGGTAAACCATCATTCAATCAAATTCAATTAAGTGTGTGTGTGTGTGTGTGTGTGTAAATAATCTGAAGCTGTATTTTCAAGTCTTAAATTGGAAGTGCTTGGCCTAATATGATAATGAACAATACATTAGATTACTAATTGATAAATTCTTCTAGAAATATGAAGATCAATGCAAACCACAATAAAAACATGGGATCACTGAAAATGATTTAAAACAACTGAGTGAAACAGAAAAATAGATATAATCATGTCACAAAACCAAAAGCTGCATTGTAACAGATAACAGGTAATAATCTTAAACAATCAAAGGGAATGAATGCAGGGGTGCAATATAACAGGGTTAACTACTGGTTCGGGATTTACGAGCTTCCCTGTCCACTTTTAATCGTCATTAGCATGCTGTGTGCGGAGAAGCAGCCTTTGAAACTGTTATGAACTAATAAAATGCTTCAATAAAGTTTTATCAAACCTTTAGAAAAAGCAGGGTTCTAATCCTGCGCTTCTGATTGGCCGATAATAGCGATATTGGATTGGTCCATTCAGTAGAATCTGATTGGCTGTTAACGAGCCACTCTCATTGGTTTAAGGGGTTAACACTCCACGTTTCTCATTGGTTACTAGATCAGCAGCCTGCCCTATAAAAGGGCTGCTGCTGCCCTAGAGTTTTGCTCTGTTCAGAATGATTAATAAAGAGTTGAAGTTCACTGTTCACTGCCTCGTCTCCATTCCTTGCGCCCATGCACAGAACTTAACACTGGCGACGAGGATGGGATTCGGAGACGTCAGAGCTGACTGAACACTACAGAGCACCAAACAGAGCACGTGGCTAAAGGCACATTGACAGCGGAAACCATGTCCGGTGGCGCCATACCACCCGCTCCATTTGACCCGGCACAAGAAGACTGGGACTCATACATGGACCGGCTCCAGATGTTTCTGGAGACCAACAACTTGAAGGATGCCACAACGGGAAAAAAGCGAGCGGTATTCCTGACCCACTGCGGACCTGCCATTTTTAAGATGGCCAAGGCACTGGCGAAACCGGCTGAGGTGAAATCCATGGACTTGGATGTCCTCGAGCCCCTCCTAGGGGCCCACTATGCACCTACTGTACCAATGCTTGTCCGAAGACATGAATTTTACCAGAGAGACCAGCGGAAAGGAGAGAGCATTGCAGATTTCATCACGGATCTCCGGAACCTGGGAGGTCTCTGTGGGTTCGCCGACCTCGAAGAAGCTCTGAGAGATCGAATAATTCTGGGATTAGATGCACCACATGTGCAAAGTAAGCTGATGGCAAAAGGCGACATCAGCCTTGCAGATGCCATCACTGATGCTACTGCAGCAGAAGCAACCAGGAAGTCAGCTGCCCGAACGCGCCGCACCAATGCACCACTCCACCAACTCACCAGCAAAACCTCACCTCACCTAGAGAGACACACAACGGCAACCCACCATGAGGAACTCGAATCATCATCAGAAAGTGATGAGGAGGAGCTCAACCGGCTCCGGTCTGAACGTGACCAATGCCACCAGCATAATCAAAGACTACAGCACCAATGCGCAGGTTGTGGGGCAAACCACCCACGATCAGACTGCAAATTCCTCGACGCGCTCTGCCATTTTTGTGGGAAAAGAGGCCACATCGGAAAGGTCTGTAGAAGCAAGCAAGGATCCAGCCCACTTCAGAGGGGGACCAACTACCGCCAAACCACAGGGAATCGTCCTGTGAGTCGGGAACATTTGAACCACCAATGGAACAACCACTCCTACCACTGGCCAATTCAACGAAACGAGAAGAGGCACACCAAACCATTACAATTGGTCACGCCTCATCATTAGATGCAAAGAAGATCCGAGTGAAGGTCGCCACCGAAAACCAGCCCTGTGTGATGGAAGTCGATTCAGGATCGTTCCTCTCGATGGTTGCCTGGAAGACCCTTAAACAATTAATCCCTGCCATCCGGCGGCAAGACCTCAGAACCCAAAGAATCATACTCAAGGATTATCAGGGAAACCGAATTATGGTCGTTGGATCCAGCCTAGTCCAGGTCTCATTCAAAAATCGTACTGCATCTTTACCATTGACCATCGTCGACCATGATCGGCCTAGCTTGTTAGGCCTTCAATGGTTCACCCCACTCGGGATCGAGGAAGCCGGAATTCAGCAAACCAGAAGCGACGACTGGAAGGAGGCCCTCGTCCAGGAATTCCAGGACGTCTTTGCAAACAAACTAGGTGAGTACAAGGGGACCCCGATATCATTTAACCTTAACCCTGAAGTAGCCCCCATCTGCCTTAAGTCTCATCGGGTACCTTTTGCCCTTAAACCAAAGATTGACGAGCAGCTCAATAAATTAATAGCCCAGGGTGTTTTAGAACCAACAGACCACGCTCGTTGGGAAACCCCAATCATAACACCCATCAAACTGGATGGATAGTTAAGGATTTGTGGGGACTACCGAGCCACGTTGAATCACGACCTTCAACAGAACGCTTACCTGGTGCCGGTGGTACAACACCTTCTCCATTCCCTGGGGGTCGGAAAAGTCTTCGCTAAATTGGATTTAGCACAGGCATACCAACAACTGCCTGTAGATAAAAAAAACAGCAGAGGCACAAACGATCGTTACGCACCAAGGCGCCTTTAAGTGCAACCGACTCCAATTTGGAGTTAGCGTAGCCCCAGGGATTTTTCAAAGTTTGATGGAGAGACTCTTGCAGGGGATCAAAGGGGTCATACCATACTTTGATGACGTTTTAATTGCTGCCCCGAATAGAGAAATACTAGAAGAGTGTCTTAAATTGGTTCTCCAGAAATTTAAAGACTCTGGCCTTAAGGTTAAAAAAAATAAATGTCAATTGTGTACAGATAAAGTAGAGTCCCTGGGGTACCTAATCGATAAACAAGGCATTCACTCCACCAATAGCAAACTAAAAGCAATCAAGAACGCCCCAAGACCCAGAAATAAGACTGATCTCCAATCTTTTCTGGGGCTCATTAATTTTTACAACATCTTTCTGCCCCACAAAACAACCTTAGTTGAGCCCCTACATAGACTTCTCGACGAAAAAGCAACCTGGGTCTGGGGGCACCGAGAGGAGCACGCGTTCTGACAAGTGAAAAACTTATTAACCTCAGATGCTATTTTAATGCAGTATAACGAGACTTGGCCTTTAACAATTACATGTGACACATCACCTTTTGGAGTAGGAGCCATTTTGAGCCATGTGTTTCCAAATGGTAGTGAGGCCCCTATTGCCTATTTTTCAAGGACCCTATCAAAGGCTGAACGTAACTATAGTCAAATCGATAAAGAGCCTCTTGCTGTTGTATCTGCTGTGAAACGGTTTCATGAATATGTACATGGATGAGTTTTTACTATTGTTACCGACCACAAACCTTTGCTGGGGATTATAGCGGGAGACAAGCCAACCCCCTATATATTATCACCTAGAATGATTTGCTGGTCGGAGTTTTTGGCTGCCTACAACTATAGACTGCAACACCGCCCGGGGAAAGCCATTCCCCACGCTGATGCACTGAGCCGTGCACCACTTCCGGAAACCGTCGACAACCCATCTCCAACCCTTACGACACTCCAGATTGAAACGCTACATTCACCACCGCTAACAGCTAAAGACATTGCGATCGAAACAAAACGCAATTCTGTCTTAGCGCGAGTTCTTAGCTGGGTCGAATGGGGATGGCCAGTAGAACAAACCCCTGACGACTTCACCCCCTTCAAGAACCAGCAAACAGAACTTTTGCCGCATCCAATGAGGATGCGGAACCACCGGTACCTGATTTGCCCAAAAACATCCCGCTGAAACCGGATAACAGACAGGAACCGGTGGGACAGCGTAAATCTAATAGACAGTCAAAACAACCTTCATACCTCAGGGATTACGTCACCGCACCCCTTAAACGGAACCCAGGGGGAAGGGGTGTTATGAACTAATAAAACGCTTAAATAAAGTTTTATCAAACCTTCAGAAAAAGCAGGGTTCTAATCCTGCACTTCTGATTGGCCGATAATAGCGATATCGGATTGGTCCATTCAGGAGAATCTGATTGGCTGTTAACGAGCCACTCTCATTGGTTCAAGGGGTTAACACTCCATGTTTCTCATTGGTTACTCGATCAGCAGCCTGCCCTTTAAAAGGGCTGCTGCTGCCCTAGAGTTTTGCTCTGTTCAGAATGATTAATAAAAAGTTGAAGTTCACTGTTCACTGCCTTGTCTCCGTTCCTTGCGCCCATGCGCAGAACTTAACAGAAACAGCCCTCCTTTCTTGTTTTTTTAACTGCAGCTGTGCCTCGTTCGGCAGCTGAAGTTGAAAAATCAGGAAATAAGGATCAGGTAAGAGCCTGCGTAGATGGGTGGACAAAAACATCAGCAGACAAAAAACTGGTTCTATGTCTGCTGCTCTTCAGAGCTACCGGTTCTACAGAGGTGGACAGAACCGGTAGAAACCCACCCCTGAAGGAATGGCTCTCTATGAGTTGATGAATCACAGTTCCCAGCATTGATAGCCTTTTAAGTGAGGTCTAACCATTCCTTTCTTTTTTTAAAAAAAGGAGACATCTTAAGTTGTTCACTGCACTTCTCCAGACTTAAGATAAGAAAGTGGTGGTTGTTTTTAATGTTGGCAGGTAATAAATGGAATGAGAAACAAAGCTAGGGTTAAATCCACTTAATACATTATTTAAAATAATAAGGATGGTACTATAATTTATGGTTTTCTATAAGTTCAAGGAAGGAAGAAACGAAAAAGACAGAGGTATCAGGAAGCAACAGGACAGATCTGGAGACTGATAAAATGTAATTTTTCTAGTAATTGTGTGTTTTGATTAATCACATCTATGTAATAGGTGGGTTTTTTTGTGGGAGAACTCATAATATATTCTGAAAAGTTCCAAATAAATCTTTCTCCTGAAAAATGTTGGATCCCATAGGTGTTTTATCTATAAGCTGATGTTCCTTCTGGAGGTATTTATCTTTTCCTCATCTTAAAAAAGCTTATAAAAGAGTTTACATATAAATTATTGCAAGACTATGCATGTGATTGTTCCTCATGAGAAAAAAGTATCCTTTAAGTCATATAAAGAAGACAGGAAATTAGAAAAACTTATAAAGGCATAACATTGAATATATAGACACCTGAAGATTCAACATTCATTGTCAGTGAAATAAAATTAAACAGGATACAAAATTGTATCCACTAATTATATTATGCTATAGACTAAAAATGATTGCAGAATCAAGTTTAACGTTCTCTTTGCCACTTCCTTTTGATTGTTGCTTTAGCTTACTACCTGTTTTGTAACATGCATTAAGAAAGAACAGATGGTTGGTTTTCAATAACTGAAAAAAAATTACACAAAGAAGGAAAATTACCTAACATATGAGTTTTTCTATATTGAAAAGCTTTTTAGGATAGGTTAACTGGGTCACTGAGATCTCTGAAACAACATCATTTTTTTATACAACAACATATCAGAAATTATATTACTTGCTTTCCTAAGTTCTTACACTTAAAATTAATTTAAACCACACAATCATTTAGTTGTCTCATATTTTTTTAGCATTTTCCTCAGGGACTTTCTTTTGTGGAAGTAAGAAATGACAAAAAAAAAGTATCCCACTAGACATTGCAGCCAGTATTGGCGATTCTCTGGTGTAGGGGCCTCCAAACTTGGCAACTTTAAGACTTGTGGACTTCAACCTCTAGAATTCCCCAGCCAGGGCATGCAAAGTTTGGTATGGCTGGTTGGGGAAGTTGCCAAGTAGAGATCCCTGCTCTACTATATCAGTCTGGGATTTCTTTAAAGCAGGAGCTTTAAAACTGGGGCTTCATTAAGAGATATTAAGAGAGCATTTAAATATTCCCCCACAAGTGTTCTTTCTTTCTTTCTTTCTTTCTTTCTTTCTTTCTTTCTTTCTTTCTTTCTTTCTTTCTTTCTTTCTTTCTTTCTTTCTTTCTTTCTTTCTTTCTTTCCTTCCTTCCTTCCTTCCTTCCTTCCTTCCTTCCTTCCTTCCTTCCTTCCTTCCTTCCTTCCTTCCTTTCTTTCTTTCTTTCTTTCTTTCTTTCTTTCTTTCTTTCTTTCTTTCTTTCTTTCTTTTTTTCTCCACTTAGAAAATAAAGAAAAGCAAACTGACCAACCAGTAACAATATTCCTGCATAGATCTAATGACTTGCTAGTTGGTATTTGATTCATAACTCTCATCTTTTCAGAGAAGCAGATACATCCATCATAATTGTCCTAGATTCTTTTGGCTGGGAAAGCATCCCTAAAGTTCAAGAACAAATGTTCTCACAGAGTATTAACAACTGGTACAGAAGATAATTTATTAGCAGTGATGTCTTCCCCATTTTCCTGCAAGTATGAAAGTATTTTTATGGTGTGAGACAAACATTAGATAGATAGATAGATAGATAGATAGATAGATAGATAGATAGATAGATAGGAAGGAAGGAAGGAAGGAAGGAAGGAAGGAAGGAAGGCAGGCAGGCAGGCAGGCAGGCAGGCAGCTTCCGGTGGTGTTTCCATCAATGATGGATCAGAGACCGCGATCGTGTGTGGCTGTGATCCCTGTTTCCATTGTTGGAAGGATCCCCACGGGACCTGAGTCATCCGACCCACCTTGGACGGGTGGGAGAAGAAGAGGAGACTGCCAGCTGGGTCAAGGGGAGCCACATCTCCCCTCCCTAGCTAGGTATTACTCCCCTGGAAGACAGGGAGAAATGACAGTCTAAAATGGCTGCCCTGAAGATGGAAAGCTGCCGGGACCATAAGCCTTGTGCTGGAACTGAAGTGGTGAGCAATGTGTAACCAGGTAAAAGAACTGAATTTTTTTCTTAACAATCCTGAGAAGTAGAAAGAAAGTGCCCTCGCATAAGAGTATCACAGTGGCGAACAGAAAATAAGAGGAAAATACAAGGTAAACAAAATTGGAGTATAAAAAGTTACAACAAAATTAGAGACTAAATTCTGATTAATATAAATTGGCATTAATTAGGCATTGGATAAAATTCTGGACTTGCCAGGAATTGGTTATTATTAAGAAAATTAATCGTGGAAATTGTTGGATTCCCTGGGACTGTTGGGTGTTGATTGTGAAAGAGACAGAAGGATAAACAAGAGAAACAAAGATAAAAGGAGACTTTTGGCAAGGATTGCAATAAAAGACTTTGAATATTAATAATTTAACTGATTATAAAAAATGGAAGAAATAAGCAAAAACTTTAAGTTGGAATTGCAAACTGTAAGAAGAATGCTGAAAGAAAGAAGGGAATTAATTATTGGAAATACTGGAAAAGAAAAAAATGGTGATGGCAGAAGAACAAAGAACAAAGAAACAAAGAACAAAGAAAGGCAGAGTTAAAGGAAGAAGAAAGAGGCCCAGATAGACATGGAGAACAAGAGACACTGCCAAAGGACACCAAAGGAATTAAAACTATGACATTGATGAGAGTCAATAAATAAAAGAGAAAACGCTCCCAGGATGAAACAAAAGAAGAAAAAAATATATAAGAAGAAACTTCAAAAAAGAGAACAGGAAGGGGTGGGGGGAGGAGATGGGTGAAATGTTAGAAGGAAAGAAGGAAGATCGGGAAATTTAGAAAAGGGAAAGTTGGCTAAAATTAAAAGAAATAATAAAGCTGAAAAATTCAGAGATAAGGGTTATGGATTTTATAAGGGGGATACCACATGGAATATATATTGGTATTTAGTTTAAAACTTGTTGGGAAATACCTTAGAAATTTATAATTACATATCTATATGAATATGAACTGTATATAAAACATGTTATGTATCCTTTTCTTTCTTCGAGGACTAAAATAAGGGAATGGAAATGAATTAAAAAATATGATTATTAATGGTTACAAGTAAAGTAAAGATAAAATGTGAGATATTAAGAAGTTATTTTAGTGATTTACTGGAGGGGATAAATACAGTTGACTATATACACAGTTGATTATTTACTGGATATTAGAATTGTACAATGAGAATATTTTATTATGATTAAAGCAGGGGAATAGAAAATACTATGTAGATCCTAAATATATTGGTTTCATTATATTTTTACCTATTTTAGATTGTTTATTATATATCGGCTTAGAGAAAATTAAGGACAATAATGATGTTTAATGTAAAATAGAATAGATGGTAAGCTGAAAATGGAAATAATAGGGGATAAAGAATTGAAAACTTATGTATGGAGGAAATGATATTGATATTGAATCAATGAATTGAAATATGAATTGAGAATCTATTTAAAGATGAGTAAAATGGATAATATGATTAAATATTATATAAGATTAATGGAAATGAAAATATGACTATGTACAAGTGTTATAATCTGGAAACATGTTGCTCACGTGAAAAGATGTATAAAATTTAAAAAATAAATAACTTTTTACAAAAAAAAAAAGAAGGCAGGCAGGCAGGAAACCAGATGGCTGTAGGCCAAAATTGTTTTTTTTCCCTCCAGAGGAATTGTTACTGTCCTTAGTAATTCAGAGGTCATGCACTGAAAGCATTTAGAAGAAAATGGCTACCAATTTGAATGCTTAATGTAATTCATATAATAAATTGTCTGGCTTTGTGGGGTTTGACTTTTGGTATACATTCTCTCTCTGTATCTAGTTATTTATGTCACTAAAGTATCATTAGTACTAATTGTTTATAGAATTTACAATTATATGTTGAGAGAGTATTTTACATACTGATTTTTTAACTCGTGTCTTATTTATTTGCACTTGGTGTCCTGTCTACCTATCTCACTAAAAGTTAATTTGTAGTGAATGTTTTTAGAACTTATAAATAATTTGCCATGATAATATTTTTAATATTGGTTATTTATTTTTAATTCATGTTTTATTTATTTATTTTGATGCCTCCTGGCTTCAACCAATTCTAATTTATACTACATGAGTTATAGTAATTGTTTAGCATGGCAATTTTTTTCTCTATCATCCCCCTTCTCTTTAAAATAAGTGTAGTTTTAATTAGCAATGCAGGGCAATTGAATGTATTTCAGTTCATTAGCACTCTAAACATTTAAAACTTACTAAATTTGGTGGGATTTATTTTTCAGTCTTATTATTATTATACAAAGAGGACTGAACTATGAGCAAGGCTTGTGTTGGATTTGTGTGCATGCTTCCTTTTTTGTTTATTAAGATTAATTCCAGTCAAGATATGGCTGCATTAATTAGCTTACCCTAGATTATTAAACTAATGTGGAATTGGAACCAAAAGTAGGAACAGGAGTTGTAGAAACTGTGCTTCATCAAGAGAGAAATGCTTTCTTGGCACCATAGGCTAACAAGACAGGACTAATGGGCTAAAGTAAAATCTAACCATCTGGATGGGTATTGCAAATTTTTATTCCCTTTGGAATGTTAAACATACAGCAATCAACATCTGTCCATGGACAAAGACTGCAAAGTTTGGTCATTTAGTGGGCAAAAAGCATATGCATAGAAATATATGCTTTAATTCATAGTGAATCTTGGTTTTAAATGACACAAATACTAAACGTTGTTGGAATGAAAACATCCCTGTTCATTCAATCAAGAACTAAAAACAAATACAATTTAACCTCTTACCTGACAAATGGCAATATTATCAAAATGCATAACAGGCTATTGTAAAACCACAAATTCACCCAAATATTTTAAGAACCTCTTGATTCCATATACTTCTGCATCAATATATCAAAATAGAGGTCATTTTTATACTTCAAAAATCACCCAAAAGAATTTATTCAGACTTGGCATAGCATATATAAATGTCATATTTATAAAAGTACAGCTGCCTCAATGAGTTGACTTATTAGAAATATTATGACTTCTAAAATAATTGAATATCTGAATTATGTTTGAAGTATACACACCCTATCCAATATATATCAATATGCTGAGAGTTTTCACATAAAACAGCTAAATTTAACAAACAAAACAGAATGAGATAAATGTCATTGTGGGTTAAAAGAGAACTTTGATCTTAAGTTTTATTAGCTCATTTGTGTTTATACATATTTTTATGGGACAAGTTAAAAATGAGATCATTCTTTAAAATAAATATTTTTTAAAAATCATAGTCTGAAAGACCAACTATGACCTATCTCTTATAATCTTAGCACCTAAATTCTTTATAAGTTCGTAGCTTTCCAAGAAACCTCCTACCTAAGCAATGTAACCTAAACCTATGGCTATTTAGACACCCCAAATTTTCCTGATGTTTCAGTTCTGGATGCAGTCTTGGCTTCCCAAGAGTTATAATAAAACTTTTGTATCTTTCCACCAACCTTGCACAGTTTTTATTATTTCAGAGAAGTAATTCATATAGAAGAATAATATGACAGCATTTCCTAGCTCATTGTTATGCAGCTATTTCCATCTTTCCTCCCAACATTTTATTTCTATCTAAAGGAATAATTAATACACTAACACAAAATGCCTAGTACCAACAGTTTAAAAATGGCAAAGGCTAGAATACTGGGAACTTAATATTTTGCTACATTGTGCAGATGGTGTCCTCAGTTCTAGAAGATGGCCATCACTGTGTTGCTGTTTAGAAGAGCTGTGGAAACTTGGCTCTTCACCCAGGCCTTTAGTGAGGGAGAGTGAATCCCTTCACTTAATTTGTTCTGGTCTATCATGCTTGCCATCTTTTATCATTTATCTTTTATTCATGTTATTGTAAGTTTTATTGTTTATTATGAGCTACTTAGAGAAATTGGACAACACATTAATTTATTATTATTGTGATTTGTTCAACAGTCAGATATTTAGATTGGATTCGGCATTTTTATTCACCTATTGAGTCCTTTCCTGGGATAGGCAAATATTGTTTATTGATGTTAAAGGTATCATCACAAAGTGTGAGCTGTTCCAAGTAAAGTTACTTTTTCCAATTGATTGATGATGATTTTGTCAATGCTGATGGTGTTCAAGTGGTGTTCCAGTTGTTTTGGGATTGTACCCAAGGCATCTATGACTAGTGCTACTATCTTTACTTTCTTTGCCAGTCATTCTATTTCCATTTGCAGATTTTTTTTGTATTTTGTTATCTTCTCCAGATCTTTCTCTTCTATTTTGCTGCCTCCAAATACTGTCATTTCACACTATCCAGACATTTTTGTCTTTTTTATCGACAGTTGTAAAGTCTGTTTTTTTTTGTGGCAGATGTTTGTCTGTTTGAATAATAATAATAATAATAATAATAATAATAATAATAATATTTATTATTATTATTATTATTATTATTATTATTATTATTATTATTATTATTATTATTATTATTATTATTATTATTATTATTATTATTCACAAAAATGACAGTGTACACAGAAAACAAGATAACTATGCTGGGTTTTGTATCACAAATCTCTCGTCAAACACTTCCCAAGTATTTAGGAAAGTGTGATGTATCAGCGGATTAGGCGAGCAGATCCCAGTAAGGTGCCCTTCTGCAGCTGACCAATGGTGATTTTGTCAGCGCCAATTGTTTTTAAGTGCTTGCCTATGTCTTTAGGCTGAGTACCACTGGAACCACCTGCACTGGTTTATGCCAGAGTTCAGTTTATGCCAGAGTTATGCAGTTCGATTTTCAAGTCCTGATATCTGGTGACTTTTTCAAGTTGTTTCTCATCGATTCTGCTGTCAGCAGGTATGGCAATGTCGACGATCCACACTTTTTCTTCTCCATAATCGTGGTATCTGGGGTATTGTGTTCCAAAACTTTGTCAGTCTATATTCGGAAGTCCCACAGTAGTTTTGTATGCTCATTTTTGACCACTTTTTCAGGTTTATGATTCCACCAATTCTTTGCTACAGGCAATTATAATTATAATTATAATTATTATTATTTGTAATATACAAGTATAGTATATGTTAGCAATGCCCCACCCAAAGCAACCCCAACAGAGTGGGAAACACCCAGGGGACCATGGTCCCGTATTCATATTGACTTTGTGGGACCTACTAAAGGACACACATTCCTAGTAACGATGGATGCCTACTCAAACTGGCTTGAAATCCATGAAAGGAAAAGTACCACAACCGAATCCGTCATCAGGAAATTGGACAGATTATTCACAACCCATGGACTGCCAGACGTTCTGGTATCCGACAATGGGCCCCAGTTTACCTCGCTTTCTTTTGAACAGTATTTAGCGAACTGTGGTATTCGCCATGCACTAACTTTGCTGGTGCATCCTGCGGCCAATGGAAGAGCCGAGCACATGGTACAATTCGTCAAAAAGACCCTACATAAAATGGACTATGGCAAAGATAAGATT
Organism: Hydrophis major; assembly: GCA_033807585.1. Lineage (NCBI taxonomy): Eukaryota > Metazoa > Chordata > Lepidosauria > Squamata > Elapidae > Hydrophis > Hydrophis major. Next base: position 322,378,627 of record CM066329.1, read on the forward strand.
AACTGGATACTCCTTCTTCAACACATCACTCTGCACAGCATCACCAACAAGACTCTGGCTGAATTGTTAATGGGACGAAAACTCCGCTCCCACCTTGACCGACTACACCCATCATACGAACCAGAAAAACCACACGGATCCAGTGGGAAATGCCGCGAATTCCAGATAGGCGACTTAGTCTTCACTAGAAACTTTTCTGGTGATCCTTTGTGGGTCGAGGCAACTGTAATCCAAGTCACAGGACCCAGGTCGTACCGAGTAAAAAGTCGCGACGGAAGAATATGGAAGCGCCATATTGATCAGCTACGTTCAAGGCTGCAACCTCATTTCTGTGACTCCGGTAACTTCCAAACTGAGGGGGGAGGAGATGCCGAGGAGACCGAGTTCGAAACGGCAGAAAGCACGAGTGGAAGAAGTGAGCATTCGGAAGGATCAGAGAGGGTGGTGGAGTTGCCTCAAAGAGACACCTCATCAGAAGCAAGCCCACAAAGGCTAGAGGACAACGAGGACATTAGCGGCACCGAGTTTTTAAATGAAGGACTGGAGGCACCCTACTCGCCAGAAAACGTCCCGCCCAAACAAGATTATAAACAAGTACCGGGGGGACAGCGAAAATCTAACAGACAATCTAAACAACCTGCCTACCTCAAAGATTACGTCACCGCACCCCTTAAACGGAACCTGGGGGGAAGGGTTGTTGTGAATTAATAAAAGTGCTTAAATAAAGATTAAAACCTTTAGAAAAGTCCAGGGTTTTGGCCCTGCACTTCTGATTGGCCGATAATAGCGACATCTGATTGGTCTGTTCAGGAGAATCTGATTGACTATTAGCGGGCCTCTTTCATTGGTTCAGGGAACTAAAGCTTCCCGTTTCTTATTGGTTGTTTGATCAGCAGCTTGCCTATAAAAAGGGCTATTGCTGCCGTAGTTTTTGCTCTGTTCCACAATGTTAAATAAAGAGTTGAAGTTCACTGTTCATCGTCTCGTCTCCATTTTTTGCTCCCATGCGCAGAACTTAACAGTATATGTGGGGATCTGAGTAGCATGGCCTTTTGGAATTGACAGATGGAAATTTTATTAATGTGCAATCCATTTTTTTGATGTAGCATCCAGCATACCGATAACCACTGGGAGCATCATAGACAGTTTATGACATAATCTTTCAACTTCAATTTTCAGATCTTGATACTTTATGAATTTCTCCAATTCTTTACCTGCTATCTACTGTTCCTTGGTATTGTAATATCAAACATCTGCATTTTCTTTCTTTTTAATCACTGCTATATCTGATGTATCAAGACTTTATCAGTCTATATTTAGAAGTCCTTCAATATATTAATCTGCTCTAAGCTCCTATCATGAGCCACAGTGGCACAGTGGTTAGAGTGCAGTACTGCAGGCTACTTCTGCTGACTGCCTGTTGTCTGCAATTTGGCAGTTCAAATCTCACCAGGCTCAAGGTTGACTCAGCCTTCGATCCTACCAAGGTCAGTAAAATGAGGACCTAGATTGTTGGGGGAAATATGCTGACTCTTAAACTGCTTAGACAGAGCTGTAAAACATTGTGAAGTGGTATATAAGTCTAAATGCTATTGCTATTATTGGTACATGATTATTTTTTCAGATATTACAGTGAATCATAATTGTGTTATTATTAATATTTAAATTGTACAATCTTCTTTCCCAAGCTGAAAATGTAATATATATATTGTCCATACTGGACTACTGGTCGTTAAATTACCTTTTAACAGGGACTAAAACAGGGCAGTTATAAAATGAGATTTATCTGTAGAGGGAACCTCATTTCTCAGGTCCTAAGAGTCTAGATCTTGTGGATTCAACAGTGCATATCAAGAAAAAAATATATATATATATGATGAAGCAGTTTAGAGAAATAAAACAAAGAGAATCAGTGATCAAATTCAGAGGCAATTAGGAAGAATTTTGCTTGAGAATGTCGAGTTCTAACAGATGAAGAGAGAGTGCCCACACTACAAGGGAACAGACAGAAAAAATTAGCTTGTAAGATATCAGAATAGCTGATCTGTGTGTGATCTCTGCGAGGGCCTACTGCTAAAACAACAAAATTTCAAACTTAAAATATTCCCTAAGTTCTATTTTTCTATATTAAGTGTCAAGTAAGGCTTAACTGTACCAAGAGCTTTGAGCAAGGAAAATCTATCTGAAATTAAATAATCAAAAAAAGATGGGTAAGTGGTGATTTTAGGAAGTAAATAGTGATTGAAAAAAGAAGAGTGAACAGCAGGTCTCTACGTGAAGTAAATTAATTCATGCTGGAGTTGTATACTCCTGGAGAAATTAAATTGGCCACTTCTTAATCAGCAGTTCCAGGTCCGTCAGTTCTTTGGCTTTGATGACTCCATTCTTATTTAAAACTTTTTTTAATGTAAAAGCACCACAATTATTTTTAATGCTATTCAAATCATGACATTCTTTAGTAGAATTTGATTTTTCAACATTCTGAGATGCCATGTGGGATATTTTCTTAAATGTTTCTATTTTTTTTTCTTTCAGCCATTTTCCGTATTTTAGATCTATGTATTTCTTCTAAATGAAATAAGAGCCAAGCCAACAAAAATCTAAGAGCCATGCTGTCAAGTCTTAATATTTCGATTTATAACAGTTTCAGGGGTGTCTAATGGAACTTCAGTCATATGGCTCTGGTCAACATCTTGACCTTTTCCCCCTCCCATTCTGGAGATATTTCTCAACAATTTATTTAGTCAATATTTTAGGATGTATAATAAGATTTGAGTGTGATTAAATATATATAATAACATATAAGTTAATTATATAACTTAGCCAGGACTAAAAAAACATTTTAAAACAATTATAAAACATTTGGGTTTATAAAACATTTTAGACAGATAGCTTGCAGAGTTGACGTCATTCAGAGGGCACATTTGTGTGAGAAATACTTTATGTAAATACGAAGCCACCTTTGGTAATTTTTTTTTTTTTTTTTGCAAAATAAGAGAGCAGCTTTCTCTGTAATCAAATTGGAATATAGAAAATGTATTATTCTGATGAGGGTTTTTTAAATGAGTTACTTGGGCTGGAATGAAGACTTGGAGTAAAAAGGACTCTGAAACTGAGGAAGAAATTAATTCTTGACGTTAGAGTTAATTAAATCAAAACTTTGTATGATCCAGAAGTAATGTTGTATATTTCTAGAATAGAGGTGGCAAAGAGTAATTCCAGTTGGAATCAACATGCCCACAAATACCACTCTTGATAGTTGGTGCCATATTTGGCTTCTACAAAGTATTTTTAAATTAACAATAATTTAATTATGCTAACATAGTGCAAAGTAAAATGCCAGCCCATAGCAATATGAAATTTCTTCTCAAGAATTCTATAACTATTAAGCTCAGGGACATTAAAAAAATAATGAATGGCTACAGCCCAATGTTTTCTTTAGAATTTTTTTGTCTGAAGAAATATTATCTACCCATTGCATATGGCTGGATTTCTGAATTTGGGGCATAGATCAAGTAGGCACAATCTGCATTATATGTGTGCAGGCTAATTTAAAATGTGTATAAACATCTATAAACAATTATACCAGCTAATTTACGTTTCACAGACAGTAAATTATGACTAATCCTTTCTCATGAAAATCTCATGATAGGGTTATGAGGAAATGGGAAAAAACAACCTCTTACTGCAAAGAGTGAAAGTAATGTTATGTTTGTTTCTGCCATTAATCCTTTCACACAGATGCCTGCAAAAAAAAAAAGAGTGCCTGGATCAAGGAATAGCTAAATTGTCCTTGAGCAAGGCTAAATCTATGCATTAATTTAACTTAATTTAAATTGAAGTTTCAGAGGCAATGGTTTCCACCTCCAGCCTTCTAGCATTCATTGGCACATCAGACAAAAAACAGTTGAAAAGAAAGCCCAGAGTTAATTTCCTGCTGAGACTCAAGGAATAACCAATAATCTTATGGGTGATAGAGATTACAGAGCAAAATCCAAAGTTCAATAATAAATATGGCATAACTATTGCATTTATATTGCTATTCCAGATCAATTGATAATTTGAAAAATCCCAGTTACTATTAGCAGCCTGGAATTCAACCATGATAGGCAATTCAGAAGAATCTCCAAACTGATAAAGTCAATATACTGAAATTCCCAAGGAATATTGAAATCAATGATGAGTTTCTTATTTTCCACAAATGACATCAATTTTTATTGTTTTAATCAGCATTATGATACACAGGTACTAAGACCTGTGCTAAGTTTGGTGGGATAAAAAAAAAAGATGAAGCTACAAAAGTCCATGGTGCAATAATGCCATTTCATTCTGTGGTCTCAATTCATTCAGCATTATTGTTCCTTATCTAACTAAATCCAGATTTATGGCTACATTGCCAAAAGTGAAAAATATTCTTACAAGCTATATGGAGCCTTGGGGATAAATCATAATCTTTTGGAAACATTGCTAGTCTTGAGACCCAGAAAGCCAAAACAAGACAAAGATGATCATGCAGAATTTCAGTTTGGGTTTATATAATATAATAAGTTTTCTATCAATAAACCCAGCTACACTTAGCTAACTTTCTAAAATTACTATATCTTTTAGATACTATTTATGTTCCTTAAAATCTGCTAATAAAAAGGCAAATCTACTGAAATGTTAACATTATATTTGTGAATCCACATGTCATTAAATAACATGAAATATGTTCCCTGGAAAGTATCTGGGGATTTGAGTTATTGGGTTTAATGAATCAAGAAACAATCTGTATTATTATTTTTCCAGATGATCATTTATATTTTTGTTGTTCTGATATGCACTCAGATATAGGAAGTGCTTGGTCAAGAACAGTTGCATGTCATAATAATTACTTGCCTAGGAGGCAAAAGGAAGCACCAGATGGGGGAAAACTGACATGATTAATTCCACTAATATTGCTCCATAATTCACACATATTTCAAAAGCATAGGAAATCTCCTTAGGAATATTTTTATTCATTTTATTCATGAAATGGGCTGATTAACTTGCCTAGCAATAACTAATGATTATTTTTCAAGCCATTTCAGGGTGACCATTCTGCTTATAAATCTTTTTGATCCATTCACCAACTATCTTATGTCTAGGTTCATCCTGTATTCTCTTCCTATAGATTCCATTTCACATCTAACATTGAATGGTGATCATGTTGTTTCTTATCTTTTTTTGTTTGTTTTTTTGTTTCCTATTCTAGGTTTCTTCTCTTAGCATGTTTCTTGATCCTTCAGCATAAAATTGGACCTTGGAACCTCTTGGTGATAGGAGAACACAAACCTGATGCCTTTTATTGAATAATCTAATTTCTGCTTTTCCATAAATTTGGCATAAATTGGCAGAGAGTTATTGACAAGTATACAACATATGACCAAACATTTTTTTTAGCATTATGGATCTTTATAAGTTTTTGTAGTTTTCAAGTATAATCGATGGCTTTACTGCTCATATTTATAATGCCATAATGTATTCAGATCAAATTGATTTCTACACTTTGCAATATTCATATTTCCATCAGTAGTATTTGCTTTGTAGACTAACATAGTTTGATTTACTGACCTCAGTTCTTAGCTTAGCTGCTTTATCCTGTAAGAGCAATGGGAAGCAAGATTACAACTTCCTCTTCTTCCATCTGGAATTAATATATTTGAAGCAAATAAACTAGGCATGGAATATGATAGTCCAGGCAAACAAGTTGAAGATATTGTTATTTTGGTCACTCATATTTTATAAAGCTGTCCTTCTTGAATAAAATGTAGCCCAGGAATATTGCAATCTTATTATTTATATCTTAGTTTTTTCTAGCAGTAGCAATAGGAACAGCACTTAGACTTATATACTGCTTTACAGTGCTTTACAGCCCTCTCGAAGCAGTTTACAGAGACAGCATATTGCCCCCAACAATTTGGCTCCTCATTTTACCCACCTTGGAAGGATGGAAGTCTGAGTCAACCTTGAGCCTGGTGAGATTTGAACTGCCAAATTGCAGACAGCCGGCAATCAGCAGAAGTAGCCTGCAGTACTGCACTCTAACCACTACGCCACCGTGGATTTCTATACATCAGGGTCATTCCTTATAATTGTGTCATCTTTGAAATGAATATCTGATAATAATGAAATTTTCATGAAGTTTTCAAGCATGCTGGCATAACCATTGTTTGCCGTGTTAGTATTGGCAAGGATGTTCCATTACCTCTGCAGAAAGAGCTGCTAACTTTGGCTCCACTTGTAGTACTTAGGACAGGTTTCAGGAGAAAGGAAGGGATTTTTTTGACTACCTTTGCTGAATGAGAAGACAGATCCTTTTGGCCATCTTTCAGCTATTTCACAGACATAGACAGAATTTCCTAGAAACAACTGGCTTTCTGGACTGCTTTCTGGACAGTTGTTAAAAACATTAATAAAAACTGAACATTTAAGAATGGATTCCTTCCAAAGGTGCTTTTTCAAGAGGAAACTGGACCTTCTTGTTTTTCTTTGAAGAGGCTTTGCTTCTTACCCAAGAAGCTTCTTCAGAGATGAAGAAGCTTCTTGGATGAGAAATGACACATCTTCAAAGGAAAAAATAGAAAGTCCAGTTGCCTCTTGAAAAAACACCTTTGGGACAACCATGAGCTGGATGACTAAGAATCTTCATGGACAATGGGTTCCTTCCTTCCTTCCTTCCTTCCTTCCTTCCTTCCTTCCTTCCTTCCTTCCTTCCTTCCTTCCTTCCTTCCTTCCTTCCTTCCTTCCTTCCTTCTACCCAGGGGAGTAGAATGGTTTCACTACTGATTTTGTTAATTTCTTTGGTTAAATAATAGATAGGATAGGAAAATTTGCCATCCTTTCAATAATTGAATTACAGCTCCCATTAATGCTAGCCAGCATGACCAGTGATAAAGTCTTTTGTGAAGTATGGTTCAGAAGTATCTGGAGATATTGCTTTCTGTTAGAATATCTGGAAAACCCACTTCTTCATCTTTGGATGAAAAAGATAGTAAAGTATCTAAATGCCCAAGAAGCCTATTTTTTCTGTAGCTTTATTACTATTTTTGGGGCAGTATTATTGAAATGAAAGAAAATGTTTGTCACTGGAACAAAAGCACTTTACCTTACCTACAAATTTCTCTGTCCCATGTCTTAGCTAAAATTCCTCCCAATGCAGTTAACTAATATAGGTAGCCCTTGATAAAAACTTACAAAAGTGTTGTACAGCAGTTTTTTTTTTAAAGCCATTTAACTTCCACCTTTAGCTCATAAGGAATATGTTCTCTTTTTGTCAGGAAAAATCATTGGAAATACCTTCCACACCATCTCTTGCAATGCAGAAGCAAAACAATGGAAGGCAGTTTTACATTCTAGATATTTCATTTCTTTTAGCTTTCTTCTTCATTTACTTTTGAGCAGCTAACATGTGGTCCCAAATGTGATTCTTTATACACTGGGAATTATTTCAGGTACAGGCAGTCCACAATTTACAACATTTCATTCAGTGGCCACTCAAAAGTACAATGGCATGGAAAAAATAATTTATAACCTGTCCTCAGACCTATGAAGTCCTGTCCTCACACCTTAGTCAAGTGAACAAAATTCAGTTGCTTGGCAACTGGCATGTTTTCATGTAAATATGCAGTTATGGGTCATGCGATTGTCATTTATGACTTTCCTAGGTGGCATCCAACCAGCAAAATCAAAGTCAAAATCACATTCATTTAATAACTGTATGATTCACTTAACAATTGCAGTGATTTGCTTAAAAACCATGGCAGAAAAGTCATATATTGGGCACGACCCACTTAAAATTGCCTTCTCAGCAACAAAAATTGTAGTCCTGATTGTGGTAAAAAATCAAGGTCTGCCTGTATTGTTCTTTTTAATTCTAAAAATTAAGAGAAATTTTTGAAGGGATGAATGATAAAATATGTATTTTGCATAGTCAAAAAGACTTAACAATTTTTATAGAAGCCTTTGGCTGAAAATGTCACTTCTAGAGCCATTAGTAGGTATATTTCTTTTCTGTGAATGCTGTATTATGAGTTCAAGATTTATTTACTTTATATTTCCTTGGAGTTATAAAAAATAGTTAAAATATGTGGCAGTGAAAATCAGATTATGAGTTCTTTTTGGACCAGGCAGAGAAAACTAAGTTATCATCTCCCATATCTTTATTTTTAAAATCTGATAGCTTCCAACAGTTGTAATAAATGAGCATCATTTTCTTACTATACTGTCATTATATCTTACTATACTGTCTTATTTTCAGATGCGATCCACTATCAAACTTTTGCAAGTTTTTTTGGAATACTCATTTTACTATGTATTACATATTTAGTGTCACCAACTTTATTAGTATTTATCTGGGAAATAAGCTTTTTAAAAACTTGTTCTAGGAATTTTACAATCATAAATCTTTAGAAAATGTCCATACATATCCAACTATGTACTTTTTCCCTACTTCCCCAAAATGAACTTGCATAATTTTTTTAAAATATATTTTCATGACTCATGGGCATTATTTTTTTCAATCAAAGTGATTATACCAATGAATTCTGATTCCTTGACAATATATTGCCCTGCAAATTAATTCAAATGCTTCAATAGTGGAGGAATAACAAAATGCTTTAAATAACAAAACACTTGCAGGTTGTCAACACCAGGGAACATTCTTTTTGTATACTTCTTCATCCTATATTTGTTAAACACAGCTTAAGGCATATGGGCAATTGGACTTTTTTTTATTGTAAATCTAGTTTTCTAATCAAGCCTACTCAAAATGAAGTGCTGAACTACAGTTCCAATCATTACCAGCCAGCAGAGATCCATTACAACTGAAGGGCATTGGACTGGAAAAGACTGGTCTAATCCAGTGTTTCTCAACAAGTTTTGTGAACTTTCTCTATCAGAATTCCATAGCCAGCATGGATCTAGTCTATTGGAGAAATAAAATTACTGCCTTTTTAATTCTTGCAAAAAATATAAATGGTTCTGAAAATACCATTATGGATGACTGAGAATCTCTACAGATTCTCAGATTTTGTCCAAGTCCTAATGCTTATACAAAGTAGTAGAAAATAGACTGACAGAGAAGCATAATTTGGACCTCAGGTGAATTACAGTAGGTTTCTGCTACAGTATAGTCCTTATTCCTTACCTTGTTGGTTTTGTCATTCTTTGATGTTTATGAGGATCACCCCCTTTAGTATTAATATAACAATGCAGTGGTGATATGAAGTAATAATGTGTCTGCTTGTTTGCATCTGGGTTCAGTTCAAGGTGTTAGTTAACAACTTTAAAGCTCTTCATGATATGGGATCAAGTTAGCTGAGGAACCATATCCTCCCTATCACATGAAACCATCCCACCTGATCTGGCTGGGTGGTTATGTTACTGATTCCATCAATTTAAAATTTTCAGTTGCTGAAACAGAAGAGAGTCTCCCACCCATTAGAATATTTTAGCCCCAGAGGTAAGGTGAGACTCAACTCTCCTGGCCTTCAAAAAAAATCTTAAGATCTGTCTTTGCCAACTGGAAGGGGAATCTAAAAGGGAAATGCAATACTGGGGGTGGTTGGGTCATAGGAGGATGCTTCCTTGACTTCTTTAACTTTTTAATAGTTCATATGTAGCGCAGCTTGGCCAGACTCTCAGAACTGTAGTTTGTTGCAAGAAAATATCAAGACCAGGACTTTATTTGTCAACAGTGAATAGTGCTGTAGGATTACCATCTGCACATCACTCAGAATGATAAAATGTATTACCTAAAAATAGAAAAAAGGAAGACATGAAAAGAAAGGTATGCATAATATATTCATATGCTGATTCAGTTTAATAATTCAAACAGAAAAGCAGTGCATCACATCTTAGCACAGAAAGGAAAACTATAACCTTTGTGAATTTTTAGTTTGATAAAAAAAGAGAACAGTCATCTACTAGTACATTTTCTGACAAAGCTTATTAAAAGATTTTGTGTTCTAGAGTTCATATTATCAGATGCACAGTATAGAGCAGCTGGACTGGGGTAGGATTTAAATTGGGGTGATAGAGGAAGACAGGTTGGTTATGCAGATACAGGTGACAGGTGAGACAGATTACAAATAATTGTTACTTGTAATTGTTGACTGACAGTTTCAGTCAACTGCTGCTCTTAGGATTTTCAGATTATAGAAACATACAAAACTGACAGCAGAAAAAGACCTAATGGTCCATCAAGTCTGCCCTTTGATGTTTTTTATTTTATTTATTTTATTTTTGTTGGATGATAGATATGTGTTTATCCCAAGCATATTTAGCTTCAGGATGATTGACCCACTACTTCTGCTGGAAGTTGGTCCCAAGCTTCTACTACTCTTTCTGTGAAATTACTATGACTATCTTTTTATCAAATTTGAACCGAACAGTGTTCCAAATAAAGAAGACTTCAAAGTGAAGATTCTCTTCTGTAGATGTAGGATACATAATTGTTCTAATAGCTTGGTTGCAGGAGTGGCATTCTACCTGGTCAGACTGATTCTATAGAACCAGTTGTTATGATTCTGTACAGTTCAGAGAACTGGCAAATCATGCCCCTGGCTGGCCCCTCCCCTCCCTGCTCACTTATTCCTTACCTGGCATGCATGCCATCCAACTTGCCTGCCTTGTGCCTTCACCTAATTTTTGTACGTTGCTATTTTTCCTCCCCCACAACCACCAGCTGTTCTGACTATCAGCTATGCTGGGAGATTTAGATTGGCTAGAAAGCAAGAAAGCACCAATCACACATCCTCATAAACCACACAGCCAATTCATAGTGTTCTTCTATGGCTGTATTTTCTTTGGCAACACTGATGGTGGGAATATTTTAGATTCTAGCCAATCTAAAAGCAGAACTGAACCTTTCTTAAGATTGAAACTTCTATTTTTCAGTGCAGACTCAGATAGCAGATTGCAGAAAGATAGATCTCTGAGTGAAGTTACTGATGATTGACCCACTACTTCTGCTGGAAGTTGGTTCCAAGCTTCTACTACTCTTTCTGTGAAATTACTATGATTCTATAATTCTGTGAGCAACTCAATCTGCCTGCCTGCTTTGCCTGATTTTGGGTAAAAGTTGCTCTTTTTTAAATAAAAAAATCAATATTTACATAAATATTTAAAATATTTACATACACGCCATGCCCAGCCACTCACCTGATTCCCAAGCCATGTGTAGTCAGCAAGCCATGCCCACCCAATCACATGACCACCAAGCCACACCGACAAATTAGGTCATGCCCACAGAACCAGTTATTAAGAAATTTGAATCCCACCCCTGCTTGGTTGGTGGACAAAGGAGAAATAGATATAGTGAAATATTTTTTCTTAATAGAGAAAAAATTCTAGCAACTGAATCCACAAAATCATATCATCGCCAATTTATCCAATAGCAGAGTGCTGGCCTTTTAAGTCCACATCCATAGAGAACTTTCTGTTCTAATGCGATCTTACTTGCAGAGCAAGCACTTAAATTAATATGTCCAAATATAAAAGAAATCCCAGTGTCCACATTTAAACTAGCTCTCAGACACTCAGGCAGCTCCAGCGTTGAGCAATAAAGTAAAATCACAGAACACAAAATTATATAGACAGCACAGAGCAGAATCTGTTGATACTGTTTGAAGAGCAATTACTGACATACTTACTTCATCATTTGGCTTATATCCATTACTACTAATTCCCAAGATTGCAAGTAAGCAGAGAAGCATATTTGAGGAAACAGATGAGGCAGAGATACATAAAAATTGCATGGAGAGATTGAAAGCACGCTCACAAATCCTGTGAGTTTATAGCTTGTTAAAGAACCATCTGAGAAATTATTATGCATCGTCGTGCTTTAGAACATAGATTAACGTGCACATTCCGAAAGATTAGCAAAGTGCATTTAACCTACATCCTATAAATGTATCAATTTAATTTCACAACGGCATAATATGTAACTCACCATCGTTCTTAGCAAGCAAAATGGACTCATGATCAAACCATGATTTAAAATACCATCTTTTAATGTGTTTTTCCTTATTATCTTTTGATAATTGGCTGCTTCTTCTCTGTAAGATAGATTTTCTCTCTTTAAATCTAGAGAAACTAAAGCAAATGTGCATGCTATGCAAATGCTCACTCTTTAGAAGAAATTATTGAACTATCTATTCTTTTTTAAAAAATAGTTTGCATGTAGATATGGTTAATGTTTCACCAATATATAATTTTAATATAAAAATGCTATCTTTGTGAAGAATCCAGCCTGCCACTGGATGTTTAAATTTTCAGTGTCTGTTGCTATGGCAACCAGAACGGAATCTGGTACCCACTGCGTTAAACATAAATTAATTTAAAGACATAGCATCTGAAAGATTTTATTTATTCTCTCTCAAAACTCTAATATTGTATAATTCATGCACAATTCAAATAGCTTTACTTGATCTATCATTAAAAGCCATTTATCCTAGGATAATTATTATTTTTACTAGCAGAATTCCATATTTTGAAGTTAGTGAATAATAAAAGGACAGATAGTGCTCTTAGGTTTCTCACGAATTAAAGCAGAAAATTATGCAAGCAGACTAGCTAAATGAATTTTCAGTTCAAAACTTATTCTTGCATAATTGAGGATACTCACTTTAAGGTTCCTACTACTATGTGATATTTACCACATGAACTGTTAGTTTATATCTTGCTCTTTCAGTATTATAATGATTTTATTAAAAAACAGAAGATTGATTTAATTTACTCTTTAAGTGCTATGTTTATTCCATTAGGCATTATGAAAAGGAGAGACAAATTAATTTTAAATTTAAGAATTTAATTAAAAGGTACTTAACTTTTTTATACGTCCAGCTTTATTAGTTTCCATACTCGTACAGAGAATTTAAAGTACAGATAAATACATGTAAGCACTGTAGGTGATGTGGAAAAAGGCATAACTGAATCCTGAACAATAGTCATAAATGACATGTATAGTTAATTTCCTAAAATAATCGTTTTGCATATAGATTACACCACTCTGCACTTAAAACAACCAGAGCTTACAAGAGACTATTAGACTCTAAATGGATTGATACTAGAAAGAGGTTAATGATGCCACTGTTTTGCGTAATACCACACATCTTTTAAATGTTGCTATTTAGCCACTCCAGCTGTTGCAAAATCTGACACTTAAAAAAACAAAAACACTTTTATTGCCATATTGCAGATGACTGTTAAAGTCTGCTTTGGTTATATCCTTTCAAAAATTGTATACTTTCTGTTTCTCTTTCTGAAAGCCCTAGAAATTATGGAAAAGGAAATTTCAGGATTTGATCAAAGCATGCAAAATGGGATTTCTTTCCTTCAATTCCATTTCTTTAGGAACTCCCCTGTTGTGTCTATAAATCTCCAAATAGGGTGCTTACTTAAAATGGAAAGAACCACTATGTTGAGGTGAATTCAACAAAATTCCTTGTTCAGTCATAGCAAAGGTGAGTGTTGAAGAATGTTTCATACAAAGGGTTAATAAAGCAATGGTCATATTAAATATTTAGACTGCTTGCACACTGCTGTTGTGATCACAGTTTCTGTCAGTGTCATTGTCTCTGTGTGCCTGGTGGTTATAACCTTGCCATATTGACACATGCTATAATGAGATATCTAAGAATATAGGAATGTGCTGCAGCTCAGCATGTCCCATTTGCACCAATCACACATCCTTATAAACCACACAGCTAATTCATAGTGCTCCTCTGGGGATTTGCTAGACTGAATTTTCTTTGGCAACACTGAATGGTGGGAATATTTTTTCTCCTTTCCTATAAATACCCGTGATCATTCTTTCCCTTTTTCCTATTTTAATGAGGATACGGCCATCCCATTATGTTAAGTCTCATTAATGGGCTTTAGAAATAAGAAGCTCTTCGCCAACACAGATGAAACAACTAAGGAAGTCTCTCTTCTTTGACGATCTGCTGAGATGAATCAAAAAGGAAACAGTCTTCTAAGTAACTGCTGACAATGGTGGTTGGTGGGCATGGTGTGGGGATAATGAGAACATATTTCCCCATAGTTCATTCAAAATTTACAAGAATTCAGTCGCATTGTAGAAAGGTGAATGTTGATGTAAGTACATTGGAAAGGATTCACCTCAATGCACATAGCTACACTTGGGTTAACTGCATCAATAATCCATTTTATTTGTTTTAAAGCTCTTTTCAGATGGCAGGTAGTTGATGGAAATAAATGAATTGATTGAAGTCTCCCTATCAATTATTAAGTCTCAATGGGCAGAAAACCATGTTCTAATTTATCAGCTATCCCAAAGATGAATTTTACTAGGGTTCTGTTCAAGAATTAGAAGAATACAACCCATGTTAGATAGACTTCAGATAGATTATGAAAGGTTTCAACTTTAATTGACTGCATACCTTGGTCATCACATGAAGTCTCAGCTGAATGCCATAGTTTGATTAAAATCTTCAAGTGACCTTTTGCCCTGCCATGTCTGGGATTCTTTAACTGAAAAAAGGCAATATGCACATTTTCCTAGTCATTGCACAAACCTTTTCAAATTCTCCCCAAAATGAAAATCAAGTTTGCTAAGCAAATATTTGATATATTTAGGAAACTGGTGAATTCATTTCCTTTTTAAATTAGATTTGGGTCTTCTGCCATTTCTGTTACATCAAATGCTATGAGGTTATTATAGTGCTTTTATTGGATTCTATTTTATTTATATTGATATGTCTTGGGCAATATCACCAGGAAGGCACAAGATAAATTCTAAAAGTATACTGTATATTGATATATATATATATATATCAATATACAGTATACTTTTAGAATTTATCTTGTGCCTTCCTGGTGATATTGCCCAAGACATATCAATATAAATAAAATAGAATCCAATAAAAGCACTATAATAACCTCATATATATATATATATATATATATAGGTTCTCAACTGATTAGGAACATATTTTCAATAAGCATTATTTTTTAGCCATCTATATTACTTCTTTCACATTACAGACCAAAGTGGATAAGGGAAATGAGAAAAATACAAAACAAAACAAAACAAAAAAAGTATTCACAGGGTCTCCACCCTTTTTAGTACAAGAGTGACATTCTCTTTTTTAAACATTCTTACCCAAGCATTCCTTCTGTAAATGGAGAAAATGTCTCTAAAATTACCAGGCATTGCTGATTCATTCTCTACCACATATAAAACTCCCTGTGTTTCATCACTGACAATTTTATCCTTTCACTGCTTGAAGATGAACATTGCTTCATTAATAACTTTCCAATCTATTCCTAAAATGTTTTTGCTTATAATACACAATAACATTTACTACCTTACTGTGATCACTTGGATAGTATTGAAAAGATTTATAAGATACAGAGGATAATTCCCAATAGCAAATCTCATCACTATATATTGCACCTAGAAATAACAATATTAATTAAATTCTGTTTGGAAAATATTGTTGGGCTACATGAATGTTTAATCTATTATGGTGTTTTTCAACCTCAAGAACTTTAAGATGTGTGGACTTCAAATCCCAGAATTCTCCAGCCAGCATGCTGATTGGGGAATTCAGGGAATTGAAGTCCACGCATCTTAAAGTCTTAAGCTTGAGAAATATTGATCTATTGTGAGTTCTAATGTTTAAGATACAATATTTATTATGTCTAGTCAGTTTATCTAATTATAGAGGACTTCTATAACTGCAACACTTCATTATTTTTGCTGCTTGAAATTTTGTGTTCATATCCTTTGAAAGTCAGGGTTGATAAAGAAATTAATTTGCAGCTGGATGTAAGGCAAGAAGGTGTCAAAATTAACATTATATTTCTGAAGTGCCCACCCTTGCAGGATTCTTTTTTCACTCCCCCAAACCTGATGCTCCTGCTACTCTTTCATAGAGTACTGATTTACTAAAAGTGAGCAATTATTGAAGGATATCTTGCTGAGATGCCCACAAATTCTAGAAGTCTAGTGAGATGTCTAATATTTTGTTTCAAACAGTGGATGTGCACTTGTATTTGTTAGCAATTATGTATTCAAGTAAGCATCCTAGACTGGAATCGTACAAGCATTTCCTCTGTTAGTCTTCACATATGTAGATTGCAAAGGCACAGGAACAATCCAGAAATATAAAGAAACAAGGAAGGGCTTGCATAAAGGTAAAGTGACAAACACTGTCAACATAAGCACTGTCTAAATTACCAATAATTTTAAACTCCAGGAGATGATCTCTAACAGCATGAGTTACTTTACATGCCTCCTTGCATAATCATGAAATCTCCTACCTGTTATCAGACAATAGACCTTTTAGCAATGAATTAGAGGGAGAAAAATTATATAAACTAAGTGGGAAATTGGTTGTGTTTATAATGGAAAGCCACATCCTTCTGAAGAAACAGATCTCCACCAGATTATTCTTTCTCAAAGGTAAAAAGACAGCTTGCTAATCATGTTCAAATTGAACAGCTTGCTTTGGTGTATATAGTAATTCCCTTTTCTGGAACAACTAATGATTCCCACTGAACAAATTAGTCTCAATAATTTCCTTGTGTTATTATGAGCAAAGCATCTTTGTGTCTGGTAATGCTACCTTTGGAGCATGGGAGAACTTAAACACATTGTTCTGTGTGTGGTCTTTTTTTTTTAAGGCAAATTTTCCTCTGTTATAAGAATGTGGGAAATAATGTTAGCACCACTTGGATTATTTGTCCATCTATCTCAGGGTAACAGAATGACAGAATAACTCAATAACAGAATAATAGAATGACAGAATAACAGAAAGACAGAATAACAGAACAATAAAATAACAGGATAACAGAGTAAGTTTATCTCTTCTGATTGGTAGTAGCTCTCCAGAGACCCCATTGTCTCTAATGGTGTGTGTCTGGCAGCAGACCAAATACTGATGGCTTGCTTCTTCCATTCCCCACATACAGTGAACCAAGTTTTATTTCGTCAAGCCATATTGCCCTGAGTATACTCTTGGTCTGATTACATTTTCATTGTATGCAGTCAGTGCCCAGATCTTAAATGCTGCAACACTTTTGCTCACCACTGGATGGAGTGGCAAGAAAGGAAAATACATTTGAGAAAGCATGCCTAATTTGCTTTAGAAAATAGGGGGCTCCATGGAACAGGCATGGTTGTGTGGAGAAATTGTAGGGAGGAAAAGAGGGGGAAAAACTTCTGTTCTGAGAGTGGAATCTTTTTGCACAATCCTGGATGTAGAAAAATCCACCATCAATTCCAATTCACTGGCTTTTTCAGATTAGTTTGGCTAGAAAAGCTGACACTGAACTTGCCCACGTATCATGTTGTGTCCGCGTGGACAGAAGCCAGGAGTCGGTGACTGTGTTTCAAGCTCTTTTTATTGGTCAGGAACCGAACTGAGGCGACAGGAAAACTTTGCGGCTTTTTGTTTCGGCGGCCGCGGCCAATGGCACCGCTTTGAATCTCCCACGATTCGAATTGACCAATCGCGGGAGATTCTTAGCGAGCCAATTGGCGCGGCTCGCCTAGCCAATCAGTGCCCCGCGCTTTGGCCAATCAAAGCTCGGGGATCTTAAGAATTCAAATGAGGGGACAGAACACCCCTCCCTTCTTGGTTCAGTCCTTACGTTGCGTAGTCCCGTAGGTAAGCGGGGCTCCGTCTCTGCCTACTGGACCTGCGCAGGTCAGTCGTAGGTTGGATCCCGGCCGGTTCGGTTGGGGTCTCTGTTTCTCCGGACTCCGTCGTGGGAACTGCCTGGTCTGTCTGGCCGGGCCGCTCTTCGCAGCTCCCTCCTGGGCTACCCGGGTTGGTTGAGCTGTGGGTTTCGCCGCTCCCACTCGGTCTTCCCGAGTTGGTTGAGCTGGCCTGGCTGTCTCTTCCTGGTGAGGTTTCGTGCTGGCTGCTTCCACGTGAGTATGGCTGGTTTATTTTTTCTGGGTTTTGGTTCCCTGGGTATTCCCTCCCCTCTTGGTTTGTGTTGCGGGGGTTGGTTTTGCTTGGTTGCGCGTCGGTGGTCTCTTGTGAGGTCGTCCTCGATCTTAACTGGTCAATGTGGCGTTTCCACGCTCGTCCGTCAGTTGTTTGTAGCCGGTACGAGTGTGGGCCTGTTAGTTGTGTTATGACGGCTGGTACCCATAATGGGTCTCTGGTTAGGTTCTTCGCGTAGACGGCGTAGCCTGGTGCGAAGGTTCAGTGTTTGCTGGTGGAGTCTGGGGGTTTCTCTGGGTTGTACGTGGGGTGTAATCTATCGAGTGGGGACCTTATTTTCCTCCCCATTAGCAGTTCTGCTGGGCTTTTATTTGTTGTGGTGTTTGGGGTTATGTGTTGTATGAAAAGTAATTTATTTATTTTGTCCTGGATCTCCCCGTGGTCTATTTTCTGGATGGTTTTCTTTGTAAATTGAACCATCCGTTCCGCCCTACCATTCGCCGCCGGATGCACCGGGGCTGTCAGCACGTGTCGTATGCCCCTCTCCGCTAGGAATTTTTCGAATTCTAGCAAGGTGAATTGGGGCCCCTTGTTGGAAATGAGGACGTCTGGGAGCCCGTGTGTTGCGAAAAGTTTGCAGAGTTCTTTGGTCATGGCCTCCATGGTGGTTGTTCTCATGTTGCTTACCTCCAGCCAGTTAAGCGTCTACGGTTATTAAGAAAGTGTGTCCTTTTGTGGGCCCGGCGAAATCTATGTGGATCCTAGACCATGGTCCCCTGGAGGTTTCCCATTCTAGGATGGGTGCTGCGGGTGGGCTTGGCCTAGTTTCCTGCCATCGTTAACACCTTGCTACCCAGGCCTCGATCTGTTTGTCCATCCCTGGCCACCAAGCATAACTTCTGGCCAGGGCTTTTGTCCTAATGATGCCCGGGTGCCCCTCGTGTAACAGTTCCAAAACCTTCCCTTGTAGTTTTTCTGGGATGACCACCCTATCCCCCCATAGTATGCACCCTTTTAGTAACGAGAGTTCCGTTTGCCAGTTCCGGAATGTCCTGACGGACTCGTCGTTGTCCCTTTCCGGCCACCCTTTCTCTACCCAATGCAAAACCCGCGCCAGACGTTTGTCTTTATTAGTTTCTCGGGCAATGTCTGATGCGGTTATGGGTAGGTTGGGTAGAGTCTCTATGCTGAGGGTGGTCGTCGTGGGTGCTGGGTCAGTGTCTGGTTCAGGTAACGATGAGCGGCTTAAGGCGTCCGCATGGGAGATAGTCTTACCAGGTCGGTGTGTGAGTCCGTAGTTGTAGGCAGCCAGGAATTTGGACCAACTTGTCATTCGGGGAGACAGAATGTTCAGGGTGGCCCTGTTCCCTGCAAGGATTCCCAGCAGCGGTTTGTGGTCAGTGATGATGGTAAACGTCCGGCCGTAGAGGTACTCGTGAAAACTTTTTACTGCGGCGACGATACCCAAGCCTCTTTGTCCAGCTGGCTGTAGTTCCGCTCCGGTTTGGTGAGGGTCCTTGAAAAGAACGCAATGGGTGCTTCTTTTCTGTCGGGGAGAGTGTGGCTGAGGACAGTGCCGACGCCAAAGGGTGATGCATCGCATGTGATGGCTAGTGGTAGGGTCTCGTTGTACTGGATGAGGATGGCATCCGAAGTGAGCAGGTCCTTGGTTTTTTTGAAGGTGGCTTCTTCGCGTTTTCCCCAAGTCCAGGTAGCCACCTTGTCCAAAAGCCTATGCAAAGACTCTGCTGCGGTCGCCTTTTGGGGCAGGAAGACATTATAAAAGTTAAGTAGCCCCAGAAATGCCTGCAGTTCTGTTTTTGACTTGGGTGTGGGGGCTTCCTTGATGGCTTTAATTTTCTTGTTGGTGGGGTGAATGCCATGTCGGTCTAGGAGGTATCCTAGGAATTTGACCCGCTTTGTGTATAGCTGGCATTTTTCCCTCTTCACTTTAAGCCCGGTTTCTTTGAACCTCGTTAGCACCTCCCTTAGGTGAGTCTCTAGTTCGGCCTAGTTGGTTGCTGATACTAGTACATCATCGAAGTATGGGACCACCCCATTGATGCCCTATAAGAGTCTTTCCATGAGGCTCTGGAAAATTCCCGGTGCCACGCTGACTCCAAATTGGAGGCGGTTGCATCTAAAGGCTCCCCGGTGGGTGACTATGGTTTGTGCCTCGGCAGTTTCCTCGTCGACCGGCAGTTGCTGGTATGCTTGGGCCAGGTCGAGTTTCGCAAAAACTTTGCCCCCTCCCTGTGAGTGTAGGAGATGCTGCACTACTGGGACGGGGTAAGCGCTTTGCTGCAAGGCGCCATTTAGGGTGGCCTTATAGTCCCCGCAGATTCTCACTGACCCATCGGGCTTAATCGGGGTGACTATGGGGGTCTCCCACCGGGCGTGGTCTATGGGTTGTAATACCCCTTGCTTGACGAGCTTGTCAATTTGCTCGTCTATCTTTGGTTTGAGTGTGAACGGGACCCGCCTTGGTTTTAGGCGTTTTGGGGGAATGTTGGGGTCTAGGCTGAAGGATATAGGGGGCCCTCGGTACTTGCCTAGGGTGCCGTCGAACACTTCCTGGAAATCCCAGGCCAGTTGCTGCTCCCAGTCGGCTTCGGCAATGTGGTCAATGCCCGTGACTGCAATGCCTAGCGGTGCGAACCATTGAAGTCCCAGTAGGCTAGGTCGGTCTCGATCGATGATGGTTAAGGGAAGTTTTTCGGCGTGTCTCTTGTAGGTCACTGTAAACTGTCCTGTTCCGACTACAGGGATGCGGTTTCCCTGGTAGTCCTTGAGGATTAGTCTCTGGTTTTCTAGTTGCTTTCTCTGGATGGTAGCCACCAAGTGTTTAATTTCTTGCCAGGCTACCATTGAGAGGTAGGACTCGGAGTCTACCTCCATTTTACAGGGTTCGCCTTTGATGCCTACCTCCATGTAGACCTTTCTGGTGTCTGTGGTTGTGGCGTGGCCGATGGTGACTGTCTGATGTGTCTCTTCTCTCCGCCTGGCCTCGCCGCTTCGTTGGGCTCATCTGTTTCGCTCCCAGCAGTTGTCTGTTGGCCGGTCTCTAGTCCTGGGGGGTGTGCTCTCTCGTCTCCGCTCGCTCGGGTCCCATCGCCTGGGGCTGTGGGTCTTCTTGAGGCGGCACACGCATGCGACGTGGCCCTTCTTGTCGCAGTGCCAGCAAACAGAGTCGAAGAACCAGCATTCAGATCTGGGGTGGTCGCCTCCGCAACCGGCACACGCGGTCCTCGATTTACGACTCCGCCGGCTGCGCTGGTCACGGCCTGCCTGGAGATGGTGGATGTCTTCCTCTTCATCGGATGTGCCCGAGGTCAAGTGGAGTTCACCTTGGTGGGTGGTGGTTTCAGGTTGGGCCTTGGTCGACCTTGCAGGGTTGTTGTTTGCAGTGCGGTCCCCAGCGTTCGGTCTCCGCATGCGGTCTGCTGACTGTCGGGTTGCTTCGGCGGCCGCAGCTTCAGAGATGGCGTCGGCGAGAGCGATGTTGCCCTTAGCCATCAACCGACTTTGGAGAACGGGGTCCCAAAGGCCGAGCACGATTTGGTCCCGAAGGGCCTCGTTCATGTTGGAGAACTCGCATAGTCCTCGCAGGCACCGCAGCTCTGCAACGAAATCACTGAGACTCTCGCCCGACTGCTGGTCCCGCCGATAAAATTCATGCCGTCGGATGAGGATGGGCACGGCTGGAGCGTAGTGGTTCCGGAGCAATGGTTCGAGGTCCTTCCAATCCATCGCGGTAACGTCGGCGGGCTTGGCTAGCGCTTTTGCCATCTTAAACACTGCGGGCCTGCAGTGTGTTAGGAAGATGGCTCATTTCTTCGGTCCCGTGGCATCCTTCAGATCGTTGCATTTGAGGAACTTGTGGAATCTGTCCGTGTAAGATTCCCAGTCCTCGGTAGCGGGGTTGAAGGGGGTTGGTGATGCGATGCTGGCCATCTCGTCGGTTGGCTGGCTTCCGTCGGACACGTGCTTCAGTTCAGGATGAGGATCCCATCCCTTCGTCGCCAGTGTTGTGTCCACGTGGACAGAAGCTAGGAGTCGGTGACTGTGTTTCAAGCTCTTTTTATTAGTCAGGAACTGAACTGAGGCTACAGGAAAACTTCGCGGCTTTTTATTTCTAAGCCGCGGCGGCCGCGGCCAATGGCACCGCTTTGAATCTCCCATGATTCGAATTGACCAATCGCGGGAGATTCTTAGTGAGCCAATCGGCGCGGCTCGCCTAGCCAATCAGAGCGCCCCGCGCTTTGGCCAATCAAAGCGTGGAGATCTCAAGAATTCAAATGAGGGGACAGAACATATCATACCACGTATACTCCTTATTTAAGCTCTTGCTTCTCCCAAAGGAGACTTCCCCCAATTCTGAGAACACTGTTAAAAAAACCCAATCATCACAAATTTGAGGTTTTACCGAATGGTTAATTTGTAAGCCTTTGTGCAAGGCTATGCACATAATGCAGTCTCCACTGAGACTTTTGCATCCCATTTTCCTGCCCCTGTAAGTTAAAAAAAAAAATCAAGCACTTTCCACCATCTCTATTAAATCTTAACATTATAGCTGTAGGTTACTCTTTTAAAAAATTCTTCATTGCCTTTGCAATCAATGAGAATGTTTTACACTTAATTGCTATTAAATTGCTATTTAATACATTCCACTTGCTGATGCCATTTGAAAGATGATGTTTTCAGTGAGCCAAACAATACAAAGCTGGAAGAGAGTCAGCCATTTATTTCCAGAAAAGTGTAGCAACATATCAGTTAACATTTCAAATCTTATTGCTTCTGAAAATATTAAAATTGTGTCAAGATCTATGTTGCTCTAGCATTTGGCATCTGGCATGTGTCATATTTTGTCAAATAGTTTCTTCCTATTTTAAATAGACTGTGCTGAATAGGAATGGTTTATGTAGTCTATCTTGAAGTACACACAAGAAAGAAGAACCTCTTTCATATTGGAATTCATGTTTCTTCTGTTAATTTTGTGCAGGATTCATTGTTTCCAACATAGGGGAAAAAGAGGCCTGACAAACAGTAACCACTTGAAATCAACACACATGGTCCATAGTTGCTTGGACATGATCTACACACATTTCTGCACAATTTGCAGCTCATATTTTGTTTTCCTGTTCTTTTCTTTGTAGCTACTGCTGATTTGGGGTAAGTTAATCCTAAACTTAACTGAAGTTAAAAGAAGATGGATGGGTTGTTTACATCAGACACACACACTTTGCCATGCCCTCATGTAGCTCTGGGCACACTGACCATCTTCAGAAGGGGCCAAAAACCAAGATGGTGACCATGCAATCAAATTCCTGTCTTCATTGGATAAGATCCACATGTTCACATTATCTCTATCCAAAATGGCTAAGTGCCTTCCCTTTCCTTTCCTTTCCTCCTTCCCTTCCCTTTTCTTTTTTTTAACCTTCCTTCCTTCCCCTTGTTATTCAGTTTGTATAGATCCTCTCTTTACTTCCATCCAGAAAAGGCAAATAAAGCCAGACCAACCTAGGGAAAGTTTTAAAAACTGGAATCCAATTGTAAAGATTTTCCTAATCTCAGAGCTATCTACGCTGCAAGTGTGAGATAGCTGTTGCTGAGGACCATACTTGGGGGTGGTGGTGTTACAATGGGCAGGGTGATGACTAAAACATGTGAAGTAATAAGGCAGAATGGATAGGATCACATAATACTTGAAGGGTGGCCTGGGATCTTCCATTCTCTATCTAGGTTTGAGGAGTATTAGATATTTTTATTTTGTTTTAAAAACTTTGTTAACCAGTTTAAATCTGTACTTTCCAGTTTGAAGGAATGGGAAACTATACCAGATTTATTGGCACATTCAGAGGATGATCTGTGGGCTACAATTGTGGTTTGAGCATGCAAATGATCCAGGGAGCATGAGTTGTCTACCTTTGCTTCCAATGTATAAAAAGGACCAGAGCAGTCTTACTTTAGTTTATCATCTAAAGCATGGGACCATTAGCTCAAAGAGACCTTCCTTTATGTCCATCAAACTCTCCAAATATTTTAAATAAACAATTAGAGAGCTGGCACGATGCAAAGCAAAGCACCCGCTGGCACCATGATTTCAAAGTCTGCCCCTGAGACAGATATATGTTTAATTGAATTTTGAGGGGAAAAATGGTGGTGGATGCTGTTTGGTCTTTTGTTAGAGAGTCTACTCCTAGAAACAAACCAAAGGAGAGAACTGGGGGTAACTTTGCATAAGGCTACCATACCAGATCTGCAGCACAATGAATGACCATTAGATGGTAGTAACAAATTATTATTATTTGTATCTCTTTACTGCTACCTAGTTGTCATCTGGATTATATTTGAAGTCCATATGTGGTACTCCTTGCTTTGCTCATGGAACTGAATTGTACTATAGTCATTTGAGCATGCTTGTTATGAAGTCTGGGAGTTTGATATTTGAAAGTGCCAATCTGAGGAAAATTAATCTAGCTGTAAGGAAATGCCTAACAAACTACTATAAATCCAAATAACCTGGAACTTCAAGATCCACTGACAAAAGTGCACTGTAATCAAACTCTTATATTGACAACTGTAAATCTTTAATTAGTAATGTTTGAATTCCAGGATTATTCATTCACATCTGTTACTTTGATCTATGAAGTATGTGTAGTATTGTATATAAACTTAAGCATTTTCCTCCCAAATAACATTTCAAAGTACTTGTTTTTTGTTAATTATCAATAATTATTTCACAGAATGAAATAGTGCAATCCATTTATGGTGAAAATTGATATGAGGTCACAGAAACTTTGCCAATTGTAAAAGCTTACAAAAATAAATGTTTGGATTTGGCCCGCCAATTCAAATTTGAAGATTTTTATTGTAGAAACCTGATTAAATTTAAATCACCAGAGTCACTGTAGACATCATTTGCCCTGTGAGATTATTCTACCTCATAGATCTTTTTGAAGGCATTTTTTTTAATAAACCAGACTATGTTTGGCCTTTTCTGATCACTTAGTTTTATGTTCTGTATCATAAGCATTTTATCCTATTCAGCTGTGTTCTTTTCAATTTTTTTAAAGGAATGATGGAAATGAAAATAAATGTTCACTGGTTTTGAATACCATCAACAACAAAGATAAATGGTAGTAATATTTGTTTTCAACTAAGATTGCTTGCCTTGACTTTTTAATTTTTTTGGCACATACTTGACATTTTTCTATAATTATAAAATGGAAAATAAGTCCTAGTTCCCTTGATGCATTATTTTATGTGAAGGGAAAATACACATAGGAACAGGCAGAAAAATTACAGAAAAGCTACTGTACGATATCTATAACATTTATGTGTAGTATTTAATATTTAAAATGCATTAATTATATTGTATTTATCTTTTATTAATGTATTTGATTATTAATTAATTATTAATGGTTATTGTCTGTTTTTAGCTTACTATTTTTGTAAGGATCAGTGTAACAGTTTAAAGAGCTTTTTTCCTGTCTATTCTTACCACTGAAATATTATTGCTAATAGGAATTACATCCTTTTATCTCCCTTAGAGATATTTGTCCTTCCACCCACCTCTAGGTGCATGATATTTGAACTTCTGTTAATAGCCTACTTTGCAAAGCTGCTAATGGATTGGAGGAGCAAAGATGGTGTGTTGAGCTTTATTTTAATCTTCAAGTGCTATATGGAAGCTGCTGCATCCATTTATGGATGAATGGTATCTATAAAAATTGCTTTCTGGGTTTGTATTTTTTAGGATCAGACTCAACAAAACCACTGTTGATAATTCCATCCACATCAAATTAACAATGGATAGGTTTATACATGAAACACTTTATGTGTCATACAGTGAAAGAAGAAAATTGAAATCCACAAAAATGTCTACCAAGACAGATTCCTTAAGATACCAAGAAATTTCTTTCAAACTGACATGGAAGATATTTCATGACATAGTTGTCATTCACTAAGCACATGTATTTATGATCCCTTAGTGTCTCATGATAATTATATATATTTAATTTATTAGGACAGTGGCATGACAAATATTCTGATCTTCTTGGTGAAACAATTACAGTATGCCCAAGTAACAATTTTGTTTATTAAGCTGTACTAGTTGTCAGTTTTCATCCAAGTACAATTTTAGGTGCTGGTAAAGTCCAAAAATGCCACAGTGCCTGATTACTTAAGGATTGCCTGTTTTCCCTGATATCTGCTAACTTGTTCAAATTGGCAGGTTGATCATGTTTTGCATTCTTTCTATCAAGCAATACATATATGGGAATCCTGGAAGCTCATCTTCTCTGTAGCAGCATCTGGAATGAGGTTGTTCTTGAAATTTGAAAGCTCCCACTTTGCTGGTGTTTTGAGGGACCTTCAAGCCCTGGCTCTTTGCCCAGGCCTTGGATTAAAATTGACCGAACCTCCTTTGAACCTGGAATGTTTTCCTTTGCTGCCATCTTGTTTTGTCAACCTTCCATCTTTATTCTTTTGTTTCTTATTGTTTTTTTAAAACATTTTAAACAATTTGTAAACTATCCAGAGGTACTGGGAATCAGACTGGAGATGATTGATGGTGATAATGATGATGATGATGATGATCTTAACTACATTAACCCAAAGATTATAAACTGCTAATTGGAGAACTGGAGAACAGGATGCTCTGTGTCAAACTTGTCAGATCAAAGAGTTCAGAACCAGAAATCAGTTAATTAAGTGTTTTACAGTATAATGTAAGAATCATAAATGCTCTTGTCCTCTATTATCACAAGCCAATATTATCACATCTATGAAAGGTGACAAATACTCTGAAGGGGCATTTATATGATGAGTACGATAGTTCACTGTAACTCCTTTAGTAAATAACTATTTATATCCCATGACAATGCATTTTCATCAACTTATGATCACAGCATCTGGATATGAATATCCTATGCGAAAATGACTGTAGATGTTATTCTGGGCATTTTATTATGAATAATATTATTTAGAGATGGCAAGACAACAGTTGCTATGATACACTCATGCCCACCAATCCATTCACTAAGCATTTGCTTTCTGAGCTTTCTGACAGCTTCATCTGTCAAACAAGCCAACTGATAATAATTAAAAAAAATCACCCTAATGCAAAATGTAAAAGAAATAGGAGTACAGTTTATTTCAACATACAAGTATAAGGAAGCAGTGAATGCAAGTGTTGTTACAGATAGTTCTCAGCTTATGACAACAATTAAGCCCAAAATTTATGTTGCTCAGTGGAACATTTGCTGAGTTTTGCCCCATTGTATTTCTTCCTACTGTTTTTTTTTAATCTTCAGTTGTTATTAGTTTATAATATGACATACAAAGAAAATACAAAAGTAAATATTAGGGAAATTAGGGAGGCGAAAAGGGAAGTGGATAGTGGGGCAAAACCAGGAGAAAAGAAAAAAAAGACATTGACTTCTGACTCCTTTGATGTAGTAAAATAAGACATTAACATCTACTGTCAACTTTTTACTTTTACATAGTAATAAGCTAGCCATTTCTATATAACAACAAATCTGCCCAATCAGTAAAACTCAAAATCAAAGTTTCATTTCTTTCCACCTCAAGCACAAAGTCCAGAAGCAATTTCCAAGTAGAAATAAAATTATTTGTGTGTTTTCAAAACAGTCAATTTAGCCATCATTTTTGCAGCTACTGTTGTTAAGTGAATCATTGCAGTTGTTAAATTAGTGAAACGGTTGTTGACTGAATCTCCATTGACTTCGCTTGTCAGAAGGTTGCAAAAATGTTTACGTGACCACAGGACACTGCAACCGCCATAAATATGAACCAGTTGCCAAGCATCTGAATTTTGATTAGGTGAGAATGGGGATGCTGAAACGGTCATAAGTCACTTTTTTTCGGTGCTGTTGTCACTTTGAACAGTCATTAAATGAACTATTTTAAGTTGAGGATTATGTGCATGCACTTGTACCCACCTTTTGAGTTGTGTGAAACTTTTGGAGTATCATCAGTTCAGTTTATTTGTATTTATCAGTTTTTCTTCTACCACTTCTTACAATACTAGACAACACAGTATCAACAGTAGAGAGGTTTTTAGGTTCTACTATATAACATGACCTAAAATGGATGCCTAACATCAAAAACATCATCACAAATGCACAACAAAGAATGTTCTTTCTGCGCCAATTCAGAAATCTCAAACTGCCCAAGGAGCTGCTGATACAGTTCTACAGAGGAATGATTGAGTCTATCATCTGCACCTCTATAATTGTCTGGTTTGGTTCTGCAACCCAACAAGACAGACACAGACTTCAGAGGATAATTAGGACTGCAGAAAAAACAATTACTACCAACCTGCCTTCAATTGAGGACCTGCATACTGCAGGTGAAAATAGAGGGCTGTGAAAATATTTACAGACCCCGCACATCCTGGACATAAACTGTTTCAATCCCTTCCCTCAAAACAATGGTATAGAGCACTGCACACCAAAACAACTAGACACAAAAACAGTTTTCCCCCAAAAGCCATCATTCTGCTAAACAAATAATTCCCTTAACACTGTTCGACTATTACAAAGTCTGCACTACTATTACTGTTAATCTTCTGATCACTCCTTATCACCCATCTTCTCCCACTTGTGACTGTATGACTGTAAGTTTGTCAGTTGTATCCTTATGATTTATATTAACGGTTTCCTAGTATGATTTGATTGCTTATTGTATCCTATGACTATCATTGTGTTGTACCTATAGTTCTTGACTCTTGACGAATGTATCTTTTCTTTTATGTATACAGAGAGTATTTGCACCAAGACAAATTCCTTATGTGTCCAATCACACTTGGCCAATAAAGAATTCTATTCAGTTCAATCTTTAGAGAATGATGGCATACTATTGTATAAAATGTATATTTATATACCTGCTGTATATTAATAATCCATCAGATTTCTCTTTTACAGCTGTTTCTATAAGGTTGCATAGCATCACAAGCTTTCTTGTAGACAACATAATCAGCTATTTGCTTTCTTAGCTCACTTTCAGTGAAGGCTGAAACTCATCCTGTCCTTTTGGCCTGATAGGATAAGAAGAAGAATAATCTTTCATTCTGGTAATTTTACAGGATATGTTTGAACGATGTTGTTTTCTTGTGATGGATCAGAGAAAAGCAAACTAATGGTATCCTGAAACCCTTTGCAATCTGAATTCTAGGTTTGAGAAACTTCTTTTAAAGGGCTGCAATGTTTGAGCTGAAAATTTTTGGGATGGCAATAAAGAACCATTTCTCTCTCTTTGTTGTCTTATAAAAATGATGCAGCAATTTTTGCAAAGATGTGGTGGACCTTATAACAATGCATTTTCTAGAGAACAAAACCAATTTTAAAATAAATCTTGACAGGGTAGGGAAGAAACCTCATTGTTGGAAAAATGCATTATTTGGGAAAAAGAAATCAGAAGCTCAGATATTGAAGAAGGAAGGCTTCACCTGAAAACAAGGCATGCAAAAAGGATCCTGGAATTACAGTAAGCTGAATATGAGTGAACAACGTGATGTGGCCACTAAAAAAGTCAAATCAAAGGATGTAGTTATGGTGCCATGGTCCCCTCCTACTTTCAATAATCTGTTCAGTTCTGGATACCATATTTTTAAAAAAATTAAACCAGGTTGGTATGGAATGAAATCTTCATGTTAGGAGTGACTGAGGGAAGTGGATTATTTAGTCTTGAGAAAAGGAAACAGAATTTGGGGGGGGGGGGGGGTTATGACAAGACTGTTCAAGATTTTGAATCAGTGTCACCTGGAAAAACAGTATATTCTGTTCTTTTTCATCCAAAAGTCAAAATGCAGGACGAAGATCTAACGAAAAGGGAGAAAAAAAAAGGCAATTTTTGGTTAACAATAGGAAAAGCTACCTAACAGGGCAATTTAACAGTGATTGCCTGTCACTAGGCTATTCTTTGATACTAGGAAGGTGGTGGCTTAACCCAATCAATCACTCGATGTATTCAGGTAGAAGCTGGACAGCCATCTGACAGAGCTGTTTTACATTTGATTTCTGTTTTGAGCACAGAGTGCTCAAAAAATGTTTCCTTCAGGTATGATTCGGTAAAATTTCAGGACTGTATATTGTACATTCTTGCTTTAACCCTATAAATGGAGTAGCTCTTTATAGAGCTATGGTTTACTGGTAGCCTGTAATTAATATCCCTCTAAGTCAGGGGTCTCAAACACAATTTACCTGGGGGCCACTGGAGGCAGAGTCTGGGTGAGGCTGGGTCACATAATATTATATTTTATATTATACTTTATATTTATATTATACATTAATATTATACTTTCATATCACGGTGGGGGCCACAGGATATCGTCCTGCGGGCCGCAATTGGCCCACGGGCCGCGAGAATGAGACCTCTGCTCTAAGTACAGCTAGGAGGTGATTATGGTAGGGGACTTAAATTATTGGGAGGGTTTTTGGGAGGGTTTTAAAACTTTCTTTTACCATGAATTAAAGTCCACAATATCTAGTGAGCTAATATAGAGAGGTTTCAGAGTTCCAATTAGAGTAAATGGCAGGCTACAACAGGATTATGCTTAACCCAATATAAGAAAACCACAATTCATTTAAGGGTATTTAATGGGATAGTTTGCATTTAATTTTAATACTCAATTTGAATAATATATCATAGTATAAGAGAAGAATAACCATCCATCTATTGATCTCCTTTATCAGGAGGGAACAAAAACATTTTCTTCTGGCAGTTCTTTGATTATGAGAATTGCAATTAGGAGTGGGTTTTTATGCATGATCCTGCTGAGATTTCAAATAGTATGAATTATATTGCTTTTATGTTAAGCAAATCAAGTGACACAATATTTATGGTATTGCCAATGAAAAGGAAGTAATTATTTAAAATGTTAGTGACTTTACTGCTCCGTCTCTTAGAGCTGAAAGTTTTGATAAAAATATTATCTGTTATTTCTCATCATAGATGTAGCTCTTTTATTGCAGTAACACATATTTTAAAGCAAAGGATATCATTACACATAAGTATTTATCAAATCCTATTTATGTCACTGATCTCTGGCTTCTTCAGTGTAGTTGAGATTGGAGGCAGAATTAATTTTCACCTTGAAAGCACTTAGATACCAGAAGGTATAAAGAGATCAGGATTCTTCTACAAGAAATATAGCACCATTTTCTAAGCAATCCTTGATACAATTATTTTTTATATCTTATAAATGCAAGCACAAGTTGGTCATTTGCCCAGATTAATATACTACAACATGAATCTGGACAAAAGTCCAAACAAATAGCAATATATATTCCTATAATGCTGATGAATGTGCAAAATGTTCCACTAAATAATAATAGAAACAGATCTCTGCTTGCAGCCTCTCAGGATATTGATCACAAAGATAGGAAATTAGAGAACAGTCAAAATGAATACTGGAATAGCAAACATATGCAGAAAAACAAATTAAGAGAAAAGGAAGGCTAAGAGAAAACAAATCCTGATTAACATTCAATGTTTCTTCTGTACCTGTCAGCAGAGGTAGCATATGTCAACATGTCTTTTAATACAGAGGATGTGGCATGAGTATGTATCTATCCCTATTCAGGCCACAATGTCACCATGGATGCTTTGTTGATAACGTGGCCATTAAATACAGCAGGACATTTATAGGAAAGTATTTGATGACAAATGTAGCTACTATGATAATCAATAGGTATAATGTCAGTTAATTTTATTAAAATTGGACAGAAGAGAAAATGAGAATAATGCAGGAGGTGAGAGGTGAGGGAACATTAAATCAACAATTTAAATTAGAACCCTTTCCTATTTGTTATTCTTGGTTTGTGTTTGGATTACAATTCTAGGATGAGCAATTATTCCTATCATCCCAGCCACATAGTCAAATATGATGAATGTTATAGTCAATATATTTGGGGGATATCAACTTGGGGACAATTGATCTAAGGATTTGAAAAGGCCAGAGTGAGCAAAGAAATTGTAAATATAAAAGGTAGTCAGAAATGAAACCATCCCATGTCTCGGAGTGATGGGTTGATACAAAAATAGAGGAAAAAGTACATTTACATCCTTTGGAACATTCTGGAGAATATTTTTTTTGCTTCTATTCTTAACAATTTCTGGACACCTCATCCAGTTTGTGGTGATGGTTAAAATATCAAGTTAAGACCTTAGTTTAAATCTCCAATTAGCTATGAAGCCAATTGGGCCAATGCCTTTCTGTCAGCCTAATCATTTCTACAAAATGGTGGTGGGGATAAAAACAAAAGTTTCCTTGGGCTTCATGGTGAGCCTCATAGAATCACTTCATGAAATCCTTTCCTTGGTTTAGCACATTTCAACAGACAATCATTAATTTATATCAGAGTGAAAAAAAGTCAATGTCTTTATGGGTCCCACAACTTTTGTTTCTGAGGCATCAGTACAAATAGCCCTCAGTTTATGACTGCAATGGAGCCTGCCTATTATGGTCAGTTGTGATGGTTATAAAGTGGGTCATCATGTGATCAACCCCATTTTTAATAACCTTTTTGTGGTGGTAGATAAGTGAATCTGCAGTCATTAAGTGACCTCATTGTTCACAAGGGTGTGCTTCTGTCAAAACCCAGGAATAAATGCCATTTTGGGGCCAAATCATGGTCACATGACTGCAGGACACTGAAAATGACTGTAAATGCAGGCCAGTTGCTGAGTGGCTGAAACGTGGTCATGTGACCATGGGGAGGGGTGGCCATGAGAACTTCAGAACTGGGTGGTAAATACCGTTTTTTGGGTGGATGGGGTCTGTCATAATTTTGAACAGTTATTAAGCAAGTGGTTGTAGGTCAAGGCCTTTCTGTCCTTTATGACCTGAATGGCAGCATGGCTTTTCACACTTTGAAGATGAGAGAGACTTACAAAAATTGTAGTGTGGCTCCTAAGAGAATGTAATGTTTTATTATAACTGCCCTTCATACCCATATCCCAAAATGGACGAAGAGTTACATTCATGTGACATTATTACACTAACTGTTGCAGCCCCTCATCCCTCAAAAACATTTTAAATGCATTCTCCAGGGTGACAAACCTTCAAATCTATCAGCTTTCATTTAAGCATTCAAGGAGTTGTTTTAAGTGAAGATATATATTGTGAAGTTTTGCTTCAACATACTTCCATGGTATCAGCTGTTGCTAATATAAATGAACTAAGAAGGTGAAAAGATGATTTTTGCTCTCTTCTTATTAGTCTGTCTCCCCCCTCCCCACTAAGCCAAGCTACAATTAGAAATATGGAAGACAGAAGAACTATTTAAGGAAATAGTTTTCTCTGTATCACTTTTCCAGATGTAGCTACATTTAGAAAAAGTGGACTGGGAAGGGCTGGGATGATGCTTATTGAGAATGATGCTGTCTTAACAGATTACTGTTCGCTAGCTTTGGAAGCGCAAGCCATCAAACCTTTACATAAAGGTGTCAATTTAAGATCCTTTTGATGCAATTAAAATTGTACCCTGACTTTAAGTGGAAAAGTCTTAGTAAATTTCATCCTTAATGAGAGTTGGTATATCTTTTAAAAATTGTGATATTATGAAAGCCAGGAGGAGCTAGCTCGGGAGTCCACATAAAGGATTATCTGTTTTAAAGGGAAGAACAAAGAAATTAAAAAACAAATGCAGCAGCGATGTGTGAGGCAATTTAAATCAGAAATACAGAAGAGACTGGGGAAGAATAAAAGTCTCAACATTTCTTAACAATAATGTCATCTTCTTTCCATCAACCTGCTTCTTCCTTAAATTAGCTCAATCATATTAAGTCAATCATATTAAGTCACTTGGTGAAAGGGTCTTGCTTCTGATTTGCATCTGAATACCGCTGGATTCATGTGGCTGCTTTTTTCATTGTAAGATGACCCTTTTATAGCTGCTGCATTGTGGAGAAAGAAGTGAAGGACTCTGCTTTGTGAATGATTTCAATTTACATAGGAATATCCCATCTTTCCCTGAATGTCATATTTATCTTTTTCTAAACCTTGCCGCAGATTTATTACTGAGAATTCATGTTTAGAAGGAAACAAAACAAATAGGACAAAACAAAGCCTGTGAACTGTATTATAAATGCAATTCTGCATTTGAAAATTGCTACTCTGGCTTGGCTTAGAGACAATAATTTGATTAGATTTCACATAACCTGGAGGCCATGGATAGATTTCTTACTGGATAAAAAGAATAATCTTTTGACTTTGGGTTTTAGATTGGAGTTGACTACAAAAATGTTATAGCTTTTTAAATACAAGGTTATTTAAAAATTAAGGGAATAACATTTATTAATACTTTTTAGCATTTTAAATATTTTATAAATTGGCATTTGTTATGGACTAAGCCAACGCAGCGATAAAACCCTCAACAACTTCACTTTACAGCAGGCTTGTAATCCTGCACTTCTCATTGGCCCGTAGATAGCAAGTCGTGATTGGTCGTTTTTGGCCAGTCTGATTGGCTGTTAATGGGGGCCCCTGATTGGACGCTTGTGAAAGCAGTAAACTCAATTCATTGGTTGTTTGGACAGCAGCCAGCTCTATAAAAGAGCTGCTGCTGCCCAAGTATTTTGCTCTGTTCTTTCTTGTTAATAAAGAGTTGAAGTCACCGTTCGATGTCTCGTCTCTGTTCCTTGCGCCCATGCCCAGGACTTAACACTGGTGACGAGGATGGGATGCGGAGACGATAGAGCTGGCTAAGTACGCATCGAGCAAGACAGAGCATGTGGCGAAAGAGCGCATGCAACAAACGGCAAGATGACCAGCGGCGCCATACCACCTGCTCCGTTCGACCCAGCAACCGAAGACTGGGACTCGTACATAGATCACTTCCAGATGTTCCTGGAGACCAACAATTTAAAAGATGCTATGCCTGGCAAGAAACGAGCGGTGTTCCTGACTCATTGCGGCCCCGCCGTTTTCAAAATGGCTAAAGCACTAGCAAAACTGGCGGAAGTGAAGACCATGGATTGGGATACCCTCGCTCCAATCCTCCAGGCCCATTACGCACCCGCAGTACCTACACTGATACGAAGACATGAATTTTACCAGAGGGACCAACGGAAGGACGAGAGCGTTGGTAATTTCATAGCCGACCTCCGGAACCTAGGAGGCCTTTTGTGGTTTTGCAAACTTAGAGGAAGCCCTAAGAGACCGCATAGTTCTGGGTTTAAATGCAGCACATGTGCAGAGTAAGCTGATGGCGAAAGGTGACATCAGTCTTACAGATGTCATCGCCGACGCTACTGCCGCAGAAGCAACCAGGAAGTCAGCCACTCGAATGCGCTGAGCGAATGCACCGCTTTGCCAACTCGCCAACGAGATCCCACTTGCCACTGAGAAGCATACTACCACTACCCACCACGAAGACCTCGAGTCATCCTCAGACAGTGATGAAGAGGAGGTCAACCGGCTCTGCTCAGAACGAGAGCAAAGGAACCAGAGACGTCCGCGCCATTGTGCTGGTTGCGGGGCAAACCACCCGCGATTGGACTGCAAATTCCACGACGCACTCTGGCGTAACTGCGGAAAAAAAGGCCTCATCGCGAAAGTCTGCAGAAGCAGACGAGAGTCCAGTCCCAACCGAAGGGAGAACAACCTCCGTCAGGAGATAGGCAAACCTCCTGAAAACCGGGACCGTCTGAACCACCAATGGAACAACCACTTCTACTACAGAAACCAAGCACCTACCTCTTCAACAAGACAAGAAGAGGCCCACCAAACCATTATCACCGGCCACACTTCATCGTTCGATGCAAGAAAGATCCGCGTAAGGGTTACTATTGAGAATCGACCGTGCGTGATGGAAGTCGATTCGGGATCATCCCTAATGGTCAGATTCTGGCAATAGTTCATTTTCTTGATCAGAGAGTTGGCAACCAATGCTATCTCCTATTTCTAAATGGGAGGAATCCTCTAGGTGACTACAGGTAATCCTCGATTTACAACCACAATTGAGCCTAACAATTATGTTGCTAAGTGAATTTTACTCCATTTTCTGACTTTTCTTGCCACAGTTGTTAAGTGAATCACTGCAGTTGATAAGTTACTAACCTGGCTGTTCAGTGAATCTGGGTTCCCCATTGACCTTGTTTGTCAGAAAATCACAAAAGGGGAGGGTCCCCAGGACACATGACCGCAGGATGCTGCAATGGTCCTAAGTATGAACCAGTGGCCAAGCATATGAATTTTGATCAGATGAGATGCTGCAGGTCGTAACTGTGAAAAATGGTCATAAGTCACTTTATTTGATGCCGTTGTAACTTTGGAAAGGCATTAAGTGAACTGTTGTAAGTCCAGGAGTATCTGTAATATAATTGGATTAAGAGATATGTTGAGCTTATATATTTTCAGGCATTCATAGAAGTGTGGAAGGGTTCCTGCTCTCTTTACATGAAATAAAATATAGCTTCATCCTACCCAAAGGAACCTGAATCTCAGACAGAACAGGGGCTCTGGAATTTAACTTCCCAAGACTTCTAGTTTTGGAAAAATATGCAGTAGTTGAAGCAGTTGTCTGCCAACAAGTCTCTGACTTAGGATTGTTATTCATATTGCGGGGGTGGGTGGGTTTGACTGTATCTTGTACACCTGTTTTCTTTTTGAGGGTGAATAATTTAACTAGTTTTTCATTGACTTTACTGTTAGCTGATTCTCTGTAACTTAAGCTTTAAGGCTAGCTTCTCATTTTACTGAAAAATCAATTTCTGATCCAATCCCAGATAGGTCAATATTATCTGGAAACTGAGCTACCATATATGGGTTTCAAACATTCAGTTGATTAAACAGTAACACCACAGAGTTAGTGTGTTCTGTATCTTGCTGCTTTCTGTTGCTTGATCTTTGCACCCCAGATCAGGTTACACCAATAGAAGTACCCTTGATTCAAAGCACTCTTTCCTAAGCAGGTAACATCCAGATGTGCTTTAAATACAAGTCCAATGACTCTACGTCATGGTGGAAAGAATTCTAGGAGTTGCGGAACCAATGTATCTTAGTGGTTTCAGCTTGGAACAGAGGACCATAAAGAACAGACCTGAAATTATTTTGAACTTGGTTTATATATATCAGCATCATTATTGGAGAATGTAAGTTTTTTATTTTTTGTTTTATTTTGCTTTTTAATTAGGGCTACATTAAGAATGTTGATTCATTAGTATTATGAAATTTGGGCAGTTATATTTAGCATTTCAGAATAAAATTTTCTTGATTTTTTTCTTGTATGTATAGCGTCAATATATAGTTTCTCCTATCTAATATATCAGTTTGTGATCTCTACTGTTCGTCATTCTTTTCAGCAAGTTATTTTTCAGAATTTAAGAAAATATTGGAAACTAAAAATTAAACCATTTTGTCCAGTGTAAAAGTGCAGATGAGAAATCAATTAATCAAATCTATGGCTTAATGATATGGCGCCATCCTGTGGCAAGTTATGGAAATTCAAATTACTTTGCAGAATCCCACTTGTGATTCTGTTTTATTTGTATATAAACATAGATGCTCTAAATACCAAACAACAAGGAACTCTCCACTTTCTTTCAATTGCCTAAGAAAGGAATGTCTCCCTTTCTAATTGGATTGATTCTACGCTATGATACTAAGGGTGGGACATTATTCTCAATCATCATAAAAAAGTCAATACGAAATTCTAGCATGAAATTACTTTTTGATTTTCTTGTGCATCAAAAAGCACATTGGTAATCTTATGAGACTACCAATACAAATATTTGTGATAAAATAGTATGTGTCAGCATAATTCTCAATGGAGAGAGGTGGGGGGACATATTAAAGTCCTTGAGTTGCTGAAACTGATCACTACCTCACAAAATGTCCAAATTTCATTTGATTTGCACATTTGTAAATGCAGGTAACCACACAGCCTGGGATTGTGAAAAATGATTAGGACTATGGCCGATTTTTCTCCTACCGTAAAGAACAGCTTTAAAGGAGTGGTTTATTACAAAAATAGCATGAGAACAAATAATTAATTTCCTTTTTCTCTCTTGCCACTATCCTATTAATGGACATTCCTCTAGATAGACAATCTGCATTTTTAAATGTTGAAGATGAAATGCAAAAGAAACACTTGTTTCAGTTTGATTTGATTTTCTGAATGGTCAGATCAATAGGAGGCATTCAATTCGATTTGAGGAATAGATCAATGTGGTCAGTTCAGAAAATCAATTCAGTCTGGGAATTCAATCAAACTGCATTTGAATGGAATCCAAATAGAATCTATGTACAGCCTTGTTAATCCATAGAGCTCACTATATAGGGAGAACACTGGATGAAAAGCCAAACTAGATTTGTAGTGTTTTACCAGTGACAAAGAATTCAAAAACATGCAAAGTTGAAGAATCTGTCCAGTGATTTAACTTGCCATCAGATGAGAATAATTGATAGATGTCATCTTTCATTGCTCAAAGTCTGTAGTGCTATAGTAATTTTAGGCCATTGTGTTTACTGTGTATGTTCTTGAAGGTTCCCCCCCCCCCAAACTCAGATATTGGGTTGAGGTCAGTGGTGGTCATGGTGTGGCTTTGTGGGCATGGCTTTGTGGGCATGGCAGGGGAAGGATACTGCAAAATCTCCATTCTCTCCCCACTCCGGTGGAAAGGATACTGTAAAATCTCCATTCCCTCCCCACCCGACTAACCTGTTTTCCAGCTCCGTTCTCCTGTGCAGGGAAACAAAAGAAGACCTAGATGATCAGCTAGATTCAGTAGGCAGAAAATAGATGGGGTGGGGGCAATCAGAGGTGGTATTTGCTGGTTCTCTGAACTACTCAAAATTTCTGCTATTGATTCTTCAGAACTGGTCAGAACCTGCTGATATTACTTCTGGTTGAGGTACTAGGCTGGCAAGTCTCAGTCATATTGATAGCACAGTTGTGTGTGTGTACATTGTGGGACAAATCTTATGCATGAGTATGTGCCTGCCATTAAAATAGCCCTATTGCAGAATGTTCTATTTAGATAATTTAGTAGGCTATTATGTTCAAATAGAAACAAAGCTGAAGTATGGAATTGGATATAATTGAAGCAATGATGATAACATGTAGGCAAGTAAGAAGTTAAATGCTTTTAAGAGTCCATGATATTGCTTTTAATATTTGGAATCTCCAGTTAAGTCAGTAAAGACTCCAGTTTGAAGTAATATCAATAAAATATTTTTTAAAAACTGGGAAAAATAATTTCACATTCTCATCCTAAATTAAATTGTATTCCCACATATTTTTTCAGCGCACAATTAGACAAGACTTACATAAAGAATGGTGAAGTTATTGAACCAACATGAGATATTAAATAAAGTATCTTCCAACACTGCTATACTAATCAGTGGTATCATGTGAGAATTAAATTGAAATCTAATCTCAAAACAAATTAAAACATTTTAAAACCTTTATTCAGAGTCACTAAATGTCCCTTAGGGGGGTAACTAAGAACTATCTATCTACCTACCTACCTACCTACCTATTGGATATATAGATTGTGCATGCATATAGATATGGATAGAGGCACTTTGAAGCAAATATAAGGATATTAATTTTATGATATATCTTTGTAATATAGGCTCAGTTTTAAGAATCTTTTCTACAAAGCAAGTCCCATTGAACTCAGAGGTGATAATTTTTAGCAAAATACTCTAGGATTGCATTCTTAATTTCAGCAGCATATGATGCTTGCACATTTCGGTTGATATGGTAATATTCAAAGCAAGTCATTAATTTAGCAAAAGCAGCAAACAAACAAATAGAGTCCACTGACGTCAATGAAAATCCCAATGGGGTATATATCTAATCAACATTTGGAAGAAAACAATTGGTGTTTAAAAGAAGAGAAACAACAAAAGCACAAATCTTGTCAGAGAAATTGATAGCTTTTGCTTTCAGTTAGGTCTGTATCTAGTCATGAAGTGTGAAATTAATAAGTCATGACATTATTTTTCTGAATTTATAATACAGACTACAAGGCCAAAGATTACATTTCCGATGCTGTTGCATCAGTGAGCCAGTGATTTAATTAGATCAGTGAGCTTTGATTTCTGTCAGCCTATATCTTGAAAAACCTCATTAAATTTATCTGTTAAAGATAGATTATGTACTTGAAAACCCAACTGGCACAGTGCTACCCTAAAAGGAGCAGGTGTCGCTGTCA
The DNA here is from genome assembly GCA_033807585.1 of Hydrophis major. Classification (NCBI taxonomy): domain Eukaryota; kingdom Metazoa; phylum Chordata; class Lepidosauria; order Squamata; family Elapidae; genus Hydrophis; species Hydrophis major. Next base: position 322,418,760 of record CM066329.1, read on the forward strand.
AGATACAGCAGGAAGGTGAGAGAAAATCACGGGAAAATGGTACTTCAATAGCAATCTCTCTGTGTGTACCTGATGGTGCTTCAAAAGTCTCACAAATTGTACAGCATCTGCTGAACAAGATAAAGCAATGTGAAAGAACGGAAATTATGTCAGGGTCTGTGTTGAATATAACATGGAGCTTTCTTTATTTTCAAAAAGAATTGATAGCAATTCTTTTATATTACCCTCCAGCTGGAAATGAAGGACTGAAGCTTGAATGAATCCTAAGGATTTAAAACAAATAATCAAGAACACATTTTTTTTAGCTGGCAGTGAAGGAGAGACACTTTGTTGCTTTTTAATTCCCCCTCCACAGTATAGAAAAACAACAAAACCTAGTTATAGTTTGTTCAGCCTGGATACTTTCTACTGAAGCCACAGGCTCTCCAAACCTTCATTTGAGTCCCTATGGACCATGATTACTGCAAACATTACTATATCCTGTAATGTGAAACAATTTTCTACAATTTTGATGTAGTAAACAGGAAAATACTGTAAGTGCTAAAATTGTCATTATCAGTTAAAAGTAAAGAAACATTAAATATTTTTCCAAATCTAGCTCCACAGATATGTGTATTAGGATCACCTTCTGTTTGTACTCCTCAGCTCTCTATACTAAGGTATAATTAGCATTCATTTCATTCCAACTTATTACAGGGAAGAAACCTTCCTAAATAGGACCGATTCTGCTACAAAATGGATACTGCAATATTTCATCAAGCGGAAAATTAGGATGTCTATAAAGTGTGTATAATAGAACAATGCAGCTCAGCACTGTCTGCCATGTGATCTCTATGGAACGTAAAATTAAGTTGAAAAGCTTAGACAGAAAATTACATCTGTGGTACATCTGTTAACGCCTGTGTGTGAAATAGATAAATACATTCACATATGCAGAATTCTCTGGAAAGGAGAACTGTTGCTGGAGTTCTAGAGATGGACAAGAAAAATATGGCTTAACAAACCAAGATGGATTCAGACAATTTGATGAAGATCTGCTGGTTCTAGAAGAATAGAGAAACCAACGAAGGCCAATAAAGAGCCTTAGATGGTGAAGGACCAGATTTTGATGGATCATGCCTAACTGACAAGAGAGAAAGGAAAGGATTCAAATAAAAATCAAAAAATTCTATGTTCTGCTAGTCATGACAGATTGCCAACTGTCTGTTTATATAGGTTGCCAATAATAAAGCTCTTGATAATTATTTATGTATCTGCTACTGCTACACACTTGTGCATTTTCTCTGTATGTATACATAGGTTTCATGAACCATATTACTGGTGCTATGGTATATTAAAATTAAAACAAATGACTGCAATAATTGAAACATTGCATATTGCATATTATATCTTTTTGTTAATTCTAACAATTTTGATCCCTTTTTATTGTGTTATAATTTCCCATAAGTTTTGTTTTTTTAGAACACATCTTTAAATTATTCTTCATTTCACCCTTTATGCAGAGCTTATAACATTTCCCAACACAACTGCACAAATCTCTCTTAAAACACTTTGTGTAGAATTGTGCCTAAAAAGTCCTATACCTAATAAAAATGAAAATACCTCTTGAGCCTAAAAGCCTACATATATTCAGGTTAGAATACAGAAGAAGAGATTGGACATATGGAAATTCAAAGTTCTGGTAATTAGAAATTCTGATTCTCTCTTTTTCAATCTCCTATTATAAGCCTGTAACAATCTTTAGCACAGAAACTTCTCTCAAATTAAATGGAATATCCTTTGTCTAACTGTAGATTATTTTGACATGACATTTGCTGGTCTAATTAAGCAAAGTGTTTTTCAACCACAGTCTTCTTTTCTTTGATCTACCTATTATTTGTTTTAACATCCATGCTATCATCGCCAAATGGTTGTTTTCCTGAATAGAAACTAAAGTATGTCTCATTGTTGTGATGAATCTGGTTTTCCTTTACATTCAAGCTGATTGCATTTACTTTGGGTAGAAACAGAGTGTTTCTTTAATTCTTTTTGGGCGTGATTTTATTACTAAGGAGCTCTTTCCAATCTTGTCATTAAAAGCAAACTAGCTGATAATTTTCATTGTAGCTGGGGAGATTTAAAAAGAGCTTGTGTTTGTTTAGCTTCTGTTCCAAAACATCCTGAGTGAATGGCAGTCTGCTACTGCTTATAGGCATTTTAAGCTCTGTTATTCAGTTCTCATTTCAGCTGCCTACACTTACGACTACTCACACATTAATTCTGTGATTCATCTCTCTGGGCCATAGTTTGTGTTCACTTCTTCACTGTTATGGAAATAGAGATGCTGACACTGTGACCTTAAAAAGGAGAAAAGAAAACTGAATTTGTAATCCCTGATTGTAACTTCTGAATTATTGGATTTTGGTAGCAATCAAAAAGCATTAGCATTTGACAAACAAAATTTAGAAAAGCTTCATATCTTCTTTCTTAATATATAATAGTGTTGGAAGAAATATCTAAGTCCAGTTCCAAGCCAGGAGAAAGGCACTAGAAATAAAATGGAGACTGGAGGCTGATTGGAAAGAAAAGTTCCCTTTATTGATGAAACAGAACCACCAACCACATGTGATTCTGGACAGCTGACAAGATGGAGTTTAGAGTGGGTGGGTTTTATACCTTCTGCATTTCCATGGGGTCATGTAGAGGTCATGGCTGGCTCTATAGGCAAAAGGGGAATGCAAGTCCTAGGTGTCTGAGATAATTTTGTCAACCTTTGGCTTGATTGTGTTCTTATTGTGTTCCTTAGCTGAAGTTTCTGCCTGACCCAATCTTTCTGAATGGATTACCAAAATTTGCATTTCTATAAGCTGGCCTCCTCAGTTTCTACTTGGGGCAGGGAAACTGGCACTGGTTTCTGCCCCCCTTAAGTTTTTTCTCCATTTCTCCTTTAGGAGAAATATTCTATCCTGCCTTTTTAATATTCCCAAAAATATTTCATTCTTGGGGTGGGGGCTTTCCACAATAGAGACTCATATTGAAAAGTACCCTTATATCAGCCACATTCTCCAGTGCAAAGTTAAGGAGATGCTGAGATGGAAATACCCTCTAAATTTGTATGGTTGGGGTTTAATGTAAAAAAAAGGAGACCTTTATTTTATACACTGCTTTTTCCCCTCTGCTGTGACAAATAGAAGTAATCTATTTTACTAGACCAAAGTTCAGGGCCTTTCATGGAGGTTATATTACAACACTGTATTACCAAGGTTACTGCAGGAAAAAAAATGGTTGCCTTCACTCCACTCCCATCTCCTCTTTGGTGTATAGTGTCCACACAATTTCTTTCATATTGGAAAATCCACCATTGAATTTACATGGAGTGTCCATTTTTCCAATGAAACTGGTTCAGTGGGTTTATGGAAATGATTAGAAATAAAACTTTTTACATTCTTTTTTCTTTTTTCTCCTGAATCCAGAGGCAATCTAGCAATGCATCTAGCTGCTACTATTGCCTGGCTATAAAAATCGACACTTTAGAGGCCTCTGGGACACAAAGGTCCATGATGACTGCCTGGAAGAAGCTTCAATTTGCACATTGCGACAAAAGGACTATAGTGGAAATTGAGTCACTAGCTTGTCTTAAATTAGGTAAGGAAAATTGTGCAGGTGAACTTGCTTCTGCCAAAGCTGTGTTTTTTCTCCAATATGATATTTTACTTTTAATTAAGCTTCTGCGCAGATTTCTAACCTTCAAGGCCAAATTTGTTCCAATTATATAAAAGTTCTTTCAGTAGAAGAATGTGTTTAGAAGAGGAGAAAAGAGGACAGTGATAATGAAACAGCCAATGCAGCAAATTTCAAGGCAGAGAAGAAAGAATGGAATGGAACTGGACAGGATGGGACGGGATGGGATGCAATGGGATGGATAGAAGGGGATGGAACAGAACAGAACATCCCAGAAAAATAGCATGGTAGATTAAAGTTTGGCCAGCTGGAACACTAAACAAACATTCTGTTACTAAGAAGGAAGAATGGGGGAACCAATTTAGACAAAAGCACATATCAAAAGAATATGTTTTAGTAGACCACAAGTTTAATGACATCCATTAGTGTGCTAAAAAGGCAAATTATATTTTGAGATGTATTAACAGGAACATAATGTCCACATCACAGGAACTAGCTTTCTAGCCTATTCTGTAGAGGCATTTTAGGAAGGTAGGAATGGAATATATTGTTCTCAATCTATTTCTTGGCTTTTGGGAAAGGAAGACTTTTCCTGTTTTATATAATGATTTTCCCCTCCATGGTTGAAATCAGGGCCACCTGGTCTGCCTTCTGTATTTCAGCTCAAATGCAGTTGGCTGATATGTTCCCTGTTGGGCAAACCCCACCAATCCCTGCTCTCTGCCTCTCTGCCTTTGGTGACTGTTTTATATTGGGTTGCTGGGATCCGTAATATGAAAAGCTAGATTTTTGCTTGCTTGATAAATGCAATCCTGATTATCCACCTGCAAATATACATTTGGATACAAAGGAATGCCTGAACAATATGGTTGTTCTTATTTATGGAATGCTTCATATTATTAAATCTCACTTGGGACCAATAGATGGCAAAGCTCTGTAAATCAGAATAAGAATTGAAAATTGTTAAGAACTTGAGAATCAAAACAAGAGGCACTAATACTAGCAACCTCAAAGATGTTCTGTGAAGTGAAATGAATGTACATGCAGATTCAAGTTGTGCCCTGAATTGATTCTCATTATTCCCTGAATTGATTCTCATTATTAACAGAAGAATTTGATGGTATAATGCAGGGATACTTTATGAGGCTTTTCTTATTTACATGGCTTTATTTTTCTACTTAAGCAATGCATTGAAGGAATTAAATGTGAAGAGACATTAATGTTCCTGTAAAAATACAAAAGTACCTCTGCCACCTGCTTTTTATTGGAGATTGGTGAGACAAAAGTGCAGAAAAAATTAAAGTTCACATTTACATTATGGTTTGATCTAATGTCATTAATGGCTACAGCTCTCTAAGAGTCTTTAAGAAAACAATGCAGTCTTTTTATATTGAGATAATTATATATTTCTTTATGTATATGACACAGACCAAATGTTCCCAATCTTTCTAATTTGTAGAAAGGATAACTACAAGAATTCCCAGTCAGCATAGTCAATGGCTCTTGCAAAATTCACAAGTGTAATTCCAACTCTTCTGAAGGATCAAGAGAAATTTGATATAATTTGACAGATAAGGAAACACATTTTTAAATAAACAGGGGTGCAGTGTTAGAATCCAAGGGCAGATGTATATAAAACTTTCAATAATGCTGCTATTTTAAAAATTATTATGTATCCATGTTATATTCTTTTATGGTATGTTTGGGGTATTGCTTAATATTTTTATAATTATATTTCATTTGCATTTACATACTTTAGAATTGTACTTCTTTTGTTGCTGAGTTATTTTAGAAGAATCAAAGTGATGACAAGAATTCAGCTTGAAATTAGTCATTGTTGTTACCAAAAATATTTTAATTCTTAATTGAGAATGATTATCCCAGACGGCTGGATGAATCGTAGTTTCCTCAATTCAATCATTTCTTCTTTTTGTTTCCTAGCAGCCAAAATCCTGGAGGAACTCATTCAGGCTAACAGTGCTGCGTCATTCCCAATTCTGATGTCTGCTGATGTCTTTGCTTTGATATCTAATGTTTATCACCAACAGAGCCCTGAGCAGCTGTGATATTTTAGTACCGTCGGCAATACAATTTGCTGATGATTGACAATGTCTACAATTAAATAAAACAATGCTTTATTTACTTTAAAGAACTATCCATACTAATTAGCAAACAATTGCTTTTATATTTATATACAAACACAATATACTACACTACACTATTATTTTGGTATATTAAATTATCCAATAACATTATGACCTCCAACATGCTTATAATCCACAACAAGGCTGTCAAACTCAAAGCCTGTGGGTTGGATTTGTTCCATGGGGTGCTTAGAACTGGCCCATAGGACCACCCTGGAAATAGCAAAGGACTGCCTTGTGGTGTATCTGCCAGTAAAATAGAGCTCAGGCCTTCCCAAACTCTGTTTTCACTGCAGGGAGTTGCAGTCTATTTTGGCATAGAGGATACAAAACACATACCTAGAATGGCCAGTCCTTTTCCCAGGAATCATGGTCAACATTGGAGTAAAAAGGTCTCTGCATAAAGTTCAGGAAAACAGAGGAGCAGCACATATCCTAATGTTTCGATCTTTAGAGTGGCACTTGGGGGGAACAACACTATGTCTACTAACACTTTACTTGCTTTATTTTTTAAAAAAGATATTATTTTAATTAACTAAATAAAGGTGTGGCATGCAAGCCATAACCTTAAAGCATAACTTGGATTGTATTTCCAACAATTTCCCCTGTTCATTAATTGCCACTTGGGAAATAAAATTGAGAAGACTTGATAGCCTTTGACTTGGCTTTCCTTCCAAGATATAGGTTTTTGTGTTTGCTCACTTCATCAATGGCAACTATGAGAGACTTTGTGAGACTGCTGATAATATGGTCTCAAAATTCTACATATCAAGACTGTTGGCTTATAGGTTTATAAGTGACTGAACTTTTCAATACATGAATTAAAATCCACAATCCAAAGCCAAATAAAATTTGAGCCGGAATCTTGACCATAAAATGCACACCACAAGAGGAATTCCTTTGAAAAAAAAAAAAGAAGTTTCAGATAGGTTTCCTAAAATTAAGTTCCAAATCATATGAAAAGTGGTACAAAATTCACATGTACTTATCACTTTCCCTACTAGGTTTTTTAAATTTGATTTGATTTATAAAGTTGTTCATCTATATAAAAGCATAAAACTATTCGTGTTCTTTCTTAGTTTAAGGTATAAAAACATGTTGAAACAGGGGAATTATTATAATTGATAGAAAGGTTTCAACTTTATTGCAGCCAAGGATGGGTTTCTACCGGTTCTGTCCTCCTCTGTAGAACTGGTAGCTCTGAAGAGCAGCAGACATAGAACCAGTTCTATGTCTGCTGATGTTTTTGCCTACCTGCCCACCCGGGCTCTTACCTGATCTTTATTTCCTGATTTTTCAACTTCAGCTGCCGAACTGAGGCACAGCCGCAGTTTAAAAAAACAAGGAAAGAGGGCTGTTTCAAAGGCTGCTTCTCTGCACACAGCGTGCTAATGACGATTAACAGGCGTATGGCTCACAGCGGGCAGGGAAGCTCATAAATCCCAAACCGGTAGTTAACTCTGTCGTATCCCACCCCTGATTGCAGCTGAATAATTCCCTCAATGAATATTTCAGAGACACTGACTAAGTAATCACTGGTGCAGAATTTAAACTCTGTATTTGATTCCAGCAGTGTTTACAAAGTTTTTTAAACAATAGATGTAAGTAAAAATTGAAAAAGTTGGAAAGAAATGTTTATAATTTGAAGAAGAATTTTCTGTTTTGATAAAATATTTTCTTCTCCTCCATCTCTCAAACTTAATGTTCTGGAATATTGCAACCCCAAATATTTGTAATGTAATTTGACACACTTAATCATATTTGTTGAAGAACAGGTAGAGACATATTTGAACAAGACAATTTTCAATAAATATAAAAAAATGAGTTTTCTATTTCAAATAGTAATTCAAATAACCAGCAGCAGATTTCGTGTATATTTGGACTGGACATTTTAAGGAATCAATTGTCACAATAAACTTGTTACAATACACAATAGAATCATTTATGTTTGAAATTTACCAGACCCTGGGCATGACACATTTTTTGGGGAAGGCTTCATTGCCGATTTCATAAGTATCACATGAAATTCTAAATTCTGCTCTTGCTAATATCAGTGACATGCCACTTATTTTGAATGACTCCCATTGTTTCATTTCCTGTATTATCTGGGAGAATAGCTGCTTATTATTATTTAAAGCATTTGCTTGGAAGAATTATTTGCATAAATGCATTAGGAAATATAATGTATTGCACAATTTTCCATAGTAAGTTTATTTTCAGATGTCATTTTCCCTTGTACTGTTTTAGTTAGTACTGCTGGGAAAATCTATTTTTATTTATTTTAACTATTCATCATTACATTTACTACTTATGAAGTTAATTTTGCTCTCAGTGGTTGAGTTACTATACAGCAGAGCTGGTGCCCTTTTCTAGCCTTTGGGCCAATTCTAATTTCAGGGGAAGGAAGGGGAATTCCAACTGCAAGTATGGCGAACTTATGGTAAACAGCAAACAAACAGCCCAAAAGGCATCAAGCTCAAACAGAACCTGAAAGTTATCTGAATTATTTGCTTAGTCTAGCAAAATTCAACTGATACACCTGATTGTATAATCTCAGCAGTTTATAGATGATGATAAGAAGGACGATTTTGCCATTATCATCACTCTATATTTGATAATGTTTTCTGAGCTGTTCTTGGACTTCAACCAAATAAAATACAGCATAGTCTGATTAAGAGAGATCTCAGAGACATGAACATAGTATGGGTGGCAGCGCATTGCTTTTCAACAGTTTTGCAATCATGGACCCCATATGGAAAAATGTGCGGACTGCTCAATGAAACAAAACACTTCCGTGTGTGTGTGTGTGTGTGTGTGTGTATACACACACACACACACACACAAATATATATATATATATATATATATATATATATATATATATATATATATGTATGGATCTTTGGTTATTCGGGTTTTCTCCCGCGTAAGATTGGAAGTATCTAGGCAACGTTTCGATGAAGTCTCATTCATCATCTTCAGGCTTGGTCTTCAGCTCTGTGCTTCTCAGAGTGATGTGAGCTTGCAGCTGCTTCTTCCTTTTAACTGATAGTGGGGGTGTGACTTACAGTTCCACACTTCAAAATATTCAAACAAAAGAGAGCCAGACTAAAAAAGGGTTAACAGTATTATATTCCAGTCCTTGGCAGACTTCCTGGAATCTGTCTGGTAATTCAGAATGTCCATAAATTACAAAGGCCGCTCCACACGTATCCTTTCGATACATCAAACACTTTGCTTCCAAGCAAAGTTTGAGAATCAGCAATCCTTCTTAAATCACCTGGATGGGCGTGTCAGTCTTTCTAATCAATGTCTGGCTTGGCGCCTCCCTTCAGCTTGGCATTTCATTCTTCTCCTGGTTCTAGCATCAATCCACGATCTATCAGTTTCCCCATTAGAAGCCTCTGACTCATTTTGTGGATCAGTTGCTGGCATGAGTGAAGTAGAAGGTTCTGGAGAGGAATGTCTGTCCGACAATCTCTCATCCTCCTGGCTCACATCTGTGTCCTCTGATAATTCAGACTCCACATTCACAGCAGGCTCCACCCTTTCATCTTCAGAGTCATCAGAGTCAAAACTCACAGCAGGATCGATCCTTTCAGTCACAACACATACATACATACAGACTCCTACAATAAGTTGCTTTCAGATTCTTTTGAATCAATGAGCACTTTCAAATATTCAACATTTATACTTTTTTTGAATGAAAGTACACCTTGATTCTCAATCATACCTCCAGATGGCAGCAGAATTTAAGCAACCTAACTGCATATCTATTTACATGACACATGTGGTCTTTGAATACAGAGATAATAAAATTTAAAACTTTTTTCTTCCCAATAACTGAAAGTTTAATATTGCAACAGGACAGGCCAAGTCTTCTTCCATTCAATATAGGAAACCTAATGGGAAGGTTCTCTTCTCTCTCTGTTCTCTTCTGCTATATCTAAGGGAAGGCATTTTGTTTGAACAGCAAAGATAAACTTCATAATAATATATCATTGACCCCTAATATTACCCGAAAATCTAAGGCCTGATTCCACTCTGTCTCATAATAGGATTGATTCTACATATCAATTTTAAAATAGTTTCCCCCACAATACCCATTCAAGTATTTAGCACACAAAGGTTCTATAGAAAAAAAATCTGAGGTTACTTCAGGAAAAATTGCATTCCTGAGATTCATAGTTATCATCTTACACTTCTTCTTTCCTTTCGATGAGATCAAGACAAGGCTGAAGGCGTGTGGCCCTAAAAGACTAAGAGCTTTGTTTAAAATGAATCAAATTGCAGATGCCAAATAAAGGTAGACTTGTTATGTACAGCAATGAGATAAGAGAAAACTGTAGTTACTATTGCCTTGCTAGTGCATTTACTTGTTAATGTGAGTTCCTTTGAGCTGAACAAAAAGAAGATTGAGACAATAATACATTGAATATCTTCTGGAGAGCAGGTTATTGAGATTCGATTTTGGTATAAGTATGTTGTTTTGATATTAAACATTTTGCACCATAGTTTTAAAATATTAAATTTGGAAAATTGTGGTTTTAATTGTGATAGAAATATTTCATTAGCAAGTCAGTTGGATTTTTGATGGTTTAATAACAAAGCATAAGTAACATATAATAGAATAGTAATGCAGCATTAGTAGCAATAAGGAAGGACAGCCCTCTCCAGAAAAACACCCACGTGTAACATAGCATACCAAGACACTTACATCAGTTATAGTGTTCAGACGAATAACCTGGTACTAGAAAAAGTGCTCGGTAGGAGCCAAGCATGTTTGATTTTATTTTTTATTGGGAAAAAGACCAATTCCTCTCTTTTGGTTGCTGTTCAAGTGGGCTGTTGTGAAGTACTCTAGTACTAGTTATGTCACATTATATGCTGTAAGAAAGAGAAGCAATATTTAAAAATTGTTGCAATAGCCTTCTCTGCAAATTGAACATTTGAACTGATATCAAATTTGGTTCCAGGAAAGAGGAATATAAAACAATAAAAAAGAACACCAAATTGTATTTCAATAACAAAGTCATGTCTTACATTGCAGAGGATCTCTGACTTAAGTCAGCAGATTATGAAAGAAAAGAATAGGTTAAGAAAATATTATCTTTTATATCATAATGCACTAGCTGCCACTTACATATCAGTATCCAAAAACATGAATTGTGTATGTGCTCTTTAAATTCCAAATGTATTCAACTAAAGTAGGAAATGCATTTAATCAGATAAAATGTATTTGATTTCAGAAGTATCTTAATACAATAAGAGAATTATCTACACCTTGATGTTTTCAGTTTAGAAATAGTTGTTGCAAGATCTTTAACACCAGAGAAACAGAAAATTGCTATATGAACTGAATCTCATATTGTATCTTTCAAATATTGCACTGGGACTAAATGCTTTGATGGAAAATCATATTATCCAGGATAAACTATGAAATAGGTAATTGCACCTAAGTCAGTGTGAATGATTCCTGAAAAAGATGGAGTGAATTGATGCATCTATTGCAGCAGATTTTATATTTGAAGTATATGATGCATTTGTTGTGTTTTTGTTATTTACTAGTTTGAAAAAGAAAGTGAGCAAGTTTGTCTAATGGTTAAGGAACCAGGGTAGAAAGCAGGTAACTGTGAGGTCTAGTCCCACTTAGCCATGAAAGCTGGTTGGATCACTTTGGGCCAATCAGTATTTCATAGCCCAACTCCCCTCACAGGATCATTGTTGTGGGGAAAATAGGAGAAGAAAGGTATGTTGTATAAACACTGTTCAAAAAAATAAAGGGAACAAGGTTTCTGGTTCCACGTGGCTTCGGTGGCAGCAGAAATTCGCGACCGTTCGTGATTCCTGCTGCGCTTGCCGCCGAGGTACCGCCGATCCAAATGGGTCAGGGGGATATGGCTGCCCTGTAGGGACAGCCGAAGAGAGAGGGGAGCCGGACAGGGAGTTGGGGGTGTCGCAGACCCCCTCTCATCCGGAAAAAACCCTTTTTCCCAAGGTGGTGGAGCGGCGGTCAGCAATGGCCACCACGAAGAAGCCTGCAACCGGGTAAGATTGTGCTGGAGGAAGCAAGAAAAGTGAAAGTGCTGGCTGAACCAGGTCAATCAACATCTTTTAAACTCACTGGAACTGAGCTGTCTGAATTGCTGGAGGATACATTGTATCCCTAAGAAGATCGAAAGCGGCGGAGAAGCTGTTAAAGGGAACTTTTTTTTCTTCACTCTCCTACCCCATGGAAACAGCAGATGAAGATTTGAAATTTGTTTGGGCACTGAAGGTGAACTTTTCTGAAAGTTGAAGTAAAGGGACAAAAGAATTCTTGGACATTGGACTTAAAAATTTAAGAAATTGGAAAACCCTTATTAGAGGTATGGATTTCTGATCATTTAAAAATTGATGTTGCAAGTGGGAAGGGAGAGGAAAAAAATTGGAGCAGAAATGGAAAAAGGAGGAGATTGCCTAGAATCTCAAAGAAAGATATATATTAATTGGACCTCTTTGATAAAATAGTAACCCCAGAAAGAGAAATAGAAGAAGGAAGAAAAGTATTAATTTTTGGAACTTTTTTTTGAATTATTTTTGATTAAAAATACTTGGGTGGTTGTTTTGGGGAAAGTTTCTCTTTTCAGGATGGCATCACTTGTGGATGAACTAAAGACTGAATATCAAAAATATAAAAAGGAAGAACAAGATGGAAAAGATACTTTGGGCACTTTATTTCAATTTTTAGAAATGGCGTTAGGTACTTATGAAAAGTTGATTACGCAGCAGAACAAAGAAGAAGAGGAACAAGAAGCCATCTTTGATGAACAATGGGTTTTTTTCCGGGGAGGAGGAGAAAGAGGATAAGAAAAAGGGGATTTTAAGGTTTGAAAAAACAACCAAAAAAGAGAAAAATGAGAGGAAAGGTGGATGTAAGGTTAGAAAGCAAAGGAAAGGGAGTAAGAAAAGGGAGGAGGAGAGACAAAGGGGTAAAAAGGGCAAGGAGAAGAATAAGCAAGAGAGAAAGAGGGGGAGGAGAAGCCTCAATGGTGGGAAGCAAAATCTAAAGAAAAAAAGTTTATTCAGAGATAATGGGTGAATCTAATTAAGGATAAAAGGGGGATTCTGGAAGGTACATAAGATTGTGTTTTTATATGTGTATTTAGAGTATAAAATTTATTGTGTAATTTTAGAATCTGCTAAACAGAATCCCAAAATAAATTTAGTGCTATACTTTTAAGTTAGGATAATGAATTAAAGGCGTCACTCCAATTAGTGTATAGAAGAAGCATAGTAAAAGAAAAAAGATGAATGGATAGTTGGAAATAGAACAGACAAAGAATATTATTGAAAATGGTAATAAGATATAGCAGGATATATAAAGGTTTTGTTATGTTTTTTTCGGTTTTGTATGTTGATAAAAGGCAATAAAATTTTAATTAACAAGAAATAATCTGGGTGAAAAGGAGAAGTTGGGATAAGATATGAAGTTAAATAGAAAAAGTAAATATTGATATTATAATTGGGAATTATTATGTTCTATTGGTTTTCTTCTTTAATTATTACTATTTTTTTTAGAAAAGAATTTATAAGCTGTTATGTCTTGATTGTTTATACACTGTTTTTGTAAAATTAATAAAATTGGTTTATAAAAAAAAAGAAAATGATAATAAGATATGGAAGGATATATAAAGTGAATATGATGTTTGAATTTGTGTCTGTGAGAAGAGTTTCAACCCGGGATCAGGCAGCCTTCAGAAAAGATGTTTTAGTTTTGTTTTTGTTTTTTTCTATGTTCTGTGTTTTGTATGTTTATGAAAGGCAATAAAATTTTAATAAGCAAGAAATATAATTTGGATAAAAGAAGAAGTCTGGATAAGATATGAAGTTAAATAGATAATGTAAATATTGATATTACAATTTGGAATTATTTTGTATGTTCTATTGGCTCTCTTCTTAATTATTATTATTTTTTTTAGAAAAGATTTTCCAAGTTGTTATGCCTGGATTGTGTATTGTTTTTTGTAAAATTAATAAAATTTGTTTTTTTTAAAAATAAATAAATAAAGGGAACACAAAAATAAGACATCCTAGATCTGAATGAATGAAATATTCTTGTTAAGTACTTTGTTCATTACATAGTTGAATGTGCTGACAACAAAATCCCACAAAAATTATCAATGGAAATTAAATTTAGCAACCCATGGAGGTCTGGATTTGGAGTTACACTCCAAATTAAAGTGGAAAAAAACACTACAGGCTGATCCAACTTTGATGTAATGTCCTTAAAACAAGTCAAAATGAGGCTCAGTCATGTGCGTGTGGCCTCCATGTGCCTGTATGACCTGCCTACAATGCCTGGGCATGCTCCTGATGAGGTGGCAGATGGTCTCCTGAGGGATCTCCTCCTACACCTGGACTAAAGCATCCCCCAAGTCATGGACAGTCTGTGGTGCAACATGGCACTGGTGGATGGAGCGAGACATGATGTCCCAGATGTGCTCAATTAGATTCAGGTCTGGGGAACGGGTGGGCCAGTCCATAGCATCAATGCCTTCATCTTGCAGGAGCTGCTGGCACACTCCAGCCACATGAGGTCTAGCATTGTCGTGCATTAGGAGGAACCCAGAGCCAACCTCACCAGCATATGTTTTCACAAGGGGTCTGAGGATCTCATCTCGGTACCTAATGGCAGTCAGGCTATACCTCTGGTGAGCACAGGGAAGGTTGTGTGGCCCCCCTAAAGAAATGCCACCCCACACCATTACTGTTAAGTTCTGTGCATGGGTGCAAGGAACGGAGACAAGGCAGTGAACAGTGAACTTCAACTCTTTATTAAACTTTCTGAACAGAGCAAAACCCTAGGGCAGCAGCAGCCCTTTTATAGGGCAGGCTGCTGATCTAGTAACCAATGAGAAACGTGGAGTGTTAACCCCTTGTACCAATGAGAGTGGCTCGTTAACAGCCAATCAGATTCTCCTGAATGGACCAATCCGATATCGCTATTATTGGCCAATCAGAAGTGCAGGATTAGAACCCTGCTTTTTCTAAGGTTTGATAAAACTTTATTTAAGCTTTTTATTAGTTCAAAACACCCCTTCCCCCCGGGTTCCGTTTAAGGGGTGCGGTGATGTAATCCCTGAGGTATGAAGGTTGTTTTGACTGTCTATTAGATTTATGCTGTCCCACCGGTTCCTGTCTGTAATCCGGTTTTGGCGGGACATTTTTGGGCAAGTCAGGTACCGGTGGTTCCGTATCCTCATTGGATGATTTGGTGCCGCTAATGTTCTCGTTGTTGTCCTCCGATCTTTGCAGGCTTGCTTCTGTTGAGGTGTTCCTCTGTGGCGAGGACACTCCCCTCCCTGATTCTTCTTCATTTGTCACGCCTGATTGCTGATTTCTTTCGCTCCTGCTTTCCACCATCTTGAATTCGGTTTCTTCGACATCCCCTCCCCCCTCAGTTTGGGAGTTACCAGAGATGCAGAAACTGGGTTGTAGCCTCGAGCGAAGTTGATCTACATGGCTTTTCCATATTTTTCCATTGCAGGTTTTCACACGGTACGACCTGGGTCCGGTGGCTTGAATTACAGTTGCCTCGACCCACAACAGTTCACCGGAAAGGTTTCTGGCGAAAACTAAGTCGTCTATCTTGAACTCGCGGCATTTTCCGCTAGATCCACAGGGTTTCTCTGGCTCATAAGATGGGTGAAGATGGTCGAGGTGGGAACGGAGTTTACGTCCCATCAATAGTTCAGCTGGAGTCTTGTTGGTGACGCTGTGTGGAGTGATGTGTTGGAGAAGGAGTATTCTGTTTATTTTATCTTCAATGTCCCCATAGTCCATTTTGTAGAGGGTATTTTTAACAAATTGTACCATGTGCTCGGCTCTTCTGTTAGCCGCAGGGTGCGCTGGTGAAGTTAGCGCATGGCGAATACCCCGGTCCACTAAGTATTGTTCAAAGGGTATAGTGGTAAACTGGGGTCCATTGTCGGAGACCAGAACGTCTGGCAGTCCATGCGTCGCGAATAGCTTGTTTAACTTCCGGATGACGGACTTGGTTGAAGTACTCTTCATTTCGTGGATCTCGAGCCAGTTGGAATTGGCATCCACTGTTAGTAGGAACGTATGTCCCTTAGTAGGTCCCGCAAAGTCAATGTGGATGCGGGACCACGGTCCCCGGGGTGTTTCCCATTCCGTTGGAGTTGCTTTAGGTGGGGCACTGCTAACTTCTTGGCATTTTAAACAAGTCTTTAACCAGGCTTCGATCTGTTTGTCAATGCCTGGCCACCACGCGTAGCTTCGTGCGAGCGTTTTCATACGCACGATGCTGGGGTGACCCTCATGCAGTGTTTTTAATACTGCTCATTGTAACTGCTCTGGGACGACGACTCTATCCCCCCATAGGATGCAGCCTTTTTGCAAAAAAAGTTCTGTTTGCCGGTTCTTGAAGGGGGTGAAGTCTTCAGGGGTTTGTTCTACTGGCCATCCCCGTTCGACCCAGCTAAGAACTCGCACTAAGACAGGATCACGTTTTGTTTCGATCACAATGTCTCTAGCTGTTAGCGGCGGTGAATGTAGCGTTTCAATCTGGAGTGTCTTAAGGGTTGGAGCTGGGTCGTCGACGGTTTCCGGAAGTGGTGCATGGCTCAGTGCGTCAGCGTGGGGAATGGCTTTCCCTGGGCAGTGTTGCAGTCTATAGTTGTACGCAGCCAAAAACTCCAACCACCGAGTCATTCTAGGTGATAATATATAGGGGGTTGGCTTGTCTCCCGCTATAATCCCCAGCAAAGGTTTGTGGTCTGTCACAATAGTAAAAACTTGTCCATATATGTATTCATGAAACCGTTTCACAGCAGATACAACAGCAAGAGCCTCTTTATCGATTTGACTATAGTTACGTTCAGCCTTTGATAGGGTCCTTGAAAAATAGGCAATAGAGGCCTCACTACCGTTTGGTAGCACATGGCTTAAAATGGCTCCTATTCCAAATGGTGACGCGTCACATGTAATTGTTAAAGGCAAAGTCTCATTATACTGCATTAAAACAGCATCTAAGGTTAATAAGTTTTTCACTTGTCGGAACGCATGCTCCTCTCGGTGCCCCCAGATCCAGGTTGCTTTTTTGTCGAGAAGTCTATGTAGGGGCTCAGCTACGGTCGCTTTGTGGGGCAGGAAGATGTTGTAAAAATTAATGAGCCCCAGAAAAGCTTGGAGATCAGTCTTATTTGTGGGTCTTGGGGCGTTCTTGATTGCTTTTAGTTTGCTATTGGTGGGGTGAATGCCTTGTTTATCTATTAGGTACCCCAGGAACTCTATTTTATCTGTACAAAGTTGACATTTATTTATTTTTAACCTTAAGGCTGGAGTCTTTAAATTTCTGGAGAACCAATTTAAGACACTCTTCTAGTATTTCTCTATTCGGGACAGCAATTAAAACATCATCAGAGTATGGTACGAACTCTTTGATCCCCTGCAAAAGTCTCTCCATCAAACTTTGAAAAATCCCTGGGGCTACGTTAACTCCGAATTGGAGCCGGTTGCACTTAAAGGCGCCTCAGTGCGTAACGATCGTTTGTGCCTCTGCTGTTTTTTTATCTACAGGCAGTTGTTGGTAGGCCTGTGCTAAATCCAATTTAGCGAAGACTTTACTGCCCCCCAGGGAATGGAGAAGGGGTTGTACCACCGGCACCGGCTAAGCATTCTGTTGAAGGGCATGATTCAGGGTGGCTCGGTAGTCCCCACAAATCCTTAACGATCCATCCGGTTTGATGGGTGTTACGATCGGGGTTTCCCAAGGAGCGTGGTCTGTTGGTTCTAAAACACCCTGGGCTATTAATTTATCAAGCTGCTCATCAATCTTTGGTTTAAGGGTAAAAGGTACTCGACGGGGCTTAAGGCGGATGGGGGCCACTTCAGGGTTAAGGTTAAATGATATCGGGGTCCCCTTGTACTCACCTAGTTTGTTTGCAAAGACGTCCTGGAATTCCTGGATGAGGGCCTCCTCCCAGTTGTTGCTTCTGGTTTGGTAAATGCTGGCTACCTCGATCCCGAGTGGGGCGAACCATTGAAGGCCTAACAAGCTAGGCCGATCACAGTCGACAACGGTAAATGGTAAAGATGCAGTATGATTTTTGAATGAGACCTGGACTAGGCTGGATCCAACGACCGGAATTCGGTTCACTTGATAATCCTTGAGTATGATTCTTTGGGTTCTGAGGTCTTGCCGCCGGACGGCAGGGATTAATTGTTTAAGGGTCTTCCAGGAAGCCATTGAGAGAGACGATCCTGAATTGACTTCCATCACGCAGGGCTGGTTTTCGATGGTGACCTGCACTTGGATCTTCTTTGCATCTAGTGATGAGGCGTGACCAATTGTAATGGTTTGGTGTGCTTCTTCCCATTTCGTTGAATTGGCCAGTGGTTTATTTCTGTTGGAGTGGTTGTTCCATTGGTGGTTCAAATGTTCCTGCCTCACAGGACGATTCCCTGTAGTTTGGCGGTAGTTGGTTCCCCTCTGAAGTGGGCTGGATCCTTGCTTGCTTCTACAGACCTTTCCGATGTGGCCTCTTTTCCCACAAAAGTTGCAGAGCGCGTCGAGGAATTTGCAGTCTGATCGCGGGTGGTTTGCCCCACAACCTGCGCATTGGTGCTGTAGTCTTTGATTCCACTGGTGGCATTGGTCACGTTCAGACCGGAGCCGGTTGACCTCCTCCTCATCACTTTCTGATGACAATTCGAGTTCCTCATGGTGGGTTGCCATAGTGTGTCCCTCTAGGCGAGGTGAGGTTTCACTGGTGAATTGGCGGAGCGGTGCGTTGGTGCAGCGCTTTCGGGCAGTCGACTTCCTGGTTGCTTCTGCTGCAGTAGCGTCAGTGATGGCATCTGCAAGGCTGATGTCGCCTTTCACCATCAGCTTACTTTGCATATGTGGTGCATCTAATCCCAGAATTATTTGGTCTCTCAGAGCTTCTTCGAGGAACCCACAGAGGCCTCCCAGGTTCCGGAGATCCGTGATGAAATCTGCAACGCTCTCTCCTTTCCGCTGGTCTCTCTGGTAAAATTCATGTCTTCGGACAAGCGTTGGTATGGTAGGTGCATAGTGGGCCTGTAGGAGGGGCTTGAGGACACCCCAGTCCATGGATTTCACCTCAGCTGGTTTCGCCAGTGCCTTGGCCATCTTAAACATAGCAGGTCCGCAGTGGGTCAGGAAATACCGCTCGCTTTTTTCCCGTAGTGGCATCCTTCAAGTTGTTGGTCTCCAGAAACATCTGGAACCGGTCCATGTACGAGTCCCAGTCTTCTTGTGCCGGGTCAAATGGAGCGGGTGGTATGGCGCCGCCGGACATGGTTTCCGCTGTCAATGTGCCTTCAGCCATGTGCTCTGTTTGGTGCTCTGTAGTGTTCAGTCAGCTCTGATGTCTCCGCATCCCATCCTCGTCGCCAGTGTTAAGTTCTGCGCATGGGTGCAAGGAACGGAGACGAGGCAGTGAACAGTGAACTTCAACTCTTTATTAAACATTCTGAACAGAGCAAAATCCTAGGGCAGCAGCAGCCCTTTTATAGGGCAGGCTGCTGATCTAGTAACCAATGAGAAACGTGGAGTGTTAACCCCTTGAACCGATGAGAGTGGCTCATTAACAGCCAATCAGATTCTCCTGAACGGACCAATCCGATATCGCTATTATCGGTCAATCAGAAATGCAGGATTAGAACCCTGCTTTTTCTAAGGTTTGATAAAACTTTATTCAAGCGTTTTATTAGTTCATAACAGTTACTGACCCACTGCCAAGCCTGTCATGCTGGAGGATGTTGCAGGCAGCAGAATGTTCTCCATGGCATCTCCAGACCCTCTCACGTCTGTCACATGTGCTCAGTGAGAACCTGCTTTCATCTGTGAAGAGCACAGGGCACCAGTGGCGAATTTGCCAATCTTGGTGTTCTCTGGCAAATGCCAAACATCCTGCACTGTGTTGGGCTGTAAGCACAACCCCCACCTGTGGATGTCGGGCCCTCATACCACCCTCATGGAATCTGTTTCTGACCATTTAAGCAGCCACATGTACATTTGTGGCCCCCTGGAGGTCATTTTGTAGGGCTCTGGCAGTGCTCCTCCTATCCCTCCTTGCACAAAGGCAGAGGTAGCAGTCCTGATGCTGGGTTATTGCCCTCCTATGGCCTCCTCCCTGATATACTGGCCTGTCTCCTGGTAGCGCCTCCATACTCTGGACACTACGCTGACAGACACAGCAAACCTTCTTGCCACAGCTCGCATTGATGTGCCATCCTGGATGAGCTGCACTAGAGTGAAAGCACCTCCAGCATTCAGAAGTGACCAAATCATCAGCCAGAAAGCATAGGAACTGAGAAGTGGTCTGTGGTCGCCACCTGCAGAACCACTCCTTTATTGGGGATGTCTTGCTAACTGCCTATGCTTTTCACCTGTTGTCTATTCCATTTGCACAACAGCATGTGAAATTGATTGTCAATCAGTATTGCTACCTAAGTGGGCAGTTTGATTTCACAGAAGTGTGATTGACTTGGAGTTACATTGTGTTGTTTAAGTGTTCCCTTTATTTTTTTTGAGCAGTGTATTTACCACCTTGAGTTATTTTAAAAAAAATAATGAAGGTGGGATTCAAAGAGGAACCCTAGTGGCACAATGGTTAGAACGCAATATAGCAGGCAGTATTCTGTCTAAATCCTGGAGTTTGATCCTGATGGACTCAAAGTTGTCTCAGCCTTTCATTCTTCTGAGGTCAGTAAAATGAGGACCCTAATTGTTGGAGGCAATAGGCTGACTTTATAAACTTCCCAGAAAGTGCTGTAAAGCACTTATGGGACAGTATATAAGTTTAAGTGTTATTGCTATTGCTATACAAATAAATAAATCCAAGTTTATTACTGAATGATAGATGTTTCAGTTTGAGTTAGGTACCTATAATCATCTTCACCACAAGCCTTTTTAAACCACTGCTTTACAAAGCCCAAACTTTTTTTATTGTTCAAAGCCAAAATATTTTTTTCTATACTGCTTTTGGGCACTCACAACTCAAAGTATTTCACTGAAAATATAAAAATGGCTGAAATACAGTCATAAAATACAGTAAATGAAAACAATGTAAAACATATTCCACAAATAGAAAAAGGAATAGGAAGAAAAATGAAGCAGAAGTATTCATCCATATACTATTATATGTTGAAGCAGTTGGGCTTCAAAATCTCAATCAATTGGCATGTACAGAATACCATATCAAGTGCAACTGATTTAATCTTAAAAATCTGCACTTCAGTTTGATTGACTGATGGACTTATTAAGTTCCTGAAGAATATGAAGTAATACCTACTCCTAAACTGCAGCACATAGCAACTAAATATAGACTTGTGACTTGAATAGCATTTCTCCTCTGCTTATCATCAGCTGAAAAATAAGGAAAGGTATCTGATTGTTAGCTCAAAAAAAAAAAAAAAAGAATATTGCCAGAAACTGAAGGGCATTTTAGTTTTAACCAGCATTCTTGCTCTTATTTTTTTCTTCCAAATTGCCTTCATTTGTTTGTGTATATATTTATCAGTTTATTTAGTTTGCATTGGAAGCGGTTTTGCTATCTATCAAACTTTGTTCTACAGCTCAAATACTACAGAAAAGTGCAAGGAATTGGCAAAACTGTAGACATATTCTTCATGTTGGAAATAATTATAGCAGCTATTTTTTTCCTATTCAGTTTCTAAAAATATAAGCAAGCAAAAAAATAAAAAAATCTACAAGACAATTTGAGTTTTAAAGTTAGCTTAGGAGTTTACAGAATTGAAATATTGGAAATCTAGCAGTAGCATTTCTTTTTAAAAATGAAAGCTTACATTGCACTCATTGCTTTCATTCACTATTTTTATTTATGTTCTCTAACCACTTTAATCAAGTTTCTGATTTGGGTTGGGTGCCAGTTTTGATCATTTCAGTATAGTATGAATCTGCCATAATGGCCTAGAGCAGCTATTTAAAATAATAAAAAAACCTGTTATGTTCTTTGTACCAAATCATTTATACAAAATTCCAGGATATTTTAAATTCATCCTAAAACATTCTGTTTCATTTCCCTGAAAGACAAAATAAAAGTAAAGGTGAATGGTTACTACCTGCTTACCTGTTTACTACATTATGGTATTACATAAGCCATAAGGCCTTACATGTACTCATGCAGGCTTTGTTAGGAATTATATTGTGACATAAACTCAATATCATGCAATGCCAAGACAGTTCAAGAGCATTCTTTCATTGAAAAAAAAAACCGATTAGGTATTGCATTTATCTTCTTTAGTATTAAATGAATGTATCTTTGTTTTATTAAAATAAAGGAACAAAAGCTTTAAAGAAGCTTTCGTTCCTTTATTTTAGACTACTATTTCCCATTTCCTCTGTCTATTCAGCCAGCAAACCAAGTCAAGTTAGAGGTAGGCACTATTAAAATTAATCTAAAATACAGTTTCACTTTATGTCTTTTAAAATTATTTAGCAATTGATACTAATCAATAGTAAAAGATACTAATCAAGGCATCCAGGGGTGGGATTCAGTTTTTTAACAACTGGTTCTATGGGCATGGCTTAGTTGGTGGGTGTGGCTTGGTGGTCATGTGACTGGGTGGGCATGGCCAATTCGACATCACTCATGTCAACAGGCACTTCTCCTTGCCTGGCCTCTCATGACAGTAGGGATGCTGCAACAGTCATAAGTGTGAAAAATGGTCATAAGTCACTTTTTTCATTGCCATTATAACTGTGAATGGTCACTAAACGAACTGTTGTAAGTCAAGGATTACCTGTACAAAAATACAAAAAGCTTCTTTGCTTGCAAAAAGCTGCCCTAAATACCAATCATTAGATTAAAAATGCAAGCCAGAGTTACAAATCAGGCACGGTTCCAGAGCACCTTGAGGAATGAAAATGGTTAAAATGCAGTGATAACTATCAAGCAGCCATCTCTTGCTCACAAAGTGAAACCCTTTAGCAGAGAGGTCATTTAAGCTCTCCAGAAAAAGCACACCCAGGAAAAGCAATCCTTAGATCCATTTGCACCACTTAAAGATACCAACTGGTCTCACTCACCTCACAAAATATCCTAAGGAAATCATCCAGATTTAAGGAAAGGTCACATGCCCCTAGAAAGGCAGTTAAAAAATTAGTGACAAGTTTGCATCCTGCCTCTTGGAAGTATACCCCAAAAGGACAGTGCCAGATAGTATTAAAGCAGTGAGGAAGACCCCGTCCCCAGATCGAAAAAGAAACCATGAGGCAGGAAAAAATTCAAACACAATACAAATAATTAAATCACAACAGTAGCTGTTGCTTGTTGAAGCTGAATAGGGAAAATTATCCCATCAATAAACACAGGATTAAATGTCACCAAGCACAGAATTAACCTTCACCAAAAACCAGTTTTAGACCAAAACTCAGAAGGGTATGTAAACTCACATTTAAATGTCAATTTTTCTAGCTAGCCAAGAAGCTTTGCTGAATGTTACTCATCTTGGTTCCCTGTCACTAAAAGCTTTGCTTCATGATTCAATTATTTCTTCAAAGTGCTGATTGTCCAGGGAAGTATTTCCTCCCAAAGGCAGTGTAAAAATCTTAAAACAATCCTTCCCCTTTAAGAAATAAAGCACAGAATTAAGCTTCAGAAGCCACGGAGACAGAAAGTCTGGGCAAACTGGCAAGAATGTAATAAGGGTGGAAAAAAACAAAAGGAGACTGCTTCTAACTAAGGGTTCTCTGAACTGCTTAAAAAGTTAACAAGGGGTTCTATAGAGCCGGACAGAACTGGTAGAATCGCAACCCTAAAGGCATCCAATATTCCAGGCCTTATCCAAGAATTTCACTGTTTAACATTTTACATTTTTATGGGCTAAATGAACACAATGGGGAGACTTGTCCTACTTATAGGGATCGATGGATTGGCATGATGATGTTAAAAGCTGTGTGCTGTCATGTCAACACAAGCTCAGCCCTTTCCTACTTACATGTCATATTTGCATGCAAGGGCAAAAGAACAGAGTTTTGCACTGTATCATGTGATTTAGCATCCCCCACTCTCCTTTGGATAGGATAAAGTAATCAATATTAATGTAAATATTAATTTTAAGCAATTGGTTTGGGCTATTTTCTTTCCAGTCATAGATGACTGCAGAGAGCTTATTAGTAGCATAGGAGAGTTACTGAGAACTTGTGACAGAATTTTTTGACATTTAAAAATGTGGGCTTTGGGAAAGGGTTGAAAGGAAATGGGTTGCTTAACTCTGTGGATGTTAGTATCTACAGCTAACATAAGGGTACTAAAATAATAAAATTAGCTTTGTGACATTGCTCTGCATTTCTGTATTTGTGCTATGATGTTGCATGCAAGTTGGAAGCAGAATTTTGCATCACAATGATATTGTGTACGTTTCATCATTTACTTCCTTGCCCACTCACAAGTGAATTTTCATGCGTGCAGATGCTTAAACACATTTTTAAATGTATATTCCTTTTTAAAAAGATGACTCAAAGTCACTCAACTGAACTTTTGTTCTTTGCACTGAAATAAAGTGGCAGCTTTGGTGTAGAAACGGACAGAGTACACTATGAGTCATTCCCCTGCACAATTAAAGCATTTTTGTATGGATCCTTCAAGTTTGTTATTTTCAATTGTTTTGGTCTTCCTAAGTAGGTCAAGTTGGTCAAGTTGGATACTATAGGTCTGGCTTTGCATAATAAAGATTTATGATTCAGTTTTGACCTTTCTAAGAGCTCAGGAAGATTCATTTTTTAACTCCTAGGCAGGGCTCACCAACCTTTTGGACCCCAGGGACTACTAAATTCATAATTTAAAATCCCATGGACCACTAATACGATTTTTTAAAAAAGATAAATAGTATTTAGTGCAATATAAAAATGCAAATAATTTTTCTACATATCACCAAAATGTTCTTGTGGACCACCAGTTGGTGACTGCTGCTCCTAGGGAATTCCTGTATAAATTCCTATATTATCTAATTCCTATATTGCATGGAATTTCATTGGTTATCAGAGACCAGAATGCACAGAATGATGAACACTGATATAGCATAGAACATGTCATTGGGAAACACAGTTTGGCTCTCTAAATAAATGATAATGGTGAATGCCTCACCTAATCCTGTAGTATGAACAGTCAATGTATTGAGAACATCTGTCTTGCCTATAAGAGCATTCACAAGGCAACATGTCACTCTCCTGATTGTTCCATAAGCAGCAAAATTGACTATATATGTATTTGTAGGCAGTGGAGCTCAAGTTGCTTGATGTAGGTGCACTGAGGTGCAGATGTGAAATCAGACCATTGCCTGATCATGAGGTCACTCCAACTCAGGTTAAAGTACAACAATGCCAAACAATATGCCATTTTGCAGTTGAGAAGTTGAAGGATGCTGCAGTTGTTGCACAATTCCAACTTACATTGACCAGCAGACTTCAACAGTTATTGCAAATCATGGTAGACTTTGAAAACCACTGGACACATTTTAAACAGGCCATTGTCAACAATGCCAACATGACAGTAGGGACACATCAGGATTCATGGAGAGAATGATGGATTCAAGATGGCATCTGGAAACTCATTGACAATGCCGGATTGTGCAACATGAAAGCAATCAGGCAAAGACATTGACTGAAAGAATAGCAACAAAAATAGGTCTGGATTTCAGGTTAAGCAGAGTAGCTGGGCCAACAAGCACATGTGGATGGAACACAAAGGCAAAAGAAGCAGCAGATCAGAGTGATATGAAGGTATTATACTTTATTGTTTGCAATCTATCAAACACAAGTGGCAGTCTTGATTAAAAATAAGAATGGGAAGCTTTTGCTCACAAAGGAAGATCAAGAGGTGAGATGACTAGAACACTTTAAAGAAATTAAAAGTCAGATGTCAGATGAAACATGATCTAATTCAGAATAAAGTAGCTGTCTATATATTATTTCATCATATATAAAAATCATATATTACTTCTTACCATTTGAATGGCACTTCAAACAATCCTCATATGCTTCTCTAAAACCATTTAGCATATTTCATTATATGGAACAATTATGGTAACAGTTAATAATAACTTTGATGTTTGTTGATGAGGATGAAGCATTCACTAAATTGCCAGGTTCATGAAAATATCAGGTGGAAGCAGTTTTAAGAGAAACCCTTATAATAGGCATTAGGTTAGCTTTTATTTTGTTGAAAGTAAATTGTTCTAACTTGATTAATAATTTAATGACTTGCTGAATGGAATCTGACCAAAACTGGGAATTTTCTTTTCTACAGCTTGTGGAAGGACACCAACTGCAGCAGAGTATTGTAGCTAGAGCATGTGAGACAGAATGAGTTAGCCAGGAAAACAAAAGCACTTAAAAGAAAATACAAAATAGATGATGATGATGATGATTTACTTTATTCATTAACATGAAAGTCAGTCAACTGAACATTCAAAAATATATCACAAATAGCTGTGACTGGTGCTAATGGTTGCTACCGGTTGCTACCAGCATCCTAGGTATCAACCAAGTATTTTCTTAAAATATATAATGTTCCAAGTAGTGCAGTTTTTTGCTATTATTATTGCTCTGCTGTTGTTGTTCTTGTGATTCAGATCTGGAACTTAAACATTGCAGGCATCTTTTCACAAAATGTATCTCTCTACAGGGAAGCCATAGAAGGAGGATTAGTGACTAAAGATAGGTTTTCTCCCTTTCCCCTTCTCCATTCTAACATGTCCTTAATCATTGAAAATATAAGAAGGCGGAGCCTCCTCGCTGACGGATGGTAGATTGCAACTCTCTGCGACTATTGTTCGTGCTCTTTCATCGGAGAGCCCCAATTATCCTGATTAGGGGCTGAAACTGCCTTGGAGGGGCAGCGGAGTAAGAGGAAGCAGCAAGCCTGTTTGTGGGGAGCCGCATCTCCCCCCCCGGGCTTGGTTTTTTTTCCTCCTGAAGATGACTGCAGCGATGGTCTAAAATGGCCATCCCGAAGAGGATGACTCAGCTTAACTAAGATTTGTGCAGGAGGGAAGAAAGAGGTGGATAACATCTGAACTGGGACAACTGGGCAGTATAACTAAATAAAAGTACCCTGGGATTAAGGTAATATGGAATTTTTAAGAAAAGAAAAGTGAGCTGCGAAATTACAAAGGGACAGAGAAAAAAAAAAAGGAAAATATTTTTGACAGCTAAATGGGGCTTCGAACCGGGAAAGGAAGAAGCTGGAATTAAAGATTTAATGAAATTGGACTAAAATAATTTGGGAATAATCAAGTATAAAATTAAAGCTGGAGTTAATATTGCCAAAGAATAATACTAATAAAGTTTATAAATTGGAGACTGGATTGTTTTGGAATATTGAGGTTCGAAAAACCTTAAATAAAAATATAGGGGGAAAAAAGTGAAGACTTCGTATAATGGAGAGTGTCACCTTTTGATAAAAATTTAGTTCAAATAAAAAGGAAAGCATTTTGTTTTTGAATGAACTGGTATAAAATTACAGAAATATTGAAACAAAGTAAGAATTTTAGAAAGTGAAAGCAGAACCAGAATAAAGGAAAAAGCAAGGAAGGAAAGATTGTTTGTGGGACTGACTGATGTTTTTGGTATGAACCCTGAACTGGAATAGCTGAGAACTTTAAAAAATTGAAAGAAGAAAGAAGGAAAGTAAAAGTGGTTTTTTTTTTTGTGGACTTTGAGGATTATAAAATATAAGAATGATGTGAGCTGCGAAATTACAAAGGGACAGAGGAAAAAAAAAAGGAAAATATTTTTGACAGCTAAATGGGGCTTAAAAATGGAACTTAAAAATATGAGAGAATTACTACAGGAAAGAGGCGAATCATTTTGTTCTGTGCTAGAAAAAATGGAAATGGCGATTGAAGAACAAGAAGATTGATTCTCAGAATTGACTCAAGGAGAAGACATTTAGAATGGACAATTAACACAAAGAACATTACAAAGAAGTGGGGAAAGAAGGAAGGTTAAAAAGTTGAATTTTAAGAAAGCAATTAAAAGAGGGAATAATTGTGAAGTTAGAAAAGGCAGGAAGATTCAGCAGAAAAGGGAAAGGGACGATATTAAGAAGGAGATAAATTGGAATGAGAAAAGTCATGGGGAGAAAAGAGGGAGGAGAAACAGTAAGACTAGTAAAATGGTGAAAGGAAATTGTTTCTTTACAATTAAAAGAAGGAATACTTGTGAAGTCAGGAAATGTAGAAAGAATGAGAAAAGACATGGGGAAGAGAGCGGGAGGAGACTCGGGTTCGCTCCCTGGACAATGCACCGGAGAAGCAGTAAGAAACAGGCATGTGACAGAAAGAACCACAGAACTAGTAAAATGTTGGAAAGAAATTGCCTTTTCAGAGATAATGGTTGATGAATTAAAAGGGGGATTCTGCAGGGTGACAAGGGGTAATAAAAATATTTCTGCAATTAAAAATATTTAGAAAATAGGGTAATATAGATATTGATAACTCTTATTAAAGGGTGGGGGAAATATGCTGTGGAATCCAATTGAGAAGATGGAATGACTAATGGTTTATTGGGAATTAAGATGAGGGAATAAAGATATATTCTAATCATTAAGATGTCACACTCAAAATAGTAAAAGAGGGGAAACTTATACTTGTTCTTTTTTTCTTTTTGTATGGGTGTGTTAAGATCTGTATCAATTTAGAACTTATAAAATGTGTGTAATTGAAAGGGAATGTGACAGACTAAAGAACCAGCTAAATTAATAAGTTTAATATAGATTATTAAAAACAAGGAGAGACATTGGTAACTTCATTATTACCACTATTAGGCAAATATATATTGTTTGTTTGTATTTTTAAATATTAAGGATTATATTTGAAATAATTATATTAAGGATTATATTTGAAATAATTGAAATGAAATTAAATGTTTAGATTGGGATTAATGAAAGAATTTAGAATTAAACCTTATTAGTATTTATTAGGTAAATACATATTGTTTATGTTTAAAAACAAATACTAAAGGATTAATTTGAAATAATTGAAATGAAACAAAATTGATTGAAATTAAGGAAAGAGGCTAGAATTAATGTGTTTGTTTCTCTCCCTACTGAAAATTTGGAATGGAAAAGGTAATAATAGAATTAAGTATGCATATATCATTGTATAATTTCTGTCATATTTGTATGTAAAGATGATGACCCGGAAATATGTTGTCCACCAAAAAGAGATTTTTGTTTTTAATGTGAAAACTGAATAAAGTTTGTTAAAAAAAAAAGAAAAGAAAATATTAGAGTAGAAGGGACATCAGATATGTTGCAGTGTATCTCTTATTTCTGTCTTGATGAACTTTTCGTGTTCAGGTGATCATGGATTATTAACTTTTCTCTCCTTCAAGTTAAAAATCAAAAAGGGCAATTCACATATTCTTTTTTTCAGGACTAACTTTGCATATGTCACACAAAATGCTGTCTCCTCTGGAGGCTACTGGACCTATTCCAAATTCAATGGGGGTATTCATTGATGTGAAACAGTTTTGGGGGGGCAGCTTGTTTGCTTATCGCTTATCTATCTCTTATCTATCTATCTATCTATCTATCTATCTATCTATCTATCTATCCTCTATCTATAATCTATCTATCATCAATTTAAGCTTGGTGGTTTTGCAGAACCTAGAATTCATGACTTTATAATATAAAGTTACCTTGTGGTAAGATGGACAGTCAATAAATTTATTAAAATAAAAATAGATTTATTTTGTTTCTTTATTAACTTACTTAGCAACCAATCCTTTTAGAATTCAATCATCTGCACTCACTGCTCTAAGCAATGAAGCAGTAGGCATGATGTTTATCGATGGCCTTTTGCCATATGCCCACAAGTGTTGCTGATTATCCCAGATAAAAATGAAAGCAAATGAAATGACCCCATGGGTGTCCACCCTTTTGTCTTGCCTGAGTGGAGAGGAATTGTCTTGGGCCCCATATGAAACATATAATATAGTTAATGTATATAAATCACATAATAATGTTCAATGTTTATGATCTTATGGAGGCTATGTGGAGACATGGCCATGGGTTGGAC
Organism: Hydrophis major; assembly: GCA_033807585.1. NCBI lineage: Eukaryota > Metazoa > Chordata > Lepidosauria > Squamata > Elapidae > Hydrophis > Hydrophis major. The sequence continues at coordinate 322,448,642 of CM066329.1, forward strand.
ATGCCTGGATTATTAATTATGAATAATGAATTATTTTAGTATTGGTAAAAGTAAAATGAAATTGCAGTGAGAATGAGAATGTTATCAGCCTAAACACTTTGAAATAAGATATTCAGATTGTTTCAGTGGTCTAGCAAGTTAGATAATTAATTAATTAATTAGTAATAAAAGATTTTATCTTAAACCTGTGGAACCATGCAGGATGGAAATTTGGGGAATGATAATCCAACACATTTAAAAAGCAGTCATCAGAGACTGACAAAGACTAAGTCTCAGGAGTAGCAGGTAACAATGAGCCTTTTTTCAGAATTCAGGAAGTACAACTTTTTCATAGAGAAAGCAAAGATTTTTGCAAAGTGGAAGGCATAGGTGCTTGAAAATAATGATAGTTTAGGTCTGGAGGGAGCCAGATTTAAATTAACTGAGAATGAAATAGGATTACAAAGTGTAACTTACAGTTGAAAGTAAAAGGTTGTAGGGAAAATAGTCTATATAAGTTTAAGCAAGTCTCAAATGTATATAAGGAAGTAAAAAAAAACCAAAAGTAAATTCTAGAGTAAAAAAACCACAGGGCAAATATATTTGAGTTTAAACAAATATAAACTTTATTAGTACATATATGGAAAAATGAGTAGACATCAAGGGGGTGCAATTTACTCTGTTAGGTCTTTTCCAGCCCAGTTTTCTTCCCAAGAACTGTTGCGTCATCAGCTTGTGAAAGATTGTCCAAGTTCCACCAAGGAGAACCAGCTACAAACCAGTAAAATATGAACATTGGAGAATCTTGATGGAAACCAGGCAAATACTGCAATATGAAGTATTGCATGATCAAATCTAGATTCTATTCATATAGTTGAGGCAATCTAACCCAATTGTAGCACTGGACATCATTTAGTAGTTGTTCACAATTGGAAGAAACTGCTTCCTTTAGTGCTTACAAACAGGTGTCAAGGCAGGGTTGGTAATTATTAACAAGTTGGTAATGATTAACAAGTTATTAACAAATTATTTTTGTGTAGATTTTTTTAATTGGGTTTCATTATTAAATTTTAGAAATCCTTATGGATTTACTACAGAATAGTTAGCACTTTACCACTGATCACAACCTGCCTTCTCAAAGATCATTCCAAACTGATGAAGAGAGAGTAACAAGAATGAAAGGGATTAAATGTAATATTGGTTATTGGTTATCCATATTTAGCCTTATTGAATGATTATTTAATTATTTATCAACTTGCCACTCTCTTTTTCTGTATCTCCACACACAGTCTTCTTAAAGCTTGGCATATGCAAAGTTTATACACATGTATAAACAACTACTATGTATATGTGTATGTGTATGTGTATATGTATGTGTATGTATATATATATATATTCTTAAGTTTTCGTGGGTACTTACATGTATGGCATTCAGTTTAGTTCGGGTATTTTCCCACATCATAGTAGTTGTGCTTTTAAAGTTGTAGCAATGTTTCGGCAGAATCTCATCTGCCATCATCAGGCTTCTGTAGCCTGATGATGGCAGATGAGATTCTGCCGAAACATTGCTACAACTTTAAAAGCACAACTACTATGACGTGGGAAAATACTCGAACTAAGCTGAATGCCATACATATGTGTGTGTGTGTGTGTGTGTGTGTGTGTGTTGTGCAGAGTAGCACCACAGCAAGTTCCAGCATATTTCAATACTGAATAAGATATATACTTTATTGCTTAATTTGAACAACACAGTCATGAACTCAGTAACTTCCAATATTTAGAATTATGGCATACCTGATATGAACTGGAATATGTTTAGTAAAATTGTGTTTCTCATTTCTTGGTAATTTTTCAAAACTACTAATATAGTTACATACTTGGAACTTATCACAATGGCAAAAATATAATAGGTTTACACTACTTTCTATGATCCACATGTACTGGGGTTTCTAGTCCATTCAGACATGGAAAGCTCAACATGTAAGCACTGAAGACAACTCCCTGTCCCTCAATAACTTTATAATGGCATTGGCTTCTTGCACTCATGCTACATTCTTCACATTAATTCACAAACATTCAGATTGGTACCAACCCACTGCTGCATCCATTTAGAAGTCACCCTTTTACAGATACATATGCATTTGCAGTAATAAAGTGTCTCTGGATATAGCTGTATGTATATATGTTTTCTCATTACAGACATATGCGCTGAAAATGTTTTTGTTTACAGGATGCTGATGTCATTGGAGCAGGGGTGTCAAACTCAAGATCTGAGGGCCTGATTCAGCCCACTGGTTGCTTCAATCTGGCCCACGGTGCCATCCTGGAAATAGGGCCTATGGTGCCTCTGCCAGTGATAATGAAGCTCAGGAGAACCGTGGGTGGTCCTCCCAATCTCTGTTCTCATTGTCAGAAGGTTTCAGGAAGCCGTCACAGCTGAAAATGGAGCTCGGGAGCCCGTTTCTGCTAGCAGAGTGCTCGGGCCACAAGAGAGATCCCCGACATGAGTGATGTTGAGCTGGCCATGCCCATCCTGGCCACACTCACCTGGTTCCCCAAGATGAAATACAACCCTGATGCAGCCCTCAATGAAATTGAGCTTGACACCTCTGCATTAGAGTAATAAGCCAAAGGCTAGGACCAAAATGTTCAATTGTTGATCAGAAAGATAGAAAGGCTGAATGAAATTATCTTCTTATTTTTTTTCTTAATCCACTTATTTTCCAAGAGAGGGTATACATTTTCAAATACTGTACAATGAAACAAGTAAAAGAACCAGTAGAATGTTATAGTTGAAGAATTAACATTAAAATTCAGATCATATCACTATTCAAACATAAAACACTGAGGACGATTTTGGTGTCTGGACAAAATCTATCTCACAAAGTTATGAAGAAAAAGGCAGTGATGGAGTGAAGAAGTTTATACGCTGCACTAAGGAAAGGTGTGATAAAAGAAAACATAAATGGTATATAGTATCTCATGGTATAGCACAAGAAAATTCTGATATACTGTATTTCAGCTTATTATGTTTTAAAAGTAGCACATTATCTGCATGGAAACATCTGCAGCAACTCTTTTGTCCTATCCTTTTATACCAAAGTTCAAATTGAATACACTATCACACCAGTGGTGGGATTCAATTTTTTTTTACTGTGAGCATGGCTTGGTGGGTGTGGCAGGGAAAAGATACTGTAAATACTCCAGTCAGAGGTGGTATTTGTCGGTTCTCCAAACTACTCAAAATTTCTGCTACCGGTTCTCCAGAACTGGTCAGAACCTGCTGAATACCACCTCTGAATCACACAGAAAGAGAGAATGTGCAAGCATTTTATAGATAACTGGGTAATATCTGAAGAAAGAGGAGACTAAGACTCTTAGTGTTTTCTTGAGAAAATACACAGAGAATCTTGTAGCTTGAATGGAATCAGGTCCAGAATTGCACTGCCATTCTGTATAACTCCCATTTTCCAGAACAGATAACAACAAAATGTTAACGTGCAATAATTTATAATTAAGTACATGGACACTATTTGCTTTGTTGGCAAAATGTTGCTTTTAGATGTAAGAATTCTTTTAAGCATTTACCAATATGTTCCCATACAATGCTAGGAAACCTGTGAGCCTGCAGATGTTTGAAATTGGGATTTTAGCAGCCTCAGTCAGTACAGTCTATGATGAGGGTTGCTGGGAACTGTAATTTAGCAATAGCTAAACAACCACAGGCTTCCCATCATGGTCTGGTGCCTAGAATGTCAGACTAAGAGTAGGAGAAAACAATTCAATTATCTGCTCAGGTATGAAGCTCACCAGGTGACCGTAAGACAATCATAATCTCTTAGCCTAACATCTCCACAGGGATTTTGTCAAGATAACAGGAAGAAGGAATATGTTCTTCATTTCAGAGAAAGGAAAGAGAAAAATGAAATATACATTTATTTAATAACTACCATTAGAAACAGTATGCAAACAACTGCTTACATATTTGCTTATAAGAATATATTTAGACATGGAATTGTTATTCAGATGGTGACATTATTTTGGCACTTGCATAAATCATATAACATTATTGAGATGTAATCATTTGTTATTTGTGTCCATGCTTAGTCTTCAGTTCTTTTTATCAGGGCATTAGATGCTTAAATGGATGCAAAATATATCTGCTCTCTTGAAGCTCTGATCTAGTGAATTGAGCTTAGTATAATGATAAGTGATTTTCTGATACAAATTGGAAGAACACTCGTGTCTGCTCTATAATAGTTGGTGGTAAATAGATAAGAGGCTCATTTAATTGGGCTATACAAAGGAGTCAAGTTCTGATTTGAATTCAGAATTCTGAGATACAAAGATACCATGGTTCTTTTGAGTTTATAATTCATGATTTCAAGGCAATTTTAATTATTCAAGGTTTTGTTTAATTTAAAAGAGATCACTGATAATGGATCAAACCTCCTGCAGTTGCTTAATTTTTTGGCAAGTAGCAGGAATAGTAGGATCACGTATTTTAAAACCAAACCAAAAATAAATATTGTACAATATTACAGACTTGCTCGCATGACTCGTTGCCAAGGCTAACCTCTTTCTTTGGATATTGTATTAAGCATTGATTGTATAATTTTATTTTAATATATGCACTACTAATGCATATCTTAGACACTATTATGTGAAGAAAGGCTTTATATTGCATGTAGTAGCCCAGTAGCAAGCATACTACAATATTTCAGGCCCACACTGCCCAATCCCATGTAGTTGGAAAGACCAAAGAAACAAGAACAACATGGCGTTCGGGAAGGTACAATATCATTAGCGCTAGTCTGGGGTAAATATAGAAATAGTAAAATCTCTAAGAGGGAATTCTCAGTCTTGGTGGGGTAACTAAGGTGGACTCTTCTTGAAGTACTTTTGCTCAGCAGCCGGACTGATATGCTTCTTCTGAGATAAATTTTCAAACATCTCATCTTTGCTTTCCTACAACCTCTCTCACACAAAATAGATAAATTTTAATATCTCATTCTATATAAACCTGCCTGAACATATTCTAACAGAAGAATGAGACATTTGTACAGCTGATAAAAGTAAGCCACATTTGTACAGCTGATAAAAGTATAGGCCAGCTACTCATTCTAATATCAGAAAGCCCAAGACATTGTTCAACTGCCCTTCCTTCCTTTGCCCCCATATGAAAATAACTGTAGCAAGGTCTGAGACTTCACAATTGTGCTATGCAACACTTCATATTCAAGTAGAAAATGTCCTTCGAAGTGTGCATGGGTATGTATGTAGAATCAGTTGGCAATCCAAATATTAGCATGTCAGATATTAACAATTTATTATTAATTATAAGAATACTAAGGTCTAATAATATTGTACAATCTTATTGTACAGAAGCACAATATACCAGGAAGCTGGTATATTTGGTAGAACTATATTGAAGTGAAAAGACAATGTCATGTCTTCATGACATTTGGCTCGTGTTAATTGCTAGGATGGTGTGTTCAGAAACAAAGTAATCTGAAGCAGTAGTTCACTTCATATGACATGGTTCTGATCTAATTGTTGAAATTCACTCCATTTTCCCTTTTTATGATTCCTCACTTGCTAGAAAGACTTGTTGGCAAAGCCTATGATTCTAGGCCAGAAATTGCTTTATTCAGTTAAGCAATGTTAGGGAAATCCCCAAACATCCAGTATGTATACATTTTGTTTTATAAAGCATTTAAAAAAACATTTAATTTTTTTAAAAAGTTATTTGAATTCCAGAACATTTTGGGAGAAGATGCCTTCAGCTAATGCAGTACATTTTGGGCATAGCTGGCTGGGGAATTGAAGTCCACACATATTCAAGCTGCTAAGGCTGAGAAACATTGCTATGTATAAATAGAATTTCCGAGTAAGAGGAGCTGAAAACCAGTATGATCAGTTCCAGCTTTATCAAATGTAAATATTTACAGGAGTTATGCAATGTTCCCTGTTGCAGATAATAGGTAGGTATGCTGTGTTCTACCATGTCATATCCATAACAAGAACTAGTTTAGAAAGTTTCTAAAACTTTAAGGCACATTAACTTTATGTGCAAAACAAGTTGTCAGTTAAAATATCAGTATAAAAGGATTAACTCACAATTTGATTTTTTTAAAATGATCATCCAACTGCTTTTGTAAATCCAATGACATCTCAGTTATCTCCAGAGGGATTTGTTCATTTTCATGAGTAACTTCTCCTTCCAATAAAGAGTTTAAAAGTTTACTTCACAGGCCTATAAATCAAACACTTCCTTTAAAGTAGCCATCTTGTGTTCATGGTTTTGTTTCAGAATTGATATGGAAACCAGACAGCTTTCTCACCCAAGAAACTCTTTATAATTAACTTCACAGGCTTTAAATCAGTTTTGCAAAATCTTAGCATTTATAAAGCTTTCTAAAAGAAACTTTAAAATCACCTCTTTGTTGTAGATTACAAAAAGATCTTACAAAGCTGGAAAAATGTGATTTTCTTTCTTGTTAAACAGACTAAAGAGAATCCTGCTGACAACAGTTAAACTTGTTGCTTCTATTAAGTTCTGCGCATGGGTGCAAGGAGCGGAGATGAGATAGTGACAGTGCACTTCAACTCTTTATTAGGCATACTGAACAGAGCAAAACCCTAGGGCAGCAGCAGCCCTTATATAGGGTTGGCTGCTGACTTATTAGCCAATGAGAAACATGGAAGTGTTAAAACCTTGAATCAATGAGAGTTGGCCTGTTAACAGCCAATCAGATGTCCCAGAAAAGGACCAATCCGATATCACTATTATCGGCCAATCAGAAGTACAGGATTAGAACCCTGCTTTTCTTAAGGTTGTTAAAACTTTATTAAAACGCCTTATTAGTTCATAACATCCCTTCCCCCTAGGTTCTGTTTGAGGGGTGCGGTGACGTAATCCCGTAGATACGCAGGTTGTTTTAAATGTCTATTAGATTTGCGCTATCCCACTGGTTCCTGTCTATAGTCCGGCTTCGGAGGTACGTTTTTTGATCTATCTGGTATAGGCGGTTCCGCATCCTCACTGGACGACTCGGTGCTGCTAATTCTGTCGTTGTTGTCCTCCGATCTCTGCAGGCTTGCCTCCATTGATGTATTCCTCTGTGGCGAGGACAACCCCCTCCCTGATTCTTCTTCATGTAAGGCGCCCGGCTGCTGACTTCCTTCGCTTCCGCTTTCCACCATCTCGAATTCGGCTTCTTCGATATCCCCTCCCCCCTCAGTTTGAGAGTCACAGGAGTCGCGGGAACTGGATTGTAGTCTAGAGCGAAGCTGATCTATATGGCGTTTCCATATTTTTCCGTCCCATGTTTGCACACGGTATGATCTGGGCCCGATGGTTTGAGTTACGGTTGCTAGGCCCCTTAATGGCTCGCTGGAAAGGTTTTTAGTGAAGACTAAGTCGCCTACCATAAACTCGCGGCATTTTCCGCTAGATCCACAGGGCACGTAGGACAGGTGGAGCCGGTCGAGGTGGGAACTGAGCTCACGTGCCATCAACAGTTCAGCTGGAGTCTTGTTGGTGATGCTGTGCGGGGTGATGTGTTGGAGTAGGAGTATTCTGTTTAGTTTGTCGTCAATGTCCCCATAGTCCATTTTGTGGAGCGTTTTTTTAACAAATTGGACCATGTGCTCGGCCCTGCCATTGGCCGCAGGGTGCGCTGTTGAGGTTAGCGCATGGCAGATACCCCGGTCCGCTAAGTATTGCTCAAACGCCAGGGCGGTGAACTGGGGTCCGTTGTCGGAGACCAGAACGTCTGGCAGCCCATGCATTGCAAACAGCCTATTCAATTTGCAGATGACTGACTCGGTTGTAGTAGTCTTCATCCTGTGGATCTCAAGCCAGTTGGAATAGGCATCTACTGTTAGGAGGAACGTATGTCCCTTAGTAGGTCCTGCAAAGTCAATGTGGATGTGGGACCACGCCCCCCGGGGGGTTTCCCACTCCATTGGAGTTGCTCTCGGTGGGGCACTGCTGACTTCTTGGCACTTTAGACAAGTCTTTACCCAGGCTTCGATCTGCTTATTGATGCCTGGCCACCACGCGTAGCTTCGTGCAAGCGCTTTCATATGCACGATGCCAGGGTGACCGTCATGCAATGTTTTCAAAACTGCCCGTTGTAGCCGCTCTGGGACGACGACTCTGTCTCCCCATAGGATGCAGCCTTTTTGCGAGAAAAGTTCTGTTTGCCAGTTTCTGAAAAGGGTGAAGTCATCAGGGGTTTGTCCTACTGGCCATCGTCGTTCGACCCAGCTGAGGACTCGCGCCAGGACAGGATCTCATTTCATTTCGTTAGCAATGTCTCTGGCTGTTAGCGGCGGTGAATGTAGCGTTTCAATCTGGAGTGTCATAAAGGTTGGAGCTGGGTCGTCAACGGTTTCTGGAAGTGGGGCATGGCTCAATGCATCAGCGTGGGGAATGGCTTTCCCTGGGTGGTGTTGTAATTTTTAGTTATATGCAGCTAAGAACTCTGACCGTCGAGTCATTCTAGGTGACAATATATAGGGGGTTGGCTTGTCTCCCGCTATAATCCCCAGCAAAGGTTTGTGATCAGTAATAATAATAAAAACTCATCCATATACATATTCATGAAACCATTTCACAGCGGATACAACAGCAAGAGCCTCTTTGTCAATTTGGCTATAGTTACATTCAGCCTTCGATAAGGTCCTTGAAAAATAGGCAATGGGGGCCTCACTACCATTTGGTAACACATGAATCAAAATGGCTCCTACTCCAAATGGTGACGTGACATGTGATTGTTAAAGGCAAAGTCTCATTATACTGCATTAAAACAGCATTGGAGATTAGTAAGTTTTTCACTTGTTGGAATGCATGCTCCTCTCAGTGTCCCCAGACCCAGGTGGCTTTTTTGTTGAGAAGTCTATGTAGGGGGTCAGCTACGGTCTCTTTCTGGGCAAGAAAATGTTGTAAAAGTTAATGAGCCCCAGGAAAGCTTGGAGGTCTGTCCTATTCCTGGGTCTTGGGGCGTTTTTGATTGCTTTTAGTTTGCTATTAGTGGGGTGAATGCCTTGCTTATCGATTAGGAACCCAGGAACTCTACTTTATCTGTACATAGTTGACATTTATTTTTTTTAACCTTTAGGCCGGAGAACCATTTCTGGAGAACCATTTTAAGACGCCTTTCTAATATTTCTCTATTTGGGGCCGCAATTAAAACGTCAAGTATGGCACGACCCCCTTGATCCCTTGCAAGAGTCTTTCCATCAGACTTTGAAAAATCCCTGGGCTACGGTCACTCTGAATTGGAGTTGGTTGCATTTAAAGGCACCTCAGTGCCTAACGATCGTCTGTGCTTCCACGGTTTTTTTTTATCTACAGGCAGTTGTTGGTATGCCTGTGCTAAATCCAATTTAGCGAAGACTTTTCCGCCCCCCAGGGAATAGAGAAGGTGTTGCACGACTGGCACCGGGTAAGCGTTCTGTTGAAGGGCGTGATTAAGGGTGGCCCGGTAGTCCCCACAAATCCTTAATGATCCATCCGGTTTGATGGGTGTTATGATTGGGGTTTCCCAACGGGCGTGGTCAGTTGGTTCTCAAACACCCTGGGCTATTAATTTATCAAGCTGCTCGTCGATCTTTGGTTTTAGGGCAAAAGGGACCTGACGAGGCTTAAGATGGATGTGGGCTACTTCAGGGTTAAGGTTAAATGATATCGGGGTCCCCTTGTACTCACCTAGTTTGTCTGCAAAGACATCCTGGAATTCCTGGACGAAGGCCTCCTCCAAGTTGTCGCCTCTGGCTTGGTGAATGCCGGCTACCTTGATCCCGAGTGGGGCGAACCATTGAAGGCCTAGCAAACTAGGCCGGTCGCGGTCGACGACGGTCAGTGGTAATGATGCAGTACGATTTTTGAATGATACTTTGACTTGGCTGGAGCCGACGACCGGTATTCGGTTCCCCTGGTAATCTTTGAGTATAATTCTTTGGCTCTGAGGTCTTGACGCCGGATGGCAGGGATCAATTGTTTAAGGGTCTTCCAGGAAACCATCGAAAGGGATGATCCTGAGTTGACTTCCATCACGCAAAGTTGGTTTTCGAAGGCGACCCTCACTCGGATCTTTTTTGCATCTAATGATGAAGCGTGACCGATTGTAATGGTTTGGTGTGCCTCTTCCCGCCTCGTGGAAGTGGCTAGTGTTTTATTTCTGTAGGAGTGGTTGTTCCATTGGTGGTTCAAGTGTTCCCGACTCACAGGACGATTCCCTGTGGTCTGGCGGTAGTTGTTTTCCCTCTGAATTGGGCTGGATCCTTGTTTGCTTCTACAGACCTTCCTGATATGGCCTCTTTTTCCACAAGAATGGCAGAGCGCGTTGAGGAATTTGCAGTCTGATCGCGGGTGGTTTGCCCCACAACCCGCACATTGGTGCAGTTGTCTTCGACTCAGCTGGTTGCATTGGTCGTGTTCAGACTGGAGTCGGTTGACCTCCTCCTCATCACTTTCTGATGGAGATTCGAGGTCCTCGTGGTGGGTTGCTGTTGTGTGCCTCTCTAGGCAAGGTGAGGTGTCTCTGGCGAGTTGACGGAGTGGTGCGTTGGTGCGGCGTATTCAGGCGGCCAACTTCTTGGTTGCTTCTGCTGCAGTAGCGTCTTTGATGGCATCAGCAAGATCGATGTCCCCTTTGGCCATGATCTTGCTCTGCACCGCTGGGTCATCTAATCCCAGAACTATTCGGTCTCTCAGAGCTTCTTCGAGGTCTGCAAACCCACAGAGGCCTCCCAGGTTCTGGAGGTCTGCGATGAAATCCATGATGCTCTCTCTGGTAAAACTCATATCTTTGGACAAGCGTTGGTACGGCGGGTGCATAATAGGCTCGTAGAAGGGGCACGAGGACGTCCCAGTCCATGGATTTCACCTCAGCCAGTTTCGCTAGTGCCTTGGCCATCTTAAAGATGGCAGGCCCGCAATGGGTCAGGAACACTGCTAGCTTTTTTCCCATAGTGGCGTCCTTCAAGTTATTGGTCCTTCAAGTTGTTGGTCTATGTATGAGTCCCAGTCTTCTTGTGCCGGGTCAAATGGAGTGGGTGGTATGGCGCCGCCAGACATGGTTTCCGTTGTCGATGCGCCTTCAGCCACGTGCTTTGTTTGGTGCTCAGTCAGCTCTGATGTCTCCGCATCCCACCCTTGTCGCCAGTGTTAAGTTCTGCGCATGGGTGCAAGGAAGTTACTTCATTTTCATGAGTAACTTTTTCTTCCAATAAAGAGTTTAAAAGTTTACTTCACAGGCCTATAAATCAAACACTTCCTTTAAAGTAGCCATCTTATGTTCATGGTTTTGTTTCAGAATTGATATGGAAACCAGACAGCTTTCTCCCCCAAGAAGCTCTTTATAATTAACTTCACAGGCTTTAAATCAGTTTTGCAAAACCTTAGCATTTATAAAGCTTTCTAAAAGAAACTTTAAAATCACCTCTTTGTTGTAGATTACAAAAAGATCTTACAAAGCTGGAAAAATGTGATTTTCTTTCTTGTTAAACAGACTAAAGAGAATCCTGCTGACAACAGTTAAACTTGTTGCTTCTATTAAGTTCTGCACATGGGTGCAAGGAGTGGAGACGAGACAGTGACAGTGAACTTCAACTCTTTATTAGGCATACTGAACAGAGCAAAACCCTAGGGCAGCAGCAGCCCTTATATAGGGTTGGCTGCTGACTTATTAGCCAATGAGAAACATGGAAGTGTTAAAACCTTGAACCAATGAGAGTTGGCCTGTTAACAGCCAATCAGATGTCCCAGAAAAGGACCAATCCGATATCGCTATTATCGGCCAATCAGAAGTACAGGATGAGAACCCTGCTTTTCTTAAGGTTGTTAAAACTTTATTAAAACGCCTTATTAGTTCATAACAGCTTCAAAGGTTTTTTCAATCTTAGAAGAGCAATAAGAAAAGTAAAACTCCAAAGTACTTACAAAAAAAACTCCCAAGTGATTACACAAACCTTCAATCCCAAAAAGGTGAATTTATAGCTCAGAGAATGATGGAACCTGCAACTTCCAGCTGAGCACAAGAGTGGATGTAAAAATAATAGATTTTGCTATCTGCTCACCAAAACCAGCTGTTTGAAGTACATATAGATAATATAAATTTCCAGAGAGAATTTTGGCAGCCTGGACCTTGCATCTAGTTGCCAATTTCCATTGTAATGCCCTTGAAGAATTATGTATATTTTCCAGCTTACTCTTCATTCACTTGATTTGTTTTAAATATTTACAAGATCTATTTATCCAGAACAGTGTTTCTTAGCAGAATTTTGGAATTGAAAGTCCACATATCTTCAAGTTCTTCAAAATCTTCTAGAAGAGTACTGCACTCCTTTGCTGGCAACACCAGGCTTGAGATTTTGGGCTTGGACAACCTTGAACTAAGCCACCTGCGGTTAGACTTAAGTGTAGCACACAGAATTATCAGCTACAAGAATTATCAGCTACATTGTCCTACCAGTCAATGACTACTTCAGCTTCAATCACAACAACACAAGAGCACACAACAAACTCAATGAAAACCACTTCAAACTCGATTGGAGAGAGTACGACTTCAGCAACAGAGTGGTCAATGCCTGGAATGCACTACCTAACTCTGTTGTTACATCCTCTAACCCCCACTCCTTTAATCTCAAATTATCCATTATTGACCTCACCCCATTCCTAAGAGGTCTGTAAGGGGCGTGCATAAGTGCATCATCGTGCCTACCATCCCTGTCCTATTGTCCCCATTTATTTGTACCTATTTCCTGTATTCTTACTCATGTTTATACTTATAAGTGATTGACAAATAAAATAAATAAATAAAAAAAGTTGCCAAGATTGAGAAACACTGATCTAGTATATTCAAATAATGCAACTATTTCATGGGATTCATTGTCAGTTGTACTTGAGGCCTACCTATAAATACACTAGAAATGAGTTTCTATTTATCTGTAATATGTGTTCGAAGTTGAGTTCTGGGCTTCTTCCAGCCAGGAAACGAGCGGTAGAAATGTTGCTTGAGCAGAAGTGAAGAGATTGAAGTCAGCTGCTTGAAAGGAAGTTCGGTTTATTCAGAACTGAAGTGACAGACAGCGTTCAGTTCTGGAACAGCTGACAAAAGGATTTGGTGAATGGATGGGTTTTGATGTGGTTCTGGGGGTTTGAGATTGTGATATCTGGGTCCATTATACTATAGAATTAAATGTGTGTTGTTTACTATTGTAATTGTGATGGCTTGGCTCCTATTATAGTTGAGGGTTCATGACCTGCCCTTTAGGTTAAGTGGGGGAATATAGATTGAAGTGTTATTGTTCATGTTTTCATCCATTTAGTCTTTGGCTTCTTGTAAAACCTTCAGCTGGCAATGTTCTATTTATGAATAGGCTACAACTGGCCGTGCTTTCTCTTCCTGAATGGAACTGTTCTGAATACTTGGTATCCGCTCTCAGTAAGCACTCTGTTTATGTGAAAGTATCTCATTCATGGATACTTGACTTGTTGTGAAAGAGTGCTTTGGGCTACTTTCTTTGTCAGCAAGAGAGTGCTGCTTAATTTTTATTTTGTGGGAAGTTTTTCTGTTTTGGGGGGTGGTTTTCTTCCTGCTTGTTATCCTTTGGGGGGAGGCTCTCTACCCATGCACAAGTAAAAAGTACTGGACAAGTGCAGTTACTACTACTATCATAAAGATGCTGTTCAAAAGGCAATTGGACTTTCTTATTTTTTTTTCTTGAAAACATTTCACTTCTCATCCAAGAATTGAAGAATCTTCTTGGATGAGAAGTGAAATGTTTTCAAGAAAAGAAAAAAAAACAAGAAAAACTGATTGGTGTTTTTGAACAGCACCTTTGGGACAACCATGACCTGGATTACTGAGAATATCCATAGACATTTACTACCATCACATATTCATAATTTAAGAAAATAGAAAATGTGATTATTATTGAAATGGTGGTGGTGGGGAGATGTGTTTCCCAATTTTCATAGTTAACTTCTTTTACTTGTTGTATTGATGGTTTTTTCCTTCTGATTTGCTCCATCAATTGCCATTTGTGATACCACTCCTACCAATGTGTCACCCTATTCATATTGGACTCCCTGATGGATATCTGTGGGCTGGGCTTGTTAATATTAAAGATGTCTGGCCCAGGCACACATCCCTTTGTCTGTACAACTCAAGGCAACTACCTTCCCAATTTTAGCTACATTTACATCATTGGAATACCTCATAGATACAAGCAAATAACACACCTCCTCCATTCAACAATATTATGCATGCATTTCCTGGTTCTTGTGTTTCTAGGCCAGGATAATCAATAATATATTTTTATACAGTACAATAGCAAATGGTATACATTTTGCACAAAAAGATTTGCTTTCTGTAGGTTTCAGGTAGTAATTGTATACAATGTCATTTACAGATATAATATTGGTCTCTAATGAAGTTATATTAAATTTCAGTCACTTCTTGAGCAAATTAGGAACTGATATGGTAGACCAAAGTCTATGTACAATTTAACTTTGTCTATGAGCATGGACTATACAGCAAATCAAAGTACATAGATTAAAAAAAAAACAGGAAGAACATAAAATATTTATTTTCATTCTCAGATCACTCACCCAAGAGATTTTTTTTTACAGGCAGGAGCATGTTTGTTTATCCTGTGCATTAATAGATTAAAAAAGATTTAAAGAACAAGAAGGAACATAGATAATCCAAAGTAACAGTTGACAAACTTTCCACCCCTATATAAGCTTTGAGATTTATTTTTTAATGGTGAGATGCCTGTTCCATGTTGGATCAAAAAATCAACAAGAACATTTACGTAGGGTCTCCTCATCCCCCCTGCCAAATCTTGACTTCATTTTATAATACCAACATTTTTACAAAAGCAGAGTTGTGTATCACTGGTGTTTCACCTAACCATGTCATGATACATTTCCTGTGGTGGTTTTATACTCTTTTAGGGTATTAAAATCTGCCAAGTAATCTGGAATATATGGCTGACCAAAGTGATGGTTAATATCTCATTGGCAACAGGGTGTAATGACTAAATAATTTGGGACTTCCCATCTCAGTAGAAACCTGAGATACTAAGATTGGAATTCCTACACTTGAATCTCCTAGTAAAATTTGCTAGGCTAGTTACATATAAGATAGGGTCTTTTCTGTGGTGGCAGCAGTACTTGTAAAATGTCCAGTTATCTGTGGATAGTTTCTTTTTTGCTAGCATCTATGGGTGATGGGGAGACACAATACACCTCCCCCTTGAATAAAGTGTTAACAAATTCTTGTTAATCACAGTAGAAAATCATACTTACATCAGACAGGAATGTCACTTTGCCACTTGTCTATTTGGGACATCCCATTCTTCATAAGATTGGAAGACTCAAATTTAAGTTCAAATCTTATCAACACTTGAACCTGGAAAAGAAAACTCACCTGATTCCCAAAAGAGGGTGGGGGAAGACAGAAAACCTATCATTCATAACCCTTTCAGTTTGTCATTTATTCGGCCAGTTCTCCCACTGTCTTTTACGAACTCCTGTGAAACCCCCAGATATGTCTGAAACATAAAATATTCCCCCTTTTTAACACTTGGGGACACCTAGTGTTAATGTCTACAGGTCCAGTTCAGAAAGAATGTGTACCTTTGGCAGAGTGGTGTCATGCCTTCATTGGTGCCATTGATAACTGTCATTTTCAACTGTCACAAAGCAGACTGCCTGCAACATTCCAGATGGGTTGAATGTTCTATGCAATTCACATGGTCGGCTAAGTTGACCCATTGTTTTTGCCATGAGCTGTAACAATTATCTAGAATCTCCATTTATTAAGACCATAAACTGGAATGTGGGATCTACTCCGTGCCCCAATACCTTGACACGCTTTGCCACACTCAGGAAAGCGTGGGGGGCGGGGATGGGAACGGAATCGGCCAAACCCCGAAATTGCAAGCATTAAGAAGCCAACTTTTCAGATCAGAGTCGGGAGAGAAGGCAACTTCAGATTTAAGACGGACACGGGTGACATCTACCGGCTTCACTCTTCTTTACCAATTCATGCGCTTACTCTTTCCTCTCCGGTGCCTGCTATTTTAGGGTGAGCGGGGAGCAAAGGGGAGCGTGGGGAGGAGGAGGGGGGGGTCCGGTTTGGCTTCGTCTTCCTGGCAGCTGTCCCGCTCTCAGATCGCCTTTCTCCCCGCTGGGCTGATTTCAGGCGCTGTTGAAGAGGCGTCTCCTTGGCCATACGAGCAAACTGGTCATTCCAGTAAGGAGAAAACCTCAGGTCACCACGCCGAGAGTTCCACCTTCGTCCTCTCGCAAGAGGGCTGGCTTTCTTAATTACCTTTCTTCTTCCTAATTTTCACTTTGCCGTTTCTTGACAGCGGGACCGACTTCATCGACTCTTCTTCCTCTGCCCTATGTAGGCGGGCAGGCGCTTGGACGACAGGTGCTTCGGACACTGAGACGGCCTTGGCAGCTGAGCTTCTCACGACTCCTCCGATCGCGCCATGAAAAAGGTTGGCTTGGACAACCCGGCTTTCCAGACTTCCAATCCGGATCTTCTCGACCCTTCGGCGGCCCCGAGTGTCTTGCAGTCGCCGAGTTTTGACCCGGACGACCAACTCTGCGGGATCGGCCGATGCACTCCTCGCGCCCTGCAGGTCTGCAACAACGCCAAAGGCTACCTGGTCTTCTACAGCCTCCTCTCGGTCTTCCAAGGTAAGCAGCGACCCTATTCCGGGGACGGGACTTTTCATCAGGAGTGTTGAGTTACCTTGGCGACGTATAGTGTTTCACTCTCCAGTTCTCTGTCCCATCGAATAGAAGAATTTAAGGACGGAGGAATCCCACCTCCGAGACGCTGCACCCCTGAACTAATTCCACAGGCTTTTTAACGTTCAATTCTGCTGCTGATCTAACTTATGCCTAACTTGAATGCCTAACTTGAATGCCTTCCGATCTGTTATGATGATTCCGGTGCGTTGTCAAAATAATTAGGAGTAATAAAAATACACAGAGTGGAACACAGTGAAACCCAAGACTAAAATTAACCAGCAGTTAACGTCCTGTGGAAGAGGTTCATCTTTACGGGTATCCCAAACATAAGGCAAGACTCATGACCCAAGTTATCCATTGGTGGCCCAAAAGTGACTTAGGAGAAGCCCTCAGCCTGTGTGTCACATAACCAGCCTCTGGCTGGGGGCAGGGGTGCATCAGCTTGTCAAGTCTGAAGGGGCAGAATTAGCTGCTTTGGTCCTAAACCGCTTATAGATTTAAGGATTAGTGCAAACATTAAATTGTGTCTGTTAAAAATCAGTTAACCAACACATATCTTTCAGTGCAAGGATCCTACATTCCTTGCACTTTGCACTTTGGCAAATCAGCTGACTATTTGTCATTCATTTGTAACTGAGGGATAATTTTCAAGGTAACTTGGTGTAGAACCCACAGCAGTAAACTAAGGAGTGTGTGTGTGTGTGTGTGTATCTGTACATATATGTATGTATATATACACACACACACATAGACATAGACATATGCACACAAAGTCACAGATGAATATTGGATGAATTTGGACAGCTGCAGCTTGCTGCACCAATTGTAATAGTTTTGGTGCTCTCTTCATGGCTACCATGGGAGAATCTAGTGACAAGTGAAAATCAAAGAGAGTCCCAGGCTCCAGGTTTCATTTTCTCCAGGAAGTGTGATTCCATCTAAAACAACTGAACCTTAATCTTTAAATTGAACTGCTTGCGAGCTGCCCCTGCCTGGATTTAACTTCAGTTTATTCTTCCTTATCCAACCCATTCTGTAATGTAGACAGCATTAAGATAGTACAGATAATCCTCGAGTTACGATCACAATTGAGCACAACATTCATGTTGCTAAGTGAAACATTTAAGTGACTTTTGCCCCATTTTACGATCTTTCTTGCAACAGTTGTTAAGCGAATCATTGCAGTTGTTAAGTCAGTAACATGGTTGTTCAGTGAATGTGGCTTCCCCATTGACTTCTTTTAGTCAGAAGCTTGCAAAAGGGGCTCACATCACCCCAGGATGCTGCAACCTCATCAATATGAACCATTAGTCAAGTATCTGAATTTTGATCATGTGACTATGGGGAGACTATAATAGTCATAAGTGTGAAAAATTATGTTGTAACTTTGAACAGTCAATATATGAACTGTTTTAAGTCGAGGACTACCTGTACTGATTACTCCCAAAGGGCACTCCAGAACTTGGTATTATGAACAGCAATTTTATATAAATATTAAACATCTCACTGAGAAGTGGAAATCTTGTGGGACACCATAAATCAATAGCCTAAGTGCCAAAGAGTAGTATAATGATGAGTTTATTTTTATCCTGCCTTTATTATTTTTATAAATAACTCTAGATGGAAAACAAACTTAATGATATTTCCTTCTCCTAGTTTCTCCACAACAACAACCCTGTGAAGTGGGTTGAGGTGAGAGTGAGTGAGTGGCTTAAAGCTATTAAGTAAATTCCATGTCTCAAGTGGGACTAGAACTCACAGTGTCATGGTTTCTGGCCTGATGCCTTAACCACAAGATCAGATTAATACACTTTTAGCATAGTTATGTAAATACTAGGTTTTTCTAGTAATGTTGGAAAAAGGGAACTCCCAGATTATCATTAAAAAAAGCAAGTAGAAATAAGTAATGATAAATTGGTCCTAAATGGAAAAATCCAGTTCCATTTTTATAACCTTATCACTTTTCTCTCAATATTCTTTGTGCATTAACAAGAAATAATTGCAAATAATTACTATCAGTTTGAGACAATTGTCAAAGAACCTGACACATAGTCTTTCTGATCTACCTTCTGGACATGATCCAATATTCCAAGGATTGGAACTATTGTAAAACATTGCCTCCAATATGTAGCTATTAATTAATCCCTACTATCTGATCAGAAGAAAGGATATTGTGATACCATCAGTATCCATGAACTATAATATCATTGCAATCATTAACATGCTGATGTTGTACTTCTATTGCTGCTTTCTTTTCCACTGTACACAGGATGATATTTGGCCCCTCCTACAATGTCAGGCCAAGAGCTTTGAATCCATTTTTTACCACTGGCCTTTGGTTATTTTCAAGCACAGGCTAGGCAGTAATATATCAGTTTTAATTTTTCCTATACAAAAGTAGAGATTGGTGGACTTACTGTCCCAGTTCTGAAATTTTATAGAAATGGAAACAGAATGAATGTTACAGTCCTGCTTAATAGGATTCTGTTTCATAACTATCAAGTGCTTATTCATTACAAGTGGATTTAGACTGAGGTGTTAATGTAAAATATACAATTGTTTCTTATTCAGAAATATGAGTAACAGAAAGTTCTCCACCCTCAAAAAAGCACTTCTAAACCTCTTGACTTGTCTTTTCAAACAGTTCACAATATAAAGTGAACTTGAGTCAGTGGTGGGATTCAATTTTTTTTACTACCAGTTCTGTGGGTGTGGCTTGGTGAGCGTGGCAGGGGAAGGATACTGTAAAGTCTCCAGTCAGAGGTGGTATATGCTGGTTCTCAGAACTACTCAAAATTTCCGCTACTGGTTCTCCAGAACTGATCAGAATCTGCTGAATATCACCTCTGTCTTGAGTATATTATATTACATGATTATTTTATAAGCCCCTATATATTAAAACAAAAAAAAATCACACTGGAGAGAAGTGTTCACTGGCTTTCTGTGGTTGCCTAATGCAGATGTGATGAAACTAGTGTAGGCTGGTGGTATGTTGCAATCACCTTAAAGGTGGAGCATTGTCTTGTGGAAGAGAAACCAGAAAATTGTCAGCTTTGTGTTGAGATGATGTGTAGGCCCTTGAAGTCTCTCCTGATCCTTTTGTCTACTTCTAAAGTGAGATTGAATGCTTGACCGTCTTCTTCACCAGGCTTCTCCCATCTTATTTTCTATGGCAATGAGATGGCTTCCGATATTAGGCACTCCTGTGCTATGAGGTAAATTGAGAGGTGTGTTTTATAAGAAGAATTTCAGATCTGAGTGCTGCTTTACTGCATTTTGCATCACACTATTTAAGAATGTCATGAATTGCTTCATAGCCAGATTTTCTAGGGCAGCTTACAATGGTAAAGATTTCATTTCAGTGAAATAATACAACTCGGCACATAATTGTTTTCAAACATAGCATGTATGTTCCATCATTCTATATGTTGGTTGTTGTTTTTTAAGAGTAGGGCTTTATATCCAGGAATGGACTAGGTATAAAATTTTGTAAGAAAAGAAAATTTATAAATTTCCCAACAGTTTAAAGGCAGCTATTTTGATAGTAAAATCTGACTGGAACAAACAAAGGGGAAAGATTTTCTTTGATCAAAGAACCCCATAGAGGTAATAAAACAAAAACTTTTATTGATCTCCTTTTTTTTCTAGTCTCTTAACTCCTGTGCAAAAGTTTCTGTTTCCTTGACATGAATAAAAATTGTCACTGCAGCAAGAGGAGCTTTATACCCTATGTCAACTTGCCATAGTTTGGTAAAATGTGCCTAATGATTTATGTACATTGATTCTGATGTATACTGAGATCAATTACACAATCTGTACATCTAAGTGTACAGATTACATGGGTGGATAGCCTACTCATACATGATTTGTGTGTGAAAATGTTGTGTCTTCGGAAATGATGCCAGGAGTCGGTGACTTTGTATCAAGCTCTTTTATTGATGTGGGAACCGAACTGGCACTATAGAGAAACTTTGCGGCTTTTATTTCTTTAGCCATGGCAGCCGTGGCCAATGCCACCGCTTTGAATCTCCCGCGATTCGAATAGACCAATCACGGGAGATTCCTAGCGAGCCAATCGGCGCGGCTTGCCTAGCCAATCAGAGTGCCCCGCGCTTTGGCCAATCAAAGCGCGGGGATCTCAAGAATGCTAATGAGGGGACAGAACACCCCTCCCCTCTTGGTTTAGTCCTTACGTTGCGTAGTCCCGTAGGTAGGCGGGGCTCCGTCTTAGCCTACTGGACCTGCGCAGCTCAGTCGTAGGTTGGATCCCGGCCGGTTCGGTCGGGGTCTCTGCTTCTCCGGATGCCGTCGTGGGAACCGGCTGGTCGGTCGGGCCGGGCCGCTCTCCGTAGCTCCCTCCTGGGCTTCCCGGGTTGGTTGAGCTGCGGGTTTCGCCGCTCCCACTCGGTCTCCCCGGGTCGATCGAGCTGGCCTGGCTGTGTCTTCCTGGTGAGGTTTCGTGCTGGCTGCTTTCCGGTAATTATGGTTGGTTTATTCTTCTTTGGTTTTGGTCCCCTGGGTATTCCCTCCCCCCTTGGTTTGTGTTGTGGGGGTTGGTTTTGCCTGCTTGTGCGTCGGTGGTCTCTTGGGTGGTCGTCCTCGATCTCAATTGGTCGATGTGGCATTTCCACGCTTGTCCGTCTGTTGTTTGTAGCTGGTACGAGTGTGGGCCTGTTATTTGTGTGATGACGGCCGGTACCCATAACGGGTCTCCCGTCAGGTTTTTTGCATACACGGGGTCGCCTGGTGCGAAGGTTCGGTGTTTGCTGTTTGAGTCTGGGGGCTTCTCTGAGTTATACGTGGGGTGTAATCTGTCGAGTGGGGACCTTATTTTTCTCCCCATTAACAGTTCGGCCGGGCTCTTATTCGTTGTGGTATTTGGGGTTATGTGTTGGGTGAAGAGTAATTTATTTATTTTATCCTGGATCTCCCCGTGGTCTATTTTTCGGATGGTTTTCTTTGTGAATTGCACCATCCGTTCCACCCTACCGTTCGCCGCCGGATGCACTGGTGCTGTCAGCGCGTGTCGGATGCCCCTTTCCGCTAGGAATTTTTCGAATTCTAGCGAGGTGAATTGGGGCCCGTTGTCGGAAACAACGACGTCTGGGAGGCCGTGCGTTGCAAAAAGTTTGCCGAGTTCCTTGATTACGGCCTCCGTGGTTGTCATTCTCATGTTGCTTACCTCCAGCCAGTTGGAGTAAGCGTCTACTGTTATCAGGAAGGTGTGTCCTTTTGTGGGCCTGGCAAAGTCTTTTGTGGGCCCGGCGAAGACCAAGGTCCCCTTCGGGTTTCCCACTCTAGGATGGGTGCTGTGGGTGGGCTTGGCCTAGTTTCCTGGCATCGTTGGCACCTTGCTACCCATGTCTCTATCTGTTTGTCCATCCCTGGCCACCAAGCGTAACTTCTGGCCAGGGCTTTAGTCCTAACGATGCCCGGGTGCCCCTCGTGTAATAGTTCCAGAAACTTCCCTTGTAGTTTTTCTGGAATGACCACCCTATCCCCCCATAGTATGCACCTTTTAGTAATGAGAGTTCCATTTGCCGGTTCCGGAATGTCTTGACAGACTCGTCGTTGTCCTTTTCCGGCCACCCTTTCTCTACCCAATGCAACACCCGCACCAGACGTTTGTCTTTATTAATTTCTCGGGCAATGTCTGACGCGGTTATGGGTAGGTTGGGTAGAGTCTCTATACTGAGGGTGGTCGTCATGGGTGCTGGGTTGGTGTCAGGTTCTGGTAGTGGCGAGCGGATTAAGGCGTCTGCATGGGAGATCGTCTTACCCGGTCTGTGTATGAGTTCGTAGTTGTAGGCCGCCAGTTGTAGGCCGTCATTCGGGGAGACAGAATGTTCGGGGTGGCCCGGTTTCCTGCAAGGATTCCCAGCAGCGGTTTGTGGTCGGTGATGATGGTAAATGTCCAGCCGTAGAGATACTCGTGAAATCTTTTTACTGCGGCGATGATAGCCAGAGCCTCTTAGTCCAGCTGGCTGTAGTTCCGCTCCGGTTTGGTGAGGGTCCTTGAAAAGAACGCGATGGGTGCTTCTTTTCCGTCGGGGAGAGTATGGCTGAGGATAGTGCCGACGCCGAAGGGTGATGCGTCGCATGTCACGGCCAGAGGTAGGGGCTCATTGTACTGTATGAGGACGGCATCCGAAGTGAGGAGGTCCTTTGTTCTCTGGAAGGCGGCTTGCTCGCGTTTCCCCCAAGTCCAGGTCGCCGCCTTGGCCAAGAGCCTATGCAAAGGCTCTGCCGCCGTCGCCTTTTGGGGCAGGAAGACATTATAAAAGTTAAGTAGCCCCAGAAATGCCTGCAGCTCCGTCTTCGACTTGGGTGTGGGGGCTTCTTTGATGGCTGTGATTTTTTGGTTTGTGGAGTGAATGCCGTGACGGTCTAGGAGGTATCCTAGGAATTCAACCCGTTCCGTGTATAATTGGCATTTCTCCCTCTTTACTTTGAGCCCGGTCTCTTTGAATTTGGTTAGGACCTCCCTTAGGCGACCCTCTAGTTCGGCTTGGTTGGTTGCCGACACTAAGACGTCGTCGAAGTAAGGTACCACCCCCTTGATGCCTTGTAAAAGCCTTTCCATTAGGCTTTGGAATATTCCGGGCGCCACGCTGACTCCGAATTGGAGTCGGTTGCATTTAAATGCTCCCCGGTGGGTGACTATGGTTTGCGCTTCTGCCGTTTCCTCGTCGACTGGCAACTGTTGGTATGCCTGGGCGAGGTCGAGCTTGGCGAAAACCTTGCCCCCTCCCAGTGAATGCAATAGGTGTTGCACTACTGGGACGGGGTAGGCGCTTTGTTGCAAGGCGCCATTTAGGGTGGCCTTATAGTCCCCACAGATTCTCACCGACCCATCGGGCTTGATCGGGGTGACTATGGGGGTCTCCCACCGGGCATGGTCTATTGGTTGTAGGACCCCTTGCTTGACAAGCTTGTCAATTTCCTCGTCTATCTTGGGTTTAAGTGCGAATGGCACCCGCCTTGGTTTCAGGCATTTTGGGGGGACGTTTGGGTCTAGGCTGAATGATATAAGGGGCCCTCGGTACTTGCCTAGGTTTCCGTCGAAGACCTCTTGGAATTCCCGGGCTAGTTGTTGCTCCCAGTTGTCGTTGGTGATGTGGTCGATTCCCATGACTGCGATGCCGAGCGGGGCAAACCATTGCAGTCCCAGTAGGCTTGGGCGGTCACGGTCGACGATTGTCAGGGGAAGCCTTTCGGTGCGCCCTTTGTATGTTACGTTGAACTGTCCGGTTCCGACTACCGGGATGCGGTTTTCCTGATAGTCTTTTACGATTAGTCTCTGGCTGTCTAGGCCTTTTCTTTGGATGGTAGGCACCAAGCGCTTTATTTCTTGCCATGCTATCATGGAGAGGTAGGACCCAGAGTCCACCTCCATTTTGCATGGCTCGCCTTCGATGCCTACCTCCACGTAGACCTTCCGGGCATCATTGGTTGTGGCGTGGCCGATGGTGACCGTCTGATGGGTCTCCTCTCTTCGCCGGGTCTCGCCGCCTCGTAGGGATCGTCTGTTCCGGTCCCATCTGTTGTCAGAGGGGCGATCTCTGGTCCGGGGTGGTGTGCTCTCTCGCCTCCGTTCGCTCTGGTCCCATCGTGGCGGGCTGCAATTCTTTTTGAGGTGGCAGACGTGGGCGATATGTCCCTTCTTGTCACAATGCTGGCAGATCGACTTGAAAAACCGGCATTCGGACCTGGGGTGGTCGCCTTCGCAACCGGCACAGTTGGTCCTTGACTTACGACCCCGCCGGTTTCGTGGGTCGCGGCCTGCCTGGAGGCGATGAATTTCCTCCTCCTCGTCAGAAGTGCCTGATGCCGAGTGGAAGTTGCCCTTGTGGGTGGTCGTCTCGGGTTGGGCCTCGGCCAACCTTGCAGGGTGGTTGTTCTCGCTGTGGTCCCCAGCGTTTGGTCAGCGCATGCGGTCGGCGGATGTTCGGGTCGCTTCGGCGGCTGCGGCTTCGGTGAGTGTATCTGCAAGGTTGATGTTGCCCTTGGCCATCAGCTGACTCTGGAGGACGGGGTCCCACAGGCCGAGCACGATTCGGTCTCGTAGGGCGTCGTTCAGGTTGTCGAATTCGCACAGCCCCCCTAGGCGCCATAGTTCGGCGACGAAGTCGCTGAAACTCTCACCCGACCGTTGGTCCCGACGGTAGAACTCATGGCGTCGGATGAGGATGGGCACCTCTGGAGCGTAGTGTCGCCGAAGTATTGGCTCGAGGACGTCCCAGTCCATCGCGGTCACTTCGGTGGGTTTGGCAAGTGCCTTGGCCATCTTAAATACCTCGGTCCCGCAGTGGGTCAGGAAGACGGCTCGCTTCATGTGGCCGGTGGCGTCCTTCAGGTCGCTGCACTCGAGGAACATGCGGAATCTGTCGGAGTACGATTCCCAGTCCTCGCTGGCTGGGTTGAAAGGTGCGGGGGGTGCGATTTTCGCCATTGTGGAGATTCGTCTGGCTTTCGTCGGACACGTGCTTCGGTTCAGGATCAGAATCCCACCTTCGTCACCAGTGTTGTGTCTTCGGAAATGATGCCAGGAGTCGGTGACTTTGTATCAAGCTCTTTTATTGATGTGGGAACCGAACTGGCGCTATGGAGAAACTTCGCGGCTTTTATTTCTTTAGCCGCGGCGGCCGCGGCCAATGGCACCGCTTTGAATCTCCCGCGATTCGAATAGACCAATCGCGGGAGATTCCTAGCGAGCCAATCAGCGCGGCTCGCCTAGCCAATCAGAGTGCCCCGCGTTTTGGCCAATCAAAGCGCGGGGATCTCAAGAATGCTAATGAGGGGACAGAACAGAAAAGATAGACCCAGTGAAATCAAAGGGACAAATTAAGTTCAACTAAGTGAATTCCCATGGGTTAGATGGGTTCCCTCCTCTGCTTCAATTCATAAATGAGGCTTTTATTCCAGCAAGAAACTTATTTGTGATGTGTCAAATGGTGGCTCAGCTATTTTACCACGCGATAAGTAAGGAAGTAATGGGTGGAGGACCTGAAATGTAAACTCTAGCTTTTACATTCAGAAGTAATAATGACAGTTGGGGTTTGACCAGAACTAAGCAACTGCTGTCCTAGTTATTTGATCCATCTAAATCTTCCAACGTGATAATTTGGATTAAATCAACTATAACTGAGATTGAAGGTTATGATTGCCAATGCTGATGATTTTGCATATAGTTGTTCAAATATTGCTATTGAAATAAAACTGACTTGAATAAAATGGAGTCAGAACTACTTGTTGAAGTATTCTAATTAAATAAATTTTTTTTTTCAATAATAATAAGCAATTCAATTTTGGATTCTATAGATTGGGGCCAGAATTAAACAATTAGAAATCAACAATTCAATTAGATCAGGTGTATCATACTCAATTTCATTGAGGGCCGCATCAGGGTTGTGTTTGTCCTCGGGAGGCCAGAGGGACGTGGCTGGGCTGGACGTGGTCAACTCTACATCACTTGTGTTGAGGGCACCTGTGGTAGCCCAGGTGGGATTGGGGGATCTATTGTCTCCAGCAGAGGAAAGCTAGACCAGAGAGAGTGCTCAACCCTTGTCCTCCAGAGGAGCCTCGCTGTCTGCTAGTGGCCAAGTGCTAAGGCAGGACTTCTCTCCCTCCCTCCCTCCCTCCCTCTCCTTCCTTCCTTCCTTCCTTCCTTCCTTCCTTCCTTCCTTCCTTCCTTCCTTCCTTCCTTCCTTCCTTCCTTCCTTCCTTCCTTTTCTTCTTTTTCCTTTCCTCTTCATTCTCCTTTCTTCTTCCTTCCCCTCCTGCCTTCTTTTTCCTTCCTTACTGTTTTCCCATCTTTCCTTCTTTTTCTTTGTATTTCTCTTTCCCTTTCTTATCCCTTCTTGGATGCTCAAATGCAAAAGGGGAAGATTTCTCCTTTTGTTTTATTTTGGTTTTAGTTTGTTTTGTTAGCCCTCTGACATCAAAAACAATTCCCTAGAGGCCGTGTGTTCCTCCCAGGTCCCATTTTCAGCCTTCTGCCAGCCCTGTTTTCATCCTGCAAGTCCTCCTGATACCCTTTGCCAGTGAAAATGGAGCTCAAAGAGGCTGCATGCAGTCTTCTTGGACCCATTTTTGGCCTGGATGGCTTCCTGAAGCTCTCTGTCAGTGAAAACTGAGCCTGGGGAGGCACACGTGCTCCCCCGGGCTCTGTTTTCACTGGAAAGAGGTTGCAGGAGGCTGTCCAGGCCAAAAATTTGGCCTGGGAGAGCTGTATGTAGATCTTCTAAGCTTCATTTTTACTGGCAGAAGTACCATGGGCCAGTTCTTTGCTATTTCCATGGTTGCCCACTGGCTTTGAGTTTGACAACCTGAATTAGATGGTGAACATCAGGTAGCAAACACTAACCTTATGCACAATTATTTGGAAACACAACAAATGTTCTTCTGCATGAATTAGATATATTCAAATGGATGCATAATATTGCATAATATTGTATTTGGGGTAAAGGAAAACAATCCCATTTATTAACTTAGATGAAAATAACCAGGGAAGAAATAGGAAAGGAAATGGCGACTGTAAAGATATATTGCAGAGTCTGAGAAATTCCTTAGATGTCTCTAATTTTGGCCATTGGGTTAAGAAACCTAAGAGTTCCCATTGAAGGGAATTCAGGATAAAGTATTGTACGCATCAATAGTTTTTAATTACTGTTTGGACAGAGTCAGAAAAGGATGGCCTGAAATCTGCATTTAAAAATCCACAAGACATATGTAATCTGATTAATCAGACCCACTTTCAAACAACTTCTAATAGCTTAGCACTTTCTCCAGGCTTTGGTTTGGGATATTTGATGGACTGCTTTAGGTTCATGACGATGTAAAGAATATGTTGCGCTTATTCTCTTGAGGAGATTTTGTCTCTATTTCCCATTTTGTTTTTCTTATGCTTTTAAATTTGTGATGCTACTAAGAGTTGTTTTGGAATTGGGTGGGCTACAAATTTGACAGATTAAAAACATGAATAAATAAACTAACGCTTGTCTCTTTCTTCTAGGTATTATTGTAAATGGATTGATAAATGTCAGCATTTCTACAATTGAGAAACGTTATGATTTGAGCAGTTCCCTCACTGGCATAAT
Organism: Hydrophis major; assembly: GCA_033807585.1. NCBI lineage: Eukaryota > Metazoa > Chordata > Lepidosauria > Squamata > Elapidae > Hydrophis > Hydrophis major. Next base: position 322,476,509 of record CM066329.1, read on the forward strand.
CTCTGCTGGTTATGACATTTCATTCTCCGTGTTATGCCTTTTTATATCTTTCTATGGTGAAAGAGGTCACAAACCAAGATGGCTGGCTTTGTCCTCTTTTCTGATCGCTGTAGGAGCATTAGTATTTTCTTTGCCACATTTTACTTCTGGTCCATACACATATGGAGAAAAAGCAGAAGGTAAGTTCAAATATCTTAAGCTGGTCATTATTTCTTTTATTGTTGCTCTATAGACCTAGTTCAAAAATATATACCCAGGATGTATTTATGGAATCAATACAAGTATTTTTTTCCTCTCTGTTGCTTATTGGGAATTGACAACACACTCTTGGAATAGATCTCAGTACAACAAATAGAATTAGCTTTCTCTCCCTCAGTGGAAGAGTGGATGGTAAGGTGATGGAGTTAGAGATGGTAAAGTCTGTTTTTTTAAAATTTCATCATCTCTAACTCCATCACCTTACCATGGAAGGAAGGGAAAAAAAGTTCTAATTTTGTTTCTACTTGGAAACAGCTTTTGAAGTTTTGTTCAAAACTGAAAAAAATGAGACTTTGATTTTAGGGTTTGATGATTAAGAATATTTTGTAATTAGAAAAATGGCTTGAAATGTTGTGAAATGTAAAGCAATTCAAATGATGTTGAATTATTTTCATATTCTACTGCACTGAAGAAAACCAGAAGTCATTATTTTTTTCTTCTCTCTTTGTATTTTTCTCCTTCTTTTCATATTTTTCTAACTTTCATTCCTATAATGAAACTAAATAAAAAAAAAACATTACAAATGGAAACTTTTTCAAAGTAAAAAGGAAAGTAGTGGCCTCAATGACAGAACCATCAAATGTCTTTAATCAGAAGAAAAAGTTAATCTCAGCTGCTATCTTTACAAATAACTGCTCTTTCTGAAAGACTACATGGACTAACAACTCCTATTCATTGTCTGATATGCTAAATCTCATTTGTAACTGGCTTTTAGGATGTCATTTATCTCCTTATTTTGAAGCCCAGTGTTAGTTGCACAGTTGTCTTCAGTGGAAAGCTTCCATGTCTATGTGAAGACTTCCAGGTGAACTGTAACCTTGCACTATTTAGGATCCCATTCTTTGTGTACATAAAAATTCCCTTCAGCTGCAAATATGGACTGTTAAGTCCGCGTGGAAGGAAGCCAGGAGTCGGTGACTGTGTATCAAGCTCTTTTATGTAGTCAGGAACTGAACTGGGGCTAAAGGAAAACTTTGCGGCTTTTTATTTTCAAGCCGTGGTGGCCGTGGCCAATGGCACCGCTTTGAATCTCCCGCGATTTGAATTGACCAATTGCGGGAGGTTCTCAGCGAGCCAATCGGCGGGGCTCGCCTAGCCAATCCGATCGCCCCGCGCTTTGGCCAATCAAAGCGTGGGGATCTCAAGAATTCAAATGAGGGGACAGAACACCCCTCCCCTCTTGGTTCAGTCCTTACGTCGCATAGTCCCGTAGGTAGGCGGGGCTCCGTCTCTGCCTACTGGACCTGCGCAGGTCAGTCGTAGGTTGGATCCTGGCCGGTTCGGTCGGGGTCTCTGTTTCTCCGGACTCCGTCATGGGAACCGCCTGGTCTGTCTGGCCGGGCCACTATCCGCAGCTCTCTCCTGGCTACCCGGGTTGGTTGAACTGCGGGTTTCGCCGCTCCCGCTCGGTCTTCCCGGGTTGGTTGAGCTGGCCTGGCTGTTTCTTCCTGGTGAGGTTTCATGCTGGCTGCTTTGAGGTGAGTATGGCTGGTTTATTTTTTCTGGGTTTTGGTTCCCTGGGTATCCCCTCCCCTCTTGGTTTGTGTTGCGGGGGTTGGTTTTGCTTGGTTGCGTGTTGGTAGTATCTTGTGTGGTCATCCTCGATCTTAACTGATCGATGTGGTGTTTCCACGCTCGTCCGTCGGTTGTTTGTAGCCGGTACGAGTGTGGGCCTGTTAGTTGTGTTATGATTGCTGGTAGCCATAATGGGTCTCCCCATTATGGGTGTAATCTATCGAGTGGGGACCTTATTTTCCTCCCCATTAGCAGTTCTGCTGGGCTTTTATTTGTTGTGGTGTTCGGGATTATGTGCTGTATGAAAAGTAATTTATTTATTTTGTACTGGATCTCCCCGCGGTCTATTTTCTGGATGGTTTTTTTTGTGAATTGAACCATCCGTTCCGCCCTACCATTTGCCGCCGGATGCACTGGGGCTGTCAGTGCGTGTCGTATGCCCCTTTCCGCTAGGAATTTTTTGAATTCTAGTGAGGTGAATTGGGGCCCGTTGTCGGAGACGAGGACCTCCGGGAGGCCGTGTGTTGCGAAAAGTTTGCAGAGTTCTTTGGTCACGGCCTCCGTGGTGGTTGTTCTCATGTTGCTTACCTCCAGCCAGTTGGAGTAAGCATCTACGGTTATTAAGAAAGTGTGTCCTTTTGTGGGCCCAGCGAAATCTATTTGGATCCTAGACCACGGTCCCCTGGGGGCTTCCCACTCTAGGATGGGTGCTGCTGTGGGTGGGCTTGGTCTAGTTTCCTGCCATCGTTCACACCTTGCTACCCAGGCCTCAATCTGTTTGACCATCCCTGGCCACCAAGCGTAACTTCTGGCTAGGGCTTTTGTCCTAACGATGCCCGGGTGCCCCTCGTGTAACAGTTCCAAAAACTTCCCTTGTAGTTTTTCCGGGATGACCACCCTATCCCCCCATAGTATAAACCCTTTTAGTGATGAGAGTTCCATTTGCCGGTTCCGGAATGTCCTGACAGACTCGTCGTTGTCCTTTTCCGGCCACCCTTTCTCTACCCAATGCAAAACCCGCGCCAGACGTTTGTCTTTATTAGTTTCTCGGGCAATGTCTGACGCGGTTATGGGTAGGTTGGGTAGAGTCTCTATGCTGAGGGTGGTCGTCGTGGGTGCTGGGTCAGTGTCTGGTTCAGGTAACGGTGAGCGGCTTAAGGCATCCGCATGGGAGATAGTCTTACCAGGTCGGTGTGAGTCCGTAGTTGTAGGCAGCCAGGAATTCGGACCACCTTGTCATTCGGGGAGACAGAATGTTCGGGGTGGCCCTGTTCCCTGCAAGGATTCCCAGCAGCGGTTTGTGGTCGGTGATGATGGTAAACGTCCGCCCGTAGAGGTACTCGTGAAACCTTTTTACTGCGGCGACGATAGCCAAAGCCTCTTTGTCCAGCTGGCTGTAGTTCTGCTCCGGTTTGGTGAGGGTCCTTGAAAAAAACGCAATGGGTGCTTCCTTTCCGTCGGGGAGAGTGTGGCTGAGGACAGCGCCGATGCCGAAGGGTGATACGTTGCATGTGATGGCTAGTGGTAGGGTCTCGTTTTACTGGATGAGGACGGCATCCGAAGTGAGCAGGTTCTTGGTTTTCCTGAAGGTGGCTTCCTCGTGTTTCCCCCAAGTCCAGGTAGCCGCCTTGTCCAAAAGCCTATGCAAACGCTCCGCCGCGGTCACCTTTTGGGGTAGGAAGACATTATAAAAGTTAAGTAGCCCCAGAAACGCCTGCAGTTCTGTTTTTGACTTGGGTGTGGGGGCTTCCTTGATGGCTTTAATTTTCTTGTTGGTGGGGTGAATGCCGTGTTGGTCTAGGAGGTATCCTAGGAATTCGACCCGCTCTGTGTACAGCTGGCATTTTTCCCTCTTCACTTTAAGCCCGGTTTCTTTGAACCTTGTTAGCACCTCCCTTAGGCGAGTCTCTAGTTCGGCTTGGTTGGTTGCCGATACTAATACATCATCGAAGTATGGGACCACCCCCTTGATGCCCTGTAAGAGTCTTTCCATGAGGCTCTGGAAAATTCGAGGTGCCACGCTGACTCCAAATTGGAGGTGGTTGCATCTAAAGGTTCCCCGGTGGGTAACTATGGTTTGTGCCTCTGCAGTTTCCTCGTCGACCGGCAGTTGCTGGTATGCTTGGGCCAGGTCGAGTTTCGCAAAACTTTGCCCCCTCCCAGTGAGTGTAGGAGATGCTGCACTACTGGGACGGGGTAAGCGCTTTGCTGCAAGGCGCCATTTAGGGTGGCCTTATAGTCCCCGCAGATTCTCACTGACCCATCAGGCTTAATTGGGGTGACTATGGGGGTCTCCCACCGGGCGTGGTCTATGGGTTGTAATACCCCTTGCTTGACGAGCTTGTCAATTTGCTCGTCGATTTTCGGTTGGAGTGTGAACGGTACCCACCTTGGTTTTAGGCATTTCGGGGGAACGTTTGGGTCTAGGCTGAAGGATATAGGGGGCCCTCGGTACTTGCCTAGGGTGCCGTCGAACACTTCTTGGAAGTCCCGGGCCAGTTGCTGCTCCCAGTCGGCTTCGGGGATGTGGTCGATGCCCGTGACTGTGATGCCTAGCGGTGCGAACCATTGAAGTCCCAGTAGGCTAGGTCGGTCTCGATCGATGATGGTTAAGGGAAGTCTTTCGGCGTGTCCCTTGTAGGTCACTGTAAACTGTCCTGTTCCGACTACAGGGATGCGGTTTCCCTGGTAGTCCTTGAGGATTAGTCTTTGGTTTTCTAGTTGCCTTCTCTGGATGGTAGGCACCAAGCGTTTAATTTCTTGCCAGGCTACCATTGAGAGGTAGGACCCAGAGTCTACCTCCATTTTACAGGGTTCGCCTTCGATGCCTACCTCCACGTAGACGTTTCTGGCGTCTGTGGTTGTGGCGTGGCCGATGGTGACCATCTGATGTGTCTCTTCTCTCCGCCTGGTCTCGCCACCTTGTTGGGCTCGTCCGTTTCACTCCCAGCAGTTGTCTGCTGGCCAGTCTCTGGTCCTGGGGGGTGTGCTCTCTCGTCTCCGCTCGCTCGGGTCCCATCGTCTGGGGCTGTGGGTCTTCTTGAGGCGGCAGACACATGCGATGTGGCCCTTCTTGTCACAGTGCCAGCAAACGGAGTCGAAGAACCGGCATTCAGATCTGGGGTGGTCGCCTCCACAATCGGCACATGCGGTCCTCGACTTACGACTCTGCCGGCTGCACTGGTCGCGGCCTGCCTGGAGATGGTGGATGTCTTCCTCCTCGTCTGACGTTCCCGAGGTGGAGTGGAGTTCACCCTGGTGGGTGGTAGTTGCAGGTTGGGCTTTGGTCGACCTTGTAGGGTTGTTGTTTTCGGTGCGGTCCCCGGCGTTTGGTCTCCGCATGCGGTCTGCTTATTGTCAGGTTGCTTCGGTGGCCACGGCTTCAGAGATGGCGTCGGCGAGAGCGATGTTGTCCTTAGCCATCAACCAACTTTGGAGAATGGGGTCCCAAAGGCCGAGCACGATTCGGTCCCGAAGGGCCTCGTTCATGTTGGAGAACTTGCATAGTCCTCCCAAGCGCCGCAGCTCTGCAGCGAAATCACTGAAACTCTCGCCCAAACGCTGGTCCCGCCAATAAAATTTGTGTCGTTGGATGAGGATGGGCACGGCTGGAGTGTAGTGTCTCCGGAGCAATGGTTCGAGGTATTAAATCAAATGTTGTAATTCCTTTGGAAGTAATCCACCAAAATTTCTGCTGTTAAGTGAGTAATTTAAATGAGTTTTGCCCCATTTTATGAATTATCTTGCCATAGTTGTTAAGTGAATCACTGCAGATGATAAGTTAGTAATCTCGTGAATCTGTGAAACTGGCTCCTGCTTTGATTTTGCTTGTCAAAAGTTCGCAAAAGGTGATCACGTGACCTTGGGACACAGCAACTGGCTCAGATGTAGGTCATAAATATGAACTAGATGCCAAGTGTCCAAATATTAATCACCTAATCCTTGGGATGCTGCCCTGGTTGTAAGTGTGAATTTGTCAGTGTTGTTGTAACTTTGAATGGCCACTAAATGAATTGTTGTAAGTCAAGGACTAGCTGTATTTTTCATTTCAGATATATTAATCATGATGATTCTCTATTCTCCATTTTCTTTATTGAGGAATGTTCTGAGGTTCATTTGCATGATAATTCCATAATTATTTTTCTTTAATTAGTTAAATTACATTAGAAATAATAGCTTGTAGTTATAAGACTACATCTGCCTTTTTTTTGCAGCCCAGTCTTTGTGGTTTGAATCAGTGATGGGATTCAAATTTTTTTACTACCAGTTCTGTGGGCGTGACTTGGTGGGTGTGGCAGGGTAAGGATACTGTAAAATCTCCAGTCAGAGATGGTATTTGCTGGTTCTCTGAACTACTCAAAATTTCTGCTTCCGGTTCTCCAGAACTGGTCAGAACCTGCTGAATACCACCTCTGGTTTGAATATACAATAATAATCACATTTTACTTTTATAAAAACCTTGCGTCTCAGTATGTTCTCATTCCTGCACAAGAATTCAGCTACACTTCTGAGATTGTGTATTGTTCATCTATGAGGAACAATGACATCATGTAATTTTAGCATATTTATTATGATCAGCTTAGATTCAAGTCTGATCTGGCATAATCAAAGACCTTAGAATGGAACATGCTGTTGTTTCGTAAAATGTATGTGTGTTCAATTCTTTGTATATGTCAGTTTCCTCATACCAAGGACATAACTTTTGAATTTGACAGACTTTGTTTTTTGTGAAATATAAAATGGTACAAAAATTGAGTACCCTGAGCCACTGAATTAAGTCTCCCCAGTGGTTGCTGTCATCCGCCTAACATTATCCTACCGGTAGCAGCAGATTTGAAGAAATATTGCAGTGGTTTGAGTAATACAAGTAGTTGCCTAAATGGCCTCTTTTTGAAATGCAAGCCAAACTCTATTTTGCATCCTACTAATGAAATCTGGCTTGGCACACCTGATGCATCAGAAGGACCTCAGAAGAGGTTATCTGGGAGCGTTGTGCTATAGAATCCAGTTGGTGAGCAATTCCTGAAAGGGTGGAACAGTTATTACCCAATGCCTTGTATTCTATTTGTTTGCAGTGAAACTGTCTTGAAGGGAAATAGCAGTTACGCAATGAAGATATATGTCTTCATTACTTTCCTCCTAAACCTGAAGATGTGGTTAACACACTGTCACTGCTGATTTGGGGAAAAAAAGCCACTGAAGTTGTTTTAAAAATAATTTAAAAAAATTAACTAAAGTGCTTCATTCTATTTTCTTCTCAAAAGGAAGTGGCAAATGAGAAGAAAATGAAAGAAACTAGACTTGAGAAAATCTTGAAATTTTGAGAAGAAGGTTTATTGAAAAATGGCTTCTGTTGAGGATGCTGGTTAGAAATGTTAAAAAATACCTGCCTTGAGTCTTACTTATTTAGTTTAATAAATAGGTTAGCATGCATGCATGTCAACACACACACACACACACACACACACACAAAGAGATACCAACACCTGTTTACATCTGAGCCAGTACTTCTCTGAGGTATTATAATTCAACAATATCTTCCATTTTGGGGAACTTCCTTCCTTCTTCCATACCTCAAACTACAGCAAAACTAAAACATTGTGTACAGTTCAGAGAAACAAAACTGCTGAACATAGAGGCAGTAGGCCTTGAATGGAATGTAAATCCCCACCACAAGACTCCTGCATATGCCTTATATGTAAAGAAACTTTACAGAAAAATGAAGATTCCATCAAATGTTCCCTATGTGACAACTACGCTCATCACGACTGCTTGGGATTACCCAAGCAAATGGCTCAGTTCCTAGAATCACCCAACCATGGATTTCCATATTTCTGTACACCATATAGACCCAAACTGAACAAATATATTGCCCTGTTCAAAAGAGTTGATACCTTAGAAACATGAATAACTTCCCTTGACACCATTGTAGAATCCCTGGACACTATAAAAACAAGATTAACTAACCTTGAAAAAAAAGACACAACACAAAAAAATGAACATTCAATAGCTGCAAACCACATCTTTATGCAACAACTGCAACCACAATCCAATCCACAAAAACCACAAATCCAACAAATAATGATAACCCAATCCTCATCAGAGAATCTGTCGAGCACGAACGGAATCATTCAAACACCATCTTATTTGATCTAGAGGACATCAATGACAATGATGACATCACAATTGTCTGCAACATCATCAGTGACTATCAAGCATCAACCATCTCCCCTGATGAAATACTTGACATTTCCCATATTGGCCAAGAGCTCAAAAATAGAGATGGCTCTGTGGCCCCACACTTCTGCAGGGTCATTGGCAAAAAATGAATCAAGCAAACGTAAATTCATTTATACTATAAATTCACTCACCAAAAGCAACACCAACCGTAAGAACCTCCATTCTCGCCCTGACTTAATCTTACAGCAATGTGTCCACTCCTGTGAACTCCACACAGAACTCAAAAAACATCTAAACAATGGAGAGAAGGACCTGTACATTGACAGCCATGCTGATTGTATCAAAAGTAAGTCACACAACCCACAACTCCGCATCCAACCCTTTTTCAATCAATCCACCATCACTCTAAATTAGGCACGCACACCCCTAACTACCTCAATTCCAACTACATCTGGCCTTAAATGCAAGCTACTCAATACAAGAAGCCTTGTAAATAAAATACCTGAATTTCTCCTCTTACTAAATATGGCTAAATTTGATATAATATTTGTCTGTGAAACATGGCTCAATGCATCTCTCCCGGACTCCTTTACCACAGTAAGAGACTATCATGTTTACCGATCAGATCACGAAATCCATAGAGGAGGTGGTGTTGCTATCTTGTATAAAAAGTCCCCACATCAAAAAAAAAAAAAAAATCCAAATTACCCAGGAGTTTGCTCTTCCGGAGACCATCATCTGTGAACTGTTCTTAAATATCACATTTCGATTCTTACTATGTTACAGAGCCCCTGATTATGACATCAAACATGTAAACAAGTTAAATTCACTACTAACATGGGCAACATCCTGCCCACACGCTTTTATCTTTCTTGGTGACTTCAATCTACCCCATATTAACTGGACCCTAAACAAATGTAACACTGAACCCATACATGCAACCTTCTACAATGCTGTAACAAAACTAGGACTGGAACAACTAGTAACCAACAATACTAGACTTAACAGCTGCCTCAATCCCAGCTTCTGTAATAGTTTGAATTTAATTTACGGAATACAAATTAAAGAACCCTTTTCAAACAGTGACCACAACATGATTGACTTTTGTCTCAACATACGTCCACACAGAAATCATCATAACAATGGGATCCCCAATTATAACTTCAACAAAGGCAACTATGATCTTATAGACAACAGTCTCTCATCCCTTGATTGGCAATTTCTATTCACTGGATGCAATACTGTTGAAGACCATAACAACATTCAAGGTCCATCCCATCCCTGAAAGGTCCTAATGGTAAAGACTGCAACGATGACACCATTAAAGCCAACAATTTTAACACATTCTTCAGCTCAGTATTTGTAAACAGCAATGGATCATGCCCAGTATTTCCTAGTTGAACCACAGACAACTACAATGATCTAATCCATATTGATTTTACAGAAGACAATGTTGAAAAAGCACTATGCAATCTAAAACCATCTCTATCTATTGGACCGCATGGAATATGTGCCTACTTCTTTAAAAAGCTATCCACTGCCATAGCCGAACTTCTAAGCGTAATCTTTGAAAAATCCTTCAGGACCAACTCCTTGCCAAACCTATGGTCACAAGCCATGGTGATACCCATCTTCAAAAAGGGAGACCCCAGCTTAGTTGAAAATTACAGACCAATCTCCTTATGCTGCATCATCTGTAAAGTTGTGGAATCAATTATTAACCAATCCATTATCCTCCATTTAGAGACAAAACAATTTGGTTTTAGGAAAAAACTATCATGTAATCTGCAACTCTTACACTGCAAAAACATATGGACTACACAACTCAATCGGGGCAAAGCAATATGCTCAATTTACATAGACTTCTGTGAAGCCTTTGATTCAGTGGTACATGACAAACTACTCCTAAAACTAAAATCTTATGGTATTTCTGGACACCTGCATAACTGGATAGAAGCATTCTTGTCAAACAGGCAACAAATGGTCAAAATTGGGAGCATCCTATCAAATTCTGTACCTGTCAACAGTGGTGTCCCCCAAGACAGTGTTCTAGGACCAACTCTCTTCATACTCTACATAAATGACCTCTGTGATCATATTAAGGGCAACTGCGTTCTCTTCACCGATGATGTAAAGCTATTCAACACCACCGACAATACTGCTACCCTTCAAAAAGATCTTGACTATGTATCAGAATGGTCAAACAAATGGCAACTTCAAATCTCAACAAATAAATGCTCTGTTTTACATATTGGCAAAAAAAATCAGAAAATAAAATACAAGCTGAATAATAAGGCCTTGTTGATTATCCAAACTCTCTCAAGGACATTGGAGTACTCATCTCTAATGATCTAGGTGCTAGAGCCACTGTAACTACATAGTCAAAAAGGCATTAAGAGTTGTTAATCTAATCCTGCGTAGCTTTTTCTCTGGTAATATCACACTACTAACTAGAGCATACAAAACAATTGCTAGACCAATACTTGAATACAGCTCTTCAGTTTGGAACCCGCATTACATATCTGACATTAACACAGTTGAGAAAGTCCAGAAATATTTCACAAGTAGAGTTCTACACTCCTCTACTCATTGCAGAATACCTTATGCCACCAGACTTGAAATTCTAGACCTTGAAAACCTAGAACTACACTGCTTTCGGTCCAATCTAAGTACAGCACATAAAATTATATATTGCAATGCCATACCTGTCAATGAATACTTCAGCTTCAACCATAACAATACAAGAGCACACAATAGATACAAACTCATGGTAAACTGCACCAAACTTGATTGCAGGAAATATGACCTCGGCAACAGAGTGGTCGATGTCTGGAATACTCTACCTGATTCTGTGGTTTCTTCCCCAAACCCCAAAAACTTTAACCTTAGACTGTCTACTATTGACCTTACCCCTTTCCTAAGAAGTCTGTAGGGGGCATGCATAAGCGCACCAACATGCCTACCGTCCCTGTCCTATTGTTTCTTTTTATTTTTCTTATATGTATCCATTTCATGTATTCATAACTATGTTTATACTTATACCTCTTGTCTTATAATTGCTTGACAAAATAAAATAAAATAAAAAAAAACCTTGTTTGAATAAAAGTTACATGCTCAGGCCTGCAAATATTCTGTTGGTTTTGTTTGCTAAGGCTTTTCATCCATGCAGTACCTTTTGTGGCTTGTTATTGGTGTTTAAGAATACAAAACATAGAATTATAGTGTTGGAAGGGACTTTAGAGGTTATCTAGTCCATCCCCCTGGTGGAAAAGTAGACCCTATGCCATTTTAGACAATTGGCTGTCTTTTCTTAAAACCATTCATTGATGGAGCACCCACAACTTTCCAGTGGTTAAATGTTTTCACTGTTAAGAAGTTTCTTCTTAATTCCAGGTTGCTTCTCTCCTGATCAGTTTCCACCCATTGATATGGATATTATGGATTGCTCCAAAGTGTATAGCTCTTATCTTATTGGTTTATGTTTAATGTTAACTATATACTAACATATTAGTATCACATAAGATTCATGTGGAATTGTACTAGAGTACTACATAATCAGAACTGTCACTTGAATGAGGGCGATGTGTGTTAGTCTGTTAATCAGCACCCAAATAGAATAAATATAGTATAAATGAAGTTTTAGGAGATTTTCAGCAAGAGAAAGATTAAAGCTAGCTTCATAAATTGCATGAAACAACCAACAACCAGTCTTCCCCAACCAGGGGTGTCAAACTCGTGGCCTGCGGGCCAGATGTGTCATGCACTGGCCAAAGCCATGCCTAGTTTAGTGAAGGGGAAAAAGTCTTGACATGTTACATGATGACGCCATGACGATGCAAGATTGACACCCCTGACCTAGAATACGGTTAAGTCTTTCATAGTGTATAAATCAAGCCACTGTAACTCATTTTAAAAACCATGGTTAAAAATTTCCTGAATTGCAGGTTTCCGGTTCCGCGTGGCTTCGGGGCAGCAGGAATTAATGACCATCTGCAATTCCTGCTGTGCTTGCCGCCAAGGTGCCTCCGATCCAAATGGATCCAGGGGATATGGCTGCCCTGTAGAGGCAGCTGAAAAGAGAGGGGAGCCGGACAGGGGGTTGGGGGTGTCACAGACCCCCTCCTCATCTGGAAAAACCCCTTTTTCCTGAGGTGGTGGAGCGACGGTCAGTAATGGCTGCCACAAAGAAGCCTGCAACCAGGTAAGATTGTGCTGGAGGAAGCAGGAAAAGTGAAAGTGCTGGCTGAGCCGGGATAATCAACATCTCTCAAACTCTCTGGAACTGAATTGTTTGAATTGCTGGAGGATACATTGTATCCCTAAGAAGATCGGAAAGCGGCGGAGAAAGCTGTTAAAGGGAAACTTTTTTTTTTCTACACTCTCTCACCCCATAGAAACAGCAGATGAAGATTTGAAATTTATTTGGGCATTGAAGGTGAATTATTTTGAAAGTTAAAGCCAAGGGACAAAAGACTCTTTGGACATTGGACTTAATAATTTAAGAAACCGGAAAACCCTTATTGGAGGTATGGATTTCTGATCATTTAAAAATTGTTGTTGCAAGTGGGAAAGGAGAGGGAAAAAATTGGAGCAGAAGTTGAAAAAGGAGGAAATTGCCTAGAATTCTAAAGAAAGATATATGGTAATTGGACCTCTTTGATGAAACAGTAACCCTAGAAAGAGAAGTAGAAGAAGGAAAAAAAGCATTAACTTTTGGAATCTTTTTTGAATTATTCTTGATTAAAAATACTTGGGTGGTTGTTTTGGGAAAAGTTTCTCTTTTTATCATGGCATCGCTTGTGGATGAATTAAAAATTGAATATCAAAAATATAAAAAGGAAGAACAAGATGAAAAAGGTACTTTGGACACTTTATTTCAATTTTTAGAAATGGCGTTATGCACTTATGAAAAGTTGACTACGCAGCAGAATGACTGGGACAAAGAAGAAGAGGAAGAAGAAGCCATCTTTGATGAACAATGGGTTTTTTCTGGGGAGGAGGAGAAAGAGGATAAGAAAAAGGGGATTTTAAGGTTTGGAAAAACAACCAAAAAAGAGAAAAATGAGATGAAAGGTGGATGCAAGGTTAGAAAACAACGGAAAGGGAGTAAGAAAAGGGAGGAGGAGAGACAAAGTGGTAAAAAGGGCAAGGAGAAGAATAAGCAAGAGAGAAAGGGGGGGAGTAGAAGCCTTAATGGTGGGAAGCAAGATTTAAAGAAAAAAAAGTTTATTTAGAGACAATGGGTGAATCTAATTGAAAAAAAAAAAAGGGATTCTGGGGTTTCCGGTTCCGCGTGGCTTCGGTGGCAGCAGAAATTCGCAACCGTTCGCGATTCCTGCTGCGCTTGCCACCGAGGTACCCCCGATCCAAATGGGTCAGGGGGATATGGCTGCCCTGTAGGGACAGCTGAAGAGAGAGGGGAGCTGTACAGGGGGCTGGGGGTGCCGCAGACCCTCTCCTCATCCAGAAAAACCCCCTTTTCCCAAGGTGGTGGAGCGGCGGTCAGCAATGGCCGCCATGAAGAAGCCTGCAACCGGGTAAGATTGTGCTGGAGGAAGCAAGAAAAGTGAAAGTGCTGGCTGAGCCGGGTCAATCGACATCTTTTAAATTTGTTGGAATTGAGCTATCTGAATTGTTGGAGGATACATTGTATCCCTAAGAAGATCGAAAGCGGCGGAGAAGCTGTTAAAGGGAACTTTTTTTTTTCTTCACTCTCCCACCCCATGGAAACAGCAGATGAAGATTTGAAATTTGTTTGGGCACTGAAGGTGAATTATTCTGAAAGTTGAAGTAAAGGGACAAAAGAATTCTTGGACATTGGACTTAAAAATTTAAGAAATTGGAAAACCCTTATTAGAGGTATGGATTTCTGATTATTTAAAAATTGATGTTGCAAGTGGAAAGGGAGAGGAAAAAAAATTGGAGCAGAAGTGGAAAAAGGAGGAGATTGCCTAGAATCTCAAAGAAAGATACAAGGTAATTGGACCTCTTTGATTAAACAGTAACCCCAGAAAAAGAAATAGAAGAAAGAAGAAAAATATAAACTTTTGGAACTTTTTTGAATTATTTTTGATTAAAAATACTTGGGTGGTTGTTTTGGGGAAAGTTTCTCTTTTCAGGATGGCATTGCTTGTGGATGAACTAAAGACTGAATATCAAAAATATAAAAAGGAAGAACAAGATGGAAAAGATACTTTGGGCACTTTATTTCAATTTTTAGAAATGGCGTTAGGTACTTATGAAAAATTGATTACGCAGCAGAATGACTGAGACAAAGAAGAAGAGGAACAAGAAGCCATCTTTGATGAACAATGGTTTTTTTCCAGGGAGGAGGAGAAAGAGGATAAAAAAAAGGGGATTTTAAGATTTGAAAAAACAACCAAAAAAGAGAAAAATGAGAGGAAAGGTGGATGCAAGATTAGAAAGGAAAGGAAAGAGAGTAAGAAAAGGGAGGAGGAGAGACAAAGGGGTAAAAAGGGCAAGGAGAAAAATAAGCAAGAGAGAAAGGGGGGGAGGAGAAGCCTTAATGGTGGGAAGCAAGATCTAAAGAAAAAAAGTTTATTCAGAGACAATGGGTGAATTTAATTAAGGATAAAAGGGGGATTCTGGAAGGTATATAAGATTGTGTTTTTATATGTGTATTTAGAGTATAAAATTTATTGTGTAATTTTAGAATCTATTAAACAGAATCCCAAGATAAATTAAGTGTTATATGAAGTACTTTTCAGTTAGGGTAATGAGTTAAAGGCGTCACTCCAATTAGTGTATAGGAGAAGTATAGTAAAAGAAAAAAGATGAATGGATAGTTGGAAATAGAACAGACAAAGAATGTTATTGAAAATGGTAATAAGATATGGAAGGATATATAAAGGTTTTGTTATGTTTTTTTTGTATATTGATAAAAGGCAATAAAATTTTAATTAACAAGAAATAATTTGGATGAAAAGGAGAAGCTGGGATAAGATATGAAGTTAAATAGATAAAGTAAATATTGATATTATAATTTGGAATCATTATGTTCTATTGGTTTTCTTCTTTAATTATTATTATTATTTTTTAGAAAAGAATTTATAAGCTGTTATGCCTTGATTGTTTGTGCACTGTTTTTGTAAAATTGATAAAATTGGTTTATTAAAAAAAAGAAAAGAAAATGATAATAAGATATGGAAGGATATATAAAATGAATATGATGTTTGAATTTGTGTCTGTGTGAAGAGTTTCAACCCGGGATCAGGCAGCCTTCAGAAAAGATGTTTTAGTTTTGTTTATGTTTTGTGTTTTGTATGTTTATGAAAGGCAATAAAATTTTAATAAGCAAGAAATATAATTTGGATAAAAGGAGAAGTCTGGATAAGATATGAAGTTAAATAGATAATGTAAATATTGATATTACAATTTGGAGTTATTTTATATGTTCTATTGGCTTTCTTCTTTAATTATTATTATTATTATTTTTTTAGAAAATATTTTTCAAGTTGTTATGCCTGGATTGTGTATTGTCTTTTGTAAAATTAATAAAATTTGTTTAAAAAGGGGGGGGGATTCTGGAAGGTACATAAGATTGGGTCTTTATATGTGTATTTAGAGTAAAATGCTTAAGATATAAATGAGTATTAATATATACAATTAGTTTTTTTTTTAATGATATGGATAGTGCTTATATAGGATTTTATTTAGTTATTGCTGGGTCTTTATCTTTTTTATAAAATTTATTGTTTAATTTTAGAATGTACTAAACAGAATCCGAAGATGAATTAAGTGTTATATGAAGAAATTTTAAGTTAGGACAATGAGTTAAAGGCGTCACTCCAATCAGTGTATAGGAGAAGTATATTAAAAGAAAAAAGATGAATGGATAGTTGGAAATAGAACAGACAAAGAATGATATTGAAAATGACAATAAGATATGGAAGGATATATAAAGTGAATATGATGTTTGAATTTGTATCTGTATGAAAAGTTTCAACCTGGGATCAAGCAGCCTTCAGAAAAGATGTTTCAGTTTTTTTTTTTCTATGTTCTGTGTTTTGTATGTTTATGAAAGGCAATAAAATTTTAATAAGCAAGAAATATAATTTGGATAACTAGAATGGAAAGGAGAAGTCGGGATAAGATATGAAGTTAAATAGATAATGTAAATATTGATATTACAATTTGGAATTATTTTGTATGTTCTATTGGCTTTCTTCTTTAATTAATTATTTATTTATTTTTTTTAGAAAAGAATTTTCAAATTGTTATGCCTGGATTATTTGTGTATTGTTTTTGTAAAATTAATAAAATTTGTGTTATGTACTTGGACATGGGTTGGAGTAAATGGAGACAGTCTTTGAATGTGAACTTTCAGCTCTTTATTGCATAGTGACTTCTCAAAACAATAACAGTGAACCCTGCCTTATATAGGCAACCTTTGTGAGAATTGTCCAATAGTGAGCTATGAACGCTAGCTTTTTAAACCATTAATGATCCTCTGTTTAGGGCCAATCGGATTCCTAAGAACTAACCAATCTGATCTGGCCGCCTAACAGCCAATCAGAAGTGCAGGGCCAGAACCCTCAAGCTCATACTTTATTAACTATGGTACATACACAACACCCCTTCCCCCTGGCTTCTTAATTACGGTGTAGTTATATAGTCCTTTAAATAGGACGGTTGTCTTTTAAGTCTTTCGGATTTTCGTTGGACTGGTTGATTGCAATCCTGTTGAGGTAGATTGTTGTTTGGCAGTGTCTCTGCTTCTTGCTCAGGTGCAATTTCTTGCGGTGCAAACAATTCTCCTTCCTGCTCCATTTCCTGAGTCTCACTTGATTCGTCGCTCCCTTCGAGCAGGTTCCTTGGAACGTCATCTTCTTCTGTACCTCCCCCCCCTCGGTTTGGTCATGGGGGAGTTGTTGATTGGCCGTTGTGAGTCGTGACCGTAATTGGTCGATATGCCGTTTCCACAGAATTGTCACAGCATTTCACTACGTAGGATTTGGGGCCGGTCACTTGCACTACTGTTGCCTCTATCCATAACGGATCGCCTGATAAGTTCTGTGCGTAAACGCGGTCTCCTACCTGGAAAGTGCAACAGCGGCCACTGGATCCTATTGGATTTTCCGGTTCGTAAGCAGGGTGCAACCGGTCGAGGTGGGAACGGAGTCTTCATCCCATCAGTAGTTCCGCGGGAGTTCTGCCGGTGACGCTATGTGGAGTTATGTGTTGCAAAAAGAGAATTTGGTTGACTTTGTCATCGATATTGTCATAGTCCATTTTTTGTAAAGTCTTTTTAACAAATTGGACCATGCGTTCCGCTCGGCCATTGGTCGTAGGGTGCGCAGGCAAGGTGAGCGCATGACGGATGCCGCGGTCAGCGAGGTACTGCTCGAACATCAATGCCGTGAACTGTGGCCCGTTATCGGACACCAAGACGTCAGGCAATCTGTGGGTTGCAAAGAGTCTATTTAGGATCTTAATCACTGCCTCAGAAGTTGTGGCCGTCATACGATGAATTTCTAACCAATTGGAGTATGCGTCGACTGTCAGCAGGAAGGTATATCCTTTGGTTGGCCCCGCGAAATCCAGGTGGATTCTGGACCAGGGTCCACGTGGCATCTCCCATTCAGTAGGCATGGCTTTTGGTGGGGCGTTGCTGGCTTGTTTGCAATTGGTACACGCTTTGACCCACTGCTCGATTTGCCGGTCCCTGCCCGGCCACCATGCGTAGCTTCGTGCAAGTGCTTTCATCCGCACGATGCCAGGGTGGCCTTCGTGCAGAATTTGTAGCAGCGTCTTCCGGAGTCGTTCTGGGACAACGACTCTATCGCCCCAGATGACACAGCCTTTTTGAGAAAAAAGTTAAGTCTGTCTTACTTTAAACGGCGCGAAGTCATCTGGGACTTGGTCCAATGGCCATCCGCGTTCTACCCAGCCTAGGACTCGAGCTAGGGTGTGGTCTCGTTTGGTTTCTCTCGCGATGTCTCGGGCGGTCATAGGCGGCGAGTTGAGTGTTTCGATCTGCAACGTGGTTGCCGTTGGTGCCGGATCGTCGAGAGTCTCTGGAAGCGGTGCTCGGCTTAATGCGTCGGCGTGGGGAATGGCTTTCCCTGGTCGATATTGAAGGCGATAATTATAAGCAGCTAGGAATTCTGACCATCGGGTCATTCTAGGGGATAATATATAGGGGGTTGGCTTGTCCCCGGCTATTATCCCTAGCAACGGTTTGTGGTCAGTTATAATGGTGAATGTCCTTCCATACACATATTCATGAAATGTCTTTACAGCTGAAATGATTGCGAGAGCTTCTTTATCAATTTGTCCATAGTTCCACTCTGCATGTGAGAGAGTCTTTGAAAAGTATGCAACAGGGGCTTCGTTCCCATTAGGCAGTACATGACTCAAAATGGCGCCCACCCCGAAGGGCGAGACATCGCAGGTTATAACTAATGGTAAAGTCTCATTATACTGCATAAGTACAGAGTCAGATGTGAGCAATTTTTTAACATTCCGGAACGCTTGTTCTTCCCGGTATCCCCATACCCACAATGCTTTTTTATCTAATACCGATGTAATGGTTCAGCAACAGTCACCTTGTGTGGTAAAAATACATTATAGAAATTAATGAGGCCTAAGAATGCCTGGAGATCAGCCTTTTTTTTTTTTTTGAAACAAATTTTTATTAATTTTAAAGATAAAACAACACATCATTAACCATTAAATACATAAACACATAAAACCTCTTAACATTGTAAATCCTTACAAGTCAAACAAAACATTATTTTTATACAGCATAATTCCAATTTATCCCATCTCCATATGGACACACAAATATCTTTCAGCAAATTTCTAATTATTTCTCTTTACTCCTATTCAATTTCATTTCTCTTCCATATTTATCCATTTTATAGTCATCATATTCTTTTCTTTCTGGCTTGTTTAAATTATTCTCATCTAACATTCCTCCAAGGTTTATTGATTCTTTTTTCCTTTTTTTTATAAAAAACAAATTTTGTTAGTTTTACCATAAACACAATACACAAACATACAAACACAAAACATAAACAAAACTAAAAGATCTTTTCTGAAGGTTGTCTGTTCCCGGGTTAAAACTCTTCACACAGACACAAATTCAAACATCATATTCAACCCATATCTCCTTCCATATCTTATTATCATTTTCTTTTTTTTATATATATATATATAAAAACCATTTTTATCAGTTTTATAAAAACAATGCACAAAGAATCAAGGCATAGCAGCTTATAAATTCTTTTCTAAGAAAAAATAATAATAAAAGATCAATAAGGCATAACATTTCCAGATTATAATATCAATATTTCATATAATATTAACTTCATATCTTGTCCCTACTTCTCCTTTCCATTCAAATTATTTATTAATTAAAATTTTATTGCCTTTTATCAATATACAAAATCCAAAAAAAAAGCATATATATCCTTCCATATCTTATTACCATTTTCAACAACATTCTTTGTCTGTTCTATTTCCAATTATCCATTCATCTTTTTTTTCTTTTACCATACTTCTCCTGTACACCAATTGGAGTAACATCTATAACTCATTACCCTAACTTAGAAATACTACATATAGCAATCTTTCTTGGGATTCTGTTTAAAAGATTCTAAAATTACATAATAAATTTTATATTCTAAATATACATATAAAAACACACTCTTATATACCCTCCAGAATCCCTCTTTTAATCTAAATTAAATTCACCCATTGTCTCTAAATAAACTTTTTTTCTTTAGGTCTTGCTTCCCCCCATTAAGGCTTCTCCTCCCCCCTTTCTCTCTTGCTTATTCTTCTCCTTGCCCTTTCTACCCCTTTGCTTTTTCCCTTTGCTTTTCTTACTCCTTTTCCTTTGCTTTCTAACCTTGCCTCCATCTTTTCGCTCATTTTTCTCTCTTTTGGTTGTTTTTATAATTCTTAAAATCCCCTTTTTCTTATCCTTTTTCTCCTCCTCTCCGGAAGGGACCCATTGTTCATCAAAGATGGCTTCTTCTTCCTCTTCTTCCTTGTCCCAGTCCTTCTGCTGCGTAATCAACTTTTCAACAGAACATAACGCCATTTCTAAGAATTGAAACAAAGCGCCCAAAGTATCTTCTTTTTTATATTTTTGATATTCAATCTCTAGTTCATCCACAAACGATGCCATTATAAAAAGGGAAACTTTTTCCAAAACAACCACAAGTATTTTTAATCAAAGACAATCAAAAGCAATTAAAAAAAAAAATTCCAAAAGTTAATACTTTTCTTCCTTCTTCTCTTTCTCTTTCTGGATTAATTTTTATTCAAAGAGGTCCAATTACCATATATCTTCCTTTGGGATCCACAAAGACGTTCTAGACAATCTCCTCCTTTTTCAGCTTCTGCTCCAATTTTTTTTCTCCCTTCCCACTTGCAATGACAATTTTAAATAATCAGAAATCCATACCTCCAGCAAAGATTTTCCAATTTCTTAAATTTTTCGATGTCCAAAAATCCCTTTGTCTCTTAGCTTCAACTTTCAAAGCAATCGACTTTCAATGTCTAATATATCCAAATATTTCTGCTATTTCCGTGGGGTGGGAGAGTAAAAAAAAAAAAAAAAAGTTCCCTTTAACAGCTTCTCCGCCGCTTTTCGCTCTTCTTAGGGATACAATGTATCCTCCAGCAATTCAAGCAGCTCAATTCCAGGCAATTTAAAAGGTGTTACTTGACCCGGCTCAGACAGAACTTTCACTCTTCACACTTCCTCCAGCACAGTTCTTACCCGGTTGCTGGCTTCTTCGTGGCGGCCATTGCTGACCGCAGCTCCACCGCCTTGGGAAAAAGGGGTTTTCCCGGAGAAGGGGGGGGTCTGCGACACCCCCACCTCCCTATCCGACTCCCCTCTCTCTTCAGCTGTCCCTACAGGGCAGCCATATCCCCCTGACCCATCTGGATCGGGGGTACCTCGACGGCTAGCACAGCAGGAATCGCGAGCTGTCGCGAATTCCTGCTGCCCCGAAGCCACGCGAAACCGGAAGTGAAGATCAGCCTTGTTACGTGGCCTGGGGGCATGTTTTATCGCCTTTAATTTACTCTTGGTAGGGTGGATCCCCTGGCTATCAATCCGATACCCTAGAAACTCAACACTGTCAGTATATAAGTGACATTTATTTTTTTTCACCTTAAGTCCTGCCTCTTGGAATTTTTTAAGAACACATTTCAAATGATCCTGCAAGATTTTTTTTGTAGGGGCTGCAATTAATACGTCATCAAAATACGGAACCACGCCCTTGATTCCCTGTAACAACCTTTCCATGAGGCTTTGGAATATCCCCGGGGCCACACTAACCCCAAATTGCAATCGAGTACATTTAAAAGCACCTCTGTGCGTTACAATTGTTTGGGCTTGGGCCGTCTTTTCATCCACTGGTAGTTGTTGATAAGCCTGAGCTAAATCTAATTTAGATAAAACCTTTCCGCCCCCCAAGGAATGAAGGAGGTGCTGCACCACCGGAACTGGATAAGCATTCTGCTGTAGGGCGTGGTTTAAAGTGGCCCGGTAGTCCCCACAAATTCGGATTGACCTGTCTGGCTTAATGGGTGTTACAATAGGGGTTTCCCATGGAGAGTGATCGATGGGCTTCAACACCCCTTGAGCAATTAGCTTGTCGAGTTGTTCGTCGATCTTAGCTTTAAGAACAAATGGAACTCGACGGGGCTTCAAGTGAATTGGGGCTACTTTTGGATCTAGACTAAATGAGATTGGGATCCCCTTATACTCACCTAAACGGTCTGCGAAGACATCGCTGAACTCAGAAATAAGGTCTTCCTCCCACTCACAACCACCGACTTGGTTCACGCCGGCCACCTCGATGCCTAGTGGCGCAAACCATTGGAGGCCTAATAGACTAGGCCTATCTCTGTCGATGATCGTTAGAGGTAAGTACGCTGTATGCTTTTTGAAGGAGACTCGGACTCAGCAGGACCCGACCACGGGGATTCGATTTCCTTGGTAGTCCTTGAGGATGAGGCGTTGAAATTGGAGGTCTTGGCGTTGGATTGTGGGGATAAGTTGCTTGAGTGTCTTCCAAGACACCATCGAGAGGGACGATCCCGAGTCGACCTCCATGTGGCAAGGCTGGTTCTCGATGGCTACCGTGACTCGAATTTTCTTAGTGTCCAAAACTGAGGCATGACCTATAGTGATAGTAAGGTGAGCCCCTTCTTTTTGCAAAGCTCGATTTCTCTAGGAGTGTTTTACTGGTTCTCGCCTTACAGGACGGTTTTCTGTCGACTGGCGATAGTTGGCCCCTTTTGAGGCCTGGCTGGGTCCTGGTAAGCTACGGCAGACCCGGCTGATGTGGCCTCGTTTCCCGCACTCATGGCAGAGTGCGTCGCGGAATTTGCATTCAGCCCTGGCATGGTTTGCTCCAAAGCCATGCGCAAGTACGTAAGGGCTTAGGGCGAGGATCCCGGTCGGACCGCAGTCGATGGACCCCTTCTTCGTCGCTGTCTGATGACGAAGAGAGGTCCTCGTGGTGCGTCATTAGAAGCTGCCCTTCTGAGTTGGGTGAGATTTCGCTGGTCGGTTGTGTTGCCGGAGTGCGGCTCCGCCGTAATTGTGCAGCCGACTTTTTGGTCGCCTCCGCAGCCATGGCTTCGGCGATGGCATCAGCAAGGCTGATGTCGCCTTTCGCCATCAGCTTGCTCTGCACGCCTAGTGCATCTAATCCCAGAATTACTCGATCTCTTAGTTCTTCTTCTAAATCGGCGAACCCGCAGAGACCCCCTAAATTCCAGAGGTCCGCCACGAAATTGGCCACGCTCTCTCCTTTTTGCTGGTTCCTCTGATAAAACTCGTGGCGTCTTACGAGTGTAGGCACGGTTGGTGCATAATGGTCTCTCAGGATGGGTTCGAGGTCGTCCCAGCTCATGGCTTTCACTTCTCGAGGTTTGGCGAGTGCTTTTGCCATTTTAAAAACAGCTGGGGCACAGTGCGTCAGGGACAGTGCCCGCTTTTTTGCTGGTGTGGCATCCTTCAAATTATTCGTCTCAAGAAACATTTGGAAGCGATCCATGTAGGATTCCCAATTCTCTTGGTTTGGATCGAACGGAGCGGGTGGTACGATGCCGCTGGACATGGTTCCGTTGTTGGCGTTGTCTTTCACGTGCTCGGTATTGCTTCCTGACTTCTTAGGTTCAGATGTCTCCAAATCCCACCCTCGTCGCCAGTGTTAAGTACTTGGACATGGGTTGGAGTAAATGGAGACAGTCTTTGAATGTGAACTTTCAGCTCTTTATTGCATAGTGACTTCTCAAAACAATAACAGGGAACCCTGACTTATATAAGCAACCTTTGTGAGAATTGTCCAATAGTGAGCTATGAACGCTAGCTCTTTAAACCAATAATAATCCTCTGTTAAGGGCCAATCGGATTCCTAAGAACTAACCAATCCGATCTGGCCACCTAACAGCCAATCAAAAGTGCAGGGCCAGAACCCTGCACTTTACCTCAAGCTCATACTTTATTAACTATGGTACATACACAACACCTTGTTATAATTTTTTTTCCCCTGAATTGCTATTACTCCTGGAAGAATGCTCATATTTCTCAAGATAGCCTTTTTCATATTTGAGCTTTATGTAGCTGATAAAATGGGATAGAAGATGGTTGGAAAAGATTACAATGAAAAATGTGAAATTTTGGGAATGAGCAGAGCCATAATAGTATAAACACAATATCAGAAAGAGCCAATATAAATAAATTCCAGCAGGCAGGTCTGGATGGAAGACATGAGCCCCTTTATAAACTGAGCTTGAAAGTCAAAGCCAGACTACTTTGTATTTTTATAAAGGTAGAACCATTTTGTCATAATTTATTGAAGTTTAGCAATAACAAGTTATAAAAACAGTTGCTCTCCCTAGATTTTAAGCAATTTACTCCTGGTGGTATGAATATGTGGCCAAGAACAATGAGAAGTGTCTTGTTTTGTGTGCATTCTATGATTCTTACAATATAAAGGCCCGTGGATATTTTGTGCGCACCATAATAATAAGCCTGTTCTTTGGAAATAAAATATGTGGCATCATTAACATGGTTACTATTGTATGCATTGTTCATTGAATATAATGAAGCATTTGACAACAAAGATCAAGGTAAAAATTAAAGCTGAAGCAATTGATTACCTTTCTCCTTTATTTAAAAAACACAAAACAGACAATGTCACAAAATATCTAGCAAGCCCCGCCCTCCCTGTTTTTAGGATTGAGTTCCATTCTCTAGATGTATTAAATGGCAGCACACTCTACTGGGTGTCATTATTGCAATTTTAAGAGTAAAATGAATGCCACTAAAAGTAACCAAAGCACAACTGAAAATTCAAAGAATTATCAATATCATTTAGAATATGCAAAGATTTTCAATATAGCGACCAAAGTACAGTAATATAAAATGATCTTCATATTAAGTCTGTACAAATTCAGTAGTGCAGAGAGTTGGAAAAACACAGAATTCAGGAAATCCATGGAGTGAAATGTTGAGATTAGAAGAAATGTTTGGATAGAATCCTAACTGGGTTGCTTCTTTTAAAATGAGAGAAAGTTTTACTATGTTTAGTTACTGTTCTTATCTCTTATAGTGCACCATCTTCTCTCATTATTCCTTTAAGAATTGTTAAGCTATGATGTGTTTTGATTGATTTTGATTTAAAATGATCATTGTGGCTTGTAAATCATGGATTATAATTTAGCAGGTTGAGTGAATTTGGTCAATTATGTTTAGTTTACTTTACTTTATCGTCATTGCACTTCGTACAACAAAATCAAACACCATCTTCAGTGCACATCATGACCATGATGTTGAAAATAAATGCAAACACACATTCTTCACCCTTCACACATTGAACCGGAAACCCCCGACACCACACCAACACTGTACTATACAGCAGAATTCACAAAAGCTATTGCCCTGGGATAGAAGCTGTTTTTCAGCCTATTTGTCCTTGTTTTTATTATTCTGTATTGTCTGCCAGATGGTAATAATTCAAAAAAGGGGTTCCCAGGATGAGATGGATCTTTGAGAATGTTTTGAACTTTCTTAAAGTAGTGGGAGCTATAAAGCTTTTCCAAAGAGGGGAGAGAGCAACCAATGATCTTCTGGGCAATGACATTAACCCTCTGGATTGCTTTCCTATCTGCCACTGTGCAATTGGCAAACCATACAGAGGTGCAGTATGTTAAAATGCTCTTGATGGTGCAGCCGTAGAAGGTTACCAGCAGTTTTTCATTCAGTTGTTGTTGTTGATTTATTAATGAATTATGTTTAAGCTACCTAAGTTATATAAAAACAGAATATAACTAAATTATATTCTCAGTAGTTGGCTTCTATTTTCTAAACTCTCTGAGTAACCATTCTTTGGGAATAATCAGTCTTCCCCAAATTCTCAAGCAGTCATTAAGCATTGGAACAGAGAATTTGGGGACTTCACTTGAAATTCCAGGGTGGAATTTGGAAGCACTGCATTAAAAAAAGCTTACTCAGAAAATACACTTAGATGTTGATTTTTCCCCAAATTGTCTGAAAATGGCACTATATAGTTTTGAAACTTTGGAGCAGTTTTGAAATCTTATGATTGCTCTGATTGGAGATTATATAACTACTCCGAAAAATCCAGATAACTACTAGGTGGCAACAAAGAGATAACAAAACTCTAGTTCTTTGTTGCTATCGGCTAGATTTTTACAGCCTAGACCAGTGATGGCTAATCTTTTCAGCACTGAATGCCCAAAGCACATGCACATGCACCCCCAAAATGCAATATGTGTGTGGCCCCGTGCATGCCCCCTGTTAGGGATAACATTGTTTACCCTAACTGGTTTAGGTAAAATAATAAATATGTAATCATAGTTTATATGTTAAAGTGTCTGCAACTTTAAATATGGGAAAGTAATTAAGGGAGTGGTTGTGAAAGCACTTTAAAAGAAGCAAGACTGCAGCTTGCTCTCTCTCTGGCTTTGATGATCCCTGATTACTGCTTGGAATCAAGACTGCATTGCTCGAACAGGAGAGAAACAAAGGACTGATTTGTAAGTGAACTGACATAGGATATTCTGCACGGACTTTGCTAACTGAATATCCCTGAATGGACTGACTAAATGATACATGACTATTGGACTGTTATTTTGACTATGCTATGAACTCATAATGGAATAAACTATATTTTTGATAGCACAAGCGTATCTGTTATTTTTACTGTATGTTAATAAACATACAAGCTTAGCTCACTCATTTATCTGTGTGCCTATCTGACTAACGCTGCACATTCTGTTTAGCTTGTCTCCCTAACCCTGGTTGGGGAAACCAGGCTTAACACCCCCCCGACCCTAAGCATGCACAGCAGAGACCCAAAGACCAGCTGGCCGGTGGGAGGTTTGCATGCGCATGTGTGGTGGAGCTGAGCTGGGGTGACAGCTCATGTGCCCACAGAGAGAGCTCTGCATGCCACCTCTGGCACGCGTGCCATAAGTTCGCCATCATGGACCTAGACCCAGTAGACTTATTTCAAGCAATTGCAAATACATGACTGTTTCTCCTGATAGAGAAAGAACTTCCATTGACTTACTGCTCCTGTATTTCCAGACCTCTGTCCTGTTCCTTTTTCTGGAGGCCAAACCAAGCCGTGCCACCGTGGCAGCAGATCTAAACTTTCCAACTACTTCTATGTTTTCTTGCTGGGTCAGTTCCTCTTAGGAGCAGGTGGAACTCCTCTGTACACACTGGGCACAACTTTCATCGATGATAGTGTCCCAAAGCACCAAGCTTCAGTCTACATAGGTAGATATAATTCATTTTGATTTCTTGAAACACCAAATGTACCTTGAGCATCTAGCAAGTTTGGTAATATCATTTTGTATTTTGTATTTGCTTATTTGACTGTTTGTAAGGTTTTTTTTTTTTAGTTAGTTGGGATATAGGATGTGTTTTTACAGTTGCTTACAGTAGGGCTATGTTCATCTTCAGGTATATGGAGGATGACCTTATACCTAAGGCCTCAGTTCCCATGAAAGGGAGCTTCAGCCCTTTTCATGATCAGCACAGACCTGAAGGGGCCTTGTAAGTATGCAGCCACCCACATTGGGAATTTCCCAAGCAAATGCTCATCTAAGTGATTTGAACATTCATCCATCCATATCTTTCCACTTCATACCTTTGTATGTTCAATACAGTAGTCCTTGACTTATGTCTGCAATTGAGCCCCAAATTTATGTTGCTAAGTGAGACATTTGTTAAGTGAGCTTTGCCCCATTTTACGACCTTCCTTGCCACAGTTACTAAGTGAATCACTCTAGTTGATAAGTTAGTAACCCAGTTGTTAAGCGAACCTGGCTTCCCCATTGATTTTGCTTGTCAAAAGTCTCAAAAGGTAATCACATGACCTTGGAACACAGCAATGAACCAGTGGCCAAGTATAAGCTAATGGCCAAACATCTGAATTTTGATCAGATGAGCATGGAGACACTGGAAAGGTTGTAAGTGTGAAAAATGGTCATAAGTCACTTTATTCAGTGCTGTTGTAACTTTGAACAGTCACTAAATGAACTGCTATAGATCAAGGACTACTTGTATGCAAATAATTAAAGCTGGCATGTTTGAAGATGCTGCTTACCCACTTCAAACCACAAGCATTTAATTGAACACCTACACCAGAATTATGTTTTCTAGTAAGTGGGGTGACACCTAGATCCTATTTTGGGAGCTGGAAGAATTCCCTGTCACATTGCAATTGCTCCTTCTCATTTGTGTGAATCAGTAGATAAGAATCAGATACTGTGCTCCTGCAGTGTTGACCTTGGTTTCCTTTTCGCTTGCCTAGCCACAACCAGTCTCATAATTATTTTAACCGCAGAATAACAGCATGTGAATACTACAAATGAATAACCAGAAAGAATAACAAATGTGTCAACTGTGACAACTAGACCTATCATTCATTAATGCAGAACAATGAAAATTTCCCATGCAGCAGAAAACAAATATCTGGTGGACCATCAAGGCAGTCAGAAAAGGTGGCAAAAATTGTGAAAGAGAAGGAGGTTTCAGTCCCTTCAGTTATATTCTGAATTACTGCCTTCTAGTCTAGAAGAAGTTGGAAACTTTGGAAAGTCCATTCTTCTTCATTAAGAATGTTGTGCATTCTTGGAGATTCCTCCTCAGCAGGTGAATTGCAGAAAGTCTTTCTGCATTTTTATTTCCTTCTGGCAAAGGATGCACAGAATCTGAAAGAAGTCCATTATCCTAAATAATATCTTTTCTCTGAACAGCATCTGGCCCTTTTGGAGTAAGCCTTCAGATAAGGGTCAGGTGTCAGCATGAGTTCATGACACAATTGATAAATGGAAAAGCATTCCTCTGATAGGAATTGATGGGTAGATTTAATCCAAGATATTTATATTTCATCTTTCAGCCTCCAAATATTTTTCTATTGACTACAGAATACAGAATAATAGAGTTGGAAGTTATCTTGGATGCCTTCTAGCCCAACCTCCTGCTCTAGGTTAAAACTAGAGTATGGTTGGATTCAATGTCTGGCATTTACCATAATTGCATTTATGTGATGAAGATTCTTTGTGTTTAAAGAATAACTTGCATCATTTATCTTTATCTGTATGTTTAATGCATTTTAAATGAGATGGTATGCTGGGAAGAACCAGGTGGAAGCTGGGCCATTCTCCTCTCATTCTTAATTTGTGTCTTCCTTACAGTAACCTATTCAGGACGCATGAACTTAACATTCTCAATGTTATATCACCTTACACATTTACACAGTAGATATGGGATCCAACATGATTTTTCGTGCTCAATATCCAAAATGCAAACTATTATCTTCCCTGCAGGAATTGGATATGCCATGTCCCTGCTGGGTCCTGCCATTGGCTATGTTTTAGGAGGACAGTTGCTGAATGTCTATGTTGATTTCAATCGTGATATAAGGCAAGGACATTTTGTTTTCCATCTACATAAATAAGAATATACATTTTTTTCTTAATAGTAAGACATCATTTTGAAAAGTTTTATCTTAATAGTTTATACAGAAATACATATATTTTAGTTACCTATAATAATTTTAATGGGTTTGATTGGTAGGGGTTTTTTTTGGGTGGTGGTAGGGTGTTTTTTTAATAATCAAGCACTGATTTGTAGTTGGGAAACCTGGATTAGAACACCAGAGCAGCCATGAAAAATGAGCAATTTTTAATCAATTTGCTACATGTAGATTTGTCTTTAGAAGAGGTCTATGCGAAGAGATATACATGAAGCCATTTCTGCTGTGAAAGGCCAACCAATTTACTTCATGAAGCAGTCTGGCTGCTTGAGGCTTCTTTGGACCTCTGCTGTGGAAAACGATCCTCTTAGCCTTCTTTTCTTCAATATTGAATAAGATGCTTCTAGGTTGGAAAAGGAAGACCTTTCACACGTGTTGATGTAGTTCCAGACTGAGAAGCCTCAGGGTGCACTGTTGTCAAACCCACTATTTGTGGCGAAGCTACACATTTTGAAAGCACTTCAATCAGTGTTGTAAATTCTCAAAACCTTTTCTTGTGCCTTAAGCTCTGAGGAGGAAAAAGAGAGAAAAGGTGCTGTTCTCTTTTGCTTTTCCTTCATAAGTACGGTGCTCATATTACTATGCAAAACTTATAAAGTGGTGCTACTTTTGAATCTTCCTTGAAGCAAAACATTCCTTCAAGCTTTCTGTACTCTTGAACAATAATACTTGATGGAACTCGTTATTACCTGATATACATTCAATTTCCAATTTAGTAAAACAGCACTGATTTCTTTTTTGTATAACTGCATAAATGTTGGGAGAAGGCAGCACAGTTGTAATAAATAAGCTAAAAATGTATATTTTATACAGAATAGGTTTGCAAAAGGTATTGTTATTTAATTCATAATACCTTTGTTAAATATGTGTTTATTAAATAATATTATTCTAGTGTAGACCTCACTCCAGAAGATCCACGCTGGGTTGGAGCATGGTGGATAGCCTTTGTGATATGCAGCTTCTCTACATGCCTTTTAGTAGCACCATTTTCATATTTCCCAAAGCATTTGCCAGGTAAATAAGTATTCTAAAATAAGGAATTTGTATAATACTTTAATAACATATGGAGCCTTAGATAAGTTGTTGGGATTCCTAAAGTTATAGTGTCAAACAGTACATAATGAATGAATGAATGAAATGAATTGATTGTACTTCAATAAATATTCTGGAATTTGCAACTTTCATATAGCTCATCACAATTTTAAATTATTCTTATTGCAGTAGTGTAATTTTATGAGGAGCATTGGAATACAAAGTACTAAGGCCTACTCTAAAAAAAACAGAGAAAAGATAATTACTAAGAGGAGCACATTGATCAGTTGGATGTAGACAAATGAAGTCCAGACAGTTATTTCTAAGAAAACAAATGTATTGAATAGCAATAAAAATAAGGATGTATGAGGAAAAACTTGATAATCTTTCAATCTTTGATAAGAAGATTCTTTTATATATATATCTTATTCTTTAACCAATGTTTGAAAAAAGAAATTACAAGAATCAGTCTTTCAATAGACAAAATTAATTGAACAAGGAGAGGTAGATTCAATCATTTTTGGATATTAGCTAATCCCACTTCATTACAGATGGTAGGAATAAATGCTATTATAATTTAATGACTTATGATGATTCCATTCTAAAAACTGCTTTCAACAAACTTAAATATCTTCTTATAAATATTCTTACCTTCAAGCCATAGGCTGATTTTCTGAAACTATTTGTCCTTAAGATACCAGTGATCTGAACAGGCAAAGGGGGACCTAGATAATTGGAAAGAAGGACAAATGGGTGAAAAGGAGGATACACTAATTGTTTAACTTTTGTGACATCTGTAAAAAAATTACAGTGCAAATCTACAAAAAATAAAATAATAAAATAAAAACCCCTAGGAACTTACTTTTTCCAGTATCAGGTTTCCCAATGGTAGCAATGTGCTAGAGCAGACGTATCAAACTTGCGTCATCACAATGTCATCATGTGACTTATCGGGACTTTTTTTCCCTTCAGTAAACTGAGCAGGGATGGGGCCAGTATGTGATGCATCTGGCCTCCAGGCTGCAGCTTTGACACCCTTTTGCTAGAGTCAGTTAGGAGGCAAAAGCCTTCAGTACATAATTAATTAAAGTCTTATTAATTTCAGGCAGCAGAGCAAGCCTGTTGAAAAGTACTCTTCAATTAATTAAGGGTACAGAATAGAGTTTTTTAACTTGCCCTTAGCACTTAAGGAAACACTGTGCCATAGAGAACAGTTGCTATGGAAGAGATACTTGAAAAGCCTGACAATGTTTGATCTTAAGGCTATGCCTGTCTAACAAAGGACATGAAGGCAAAAGGGAAAAATTTGTCCTTTTATTTAGTTACCCATCTTGCCACATGGTAACTATTTTGCTGGAAGTCTGGTAACCCTGTTAGTGCATCCTATTAATGCATTCTTCAAGAGGATGAAACTATTTTAAGTGGGAAATATCTGACAGAAAGATGATCTTGAAATCATAAAGAATGCAGATTTGTGCCCAAGTAGACAGACTTACTAAAATTACTTGACCAAACATTAAAAATTACAGCTGATTTCCACAAAATGTATGTATTTGCAATTATAAATGACTTTTGTCAAAAGTAAAATTTCTTTTTTTAGGTACAAGCAAAATACGAGCAGAGAAGATTTCTGAAGCACATCATAATGGAAAACAGATGTGTGAATATACTGGGAGGAGTATTAAGGACTTTCTTATGATTCTCTGGGTAACAAAAGCCACATATTCAAATCAATATCTGTAGTTAATTTGAATCTGGCCACATTTGGGAGTCATTGTGTCAATAATACTTTGCAAGGCCTCATTAACAGAATGCAACAAGGATAGTAGCATTATTCAATGTTTGAAAAGGTTAGATAAGGCAGTACTTTACATTCAAAGCATTAAAACTAATTAAAGTCAGATTCAAACATCAATTTCAGTAGTGTAGATTTCCTCACCTATGCTATCACTTATTTGAATATTGATTTTTAACAGCCAAAGAGTGGAAGGAGAATTGGATTAGTATAAGATGCTCCGAGAATGAAATGAACATGCTGTTCCTAAGTTTCTTCAA
Source organism: Hydrophis major (assembly GCA_033807585.1). Classification (NCBI taxonomy): domain Eukaryota; kingdom Metazoa; phylum Chordata; class Lepidosauria; order Squamata; family Elapidae; genus Hydrophis; species Hydrophis major. The sequence continues at coordinate 322,508,620 of CM066329.1, forward strand.
GTCTCCTGGTGGCTTTGTATATATGTGCATATAATTCAAGCCCACGGTCATATTTCATATGTAACAGGTTTAGGCAAAAGTGATTGCCAATCAGAACAATGAGATCTATGATAATTTGGTGAAACTTAAATAAAAAAGATTAAGAGATACATGACAATGACCTTCTAATGTCTGAAGACCTGTTATGGAGAAGATGGAAAAGAGTTGTTTTATATGATTCTAGAAGTGAACTCTAAAATGAATGAATGGAACTAATAGGGAAGCAGATTTGGCAAAGTGTTAAGAAGGAATGCCTAATTGCAAGGTTTTTTGTAGGGCAGATTATTGAGTGGTGATGGTGGTGCAGATTGCTTCTGTTTAAGCACAAGACCCCTGCCTTTTGAGTTGATAGATGTTTGGATTTTCAACAGCTATAAAAACAGCTGCCACAAAGATGTGTCCAATCACAAAATACACATTAACCACAAAACAAACAAACAAAACACCTTGATGAGATTGCTCCCCATTATCTGTCACCCAATAGATAAAACTCTATCAATGCAAGCCTTTATATATTTTTTTCTGGAAGTAGTCACACTTCTAAACAAAGCACTGAGGTGTTGCAGTCATCCATTCTTATTTCCTAAGTATGCCTATATGGCCAATATGAGGTTGATTAGTATTTTTGGAAATCAAAACGATGCTAGAAGCTGAGAGTTTACTTGCAGATATAATTTCTTCTTCTTCTTTTTTTTTTAAGGTCTGAAACCAAACCAAAACATGAGACCAAAACTTCTGACAAGTGCCAGAGGAGTTTCCATTGGGAATACAGTTGCTCTTCATTAGAGCACATTCCTATTGGGAAGATCTAGTTGGAGTGGAATAAATTGCCTCAGAAAGTTGTAAGGCATTTAAATAAAGACCATCTGTTAAAGATGGTGTGCTGCAAGATTCCTGAACTGTAAATGGTGCTTTAAGCAAAAGACTGAACTAAATGCCACCCCAAGACCTCTTGCAGCTTTAAAATTCAATTATCCTTTGATTTTAAATGGATATTTGATCACTAAGACACATTATTTGAAAAAAAAAAGATAAATAAAAAGCACAATAAAAAGGATAAATGTATTAACCATGAATAATAACTTTTATTACCCAGTATATCTTTGCAGATTACACCAACAGCTCTAATTGCCTGTTCCAGTTTATGGCCACTCATCAGTAGCTAATAATGTTTGTTTTCACCACTTCTTGAGGGCCGGTTAGATATTAAATTAAATGTTTTTAAAATTAAGTACCAGCTGAGAAATGAGTTCGACAGTTTCATCTCATTCCCTTACATGCCCCTGCAAACCTTGATAGAAATCATAGCCATTGGCTGTTTTCCTCAGCACAAACAGAAATAAGTTGATACCTTCGTGATTATTTCTTATTGCAATTCAGAGGTGGTATTCAGAAGCTTCTGACCAGCTCTGGAGAACTGGTAGCGGAAATTTTGAATAGTTAGGAGAACCAGCAAATACCACCTCTGATGAGAGATTTTACAGTATCCTTCCCCTGCCACATCCATCAAGTCAAGCCCACAGAACTGATAGTAAAAAAATGTGAATCCCATCACTGCTGCAATTGATGTCAATAAAAGCTTCTGTTCAAGAAAACAGGCAACGATATCTTAATCTTACTAAGCTATTACAAGAGGGTAACTCCACCTAATATAATATCCTGGCTCAGTTCCTATGCTGTGCTGAGATGAGGAAATGACCAATATTTTTCTTTGTTTTCATGCATGAACTGGTATCAATCCAGCCAAATTCTTTGTATATTTATAAAAAGAAACCTCCAACAACTTGTTATGGATTGTGAACCAGATTTCTACACATTTTAATATTTGACTTTTGTGCTGAAACAGTTGAGACTCTACTCTAAGAGATTTGTCAAGACTGCGGTAGCTCTTAGGCCACAACTTGCTGAATTTTAAAAACCAAATAGAAGAAGAAAGAATAGCAAAACATTGATCTTTGTATATATGCATGAGTATACATTTGTGTGGGATTATTGTCATGAATGCTAAGAAAAAATTCTGGCAATAAAAATGGGGGAAGTGTTGTGTATGCATAAAGATTAATAAAGTGTGAGCTTGGAGTAAGTGCAGGGTTCTGGCCCTGCACTTCTGATTGGCTGTTAAGCGGCTGGACCGGATTGGCCCATTCTGGGGAATCCGATTGGCCCTTAACAGAGAGTTCCTATTGGTTATAAGAGCTCGCGCTCCTAGCTCATTATTGGTTAAAAGTTACAGGGTTTGCCTATATAAGGCAGGTTTAACTGCGATTAAAATGAGGAAGTCACAATGTAAATAAAGAGCTGAAGTTCACCGTTCAGAGGCTTGTCTCCATTCTTTCTCGCCCATGCTCAAAACTTAACACTGGCGACGAGGGTGGGATATGGAGATATCTGAACCAACGAAACTTCGAAGAACACCGAGCACGTGACAGACGACGCCAACAACGGAACCATGCCCGGCGGCATCATACCACCCACTCTGTTTGATCCAGTACAGAAGGACTGGGAGTCCTACATGGATTGCTTCCAAATGTTCTTAGAAACCAACAACTTAAAGGACGCCACACCAGGAAAGAAATGGGCGGTGTTCCTAACGCATTGCGGTCCAACTGTATTTAAGATGGCTAAAGCACTAGCCAAACCCCGAGAAGTGAAGGCCATGGATTGGGACGACCTCGAACCTCTCCTACTAGATCACTATGCCCCGACCGTGCCTATGCTCATGAGACGCCACGAGTATTATCAGAGGAGCCAGCGAAAGGGAGAAAGCGTGGCCGACTTCATAGCAGACCTCCAAAATTTGGGAGGCCTCTGCGGATTCACCGATTTAAAAGAAGCATTAAGAGATTGCATAGTTCTGGGACTAGATGCACCAGGCGTTCAAAGCAAGCTGATGGCGAAGGGCGACATCAGCCTTGCTGACGCCATCGCTGATGCTACTGCAGCAGAAGCAATCAGGAAGTCGGCTGCACAACTACGCCGAAACCGCGTTCCAGTACCACCACCGGCCAGCAACATCTCACCTAGTTCAGAAGGGCAGCTTGTGAAAACGGATCACGAGGACCTCTCTTTGTCATCAGACAGTGACGAAGAAGGGGTCCATCAACTGTGGTCCGACTGGGACCATCACCCGAAGCCCTCATGCCCTTGTGCTGGCTATGGAGACCACCATGCCAGGTCCGAATGCAAATTCCGCGACGCACTCTGCCATGAGTGTGGGAAACGAGGCCACATCAGATGGGTCTGCTGCAGCTTGCCAGGACCCAGCCAGGCCTCAAAAGGGGCTAACTATCGCCAATCGACAGGAAACCGTCCTGTACGGCGAGAGCCAGTAAATCACCCCTACAGAAATTGAGCTTTGCAGAGAGAAGAGGCTCATCATACTATCACTATTGGTCATGCCTCATCATACTATCACTATTGGTCATGGACACTAAGAAAATCCGAGTCACGGTAGCCATCGAGAACCAATCTTGCCACATGGAGGTCGACTCGGGATCGTCCCTCTCGATGGTGTCCTGGAAGACACTCAAGCAACTCATCCCCACGATTCAATGCCAAGTTCTCCGCTCCCAACGCCTTATCCTCAAGGACTACCAAGGGAATCGAATCCCCATCGTCGGTTCCTGCCGAGTCCGAGTCTCCTTCAAGAAGCACACAGCATACTTACCTTTAAAGGTCATCGATAGAGATAGGCCCAGCCTACTAGGCCTCCAATGGTTCGCGCCACTCGGCATTGAAGTGGCCGGCGTAAACCGAGTCAGCGATGGTGACTGGGAGGAAGACCTTATCTCTGAGTTCAGGGACGTCTTCACGGACAGCTTAGGCGAGTACAAGGGGACCCCGATTTCATTCAGTCTAGATCCAAAAATTGCTCCCATTCGCCTAAAGCCCCTTCGAGTTCCGTTTGCCTTAAAATCAAAAATCGACAAACAACTCGACAAACTGATAGCTCAGGGAGTGTTAGAGCCCATCGATCACTCCCCTTGGGAAACCCCTATTATAACACCCATTAAGCCAGATGGGTCAATCCGAATTTGTGGGGACTACCGGGCCACTTTGAACCACGCCCTGTAGCAGAACACATATCCAGTTCTGGTGGTGCAGCATCTCCTCCATTCCCTGGGGGGCGGGAAAGTCTTCGCTAAATTAGATTTAGCTCAGGCATATCAGCAATTACCCATAGATGAAAAAACGGCACAGGCCCAAACTATTGTGACGCACCAAGGTGCCTTTAAATGTACCCGGCTGCAATTCAGAGTTAGTGTAGCCCCGGGGATTTTTCAGAGCCTTATGGAAAGGTTATTGCAAGGAATTAAGGGCGTGGTCCCCTATTTTGACAATGTATTAATTGCAGCCCCTACAAAAAAAATCTTACAGGACTGGTTAAAATTAGTCCTAAAAAAATTCCAAGAGGCTGGTCTTAAGGTTAAAAAAAAACAAATGTAAATTGTGTACTGACAGTGTTGAGTTTTTAGGGTACCTGATTGATAGCCAGGGCATTCACCCAACCGAAAGTAAACTAAAAGCAATAAAAAATGTTCCCAGGCCACGAAACAAGGCCGATCTCCAGGTGTTCTTCGGCCTCATCAATTTTTATAATGTATTTTTGTCGCACAAAGCAACGATCACTGAACCGTTACACCGGTTGTTAGATAAAAAAGCAAATTGGCTATGGGGTTACTGGGAGGAACAGGTGTTCCGAAATGTTAAAAAACTGCTCACTTCTGACTCTGTACTCATGCAATATAACGAGACTTTGCCGTTAGTTATAACTTGTGATGTATCGCCTTTCGAGGTGGGTGCCATTTTGAGCCATGTACTGCCTAATGGGAACGAAGCCCCTGTTGTATATTTCTCAAAGACACTTTCAAAAACTGAGCGAAACTATGGACAAATCGATAAAGAAGCCCTCGCAATTGTCTCAGCTGTGAAAAGATTCCACAAATACGTGTATGCCCGGGCTTTTACTATTGTGACTGACCACAAACCATTATTGGGTATAATAGCCAGAAATAAGCCGACTCCCTACATATTATCCCCTAGGATGACCCGATGGTCAGAATTCTTAGCTGCTTATAACTATTGGCTGCAATACCAACCAGGGAAAGCCATTCCCCACGCCGATGCATTGAGCCGAGCACCGCTTCCAGAGACTCTCGACAATCCAGCACCAACGGTAACCACGTTGCAAATCGAGGCACTCAACTCGCCACCACTGACTGCACGAGACATCACGAGAGAAACCAAGCGCGACCACACCCTAGCGTGAATCCTGGGTTGGGTAGAATGCGGATGGCCATTGGACCAGTATCAGATGACTTCACACCGTTCAAGTCTAGGCAGACTGAACTCTTCTCCCAGAAGGGCTGTATCATCTGGGGCGATAGAGTCATTATCCCAGAGCGGCTCCATAAAACGTTGCTGAGAATGTTGCACAAGGGCCACCCCGGCACCGTGCGAATGAAAGCACTTGCACGAAGCTGCGCATGGTGGCCGGGCATTGACAAGCAAATCGAACAGTGGGTCAAAGCTTGTCCCAAATGCCAAGAAGTCAGCAACACCCCACCAAAAGCCACGCCTACTGAATGGGAGACACCACGTGGACCCTGGTCCCGAATTCACCTGGACTTCACGGGGCCAACCAAAGGCCACACCTTCCTGCTTACCGTCGACGCCTACTCGAATTGGCTCGAAATCCATCGCATGACAACTACGACCTCTGAGGCAGTTATCAAAATCTTAAACAGACTCTTTGCAACCCATGGATTACCAGACGTCCTGGTATCCAATAACGGCCCTCAATTTACTGCACTAGCGTTCGAGCAGTATCTCGCTGACCGCAACATTCGCCATGCACTCACCTCGCCTGTGCACCCTGCAACCAATGGCAAAGCAGAATGCATGGTCCAATTCGTGAAGAAAACCTTGCAGAAGGTAGACTACGACAACATTGACGACAAGGTCAATCAAATCCTCTTCTTGCAACACATCACCCCACATAGCATCACCAACAAAACTCCCGCTGAACTGCTAATGGGATGAAAGCTCCGCTCCCACCTCGACCTGTTGCACCCAGCTTACGAACTGGAGAAACCACTTGGATCCAGCTGCCGCTGTCGCACTTTCCAGGTAGGAGACTTGGTATATGCTAAAAACCTATCGGGTGACCCGTTGTGGGTGGAAGCGACAGTAGTAGGTGTAACCGGCCCCCGATCCTACCTTGTACATTGCCTTGACGATAAACTTTGGAAATGTCATATCGATCAATTACGATCGTGGCTTCCAGCGGCCAGTCCGGAAACTCCCTCTGACCAAACTGAGGGGGGGGGGAGGTACGGAAGAAGATGAAGTCCTAGAAAACCCATTCGAAGGAAATGACGGTTTGATAGAAACTCAGGAAGCGGAGCCGGAGGGAGAAACAGTTGCACCTCAGGGAATTGCAGAGAATGTGGGCAACAATGTAGGAGAGAACTCTGAACCAGAAACAGCCCCACTGCCAAACAACGATCAACCTCAGCATGACTGCAGCCAGCCGATACAACAGAAATCAAAGAGACTAATAAAACAACCGTCCTATCTAAGGGACTATGTAACTGTGCCCTGCAAATAAGAAGCCAGGGGGAAGGGGTGTTGTGTATGCATAAAGATTAGAAAAGTGTGAGCTTGGAGTAAGTGCAGGGTTCTGGCCCTGCACTTCTGATTGGCTGTTAAGCGGCCGGACCAGATTGGCCTGTTCCGGGGAATCCGATTGGCCCTTAACAGAGAGTTCCTAATGGTTATAAGAGCTTGCGCCCCTAGCTCGTTATTGGTTAAAAGTTACAGGGTTTGCCTATATAAGGCGGGTTTAACTGCTATTAAAATGAGAAAGTCACAATGTAAATAAAGAGCTGAAGTTCACCGTTCAGAGGCTTGTCTCCATTCTTTCTCACCCATGCTCAAAACTTAACAGGAAGTATTAGTTCTAGAATGATTTAAATGAATTCCAAATCTCAAACCGAACTTGACTAGCTGAAACTCAGGATATAGATTAAAATAATTGGATTAATCAGCATTATATAGGTGAAACTCAAAAAATTAGAATATCGTGCAAAAGTTCACTTATTTCAGTAATGCAACTTAAAAGGTGAGACTAATATATGTGATAGACCCATTACATGCAAAGCAAGACAGTTCAAGCCATGATCTGTCATAATTGAGATGATTGATATGGCTTACAGCTCATGAAAATCCCAAATCCACAATCTCAGAAAATTAGAATATTATATGCAACCAATAAAACAAGAATTGTAGACCAATTTCGGACCTCTGAAAAGTATAAGCATGCATATTTACTCAGTATTTGGTTTGGGCCCCTTTTGCAGCAATTACTGCCTCAATGCAGCATGGCATGGAAGCTATCAGCCTGTGGCACTGCTGAGATGTTATGGAAGACCAGGATGCTTCAACAGCGGCCTTCAGCTCTCCTGCATTGTTCGGTCTCATGTCTCTCATCTTTCTCTTGGCAATGCCCCATTGATTCTCCATTGGGGTTCAGGTCAGGCGAGTTTGCTGGCCAATCAAGCACAGTAAACCTACGGTCATTGAACCAGGTTTTGGTGCTTTTGGCAGTGTGGCCAGGTGCCAAGTCCTGCTGGAAAATGAAGTCAGCATCCCCATAAAGCTCGTCTGAGGAAGGAAGTATGGTGCTCCAAAATCTCCTGGTTGACGGCTATCTTGACCTTGGACTTAATGAAGCACAGTGCACCAACACCAGCAGATGACATGGCTCCCCAAATCAACACAGACTGTGGAAACTTCACACTGGACTTCAAACATCTTGCAGTGTGTGCCTCTCCATTCTTCCTCCAGACTCTGGGTCCTTGGTTTCCAAATGAGATGCAAAAGTTGCTCTCATCAGAAAAGAGGACCTTAGACCACTGAGCAACAGACCAGTTCTTTTTTTCTTTAGCCCAGGTAAGATGCTTCTGATGTTGTTTGTTGTTCAAGAGGAGCTTGACAAGAGCAATACGACATTTGAAGCCCATGTCCAGGTTCCGTCTGTGTGTGGTGGCTTTTGATGCACTGACTCCAGCCTCAGTCCACTCCTTGTGAAAGTCCCCAACACTTTTGAATGGCCTTTTCCTGACAATCCTCTCCAGGCTGTGGTCATCCCTGCTGCTTGTGCACCTTTTTCTTCCATACTTTTCCTTTCCACATAACTTTCTATTAATGTGCTTTGATACAGCACTTTGGGAACATCCAACTTCTTTTGCAATTATCTTTTAAGGCTTTTCCTCCTTATGGAGGGTGTCAGTGATGGTTTTCTGCACAACTGTCAGGTCAGCAGTCTTTCCCATGATTGTGCTTCCTACTGACCCAGACTGAGAGACCATTTAAAGGCACAGGAACCCTTTGCAGGTGTTATGGCTTAATTAGCTAATTAGAGTGGGACACTTTGAGCCTAGAATATTGAACCTTTTCACAATATTCTAATTTTCTGAGATTGTGGATTTGGGGTTTTCATGAGCTGTAAGACATAATCATCTCAATTATGACAAATCATGGCTTGAACTACCTTGCTTTGCATGTAATGAGTCTATCTCATATATTAGGTTCACCTTTTAAGTTGCATTACTGAAATAAATGAACTTTTGCACGATATCCTAATTTTTCGAGTTTCACCTGTAATAGGTAGGCTGGACTCTTTCAGGCCAAATAGTCCATTAAGAACATATTTTTCTTCTTAATGTGTTCTTGTTTTTCACTGAAGAGATGAACAAGGGGATAAACATTTCTAACAGTTTTTAAATGATAGATTGAATAGCAAAACTAATGTTATAATGAGAATTTATTCTGAAAAAAATAGATCAATTTCTTTGTGGAATAATCTAAGCAGGTATTATGTATATAACATAACATTGATGTAAGAAATCCAACTAAAATATGCAGGGGGAACTTAACCAAGCCTCTTTTTCTAGATGCTGCTGAGAAATCCTGTGTTGATGTATCTTGTAATAGCAGCTGCATTAGAAGCTTTAGTCGCTACTGGTTTTGCGACTTTCTTGCCTAAATTTATAGAAAATCAGTTTGGATTTACATCTAGCTATTCAGCTACTTTAGGAGGTAATGTATTTGCTTCATTCTATACAAACACCATTTTAAAGTTGTTAATGATGGGATTTTATACTTGTGGGGGGGGGGGAGAAAACTAAACAATAGAAAGAAAGGCTAGTTTTAAGAGTTTTACTAGAAAATATCTTACTGAATTCTGTGAATTTTATGTCTGGTAAAATTTGTTTTCTTTGATAAACTAATCAGAATAATTTGGGAATCCAAGAAATATTTACTATTCTTCAGGTTATTGTCCCTTGTGGGGCACTGACTCAGGGCAGTCTTTGACAATTCACTATGGCCAATTCACCACGGCCAACTCGCTGTAGGACAATTTGTTACAGCCAACCCACCGTGGGACAACTTGCTGCAAGAGAAGAGTTACACTAATATCACATAAAATAGAATCATTGAAGAAAGGATGGAAAAGATGGGACATAATGAAATGTGAATGGTAAAAATTAAAATATTTTTATTTTATTTCAAATAGTTAAATAGAATTGTTAAAGTGTTTTCCAGTGAGTTGTCCTACAGTGAGTTGACCATGCCAAGTTGTCCTGGAGCAAGTTAGCCATGGTGAGTTGGCTGCAGTGAGTTATTTGGGACAGGTTGTCCCATTCCGGATTCAGAGTGGGGAGTGAAGAAAGCCTGGATTCTCAGTTGATAAAATGTTTTAAGTAGGCACTAACAATTTCAGAACTGGTTTTTGCTTTATGGTTATAATAGGATTTTCTGAATTAGTTTAAATATTTATTTCGAAGCTTGCCTTTCCATTTATGGTAATCAAATTGGGAAAAGGATGCAATTTCTAAAAAAAAAAGAGTAGAAACTGTTTAGCAGATTGTTCCTATAAAACTCAAATCAATATTTGAGGCAGCAGATAGAAAGATAGTGTCTCTTAGCATGCAACATATATTGTTGTGGTTTCTATTAGGATTGGCTTCTCACAAAGAAAGAAATCCCACTTGGAATGGACACTTAAAGTTTGTGTTGTGTATGTACCATAGTTAATAAAGTATGAGCTTGAGGTAAAGTACAGGGTTCTGCCCTGCACTTCTGATTGGCTGTTAGGCGGCCAGATTGGATTGGTTAGTTCTTAGGAATCCGATTGGCCCTTAACAGAGGATTATTATTGGTTTAAACTGCTAGCGTTCATAGCTCGCTATTGGACAATTCTCACAAAGGTTGCATATATAAGGCAGGGTTCACTGTTATTGTTTTGAGAAGTCACTATGCAATAAAGAGCTGAAAGTTCACATTCAAAGACTGTCTCCATTTACTCCAACCCATGTCCAAGTACTTAACACTGGCGACGAGGATGGGATTTGGAGACGTCTGAACCTAAGAAGTCAGGAAGCAATACCGAGCACGTGAAAGACAACGCCAACAACGGAACCATGTCCAGCGGCATCGTACCACCCACTCCGTTCGATCCAAACCAAGAGGATTGGGAATCCTACATGGATCGCTTCCAAATGTTTCTTGAGATGAATAATTTGAAGGACGCCACACCAGCAAAAAAGCGGGCACTGTTCCTGACGCACTGTGGCCAAGCTGTTTTTAAAATGGCAAAAGCACTCACCAAACCTCGAGAAGTGAAAGCCATGAGCTGGGACCCATCCTGAGAGACCATTACGCGCCAACCGTGCCTACACTCGTGAGACGCCATGAGTTTTATCAGAGGAACCAGCGAAAAGGAGAGAGCGTGGCCGATTTCGTGGCGGACCTCCAGAATTTAGGGGGCCTCTGCGGGTTTGCCGATTTAGAAGAAGCACTAAGAGATCGAGTAATTCTGGGATTAGATGCACTAGGCGTGCAGAGCAAGCTGATGGCAAAAGGCGACATCAGCCTTGCTGACGCCATCACCGAAGCCACGGCTGCGGAGGCGACCAAAAAGTCGGCTGCACAATTACAGCGGAGCCGCACTCCGGCAACACAACCGACCGGCGAAATCTCACTCAACACAGAAGGGCAGCTTCTAACAACGCACCACGAGGACCTCTCTTCGTCGTCAGACAGTGATGAAAAAGGGGTCCATCGACTGCGGTCCGACCGGGATCCTCACCCTAAGCCCTTACGCCCTTGCGCTGGCTGTGGAGCAAACCATGCCAGGGCCGAATGCAAATTCCGTGACGCACTCTGCCATGAGTGCGGGAAACGAGGCCACATCAGCCGGGTCTGCCGCAGCTTACCAGGACCCAGCCAGGCCTCAAAAGGGGCCAACTATCGCCAATCGACAGGAAACCGTCCTGTTAGGTGAGAACCAATAAACCACTCCTACAGAAATCGAGCTTTGCAAAAAGAAGAGGCTCACCGTACTATCACTATAGGTCACGCCTCAATTTTGGACACTAAGAAAATCCGAGTCACGGTAGCCATCGAGAACCAATCTTGCCACATGGAGGTCGACTCGGGATCGTCCCTAATGGAGGTCGACTCGGGATCGTCCCACATGGAGGTCGACTCGGGATCGACTTGGGATCGTCCCTCTCGATGGTGTCTTGGAAGACACTTAAGCAACTTATCCCCACAATCCAACGCCAAGACCTCCAATTTCAACGCCTCATCCTCAAGGACTACCAAGGAAATCGAATCCCTGTGGTCGGGTCCTGCCGAGTCCAAGTCTCCTTCAAAAAGCATACAGCGTACTTACCTCTAACGATCATCGACAGAGATAGGCCTAGTCTATTAGGCCTCCAATGGTTCACGCCACTAGGCATCGAGATGGCCGGCGTGAACCGAGTCGGTGGTTGTGAGTGGGAGGAAGACCTTATTTCTGAGTTCAGCGACGTTTTCGTGGACCATTTAGGTGAGTATAATGGGACCCCAATCTCATTTAGTTTAGATCCAAAAGTAGCCCCAATTCGCTTGAAGCCCCGTCGAGTTCCATTTGCTCTTAAAGCTAAGATTGACGAACAACTCGACAAGCTAATTGCTCAAGGGGTGTTGAAGCCCATCAATCACTCTCCATGGGAAACCCCTATTGTAACACCCATTAAGCCAGATGGGTCAATCCGAATTTGTGGGGACTACCGGGCCACTTTAAACCACGCCCTACAGCAGAATGCGTATCCAGTTCCGGTGGTGCAGCACCTCCTCCATTCCTTGGGGGGCGGAAAAGTTTTTGCTAAATTAGATTTAGCTCAAGCTTATCAACAACTACCAGTGGATGAAAAGACGGCCCAGGCCCAAACAATTGTAACGCACAGAGGTGCTTTTAAATGTACTCGATTGCAATTTGGGGTTAGTGTGGCCCCGGGGATATTCCAAAGCCTCATGGAAAGGTTGTTACAGGGAATCAAGGGTGTGGTTCCGTATTTTGATGACGTATTAATTGCAGCCCCTACCAAAAAAATCTTGCAGGATCGTTTGAAATGTGTTCTTAAAAAATTCCAAGAGGCAGGACTTAAGGTGAAAAAAAATAAATGTCACTTATATACTGACAGTGTTGAGTTTCTAGGATATCGGATTGATAGCCAGGGCATCCACCCTACCGAAAGTAAATTAAAGGCGATAAAAAATGCCCCCAGGCCACGTAACAAGGCCGATCTCCAGGCATTCTTAGGCCTCATTAATTTCTATAATGTATTTTTACCACACAAGGCGACTGTTGCTGAACCGTTACACCGGTTATTAGATAAAAAAGCATTGTGGGTATGGGGTTACCGGGAAGAACAAGCGTTCCGGAATATTAAAAAATTGCTCACATCTGACTCTGTACTTATGCAGTATAACGAGACTTTACCATTAGTTATAACCTGCGATGCCTCGCCCTTTGGGGTGGGCGCCATTTTGAGTCATGTACTGCCTAATGGGAATGAAGCCCCTGTTGCATACTTTTCGAAGACTTTCTCACATGCAGAGTGGAACTATGGACAAATTGATAAAGAAGCTCTCGCAATCATTTCAGCTGTAAAGAAATTTCATGAATATGTGTATGGAAGGACATTCACCATTATAACTGACCACAAACCGTTGCTAGGGATAATAGCCGGGGACAAGCCAACCCCCTACATATTATCCCCTAGAATGACCCGATGGTCAGAATTCCTAGCTGCTTATAATTATCGCCTTCAATATCGACCGGGGAAAGCCATTCCCCACGCCGACGCATTAAGCCGAGCACCGCTTCCAGAGACTCTCGACGATCCAGCACCAACGGCAACCACGTTGCAGATCGAAACACTCAACTTGCCGCCTATGACCGCCCGAGACATCGCGAGAGAAACCAAACGAGACCACACCCTAGCTCGAGTCCTAGGCTGGGTAGAACGCGGATGGCCATTGGACCAAGTCCCAGATGACTTTGCACCGTTTAAAGCAAGACAGACTGAATTTTTTCCCCAAAAAGGCTGTGTCATCTGGGGCGATAGAGTCGTTGTCCCAGAACGACTCCGGAAGATGCTGCTACAAATTCTGCATGAGGGCCACCCCAGCATTGTGCGGATGAAAGCACTTGCACGAAGCTACGCATGGTGGCCAAGCATGGACCGGCAAATCGAGCAGTGGGTCAAAGCGTGTACCAATTGCCAACAAGCCAGCAACGCCCCACCGAAAGCCATGCCTACTGAATGGGAGACACCACATGGACCCTGGTCCAGAATCCACCTGGATTTCGCGGGGCCAACCAAAGGATATACCTTCCTGCTGACAGTCGACGCATACTCCAATTGGTTACAAATTCATTGTATGACTGCCACAACTTCTGAGGCAGTGATTAAGATCCTAAATAGACTCTTTGCAACCCACGGATTGCCTGACGTCCTGGTGTCCAATAACGGGCCACAGTTCACGGCATTGATGTTCGAGCAGTACCTCACTGACCGCGGGATCCGCCATGCGCTCACCTCGCCTGCGCACCCTGCGACCAATGGCCAAGTGGAACGCATGGTCCAATTTGTTAAAAAGACTTTGCAAAAAATGGACTATAACAATATCGATGACAAAGTCAACCAAATTCTCTTTTTGTAACACATAACTCCACATAGCGTCACCGGCAGAACTACCGCAGAACTACTGATGGGATGAAGACTCCGTTCCCACCTCGACTGGTTGCACCCTGCTTACGAACCAGAAAAGCCAATAGGATCCAGTGGCCGCTGTCACATTTTCCAGGTAGGAGACCGCGTTTACGTACGGAACTTATCAGGCGATCCATTATGGATAGAGGCAACAGTAATGCGAGTGACCGGCCCCAAATCCTATGTAGTGAAATGCTGTGACAATAGACTGTGGAAACGGCATATCGACCAATTATGGTCACGACTCACAACGGCCAGTCAACAACTCCCCCATGACCAAACCAAGGGGGGGGGAGGTACAGAAGAAGATGACATTCCAGGGAACCTGCTCGAAGGGAGCAACGAATCAAGTGAGACTCAGGAAATGGAGCAGGAAGGAGAATTGTTTGCACCACAAGAAATTGCAGCTGAGCAAGAAGCAGAGACACTGCCAAACAACAATCTACCTCAACAGGATTGCAATCAACCAGTCCAACGAAAATCCGAAAGACTTAAAAGACAACCGTCCTATTTAAAGGACTATATAACTACACCGTAATTAAGAAGCCAGGGGGAAGGGGTGTTGTGTATGTACCATAGTTAATAAAGTATGAGCTTGAGGTAAAGTGCAGGGTTCTGGCCCTGCACTTCTGATTGGCTGTTAGGTGGCCAGATCTGATTGGTTAGTTCTTAGGAATCCGATTGGCCCTTAACAGAGGATTATTATTGGTTTAAAGTGCTAGCGTTCATAGCTCGCTATTGGACAATTCTCACAAGGTTTGCCTATATAAGGCAGGGTTCACTGTTATTGTTTTGACAAGTCACTATGCAATAAAGAGTTGAAAGTTCACATTCAAAGACTGTCTCCATTCACTCCAACCCATGTCCAAGTACTTAACAGTTTGAGAATCTACTACTTCATTGGGGAGAAGAATTGGTGCTCCATGCAGGCAGGCAGATTCTTCCTGGCTCTTGAACCTTCCTGATTGTGATGCCTGTTTGAAAGATAGCTCCAGGGAATGGAGGGGCCCTAAGGTGACACTGCAGGAAGAACCATGTCTTTCTTTCTGGTGGTAGTAGTCAAATCTACTACTCCCAAGACACAACCAGTTAAGTGAACTTCACTCTTCATTATATGCAGTGAAGTTTGAATAGCCAAACTCTGAAAGATAAATTTAATAAGTATTTAGAGATTATTTAACAGTAAAGATATTGGTGTTTGTACTTTTATCTTGATAATGTGAAACACCGTAGTAACTATTTTCAAAAACCATTGAACTATAAACTGGACAACTGGATGCTTTTTAGCTCAGAGGGTTGTGCTAGGTTTATGGTTCAGTGTGTGATATAAATCATATAAATCTTGAAATTGGGTTAATTGACTCAGTTGTATGGGTTTGCTAAGCTTGTTTGTGTGACACAGCTATAGAAATAACTGCAGTAACTGCAGGAAAATGGTTTTTTTTCACAGCTGAGCATTCCAAATTCATTTCTTTCTTAGTCATTTGATAAAAATAAAACATGCAGAGGGAGAAAAGTAAAATAATGACTGTTTACCATAACAATAATATTACTGTATTTAGTTCTCTTTTTAATAGTGAATATATTTATTGTTTTATTTTAAGTGAAATTATTATGTTAATAACTGTTTTCCTTTATTTTCTTTTAGGGCTTGTCTTAGTCCCAGGAGCAGCAATTGGCCAAATCATAAGTGGTACCTTAATTTCCAAGCTGCAAATGAATTGCAAAACTATAATCAAGTTCATTATTGCTACTTGTACTATTGCGCTGCTATTAAACATGGTGTTTGCATTTGCTAAATGTGGGAATGAACCATTTGCTGGTGTTTCTGAAACATATAACGGGCAAGTATATGATTAAAAGTATATATTAAAATTATTATGGCCACAAGTTGGTGTATTAAATCAAACATTTTTCAGAATTCATTTTATGTTTTATATTTTTATACATTTCAGAGATAATGAAACATAAAATCAAAATTGCTCATGTTGATGTTGATGAAAATAGTATACATATTTCCATCACATTGTCTTTATGGGAAAAGTGGTATCATGCAAAGCATAGAAAACAAATAGGAAAAAGTAGAAGACATAAGACAAATAGAACTACCACAATTATTCATTATACATCACCAGAGCTTATTGTTTTTGTGAATCCTTCACTTTTCACTCACATGCTTGTGTTATAAATTAGTCCTCATTCGTTCTCCCAATGACACTATAGGTAGTGCTCAGTTAACAATCCCTCCTTCAGCATCCATTCAAAGAAACAACAAAGCTGAACAGGTGGGAGTTCTAATCAGGCTTCAAAGGCTTCAAAAGCTGTCCCAATACTGTTAGTCCTCAACTTATGATCACAATTGAACTCAAAATTGGATGATGCTGAGTGAACATTTGTTAAGTGAGTTTTGGCCCATTTTATGATCTTTCTTGCCATAGATGTTAAGTGAATGACTGCTGTTGTTAACTTAGTAACACAGTTGTTAAAAGTGAATCTGGCTTCCCCATTGACTTAGTTGTCCGAAGGTCAGAAAAAGTAATCAAATGATCTGGGACACTACAACCATCATAAATATGAGCCAGTTGTCAAGCCAAGCATAACAGTTTCAGTGGCTTGTGATCACATGATCACCATTGGTGACCTTCCCTGCCAATTTCTTATTGGAAAAGAAAAAGTTGTAAGTTACTCAAGTAAGTCTCCCCCATCCACACATTCTCCCTGAACCTTGCTGCACTCTACCCTCACACACTCTCCTCCACCCAGCAGCAACCACTCCAATCTCCACTGTGTTCATGCCATGCCTCCCCTGCAACCCACACAATTCTAATGCCCCTCTACTAGCCTTGCTGTGCTCGTATTGTACCTCTCTTGGCCACTTGCAGATGCACCCTCTCTCACCCAGCAGCAGCCATCCCAAGCCCTGCCTCACTTGCACCACACTTCGCCAGCCACCAATTCACCCTTGCCCCCATCTTGCAGCAGCCATCAGATACTTGCTGGCCTGCTTTGCTAACTTCCTGAAACTTGCAACTTCCGGGTGGCTTCCTCACTGAGTTTGCTTGTTGGGAGCCAGTAGGAAATTGTGAGAGAGACTCACTTAATGATTCATGTTCCTCACTTAACAATGACAAGATGAACTGTAGGTATTGTTATTGCTAAGTGGTGTGATCATGTGACATTATGTTTTATGTCCACATTGCTTATCAATAAAAATTCCAGTCTCAATTGCCATCATAAGTCAAGGGCTACCTAGAAACCCTCTCTATGAACTTCAGTGGTCTCCCATATCTTTACGAAATGAAGAATATAATTTAAAAAAAAATCCTTGCATACACATTGCAGTAAGTTTAGAAATATTTAGCTCCAATTATTATTAATGAATGGAATGAATGAAATGAAAACACGCTATTATGGAAAGTTTATTTTTTATTTCACCTATATATTATTTCCCCGTTTCAGGACAGGCATGTTATCAAACTTAACAGCACCCTGCAATGCCCATTGTAGATGTTTGCATTCAGACTTTTTGCCCACCTGTGGTGCAGATGAAGTCCAGTATTTTTCTCCATGTTATGCAGGATGTACTGCTGTTGTTTCTCAGAAGCATGGAACAAAGGTATGCCCACTTTATATTTTGAAAGAGGATGCTCACTCTACATCAGATCTAAATTCTGAATGTTAAAAATGCTTTAGCCATGTGCTTTGTTTAAGATGTATCAATCAGAATGTATCAATCAGAATAGAGCTGGAAGGGACCTTTGAGGTCTTCTAGTCCAGCCCCCTGCTCAAGCAGGAGACCCTATGCTATTTCAGAGAAGTGACTGTCCAGTCTCTTCTTAAAAACCTCCAGTGATGAAACATTCACAACTTCTGAAGACAAGCTGTTCCACTAATTAATTGTCCTCACTTTTAGGAAATTTCTCTTAATTCCAGGTTGCTACTCTTCTTGATTAGTTTCCATCCACTGTTTCTTGTCCTGTCTTCTGATGCTTTGGAAAATAAACCAAATCAGTATCAAATCAGTATCATTATCAGTCTATTGAACTTTGGGCAAGTCAGTAGCTAAGTTTGACTACTTGGAAAATTAAAACAAACAGACAAGAAATAAGGGGGCATAGGAAGACAAATGAAATATCTATCTTCAATGAGGGAATGCTTAGCTAGACTAAACACTGAATAAGAGCAATTAAATTAGGAGCTGCAATATTTTATTTCAGTTCTTACTATATTCTTGATTCCAATAGCAGAGAATAATACGTAATTCAGTGTTGAAGTTTTGGCTTCTTGGTGTTATCTAAACTTGGTTGTTTTCATGTAGCCTGGTAACAAAACATCTGCAGGAAAACTACCAAGTTCAGAAAATACCAGGAACTTATTCTTAATATTCTCTGTTGATGTAAATGCAAAGAGGAGAACAGAAGAACAGCTATTTGGATTTTAAAAGACAAGATCCACATATGGAAATGGATATCATGCTTATAATTTAGATGTGGCGCAATTAGTTTATTTAAGGGCCACTGAACTGGCCAAACATATATTTTGATATGAAGGTAGATCCAAGATCACAAAATGTTCTACAATTACTTTTAGAAATAAAACTCTTCAAGAACAATTTTTATTTTACAACTGGCTGAATAGTTATTCAGTCTTGATATATCAGTTGTCTGTGTATATCTGTAACATTTTGAAATCAATTTATTCTGCTGTTGAATGAATTTTCAATTAATTTTGAAGAATTAGTTACTTATTTTGTTTATCTGTATTTTTGAATGCATTATTTATAGCACTACAGCAATTGTTCCTGTGTTGTGAATCCCGTAATTGAAATTGAGAATACCTTTCATGGGGCCACTTCTGGAAAATGTAAATCTAAGTGCACAGTCCTGCCTTGGTTCCTGAGCTTCTTCTTTTTTACAGTTGTTTTTACTTTTATGGCAGTTACACCAACAACTGTGGCCATTCTCAGGTAGTTAAAATGGTGCTTTTATCTTTTTTAAGTGTTGTAAAATGCAATACAATATAGGATTTTTAAAAACCATGAGCTTGTTTCTTCCACCATCCCTTGGCAAACACATCAAATTATTTGTACAGTGAGGAAATGATTTCAATATGCAAATGAGAAAATATGAGTCTGATTCCTAGTGCTAGGGCATTCTGGGAAATTAAATTGACAGCTTAGTGCTGAAAAAAATGTTCAAGAATGCAGAGATCAGCAGCAGATCTCCACAAAAATACTGGGACATCCAGCTGTTTGAAACATTGAGGTGAATATATTCAAACACAATACTAATTTCTAACTACAGCCAAGAATTAAAATGTAACAGAGTTGCAAGGGACCTTGGAGGCAGGGGTGGGCTTCAAAAAATTTACCAACTGGTTCTCTGCCCGGTTACTATTGGGTGTGGCCATAGTGGGCTTAGCCTAGTCAGCCTCCTGCACCACAGTGGGGGGCTGTCCTCACCCTCCCTAAGCTCTAGAGCCTTTTCATGAGCCTCCAGGAGGGCAAAAATGGCCTCCTGGGCTCTGGAGGTCTGGCTGGTTTCTGGCCTTCCAGGAGCTGCAAGAGGCCCATTTTTTGCCCTGCACTTACTTGGAATCCAAAACAGCCACAAGGAGGATGGGCAGGGTGGGGCAGGTGGGGCCAGCCAGTCATTGCAACTACCAGTTGGGTGAACCAGATGTAAAATTAACATCCGGTTCGTCTAAACTGGTGCAAACCAGTAGCAGCCCACCCCTGCTTGGAGGTCTTCTAGTCCCATCTCCTGCTCAGTCAGGAAATTCTACACCATTTCAGACAAATGGTTCTGATCTCTTCTTAAAAACCACCAGCATTAGAACACCCACAACTTCTGGAGGCAAATCATTACACTGATTAATTGTTCTGCCATCAGGATAGTAGTCTTGTATAATATCTCCATAGTGATATTTCCCCTGAAGACGGTTTTTCTTTTAACCCATTAAGATGGAGATTTTGAAACAGAGTAGATGCACTGATTTTCTTCTGTCTTGTTACATAGATATATTCAACATGTTCTGTCCCCTCATTAGCATTCTTGAGATCCCCGCGCCTTGATTGGCCAAGGCGTGGGGCACTCTGATTGGTTAGGCGAGCCGTGCCGATTGGCTCACTAGGAATCTCCCGCGATTGGTCGGTAAGAATCGCGGGAGATTCAAAGCGGTGCCATTGGCCGCGGCCGCCGCAGCTAAAGGAATAAAAGCCGCGACTTTTTCCTATAGCGCCAGTTCGGTTCCTACATCAATAAAAGAGCTTGATACGAAGTCACCGACTCCTGGCATCATTTCCGACGACACTACACTGGCGACGAGGGTGGGATCTAAATCCTGAACCGAACCACATGTCCGACGGAAGCCAGATGAATCTCCATGATGGCGAAAATCGTACCCCCCGCACCCTTCAACCCCGCCAGTGAGGACTGGGAATCGTACTCCGACAGATTCCGCATGTTTCTCGAGTGCAGCGACCTGAAGGACGCCACCGGTCCCATGAAGTGAGCCGTCTTCCTGACCCACTGCGGGACCAAGGTATTTAAGATGGCCAAGGAACTTGCCAAACCCGCCGACGCGACCGCGATGGACTGGGACGTCCTCAAGCCAATACTTCGGCGGCACTACGCTCCAGAGGTGCCCATCCTAATCCGACGCAACGAGTTCTACCGTCGGGACCAACAGTCGGGTGAGAGTTTCAGCAACTTCGTCGCCGAACTACGATGCCTAGGGGGGCTGTGCAAATTCGACAACCTGAACGACGCCCTGTGAGACCGAATCGTGTTCGGCCTGTGGGACCCCGTCCTCCAGAGTCGGCTGATGGCCAAGGGCAACATCAGCATTGCAGATACCCTCACTGCAGCTGCAGCCACCGAAGCGACTCGAACATCCGCCGACCACATGCGCTGACCGAACGCTGGGGACCGCAGCGGGAACAACCACCCTGCAAGGTCGGCCGAGGCCCAACCCGAGACGACCACCCACCAGGGCGATTTCCACTCGGCATCGGGCACTTTCGACAAGGAGGAGGAAATTCATCGCCTCCAGGCTGGCCGCGACCCACGGAACTGGCGGGGTCGTAAGTCGAGGACCAATTGTGCCGGTTGCAGAGGCGACCACCCCAGGTCCGAATGCCGGTTTTTCGAGTCGATCTGCCGGCATTGTGACAAGAAGGGACACATCGCCCACGTCTGATGCCTGAAAAAAGAACCGCAGCCTGCCCAGATGGGACCAGAGCGAACGGAGGAGAGAGAGCACACCACCCCGGTCCAGAGATCGCCCCTCTGACAACAGATGGGACCGGAACAGACGATCCCTATGAGGCGGCGAGACCCGGCGAAGAGAGGAGACCCATCAGACGGTCACCATCGGCCACGCCACAACCAATGATGCCCGGAAGGTCTACGTGGAGGTAGGCATCAAAGGCGAGCCATGCAAAATGGAGGTGGACTCCGGGTCCTACCTCTCCATGATAGCATGGCAAGAAATAAAGCGCTTGGTGCCTACCATCCAAAGGAAAGGCCTAGACAGCCAGAGACTAATCGTAAAAGACTACCAGGGAAACCGCATCCCGGTAGTCGGAACCGGACAGTTCAACGTAACATACAAAGGGCGCACCGAAAGGCTTCCCCTGACAATCGTCGATCGTGACCGCCCAAGCCTACTGGGACTGCAATGGTTCGCCCCACTCAGCATCGCAGTCATGGGAATCAACCACGTCACCAACGACAGCTGGGAGCAACAACTAGCCCGGGAATTCCAAGAGGTCTTCAACGGAAACCTAGGCAAGTACCGAGGGCCCCTTATATCATTCAGCCTAGACCCAAACGTCCCCCCAAAACGCCTGAAACAAAGACGGGTGCCATTCGCACTTAAACCCAAGATAGACAAGCAAATTGACAAGCTCGTCAAGCAAGGGGTCCGACAACCAATAGACCACGCCCGGTGGGAGACCCCCATAGTCACCCTGATCAAGCCCGATGGGTCGGTAAGGATCTGTGGGGACTATAAGGCCACCCTAAATGGCGCGTTGCAACAAAGCGCCTACCCCGTCCCAGTAGTGCAACACCTACTGCATTCACTGGGAGGGGGCAAGGTTTTTGCCAAGCTCGACCTCACCCAGGCATACCAACAGTTGCCAGTCGACGAGGAAACGGCAGAAGCGCAAACCATAGTCACCCACCGGGGAGCATTTAAATGCAACCGGCTCCAATTCGGAGTTAGCGTGGCACCAGGAATATTCCAAAGCCTAATGGAAAGACTATTACAAGTCATCAAGGGGGTGGTACCTTACTTCGACGACGTCTTAGTATCGGCAACCAACCAAGGCGAACTAGAGGGTCGCCTAAGGGAGGTCCTAACCAAATTCAAAGAAACCGGGCTCAAGGTAAAGAGGGAGAAATGCCAATTATATACGAACGGGTTGAATTCCTAGGATATCTCCTAGACCGTCACGGCATTCACCCCACAAACCAAAAAAATCAAGGCCATCAAAAAAGCCCCCACACCCAAGTCAAAGACGGAGCTACAGGCATTCCTGGGGCTACTTAACTTTTACAATGTTTTCCTGCCCCATAAGGCAACGGTGGCGGAGCCTTTGCATAGGCTCCTGGACAAGGCGGCGACCTGGACTTGGGGGAAACGCGAGCAAGCTGCCTTCCAGAAAACAAAGAACCTCCTCACTTCGGACACTGTCCTTATGCAGTACAAGGAGACCCTACCTCTGGCCGTCACATGCGACGCATCACCCTTCGGCGTCGGCGCTGTCCTCAGCCATATCCTCCCTGATGGAAAAGAAGCACCCATCACGTACTTTTCAAGGACCCTCACCAAACCGGAGCGGAACTACAGCCAGCTGGACAAAGAGGCTCTGGCTATCGTTGCCGCAGTAAAAAGATTCCATGAGTATCTCTACGGCCGGACATTCACCATCATAACCGACCACAAGCCGCTGCTGGGAATCCTTGCAGGAAACCGGGCCATCCCGAACATTCTGTCTCCCCGAATGACAAGGTGGTCCGAGTTCCTGGCGGCCTACAACTACGGACTCATACACAGACCGGGTAAGACGATCTCCCATGCAGACGCCTTAAGCCGCTCGCCGCTACCGGAATCTGACACCGACCCAGCACCCACAACGACCACCCTCAGTATAGAGACCCTACCCAACCTACCCATAACCACGTCAGACATTGCCCGAGAGACTAATAAAGACAAACGTCTGGTGCGGGTGTTGCATTGGGTAGAGAAAGGGTAGCCGGAAAGGGACAATGACGAATCCGTCAAGACATTCTGGAACCAGCAAATGGAACTCTCATTATAAAAAGGGTGCATACTATGGGGGGATAGGGTGGTCATCCCAGAAAAACTACAAGGGAAGGTTCTGGAACTATTACACGAGGGGCACCCTGGCATCGTTAGGACTAAAGCCCTGGCCAGAAGTTACACTTGGTGCCCAGGGATGGACAAACAGATAGAGACATGGGTAGCAAGGTGCCAACGATGCCAGGAAACTAGGCCAAGCCCACCCACAGCACCCGTCCTAGAGTGGGAAACCCCAAGGGGACCTTGGTCTAGGATCCACATAGACTTCGCCGGGCCCACAAAAGGACACACCTTCCTAATAACAGTAGACGCTTACTCCAACTGACTGGAGGTAAGCAACATGAGAACAACAACCACGGAGGCTGTGATCAAGGAACTCTGCAAACTTTTTGCAACACACGGCCTCCCAGACGTTGTCGTTTCCGACAACGGGCCCCAATTCACCTTGCTAGAATTCAAAAAATTCCTAGCGGAAAGGGGCGTTCGACACGCACTGACAGCACTGGCGCATCCGGCAGCGAACGTTAGGGCGGAATGGATGGTGAAATTCACTAAGGAAACCATCCGGAAAATAGACCACGGGGAGATCCAGGATAAAATAAATAAATTACTCTTCACCCAACACATAACCCCAAATACCACAACGAATAAGAGCCCAGCCGAACTGTTAATGGTGAGGAAATTAAGGTCCCCACTCGACAGATTACACCCCACGTATAACCCAGAGAAGCCCCCAGACTCAACCAGCAAACACCGAACCTTCGCACCAGGTGACCCCGTGTACGCAAAGAACCTGACGGGAGACCCGTTATGGGTACCAGCCGTCATCACACAAATAACAGGCCCACACTCGTACTGGCTACAAAAAGCAGACGGACAAGCGTGGAAACGCCACATCGACCAATTAAGATTGAGGGCGACCACCCAAGAGACCACCGACGCACAAGCAGGCGAAACCAACCCCCACAGCACAAACCAAGGGGGGAAGGAATACCCAGGGGACCAAAACCAAAAAAGAATAAACCAACCATACTTACCGGAAAGCAGCCAGCACGACCCCTCGCCAGGAATAAACAGCCAGGGCAGCTCGACCGACCCGGGGAGACCGAGCGGGAGCGGCAAAACCCGCAGCTCAACCAACCCGGGAAGCCCAGGAGGGAGCTACGGAGAGCGGCCCGGCCCGACCCACCAGCCGGTTCCCACGACGGCATCTGGAGAAGCAGAGACCCCGACCGAACCGGCCAGGATCCAACCTACGACTGAGCTGCGCAGGTCCAGTAGGCTAAGATGGAGCCCCGCCTACCTACGGGACTACGCGACGTAAGGACTAAACCAAGAGGGGAGGGGTGTTCTGTCCCCTCATTAGCATTCTTGAGATCCCCGCGCCTTGATTGGCCAAGACGCGGGGCACTCTGATTGGTTAGGCGAACTGCGCCGATTGGCTCGCTAGGAATCTCCCGCGATTGGTCGGTTCGAATCGCGGGAGATTCAAAGTGGTGCCATTGGCCGCGGCCGCCGCGGCTAAAGGAATAAAAGCCGTGACTTTTTCCTATAGCGCCAGTTCGGTTCCTACATCAATAAAAGAGCTTGATTCAAAGTCACCGACTCCTGGCATCATTTCCGACGACACTACACAACAAATATTGGTTGAACAAGTACAATGATGAATTTCTGCTTAGAGTTCATGCTGGAAGCTTAAATAGTCAAAAGTACCTCAGAGAAGACACCCATTTCTTACCACAGTGATGGCAAAACAATATATGTTACAGTGTTATAATAGAAGTCCTGCCCTGCCCTTTTATAATCATATTACAGAATCTTATGGATAAAGTTTATGTCATGATATAGATCATGGTGCACATTTTGTCCATTTTGTAATTTCTAACTTTTATTCTGCAATTTCTTCTGCTGTTATTCATATATCCCTTGGTGTCTGTGTCCATGTGTTGTTTTATAGAACTCTTGTATAGTATGAAAATTGTTTAATGTTTTTTAAAAAGCATTTTTCATTTTTAAATATGAAGAAGTGAATAGAAACATGATTTTAAAATTAAAATTAACAGAAGAAAAATGACTGGAAAATTGCTATGTTAACATTTTCTTGAATCATTATTTACATTGTAATAACTTATAGTATTAGTTTTGCCTTCTGTTTTAACCTTGCATGTCCAAGAAATACACTGGGTAGTTAAAAGAATAGCAATCATATCATAATATATGTTGAGGGATAGAATATATCATATTAAATGGTGAACCCAACTTTGATTTACAGATGTGTGCCAGAAAATCACAGATCATTTGCTTTAGGTGTTCATATGCTCTTTCTACGAATTTTAGGTAAGTTTAAAGTTTGACAAAAGAAATTTCATGGCAGAAATAATATTGTAAGTCTAAGGACTATAGATTTAAGGGGCAAACCAAATTTGACCAAAAACCGGAGTGTCCATCCTGTCATTTTTTTTCCCTCAGAGTACACATGAGTAATAGTTTATTACAATATTGCTATTGTTTTGATCTACTAAATGAGGATTAAAGTAGAGAAAGAACTATGCCAGTTTTCACTATTGTTATTGGAAATCCATCCCTTCCTGGTTGCTTTGACCAACATAAATTTGACTGAAAATCCTTCATTGAGAACTGTTAGCCCAAGTTTCCATTTGTTCCTATGCATTGCTTTATATGAGGCTGCTAAAAACAGGAAGACAGTTTTTTTTTTCATCCCCAAAATATATTCTGCTTGTCATTTTGCTCCTTATAATGAAATGTCAGACTATACAAAACAGTTTTACTGCAATATGTTACAATTCTATATCATGCATTCTTTATTTTCAAAGATCTCAGTTTGTAAGTAGTCTTAGTCATATCCTCTTCTTCTCCAAAGCAAGTCACAAAAGCCTGCATGGTTTTCTTTTTTTCTTTTTCTTTTGGTAAAAGTTTTATTGATTTTAATGACAGACAAAAAACATATAAGACATAAAACATAACAAAAAAAAAATTATATCATTTTTCATAAATTTACAGTGTATCGGTTGGTTTACCACTCCCTTTTGTGCATCCATTTCATAGTCATCAAAATAATTATATTACATAATAACTCACATTATCCATCATCAATAAAATATCCCAATATCATTATTGAACAATCATTTGACTATAATTTTACTAATTCATACTTAAGCGAGATAACTATAATTAAATTAAATTATTTTATAACAAATCATAGAATCATACCAAATGTATCTTAATAAAATATTCTTAAAAATTATCAAAATGAAGAAAAATTATATATTCATTATTTCCTAAATTTCTAAATATTCTATTATTATATTGTATTATCTAACCATTGATAAAAGATATCCCAAACTTCATAAAATTGTTTATCTTCTTGTTCTCTAATTTCAAATGTCA
Organism: Hydrophis major; assembly: GCA_033807585.1. Lineage (NCBI taxonomy): Eukaryota > Metazoa > Chordata > Lepidosauria > Squamata > Elapidae > Hydrophis > Hydrophis major. Next base: position 322,535,508 of record CM066329.1, read on the forward strand.
ATCTACTCATTTCAGCACATTCCAATATTTTCTTAATAATTTCTTCCTCTAATGGTATTTTCTCACTCTTCCAATGTTTAGCAAATACAATCCTAGCCGCTGTTAATACATTTACAATCAAATACTTTAAATTTTTATTATATATATCAGGTACGATTCCCAATAAAAAAATCTCTGGCTTCAAATCTATGTGTTTCTTTGTCATTTTTTCCAGCCATATGCAAATTCTACTCCAGTATTTCCTGGCCTCCTCACAAGTCCACCACATATGGTAATATGAGCCAGTATCTGATGACATTTCCAGCACTTTTCAGATATATTCTTGAACATTCTTGCTATTCTTGTTGGGGGAAAGTGCCACCTGTAAAACATCTTATACAAATTTTCTTTATATGCTGTTGACTGTCATTTTATAATTTTGTGACCACAATTTTTGCCATTTCTCTAAATCAATCCCACATCCAAAATTCTTCCCCCAAGCAATCATTGTTTCTTTAACTTGTTCTTCCTCTAATTTTATTTCCAACAAATAACTATATAGTTTTTTAATCACTTTTTCATCAGTACCTGTCAAAATCCTGTCTAAATCAGTCAATTTATCATAAAATCCTTCTATTTTAGAATCTTTAAGATACCTTGCATGTATTTGCGCATATGAAAACCAATTCATCTTTATACCTTGTTCTTCTAAATTTTGCATTGTTTTAAGTTCACCCTTTTCATCCAATATTTCCCCATATCTAACTGTTTGTTCCTTCTTATAAGTTATAGGAGCTTCAATAGTTGATAACCAAACTGGAATTTTCAAATAACATTGTTTCTTAATTTTCTCCCAATTCAACCATAACGATTCCCGTATATAATGCCTTCTAAAATAACCCTGTGATTTAGTTCCCTTATACCATAAAAACGCATGCCAACCCAATAATAAATCATGACCTTCTAATGTCAACAATCTAGTCTTTCTTAGCGTTATCCATTCTTTAACCCACATTAAGTTTGCAGCTTGATAATACAACTCCCAATTAGGAAGGCCAAATCCTCCTCTAATTCTAGCATCCTGTAAAAGTTTTAATTTTATTCTCGCTTTCTTGCCTTGCCATATATACTTCAACACAATTTTATTTAATTCTTCGAAGTAATCCTTACTTAACCGAATTGGTATTGTTTGGAACAAATATAAAATTCTGGGTAAAATATTCATCTTGATTGTTGAAATTCTACCTATCAATGACAATTGTAGGTTTTCCCATTTTTTCAGGTTGGATGTTATCTGCTGTTTAAGCTTAATATAGTTATTCTCTTTCAGTGTAGTACATCTTGACGTCAAATATATCCCCAAATATTTAACTTTATTCGTAACTTGAATTTTCAATAAATCTGCCAGCTCTTCTCTTTGTCTTAATAACATGTTCTTTGTCAGAATCTTTATTTTGTCTTTATTTATTTTTAAACCAGCCATCTCACCATACGTCTCTATCTTTTCCAATAGTTTTAAAGCTGTCTCTAAAGGGTCTTCCAAAATAAAGACCAAGTCATCCGCAAAGGCTTGCAATTTGAATTCCTCCTTTCATTCCTTTTATGTTTATATCCTCTCTAATATTTCTATTTAAGACTTCCAAGGTCCATACAAATAACAAAGGAGATAATGGGCATCCTTGTCTTGTACCTTTTTTAATATTGATAGAGTCTGTGAATTCTCCATCTATCATTACTTTTGCCGTTTGTTTATAATATACGGCTTCTATTGCTTGGATGAATTTTCTAGCAAAGCCCATCTGTTCCAATAGTAATAACATAAATCTCCAATTCACATTATCAAATGCCTTTTGGGCTTCGAAGAATATCAAAGCCATTTGTTTTTCCGGGTGCGCCTCATAATATTCCAATGTGTCCAGGATTACCCTCATATTGTCTTTAATCTGTCTCTTTGGTAAAAATCCATTCTGATCAGAGTGAATAAAGTTATATAGATATTTTTAAAGCCTTTCTGCCAAGATTGAAGCAAAGATTTTATAGTTTGCATTCAATAAGGAAATAGGTCTATAGTTCTTAATTTGTAATGGGTCAACCCCTTCTTTTGGAATAAGTGTAATATAAGCTTCTGACCATGTTTCAGGTATTTTCTTATTTATCATAACTTCATTCATGACTTCTAACAGTGGAATGCTCAACGATTCTTGTAATGTTTTATAAAATTCTGCCGGGAAACCATCTGGTCCTGGTGCTTTTCCATTGTTCTGTCTGTTGAGTGCTTCGGTTAATTCCATCATTGTTATAGCACTTTCTAACATTTTCGAGTTTCATCAGGTATCTTAGGTAGGTTAGCATTTTGTAAATACTGTTTAATTTTTTCCTCATCAAGATCCTCCTGTTTATATAATTGTCCATAAAAATCTCGAATGATTGCCTTTTTCTCCTTTTTTCCATAACAAATTTGACCATGATCATCTATTAACTGTGATATTTTCCTTGACTCTTTCTCTTTTCTCAACTTATATGCTAACCATCTACCTGGCCTATTTGCATCTTCAAAATAGTTCTGTTTAGCACTTCTAATTTTTTGTGCCAGTTCTTCTTTCTCTTCTTGATCCATTTTATGTTTAATTATGTCCATTTTAAGTTTGATATCTTTTTTCTGTGGCATCTGTAATTCTTTTTCCAGTTTTTGATGGTCATCTTCTAAAACATTAATCATTTGCCTCTTCCTAATGTTCTTTTTCTTTGTATAATCAATTATTAATCCTCTTGCATATGCCTTCATTGTATCCCAAACATTCTGTATTGAAGTATCTTTTTTTTTTGTTTTCATTGAAGAAGAAGGCCAATTCTTTTTCCATCCATTGTATAAAATCTTTTTCCTTTAAAATAGTATTGTTTAATGTCCATCTAGATCTTCTTTTTTGTCCTTTCCATTTAATTGTCATTGGATTATGGTCTGCCCATGTACTTGTTTCAATATTTATTTCTTGAATATTAGATAGTAATTCTGTTGATGTCCAAATCATATCTATTCTGGACCACGATAAATGCCTGTTTGAATAAAAAGTATATTGTTGAGTTTTAGCATTTCTTTCTCTCCATATATCTTTTAAATTTAGTTCATCTGTCATTTTAAAAAAGGATTTAGGGAGAGTTTTCCTATTTTGTCGTGTTGTTTTTACTGTATAGTCCAGTTTATTGTCTACAATTCCATTAAAGTCCCCCATCATAAGTATGTTAACATAGTCCAGTTCAATTATTTTCATATGTAATTTTTTATAAAATTCTTCTTGTTAATCATTTGGGGCATAAATTGCAACCAAGAGTGTTTTTATATTATTATCCACTATTTCAACTATTAATACTCTTCCGTCTTCATCAGTATAAATCAATTTGGCTGGAGTGGTTTCTTTGACGTACAAAACCACTCCTTTTTTCTTACAATGAGTCAGAGAAGTGAATATTTTCCCTAACTTTGGTCGTATCAATTATTGTTCATGTTGTTTTTTAATGTGTACTTCTTGTAAGCAAATTATATCAAATTTTAGCTTCTCTGATTTATAAAAAGTTTTCCTTCTTTTGATAGCTGAATTCAGTCCATTTATATTCATGGAAATCAGTTTTTTTTTCCCATGGTTATGCTTTATATTTAGGTCTAACAGCTCTCGTGGATCTTATTTCACGTTGTTCTTTGATCTCCATTTGTCCACCTATTGTGCCTTCTTCTTTTTCCATCTCCATTTGGTCCTCTTCAAATTCAGTTAAAATCTTTTCTTTTTCTCTCTCTATTTCTCTTCTTTTGAAAAATTCCTTATAAAACATTTCTGCTTTTGCAATTGAATAAATTCTGTGTCTCTGTTCTTGCCATGTAAACATTAATCCTTCTGGAATCAGCCATCTATAGTTCACCTCTTTTTTCAATAGCATTTTAGTCAAAAATCGATATTTTCTTCTAATCTCTCTCACTTTTCTAGGTACTTTTTTTAAAACCAAAATCTCTTTGCCTTTATATTTCAACCCCTTCTCTCTTACCACTTGTAATATTTGGTTTTTAAAAGTTTTTTTTAGTGAATCTAACATGAACCTCTCTTGGTAATTGGTTCCTCATCGCATATCTTGTGAAGACTCGATATATCTCATCTACTCCATCCATCATCTTTTCCTCTGTTATTTCCAAGACTCCAGCCAAAATTTCAATCATTACTGCCGCCAAGTTTTGTCCTTTTTCTTCCTCGATATTTTGGAATCTAAGATAAAATTCTGACCTGTCCATCTCCCACTTCAACATCCCACTTTTTTCTTGTTCGACCATTGTTAATCTGTTATTGATATTCCCAATTGTATCATCTCTTTGCTTGTCTTTCTCTTCTATTTTTTGGATTCTCTCATCATGTTTCACCATCATTTGTTGAAAATTTTCAAATTTCTCATCCATCTTTCCAATTCTTTGGTCAATATTCTCCATTCTTTGTTCCATACTCATTTTAAGATCTTGTATTCCTTGCATAACCATCGTTAAATCCACTTGCGCTTTGTCTTGCTTCACCATTGTTGAGAGTCGTCCTCCAGATGACGGGGAGATGGGAGCAGAAGTTGAGATGCCCACAGGTAAAATTTTGTTACTCATTTCGATAACTCAGGGTCTTCCGGGTCTTTTAATCCAATTAGTGAGGTAGCCAATTATAATCCAATTTTAAAAAAGGAAAACACCACAAAAAATGAAAAACAAAACCAGCAATAAGTAAAAAGCCCAAAATTAAAAAGAAAAAAAAATTCTTCAGGTTCTTCAAGACCTTAATCCAATTGTAAAATACGCAAATATAATTCAAAAGTAAAAATTAAAAAATAAAGAGAAAAAAAGAAGCAAAATAAAGCCCAATAATATCAAAAAATAATAAGCAAAGAAAAAGAGAGTTCTTCAAATTCTTCCCACCTTAATCCAATTGAAAAACCTCAGAAAATGAAAAAAAGCCATAAAAATAAGTCAAAAATAGAAATCAAAAGGCAGACATCCCCATGAAAAAAAGAAAAAAAGCAAAAAAAGAATATTTTGAGGCTTCCCCTTTAAAAAAAATAAAAATAAAAATAAAAGATAATAAAAGATAAAAAATAAATATATCAATATTACAAAATAGTGTAGGGTTGGAGGGGAGGGATGAAACAATTAATAAGGAGTTAAAAAAAAAAAAAAGACACACACTGCCTTTTATTTATCCAAGGCTCTTATTTGACTTCTCCACAAATTTCAAAGCCAAACTTCAAATATTCATTTAATAATAGAAGTTCCAAAGAGCACCTGTATAAACATCCTCCAGTACCCTTCCCTCTATCTTATCATTTCCAGTAGCCTTGAGAAAAGTTTTTCAAACAAAAGTTTTTCAAGTTCAAACAGAATATTTTCAAGCCTCTAGTTGGCAGTGTTACAAAGTTTCTTCAATCCACTCCCCCTTCTTCCCCCCTGAAAAAAGCCTAAAAAGAGAGAGAGAAAAAAGGTATGTATGTATATTTGTGTATATTAAAAAAAAATATAAAAGGGGGCCTCTATTTTAAAAAATATAAACAGTCAGAAAGGCGAAGAGAAAGCAAGTAAATATAAAAATGTAAAAGAAAAAAACCAGTCTGATTACCTAGATCGCAATAGAAATTCAGTAAAGAAAAAAAAAAGTAAAAATAAAAAGCCAAGCCTCACTTTGACATTACTAAAAAAAAAAAAAATTGCTGCTAAATTCTGTCAATAAGTTTACAGATTTCTTCTCATATTAGAGTGTTCTTAAGTCCCAAGCAAAAAAAAAGATCCTCACCAGCCGATACACTTCTTTCTATCCCGTTCTTCCGGAGCTGTCCCAGCTTCAGCAGCCTAATGGCTGCCTCTCCGCCGTTGGCAAAGGGGCTTCTTCTGGATCGACCAGGGACTTGCGATGTCCCCGGAATCTACAGAACGCGCCCCTTACTGTCACCGTCACTACGAGACGGTTTAGGTCCATTGGGACCGACCAGGGGTGAAGATATCAGCTGTGATCTCGGAGCCCCGAGATCGCAGCTGTATCGCGGTGACGAAGCTCCGCCTTCCAAAAGCCTGCATAGTTTTCTGTAATCTCCCAAAAATCATCTTGCTACATTAGTTTCTCTTTTGGCACAGAGACCAAGTGAAGTGAAACTATGCACAGAGAGTGCAAGAAATTATTGGCATCATTTCTGCCACATTTTTTTTGAAGGAGAAGAGAAAGCTAAACAGGAGAACATATTTTAGGTCTTGACCTAACTGGAAAAAAAATGTATTTTCGAAAAGGAAGCTGATCTATTTTCTGAATAGGATTAAAACGTCAAGTAAACAATCACTGGTAGTTAGCTTTTATGAAACAAACTGAAGTCAGGAAAACATATATCACAATTCAGGAAGACTTGCTTTCCATAAAAAGAGACTTTGTATCAGAAAAACTGTATAGGTAGTTCCTGAGGAACATCAGTGGCTAAGGAAGCACTAGAATTCATTCATCCCTAACTAATGCCTAGACCCCACTCTCTAATAATGAGATTTAAAACTATAAAGAGATGTCAAAGTATCCACAAAACCACCTTACTTGAAATGTCAATTTTATGTGAGATGTTATTGTTTGTTGATTAGAATTTACAAAATTTAGGAATGAGATTGCCAACATCTTAAATATTTTAGCCACTTTGAAGATTTTTGAGGAAGGGTTTAGCTCTTACAAAACCTTTGGGTGGGGTGGGGTGAGGTGGAGAACTAAAAATGGCTAACTTTAAGGCATTTAAAGATTTATTCAAAAATACATTCAATAATTTGTCTACAACTTTAGCAAGGGATTTCTTGTTGAGATCATTTGCACATTTAAATTTATATATATCTTAAGATCTTTATTTTCTATTTCATAGTTTCAGTCATCTGTAGAATGTATTCTGTTATACATAGTTTCAGTCATCTATAGATTGTATTCTGTTATAATTTTGTATCACTCCATCTTATGTAGGCACTATTCCTGGCCCAATCCTTTTTGGTATCTCAATAGATGATTCTTGCACTCTCTGGTCTACAGATAGATGTGGACGTAAAGGAGCATGTTGGACCTATAACAATACTAAAATGGCATATTTGCTATTTGGTATAAGTAAGTGTCTTTGTTTTCCTTAAAAATGAAGAAATTATGCTAAAGGGATCAGCTTCCAATTACTTCGTTCTTTAATTTCTTTGGTTTGGTATATAAACAAAATAAATCAATCAGTGTTTTTTGATCATCAATATCAAAAACAATATTTCTCAACATTGGCAACATTAAGATAGGTGGATTTCAACTCCCAGAATTCCCCAGCCAACCATGCATGGAGAGGAGACATAATTTCTTTCTGTGCATAGAACAGTGTTGCCTGCCTCTTTTGGCTCCATTCATTTAATCACCAGTATAGTCACTTAATGACCGCACTTGGGAGAGCCACATTAGTGAACATCGAGCAAGGCAATCATGCAGACATCTCACTTAATGACTGCAATTACTTATGACTATAATTGAAGGCTCAATTATGGTCATAAGTTGAAAACTGTAGTAGAGATCACCTCGTAAGTTGTCTAACTGAACCAATTCAAGGCCAGAACCATAATTATTTGAAATTTATATTGAAACAATCTAATATTAATTAGTTACAGGCTCAATGGGTCAAACATCAGTTTGGCAGTTTTAATCAAAGAAAAGTGTTAATTGGCAGAGATCAGAGCATGGAAGCTGCTATATAATTTGCAAGTCTTGTTTCTTCAGAGTTTTAAACAGTGCAGGTCCTACCTATTGTCATGTGATAAGGATACATATAAAAGCTATTGTTATAATGGTAGCTTAGAAGGTTGTGGGTTTTTTTTTCCTTTTAAAGTAAGAAGATAAATTAACAGCCATATTTAATTTATTTTTTGTTTAATTTATTTTTGCAGGTGCATGTTCCAAAGCAATTTCTCTAATTTTTACTATCATATCATATGTATTATATAAGCCTCCCCCAGATATTGTTGCCGATTCGAAGACACAAGATCAAACAAGCTCTTCAGTACGGCTTTGAATGAGGAGCAAAGTATTCTTTCTAGTGAAAGTCAAAGAAAAAATCTTTAGTGATGTCCAGTGGCAGCTGTAACTTCTGAGTACCAGCACTGGGGGGCTCTGAGCAAGTCATTTAATTCTTTTTTTTAAAAAAATAAACACACTTTTACTTTAAATCCGTTTTACTTCAAGTGTATCTCAGTCTCATGAAACTTTTTACTTTCTCAAGAGAATGGTATGATTTTTGTAATGTAGAATGTCTAAATATTTTAACCAAAAATCAACTTTAGAAACTCATTTAATTGATTGTAGGAAGATAAGAGATTTCTATGGGACACGAAAGTACTTTGATAAGAAACTGTATCTCTAATTTTGCAGGCTCATTTTTTCAGTCTGAGTGCCATCATTTTGCCTGTTAGGACTCAGGACATTGAGAGGATTATGGGCCAGGATAAAATGAAATAAAATTATATCTGTTAACATGACTACTAATCAAATAGTTACTAATTTTTCACATTAATACATTTTAAAATTATACCTTTATGTATTTTATTTACTTCCCCATTTCTACTCTAAGTAATCAAAGGCAGCTTTCAAAATTAATGTCCCCATTTCATAATACTATATTGCTCAAGTGTCTGTGGAGATTCTCAATCATCCATGTCATGGTTGTCTCAAAGGTGCTTTTCCAAGAGGCAACTGGACTTTCTGGTTTTTCTTTGAAGATGTTTCACTTCTCATCCAAGCGGTGGAATTCCCTACCATCCAATAAGAGCTGAAAAAGCTTCTTGGATGAAAATTAAAACATTTTAAAAGAAAAATTGCTCAAGGTGAAAAACATTTACTAAAATTAACCCTAGCATCTGCACTTAAACCATTGAACAATTTTCTAAATGCTAAAAGAGTGGAGGCCAAGTATTATTCCCAAGGAAATACACTGTATAATGTGGGAACAACACAGAAGGGTGGTCCAATTCTACATGTCACAAAAATTGGCCTTTTAAAGGTCATCGTCAGAAGAGCAGTCCTTCAGATAGTGAGATCCTAAGCTCTTTAGGATTAGGGGATCAATGACAACACTTTGGGAGTTTGGATTAGAAAACCTCCAAAGTCCTTCCCAAATCTGTTATTCTGTTACTTTAAATTGTGCCTAGTAACAAACATCTGGTCCTATGCAAGTATTTTCATATAGGTATTGTATAATGCTTGAACCAAAAAAAAACAATTTCTGGATATTTTTCATAGGTAGGCCCACATTAAGTATATGGGGATAGTCACGATAGGATATAATCAAGGCATGGGTAGCCTTCATGACATCTGATTGGTTCAGAACAAGTCCCACCTGATATATTAGGTATAATTATTCAGAGCTATTCTTTACCTCAGCTACCATGTATGAATCCAATGATAGCTGAGAATCAAAGACTATTTTCAGATAGAAAACTTATTTTTTTCTATGGGAAGTGGAAAGACGCTGAATATAAGTTCCCACATACATTTTCCTATTTTGCAAAACAATATTTCCATCTTCTCTAAGTTTTACTTTAGTATATTTTTCCTCATTCAACCCTCTTGCATCCTTGGAGTTGGGTGAGATAGATGAGGATAGTTTAGGTTTGTCAGCATGACACACACTTTTAAAATTTCAGCTTAATTTCCCCAAGAAGAAACCCTGAGGATCATCAAAGATCTTTGATTGTAAGCCCAGGTTTTGAGTAGTAGTCCTCAGACACCACATCCTAGACATGGCCTTGCAGTACTATAATTATTATAGAGTGATGCCTTCATGGCCCAGTCCTGCCAGGCAGCCTAAATGGATATTATGAGATTCAAGAAGTCCAGAGTTTATACCATTTCCTTTCAGTTTCTGACATTAGTCATCTACCAAGGAAACAAGTGTAGTTTCCTTACCATGACCAACTGAAAGGCTAATTCATAAAGAGGTAGAAAATTATATCATTTACCGTATATACTCGAGTATAAGTCAACCCGAATATAAGTCGAGGCACCCAATTTTACCACAAAAAACTGGGAAAACTTATTGACTCCAGAAAAAGTCGAGGGTGGGAAATGCAGCAGCTACTGGTAAATTTCAAAAATAAAAATAGATACCAATAAAATTACATTAATTGAGGCATCAGTAGGTTAAATGTTTTTGAATATTTATTTCAAAGAAAAACAGTAAACTAGCTCTGTAAGTGGAAAAGAGAGCCAACAAAACCAATATGGTATCAACAATAACTTTAAAAGTACAAAAACCTTAGCTCAATCAGCAACCAAGCTAAAACACAAGAGTTAAAATCCTTCAAAACTGGATTCCTCTTCATCATCTGTATGTCCAAACAGTCACTCTCTCCCTTGCAAGAAAAAAGCATGTGTATGTGCTGCATGTACATCCTGTTTTGGAGAGCCACCATCTCTTTCACAGCTCTCCCTCATGCCTCCATTGCATGTGCACACATGCCATGGCTCAGTAGTAGGTCAACATACAGATGTCACACTAGGTTCCCTCCTCAAAAGGAACATCCAACCTTTCTTGAGAAGTACAAACTTCATCTGTTCAGGATTGTGGTGACAAAGATGAAGGAGGATGGGGCTGAGAGAAGGGAAGGGAAGAAAAGATCATTGACAGGGAGAAAGACAGGGAGAAACACCTGGAAGTGTGAGCCCTCGAGTTTCCTTAGGGAAGACAAGACAACAAGGGGAGAGGAGAGGAGGAGGAGGAGGAGAGTTAAAAAAAAAAGAGTGGGAAGCCAACTCACGCATGCCATCAAAGCCAGGGGGAAGCAGGGCTTTCTCCGCCTGCTGCCGCCAGAGGAGTGCAGGGGGGGAGTGCGGGGAAAGGGGGTTCGTGCCGAGGCTCCGCAAGTGATTACCAGATTTGCAGCTCTGTTTGTTGGTGAAGCTGGAAGCGCGCAACACAGGAGCTTGCGGGGCCCCCGGGTGCCCGTTAATGGGGAAGGAGAGGCCGCTTGGGGTCACCAGGCTCAGGCAGCCTCCCCCGCCCCCTAGCCTAGCAGCGAAGAGCTGCTCCGGGGGCTCCCGCCACGGCGCAGCCAGGCACTTTGTCTCACTGCCCCCGGAGCAGCTCTTTGCTGCTAGGCTAGGGGGCGGGGAAGGCTGCCTGAGCCTGGCGGTTTCTTGGCAAAGCTGGAAGCGCGTAACACAGGAGGTCGCGGGGGCCCCGGGCGCCCATTAATGGGGAAGGAGAGGCCGCTTGGGGTCGCCAGACTCAGGCAGCCTCCCCCGCCCCCTCCCCTAGCAGCGAAGAGCTGCTCCGGGGGGTTCCCAACACGGCACAGCCAGGCACTTTGTCTCGCTGCCTCCGGAGCAGCTCTTCGCTGCTAGGTTAGGGGGCGGGGTAGGCTTCCTGAGCCTGGCGGTTTCTTGGCGAAGCTGGAAGCGCGCAACACAGGAGGTCGTGGGGGCCCCGGCCGCCCGTTAATGGGGAAGGAGGGGCCGGTTGGGGTCGCCAGGCTCAGGCAGCCTCCTCCGCCCCCTCCCCTAGCAGCGAAGAGCTGCTCCGAGGGGTTCCCGCCACGGCACAGCCAGGCACTTTGTCTCGCTGCCTCCGGAGCAGCTTTTCGCTGCTAGGCTAGGGGGCGGGGGAGGCTGCCTGAGCCTGGCGGTTTCTTGGCGAAGCTGGAAGCGCGCAACACAGGAGGTCGCGGGGGCCCCGGCTGCCCGTTAATGGGGAAGGAGAGGCCGCTTTGGGTCGCCAGTCTCAGGCAGCCTCCCCCTCCCCCTCCCCTAGCAGCGAAGAGCTGCTCCGGGGGGTTCCCACCACGGTGCAGCCAGGCACTTTGTCTCGCTGCCCCGGAGCAGCTCTTCGCTTCTTGGCGAAGCTGGAAGCGCGCAACGCAGGAGCTCGCGGAGGCCCCGGGCGCCCGTTAATGGGGAAGGAGAGGCCGCTTGGGGTCGCCTGTGTAGCCTCAGTGGGTAGACAGCCACGGTGGCGATGCTGCCCTGGAGGCGCGATCAGTTGCAGCCACGCCAGCGCAGGCCAGGCATGGTGCCGTAGCGGCTGACTCGAGTATAAGCCGAGGGCAGTTTTTTCAGCACAAAAAATGGGCTGAAAAACTCGACTTATACTCGAGTATATATGGTATATCTGTCTGAAGTTGCAAGTCCTCTACCTTCTTGTTCACCTTTCCCTAAACTAGATTTGAGAATGACCTATAATTGTACAGATCTTTCATGTCAAGGAACTTTCTCATTAGTAAAAGCATTATTACTTCCTCTTCCAAAGAGATAAAGATCACTTCCTTTAAGGATTGATCCGTTTAATCAATCAAGGAGAAGTCCAGGATTATTATAGCCAATTTAATCATCTGGAGGCATAAATTACAGGTTGCAAGATTATAGCCCTAAGAATTTCCCTAAAACTGGTATGAAAACCGATCTAAAACAGATCTAATCAACTCGATTCACTAAGAACAATGGGAGTAGCCCACACTGAGTCAATAACTGTTTCACCACACTCACAAATCAAAACTGGAGTTCACCAGCATTATTCAAAATGGTCTTGGGCCATTTCCAAGGACTTGATGAGCTGTGACTAAGACTTTCAGCACTGATGTATTAATTTCAGCACTCATATCATTTCAAGTATTCCTTTGATTCATAAATGCTAAGTGACATTTTGGCCTATATTTATAAGAAATCTCTGACTGTAGGTATAATGAGAGACTATTGTTATTTGCATTTATAAAGCATGGAGTACTATTCTGCTATAGTGTTCATCTACTTGTTCTGTTTCATGTTGTTATCTGAGAATGGGCATTGTGAATAAGGCTGTTGAATGGGAGTTTTAACTGCAACATGCAAACAAGGGAAATCAGCTATAACTTAATCAACCTCTGATTTCCTTTTTCAGTGCTTGGTGTATACTAGTCACTGTAATGGTAAATGATTTTATAATGGTTACATATGTTCTCAATATTTTTTTTTTTTGAGAATATGGGTTTGTTATATTAATGGCTGACTCTATGGACAGTTTTGTAACATCATTTCAAAATGAAAAGTTGAGAAAGAAAATAATTTAACCTTATTTTAAGCAAGTTAAAAAAAATGTGGAGGTGCCTTCAATATTTGAACTTTGAGGTATGTATGTAGTTGGTGGCTGCTCCAGCATTCTTACATTTCACAGATATGCCTTTGACTTCTGCATAGAAATGTGATACTGCATTTTTCAAATTGCTTTGGAGCTCCCCCTTATGATTTAGAAAAGGTACTTTATTTTGTTCCAAAAACATTATTTTAAAGTTGCTTATTTGAAAGCAGCAGACAGTTCATTATTAACCTTGTTATGCATATTTTTCTATAGAGACTATTTTTGTCTGTGTTTTAAACACCTTTATTTCAGAATATTTAAACTTCATAAGTGTTTGGAAGCATAGTTATAAATAACGACATAGATAATAATTTATCAAACTTGCATGCTGCTCAACTCTCAGCTACTGTGAATATTGAATAGAAGGAATATTGTAGCATCTTTTGGCCTGGCTTACCCCAGTTCAAACCTTATATCATTTTATCCACCCTCAGCATCTGATGAAGTGAGCTGCAGCCAAGAAAACTTTTGCCTTTTAATAAAATGCTTTAGTTGGAAAAGGTGCTACCAAACTCCTTCTGATTAATGTTACCATGAACACAGGTTTCCTCTACAAGATAATCAGATTGTATTGCCAGAAAATCTTCTGTGAATATGAAGACATTCTGTCTTCCATAGAGAACTGTTCTATCTGCAGTCAATAAGGTGTTCTTTAAAAGTTTCCAGGATATAACTCAAAGGCTTCTGTTGAGTGCTGATGTGTAGCATGTCAGGAATATATTTTCTGAAAGAAAGAAAAGGCAATAATTTATGCAAATAATCTGAATAGACAGCATTCAGTTGCATTTAAATACTTTTTTCCACAATATTTTAAATGAAAGAAGCATTCATTTTAGATAATTGTACAATGTAAATGATGTTGAAAATTTACATTGTTCAGTGCAAACCTATGTAATTTATTTATACTGATTAAAGCACATTTCAAAGTTGGCATTAATGCATTTGGATTGTAGACTCTGTTATCCCAGCAAATCACTAACAATGGAGATACAATGTAGGCAATGGAGTATTTGTGGACAACCATGTGACTTCTAGACTCTCCCGGCCGTGACTTTTAAAAATACATGCATTTCAAATTCTGAAGAATAAGAAGCTACATGCAGCAAAGCAGCATCTTATCTATATCATCCATGTCTATATCTGTCTTTAACTCTTACATATACCCCATAGAATAAAAATGAGGGACAAGTGCAGCTTAGTGCCTTGTTTGAAGATGTGTCTACTTACCCAAAATGACTATGACTAAGTGTTGAACTAAACCCAAGTTACCTTAAGTGGTGTCCATGGAATGTAGAAAAAAAATACAAGATGACACCCACAATAGAGTAACCAAAGCCCTGCCTATTTTTTATGTACGTCATGTGCAATACACACAAAACAGGCATGGCTTTGATTATATCATAAAGACCATCACCTTTAACTTTTAAAAACATACTTACACCCTCCTGGCCACTTTAGTTCAATCCAACACCTTACCATACTACCACTTCTGAAAAATCTAATTGTCCTTGGCATGATCATATTTATTTGCCATAAATTCATAGTAGTTGATTCAAATTAAATAGAATTAGTCTTACAACTGTAATCTTGGTATGTGTCCACTTACCTTTAATTTTTATTTTACATTTTTATTGTTAAGAAGACACAAGTTCCAATAAAGAGTTAAAAGTGAAACTTAACATATACCCAGTTAGACACTTTTCAATGAAGATTTTTTTTTTGACTAAATGTATTATTCATGGAAAATGATTAGAAAGATCAGATATGTGTATGTGTCTGGGGTGGAATTAGGGAAGAAGCAAAGGAATTGTTTCATCCATCAATTAATATACATTCAATTTTACTTGGGACATCTTTTTCATGTAACAAGAAACAAGCAATTGGATCATAGCATCTTGGAACATCATCAGAAGAAAAAGTCTTTACATATCTTTGCTTTAGACCAGGAGTTTCAAACTGGATTTCTTCAAGGGCCAGATTAGCATTGCAGTTCTCCTCTGCAGGGCGGTGATGGGGGGGACAAGTGGTGGGACAGATACCTCCTGCACTACCCTGCTGGCCAAAATGGAACGTGGGGGTTCCACATTGTGCCTCGTTTTCACCTTCCATGGTCTCCTGCAGCATTCTGCCATCTGTTTTCTGGCCCATTTTCTGGCCTGTTTTCAGGCCATTTTCTGGCCTACTTTTGAGCTGTTCTCAGGTCATTTTTCAGGCTGTTTATGGGGCCATTTAGGCTATTTTTAGGCCCATGTTCAAGCTTTTTGGCCCATTTCTGGCTCATTTTCAGGGTATATTTGGTTTGTTTTGGGGCCTTTTTCAGCCTGTTTTGGACCATTGTCAGGCTATTCTTCCAGGCCATTTTCCAGCCTGTTTTGGGGCCTTTTTTTGGCCCATTTTGGCCCATTTTCAGGGCTGCATTTGGCCTGTTTTCCGGCCCATTTTTGGCCAGCAGAGTGCTTCAGGAGGCCAGGGATGGTGAAAATGAGGCGCAGCCCGTTTTAGCTGCCAATGATACCGTGGGTTGCTCCTATGATATTTCCAGGCTGGCCCCATGGGCCAGATTTAACAACCACATGGCCAAATCTGGCCCATGGGCCTTGAGTTTGACACCCCTATTTTAGACAAAAGAAGGGCACTTCCATGTGATGTCATTCTGTTACCCTATTCCTAGGCAATGGCAACTGGAAAGCAACTAGTCCTCAAACCCTTTTGTTTCCTTTTGACTTGTGCTGCACTTTTGAGAAATGGAACTTCCCTCTTGTTTTGCAGTGTAGATTTGAGGGGATACTTTGCTTGAAACATAGCAGAAAAGCACCTCTTTGAACTTTGCACAGCTCTACCACTGTTGCTAACATTAAGCAAATAATGAATGAGCTGTTTTCCATTATGGGTCAACAGATGGTGCTGTTGCCTCTTGTAATATTTGATAACTTAGTAGTTAGGGTTTGTTCATTTGCAAACAAAATTCAGCAAATATAGTGTAGTACATATATTTTTTCATGAAACCTCCTACCATTTTCTTTAAATCAAGACTTTTCTCTAACCCGTCCCACCCAGCTCACTTTTAGTCTAACTGAAAGACAGATTAGTTACTTAGCTTCAGCTCTGCACTCAAAAGATGTGGAGGTAAGGGCTAAGCTCAGCTGCTCTTGCAGTTACTATTGTCAGTATATGTTGGGATTTCCGCATGCAGCAGCAGGAGTAACTGTTGACTCATTAGCTCACAGCAAACACATCACAAAAATAAACAAAACCACTTCTGAATTTTCACATTAGGATGGGGAGCATGGATTCTAAAAACAAGGAATGTTACATTTTTGCCAAATGTTGCTCTTCTGTAGAACCCTACAAAATGTTTGGAAATAAATCATCTAGACAGGTCTGCAATTGTTACATCACCAAGATAACGCTCTGAAACAAAGGAGACTGACCAAAAATTGATGTCACGAGACTCAGGGTGATCTCCTGTTAACTGATTGGAAGAATTCCAGAAATCATGTTCTGCCTACTTTCCTTAACTGTTCATTCTTTGCAGTCTAATGAAAAGAATTAAATAAAATGAGGCCTAGCAACCTGACCATCAACATCATAATGCTCCAAAAACTGGAGGGTGGCGGGGGGAGGTGCTGGGAAATGAAAGATGTTGAAAAATGCTAAAACTGTGAAGGAAAAAATCAGTAACACTCTCTGTTATATTCTGCGCATGCGTGCAAGAATTGGAGACGAGACGATGAACAGTGAACTTCAACTCTTCATTTAACATTGTGGAACAGAGCAAAAACTACGGCAGCAACAGCCCTTTTTATAGACAAGCTGCTGATCAAGTAACCAATAAGAAATGGAAGCGTTAGTTCCCTTAACCAATGAAAGAGGCCCGCTAATAGCCAATCAGATCCTCCTGAACAGACCAATCAGATGTTGCTATTATCGGCCAATCAGAAGTGCAGGGCCAGAACCCTGCACTTTTCTAAAGGTTTTAATAATCTTTATTTAAGCACTTTTATTAATTCACAACACACCTTCCCCCCAGGTTCCGTTTAAGGGGTGCGGTGATGTAATCTTTGAGGTAGGCAGGTTGTTTAGATTGTCTGTTAGATTTTCGCTGTCCCCCCGGTACTTGTCTATAATCTTGTTTGGGCAGGACGTTTTCTGGCGAGTAGGGTGTCTCCGGTCCTTCATTTAAAAACTCGGTGCCGCTAATGTCCTCGTTGTCCTCTAGCTTTTGTGGGCTTGCCTCTGATGAGGTGTCTCTTTGAGGCAAGTCCACCACCCTCTCTGATCCTTCTTCATGCGTTAAGTCTGAATGCTCACTTCTTCCACTCGTGCTTTCTGCCGTTTCAAACTCAGCCTCCTCGGCATCTCCTCCCCCCTCAGTTTGGAAATTACCAGAGTCGCAGAAACCAGGTTGCAGCCTTGAACACAGCTGATCAATATGGCACTTCCATATTCTTCCGTCGCGACTTTTTACTCGGTACAACCTGGGTCCTGTGACTTGGATTACAGTTGCCTTGACCCACAAAGGATTGCCAGAAAAGTTTCTAGTGAAGACGAAGTCACCTATCTGGAATTCGTGGCATTTTCCACTGGATCCGTATGGTTTTTCTGGTTCATACGATGGGTGTAGTCAGTCAAGGTGGGAGCGGAGTTTTCGTCCCACTAACAATTCAGCCGGAGTCTTGTTGGTGATGCTGTGTGGAGTGATGTGTTGAAGAAAGAGTATCCGGTTAATCTTATCTTTGATATTGCCATAGTCCATTTTATGTAGGGTCTTTTTGACAAATTGTACCATGCGCTCAGCTCTTCCATTGGCCGCAGGATGCGCCGGCGAAGTTAGCGCATGGCGAATACCACAGTCCGCCAAATACGGTTCAAAGGAAAGTGCGGTAAACTGGGGGCCGTTGTCGGATACCAGGATGTCTGGTAGCCCATGGGTTGCGAATAATCTGTCCAATTTCCTGATGACGGATTCGGTTGTGGTACTTTTCATTTCATGGATTTCAAGCCAGTTTGAGTAGGCATCCACCGTTACTAGGAATGTGTGTCCTTTAGTAGGTCCCGCAAAGTCAATATGAATACAGGACCATAGTCCCCTCGGTGTTTCTCACTCTGTTGGGGTTGCTTTCGGTGGGGCATTGCTAATTTCCTGGCATTTGCAACAAGTCTTTACCCAGGCCTCGATCTGC
Organism: Hydrophis major; assembly: GCA_033807585.1. Taxonomy (NCBI): domain Eukaryota; kingdom Metazoa; phylum Chordata; class Lepidosauria; order Squamata; family Elapidae; genus Hydrophis; species Hydrophis major. Next base: position 322,553,825 of record CM066329.1, read on the forward strand.
TTGTCGATACTCGGCCACCATGCGTAGCTTTGTGTGAGCGCCTTCATGCGCACGATGCCGGGGTGGCCTTCATGCAAGGTTTTCAATACCGCTCGTTGCAACCACTCTGGGATGACGACTCTATCCCCCCAAATGATGCAGCCTTTCTGGGAAAACAGTTCCGTCTGTTGATTTTTGAAAGGACTGAAGTTGTCAGGGATTTGATCCAATGGCCATCCTCGCTCGACCCAGCTAAGAACTAGAGCCAAAATGGGATCGCGTTTGGTTTCGATCGCGATATCTCGAGCTGTCAATGGTGGTGATTGAAGTGTCTCAATCTGGAGCATTGTGATGGTTGGAGCTGGGTCATCAATGGTTTCCAGAAGTGGTGCACGGCTTAGTGCGTCAGCGTGGGGGATGGCTTTCCCCGGGCGGTGTTGCAACTTATAATTATATGCAGCCAAGAATTCCGATCAGTGAGTCATTCTGGAGGATAATATATAAGGAGTTGGCTTGTCTCCCACTATAATCCCCAGCAAAGGTTTGTGGTCAGTAACTATAGTAAAAACTCGCCCATAAATATATTCATGAAATCATTTAACAGCAGAAACTACAGCAAGAGCTTCTTTATCGATTTGACTATAGTTACGTTCAGCTTTTGATAGCATTTTTGAAAAGTAGGCAATAGGGGTTTCACTGCCGTTTGGTAACACATGGCTCAAAATGGCACCCATTCCGAATGGTGATGTATCACAGGTAATCGTTAAAGGCAAAGTCTCGTTATATTGCATCAAAACAGCATTGGAGGTCAATAAGTTTTTTCTTGTCGGAATGCATGTTCCTCTCTGTGTCCCCAAACCCAGGTTGCCTTTTTGTCCAACAAATGATGTAGGGGCTCGGCTACAGTTGCTTTGTGGGGCAGGAAGACGTTGTAAAAATTGATAAGGCCCAGGAAAGCTTGGAGATCAGTCTTATTTCTGGGCCTTGGGGCGTTCTTGATTGCCCTGAGCTTGCTATCGGTGGGGTGAATGCCTTGTTTATCGATTAAGTATCCCCAAAATTCTACTTTATCCGTACATAGTTGACACTTATTTTTTTTAACTTTGAGACCAGAGTCTTTAAATTTCTGGAGAACCGAACTCAGGCGCTCCCTTAGTATTTCTCTAGTTGGAGCAGCAATTAAAATGTCATCAAAATATGGTACAACCCCTTTTATCCCCTGTAATAGTCTCTCCATCAAGCTCTGAAAAATTCCTGGGGCTACGCTAACTCCAAATTGGAGTCGGTTGTATTTAAACGCACCTCAGTGGGTAACAATCGTTTGTGCCTCTGCCATTTTTTTATCTACAGGAAGTTGTTGGTATGCCTGTGCTAAATCCAATTTAGCAAAGACTTTTCCACCCCCCAGGGAATGGAGAAGGTGTTGTACCACCGGTACCAGGTAAGCGTTCTGCTGAAGGGTGTGATTCAGGGTGGCTCGGTAGTCCCCACAAATTCTTAACGATCCATCAGGCTTAATGGGTGTTACGATTGGGGTTTCCCAGGGAGCGTGGTCGGTTGGTTCTAACACACCCTGGGCTATTAATTTATCAAGCTGTTCGTCAATCTTTGGTTTAAGGGCAAATGGAACTTGACAAGGCTTAAGGCGGATGGGAGCTACTTCGGGGTTAAGGTTAAATGATATCAGAGTCCCCTTGTACTCACCTAATTTTTCTGCAAAGATGTCCTGGAACTCTCGGACAAGGGCCTCTTCCCAGTCGTTGCTGTTGGTTCAGTGAATTCCGGCTACTTCAATTCCAAGTGGAGCGAACCATTGGAGGCCTAACAAACTAGGCCGGTCCCTGTCGACTACGGTTAGTGGTAGGGATGCAGTACAATTTTTAAATGAGACATGGACTTTGCTGGATCCAACAACTGGAATTCGATTTCCTTGGTAGTCCTTGAGTATGATTCTTTGGAACCTGAGGTCTTGCCGCCGGACGGTGGGAATTAATTGTTTAAGTGTCCTCCAGGAAACCATCGAGAGGGACGATCCTGAATTGACTTCCATCATGCAGGGCTGGTTTTCGATGGCGACCTTCACCCGGATCTTCTTGGCATCTAATGATGAGGCATGACCAATCGTAATGGTTTGGTGTGCCTCTTCTCGTTTCGTTGAATGGGCTAGTGGTTTGTTTCTGTAGGAGTGGTTGTTCCATTGGTGGGTTAAGTATTCCTGATTCACAGGACGAATTCCTGTGGGCTGGCAGTAGTTGGTCCCCCTCTGAGGTGGGTTGGATCCTTGCTTGCTTCTACAAACTCTTCCGATGTGACCTCTTTTCCCGCACACGTGGCAGAGTGCGTCGAGGAATTTGCAGTCTGATTGTGGGTGGTTTGCCCCACAACCAGCACATTAGTGCTGCAATCTCTGGTTACGCTGATGGCATTGGTCTCGTTCAGACCGGAGCCGGTTGACCTCTTCTTCATCACTTTCTGATGATGATTCAAGGTCCTTGTGGTGGGCTGTCGTTGCCTGTCCTTCCAGGTGAGGTGAGGCTTCGCTGGCGAGTTGGCGGAGTGAGGCGTGGGTGCGGCACATTCAGGCAGCCGACTTCCTGGTTGCTTATGCCACAGTAGTGTCAGTGATGGCATCTGCTAGGCTGATGTTGCCTTTCGCCATCAGCTTACTTTGTATGTGTGGAGTTTCTAATCCCAGAATTATTTGGTCTCTCAGGGCTTCTTCAAGGTTGGTGAATCCACAGAGGCCTCCTAGATTCCGGAGATCCGCAATAAAATCTGCAACGCTTTCTCCCTTCCACTGATCTCTCTGGTAAAATTCATGTCTGCGGACAAGCATTGGTATGGTTGGTGCATAGTGGGCCCATAGAAGGGGCTCGAGGACATCCCAGTCCATGGACTTCACTTCAGCCAGTTTAGCTAGTGCCTTGGCCATCTTAAACACGGTCGGCCCGCAATGAGTTAGGAATACCGCTCGCTTCTTTCCAGTAGTGGCATCCTTCAAGTTGTTGGTCTCCAGAAACATCTGGAATCGGTCCATATATGAGTCCCAGTCCTCTTGTGCCGGGTCGAATGGAGCGGGTGGTATGACACAGCTAGACATGGTTCAGCCGTTGGTGCGTCTTCAGCCACATGCTCTGTTTTGCGCTCTGTAGTGCTCAGTCAGCTCTGACGTCTCCAAATCCCATCCTCGTCGCCAGTGTTATGTTCTGCACATGGGCGCAAGAATTGGAGATGAGATGATGAACAGTGAACTTCAACTCTTTATTTAACATTGTGGAACAGAGCAAAAACTACGGCAGCAACAGCCCTTTTTATAGGTAAGCTGCTGATCAAGTAACCAATAAGAAACGGGAAGCATTAGTTCTCTTAACCAATGAAAGAGGCCCGCTAATAGCCAATCAGAACCTCCTAAATGGACCAATCAGATGTTGCTATTATCGGCCAATCAGAAGTGCAGGGCCAGAACCTTGCACTTTTCTAAAGGTTTTAATAATCTTTATTTAAGCACTTTTATTAATTCACAACACTCTCCCCCTTAAACTTAACAATGTTACAACATCAATTTTACCTTTTGATCCTACGGCATTGACTGTTCTCATTCTTGGCCTGGGTGTGAAGTAGCCCACAGTTATTAGCTATGCTGATATAAAAGTAATCTCCCCTTTCCTTTCCTCTACCCTGATTTCAACGTATGTTAAAACTGTTGCATTGTCACACCAGAGATGAGTGTTGGGAGTGATGTTCCCCTTATTCCGTATTCACTAACCATGCTTGACATAATTGTTTATCTCCAGGAGTTGAAAATTGGTTTCTTCTGAATTCTCCTTTTTCCTTAGAACTCATTTTCTTTCAAGGATTCCAACAAAGGAGAAGATAGAACAGTGGTGGCTGTTTGGCACAGTTGGGCTCCTGTGCCAAAAATTGTGCGCGTGCTTGCACGCACACACTAGCATGCCAGCAACCAGGACGCAATGCGCCTCCCCCCATCCCCTGTGCATGCGCACACAATCCTCACTCATCCACCCCCACTGCTCTCTTACCTGCACTGTGCCTCACAGCTGATTTTGGGCCAGTTTGAGGCCTTTTTTCACCTCCCAGAGGTTTGAGGAATGCTTCTGCAGGCTTCTGCAGGCTTTGCAGGCCATTTCGTCACTTCTGGTATTTTCAGAAAAAACAGGAAGTGATGAAACAGGGCTAATTTTCAGCCTGCAAAGCCTGTAGAAGCCTTCCTCAAGCCTTTGGGAGGCTGAAAAAGGCCTCAAACGGGCAGCTGTGAGGCACGCACATGTGCAGTGAGATAAGTTTTCCTACAGCTTGTGTGCTGGCACAAATGGCTCTGTTTGCCACCTGTGGCACACATGCCATAGGTTCAATATCATGGAGAAAGAAGAACAGAGTTCCATTGTTTTGTATGAATAGGGTTCTTCTAGCACAATTGCACTTGAATAATATTATGAACTATACCTTCAGTTTTGATGCAACAATCCTATTTTCCTTATTACACTATCCATGTCAATGGTCATGAACATCAAAATGGTGAATGCAAATAGCAATGGCACTTAGACTTATATGCCACTTCATAGTGCTTTATAGCCCTCTCTAAGTGGTTTCTAGAATCAGCATATTGCCCTCAGCAATCTGGGTCCTCATTTTACCAACCTCGGAAGGATCTGAAATCTGAGTCAATGTTTAGCCAGTGAGAATCAAACTGCTGGCAGTTGGCAGAATTAGCCTATAATATTGCATTCTAACCACTGCGCCACCATGGCGCTCTATGGCAGATGGAAGCACTGTCTATTTTTAAGTTATATTGCAGGTATGTGGCTATTTCTTCCCTTATGTTTCTTTATTTGATATTGTTTTTATCTGGAAGTTTCAAAGGGAGCATGGGAGGAAAAGTTTTTCAATGGAAAGCTTCTTCACAATAGAAAAGCCCAGGCAGAATTTTGAGATGAAATTTCAGCTCTGCATGCTGCAAAGCCCTGATAGGTGTCCATTTCCTTCTTCTAGCTGGCAAAATACTGAAGGAGGAAAGCACCAAAGAAATCCATGGATGGTGCCTTTAACAAATGGTACAACCAATATAACCCCATTCAACAGTGACCCAGAACAACTGCACCATGGAATGGGCAATGGTGACAGCAAATGTTGTATGTTGAACTCAGTGGTAAAGGAAAAGCCCAGAGAGAGACAAAGAGAGACTGATTTCCTAATTAGCTCTGGCAACAATTAATAGTGATGTCTCTGCTCCACTGATTGCTTCTTGTGTTAAATTTTCCTTCATGGATGAAATGGGCCATGCCCAGTAATTCTAATTTGGGCAGGAACCTGTAAGATGGCTGGCCTGAACACTTTTGAATAAGGCAAGATTTAGATACTGTATGGTCTTAACTCCAAACTTCTTCCTCTAATTGCTATATCAATATTGGCTTACAAGTAATTCTTGACTTACAACCACAATTCAGCCCAATATTTTTGTTGCTAAACAAAACAATTGTTAAGTGAGTTTGGCCCTATTTTATGACCTTTATTACCACAGCTGTTAGGTAAAGCACTGCAGTTGTTAAGTTAGTAAGACGGTTATTTAGTGAATCTGGCTTCCTCATTGACTTTGCATGACCCTGGGACACTGCAACCATCATCAATATGAACCTGTTGCCAAACATCTGAATTTTGATCATGTGACCATGGGGAAACTGGTCATAGTCACTTTCTTCTCTGCCGTTGTAACTTTGAATGGTCACTAAACGAACTTGTATGTTGAGGAACATTCTTTAGAAGATTGGTTAGGCCCTTTTAACTGCTTTTCTACTGCAAATGTCAACTTCTCTGTATTTGTTTCTGTGAGCTGTAACCATTTTAATGAGAAAAGAGTTTTTGGAATGGGTGGGTGGGTGGGATATTTGTGAAAAATAGCACTTCATGTTAGATATTATTGACTGCTTTTGCTTTTGTTGCAAAACTGCTTGTCTTTTCTTAATGCCCAGTGTTTCAGATTATCAAAGAAAAAGTGCAATTTCCTATTGATTCTTCATTAAAAATAGATTATAAGCAATAGATTTGCTGCCAAAATGTATATATCATTAGCTGAACAGAATGGAACACACACACACACACACAATTTGATATCAGAATGGGTAGAAAAATGGGTAATCTTGACATTACCTGAGTGCAATTAATCATCAAGAATTAACACATTTAATTTCCCAAATGTTTATACAGATTGTTAAAATAAGAAAAATGGATGCTGCTGCATGCAGAAAGGATAACAAGACCATATGCTGCAAAAGAATCCAGTCTTCTTGTCTTCTCATGGTAGAAATAATTCTTAAAATTTTAATATAGAAGCATAATCTTGCTGATTGCAAATATAGATTTTTTTTCTTTTTTATAGATTTGTTTTCTGTAAAAAGAGAAGACTGCACATTCATATTTAATTATGTTCTCTGTTTACAGAGAGAGAGAGGGAGAGGGAGAAGGGGAGGAGGAGAGAGACAGAGACAGAGAGAGAGGGAGAAGGGGAGGAGGAGAGAGACAGAGAGAGGGGGGAGGGAGACGGGAGGGAGGGAGAAAGAGAGAAAGAGAGATATCACATTAACACATTGTGCTGTTAGAACAATGGTCCCCAGCCTTTCTGATTTGGTGACCTGGCCGGGGTGGGGGGGAGAGAAGGAGTGGCAGGTGCGCAGATGATTAAGCGCAGCTCCCTTTGTGCAAATGGAGCTTTGTGTGTGAATGCCCACAACTTGAGGAAGTGGAGCTGCACCCGCAAGCATGAGCACCCACTGTATGGACTTGCTTGCTGCTTGTGAAGCCTGGTTCTGGATAGGCCACAGCCTGATGGTGGTCTTCGTCCTGGAAATCCCCAAGTAAGAAGGAACAACCGTGCACTCAATAAAATCGTTTGAAGAAGTATGGGAAGTGGTAAGCAGAATTTGTTGATAAAGCATTTATACATGGTGTTTTCTAAAGGTTTCATTTATTAAGAAATGGATGCAAGAATGGAAGTCATATATCTTCAAAGGTAAAGCACATCTTTTATACATAGTGTCAGATTCAGCACCTGGAATTTTAAACCATGGCTGAAAAAGACTCCTTTTTGATAGACAATATCAAAAACTCAAAATTAAGTGGTCAAAACTTTGTGACTGAGTATATATCATGCTAAGCTCATAATCCCACTGAATCATATTTGGTTCAATTTGCTTTTGGTTTAAGACTTTATGTGAGTCTATAAATTATAGATTATTCAACAAATCATGGTTAAACAAACCATGGCTTAGTAACACATATGTGAAGCATATGTGAAACAATGATAGTTTTGTGGTTGAGATCAAAGCCAACAATTAAGATTATCTGTTCACTTGTACAATACAGTATAATTTCCATATTATGTTCTCTGTTGATATGTCCATTGCCATTCCTTGGTTTAATATTCACAAAAATTGGCCAATATCAAAATCTCTGCTATAGATGACAGGAGCTCAGAACTCTGAGCTAATTACTATATTAAGTGAACTGGAGCCATACAAGATGTTGGCAAATAAGCATATGATAGCAGCCATAATAGAAGATGTGAAATGAAACAAAAGAAAAGAAGGATGAAACTGTAATGCTTGGAAGAAATGAAGAAAATGACATCACTAATGTGTTTCTCTAAAGAGGTTAGAGGTTCATTAGTAATTTTAATGTAAGTTACTTCCTTATTCATTAATTAGTTGCACAGGGTATAAGCTCTACATAGGGAAAGGTCCTACAAGATGGAAGACTCCACCATTTCATTTCATCAATCCTGAAGCTTATTGAGAAGAAAGTGAATGAATATTCAGACTATATAAATAACATGATGACATTTACCATGATTCTATGGATTCAGTTTAGTGTAGTGGTTAAGGTATCAGATAGATCTAAACCACTACTACATACTGGGAGCCAGTAAGTTCTAGTTCTGCTTTAGGCACAAAGCCAGTTGGGTGACCTTGGGCCACTGATATTCTCTAAGTCCTAGTAAGCCACCAGTGGCAACTGCTTCTGAAACATTGCCAAAAAAACAGCAGAGACTTGTCTAAGTGGGTACCAAGAACTGCGACTGATACCCCCCCCAAATTATTTTACTGACGTGTGCTAATTTTAAACATCTTATTAAAAATGTGGTTCAACTCCATAAGGTTGGTATTCTTGCTAATACAGCAATGTTAGTTAGTATTATGACCACTAATGCAAGATCATTGATTAAAACCCACTTGTTTATATGCAAATATTCATTTATCTTAATTGGGCCACTTATATAGCCAATGAGATTTCTGGGCTGCAGAAATAGAGATGATTACTAGATGGTAGCAAACATGTTGCAAGAAACCTCGACCCATGTTCCCATCTAGTGGTCTTCTAGATTTTTGCAATGTGTATATAGGGGTCTTCAAATTGACAGCTTTAAGAGTTATGGACTTCAACTCCCAGAATTCCTCCTCCAGTCATGTTAGCTCAGGAATTCTGGGAGTTGAAGTCCACAAGTCTTAAAGCTGTCAAGTTTGTCCCATCTTTCCTGAAACCTGATTTTGAAATATATCTTATTTCAGCTATGTGAAATATTAGTTCTTGAGCCTGAGTCTGATATTTTTCTGTTACCACTAATTAATTATGCAACGTATTTCCATATTGTCACCACATATCCATTTAGAAAGCTCCATGTAAATGTAAGTTTGTACAGAAATTATAGACAAGACTAACTTCACTTGTTTAGTAGGAACCTTGGGTGCCACATTACTGTCCTGCATTTATTATTCTTACAATATAAATAATCCATTTCAGTTTTTTTTCTTTAATAGTCAAACCAAATTTAAAATTTCATAAGATTCAGTATATGTTAATAAGCAATAATTATCAGTTCTATAAGTTTTATAAGTAATTTCAATTTATTTTTTCAACATAGAAATTTGAACTATTCCCAAACAATTATCAGCTGTATCACCAGTTTTCCTAACAGAGATTTTAGGTTTTAAAAATTATTAATATTTCTCCACCCACCCACCCACCAACTTACTTCCAGGATAATGAGTTTTTTGAAAATAGAATCAATGTTGATTTATAGGATTAAGAATTATTAATTTGGTTTGATGATGAGGAAGATGATGATGACAGCAGTATCATTTATACTAATATCATTCAAGTGATATAGCTTTTTTTTCCCTTCAGGAACAAGTATTGTTATCTGCAGGTTTTTCTGAAATAGTCTTGTATGATTGTGGATGTGTTCATAAAATGCAAATTCATGACAAACATGCTTTACTGAATTAATTCAGTTGTATGAATTTGGACTGTAATGTATATTAAACTATGAAGTCACCAATCTCACTGCTGCTTATAAGGTTTTACAGACCCACTCAGAGACTGATGTAAATATTTCAATCAAGCAATGTTGATTGTTTCAGAGACATCCTGTGCAATTTCCTAACTGTGTGTGGGTTTGAATCTGGACTTCTCTAGTCTGAATCCATTTTCTAAAACACTTTGTTTCATACCAAGAAATGGGGGGTTGGAAACAATGGTTTGCAAGGCATGGCATAGCAGGAGAGTACGGACTCTGAAAATGATTCAGAAGATGTTCTTTAGATGTTGCATGAATGCAAATACAGCTGTTCTCTTTTACTCATGTCTGACTTTTTTCAGCCTTCTTCAGAGCTTGGGAAAAAAATAATGTTTCTCTTTTAAAAATCTCTGTAAGTAAACTACATGGTTGGAAATCTGTAATTTTCCATCTTTAATTAAAAGACACAAGACAATTTAAAGTTTTCTTTCTTTCTTTAAAACCTTTAGAAAATATAGCTAGTGTTTCAAGAATATGGCATTATTTATAGTTTCAAGCAAGCTCTAAACCAACTGTGATTTTTATTTAAGTAAAGCTTTTACAAAGCTCTCTTGCTCTGATGTTCCTTTCTCCTTTCTGGTTCAAGGAAGTGGGTGTTATTCTTAATTAATGTCTAGTTCCTTGCAGGAAATGCAACACATTCAATCAATATCTAGTAATCTTTAACAATAAACAGCTGCTTGATCTCAGTTTGATAGATTTCCAGCAAAGCTGTTGCTGATTTGCAATTGATGTTTCATATATACGAATGATTACTCACTAGAAAAGTTAAACATATTGGGCAACATATTGCTGATGTTATATTATGAGAAGAACTGGAACAGAGTACATGGAATAATAGGGTTGGAAGAGACTTTGAGGGTTTTCTAGTCCAACCCCCTGTTTGAGCAGGAAACCTTATACCATTCTGGACAAATCGATGTCCAATCTCTTCATGAAGTTGCTCCCAATCTCTCCCGTGAAGGAGCTTCCATAATCCAAAGGTAAACCTTTCCACCAGGGGTGGGATACAACAGGGTTAACTACCGGTTCGGTGATTTATGAGGTTCGGTGATTTTTGATGTACTTCCCTGCAGGCTGTGAGCACGCGCCTGTAAATCGTCATCAGCATGCTGCGTGCAGAGAAGCAGCCTTTGAAACAGCCCTCTTTTTCTGCTTTTTAAACTGCAGCTGTGCCTCGCATGGCAACTGAAGTTGAAAAAATCAGGAAATAAAGTTCAGGTAAGAGCCCGGGTGGGCAAGTGGACAAAAACATCAGTAGACATAGAACTATGTCCGCTGCTCTTCAGAGATACCGGTTCTACAGAGGTGGACAGAACTGGTAGAAACCCATCCCTGCTTTCCACTGATTAATTGTTCTCACTGTCAGGAAATTTGCCCCTAGTTCTAGATTGAATCCTTCTTTAATGATTGTTCACCTATTATTTTTTATCTTGCACTCAGATCTTACAATTACAATTTAATTAACTTACAATTGTAATTTACAATTACAAAAGGACAAAAACATCAATCCTTTAATTCTGAATAAGAATATTGATATATTACAAGAGTTGTATACAGGAAGTCCTCAAGTATGACCACAGGAGATCTAAAATTTCCATTGCCAAGTGAGACATTTATTAAATGAGTTTGGCCCCATTTTATGACCTCTCTTGCCACAGTTGTCAAAAGAATCACTGAAGTTGTTAAGTTAGTAACATGGTTGTTAAGTGAATCTGGCTTCTCCATTGACCTTTGCTTATCAGAAAGTTGCAAAAATGACCATATGACCTCAGGACAGTGCAACCGTCACAAATATGAGTCAGTTGCCAAGTGTTTCAATTTCGATCACATGAGTATGGGATTGCAGCAACAGTTGTAAGTGTGAAAATCAATCATAAGTCACTCTTTTCAGTGCCAATGAAATTTTGAACAGCCACTAAATGAACTTCTGTAAGTCAAGGATTATCTGTATAGGATTGCTCAACAACACAGTCTGATCTTTACTTCTAACTCCCAGTTTTTACTCCTAACTAATTCCAAATTACATTCCTGACACTTTTGTGGTGGAAGAATCTGAACAGCATTTTGTAGTCCTGGGAAACACATAGTTTCACGCTTCATAGCACATTAAAATTACTACACTTTAAAATTAAGTCCAGGTAGAAATAACTGAACAGAATAACTCAATTAAAGCTAATATTATACCTTTTGGTGGTCTTATTATTATTTTTTTATGAAGTATATGTATCATATCATTGATTAAACTTTCTGAATGCTTTAAAACCCAGGCACATCTATATCATAGCATAAAGATCTAATTTGAAATGTGAGTGGTTGTCATTGTGGCTACTTTCCTTATGAAAAGGCACATATAGAATATGAACTGAAGTTGATAAAAATATATATTCTTAACCTTTGCACTACCTAATGTTTAAAATTAGTGCCAGATCAACATTCTGAGCTTTGATATAAACTGCATCTTTATTCTCCACATTATAGCATTTTTACTTATGTAGTTTGTTATTGTTTTTACATACAAACATTCTATTTCTGTCTGAGCACTTCACTTTACATTGTCTCCCTAGAATTAGGAAGGAAAAAATTATCAGTGAGTTTCGTTAGCACGCTGATGCTGTTTATACTTAGATGAGCTTATCTTGTTGTTTCTGTGAAGTTCCATAAGCCAATAAAAGCTTATAAAAAAGGGGAGAAAAAGTAGTTTTCTAAACATTGCCTTCTTGGAATGAGTCACTGAAACATAGTAGCCTTAAAGATTTACTAGAGCCCATTTCACCAATACTACGAGAAATCAGGCCACACTCTTTCTGCTTGAAACAATCATCCAGCATCCATCCCATTAGAATGATATGATAAGTTTCAGATGCAGAACTCATTTAAATCCATTTATTAAGCTTTATGACCATAACTAGTGATAACTCTTTATGTAATCTATTCTAAACTGCGATTCATATTCCCATTCATTGGTAATTAAAATCAATTTGATGGTTGGATATGTAGTTGGATATGGATTGTTTAATAATGTTTATACAAAATCTATAGGATAACATAGCATTTCTATCTACGAGGAAGAAATAGCAAGGTTGTGAGCATTCCAAATTGTTGCAAATAATTATATTGTTGCAATAAATGTTCATCAGTGTTCATATTAGTATATTATAGTGCAGTAGTGATTGTTTGGTCTTATCTTTTTTCTTTCCCTTATCTTCATTATTTTGTATTTTAAAATGGACTTTAGATTTAAAGTAGCTCCAGCATAGTGTAGGATTCTTAATATAGGCTCCATTTTAAGAACTCAAAGCAAATTAAATCAAGGTAATGAAACTTCTGTTCTTTTGTAATAAGATCGAATCGATCTTTATTTGGCCATAGATTTTTGCAAATAGATTAAGATTGCAGAGAGTTTCCTAATTTGCATGCAGTATCAAAAATGACATTCAGCAACCCATATCTGGGTTATATATTTAAGGTTTTAAACTGTTGATGTACCATGCAATATCTTCCTGATTATATGCAAAAGTTCACTGCAAAAGCTTGAATTTTATTCATTGCCTTATAATATGGTGGCACTCAAAAATGGAATTGCTACTAGATAATGTACAATTTCCTTTTTATCCAAGTGCTGTAACATTTCATTTGGTGTGAGCAAAATTATATTTACTTTCACACTCAAAAGATTAGAGAACCTCAACCTGTGTTTATAATGTCCCTCTCATGAAATTTTCCCCATTAGAATTCTGATTGCAAAGGCAATGTATTTGAAACCATCCATGAAACTTAAAGACTTCTTTTTAGTATTTATTTGATTTGTCAATTGCTTACAAGATACAGGTATAAGAATAAATATAGCTTTGAATACATGAGATAGATACTTATAAGAAAAATAAAAAACAATAGGACAGGGACGGTAGGCATGATTGGTGTGCTTATGCATGCCCGCTACAGGTCTTTTAGGAAGGGAGTGAGGTCAATAGTAGACAGTCTAAGGTTAAAGTTTTTGGAGTTTGGAGAAGAAACCACAGAGTAGATAGAGTATTCCAAACATTGGCCACGCTGTTGCTGAAGTCATATTTTCTGCAGTCAAGTTTGGTGTGGTTAACCTTGAGTTTGTATCTATTGTGTGCTCTTGTATTGTTATGATTGAAGCCGAAGTATTCATTTGCAGGCAGGACATTGCAATATATGATTTTATATACTATATTTACATCGAACTGGAGGCAGCGTAGTTCTAGGTTTTCTAGGTCTAGAGTTTCAAATCTGGTGGCATAAGGTATTCTGCAAAGAGTAGAGGAGTGGAGAACTCTTCTTGTGAAATATTTCTGGATTTTTTTCAATTTTGTTAATATCAGATACATGATATGGGTTCCAGATTGATGAGCTGAATTCAAGTATAGGTCTAGCAAATGTTTTGTATGCTCTAGTTGGTAGTGTAATATTACCAGAGAAGAAGCTACGTAGGATTAGATTAACAACTCTTAATGCCTTTTTGGCTATGTCATTACAATGGGCTTTGGCACTTAGATCATTTGAGATAAGTACTTCCAAGGTCCTTGACTATTTAGCTTGTATTTTATTTTCTGATTTTTTCTGCCAATAGGTAAGACAGAGCATTTATTTGTTGAGATTTGAAGTTGCCATTTAATTAATCATTCTGATACATAGTCAAGTCTTTGTGGAGGATAGTAGTATTGTCTGTGGTGTTGAATAGTTTTACATCATCAGCAAAGAGAATACAGTTGCTCTTAATATGATCACAGAGGTCATGTAGAGTATGAAGAGAGCTGGTCCTAGAACACTGCCTTGGGGGACACCACTGTTGACAGGTACAGAATTTGATAGGACACTCCCAATTTTGACCATTTGTTGTCTGTTTGACAGGAATGCTTCCATCCAGTTATGTAGGTGTCCAAAGATACCATAAGATTTTAGTTTTAGTAGTAGTTTGCCATGTACCACTGAATCAAAGGCTTTACAGAAGCCTATGTAGATTGTATCTATTGCTTTGCCCTGGTCGAGTAGTCCATATGTTTTTGCAGTGTAAGAATTGCAGATTACAGGATAGTTTTTTTCTGAAACCAAATTGTTTATTTGAGAGTAGGTTGTTTGTCTCTAAATGGAGGACAACGGTTTGGTTAATAATTGATTCCATGACTTTACAAATGATACAGCATAAGGAGATTGGTCTATAATTTTCAACTAGGCTGTGGTCTCCCTTTTTGAAGATGGAGATGACCATGGCTTGTGGCCATAGTTTTGGCAAAGAGCTGCTCCTGAAAGATTTTTCAAAGATTATACTTAGAAGTTCGGCTATGGCAGTGGATAGTTTTTTTAAGAAGTAGGCATATATTCCGTCTGGTCCAATAGATAGGGATGGTTTTAGATTGTGCAGTGCTTTTTCAACAATGTCTTCTGTAAAATCAATATGTATTAGATCATTGTAGTTGTCTGTGGTTCGACTAGGAAATACTGGGCTTGATCCATTGCTGTTTACAAATACTGAGCCAAAGAATGTGTTAAAGAGGTTTGCTTTGATGGTGTCGTCGTTGCAGTCTTTGAGATCTGAGTTTTGCCCTTGCCGTTAGTTTTGAAGAAGTTTCAACAGAACTGTAACATATAAAGACATTTCCTATGAAGTTCTGACCTTTCTGAGAAAGACTTCAATCTGGTTTAATGATTTCAAACTTCCCCTAATAATGGCCACAATAATCTGGTACCTGGTTTCAGAAAACAGAGGTTTTACATATATTTAACTGGCAATGCCAAAGCCAGGACTTGAGATAAAATATATTAATTTTAGAATCCATATAGACAGTAAACCATTGTAGAAACTTAACCATCTATCTATTTTTGGAATGTAGTATCAACAACTAGTTCTGTTAAAAGAGAATAAAAACTATGGTTAATTATAATATCTACTAAACCCTTTCTTTAATATTTGTGATAACTCATGTTAATTTTTAATTTACAGTGCATCAGATACTTCTAGCTAGTTCACTTCCCTGTCTCTCCCTTCCTAACTTAACTCACTGAGTTCTTTTATACCATTATTGCATAAACATTTATTGGAATAAATAGGCAAAGTGGTAACTAGTCACCAAAGAACCCTGAAAACATAACAGAAAATGATTCAGATATTTAAAACACAATTAAGCAAGCAATTACAACATAATTGATGAAAATGATTCATTTGTAATCATTGCTAATCAAGGCTAATGAAAAGCACATCGATTCAAATTGGGAAAAAAAAATGATGTGTCCAGAATGAATGAATGAATCAAAGAATGAATCAATCAATCAATGTTAAATTCCAGCTCTTGCCAAGCAGATTCTCACTGTGAGCATCAAAACATTTTAGCCTAAATGATTCTATATTTGTATCTATTATTTTTCTGTTATTTACTTATAAAATGTATGCACCATCTATCATAAGGAATCTCATACAGAAAATGCTATTTACAATATTTTCTCTCTGAGATAAAGGGCAACTTGGTGCTTTCCTCTGATAATAGACCATATTGGTAGATGACACTTTTAAAGTGGAAAATAATACCATCTATTTTTAATGAGAAAAAAACAAGGTAGTTTAAGGAGGCTTAGGAGAAACAAAAGCAACTAGTAGCTGAGTTGACTGTTGAGCAAAACTATCACTCACAGGGTCATTTATAGATATGCCAGTTTTTGAACAGAATGTGGAAGTTATCCAGACACAGAAGAAATGACTTTGCATATTTTAAGACTGAGTTACATAGTGCATTAAATACATATTGTGTAGTTAGCATTCTGAATTTGTTTCCATTAGTGTAAATGTGAGGTGCTCTCATTCTGATTCATAGCTTTTGAGTGATCTGAACAGGAATGAAATATTTCTAGTTTCCTTTAAGACCACTAACTATCTATCCCACAACATCTGGAAAGCTTTTGTAGCCTGTTTGAAAATTCAACAGCCACAGACATTTGATTAAATAAGTGAATATTTTATTCAAGCTAAAAACTATAGATTTCCTTGTGAGCTGTGGGAAGCCCTCCTCCCCCCCCCCCCCGCGCTCCTAGAACAATGAAATATTTTGGGAAATATTTAAAAAGGCAGAATATTATATTTTCCTAAAGAAGAAATGGAAAAACATGTTTTTAGAAGCAGGAAGCAGCTCCCAAGTCTTCCTTAATAGCTCACAGCAGATGCCAATCCTTAAGAGATAAAGAGCTTATTGAAAGAGGAAGAAAAGTATCTAGATAGCTCTATTCACAAGGAAAGCAAATACTACAGGCAGAAATCCATTCAAGACAAGATATTTTGAAACTCCCTGCAGCAAAGTCTGAACAAAGGCAGAATGTTAGTATTAGAAGCAGCCCCTTACCCAAGATCCAACACAGGATGAAAGCCATTAAGACACAATAGGAATTGCCCAATAACCTTTCAAAACACAAGCCCCTCCATTGTACCATCCCAGAGCAGTGCAAACTTCACCTAGGAGCTCAGATAAACAAACCAGAGGCTGACCAGATTAGCTCAGACAAGCACCTAGGATTTATATGTCCTCATTTGCCTATAAAGCCAGCTATGAGCCCTACATAACCCCTACATGACCCCATAGGAATCTGACAACAGCCAATAGAATACATGTTCTTGTACAGGAACAGGAAGCTCAAATACAAAGCCCAAAGAAGCTATAACCCCCCGCTCCATTTTGTCAGCTGCACCAGAACCATAAGTGCTGGTTGTCTTGTTCATCATTAAACCATCTTTCCAATCAGCCTCCATGTTTCCACTGTTTTTCTCCCAGCTTGGAACTGAACCATATGGATATTTCTTCCAACACAGCCATGTTTTAAATTTTACAGCAGTGAAGCCATAAGATCATGGTTATTATTTATTGGAGCATATAATTAATAAGGGCCTGCCCTGCGATTAGAAAGAATGAGACATGTGATTCAAGCACAAATAGTAAGGAGGAACTTGGTGTTGATGTGTTGAAAAAGACTATTTGTTAATTACACAATACCTCAACCAACCTAGCTTTCTGCTTTCAGGTATTGAAAATAAAATCAGTTGCCTGTTTGATTCAGTTCTGTAACTCAATGCCTCAGGAACAAATACAGTATGATAAGTATTTAAAAAAATATTGTGACTCAATTGTTGCTAGTTGCAACTTGTTGAGCTTCTTATTCTGCCAGCTTACATTTTTTTACATTTCTCATTATGCCCTCCCCGCCGCTAAAGAGCAAGCTCTCAGTGACAGCCACAGAAAATATACAAAACTTCTTAAATTTCCTATCTTAAAATAAAAAAGAGCACACAAATTAAATCTATGAATAACTTGATTTGTTTTATGATAAATTTTTTATTTAGCTGTGTAAGTGTAACTGTTCTAATATATATCCAAATGTTATGTTGTGTTTCAGAAAGGTGAATTTCATTTCAAGTATGTAAAGGACCTACTGAAATTGGAATGAATATTTTATTTTGGCAACATTTATACAGAGCTTCTGTGAGCAATATATGACATAAATTAATATAAATAGTCACAACGCAACTGTTATGAACTAATAAAAGTGTTTAAATAAAGTTTTATCAAAGCTTAAAGAAAAAGCAGGGTTCTAATCCTGCACTTCTGATTGGCCAATAATAACGATATCGGATTGGTCCATTCTGGAGAACCTGATTGGCTGTTAACGAGCCACTCTTATTGGTTTAAGGGTTTAATACTTCCATGTTCTCATTGGTTAATAGGTCAGCAGCCTGCCCTATAAAAGGGCTGCTGCTGCCCCAGGTTTTTGCTCTGTTTACGATGTTTAATAAAGAGTTGAAGTTCACTGTTCACTGCCTCGTCTCCGTTCCTTGCACCCATGTGCAGAACTTAACACTGGCGACGAGGATGGGATGTGGAGACATCAGAGCTGACTGAACACTACAGAGCACCAAACAGAGCACGTGGCTGAAGGCACATCAACAACAGAACCATGTCCGGAGGCGCCATACCACCCGCTCCATTTGACCCGGCACAAGAAGACTGGGACTCAAGACTGGGACTTCCAGATGTTTCTGGAGACCAACAACTTGAAGGATGCCACTACGAGGAAAAAGTGAGCAGTGTTCCTGGCCCATTGCGGGCCTGTCGTCTTTAAGATGGCCAAGGCACTAGCGAAACCGGCTGAGGTGAAAACCATGGACTGGGACTTCGTCGCACCCCTTCTATGGGCCCACTATGCACCTGCTGTACCAACGCTTGTCCGAAGACATGAATTTTACCAGAGGGACCAGCGGAAGGGAGAGAGCATTGCAGATTTCATCATAGATCTCCAGAACCTGGGAGGCCTCTGCGAGTTCACAGACCTCGAAGAAGCTCTGAGAGACCGAATAGTTCTGGGATTAGATGACCAGATGGTACAGAGCAAGATCATGGCAAAAGGGGACATCAACCTTGCTGATGTCATCAAAGACGCTACTGCAGCAGAAGCAACCAGGAAGTCGGCCGCCCAAATGCGCCGCACCAATGCACTGCTCCGTCAACTCGCCAGCGATACCTCACACAGCCTAGAGAGGCACACAACAGCAATCCACCACGAGGACCTCGAATCGCCATCAGAAAGTGATGAGGAGGAGGTCAACCGGCTCCGGTCTGAACGTGACCAATGCCACCAGTGGAATCAAAGAATACCGCACCAATGCGCGGGTTGTGGGGCAACCCATCCGCGATCAGACTGCAAATTCCTCGATGCACTCTGCCATTTCTGTGGGAAAAGAGGCCACATTGGAAAGATCTGTAGAAGCAAGCAGGGATCCAGCCCAATTCAGAGGGGGAACAACTACCGCCAGACCACAGAGAATCGCCCTGTGAGTCAGGAACATTTGAACCACCATTGGAACAACCACTCCTACAGAAATAAAACACCGGCCATTTTATCGAGAAGAGAAGAGGCACACCAAACCATTACAATTGGTCACGCCTCAGCGCTAGACGCAAAGAAGATTCGAGTGAGGGTCGCCATCGAAAACCAGCCTTGTGTGATGGAAGTCGATTCAAGATCGTCCCTCTCGATGGTTTCCTGGAAAACTCTTAATCAATTAATCCCCGCCATCCGGTGTCAAGACCTCAGAGCCCAAAGAATCATACTCAATGATTATCAGGGGAACCGAATTCCAGTCGTTGGATCCAGCCAAGTCCAAGTATCATTCAAAAATCATACTGCGTCATTACCACTGACCGTCATCGACCGTGACCGGCCTAGCTTGTTAGGCCTTCAATGGTTCGCCCTACTCGGGATCGAGGTAGCCGGCATTCACCAAACCAGAAGCGACGACTGGGAGGAGGCCATCGTCCAGGAATTCCAGGACATTTTCGCAGACAAACTAGGCGAGTACAAGGGGACCCCGATATCATTTAACCTTAACCCTGAAGTAGCCCCCATCCACCTTAAGCCTCGTCGGGTACCTTTTGCCCTTAAACCAAAAATTGACGAGCAGCTCGATAAATTAATAGCCCAGGGTGTTTTAGAACCAACTGACCACGCTCGTTGGGAAACCCCAATTGTAACACCCATCAAACTGGATGGATCGTTAAGGATTTGTGGGGACTACCAGGCTACCCTTAATCACACTCTTCAACAGAACACTTATCTGGTACCAGTGGTACAACACCTTCTCCATTCCCTGAGGGGCAGAAAAGTCTTCGCTAAATTGGATTTAGCACAGGCCTACCAACAACTGCCTGTAGATAAAAAAAACCGCAGAGGCACAGATGATTGTTACGCACCGAGGTGCCTTTATGTACAACCAACTCCAATTCGGAGTGAGCGTAGCCCCAGGGATTTTCCAAAGTCTGATGGAGAGACTCTTGCAAGGGATCAAAGGGTTCGTGCCATACTTTGATGACATTTTAATTGCTGCCCCGAATAGAGAAATACTAGAAAAGCAGCTTCAATTGGTTCTCCAGAAATTTAAAGACTCTGGCCTTAAGGTTAAAAAAAAATAAATGTCAACTGAGTACAGACAAAGTGGAGTTCCTGGGGTACCTAATCGATAAACAGGGCATCCACCCCACTAACAGCAAATTGAGGGCAATCAAAAATGCCCCAAGACCCAGAAATAGAACTGATCTCCAAGCTTTCCTGGGGCTCATTAACTTTTACAGCATCTTCTTGCCCCAGAAAGCGACCGTAGCTGAGCCCCTTCATAGATTTCTCAACAAAAAAGCAACCTGGGTCTGGGGACACTGCAAGGAGCACGCATTCCGACAAGTGAAAAACTTACTAACATCAGATGCTGTTTTAATGCAGTATAACGAGACTCTGCCTTTAACATGTGATGCGTCACCATTTGGAGTAGGAGCCATTTTGAGTCATGTGTTACCAAATGGTAGTGAGGCCCCTATTGCCTATTTTTCAAGGACCTTATCAAAGGCTGAACGTAATTATAGCCAGATCGACAAAGAGGCTCTTGCTGTTGTACCTGCTGTGAAATGGTTTCATGAATATGTGTATGGACGAGTTTTTACTATTGTTACCGACCACAAACCTTTGTTAGGGATTATAGCGGGAGACAAGCCAACCCCCTATATATTGTCACCTAGAATGACTCACTGGTTGGAGTTTTTGGCTGCGTACAACTGTAAATTACAACACCGCCCGGGGAAAGCCGTTCCCCACGCTGATGCATTGAGCCGTGCCCCACTTCTGGAAACCGTTGACGACCCAGCTCCAACCCTTATGACACTCCAGATTGAAACGCTATAGTCACCACCGCTAACAGCCAGAAACATTGCAATTGAAACAAAACAAGATCCTGTCTTAGTGCGAGTTCTTAGCTGGGTCGAAAGAGGATGGCCAATAGAACAAACCTCTGATGATTTCACCCCCTTCAGATACCGGCAAACAGAACTGTTTTCGCAAAAAGGCTGCATCCTATGGGGAGATAGAGTCGTCATCCCAGAGCGGTTACAACGAGCAGTATTGAAAACATTGCATGATGTTCACCCCGGCATCGTGCATATGAAAGCGCTTGCACGAAGCTACGCGTGGTGGCCGGGCATCGACAAACAAATCGAAGCCTGTGTAAAGATTTGCTTAAAGTGCCAAGAAGTCAGCAGTGCCCCACCTAGAGCAACTCCAACAGAATGGGAACCCCCCCGGGGGCTGTGGTCCCGCATCCACATTGATTTTGTGGGACCTACTAAAGGATATACGTTTCTTCTAACAGTGGATGCCTATTCCAACTGGCTCGAGATCCACGAAATGAAGAATACTACAACGGAGTCCGTCATCCGAAAATTGAACAGGCTATTCGCAACGCACGGACTGCCAGACGTTCTGGTCTCCAACAACGGACCCCAGTTCACCACCCTGGTGTTTGAACAATACTTAGTGGATCGGGGCATCCGCCATGCACTAACTTCGCCAGCACACCCTGCGGCTAAAGGCAGGGCCGAGCGCATGGTACAATTTGTTAAAAAAACTCTCCATAAAATGGACTATGGGGACATTGATGAAAAAATAAACAGAATACTCCTACTCCAACACACCACTTCGCACAGCATCACCAACAAGACACCAGCTGAACTATTGATGGGACGCAAGCTCCATTCCCACTTCGACCGGCTTCACCCTTCCTACGAGCCAGAGAAACCCTGCAGATCTAGTGGAAAATGCCGCTAGTTCAAGGTAGGTGACTTAGTTTTTGCTAAAAACCTCTCCGGTGAACCATTATGGATCGAAGCAACCGTAATTCAAACCACCGGGCCCAGATCGTACCGTGTGCAAACCTACGATGGAAAAATATGGAAACGCCATATAGATCAGCTTCGCTCTAGGCTACAACCCAGTTTCTGCGACTCTGGTAACTCCCAAACTGAGGGAGGAGGGGATGTCGAAGAAACCGAATTCGAGATGGTGGAAAGCAGGAGCGAAAGAAGTCAGCAATCAGGTGTGACACATGAAGAAGAATCAGGGAGGGGAGTGTCCTCGCCACAGAGGAACACCTCAACAGAAGCAAGCCTGCAAAGATCGGAGGACAACAATGAGAACATTAGCGGCACTGAATCATCCAATGAGGATACGGAACCACCGGTACCTGACTTGCCCAAAAACGTCCCGCCGAAACCGGATTACAGACAGGAACCGGTGGGACAGCGTAAATCTAATAGACAGTCAAAACAACCTTCATACCTCAGGGATTACATCACCGCACCCCTTAAACGGAACCCGGGGGGAAGGGGTGTTTTGAACTAATAAAAAGCTTAAATAAAGTTTTATCAAACCTTAGAAAAAGCAGAGTTCTAATCCTGCACTTCTGACTGGCCGATAATAACGATATCAGATTGGTCCGTTCAGGAGAATCTAATTGGCTGTTATCGAGCCACTCTCATTGGTACAAGGGGTTAACACTCCACGTTTCTCATTGGTTACTAGATCAGCAGCCTGCCCTATAAAAGGGCTGCTGCTGCCCTAGAGTTTTGCTCTGTTCAGAAAGTTCCCACGACAGCGTAAATCTAATAGACAGTTAAAACAACCCACATATCTTAGAGATTACGTCACTGTACCCCTCAAATGGAACCCGGGGGGGGGAAGGGGTGTTATGAACTAATAAAAGTGCTTAAATAAAGTTTTATCAAAGCTTAAAGAAAAAGCAGGGTTCTCATCCTGCACTTCTGATTGGCCAATAATAGCAATATCGGATTGGTCCATTCTGGAGAATCTGATTGGCTGTTAACGAGCCATTCTCATTGGTTCAAGGGTTTAATACTTCCATGTTCTCATTGGTTAATAGGTCAGCAGCCTGCCCTATAAAAGGGCTGCTGCTACCCCAGGTTTTTGCTCTGTTCACGATGTTTTATAAAGAGTTGAAGTTCACTGTTCACTGCCTCATCTCCGTTCCTTGCACCCATGCGCAGAACTTAACAGCAACACTGGTCTTTAAAGGAAAGTAGGAAGAAAATGTTCTGATTCTATAAAAGAATACTTCTGAATTTTTTAGTACAGGTAGTCTTTGAGTTACAAAAGTTAATTTAATGACCATTTAAAGTTACTGAAAAAGTGATTTATGACTATTTTTTACACTTATGACCATTGCAGCATCCTTGTGGTCATATGATCAAAATTCAGATGCTTCGCAACTGACTCATTTTTATGATGTAGTATCCTGAGGTCATGTGATTGCCTTTTGTAATCTTCTGACAAACAGTGGGGAAGCCAGATTCATTTAACAACAGTCTTACTAACTGGAGAATTGCAGTGATTTAACAACTGTGGCAAAAAGGTCATAAAATGAGCTAACTCACTTATCAACTGTCTTGCTTAACAACAGGAATTTTGGGCCAATTGTGGTTATAAGTTGAGAAACACCTGTAGTACATAATCAATAAGGAACTGCATACTCCATACATCCCACATATCTCTATGTTTGTTTCTCCTGAAGAAAGTGCCATTAAAAATAAGTGTTTAGGAATATGTTTTTGCTTTTTTACTATTTGTACCTATTTAACACTCACAGAGATGAAGATATTCTCCCCTTGGTATTCAGCTTCAACACAATTCCAGAGGAGGCTTTACTGTCTTTGAAGAGTTCTATTTTTCCCTCCAATGCTGGAATATGAAAACATACTTTCTTTTGAGATTCTGAAGAGTTATTTGAGGAATCTATCATCAAAACATCCCTGCAAAATATGCTGGTTGGATGTTAACTATGTTTTTAATAATGGCTTCCAAGAAATAATTTCATATTATACTGAAAATGCATTATGGTACTATTATTACTCACAAGAATAGGCCTGTTTAGAAAAATGAGAGCACCATGTGACTGAATTTGGTTTCCTCTTTCTTCAGAGTGTTGTACGCATGATTGCTTCCTTGGTTTTTGCTTACTTTAATTATTCTTATTTTCCTCTTTGGAACCCCTATTGCCTAAGCTTTCTGCAGTTATTCTGGTTATTGAGGCAGCCTGCAATAAATAAGTAGTTCTTTTTAACAGCACAAAGAAACCTATTATGTTGATGGAGTAGAAGAATGTATTTTACAGGCAATCTATTACTTTTTTAAATTTCTCATCTATGAAAAATTTGCATTCTTCTGTCTGGTACTGCAGGTGATCCTGCAGGTGTCGCTGTTCATAAAACATAAAACCAATATTCATAATCATAGTTATAGCATGATATTCCTGTCCCCACTTAGTTCATTCTATCAACTATTACATAACATGACTTTTTAAATGTAACTTACTTTTGCAGATAGTAATTATTGGTGTGGGAAAATAAAAGTAAGATTTAATCACAGACCAAGTGGCCGTTAATCAGGAAGAAATGTTCAGAATACCTTAATTATATAGTTAATATTTATTCTGTATTTCTAATTAGTTATTTCTTGTGATATAAATTCCAGATAGAATGCATACTACTTTCTTATTTTGAAGCTGTAAACAAGCATAATAACTAAACATAACGAGTAGAATAAATGGGAGTGTTCTGGTGGCCAAGGGATGAAGGTGCTCACCTTCCACTCAGAAGGTTGAGGGTTCAATTCTAGATCATGGCAGATATTTCTCTCCTAGCGTGCAAAGAAAAAATATCTGCTGTGAACTCTGTTATGTTCTGTGCGTGGTGCAAGAAGTGGAGACGAGTCGATGAACAGTGAACTTCAACTCTTTATTTAACATGGTGCAACAGTTCTAAAAATGGCCACAACAGCCCCCTTTATATAGGCAAGCTCTTGGGTATTTAGCCAATGAAAACACAGGAACGTTAGCTCTTTTAACCAATGAGAAAGGCTCGTTGATAGCCAATCAGATTCTCCTGAACGGACCAATCCGATATCGCTATTATCGGCCAATCAGAAGTGCAGGGCCAGAACCCTGCACTTTACTTTAAGGTTTCAACAATCTTTATTCAAGCACTTTTATTAATTCACAACACCCCTTCCCCCCGGGTTACGTTTAAGGGGTGCCGTAACGTAGTCTTTGAGGTAGGCAGGTTGTTTTGATTGTCTATTTGATTTACGTTGTCCTCCTGGTATTTGTCTAGAGTCTTGTTGGGGTAGGACGTTATCTGGTGAACAGGGTGCTTCTGGTTCTGTATCTAAACTTCTGTTACCACTAATGTCCTCGGTATCTCTTTGAGGCGAGTTTACCCCTGTCCCCGATCCTTCTTCACATGTTGTGTCTGAGCGGTCATTTCTTCCGCTTGTACTTTCTGCTGTTTCAAACTCAGCCTCCTCGGCATCTCCTCCCCCCTCAGTTTGGAAATCACCGGAATCACAGACCCCAGACTGCAGCCTTGAACGCAACTGATCAATATAGCGCTTCCATATTCTATCGTCGCGATATTTCACTCGGTACGATCTGGGTCCAGTTACTTGGATTACAGTTGCCTCGACCCACAATGAGTCGCCATAAAAGTTTCTCGCGAAAACCAAGTCGCCTACCTGGAAATTACGGCATTTTCCACTGGATCCGTGTGGTTTTTCAGGTTCGTACGATAGGTGTAGTCGGTCGAGGTGGGAGCGGAGTTTCTGTCCCATCAATAACTCAGCGGGAGTTTTGTTGGTGACACTGTGTGGAGTGATGTGCTGCAAAAGGAGTATCCGGTTAATCTTGTCTTCAATATCGCCATAGTCCATTTTATGTAGAGTTCTTTTGACGAATTGTACCATGCGCTCAGCCCTTCCATTGACCGCAGGATGTACCGGTAAAGTTAGCGCATGGCGAATACCGCGGTCTGCCAGATACTGTTCAAAAGAAAGCGCGGTAAACTGGGGCCCGTTGTCAGATACCAGTTATAAATGCTTGCAACATTTTTAAAAATTTAATCCTAATCCTGCCCTTTTTTGTATACAATTCATTCAAACACACCAATATCCTTCGTCTTCTCCCTCCTATTTGCCCACAACAACCCTGTGAAGTGAGTAGGATTTTGACAGTGTGACGGCCCACTCACTTGGTATTTTATGCCTAAAGTGGGACTATAATTCACAGTCCCTTGGTTTCTAGGCCAACACCTTAACCACTGTTCCAAACGTGCTCTTGTATGTATTTTTTGTTGCATTAAACCTATGACTCTTCATAGGTCTCTTCATAGTAGTTTACAGGCAACTGTAGCTTATAACTTTCTTGCTTTCCTTTGTCAAAACAAAAGAATCCATACTCCAAATATCATAAGTCTTACTGCCAATTGGAAGAAATTACTGAGAATTTAAGGGGTTCTAGTAATACATCTAGTTGTTATTCTGGGGGTAGATTACAAAATCTTGGTTCATATTTTGGGATGGGTTCATTCTTTCTCATTTCTTGACTAGAAAATGTTATGCACGTGCTGGATATGACCATTAAAGGAGATGTAAGTATACTGCTGTTTAGGGTATAAGAGCATATCTTAAGTTGTCACTGTTAATTAGCAAATAGTCTTAATAATGGCAATTGTACTATATGTACTTGTTCCCTTCTTATCAAATTTAACAGCCTTACAAATCACGGATTACTTAAAACTGAATTGTAGGTACCCCAGTGTTCTCAAGGCTAGAATTATTAGATCAACCATCAAGCAACTACAGAAATTATTATGAAATCCATTTAAGTGGTAGGAGTAAACAAGTTATCATGTCAATTTAAAATATTCCAAGTAACAATTTAATTCATATTAAATGAGAACATTTAAATGCAAAAATACTGGCCCTTAAGTAATATTTTAAGATGGCCAAGAATTGATAATCTTTTTTTCATCCACAGCTAATGAACAATTATTGTACCTTAGTACTTAAGTTAGTTTGAGCAGAACAATTCTATTCTCAACTTGTACCAGGAATATTTTCACTATGCTATGTAAAATACAAAACATAAGCATAGAAGATATATTAGATGTTGCTGAATGAACAATTTTCCCATTCTCCTGCTGGTTCAGCTCAAGAGAATAGTAACATTAACTCAACATTAATGCATGGATAGTTGCAGTAGCACATAGACTTCATAGTGTTTTACAGTGTTCTCTAAGCACTTTACAGAGTTAGCCTATTGCCCTAACAATATGGCTCCTCATTTTACTGACCTCAGAAGAATGCGAGGCTGAATCAATTTTGAGCTTGTCAGGATCGAACTCTTGGCAATGGGCAGAGTCATGAGAATGCCAGAGTGTTCTAAAACATCAGCTCAAGCTAGTGCAGACAGCAGTGACTCTATTGGTGCTATTCATCCAACAACCCATCAGTCCAGTATTTTCTTATCAAATATCAAACCACAATAGAGTACATCACATATAGAAAGATACCTAGGTCGAAAACCTTTAGACCAGGCTGCAGAATGAAACCCTTCTAGTAATTTACTGAGGGAAAAGATTAAGAATTGTGATGGATGGATTTCATTTATTTATGAATAAATGAAATACAATTTGCAGGCTGTTAAACTCAACTGTACATAACTCTGGGTACTTAAATTTTAAAAAACAAGATCAATAAAAAAGGAAACAGACATGCCTAGAAGACAAATTTTTCATATCAATAAATAATCACCAATTTGCCCTATGGCTTGGGAGAAGAGCCAGGATTTCATGAACTGTGGGCAAATCAATAACTCTCATTATTGTGGGACATAGGTTTTTGACCAATAGCTAGAATGGTTTATTTAGGTATTTGTCAGAAAGTAGTCTGTGGGGGATGGGAAAGGGGGATGAAAACTTCCTACTCTTTTTTTTTTAAAAAAAAAAACAAATTTTATTAGTTTTACAAAACAATACACAAACAAACAAGACATCATAACATAAAAGATCTTTTCTGAAAAAACCAATAGAACATACAAAATAATTCCAAATTATAATATATATATTTACGTTATCTGTTCAGCTTCGTATCCTATCCCAACTTCTTCTTTTCATTCTATTATCCAAATTTTATTTCTTGCTAATTAAAATTTTATTGCTTTCCAAAAACAATACACAGACAAACAAAACATAGAACATAAAAACATAAAATATCTTTTCTGAAAGTTGCTTGATCCCGGGTTAAAACTCTTTGCACAGACACAAATTCAAAAATCATATTCACTTTATATATCATTCCATATCTTATTACCATTTTCAATTTTCTACATAGCTTCTTCCCTCTTTTATCTTTCTTAATTTTATTTTATTTATCTCATCTCAGTTCAATTCATAATACTTATCATTCTTTGTCTGTTCTATTTCTAGCTATCCATTCATCTTTTCTCTTTAAACAAACTTCTCCTGTACACTGATTGGAGTATGACGCCTTTAACTCTTTCCCCTAGCTTAATAATACTTAATATAACACTTAACTTATATTGGGATTCTGTTTAGTACATTCTAAAATTACACAATGAATTTTATGAGGAAGGAAAAAACACAACAATAACACAGAAAAAGCATATAAGACCACAATCAATGCCATTAAGAAACTAATCATACATATTAATACTCATTTATATCTTAAGCATTTTATTCTAAATACACATATAAAACACATATAAAAACACAATCTTATGTACCTTACAGAATCCCTTTTTTCAATTAAATTTATCCATTGTCTCTAAATAAGTTTTGTTTCTTTAAATCTTGCTTCCCACCATTTAGGCTTCTCTTCCCCTCCTTTCTCTCTTGCTTATTCTTCTCCTTGCCCTTTTTATCCCTTTGTCTCTCCTCCTCCCTTTTCTTCTTCTTCTTCTGCTTTCCCCCTTTCTGTTGTTTTCTAACCTTGTATCCACCTTTCACCTCATTTTTCTCTTTTTGGGTTGTTTTTTCAAGCCTTAAAATCCCCTTTTTCTTTTCCTCTTTCTCCTTCTCCCCAAATAGAACCATTTGTTCATCCAAGATGGCTTCTTCTTTGTCCCAATCGTCCTGCTGCGCAGTCAATTTTTCATAAGTGCATACCACCATTTCTAGAAATTGAAAAAGAGTGCCCAAAGTATCTTTCCCATCTTGTTCTTCTTTTTTATATTTTTGATATTCAATTTTTAGTTCATCCACAAGCGATGCCATCATGAAGAGAAATGTTTTTTCCAAAACAATCACCCAAGTGTTTTTAATCAACAATAATTCCCCAAAGTTCTAAAGTCACCAAAGAATCCAAATAAACTATTTCTTTTAATATTTTTTCCTTTCTTCCATTTCTCTTTCTGGGGTTGCTGTTTGGTCAAAGAGTTCCAATTAAGATATATCTTTTAGAAGCCGTATTAATATTCAAAGCTCTTTAAAATTCTAGGCAATCTCTTCCTTTTTCAAATTCTGCTCCAATTTTTTTTCCTCTCCCTTCCCACTTACAGCAACAATTTTCCTTTAAATGTTCAGAAATCCATACCTCCAATGCGGGTTTTCCGATTTCTCTTAAGGTTCTATTGCTGTCACGTTCGGAAGGAGAGTGAAAAAAAAAAAGCTTTTCCTTTAATTTACATTCACCGCTTGACACATTCTGGAAACGATGTTTCTTTAGCAAGTTTCAAATTCCAGGGTACTTTCACTGTTGCTTGTCCCGGTCATCAAAGATCACTTTCAATTCTTCACAGCTCCTCCTGCACTTTCTTTTTCTGGCTGAGCTCTTCTATGTGACGGCCATTGCTGACCGCCACGCAGCTGCTTTTGGAAAAGGGGGTTTCGCTGGCTAGGGAAGAGAGGTGTGATATCTCTCAACCCTGCCAGACCCCCTGTCTTTGCCACCTTCTACAGAGGTGGCTTAGCCCTGAAGCCAAATGGCTCGGGGCACTTGGGCAGTGAACACAGGCAGAAACCGCGCACAGTCGCGGATTCCTGCCTGCTCCGAAGTGCTGCAGACCGGAAATCCCCAAAACTTCCTACTCTTGATTTACCTGGAACTCCCATCTTATCCTATCCTTGATCAGAAGCAGAGGTGTCTAGCGAAAGAAGGGATGGCTTTCTCCTGTTCCTTTAATGGAAAGACCCTGGGCCATACATTCTGACCACATTCGGGCCAACATGTCACCAAGGGGGCCTGAATGTACTGTTTTTCAAAACAAGATGCTGCCATTTTAATTGTATTCTGTCATCTGTTTGTGTATAGATATATTCCTGTAGAGAGACCATTAATATTGCTTTTATCTGCACACATTATGGTTTGGTCTAATTCACAAGGATCACAAATAGGTTTGCAATTGTTTAAACTAGCAGGTAGATATTGAGTGGGCTAAACTTACGGTTAGTATAAATCAGTTTGTTGTAATCACAACAAAGCAGATAGGTCTTAAGGAAGCTAATAATAGATGATAGCCCCCCCCCCCCATATAATCTTACATATTGATCCTGCTTCAAAATGCTCATTTGAGGTTTACAGGCATGATTTAATATCTTATTAAAGTCCCTATAAATACTTTCCAACTTAAATGAAGCCACTCATGGGAAAACCTGGGGACTATAAGAGAATATACTATTTCATATTATTATCTTAGAGCTATCAACTGATTAAATAATTTCAGTTGATTAATCGCCTGTCATTTGATTCATTAATTCATCTCTGAATTACATTTAAGCATATTTGCATATTTCCTAAACCATGGTAATAATCTTTTGAGTCTGAAGTGTGATAGAAGTTATTTCTGCAATAAGCAAAAGCTACAGTTAATTTTTAAAGGGGACTTTTTAAATTCATTCCCTATTTCAGTAATACATCAAGAATCAAAAGTAGCTGTAAAATCTACCTTCAGTGCTCTTTTTCACTGGTAAAATTTGCCCCTCCAATGAATCAATTAAATTATAGATTCAATTGATTAAAATTATAATTCTGGTATGCACTATATAATATATAAATTGGTTGCTTAATTAAAATGAAGGAACTTTAGAAGAGGGTTTTTTCTGCCCTCTTCTCTAATGGTAATAGTGAACTATTGATTGGAGTATTTGCTTCAAAGAAGATGGAGATATTTGCTTCAAAGAAGATGGAGATAAAGTTTTTTTTATATTCATCTGAAGAAGCAATATATGGCTTTGCCTTTCCAAGAGCTTTCGCATATAGACAAGGAAACTTTTCATTCAAATTATAAAAGAGGTATTTCTATCAGGCACTCAGTTTCAGTAGCTGAAATGTCCAGTATCTTAGCACAACCAGGTGATGATTTCTGAAGAACAAAATGAGTTCTTCCATCAAATTTATAAATAATGTCGGCAAATAGGAAATCTTGGACATTTGGTTTATCGTGTTAGTTCTTCATCCATGCAAAATCATCATGAATTTATTTATTTTATTTATTTTGTCAAGTGATTATAAGATAACAGCTATAAGTATAACGTGGTTATGAATACATGAAATGTACATATAAGAAAAATAAAAAGAAACAATAGGACAGGGAAGGTAGGCACGTTGGTGCACTTATACATGCCCCCTACAGACCTCTTAGGAAAGGGTTGAGGTCAATAGTAAACAATCCAAGGTTAAAGTTTTTGGGGTTTGGGGAAGAAACCACAGAGTCAGAGAGTATTCCAGACATTGACCACTCTGTTGCTGAAGTCGTATTTCCTGCAATCAAGTTTGGTGTGGTTATGGGTTAGGCTATGTAGTTACAGTAGACTCTAGCACTTAGATCATCAGAGTTTGAAAGATCATCAACAAGGCCTTATTATTCAGCTTGTATTTTATTTTCTGAATTTTGTTGCCAATATGTAAGACAGAGCATTTATTTGTTGAGATTTGAAGTTGCCATTTGTTTGACCTTTCTGATATATAGTCAAGGTCTTTTTGAAGGGTAGCAGTATTGTTGGTGCTGTTGAATAGCTTTACATCATCGGCAAAGAGAACTCAGTTGCTCTTTTTTAAAAAAAGTTTTATTGATTTTAAGACAAACATAAACAAACACAACATAAAAACATCAAACCATCTTCCATATATGTGCATACAGTGTGTTGGTTGGTTTACAAATTGTTTTGTGCTTCCACTTCGTAGTCTTCAATTACAATTACATTGTATATGTTCTCATATTGTCAATCAAATATTTCTAAATACATGAGTATCATTATTAATCAATCATTTGACTATATCATTTGTCATGTTTCACAAGATAATCCATATTTTACTTAATTTGTTTTATGACAGTTCATATTATCATCTCCAATCTATCCTATAATCATTCTGTAGATATAATAAAAAAATACATCTTTATACATTCATTAAGTTCTAAAAATCTGCATATTTCATTACCATGTTTTATTGTCTAACCATTGATAGAATAGATCCCAAATTTTATAAAATTGTTTATCTTCTTGTTCTCTGATTTCAAATGTCAATCTACTCATTTCAGCACATTCCAATATTTTCTTCATGTTTTCCTCCTGTAATGGTATTTTCTCATTTTTCCAGTTTTTGGCAAATACAATCCTAGCCGCTGTTAATACATTTACAATCAAATATTTCAATTCTTTACTATATATTTCAGGTAAAATTCCCAATAAAAATATCTCTGGTTTCAAGTTTATATGCTTTTTTCCAACCATGTGTGGATTTTAGTCCAGTATTTTTTGGCATGAGCACAAGTCCACCACATATGGTAATATGAACCAGGTGTCTGATGACATTTCCAACATTTTTCAGATTTGTTCTTGAACATTCTTGTTATTCTTGTTGGAGATAAATGCCACCTGTAAAACATCTCATACAAATTTTCTTTATATGCTGTTGACATTGTCATTTTATAATTTTGAGACCACAATTTTTGCCATTTCTCTAGATCAATCCCATATCCAAAATTCTTCTTCCAAGCAATCATTATTTCTTTGACTTGTTCTAGTTTAATTTCTAATAAATATCCATACAATTTTTTAATCACCTTTTCATCAGTACCTGTCAAAATCTTATCTAAATCAGTCAATTTATCATAGAAACCTTCTATTTTAGAATCTTTATCATACCTTGAATGTATTTGTGCATATGAAGACCAATTCATCTTTGTACCTTGTTCCTCTAGTTTTTGCATAGATTTAAGTTCACCCTTTTCATTCAATATTTCACCATATCTAACTGTTTGTTCCTTTTTGTATATTATAGGATAAGAAAATGCTTCCAGACTGGAATTTTCAAAAAACATCGTCTTTTATTCTTCTCCCAATTTAACCACAGAGACTCCCATATATAATGTCTTCTAAAATACCCCTGTATTTTAGTTCCTTTACATCATAAAAAACCATGCCACCCCAACAACAGATCATGTCCTTCTAGTATCAACAATCTAGCATTTTCTAATGTTATCAATTCCTTAACCCACATCAAATTTGTAGCTTGGTAGTACAACTCCCAATTAGGCAAACCAAATCATCCTCTTGTTCTAGCATCTTACAAAAGTTTAGTTTTATTCTCGCTTTCTTACCTTGCCATATATATTTCAACACAATTTTATTTAAATCTTCAAAATAAAATTTTCCAAGCCTAATTGGAATTGTTTGGAACAAATATAAAATTCTGGGTAATATATTCATCTTGATTGTTGATATTGTCCCTATTAATGACAGTTGTAAATTTTCTCATTTTGCCAAATCTAGCGCTATCTGCTACTTAAGTTTAATATAGTTATTCTCTTTTAGTGTAGTACATCTTGCTGTCAAATGTATCCCCAAGTACTTGATCTTATTTGTGACCTGGATTTTCACTATATCTGCCAGTTCTTCCTTTTGTCTTGGTAACATATTCTTTGTCAAAATCTTTGTTTTGTCTTTATTTATTTTCAAACCAGCCACCTTCCCATATACCTCTATCTTTTCTATCAGTTTTAATGCTGTTTCTAGTGGGTCTTCTAAAATGAAAACTAGATCATCTGCGAATGCTTGCAATTTAAATTCTTCCTTTTTAATTTACATCCTTTTTATGCCCTTTTCTTCTCTAATATTTCTGTTTAGGACTTCCAAGGTTAACACAAACAACAGAGGTGATAGTAGGCACCTTGTCTTATTCCTTTTCTTATATCAATAGAGTCCATTAATTCCCCCTCTATCATTACCTTTGCCATTTGCTTATGACATATAGCTTCTATTGCTTGGATGAATTTTTTTACCAAAACCCATCTGTTCCAGCTGTAATAACATAAATCGCCAATTCACATTGTCAAATGCTTTCTGTGCATCTAAGAATATCAAAGCCATTTGTTTTTCAGGGTGTGCCTTGTAGTATTCCAAAATGTCCAAGATTACTCTCATATTGTCTTTAATTTATCTCTTTGGCAGAAATCCATTTTGATCAGGGTGAATAAATTATTAAGGTATTTTTAAGTCTTTCTGCCAATATTGAAGCAAAGATTTTATAATCTGAGTTTAGTAGGGAAATAGGTCTATAGTTCTTGATTTATAATGGGTTGGCCTCCTCTTTTGGGACCAGTGTAATATAAGCCTCTGAACCATTATTTAGGTATCTTCTTCTTTAACATAACTTAATGCATAACTTCTAGCAATGGAATATTCAACGATTCTTGTAGTGTTTTGTAAAAGTCCTCCAGAAGTCCATCTGGGCCTGGTGCCTTTCCACTGTTTTGCTTCTTAAGTGCTTCAGTTAACTCCATCATCATTATATTGCTTTCTAAAATTATTTCAATCTCTTTAGGTATCTGGGGTAGGTTAGCATTCTGTAAGTACTATTTAACTCTTTCATCGTCAATATTCTCTTGTGTGTATAGTTTCCTGTAATAGTCTCATATAATTTCCTTCTTCTCTTTACTTCCATAGGAAACTTGGCCTTGATCATCTATTAATTGCAATATTTTTCTTGATTCGTTCTCCTTTTTCAGTTTGTATGCTAACCATCTACCTGGTTTATTTGCATCTTCAAAATAGTTCTGTTTCGCATCTCTGATTTTCTGTGCTAATTCTTCTTTTTCCATTAATCCCATTTTATGTTTAATTATATCAATTTTTAACTTAATGTCCTTTTTCTGTGGCATTTTCTGTAACTCTTTTTCAAGTCCTTTATACTCATCCTCTAATGTCTTAGTGGCTAGTCTTTTTGTGGTATTTCTTTTCCTTGTATAGTCTATTTCAAGCCTCTGGCATATGCCTTCATTGTATCTCATGCATTCTGCATTGATATGTCTTCTTTTTTATTTTCTTTAAAGAAAAAAGGCAGTTCTTTCTCCATCCTCTGTATGAAGTCTTTTTCTTTTAGTATAGTATTATTTAACGTCTATCTAGATCTTCTTCTTTGTCCTTTCCATTTAATTGTCATTGGATTATGATCTGCCCAAATACTTGATTCAATATTTATTTCTTGAATATTGGCTAACAATTCTGTGGACATCCATATCATATCTATTCTGGACCATGATAAATGTCTGTTTCAATAGAAGGTGTATTGTTTAGTCTTAGCATTTCTTTCTCTCCATGAATCTTTTAAATTTACTTCATCTATCATATTAAAAAAGATTTAGGGAGAGTCTTTCTGTTTTGCTTTGTTGTTTTCTCTGCTGTATAGTCCAACTTATTATCTACAATTCCATTAAAGTCTCCCATCATAACAATATTAGCAAAGTCCAGTTCAATTATTTTCCTATGTAATTTTCTATAAAATTCTTCTTGATTGTCATTCCGGGCTTAGATTGCGATCAGGAGTGTTTTCATATTATTGTCCATTATTTCCACCATTAATAATCTTCCATCGTCATCTGTATGCATCAATTTTGCTGGGATAATATTTTTAACCACTCCTCTTTTCTTGCATTATGTCTGTCACAATTCCAATAAAGAATGGACTGGAGCCGAGACAGCCAGGATGTGATACGGCCATATTCTTTCATGTGCCTAGTGTTACCATGTGGACGCTATAATGAATATTCGTCAAATAACTAACATCGGCTCCCTGACAAGGAGTGGTGTAATAATAATGATTCATGGCTGGATGTCAAGGGGGTGATGTTGTAATAATGATAAAAAATAAATGAGGGTCCATGGACTCATTGACAGAGGAAAGGTGCAGTTACCATGTTTCTTTAATTTAAGGATGTTGGATGTTTGGCAATGAAGCCAGATGGCAGGTTGTTATAGTAATTATGTTGTTATCCAAAGTATAACATGTATAAATACAGCTCTGGGTTGCAACAAAACCCAGAGCTGACTTTAAACATAATTTGATTGCTGTTACCTGTTGTTGTGGTGTGGAAGATGAATAAAAAACTTAACTGAAGCTATAGGAGTGAGTTGATTTCTTATTGTTCACCCCCTCAATCTTGGACGAACAGCTGACAGTGTCAAAGAAGTAAATATTTTCCCTAACTTTGGCTGTATGAGCAGTTGTTCATGTTGCTTTTTAATATGTACTTCTTGTGGGCAGATTATATCAAATTTTAATTTCTCTAATTTATAGAAAATTTTCCTTCTTTTAACAGCTGAGTTAAGTCTGTTTATATTAATTGTAATAAGTTTTTTCTCCTCCTTGGTTATACTTTATAAGTAGATTTGGCAGCTCTCAAAGATTTTGGTTCCCATTCCTTAACTTCTACCTTTCCGCCTACTGCACCTTCTTCTTTTTCAGTCGCTATTTGGCAGTCCTCTTGGAATTCAATTCGTGATATTTCTTTTTCTGTCTCTTCCTCTTTCCCTCCAAAGTATTCAGTATAAAATAATTCAGCTTTCTCAGTTGAGCCAATTCTGTGTCTCTGTTCTTGCCATGTGAACATTAAACCTTCTGGAATCAGCCATCCATAATACACCTCTTTTTAAAGTAGAATTTTAGTCAGGAATCATTATTCTCTTCTCATCTCTCTCACTCTTCTGGGTACTTGTTTCAGGACCACAATCTCCTTGTCTTTATATTTCAATGTTTTCTCTCTTGCCACTTGCAATATTTGTGTTTTAATGGCTTTCTTTGTAAATCTGATGTGAACTTCTATTGGTAAGCTATTTCTCATTGCATATCTTGTGAAGACTCAAAAAACCTCATCTATTCCATCCATCATCTTTTCTTTGGTTATTTCCAGAGCTTCAGCCAAGATTTCTATCATTATCTCAGCTAAATTTTGTCCCTTTTCTTCCTCTATGTTTTGGAATCTGAGATAAAATTCTATCTGTCCATCTCCCATCTCAGCATCCTACTTTTATCTTGTT
The DNA here is from genome assembly GCA_033807585.1 of Hydrophis major. Taxonomy (NCBI): domain Eukaryota; kingdom Metazoa; phylum Chordata; class Lepidosauria; order Squamata; family Elapidae; genus Hydrophis; species Hydrophis major. The sequence continues at coordinate 322,591,172 of CM066329.1, forward strand.
CAACCACTGTTAATCTGCCATCAATATCTCCAATCTTCTTATCTCTTTGTTTATCTTCTTCAATTTTTTGGAATCTCTCATCATACTTCATCATCATTTGTTGAATATTCTCTTTTCATCAGTTTTTTCTATTCTCTTTTTGATATTCTCTGTTCTTGCTTGTATGCTTTGAATTCCTTGCATTAACATCTGCAGTGTCACCTTTTCCTGTTCTTTTTCTTATTGTAACATCATCTGTACTGAGTGTTGTCCTCCAGATGGTGAAGAGGAAGAAATAGGAACTGAGAACCAGCCACTGTTAGTTTCCTGTTCATTTCAGATGATTCAAAATCTTCAGGTTCTTCTAGACCTTAATCCACTCATGAAATAACCAATTGTAATTCCAAGTAAAAATAGTGGAAAAAAAGAAGCAAGATAAAAAAAATGAGTCTTCAGGTTCTTGTATACTTTAATCTAATCAATTAGTTAAATAACAATAAAAACTCAAAAAAGGAAGAAAAAACCATAAACAGCAAAAAGGAAAAAAATGTTAAATTTTGTAGAAGGCAGAAAAATAAAAAGTAAAAAACTAAAGAAGAAGAAAAAAGAAGTTCTTCAGGTTCTTCAACACCTTAATCCAATTAAAAAGTCTCAGGTATGAAAAAGTATACAAAAAAAAAAAAGAAAAGAAAAGAAAGAAAGCCACACACACACACAAAAACAATATGGAAAGTAAATAAAAAATGCAGGAGAGGGAGAGAGAAAAAAGACTACTCCCTTAAAAAAAAAAAAAAGAAGAAGGAAAACATTAATACTAAGACTTTTCCTTTAAATTAAAATGTAAAAGTAAAAATTAGACTACAAAAGCAAAAAGAAAGACAAAAGCAAGTTCCAAAAGGCCAAAGAGCCAAATGACTATGACAAATAATAAGCTGATAAGGAGAGGGTGTGAGAACTAACCCAGCTTAAAAAAGAGAAAAAAAACACACTGCACCTATTTAGTTATCCAAGGCTTTTGTTAAGTTTTATAGCTCTCTTCTTTCTTCTCTAGAGTCTTATCGTCTTTTTTCTGTATACTTCAACACCAGACTCCAGACTGATAGAAACCCAGAAGAGCACCTGCAATAATACTTTACCATGATCTTTCCTCTATCTTATCAGACAGGCTCAAAGTCCTTGAAAAGAAGTCTGAATTCTTTCTCAGCTTTGTCTGGTCAAGAGAGAAAAAAAGAGAAACAATATTTCTAAGCCTCTAGTTGGCACTGTTACAAAGTTTCCTCTGTTTTCACTTTCCCCGTCCTTTTCTAAACAATTATAAAAATTAATTAAAAAGGGTTTAGAGAAAAAAAAATCTAAAAGGGAATCTCTAGCCTGAAATATTATAAAGACAAAAAGGAGAAGAGACAAAAGAGAAAAAATAAGGTAGAAAAAGAAAAGACCAGTGCAGTTCGAAGTAAAAAATCATATATGAAGAGTCCAGCAAAAGAAAAAAGAAAAAATTAATTTGACTTCCTGTTTAAAATTGCCGCTTAATCACTTCTGTCTGAGATTTTACAGATTCGTTCTTTTCCTTAGGGTGTCCTTTTAAATCTTTTTTTTTTTTTGAAACAAATTTTTATTGATTTTAAAGATAAAACAACATATCATTAACTATTAAATACATAAATACATAAAACCTCTTAACATTGTAAATCCTTACAAGTCAAACAAAACATTATTTTTATACAGCATAATTCCAATTTATCCCATCTCCATATGGACACACAAACATCTTTCAGCAAATTTCTCATTTTTTCTCTTTACTCCTATTCAATTTCATTTCTCTTCCATATTTATCCATTTTATAGTCATCATATTCTTTTCTTTCTGGCTTGTATAAATTATTCTCATCTAACATTCCTCCAAGGTTTTATTGATTCTTTCCTTTTTTTTTTTTTATAAAAAACAAATTTTGTTAGTTTTACCATAAGCACAATACACAAACATACAAACACAAAACATAAACAAAACTAAAAGATCTTTTCTGAAGGTTGTCTGTTCCTGGGTTAAAACTCTTTACACAGACACAAATTCAAACATCATATTCAACCCATATCTCCTTCCAAATCTTATTATCATTTTCTTTTTTATATATATATATAAAAACCATTTTTATCAGTTTTATAAAAACAATGCACAAAGAATCAAGGCATAGCAGCTTATAAATTCTTTTCTAAGAAAAAATAATAATAATAGACCAATAAGGCATAACATTTCCAGATTATAATATCAATATTTCATATAATATTAACTTCATATCTTGTCCCTACTTCTCTTTTCCATCCAAATTATTTATTAATTAAAATTTTATTGCCTTTTATCAATATACAAAATCCAAAAAAAAAAAGCATATATATCCTTCCATATCTTATTACCATTTTCAACAACATTCTTTGTCTGTTCTATTTCCAATTATCCATTCATCTTTTTTTTCTTTTACTATACTTCTCCTGTACACCAATTGGAGTAACATCTATAACTCATTACCCTAACTTAGAAATACTACATATAGCAATCTTTCTTGGGATTCTGTTTAAAAAAAATTCTAAAATTACATAATAAATTTTATATTCTCAATATACATATAAAAACACACTCTTATATACCCTCCAGAATCCCTCTTTTAATCTAAATTAAATTCACCCATTGTCTCTAAATAAACTTTTTTTCCTTAGGTCTTGCTTCCCCCCATTAAGGCTTCTCCTCCCCCCCTTTCTCTCTTGCTTATTCTTCTCCTTGCCCTTTCTACCCCTTTGCTTTTTCTCTTCGCTTTTCTTGCTCCTTTTCCTTTGCTTTCTAACCTTGCCTCCATCTTTTCGCTCATTTTTCTCTCTTTTGGTTGTTTTTATAATTCTTAAAATCCCCTTTTTCTTATCCTTTTTCTCCTCCTCTCCAGAAGGGACCCATTGTTCCTCAAAGATGGCTTCTTCTTCCTCTTCTTCCTTGTCCCAGTCCTTCTGCTGCATAATCAACTTTTCAAAGGAACATAACGCCATTTCTAAAAATTGAAACAAAGCGCCCAAAGTATCTTCTTTTTTATATTTTTGATATTCAATCTCTAGTTCATCCACAGACGATGCCATTATGAAAAGGGAAACTTTTTCCAAAACAACCACAAGAATTTTTAATCAAAGACAATCAAAAGCAATTAAAAAAAAGAAAAAAAGTTCCAAAAGTTAATACTTTTCTTCCTTCTTCTCTTTCTCTTTCTGAATTAATTTTTAATCAAAGAGGTCCAATTACCATATATCTTCTTTTGGGATCCACAAAGACGTTCTAATCAATCTCCTCCTTTTTCAGCTTCTGCTCCAATTTTTTTTTTCTCCCTTCCCACTTGCAATGAGAATTTTAATAATCAAAAATCCATACCTCCAGCAGAGATTTTCCAATTTCTCACATTTTTCAATGTCCAAAAATCCCTTTGTCTCTTATCTTAGCTTTCAAAACAATCCACTTTCAACGTCTAATATATCCAAATATTTCTGCTTTTTCCGTGGGGTGGGAGAGTAAAAAAAAAAAAAAAAATTCCCTTTAACAGCTTCTCCGCCGCTTTTCGCTCTTCTTAGGATACAATGTATCCTCCAGCAACAAACAGCTCAATTCCAGGCAATTTAAAAGGTGTTACTTGACCCGGCTCAGACAGAACTTTCACTCTTCACACTTCCTCCAGCACAGTTCTTACCCGGTTGCTGGCTTCTTCGTGGCGGCCATTGCTGACCGCCGCTCCACCGCCTTGGGAAAAAGGGGTTTTCCCGGAGAAAGGGGGGTCTGCGATGCCCCCACCTCCCTTTCCGACTCCCCTCTATCTTCAGCTGTCCCTACAGGGCAGCCATATCCTCCTGACCCATCTGGATCGGGGGTACCTCGACGGCTAGCACAGCAGGAATCGCGAGCTGTCGCGAATTCCTGCTGCCCCGAAGCCACGCAAACCGGAAGTTCCGGGTGTCCTTTTAAATCTTAAAGTAAAGAAAAAACTCTCACCAAACCGGCACACTTTCTCTTTCCATTCTCTTTCATTTTGGAGCTGTCCCAACTTTAGCAGCTTTGATAGCTGCCTCTTTGTCACTGGCAAAAAGAGCTTCTCCTGGATTTACCAGGGACTTTGCAGTATCCCTGGGATCGACAGGATGCGCTCTTTACATTCACCATCTCTTTGGGACAGTTTAGATCCGTTTGGACCATCCAGGAGCAAAGATATCGGCAGCAATCTCAGACCTTTAAGACTGCATTCCGTATCATCGCGATGCCAGCTTCTCCCTCCAGAACAAGTTGAGGTCTTTTTGAAGGGTAGCAGTATTGTCGGTGGTGTTGAATAGCTTTAATCAGCGAAGAGAACACAGTTGCTCTTAATATGATCACAGAGGTCATTTATGTAGAGTATGAAGAGAGTTGGTCCTAGAACACTGCTTTGGGGGACACCACTGTTGACAGGTTGCGGCATTCTGTTGTGTAGTACAAATTATTGTCCTTGAAGTTCCGAAGAAGCTTTTATATTGTAAAAAGATTGGTCCTGCTTTACTTGTTAAGTGTGGGAATCCAATGATGATTTTTTTCCTGTATACTTTGTTAATTATCTGTAAATCCATTTAGTAGTATCTTGTTAGTAATGGTGGCAAAATAATTGTTTCTGACTATTGCAATTCTTAAAACTATGTACAATGAAATCTATTTTCTTATAATGGATATATTACAATAAATATTTCCTAAATATGATGTACTGTATATTTCCATATTGGTTTTAGCTACTCCCATTGACATTTGTAATTTTCTGAACCATTCTACTCACTGATGGATAATATATCATATTAATGCATAAATCAGCAATACACTAGCTAGAATATTGTATTTAATTGTGTCATGCTTCAGAGTCTCTGAAATCCATAATTAAACTTTTTGTAACACATTTCATTTAAAAGTAAACTTGTCCTTTCTGACTTTTATTAGATGTCATCACAAGAAACCATAGTTTGGGCCACATTAATGAAGAAAGCATTTTTCACCAATCTGTCTTGTTGGCTAAATCTGGCAATAATCCCAGATAATTTTCTAACTTTTTGTCTTAGTACCTTTCCTTATTACAAATTCAATAGACTTTTGAGAAGGGAGGCAAACTTTTTAAAACACTGAAGGTGCCTTGCAAGTCTAATTAAGAAAGATTTTAATTTAAATCCAAAAGTTGCAGGAAAGAAAACAACACTGTAGAACTAAGTACTGTCAAATATTTAAAACAAAATCATGCTTGATAAAGGAAGCAGCAAAACTTTGTAGATGGGATTGATCATATGTAGATAATGACAGCAAGTTCTATTTACAATCCACAAAATTGGCATTGCACTACAGATCCACAGTTGCCTTGAATGGATTATCATTTCCTGTAGCAAACTATAATATTTTCAAAGAGTAAGTTTCTTTCAAATACATCTCTGATAAGAATAAGAAATCAAAACTCTTGAATTCACATTCATTTTGTTTTATGCTTTATTTGTTTGTTTGCTGTTATCTTTATCTGTCAGAAGAAGGAATAATGGCTTCCATCAAATAGGTAAGAACCAGGAGTGTGATTCAACCAGTGTAACAACCAGTTTGGTGAGCATGCACTTTGCGCATGCATGTACACTTCCTGTGCAGCATTTGAAAAATGCTGCTTTTTCAGCTCTAAAACTTACCTTCTGCTGCAGTCCTGGTGAGTAAATTAACTGAGGAGTGGCAATCCGCTGTGCCATGCCAAACAGCTGAGCTGAAAACCGTGGATAGAATAGGGTAGAATAGGGCAGTGGCGGATCGGCAGGGCCAAATTGTCACCATCACTATTGGTTCACCTGAACCGGACTGAACCGGTAGAATCCTACCCCGGAAAGAACTGATAGCTGAAATAAAAAATTGCAGGAACATGAATAGTCATGGTTGAACATTTCACCTGCACTTTAGGAAAGTTAGTTTCAGAATGTCTCAAAAGTTGGACACAATTGAAAAATAAAGGAATTAAAGAAATAGAAGGTTCTGAACAGACAGCTGCAAAACTTGCCATTGAGGATGGCAAATGGAAAACTTCAGAAGAAATCATTGTGGCTACATTGTGTATATTGACTCTTCAATATGTATTTATGATAAAAGATGGAGTATACAACCAGAAATATCAAGTTGCTAATAAGGCTCATACAAGGGTGCCTAGTGCAGAATTCCACTTAGTTCCCACAAAATATTTTTTAAATATTAAAAATATACTAAATATAATTAGATAAGAAAAATAACCAGTTGAGTCATATATAGGTATATGTATAGGCTCTCATCACCAGTTTTATATGTGTAAGTCAATGAACCTGTATTGTGATATTGCATCTTTTTTACCTGCAATGGTGCCCTCTCTCATACGGTGCTTTCATGTGATCCATAGTTTGCATATCAGATTGAGGTAGCCAATAAAGATTTGGTTAGAAGGGAGACTTAAGTCTTTATAAAAGATTCTATAAGAAAGACTCACTACTTGAAGAATGTGATACATTTTTAATGGACTATGGAGAGAACTGAAAGCAGAATTACTGAAGCTCATATTTAGTCTTAGTTGTCTGGGATAAAAAGAGCTACTTTTAGGTTGAGAAATGTGAAAAATAATGTACAATGTAAGGAAGAGTATACAGCAAATGCAGGTAAAACATAATTAAACAAACTGTAGGTGTACTGAAGGTAACAGTTGAATTATATTCCAGGGTACTGGCAGATCAGGTGAATTATATCCCAAAATACTGAAGAATGTTATAGACATTAGAGCTATTGGTAATTTTCTTTGAGCAGTCATGGAGTATGGCTGAGATACTTAAATATTCAAGACAGGTTTGGTTCTTATTAGAATGAAAATAATTTTTAACACTACTGACTGTATTTCAAAAACAGTTCATCAATTGTAATTTTTCCTCTGAGCATCTCAAAAATAATGGTTAAAATATTAAAAGCTAGTCAATAATTTATAAAGAAAAAAGCCCTGTTTAATGGCCTTGCAGGAATGCCATAGGCTTCTATATATTCCTTTTTTATGGGAGAGGGGGCACATTTAAGAAAATAGCAATAGGACACAGACTGATATTCCTGGATGCTGTTTGCCGACATTGTGAGAAGCGGGGGCATATCGCTAAAGTATGCCACAATAAAAGAAACTTCAGCCCCCGACGTCGAGGCAACAGCCCAAGAAGACAAGATGGCACCCCCACCAAAAACCAGAAATGCCAAACTGGAGCCGGGACAGCCGAAACAAAAGATTCAATGAGGTACCGTATAGAGAAGAAACACACCAAACAGTTATCATCGCCCATTCTTCAACAATAGATGCACAGAAGGTATGCATCAAGGTTGATATCGAAGACCAACCATGCACCATAGAGGTAGATTCTGGTTCCTATCTCTCCATGGTCTCCTGGCGCACCATAAAGCGTTTAATACCCAGCATATGCCACCAGGAACTAAGTGACCAGAAATTGATTTTGAAGGACTACCAAGGGAACCGCATCCCAGTGACTGGCATCGGACACTTCAAGATCACCTTCAAAAACTGCACCAACATCCTACCACTTACAATTGTGGAAAAAGACTGCCCCAGCTTACTCGGACTACAATAGTTCTCACCATTGGGGATCGAGATGGCAGGCATCAATCAAACAGATGAAGAAGATTGGGAGGCGATGCTCATATGAGACTTCCAAGAGGTCTTCGATGACACTTTAGGCAAGTACAAGGGGTCCCCAATCTCCTTCAATCTTAGCCCAGACATCGCTCCCGTCCGCCTCAAGCCGCGCCGAGTGCCATTTACACTCAAGCCTAAGATAGACAAGCAAATAAGCTCATTGTGCAAGGTGTATTAGAACCTATTGACCATGCCCATTGGGAAACACCCATTTGATGTCACCCCCATCAAATCAGATGGCTCCCTGAGAATCTGCGGAGACTACAAGGTCACCCTGAACCATGCCCTGCAGCAGAATGCCTACCCTGTGCCAGTAGTCCAACATCTCCTACACTCACTTGGGGGTGGCAGAATCTTTGCAAAGCTCGACCTGGCACAAGCCTATCAGCAACTGCTGGTCGATGCTGAAACTGCCGAGGCATAAACAATCGTGACACATCGAGGGGCATTTAAATGCAATCGACTCTAATTTGGAGTCAGCATCGCACCTGGGGTTTTCCAAAGCCTAATGGAAAGACTACTGCAGGGAATTAAAGGAGTCGTACCCTATTTCGACGATGTACCAGTAGCAGCCCCCAATAAGAAACAATTGGAGAAACGGCTTAGAGTGGTATTACAAAAATTTAAAGACTCCAGCCTCAAAGTAAAGAAAGAGAAGTGCCAGCTATGTACATGGAATTTACCCTGCTGACAAAAAATTAAAAGCCATCAAGGAAGCCCCCAGACTGCAAAATAAAACGGAACTCCAAGCATTCCTTGGACTCATTAATTTCTATAATATTTTCCTACCCCAGAAGGTGACCGTCACGAAACCCTTACATAGGCTCCTGGATAAGGTGGCATCCTGGATCTGGGGGAGGCAAGAGGAACACGCTTTCCAACAAATAAAGAACCTTTTAACTTCTGACGCAGTCCTTATTCAATATAATGAAACCCTGCCGCTGACTGTCACATGCGATGCATCACCCTTTGGTGTTGCAGCAATCCTAAGCCACACCTTGCTGAATGGAAAGGAGGCTCACATCGTATTCTTCTCTAGAACCCTTTCCAAGCCTGAAAGGAACTACAGCCAGCTGGACAAAGAAGCCCTAGCCATCGTCTCCATAGTGAAAAGATAGCACGAATACATTTATGGTAGGACATTTTTGATTATTACGGACCACAAATCCCTACTAGGCATTTTGGCCAGGAACAAACCCACTCCAAACGTCCTGTCATTTAGGATGACAAGATGGTCTGAATTTCTTGCTGCTTATAATTACCATTTAGCACACTGGCCCAGCAAGACCATCTCGCACGCTGATGCTTTAAGCCGATCACCTCTATCAGACGTGCAAGATGACCCAGCACCCACCTTATCTATTTTACAAATAAAAACAATAACCATGCCAAGACATTGCCCACAAAACAAAAAGGGAAAAATGATTGGCACAAGTCCTCAGCTGAATGCAGAGAGGTTGGCCGGAAAGCGAAAAAAATGAACTCTTTAAACCATTTAAAAACCGACAAACCAAACTTTTTTCACAAAGAGGGTGCATTCTTTGGGAAGACTGGGTGGTTATACCAGAAATGTTACAGAAAAAAGTTCTAGAAATGCTGCACGATGGGCACCCGGGCATTGTACGAATGAAAGCCCTGGCCAGAAGCTACGCTTGGTGGCCAGGCATAGACAAACAAATAGAAACTTGGGTCGCCAGTTGTAGCAGATGCCAAGAAACCCACTCGGCTCCCCCTGCAGCTCCACCACTAGAATGGGAAACCCCCAGAGGCCCCTGGTCGTGAATCCATATTGACTTCGCGGGGCCAACCAAAGGACATACCTTTTTAATCACTGTTGATGCCTATTCAAATTGGCTCAAAGTAAGCAAAATGAAGACAACCACCACAGAAGCAGTTATCAAAAAATTAAACAAATTTTTCACCATGCATAGTCTGCCAGATGTCATAGTATCTGACAATGGACCTCAATGTACTGCATTGGCGTTTGAGCAATACTTGGCAGACTGTGGCATCTGACACGCATTGACATCTCCCGCTCACCCAGTGGTGAATGGGCAAGCTGAACGCATAGTTCAGTTCACAAAAAAAAAATGATCCAAAAAATTGAACATGGCAACATCCATGAAAAAATCAACAAAATGCTCCTAATACAACATATCACACCCAACACCACCACAAACAAATTCCCAGTGGAATTACTCATGGGAAGAAGACTCCGGTCACCTCTAGACCATTTGCACCCTACTTACACTCCAGAGAAAGCCCCTGGATCTACAAGCCGACACCGGGCCTTCAACATGGGAGACACTGTTTTCACGAAAAACTTTACTAGGGACCCACTATGGCTACTGGCAAAGATCATTCAAGTCACCGCCCCCCATTCCTACTGACTGCAGACCACCGACGGAAGGAGCTGGAAATGGCACATTGACCAGCTATGATCTAGACTGGCCACTTTTCCCCCCACAGACTCTAACCAAGAAATCAGAGGGGGAGGGGAACCTCAAACTTAGAAAAAGAACCATTATCTGTGCAAGAAGAACACCCTCCACACACATTAAATACAAATCAAACATTAATCCAACAATACTTACCGACAAACAGGGAACCGAGGCAGATGGGTGCTTCACCTGGAAGTAGCAGCCAGACAAGCTCAACCAGCCCAGAGAATCCAGGCAAGAGTGACAGAGCGAATGACTCGACCAACCTGGATACACCAGGCGGGAGTCGCAGCTATAGGCCTGGCTCATCCTTCCAGGAGGTTCCAGTGAGAAGCTTGAGAGCGACGCAGAGCCCGTCTGAACCTGATGACGACCAGAGACATTATGAACCGGGCAAGTCAAGTAGGCAGGTCCAAAGACCCGCCTACTTATGTGACTTGGTTGGACGGAACCAAGAGGGGAGGGGTGTTCCATATTAGCAGGCTCGAAACCCTGCATTCCTATTGGTCTAGACAAGCTGGATCGTGATTGGATGGCTTGAATGTTCCTGATTGGCTCATACAGGTTTTGTAGCGATTGGCTGAAACCAAGCTCGGCAAACTCAAAGAATTGTCATTGGCTGCCTAGCCGTGGCCAGCTCTCTAAGAAGAGCTGCCGCATGCTAGGGTTTTTAGTCTCAGAATCTAGCTACTTAATTATGAACCGCTGTTGTTCACTACTCAAGCCTCATCTATTTATAGGACCCACGAACCGAACATAACAAGACTTATTTGATTCTGATTTCCGGGTTTGATTTTTACTTATTTTCAGTTCTGTCTACTGAGTTCATTCTGTTTCAGTGTTCCTCACAGATGAATGATGTGTGTTTCCCAGCTTGAGACAAAGTCACAGACCAAACAGAGATGCTCATATCAAAGAATGGATATTTATTGTATTCAGGGAAAACTCGCAGTCAAAAGTCATAAAGAAACCTAGGCCACAAAAGTTTAACACAGAGAATTGCAGGGATCTTGCCAACTTTGCCTACTAAACAGTTTATTAATATGATCAGGTGGCCAGAACAAAACAGGTAGTTAGTTTATTATTGTCTCTAATGGCAGAAACCAAAGCTTAGATTTGAAAGCTGTATGGGTATGATAATACCTTACAGAGGTGGTATTCAGCAGGTTCTGGCCAGTTCTGGAAAACCGGCAGCAGAAATTTTGAGTAGTTCAGAGAACCAGCAAATACCACCTCTGACTGGCCCCACCCCTATCTATTCTCTGCCTCCCGAGTTCCAGCTAATTAGCTGGGTCTTCTTTTGTTGCCCTGCATAGGAGAACGGAGCTGGAAAACAGGTTATTGGGGTGGGGAGGGATTGGGATTTTGCAGTAACCTTCCCCCAGGAGTTGGGACGGGAATGGAGATTTTACAGTATCCTTTCACTGCCATGCCCTCCAAGCCACACCATGCCCACCAAGCCATGCCCACAGAACCAGAAGTAAAATTTTTTGAATCCAACCAGTTGGTACCTTAGTGAATTTTTAAAAAAAAGTAAAATGACTTTTAGCAAAAATATGCATTCCTACATATCAGCTGAAAAGAGAAGAAGAAAATTACGTGGGTAATAAACTACCAAGCCTAATAGCTGTGAAATAATGGCAAACAACACAACTATTGAAATTTTTCAGTATCTGATAAAACTATAAGGGATTGCTAATGGTTGTTTGTAACTCAGAGAACTGGCTTAATGTATGGCCTAGAGGTATGAGTTCAGAACAAAAGATTTCTGTGTCATATGTAAAAATTTATCAAGGGTAGAAGATGCATGTGTCACAGGTATAATGTATATTGTTGCTATATCTTTCACACCCTGACCTATCTAGTAACTTGCTTGTTGTGTATGCAATATAATTAATAAAGTGTGAACTTGGAGTAAGTGCAGGGTTCTGGCCCTGCACTTCTGATTGGCTGTTAAGCGGCCGGACCAGATTGGCCCATTCCGGGAAATCCGATTGGCCCTTAACAGAGAGTTCTTATTGGTTATAAAAGCTAGCATTCCTAGCTTGTTATTGGTTAAACGTTACAAGGGTTGCCTATATAAGGTGGGTTTTACTGATATTAAGAGAGCAAGTCACGATGTAAATAAAGAGCTGAAATTCACTGTTCAGAAACTTGTCTCCATTCTTTCTCGCCCATGCTCAAACTTAACACTGGCGACAAAGGTGGGATGTGGAGACATCTGAACCAATGAAACTTCGAAGAACACTGAGCACATGACAGACGACGCCAACAACGGAACCATGTCCGGCGGCATTGTACCACCCGCTCCGTTCGATCCATCACAAGAAGACTGGGAGTCTTACATGGATCATTTCCAAATGTTCCTAGAGACGAACAACTTAAAGGATGCCACAGCCGGGAAGAAACGGGTGGTGTTCCTGACGCATTGCGGTCCAACCGTATTTAAATGGCTAAGGCACTAGCCAAACCCCGAGAAGTGAAGGCCATGGATTGGGACAACCTCGAACCTTTCCTACGAGATCACTACGCCCCGACTGTGCCTACGGTCATGAGACGCCACGAGTTTTATCAAAGAAGCCAGCGAAAGGAAGAGAGCGTAGCAGACTTCATAGCAGACCTCCGAAATTTGGGAGGCCTCTGCGGATTCATCGATCTAGAAGAAGCACTAAGAGATCGCATAGTTCTGGGATTAGATGCACCAGGCGTCCAAAGCAAGTTGATGGCGAAAGGAGACATCAGCCTTGCCGATGCCATTGCCGATGCTACCACAGCGGAAGCAACCAAGAAGTCGGCTGCACAACTACGCCCAAACCACACTCCGGTACCACCACCGGCCAGCGAAATCTCACCTAGTTCAAAAGGGCAGCTCGCGACAATGCACCATGAGGACCTCTCTTCGTCGTCAGACAGCGACGAAGAAGGGGTCCATCGACTGCGGTCCAACCGGGACCCTCGGCCAAAGCCCTTACGCCCTTGCGCTGGCTGTGGAGCAAACCATGCCAGATCCGAATGCAGATTCTGCGACGCACTCTGCCATGAGTGCGGGAAATGAGGCCACATTGGACGGGTCTGCTGCAGCTTGCCAGGACCCAGCCAGGCGTCAAAGGGGGCTAACTATCACCAATCATCAGGAAACCGTCCTGTAAGGCGAGAGCCAGTAAACCACTCCTACAGAAATCGAGCTTTGCAGAGAGAAGAGGCTCACCACACTGTCACTATCGGTCACGCCTCAGCCTTGGACACTAAGAAAATCCGAGTCATGGTAGCCATCGAGAACCAGCCTTGCCACATGGAGGTTGACTCGGGATCGTCCCTCTCGATGGTGTCATGGAAGACACTCAAGCAACACATTCCCACAATTCAACACCAAGATCTCTGTTTCCAACGCCTCATCCTCAAGGACTACCAGGGCAATCGAATCCCCGTCATCGGGTCCTGCCGAGTCCAAGTCTCTTTCAAGAAGCACACAGCATACTTACCTTTAACAGTCATCGATAGTGATAGGCCTCACCTATTGGGTCTCCAATGGTTCGCGCCACTCGGCATTGAAGTGGCCGGCATAAACTGAGTCGGTGGCTGTGACTGGGAGGAAGACCTTATCTCTGAGTTCAGGAACGTCTTCGTGGACAGCTTAGGCAAGTACAAGGGGACCCCGATCTCATTCAGCTTAGATCCAAAAATAGCTCCCATTCGCCTAAAGCCCCGTCGAGTTCCGTTTGCCTTAAAATCGAAAATCGACGAAGAACTCGACAAAATGATAGCTCAGGGGGTGTTGGAGCCCATCGATCACTCCCCGTGGGAAACCCCTATTGTAACACCCATTAAGCAAGACGGGTCAATCCGAATTTGTGGGGACTACCAGGCCACTTTGAACCATGCCCTGTAGCAGCACGCATATCCAGTTCCGGTGGTGCAGCACCTCTTCCATTCCCTGGGGGGCGGGAAAGTTTTCGCTAAATTGGATTTAGCTCAAGCATATACCAGTAGATGAAAAAACGGCACAGGCCCAAACTATTGTGACGCACCGAGGTGCCTTTAAATGTACCCGGCTGTAATTCGGAGTAAGTGTAGCCCCGGGGATTTTTCAGAGCCTTATGGAAAGGTTATTGCAAGGGATTAAGGGTGTGGTCCCCTATTATGACGATGTATTAATTGCAGCTCCTACAAAAAAAATCTTACAGGACCGGTTAAAATTAGTCCTAAAAAAATTCCAAGAGGCCGGTCTTAAGGTTAAAAAAAAACAAATGTAAATTGTGTACTGACAGTGTTGAGTTTTTAGGGTACCTGATTGATAGCCAGGGCATTCACCCTACCGAAAGTAAATTAAAAGCGATCAAAAACGCTCCCAGGCCAAGAAACAAGGCCAATCTCCAGGCATTCCTAGGCCTCATCAATTTTTATAATGTATTTTTACTGCACAAAGCAACTGTCGCTGAACCGTTACACCGATTGTTAGATAAGAAAGGAATTTGGTTATGGGGTTACCGTGAAGAACAGGTGTTCCGAAATGTAAAAAAACTGCTCACTTCTGACTCTGTACTCATGCAGTATAACAAGACTTTGCCGTTAGTTATAACCTGTGATGCATCGCCTTTTGGGGTGGGCGCCATGTTGAGCCACGTACTGCCTTATGGGAACGAAGCCCCTGTTGCATATTTTTCAAAGACTCTGTCAAAAACAGAGCGGAACTATGGACAAATTGATAAAGAAGTCCTTGCAATTGTCTCAGCTGTGAAAAGATTTCATGAATACGTGTATGGTAGGGTTTTCACTATTGTGACTGATCACAAGCCTTTATTGGGGATAATAGCCGGAGATAAGCCAACTCCCTACATATTATCCCCTAGGATGACCCGATGGTCAGAATTCTTAGCTGCTTATAACTATTGGCTGCAATACCGCCCAGGGAAGGCCATTCCCCACGCTGACGCATTGAGCCGAGCACCGCTTCCAGAGACTCTCGACGATCCGGCACCAACAGTAACCACATTGCAAATCGAAGCACTCAACTCGCCGCCACTGACCGCCCGAGATATCGCGAGAGAAACCAAACGCGACCACACCCTAGCACGAGTACTAGGCTGGGTAGAATGCGGATGTCCATTGGACCAGTTATCAGATGACTTCACACCATTCAAATCTCGACAGACCGAACTCTTCTCCCAGAAAGGCTGTGTCATCTGGGGCGATAGAGTCGTTATTCCAGAACGGCTCCAAAAAGCGCTGCTGAGAACCTTGCACGATGACCACCCCGGCATCGTGCGAATGAAAGCCCTTGCATGAAGCTACGCATGGTGGCCGGGCATTGACAAGCAAATCGAAAATTGGGTTAAAGCTTGTCCCAAATGCCAAGAAGTCAGCAACGCCCCACCAAAAGCCATGCCTACTGAATGGGAGACACCACGAGGACCCTGGTCCCGAATTCACCTGGACTTCACGGGGCCAACCAAGGGCCACATCTTCCTGCTTACCGTCGATGCCTACTCCAATTGGCTTGAAATTCATCGCATGACGACTACGACCTCCAAGGTGGTCATCAAGATTCTAAACAGACTCTTTGCAACCCATGGATTACCAGAAATCCTGGTATCCGATAATGGTCCACAATTTACTGCACTAGCGTTCGAGCAGTACCTTGCTGACCGCGGCATCCGCCATGCGCTCACCTCGCCTGCGCACCCTGCGACCAATGGCCAAGCAGAACGCATGGTTCAATTTGTGAAGAAAACCTTGCAAAAGGTAGACTACGACAACATTGACGACAAGGTCAACCAAATCCTCTTCTTGCAACACATTACCCCACATAGCGTCACCAACAAAACTCCCGCTGAACTGCTAATGGGACGAAAGCTCTGCTCCCACTTTGACTGGTTGCACCCTGCGTATGAACCAGAGAAACCACTAGGATCCAGCGGCCGCTGTCGCACCTTCCAGGTAGGAGACCTGGTTTATGCAAAAAACCTATCGGGCAACCCGTTGTGGGTGGAAGCGACAATAGTACATGTAACCGGCCCTAGATCCTACCTAGTGCAATGCCTTGACGATAAACTTTGGAAACGGCATATCGACCAATTACGGTCATGGCTTGCAGCGGCCAGTTCGCAACTCCCCTATGACCAAACTGAGGGGGGGGAGGTACAGAAGAAGATGAAGCCCTAGGAAACCCGTTCGAAGGAAACGACGATTTAATAGAAACTCAGGAAGTGGAGCCGGAGGGAGAAACGTTTGCACCTCAGGGAATCGCGGAAAATGTGGGCAACGACGTAGAAGTGAACTCTGAACCAGAGACAGCCCCACTGCCAGACAACAATCTACCTCAGCGGGATTGCAACCAACCGATACAACGAAAATCAAAGAGACTAAAAAGACAACCATCCTATTTAAGGGACTATGTAACTGCGCCCTGAACTAAGGAACCAGGGGGAAGGGGTGTTGTGTATGCAATATAATTAATAAAGTGTGAGCTTGGAGTAAGTGCAGGGTTCTGGCCCTGCACTTCTGATTGGCTGTTAAGCAGCCAGACCGGATTGGCCCATTCCGGGGAATCTGATTGGCCCTTAACAGAGAGTTCTTATTGGTTATAAAAGCTAGCGTTCCTAGCTTGTTATTGGTTAAACATCACAAGGTTTACCTATATAAAGTGGGTTTTACTGATGTTAAATGAGCAAGTCACAATGTAAATAAAGAGCTGAAGTTCACCATTCAGAAACTTGTCTCCATTCTTTCTCGCCCATGCTCAAACTTAACACTGCTGATTGCTGATCACTAAATTAATTTACTGCAGACTCTATAGCACATTTAATTTATTCAGTTTAGACACTGCCTGTCCCCAGATGACTCTGGGGTCTCAAAATATAACAACAATAAAATATAATAAGAACAGGAAAAAAAATAAAGAATAAGGAAAGTAACTAGACATAATTAAACAAATCCCTTTGAGAATATATGGGAAAATACACCAGCAAAAGGATTTTAATTTTAAAAATCTAATTTTGTTTCCAAAGAGAATATGCTTCCTTTGAGCAACATAAAAATTATTCAAAGGAATAAAGTGTTTCTTTTTAAAGTCAATTTCATTTTTAATCATAGCAAAGCGAGAAAACCATTTGATGAAATGCAAAAAACAGAGGTCTTAATTTAGAAAAATTGTTTTTTAAAAAATGATTTGTCATCTTTCTCTCTCTATGTTCCATGTGCATTACCTATGAAATTGACTTCCTGGTGTTCTGGAGTTTTAAAAACATTCTCATAGAAATATATCCCTTTAGAAAGAATAATTTCAATTTCTGTTGGATTTTGTATTGAGATAAGCCCTCTGTTTTCATAAATTCTTAACTTAATATTTTCCACTTTTTAATCTTAGGATTTCATCATAAGAAATGACTAGCTCCTTGGGGATATTAACAAAAGCAGTGAAGACTTTACAGTTAACTATCTGCTACTTTAAAGAAAAAAAAATAAAAGCAACATTTTTTTCCCTACAGTCCTTGTTCACAGAGGTAAATGCAATGTTTGCAGTCTGTATCAAAGCCTAGCATGCAGCAGTAAAAACATTCACCCTTGGCATTTTCAAACACAACAAATCCTTTGTGTCCACAATTGGCATGCCAATAAGGATTTCATTGAAATAAAGATATTCTTTTTGAGCAAGGCAAGTGTCATATCTTTCTCTCCTCCCCACCCTTGCCACTATAGATTTTGACTTGAATAGAGTGCAAAGGGTGATACTTGTTATTCCATGTATCGTCATCATTGTAGCCATTCTCTACCCAACTGCAGGATGAAGGCCTCTTCTGCATGTTTCCAACCAATGCAGTCCTGAGCTTTCTTTTGCCAATTGGGCCCGCAATATTTGCTGATGTTGTTGATCCATCTTGTTTTAGTTCTCTTTTATGGGCACTTTTGATGAAGTGGTATGGCTGCCTTGGTCCACTGGCCATCAGTTCTTCTTGCTATGTGACCAGCCCATTTCCCTGTCAATTGTTTTACTCTCTTGATGATCTTGTATACTTTTGTTTGATCCATGTGCAGATTTTTCTGTCTTGTCCTGTAATACTGAGCATGTATTTTTCCATGTCTCTTTGTGCCACTCGTAGTTTTTGTGATCGATTGTGAGGTTAGTGTCCATATTTCACCAGCATATGTCAGAGCAGGTAGCACACACTGATCGAATACTTTTCTCTTCAGACCGAGGAGGGCTCTCCCTATTTTGCGTATGGGATCCAAGGTGAAGATTGTTAATTACAACTTTTCCCTGTAATGCTCAGCAACATCTAGAGCATGGGTGTCAAACTCATGGCTTCATTTTGCCATCATGTGACATTTCATGATGTTTTCCCCATTCACAAAGTGGGTGTGGGTGTGGCCTGCATGTGATGCATCTGGCTCATGGGCTGCCAGTTTGACACCTCTGATCTCGAAGATCAACAATTCCCCATTCCCGCTTGAAGAAAATATGCAAAAATGTACTGGAGGCAAACTTTTAGAGAGTTACAATTCTATGATGAAAAACTACTGCTTTACCCCTTTTTGTTTCTTTAACAATTATCCAATTATTACCAGTGTCATATGAACTTAGGGTCCTTTTTTTGTGTGTTTTGTTTGATTGGGTTTCCATTGAATATTAGTATGCTGCAGTTATATTTATTATATCCTCAATTTCTCCTTTGTTGTCACAGGAGTTTTCTGATTTATAGTTTACCACTTTCCAGCCCTCACAAGAGATCCTTTAATAAGATGGTAACAAATGCAGAAGATCCTTGTTTGGTGAAAAAGGTTTGTAGTTTATTTTTATAAGAATGCTGATAGGGCTAGATGAATATGCTTCCTTGTTTACTGCTGCAAATATATGCCAACTACTGGTAGCTAGTCAAAACTAATTGAATAAACCTGCCCTTATGGAGCCCATGAGAACTTGGGCAGAATAAATAAATCAAAAATTATTTTAAATGTAAATAAATGTTTCTAATGAGTTAATAGATTATCTGCTTTTCTTCTTAAAATCAGATAACCAGCACTCTTGTTTATACCTTTGTTTTAGGAAATTATTGGGCTGTTGTTTTGATAAGAAAACTAGTATTAATTCACTGCCCTATTATTATAAATCTGTCCTCTTCCTCTCCTGTGCCTCCTATATCTGGTTATAAACAAAATCAATTTGCATGTTCTTCTTTGTCATGGAAGAAGGTCCACTCAGGACTATTCTAAACTTCTATAAATACTTAATGAATACTCAGTTTCAAATTAAAGTGTTCACAAGATGACAGCATATTATCAGTTTGTCTCTCTGGATGGGGATAGCTACAGAAACTTAAATTTATTAATACTAGCAGGAGGTCTTAGTATCCTGCTGCTTCATTAATCAGTTTTGTCTTTAGATATGTGCCAGATTTTAGTTTTAAAAGGTTTTTTTCCCCCCTCCTACTGATTAATTAGCCCAAAATTCACAAATATGTGAATCTTCTGTCCAGGAACATCAAAGTGATTTCAACTAATGTAGAGAAATGGGACATGGGACATAGTTCTGGCAGCAATTGGGTCAATACATATTGTTTAATGTTAATCTTTAGCCCTGGAGAAGACTGGTGGGTGATTCTCCACCTCTGTTTCCCATAATAAGTTCGGATCCCTTCTACCTTTTCCTAACAAAATGAAAACTTGAGTAATTCTGATTGGCTTGAAGGTTCATCAAGGGAAACTGCTTAAGTAAATCTGGATTGAAATCCTCAAGCTCATTTATTGAAATCTATATTTAGCAAATCATATAGGAGCAAGTAGAACCAAGTCCTTTAAGAATTTATCGAGATAGTTGTGCAGGATTCAAAAGGACAAATAACTTCATTGTGAATATTATATACTATGATAGAAAGCCTACTTCTCTTTCTTTTCTGCTCTAACATGGGGAAGAGGAAATGAAGCAATTAATGAAATTATCTCCCAGTTTGAAAATAATCATCTATTCCATTGGATGTCATTTGTAAGGTACCACTTCCTAATTAATTAATTAATATGCTGCCCATCTCTCAGTTCAAGGCAACTCTGGGAGGCTATGTTATCAGTGAAATAACAAGAAAGCTCTTGGTCCGTGACAAAGCATGATGATTCTGTATGTGAAATTCAAGAGATATTGGATATAGGGGATGAAATTGATTGTTTTTAATTGATTGGCCCAGACAGTTACTTTCCATCTGGTATGGCAATGGTAGGATAGACAACTTCATTAAAAAGTGCTTCTAATATAAGAGAAATGGCTACTTTTCTGAAAAATGTTTGAAGGCCTGTAGAAAATGAGTAAGATGAAAGTGAAGTATATATACTGTAATGAATATTCTTCCTAACTTTGCAATCTACTAAGGATAATTCAACATAGAAAATATTAACATGGAATTTGAGGAGATTTATTTATAATTATTTGTATTATTCAAGGCTTCTGCTATTGATCCTACAATAATGTAGCTTTACTTATCTGGATATTGCAAATTCCTCCAGAGTTGTTTATACAATAACAAGTTGAGATTTACTGAATCTTGCCATCAAAACTCTACCATTCTGCTCTGATATCATTCTGCTGGAAAGATCAGTCTTGCCAGATTTCACTTGGTGTCCAGTTCTTTCATATAACAATTAATCACAGTTGAAACCAGGCTACTTGTAATTCTAAGAGACTTAAAACTTGTTTCTTTCAATAAACCATCCATCCAGATGTTATGATATAAACTAGATAAAGCAGAATATTCTAGAAACTAGAGACTGAAATATGAATTCTAAGATCAGTTACGGTGGTATAGTTATGGACAGATGACAAACTGGAAGGAGTTAGATTCAGATTGTCACAGTTCTGGAGAATAATGGCAAGGCAGCAAAAGCTATTTGCCTTAGAATACCACTCGGAGTTATTTCAAAAATCAATTTTTGTTTCCTCTCATCTCTTGGACATAGGGTCAGTTTTATTATGAATTAAATACAGTAAAGGAATATGCATCTGGAATCAGCACCACCAGGATGATCAAACAACCAGTGCAATTTTCCATATATGAAGTCATTAAACCTACTGTTTCCAGGAGGACAAGTTGCTTCTCTGTCTTTTAACCTTGTATCTCATTTAGATACTTTACACCAATAAATATTAACCAAGACACTAAAATAAATATTTTATAGTGTAAATTCACTCCAGAAGTGAACCAAGCCATATCTCTCTCCAGTCATAAGAAAGAGTCTTTAAATATCTTTACTTCATATTAGCAGCTAGTTTTCATCTTTCATTTAAAAAACTGGATATTATAATTCATAAACCATTTTCTGCTATCTTATTAAAGCTGCTAGGTGCCATGAGGGCCATAATCTAGTAATGATATTAAAATTCAATTATCATTCCTAAGATTTATATATATATGAGAAGCACAGAGCTGAAGACCAAGCCTGAAGATGATGAATGAGACTTCATCGAAACGTTGCCTAGATACTTCCAATCTTACGTGGAAGAAAACCCAAATAACCAAAGATCCATACATATATATTCTTAAATTTTCGCGGGTACTTACATGTATGGCATTCAGCTTTGTTCGGGTATTTTCCCACATCATAGTAGTGGTGCTTTTAAAGTTGTAGCAACATTTCAGCAGAATCTCATCTGCCATCATCAGGCTTCTGTATAGTATTCGTCTGTGAGTTAGACTTTTACAGTGGTTTCAGATTTAAATTTGGGGCAGCCTATTGCTGTGACAGAATGGTTTTTTCTCCATCCTGATAAGTTGGGAGTCTTGGTCTGTGTTTATTGGTCTTGGAGTTTGCTGTGTTCTGCTTCTAATATCTTCTGTCTGGTTTTTTTCTTTTTTTTGCTCTTTTTGTATCTTGATTGGCTGGCAACATTGTGTTACTTTATTGGAGGCCTTTAGTGCAGCTTGGCTTCGGGTAAATGGATGGCTATCATTAGTTATGAAGCTGGGTTTCATCTGGGTGCCTGGTTGGGGTGTGTTTGAGCTGGAGGTATCAGGGGGGATCTGTTTGTGCCCAGGTGTTTGCCTGGCTTGTGGTGTGGAGATTTTTTTGTTTGTGAGTACAGGATTCCAAATGACAGCCTGGTGGAATCATCTCTTCTGTTCATGCTTTCTGGTCTTTTTTCAATCTCTATGGCTTCTCTGATGATTCTGTGGCTGGGATTTTCTATAGTGGCTAGGGTTTTGGTGCCATTGAAGTTGATGTTATGACCTGTGGCTTCCATGTGTTGGATAGTGAGGAAGTGTGTTCCAGCTTTTTGACTGCATTTTTGTGTTCATCCAGGCGGGTGCTTATTCTTCTATTGGTCTGTCCAATGTATGTGGCCGGGCATGATGCACAGGGGACTTCATATATGCCTTGGTTTTCCAGGTCAATTTTGTCTTTGGGGTTCCTGAGGATGGCTGCTATTTTTCTGTCTGTTTTGAAGGCAGTCTTGATGTGGTGTCTGCATAGAATCTTACTAATTTTGTCTGTAGTGCCTCTTATGTAGGGCAGGACAGCTGTTCCATGGGTCTGTTCATCTTCTGGGTCTCTATTATGTCTCAGTGTGTTTTTGTGGATCAAGTTGGTGATTTTGCTTTTGTGGAAGCCATTGGCTGTCAATATTTTAGTCAGGGTGCATAGTTCAGTCTTAATGTGTGTCTTGTCTGCCAGGCGTTTGGTTCTAGTAATTAGTGTTTTAGCCACGGAGTTTATCTGTGCTAGGTGGTGGTGGGATTGGGCGTTGAGGTAGCGGTTGGTGTGTGTTTTCTTCTGGTATATGGTGTGTCCTAGTGTGCCATCTGTTTTTTTTTGTAGATTAGTACATCTAGGAATGGTAGTTGTTCGTTTGTTTCTGTTTCCATGGTGAACTTGATTTTGGGTGTGCGCTGTTTAGGTGTGTTAGGAAATTGTTTAGGTTTTCTTGTCCATGGGGCCAAATCATGAATGTGTCATCGATATATCTTAACCATAGTTTGGGTTTGAGGATGGCATTGGCCAGGGCTCTGGATTCGAATTCTTCCATGAACAGGTTTGCAATGACAGGTGACAGTGGTGATCCCATGGGGGCTCCTTCAATTTGTTTGTATCTTTGTCCTTTGTATATGAAATATGTGTTGGTTAAGCAGTGTTCTGTTAGTTCCATGGGTCTGTTCATCTTCTGGGTCTCTATTATGTCTCAGTGGGTTTTTGTGGATCAAGTTGGTGATTTTGCTTTTGTGGAAACCGTTGGCTGTCAATATTTTAGTCAGGGTGCATAGTTCAGTCTTAATGTGTGTCTTGTCTGCCAGGCATTTAGTTGTACTAATTAGTGTTTTAGCCACGGAGTTTACCTGTGCTGGGTGGTGGTGGGATTGCGCGTTGATGTGGTTTCACTATTCACTCAAGTCCCGATAAAAGAGACCCTTGAAATCATCAAAAATAAATACCAACCAGCTAAACACCTCATGGAACTAACAGAACACTGCTTAACCAACACATATTTCATATACAAAGGACAAAGATACAAACAAATTGAAGGAGCCCCCATGGGATCACCACTGTCACCTGTCATTGCAAACCTGTTCATGGAAGAATTCGAATCCAGAGCCCTGGCCAATGCCATCCTCAAACCCAAACTATGGTTAAGATATATCGATGACACATTCATGATTTGGCCCCATGGACAAGAAAACCTAAACAATTTCCTAACACACCTAAACAGCGCACACCCAAAATCAAGTTCACCATGGAAACAGAAACAAACGAACAACTACCATTCCTAGATGTACTAATCTACAAAAAAACCAGATGGCACACTAGGACACACCATATACCAGAAGAAAACACACACCAACCGCTACCTCAACGCCCAATCCCACCACCACCTAGCACAGATAAACTCCGTGGCTAAAACACTAATTACTAGAAACAAACGCCTGGCAGACAAGACACACATTAAGACTGAACTATGCACCCTGACTAAAATATTGACAGCCAATGGCTTCCACAAAAGCAAAATCACCAACTTGATCCACAAAAACACACTGAGACATAATAGAGACCCAGAAGATGAACAGACCCATGGAACAGCTGTCCTGCCCTACATAAGAGGCACTATAGACAAAATTAGTAAGATTCTATGCAGACACCACATCAAGACTGCCTTCAAAACAGACAGAAAAATAGCAGCCATCCTCAGGAACCCCAAAGACAAAATTGACCTGGAAAACCAAGGCATATATGAAGTCCCTTGTGCATCATGCCCGGCCACATACATTGGACAGACCAATAGAAGAATAAGCACCCGCCTGGATGAACACAAAAATGCAGTCAAAAAGCTGGAACACACTTCCTCACTATCCAACACATGGAAGCCACAGGTCATAACATCAACTTCAATGGCACCAAAACCCTAGCCACTATAGAAAATCCCAGCCACAGAATCATCAGAGAAGCCATAGAGATTGAAAAAAGACCAGAAAGCATGAACAGAAGAGATGATTCCACCAGGCTGTCAATCATTTGGAAGCCTGCACTCACAAACAAAAAAATCTCCACACCACAAGCCAGGCAAACACCTGGGCACAAACAGATCCCCCCTGATACCTCCAGCTCAAACACACCCCAACCAGGCACCCAGATGAAACCCAGCTTCCTAACTAATGATAGCCGTCCATTTACCCGAAGCCAAGCTGCACTAAAGGCCTCCAATAAAGTAACACAATGTTGCCAGCCAATCAAGATACAAAAAGAACCAAACAAAAAACAAAAAAACCCCAGACAGAAGATATTAGAAGCAGAACACAGCAAACTCCAAGACCAATAAACACAGACCAAGACTCTCAACCAATCAGGAGGAAGAAAAAACCATTCTGACACAGCAATAGGCTGCCCCAAATTTAAATCTGAAACCATTGTAAAAGTCTAACTCATAGACGAACACTATACAGAAGCCTGATGATGGCAGATGAGATTCTGCTGAAATGTTGCTACAACTTTAAAAGCACCACTACTATGATGTGGGAAAATACCCAAACAAAGCTGAATGCCAGACACACACGCACACACACACACACATACTAATAATAACTAGTTACTGAATTTTAGAAAGAATAAACAGCTCTGAAACCCATGGTGCATTAAGATATGAAATATGGCAAGAGCCTCTGCTTCAAATACTCTTGGGTAGCAATTGTATCTGTTCTAGCTTCATTGCTTTTATAAGGAAATGATTCAGAAATATGGTGTTTATTTTATCTCTTCCATACCTAGCAAGCTACAGGCAAAGAAGCATCCAGAGAACAGTTATTTCTTTTAGAATTTGCATTTTGAAGCTTCAAAGGATCTATTATGGGATGGATCTTCTAGTTGTGCAAATTTACTTTGCCAAAAGCACACTGCTATTCCAAGAGAACCATAATGCAGACAACTCATGAACTGTATGCAGGCTGGGCATTTCTTTTAAATCCCTTAAGGCCCCTGAGATTGTGACACCAAAATAGCAGTAAAATGATTTTCTAATATTGTTTTTAAATCAAATATTGTGTTAAATCCCCAATTAAGCTTAATATGCCCATTTTACTCCTAGAAACCAGAAAAAGGAAATAAAAACATTAAGCCTGCTCTTTCCAGTGACACCACTCAATGGTATCACTGCAGGGAGTCAGAAATGAATGAATTCAAACTAGCAACAAATGCCAAAAATCACAAAAAATGTTCCCTTCAATATATAAGGAACAAGAAAAAAGTCAAGGAAATGGGAGATGATGTCAAAAAGCTGACAGGGACCAGGAAGAAAGCAAAATGGATTAATTCCTTCTTTGCACCTGTCTTTACGCAAAAGGAAAATGTAGTCCAATCTATCAAAAGCAGCACTGTAGAAGCCATTACAGGAATGCAACTCAAAATAGAAAGAAAAAGATAATAGAATACCCATTCACCACCAATGGATGGATTACATCCTAGGGTTCTGAAGGAGCTGGCAGGTGTGACCGCAATATCATCCCACAAAGATCTTCTGACAGAAAGAGTCCACTTGGGAATAATGATGGGGATACCCTGACAACTTCCAGTCCCAACATTTGACCAGGCCTGTGGGAATAAACTTTGACTTCAGTATTGGGTAATGATTAGTCTAAGACCTTATATATACATGTTTGCCTAAGGGTCATTGAGATAAGCAAGGAAATTAAAAACAAACACCAGGAACAATTAAGCTGCTCAGACAATTGTAAACAGTTCTGTGTGCTATATCTAATTATTGTAATCCAGAATGTGAATGCTTACTATGTACGAATTTATCAATAAAAGGGAGCACTAGAATTTGCTCTAGACTCCCATCCCGAGTACACCAGCCTCTGTGTCTCATTCTTTCCATGGGAGACCACCACAAGTGGTGACTCCGATGTGATCCACTGCAGGTGATACGTGTCCGGACCTCCGTGTTTCCTCGCCTGGAATAGGTAAAGTACGTACTTAACTATTGCTGGACAATAGGATTATTCAGGGAACATGGGGGGAAAACTCTCTCAGCCACAGGAACGGCATGTTAGTGAGCTGCTGATGTGAGTCAGGACAAACTTCTTTATCTTTAAACCCTTCAGGGGGGAGCAAATAGTTTTTTCAAAAGATAATGTGAGAGAGCTGCTGCAAGAGATCTGGTGGCAATGTCCCTGGTATCCAGAGAAAGGCTCTTTAAAGTTAGACACATGGAGGAGAATTGAAACTATCCTTCATGAAGAGCCATGGGCAACAGCTGAAATTTTGATATTTTGGAAGATTGTTATGACTGCTTTAGAGACCCAGCAACAACCTCTTTTAAAAACTTTAGTAGAACCTCTTCCTTATAAAGGAATTGTATTGCACCCATCTACCCCAGAATTGGAGTGTGCTTTATCATTTCCAACAGCGCCTGTGCCTGTGAATGATAAAATCCAATCAAAAATGGGAAAAGTTCAAGCCATGATGCATCAGGCTTTCAATGAGGGGAAATTAGAGTCTGATGAGATAACCCAGATGAATTTGTTTCCAGTCAATAGGCAAGTGGATGCTCAAGGCAATCTGCAGACTGAATGGGTTCCGATTCCTTTAGCAGTTCTTAGGGAAATTTAAAAAGCAGTAAAAGATTATGGTATTCAAAGTCCTTTTACAAAGGGCTTCTGACAAGTTTGGCTACCTCACACATGATTCCTAGTGACTGGAAAGATTTAATGAGAATGATATTGAGCTCTACTCAGTATGTGGTCTTTGACGCAGAATACCAAAGGGAAGATGTCACTAGGGGAAGGAATTCGGGGGGGGGGGGCTGTATACTCCAGACCAAATCTATGGGGCAGGCTTGTTTAAATCCACTGCAGATCAAGCTGCTAATTTGCCTGATACGTATTTCCAGTGGTTATGGCAGCTGTCCTTGGGGCGTTGTCCCGCATTCAGGATGTGGGAACCTCAGCATGGTCTTTTTCTCAAATTAAGCAAACAGC
Organism: Hydrophis major; assembly: GCA_033807585.1. NCBI lineage: Eukaryota > Metazoa > Chordata > Lepidosauria > Squamata > Elapidae > Hydrophis > Hydrophis major. The sequence continues at coordinate 322,618,747 of CM066329.1, forward strand.
ATCTGAGTCTTATAATGATTTTGTGGAAAGGCTGCAATTGGCTATTACCAGGCAAATCTCTAATGAGGAAGCTGCAAAAGAATTTTTGCTGAAATTGGCAGTTGAAAATGCAAACGCTGACTGCAAGCGTATCTTGCAGCCCTTGGTGGCTAGAGGTGAGGTTACTCTGGCTGATCTGTTAAAGGCATGTGCAGTGGTGGGTTCTCAGGCTTACAACATGGAGACTTTGGCTATGGCATTGCAAAAAGGGATGAAACCTACAGGGAATTGTTTTAATTGTGGAAAGCCTGGCCATTTTAAAGCCCAGTGCCATGCCCCGGGGGGTGGGGTGTAGGCATTTTGCTTCCTCCCCTTCTGCAGGTACGCCAAGACCGAAAGTTTGGTATAAGAGACTACCAGATCCAACGTGGAAAGGACCTGTCCCGCTGATAACTTGGGGCCGAGGATACGCTGCTGTTGAAGATGAGGGGACAGTTGTTTGGGTTCCTGCTCGCTGTGTGCGTCCTTATCATCAGCCAAAGGGGCAAGGGGATGGATTTGGGGGAATGGAAAAGAAACACGATGATCCATGACATGGGGAAGCTAGCAAACCTTCATAATAAAACTGATTGTTGGGTATGTATGCACATGCCAACTCACAAAACATCAGGGCTTCCAATGGTTGCAGTACCTCTGGCCGAAGGTGACTGGTATAAGGGACAATGCTATGGTTGTTCAGGGATGTGGTCTAACAGTTGGACTACAAGTAACATAAATACATTGCATCTTGGAAGCCGAATCCAAGAGGTGGCGGGTATCTGCTGGACTCACAATGAGACAGTAGAGAATATGACTTACTTGGGAACATATCCATTTTGCAACAAAACAATTGTTATTGGCAATGGAAGTTGGGTTTATCCGGATGACATGAAAACTAAAAATCTCACTTACTTTGTACATAATATTTCTAAATTTGATATCATATCTTTGATCAATGAAAATGGGTGTCCAATTATCCCTGCCACATGTTGTCCCATCATGATAGAAAACCAGCTGCCCAAATGTGCCAATGGGAAATACGCACCACCACCCACTTATTTAGCTATGTTAATGGAATCTTTTGCACAATTAGTCTATGCTGAACCAAATACGGTTGGCCATCTCCTGGGAGCAAATCTATGGTTGCTGTGTAGATGGATGGCCTATGATCGCATGCCAGCAAGATGGAAAGGAGTCTGCACCTTTGGGAAAGTAATCCCATCTCATGTCATTTTAAAATCTTTGGGGACTGCTCATATCCGCAATGCGCGTTCCGCAACGGAAGTAAACTATGTTTTGAATCATGACTACTGGACACAGATATCAAGGGGAGTTATTCCTCCTTTAGGAGTTATGATGAACTATAGAGATTTGCATCATTTAAACAATTGGACAGTTACTATGTTTAAAGACACCATTAAAACTCTAAAGCTGCTTGAAGAAGATCAAGGAAAAATCCTTGACTTTGTCCTGCAAACCAGATATGCAGTGGACACTATTTTGGCTGCGCAAGGGGGAGTTTGCGCTGTGATTCATACACATTGTTGCATGTATATCTCTGATTATTCTCCAAACATTACAGCTACCATACAGCATATGGAACAAACCCTGAGTGAGCATCCATTACAATCGGAGGATGAGGGACTGGATGTGTGGTCTGCACTTTGGTCCTGGTTGCCAGATGGTTCATGGATTCATCACCTAATTGTTGGAGTGATATTTCTTTTTATACTTTCTCTTTGTGTATGCTGTTGTATCCAATGTCTCCCTGGACTTTTAGGAATGTGTCAGGTGAAGCCTATGGAAGGAGAACTGTTGTTGCAGATGGCGAAAAGCTACCGAGGCATCCGCGATCATCAAAAAACTAAAACAGGGGAGATGTGGGAATAAACTTTGACTTCAGTATTGGGTAATGATTAGTCTAAGACCTTATACATACATGTCTGCCTAAGGGTCACTGAGATAAGCAAGGAAATTAAAAACAAACACCAGGAACAATTAAGCAGCTCAGACAATTGTAAACAGTTCTGTGTGCTATATCTAATTATTGTAATCCACAATGTGAATGCTTACTATGTACGAATTTATCAATAAAAGGGAGCACTAGAATTTGCTCTAGACTCCCATCCCGAGTACACCAGCCTCTGTGTCTCATTCTTTCCATGGGAGACCACCACACAGGCCTACTCGACTCACAGTCTGTTCTTGATTTTCAGATCATCCAGAAATTGTTCAAATGGTAATCAACTATGTTGATTGGTACCAACATTATTTAAGAACTAAATGAAGGTTGCCAGAGAGTTCATGAAATTCTGACCTTTCCAATTCCTATTCCCAAGAAATGTATTAAGCTCACACAGCAGAAACTGAAAATAGTCTAATACCAACCCAACAAAAAGGTCTAGCAGCACAGGAAATGATACTGCTGGGCAGTGGGATGGAGCATATTACCATACTGTTCTTACAGCTCAGTTTAATCCACAGGCATTCATAGTCTATGAGCTCTGGAGTGGGCATTCTGACCAGATGTTATTTGCTTTAAAAGTGAATTACTTATCCTTCCTTTCCTTAATATTACAATTGGTATAAAACCTGAAACCCAAGGGAGCATGTTCTGTTCCAAGATTCTACTGATGCAGATTTACAATAAAGTAGAATTAGCTCACCTGATTGTGTTTCCTGTCTGGGAAGGCTGACATCAATCTTGCACATCTGAAAGCATAATTATGCCACTATCTCAGCGGTGGAATTCATTTTTTTTTTTACTACGGTTCTGTGGGCATGGTTTGGTGGGCATGGCAGGGGAAGGATACTGTAAAATCTCCAGTCAGAGGTGGTATTTGCCGGTTCTCTGAACTACTCAAAATTTCCACTATCGGTTCTCCAGAACTGGTCAGAACCAGCTGAATACCATCTCTGCGCTGTCTCCTTTACAGCCCAAGAAAGTAGGGAGTGTCTTTTCTGAGTTTCTTGCCCTGGCTTCTATCTATCTGAGGGTTATGTTCTCTCTTACATAATGTTCCCTAGGGAGCATTTCTTACCCCATTCTCCCCAAGGTCTTTCTACATACCATTACCCAAAATGATATACGTCAGTCCAAAGTGATTAATGGAAGCAGTCCAAATTTCCACCCAGACAATTATTATCAGTTACCAAACTTTGGCTTCAGTTGTACAGATTTTAATCTCAGTATTTCATTGGAGATGCATCTCATTGTCATAAAAAGAGAATTTAAGAAATCTGGATGATTTTTTCCCCAGATGTCAGAGATGGAATAAGAATTTAATTGATTCACATAAAGAAATCGTACAGACATTTTTACTACAAATACTTTAACAGAGGTTATGATAGTTTTTCTGTTGTCTCTTCCAATAGCTAAAACACTCTTTTGAGCTCGGGAGGAAGTATTGTTAATTTGAGTAGTTTTTCTCCTGGGGTATTAAAAACAATTCCTAAATATTTAAAACATTTCATTTGTTCTATAGATTGGTTGCCTGTGAACCAGCTGTGAATCCTGGAAAACCAATACTTCTCTTGTTTTGGTAATTGATAACCAACTGCTCTTCTAACAGTGTTGTGCAAAGGCTCCAGCAGCTCTTCTGAGGCTGACTGGACTCTCAGAGAAAAAAGCAACATTGTCTTTCATTAAGCAGGATCTGTAACAGTCCATTTGCCAGTTTAGGCAAAAACACATTAAGCTCCCCTAAACATTGTGTAAACTAATTTATATAGACACAGAACATAACAGAGCTAATATGCAGTCTTGTCTTATCCTGTTTGTACTTAACATACCGGAGAGCTGACTGACCCAATTTCATTTTATTCTAAGACAGGGGTATACCTTCTGCTTTGGCACATTTCCAGTATGTGCTTCACTCTCCCTTCTGAGTGCAGGAACAGATAATGTCATCCTTTCCTGACTCATGCATTATTGAAAATGGACATTATGCCTGGTGTTATGGACTAAGCCAATACAACTCTCAACAGCTTCATCTTGCAGCAGGTTTGTAATCCTGCACTTCTCATTGGTCCGAAGATAGCGAAAAGTAATTGGTCATTTTTGGCCAGTCTGATTGGCGGTTAATGGGACCCCCTGATTGGACGCTTGTGAAAGCGGTAGACTCAGTTCATTGGTTGTTTGACGGCAGCCAGCTCTATAAAAGAGCTGCTGCTGCCCAGGTATTTTGCTCTGTTCTTTCCTGTTAAATAAAGAGTTGAAGTCACCGTTCAATGTCTCATCTCCATTCTTTGCGCCCATGCCCAGACTTAACACTGGCGATGAGGATGGGATGCGGAGACGATAGAGCTGACTAAGAACTCATTGAACAAGACAGAGCACGTGGTGAAAGAGCGCATGAAACAAACGGCAAGATGACCAGTGGCACCTTACCACCCGCTCCATTCAACCTAGCAACCGAAGACTGGGACCCGTATATAGATCGCTTCCAGATGTTCCTGGAAACCAAAAACTTAAAAGATGCTATGACTGGCAAGAAACGAGCGATGTTCCTGACTCATTGCGGGCCCGCCGTTTTCAAAATGGCTAAAGCACCAGCAAAACTGGCAGAAGTGAAGACCATGGATTGGGATACCCTCGCTCCAATCCTCTGGGCCCATTATGCACCCGCAGTACCTACACTGATACGAAGACACGAATTTTACCAGAGGGACCAATGGAAGGATGAGAGCGTTGGTAATTTCGTAGCTGACCTCTGGAACTTAGGAGGCCTTTGTGGCACGTGCAGAGTAAACTGATGGCGAAAGGTGACATCAGCCTTACAGATGTCATCGCCGATGCTACTGCCGCAGAAGCAACCAGCAAGTCAGCCACTCGAATGCGCCGAGCAAACGCACTGCTTCGCCAACTCGCCAACGAGACCCCACTTGCCACTGAGAAGCACGCTACCACTACCCACCACAAAGACCTCGAGTAATCCTCAGACAGTGATGAAGAGGAGGTCCACCGGCTCCACTCGGAATGAGAGCAAAGGAACCAGAGATGTCCCCGCCAATGTGCTGGTTGCAGGGCAAACCACCCGCGATCGGACTGCAAATTCCTCGATGCACTCTGCCGTAACTGTGGAAAAAAAGGCCACATCGCAAACGTCTGCAGAAGCAGATGAGAGTCCAGTCCCAACCAAAGGGAGAACAACTTCCATCGGGAGATAAGCAAACCTCCTGAGAACCAGGACCATCTGAACCACCAATGGAACAACCACTACTACTTCAGAAACCAAGCACCTGCCTCTTCAATGAGATGAGAAGAGGCCCACCAAACCATTATCATCGGCTACGCTTCATCGTTCGATGCAAGAAAGATCCGCGGAAGGGTTACTATTGAGAATCAACCGTGCGTGATGGAAGTCGATTCGGGATCATCCCTATCAATGGTATCCTGGAAAACCCTCAAACAGCTGATCCCTGCCATTTGCTGCCAAGACCTCAGCATGCAATGAATCATCCTGAAAGACTACCAGGAAAACAGAATCGCAGTTGTTGGTTCCAGCAACGTCCAAGTATCCTTTAAGGACTGCACAGCAACGCTTCCCCTGACTGTCGTCGATCATGATCGACCCAGCTTGTTAGGATTACAGTGGTTCGCCCCACTAGGGATTGTACTAGCTGGCATGCACCAAACCAGAAGCGATGACTGGGAAGAGGCTCTCATCCAGGAATTCCAGGATGTGTTCACAGGAACATTAGGCAAGTACAAGGGGACCCCTATATCATTTAATCTCAGCCCCGATGTAGCTCCCATTCGACTTAAGCCTCATTGAGTACTGTTTGCCTAAAAACCGAAGATCGATGAGCAGCTAGATAAACTGATAGCCCAGGGTGTATTGGAACCGATTGACCACGCCCGCTGGGAAACCCTGATAGTAATGCTCATGAAGCCAGATGGTTCGTTAAGAATTTGCGGGGATTACCGGGCCACCCTAAATCATGCTCTTCAACAGAGTGCTTATCCAGTACCGGTGGTTCAACACCTTCTTCATTCCCTGGGTGGCGGAAAAATATTTGCGAAATTGGACTTAGCTCAGGCGTACCAGCAACTACCTGTAGACGCAGCAACTGCAGAAGCCCAGATAATAGTTACACATTGAGGCGCTTTTAAGTGCAATAGACTCCAATTCAGAGTAAGCGTGGCACCGGGCATTTTCCAAAGTTTAATGGAGAGACTATTACAAGGCAAAAAAGGCATCGTGCCTTATTTTGACGGCGTCCTAATAGCTTCCCCCACTAAGGAGTTATTAGTACAACGACTCAGAAAAGTCCTACAGAAATTCAAATACGCTGGTCTGAAAGTAGAAAGAGACAAGTGTCAACTTTGTATGGAGAGAGTGGAGTTCCTGGGATACCTTCTCAACAGACAGGGAATCCACCCCACCAAAAAAAAACTAACCGCAATCAAAAAAGCCCCGAGACCTAGGAATAAGACAGACCTCCAAGCCTTTCTGGGACTCATTAACTTTTATAACATTTTCTTGCCCCAGAACGCAACCGTAGTCGAACCCCTACATAGACTCCTCAATAAAAAGGCTTCCTGGGTTTGGGGACGGCGTGAAGAGAATGTGTTCAAAGAGATAAAAAACCTTTTAACCTCCAATGCTGTATTAATGCAATACAACGAGACTCTACCTTTGATGGTTACCTGTGATGCCTCACCATTTGGAGTAGGAGCCATCTTAAGCCATATCCTACCAAATGGAAATGAGGCACCCATTGCGTTCTTTTCGAGAACTTTGTCTAAAACCCAAAGGAACTATAGTCAACTTGATAAAGAGGCTCTTGCTATTGTATCCGCAATTAAACGGTTCCATCAATATGTGTATGGGAGACCCTTTACCATAATTACAGACCACAAGCCACTACTTGGTATTTTGGCGGGAAACAAACCAACTCCCCTTATCTTATCACCAAGAATGACACGTTGGTCAGAATTTTTAGCCGCCTATGATTACCGATTGCAACATCGCCCGGGGAAAACCATTCCCCATGCTGACGCTTTGAGCCATTCTCCACTACCAGACATTATAGAGGACCCTGCTCCAACCGTAGCTGTATTACAAATCGAAACCCTCAAATCGCCGCCACTAACCGCTCGAGACATAGCCTTAGAGACAAAAAAGGACCCTGTTTTGGCACCAATCCTCAGCTGGGTAGAACGGGGTTGGCTGCATGGTGCAACCAATGACACGTTCAAGCCATTTAGGCATCGTCAAACAGAACTATTTTCCCAGAAAGGCTGCATAGTGTGGGGAGACAGAGTCATAGTCCTGGAGAAATTACAATATAGGGTATTGAAAATGCTGCACGATGGACATCCAGGCATCATGCAGATGAAGGCATTAGCCAGGAGTTACGCATGGTAGCCTGGCTTAGATAAACAAATAGAAACCTGGGTAGCAAAATGTAGTAAATGCCAGGAGACTCGCTCCGCTCCTCCAAAGACTCCCCCAACTCAGTGGGAAACGCCTTGAGGTCCTTGGTCCCTCATCCACGTTGATTTTGCGGGACCCACAAAAGGACACACTTTCCTCCTAACAGTGGATGCCTATTCAAACTGGCTTGAAGTCCACAAGATGAAAAGCACCACCACAGACGCAGTCACTAAAAAACTGAATAAACTATTCGCTACCCACGGACTTCCCGATGTCCTGATCTCAGATAATGGCCCCCAATTCACTGCCCTGCCATTCAAACAATACCTGGCAGATCGGGGCATCCGCCATGCTTTAACATCACCAGCTCACACTGTGACCAATGGTAGGGCTGAGCGAATGGTTCAGTTTGTAAAACAGATCCTGCACAAAATGGACCACAGCGACATTGATGACAAAATAAACCGAATGCTTCTTCTCCAACACATAACCCCAAACAGCACCATGAACACAACCCCAGCTGAACTCCTCATGGGCCAGAACCTTCGCTTGCATCTCGATCGCCTCCACCCAAACTACACACCAGAACAACCCCCGGGATCCAACAGCAGGTGTCGGACATTCCAGGAAGGGGACCTTGTGTTTGCAAAAAAACTTCTCGGGTGACCCATTGTGGGTCCCCACAACAATAACACAACTTACAGGACTCCGATCCTATCGCCTACAAATGGCAGATGGTAAGATGTGGAAACACCACATAGACCAGCTCCGTTCCAGGTTAGCACCAGAACCTCTAGCTGGGGGGGGGGAAGGAATGTGGAGGATGATGATGAAGAAATGATAATCGAAACCCAACAGCCCGCACAACCAACCAGGGGATACTCACCATCTGAAGGAGAACCGAGCCAGGGAGCGGCCTCGCCACGTGAAAGCACCGCGATGGAAGCGGATCCAGGGAACCTGGAAGACAGCGCTGACATAAGCAGGGAAAGCAGCCCTGGACCACAATCTTCACCATCCAACCCAGCTAGCAGCCCACCGGAACCAGAACCAGGACAGAACTGGTGGAACAGCGCAGGTCGAGCAGACAGGTGAAGTGACCTGCCTACTTGTGAGAATACGTCACCCCACCCCTCAGATGGAACCAAGGGGGGAGGGGTGTTATGGACTAAGCCAACACAGCAATACAACAGCTTCGTCTTGCAGCAAGTTTGTAATCCTGCACTTCTCATTGGTCTGAAGATAGCGAATCGTGATTGGTCGTTTTTGGCCAGTCTGATTGGCTGTTAACGGGACCCCCTGATTGGACGCTTGTGAAAGCGGGAGATTCAGTTCATTGGTTGTTTGACGGCAGCCAGCTCTATAAAAGAGCTGCTGCTGCCCAGGTATTTTGCTCTGTTCTTTCCTGTTAAATAAAGAGTTGAAGTCACCGTTCAATGTCTCGTCTCTGTTCTTTGCGCCCATGTCCAGGACTTAACACCTGGTTTCCAGATTCAGTTCAAAGTTGCTGATTTCTGATCTGATCCATTGTAAGCCCTTCAAATCTCAAATTCTTCAATGCTTTGTTCCATTCTAGTAGAGTCCCATTCTGCTTGTCTAAAGTGTCTGGCATGCCCCACCTCCTCCAGCAATGAGTGGCCATTCTGTATTGGATTACTGGCAGCTATGTTTGGGATTTTAAAAAAAACCCCTTGGAATTAATTTAACAAAGGCTTATTAAAAAAACAATCCATCCTCGTCTCTACCATGCATACTTCATTCAACACTTACATCTCCCAGTAGCCACCTCCTTAGTTTATGACTAGGCTGAATGGAGTGTGTTCTCCTTGCTTTCCTAGTCTTGCCCACTCACATATTTATTTTTGAAATATAAACTTTGCTGTTTTGTTTCATGGAGACAAATGATCATTTCTTCCTTTTGGAAAGTTTTCCAAAATGTATATGGACTGATAGAGGATCAGGAATGAAAGAAGAGCTTGTTCTTTGATTATTATGGTTCACAACTACCATATCAAGAGAAAGAAGGGAAGGAAAGGGAAAAAAAGGAAAGGAAAAAAAAGAAAGGAAAGAAAAGAAAAGTAAAGGAAGGATCTATGTTGGTATCAGTGGATATAATGAAGGAAAGAGGTGAGAAGACATCCATGTGTTCAAGTATCTGGGAGAGTTTAAAAAAAAGGCATGGAAACTAGTGAATAGGGGGAAACATTCCTAAAACAAAAAAGACAGGCACTGGGAGACCAATCCACTCAGGGCAGAAAGGGACTGACAGGAAAAGCAAGAAGCAGGAGAAGTACCACCACATCTTGCAGGGCACATAGTCCAGCCTAAGCACCAACCTGCCTCATTGCCAATCCACTGCAATCTGAACTAGAATTTATGAGTTGCTTGAGAAGTAATTCAGACTGCAGTATGGCACTACTCTAAGTCTAGTGTTTAAATCTTATAGAATAGATCATCAGCAACAGGTGTTTGGCCCTTGTCAAGTTGACATTTTGTTTAAAAAAAGCCAAACTGAATATGGCAATGACAACATTTGACAATATTGGCTTACATGATCAATTTAATTCTTTTTTTTTTAAAAAAAGGTAATGATACCTTTGAGTTTGACTGTATCTGGGCCAATTCCTGGCCAGTTTTATAGGAAATGTTTACCTCTACCTTCTCCCAGAATGTTTGCTCAATTTTCCAGTCTTGGCAACAGCCCTAAAATTCCCAGACAGTTTCCTATCATATACTTGCCAAGATCAGCTGGGCACCACTATCAGCTGAAACAAGCTTATTTTCACTGAACAATTTTTAAAAGCTCAGTAATCCTGCATTCCTATATAAAACCAATGCATATTATTTCTGAGAATACAATATTGCTATTCCTCCCTTGCTTGCTTGCTCTAGGACTATGCCTACCTCTTAATTGAGACTCTGTGTACAGGGCGGGGTGATACAATGATTTGTTCCTCAGTTATTTTTTTCTAGATCCCATAGTAAAGGCCTTGATAATAGGGAGTAACAGGAAAATTATTGTTAAAGTTTCAGCATTCAGCCTTCATTCCCATGTAAGAGACCTTTACAACAGCCAGGCCTTCCATTGTAAAAACAGATATGAAGCACTAGCTGCATCTTTAGCATAACCTGTCATTTCTCTCTTAGTAAACATAAATCACATTGTGCTCAACAAGGTTAATATCAGTTGATGTTGACAGGCACAGCACAGGTTAGAAAACAAAATACCATTTTCAGTTGCCAAAGTATCTAGGCATCCGGGAAGAAAATTGCTCCTTGAAGGTTCATTGTGAATTTTTTATTATAGATTTGCATTCTGTTTTACTTACTATACTCAGACCGTAAGTCTTTCTCATCTGCATGCTTCATTTCAAACACTTAAAAATATAATAAAATTTGCACTGAACAAAAGATAGAACTGATCACATTCTATTTTTTTTTCCTTTCCTTGTTTAAATATAATACTGGTGTTATATAATTTTTCAAATCCTGACAGCTTCCAAATGTGTTGAACTACAATTCTTATCATCCCCAGCCACTACGATGATGGTGACTATGACTGATAGAAGTTGCACTCTTAAGCACCTGGAACCTGCCAAATAGGGAAGACTGAATGATTGGATAGCTTCCTTCTCCGTCTCCTCCCCCTCCCCCTTCCCCTCACGACTGTAATCCATGCCAAAGCAATTTATTTTGAAAATGTCTTTGATGGAGGTAGAAGGGAAAGTGGCAGCTTCTTGGGTCAAACAATTCTTCTCAATTCAATGATTTTATACTATTTAGCACCAAAAAGTGAAACCCTTCAGAAATTACCATCTATGTTTCCCATTCTTCCTTTGCATCTCTTAGACTTCAATCCACTTAAAAGGAAATAAAAAGTGGTTACTTTCTATCTCTATAATATATTCTTGTATAATGTTTTCTCTAGGGCTGGATTGTCATATCAAAAAGCAGGAAAGAGGCAGAAGATGCTGCTGTCATATAAATGGAAAGTAATGGCAAAATACAGCTGAACTGTTTCCTTCAGCACATAAGCTTTCATCTTCCTAATTTGCTATTTTTCATTCTTTCATAGTAGATATGAGAAAGTAGATATATGAAAAGAATGCCAATGAGACTCTACAAAGACACATTAGCTTCAAAGTTACATGAACCATTAAATGTACCCTCGCACGATCTTACAAGACTTTCCCCCCTTCATTGTTAGAACTGAAAGCTTTGTGCTTAGCCTAGGGCAAATTTAAAATCTGGAGTACCAAAGAACCACACAGGCCTATTTAAGCCAATCAGAAAGCAAATGGTTATGTGTTGTGTCCATCGCGGGAAAGGAGACTCGGAGCCAGTGACTCAGTTTCAGCTCTTTTTTAGGTCCCGAGATCGGTTCGGGGTTTAAAGGGAAAAACAGCAGCTTTTATTCTCTGGCCGTGGCAGCCGCGGCCAATGGCACCACTTTGAATCTCCTGCGATTAGTTTCCACCAATCGTGGGAGATTCGTTATGGGCCAATCAGTGCGGCTTGCTCGGCCAATGAGATCGCCATGCGCTTTGGCCAATCACAGCACGGCGCTTGCAAGTATGCTAATGACTGTACAGAACACCCCTCCCCTCTTGGTACAGTCCTACGTAACGTAGTCCTGTAAGTAGGCGGGGCTTCGTACTTGCCTACTTAACTTGCGCAGGTTAGTTGTTGCTTGGCTCCCGGCCGGTTCGGTCAGGTTGTGTGTTGCTCTCTGCCTCGTTGATGGAACCACCTGAAAGGCCTTGCTGGGCCTTTCATCGCAGCTCCCTCTCGGTCTACCTGAGCTGGTTGAGCTGCGGTTGTTGCTGCTCCTGCCTGGTCTTTCTGGGCTGGTTGAGCTGGCCTAGCTGCTTCTCCCTGGTGAGGCTTCTCCCTGGCTGCTTTCCGGTGAGTATGGCTGGTTTCTTTCTATTGGTTTTTGGTTCCCGGGGTATTCCCTCCCCTCTTGGTTTGTGTTATGGGGGCTGTCTGTGTCTGTTTGCGTGTCGGTTGTGTTTCCCGTGGTTGTCCTCAATCTTATTTGGCGTTTCCATGCTCGTCCATCAGTTGTTTGCTGGCGGTACGAGTGGGGACCTGTCAGCTGGGTTATAGTTGCCAGTACCCAAAGTGGATCTCCGGTAAGGTTCTTTGCGTAGACTGCGTCACCTGGGAAGAATGTTCGGTTTTTGCTTGAGGAGTTTGGGGGTTTTTCAGGGTTGTATGTGGGATGCAGTCTGTCGAATGGGGACCTTAATTTCCTCCCCATTAGAAGTTCTGCCGGGCTTTTGTTGGTAGTCGTGTTCGGGGTTATGTGTTGTATAAAGAGCATTTTGTTTATTTTCTCTTGGATTTTCCCGTGTTCAAGTTTTTGGATGGTTTTTTTTGTGAATTGAACCATCCGTTCCACCCTTCCATTCGCCGCCGGATGTGCTGGTGCTGTCAGTGTGTGTCGTATGCCCCATTCTGCTAGGAATTTTTCGAATTCCAGCGAGGTAAATTGGGGCCCGTTATCTGACACGATGACATCTGGGAGGCTGTGGGTTGTGAACAGCTTGCTGAGTTCCTTGGTCACGGCTTCCATGGTGGTGGTTTTCATGTTGCTTACCTCCAACCAGTTGGAGTAAGCATCTACCATGATAAGGAATATATGTCCTTTCGTGGGCCCAGCAAAATCTATGTGAATCCTGGACCATGGTCCCCTGGGGATTTCCCATTCCAGGATTGGTGTTGCGGGGGGGGGGGGGCTCAGTCTGGTTTCTTGGCAACGTTTGCATGTTGCCACCCAAGTCTCGATTTGCTTATCCATCCCTGGCCACCAAGCGTAACTCCTGGCCAGGGCTTTTGTTCTAACTATGCCTGGGTGCCCCTCGTGTAACAACTCCAATACCTTCCCTTGTAACCTTTCCAGAATAACAACCCTATCCCCCCAAAGTACACAACCTTTTTGTAATGAGAGTTCTGTTTGCAGTTCTGGAATGTCCTGAATGATTCGTCATTGTCTTTTTCCGGCCACCCCTTTTCTACCCAATGTAAAACCCGCACCAGACGTTTGTCTTTATTAGTCTTGCGGGCAATGTCTGATGCGGTTATGGGTAGATCGGGCAGAGTCTCTATGCTGAGGGTGGCTGTTGTGGGTGATTGTCTTTCCTAGTCGGTGTGTGAGCCGGTAGCTGTAGGTGGCAAGGAATTCGGACCATCTTGTCATTCTAGGAGATAGAATGTTTGGGGTGGCCCTGTTCCCTGCCAGGATTCCCAGCAGCGGCTTGTGGTTGGTGATGATGGTAAACATGAGGCCGTAGAGGAACCTCTTCACTGCGGCGACGATAGCCAGGGTCCAGTTGACTGCAATTTCTCTCCAGTTTGGTGAGTGTCCTTGAAAAGAAGGTGATGGGTGCTTCTTTTCCATTGGGGAGCGTGTGGCTGAGGACGGCGCCGATGCTGAAAGGTGAGGCGTTGCATGTGATGGCAAGTGGTAGGGTCTCGTTGTATTGGATTAGGATGGCATCTGAGGTGAGCAGGTCCTTGGTTTTGCTGAAGGCGGCTTCCTCACGTTTCCCCCAAGTCCATGTGGCCGCCTTGTCCAAGAGCCTATGCAAAGCCTCTGCCACGGTCGCCTTTTGGGGCAGGAAAACATTGTCAAAATTAAGCAGTCCTAGAAATGCCTGCAGTTCTGTTTTATTCCGTGGTCTTGGGGCTTCTTTAATGGCTCTGATTTTTTTGTGGTTGGGTGGATGCCGTGTCGGTCTAGGAGGTATCCCAGGAACTTGACCCACTCTGTGTACAGCTGGCATTTCTCTTTTTTCACCTTCAGCTCGGCCTCTTTGAATTTGGTTAGTACCTCCCTTAGACGACCCTCTAGTTCTTGTTGGTTGGCCGCTGACACTAGTACATCGTCGAAGTAGGGCACCACCTCCTTAATTCCTTGCAAGAGTCTTTCCATGAGGCTCTGGAAAATTCCCGGAGCCACGCTGACTCCAAACTGGAGTCTGTTACAGTGAAATGCTCCCCGGTGGGTGACTATGGTCTGGTTAAGACTAAATTCCCCAAGGCTGACAATGCCAGCTCCAACCCTACTAAGATGATGTCATCAGGTGGCTATTTTAAACCATAGTCCTTGACTGAAAAAAGTTTGCCTGTCCCTGATACAAAAGTCTTAGTTGAAAAAAAGGCATTGCAAATGAGGGTATGTGATATGGAGTTAGCATGGCCCATATAGAATTAGCATGGTCCATAAAATAGTAACTCATTAATGTGAATCATAGGTGGTATTCAGCAGGTTCTGATCAGTTCTGAAGAACTGATAGTGGAAATTTTGAGTAGTTCAGAGAACCCGCAAATACCACCTCTGACTGAAGTATCCTCCCCCTGCCAGGCCCACCAAGCCACACCCATAGAACCGGTAGTAAAAAAAATTTGAATCCCACCATTGATGTGAATTATGGGCTCAGAAAGAATGTGGAACTGATTATAGGTGATGTTTATAAAACTACTATTTATATCAGCTGCCACTTGCTATGTTTACTTGAAAAAAAATTAAGTCCTTCCCCACAGCAAAAATCTCATTAAAAAATGAATTGGATGATTTTCTTAGATTGTATAAGAATGTAATAGCTGAGAAGACTATATTTTCTGTTTAATCTGTCCAGGGATGGAGTTAATTTAAAGTAGGATTTCTGGATTATTTGTGTCTACAGGCAGAAAGTTCCTAAATTGGGATCTTGCAGAACCAAAATGAAAGGAAGCAAGATTGTCCAATTGCTTCCCATTGCATGGTCTCTCCCTTCTTAACTTCCCATGCAGAGCAGCAGTGCAAGAGGAGGGGGACTAATGGCATTCTTCTTCCCACTTTTGTTTCCACTGTGGATACACTTTATCCAATAATAAATTCCACAAAGCTTCAATAAACTGAAGAAGTAGTTTTGCATTGAGCAAATAGTTTTGCAGGTGCTTTGACATATCCATGAATCTTAGCAGAAATGGATGGTTCCTGTCATTTTTTTTTTTGAAACAAATTTTATTAATTTTTTTTAAAAAAACCCATTAAACATTGAACACATAAAAACTCTTTCCATTATAAATTTTTACCAGACAGATAAAACATTATTTTATTTTATACAACATAATTCTAATATATCCCATTTCCACTTAAATATCTTTTAGCAGATTTCTCATTATTTCTCTGTACTCTTATTCAATTATGTTTCTTTTCTATATTTATCCATTTTATAATCATCATATTTCCCTCTGTTTTGTTTATAATTATCCTCATCTAGCTTTCCTCCAAGGTTTTATTAAATCTCAAACAAACATAAACACACAAAACACAAAAACATAAAACTTCTTTTTAGAAAGTAGCTTGGCCCCAGACTACCTCTCTTAAATGGACTTCAATTAAATTTATGCTCATCTTATATACCATTTCCTATCTTATTTACCATTCTATATCTTCATTATAACTTCTCCCCGCTTTCCACTCTTCTTAATTATATTTTATTTATTTCACCTTAATTTACATCATTATACTTGTATCTTTTGTCCATTCTTTTCCAATTACCCATTTATCTCATTCCCTATAATAATAATAATAAAAAAGGATTTCCCTGAAATCACTAATCGAAGTATGATGCCTTTCCATCGCTCCCCTAAATTAACATTTAAGGTAACACCTGGTTCCCCATCTGATTCTGCTTAGTACATTCTACCGACTAATTTTTTTTAAAAAAAGAAAATAGTAAATCTATAAAGTAATTAAATACATAATTAAACATTAAATCTTATAACATTCCAATTATCTATTTCAAAGTCAAATGCTGCCATAATAAATTTATACTAACATAGTCAATTAAACTCTATACTTAAACTAAGTATTTTAAACATTCCTTTTAATAATTTATTAAATCTTAAAATCTATCATTGTTGAAATAATTAATATTTTAATCTTTACTTAATTCTTATTAAATTCTAATTTTCTATTTCTAATACAAATACTACAATACTATCTTATGTACCTTGCAGAATCCTTTTAAGAAAAATTTTACATTACCCTTTATCCCTAAAAAAAAATTTCTTTTTCCCATCTTGTTTCATACCTTTGTGGCTCTCCCCCCCCTTTTCCCTTCCTTTTTTTACCCCCCCTTCTCCAAACCTCTGCCTTTTTAGCTTCCCCTCTCTGTTGTATTTCTCTTTCCTTTTGCTTTCTAACATTGTATTGATTTTGCATCTTATTTTTCTCTTTCTTGGATGTTTTTTAAAGTCTTAAGTCTTTTTTCCTTCTTCTCTTTCTCTTTCCTTTCTTAATCAACTTTTTGGATTCATTAAAGATGGCTTCTCCTTCTTCTGCTTCTTCCTCTGCTTCCTCTTCAATTGTTGTATTTGCTGGTAAGTAGCAAGCACCATTTCTAAAAAGCAAATAGTTTCTCTCCAAGTGTCCTTGCCTTCTTTCTTTATTTTTCCATATTCCTCTCTTAGTTCATCAACAGATAAAGCCATTATAAACCTTTTCTTCTTTTCTCTTCTTCTTCTTAAGACAACCAAGATATTTCAAAGCTTAGAACAATTCCCCAAAATCCCAAAGTCATCAAACAGTGCAAACAGAGCACAAGATTCTTCCCTTCGCACTTTTTCTTGCTGGGGTAATATCAATTGGAAAGAGAAGAAAAAGCCCAATCTGTATTAAAAAGCCTTATTGCAATTAACTTCCAATCTCAAAGTCTTCCAGGCATCTGCTCCAACAAAATCTTAATATAAATTTCTCCTTTGTCCTCTCCATCCCCACTTGTCACAAAAAGCTTTAAATTTTTACCTTCTATAAAAAAGCAGGCTTTTCAATGTCCATTTATTGATTCCATATGAAAGGAGAGTAAACTTTCCCTTTCAGCACTTTCACTCGCCGATTATAAATCTCTTCTGGAAACAAAATATCATTCAACAATCAAGGTTTTCAGGATATTAAATACATCTTATGCTCCCAGTTCAACCAAAAAACTTTCGCTTCAAAACTTTCTCCTTCTTCCTCCAGCACAATCTTGTCCAGCTGCCGGCTTCTTTGTGGCAGCCATTGCTGACCACTGCTCTACTGCCTTGAGAAAAGGGGGTTAGGCCGGGTGGGGAGGGGGTCTGTGAAACCCCCAAACCCCTGTCTGGATCCCCCCTATCTTCGGCTGCCTCTACGGGGCAGCCTTATCAGCCAGACCCATCAGGATCGGAAGCACCAAGATGGCTAGCGCAGCAGGGATTGCGCAGGATCGCAAAACCCCGCCACCGCCGAAGCCTGGCAAACCGGAAGTCCAGATGGTTCCTGTCATTATTGACACAAAAGGAACCCAATAAATTGTAGGAAATACATAAAGGTTATATTAAAAATTTTGCATCCATCCAGATTTTAGCCATATGGTACTTCCATATGTATTAGACTTCAATCCCTGAATTCCTAACCAGAACACCTCTGTAAATCTTAAGCTATGGAAAGCTACATTAACCTCTGATCACCATGAAATGAGATGTCATATGATAGGCAATATATATAGTAAAATGTAGATGCTTTACTTGTTCAAAAATGTGGATATCAGCCATTCTATCATCATAAAAGAATCATATCCTTACCCCATCTGCGCAGTGATACTACCATGTTCCCTCTGATCCCATCCTGAACAGCAGAATGTTCAGTGCCACGTACAAAAGGAAGATATGGAGAAATACAGCAGTGTACACATGTGTTCATTCAGTTTACCAAGCATTACTGTAACTTGTTTGGCTCTGACTTTGTGTGATGCATGAACCTAGGAGTAATGATGTAAAAGTATTACTGGTAGTTTAGTATCTGAGAGTCATATAAAGTGGCTTAGTTAATAACCAGTGTAACCTAAACCCAATCACAGTCTCTCTTCATGATCTGAAACTCTGCTCAATATATTTCCTGATTATAGAAAATAATAATGTCGGACTGCAAAGTACATACAGGTAAAACTCAACAAATTAGAATATCATGCAAAAGTTCATTTATTTCAGTAATGCAACTTAAAAGGTGAAACTAATATATGAGATAGACTCATTATGTGTGTTAGGGATAACATTGGTTACCTAACTTAGTTTGGGTAAAAATAATATATAAACTATATTAGTGGGTTTAAGTGTATGTATCAGTTTAACTGCAAAACATGTATTTTGGGTGCGGTTGTAAAATCACCATAAGAGGGAGTAAGAGAGCTCACTGTTTGCTGGCTTTTACTGCAGCAGCTGACAATGTTGGATTGATGGTGATAACTGCGTGTTTTCCCTGCTGTTGCTGAAACAAAGAAAAGGGATTTGATTTTCTTCATATCTCTGACTGCAAAAGTGATATATTGCTGGACTGATTATTTGTAAGTTTACTGACCTCTATTTTCAACACTGGACTTTGCAACTGATTAATCCCTGGAAGGACTGAACTAGTTTATGACATATGGACTGTTTTGACTATACTATAACTCTTGCTGGAATAAAAAACTATTTAACTGGCACAGTGTATCTGTCTTACTGAGTGTAAACTACAACAACGTTTATCTCACATAATTTGCCTGCCTGCTAGACTGCCGTTGCACGTTCTGCTAGGGTGTGTATCCCTAACACTGGTTATGGGCCCAGGTGCACAGTCAGACTAACCAGGATATAACAGGCTTTGATTAAAGTGAGAATTTGTGTAGTTACACAATACTGTAAACAGACAACTGTGTTTTATTAATTATAGTTTAATATCCAGAAAAAGATGGCACAAGTCAATTTACCAAGTTTGTCTCTAATATCCAAACTGCATGGAACAAACTATGTTTCATGGTCTATGAAATGTAGCCTACTTCTACACAGAGAAGGTTTGTGGAGTATAATTCAAAACCCACCAGAAGTAGATGCATGGGATCCGGAGGATGAGAATGATGCCCAGAAAATACAAGAATATAAACTGAAGAATGAGCAAGCTCTCTGTATAATAGGACTGACACTCTGTGATGAGCAGCTTGTACATGTTCGAGGAGAAGAAACAGCTGAGAAATGTTGGGAGAATTTAAAGAAGATTTATGTTCGAGACAGTGTAGGAGCACATATAAATCTTGCACGGAAACTGTTCAGAACACATCTTCAAAGGAATGGAGATATGCTGAGTCATATAAACAAAATGAAGAGAATTTTTTAGGAACTGCATGAAAAGGAACTTATCTTCACAGAACTACACCAAGTTTATATAATTTTATCTTCTTTAGATATTAGCTATGATGACTTCGTAACTTCACTTGAGGTTCTGCCAAAAGATAACCTCACTTTAACTGACATTACTGGCAGATTAATTGAAGAAGCCAGGAGAAGGCTTGAAAGGGATCAACTCAGAAGGGAACAACCACAATGTGAAGAAGAGAAAATATCTTCGTCAGCCTATACAATTAGAAAATGTTGTAATTGTGGAGGAAAAGGACATTTGGCAAGATTCTGCAAGAAAGCAAAAAGCCAAAATGCCAGCCAGAAAGATAAAAGGCATCAAAAGGATGAAAAATGCTTAGAGTTAGCCATGTATAGCAATGAAACTGTGAAAAATAATTTATGGGTTGTAGATAGTGGAGCATCGCACTGTATAACGAAAGTTAAGAAAAGATTTATTAAGATGTCCACGAGTTCACAACAGATATCGTTAGCTAATGGATGGAAACTGAAAGCTAAAGGTCAAGGTGTATCATATTGTTCTTGCATAAGAGAAAATGTAAAAATGTTATATGTACCACAACTTAAGTTTAATTTGCTTTTGGTTAGAGTTTTGGTAAACTAGGTTATATAATTACCTTTAAGGAAGACAATTGCATAATTGAAAAAGAAGGTAAAAAAGTGACTGCAACTTTAAGAGGTGAATTGTATGTGTTAAATGATCATTCAGAGGTAGCTAACACAGTTTATAATAATGTTAAACCTCATGATGAGTACATACATTTGTTACACAGACGTTTGGGGCATATAAATTTTAAAATGCTTAAACAAACAGTAGAACTATCTAAGGGTATAAAACTGAAGCCTTGCAGTAAGTATTTGCACTGCAATACTTGTAGTCAAGAAAAAAGTAAGCAAATGCCAGCAAATAGAGTTAATGGATTTAAAACAAAGGAGCCTCTAGAAGTTGTATTTGCTGATATTATAGGTCCTAAAAAACCAAGTGTGGGAGGTGCTCGTTATATACTAAGTATAATGGAGCATTATTCCAGATATGGTTTCTGTTATCGAATGAAGAGCAAAACGGAAACATATCAAAATTTCTTGAATTGGCTTAAATTCGCAGAGAGAAAAACTAAAAGGAAGTTAGTAACTCTTTTCACTGATAATGGTACGGAATTTATAAACAATAAATTCCAAAATAAACTGAAGATGGCAGGTGTTGAACATAAAAAGTCTGCACCATACAGGCCACAGCATAATGCCTTTATAGAAAGACGAGGCCAAACAATTCAAGCAATGGCTCGTACTATGCTGTCAGATTCAGGATTACCTGAAACTTTGTGGGGAGAAGCAATAATGTGTGGTAATCATATATTGAATAATGTTGTTAACTCAACAACAGGTGAATTACCATTCACACGGTGGCATGGTAGAAAACCTGACTTAAGTTACATGCACACATTTGGAGCACCAGCATGGGTGCATATTCCTACACAACTGAGAAATAAGGGGCAACATAGGGCTAAAAAGTTATTCTTTGTAGGTTATGAATCTAATCACAAATCATACAGATTCTGGGAAAAAGGTACATCTAGAGTTTACTGTAGTGCTAGTGCCAAATTCCTAGAATATGTAGGATGGGAAAAAATGGAACAAGATTCAAATAAGGAAGTAATTATAGAAACCTACAAAAGACCTAAAGAACAAATCAGTAATAAGAAGAATACAATTAAAGAGGAAGTAGAGGAAGAGCATATAGGACCAGAACAGGAAGAAATACCAGAACAGGAAGAAATAGATAATAGATCAGGAACAGGAACAGGTAGAACATGAAAGTCCACCTGTGAGTCCTGTAATACCTGGACGTACAACACGTGTAACCAGACCACCTGATAGGTATCAAGCAAGTATAGTTTGCCAAGTAACTAAAGTTCCAACTACTGTTGAAGAACTTAGAATGTATCCTGCAAAGGAACAGGAAAATTGGCATAGATCAATGGAGAAAGAATTAAATTCATTAAAGGAAATGAAAGTTTATGAAAATGCCAAATTACTTCTAGGTGAAAAGTCCATTGGTTGTAAATGGATATTTAAGTTAAAAACTGGTAAAAATGGGACTGTTACCCATAAGGCTAGGTTGGTAGCTCAAGGATTTAATCAAACTGCATATGATTATGATGAAGTATTTGCACCAAATTTAAAGGCAACAACCTTGAGAGCAGCTTTAGTGTGGGCAGCTAAGAAGAACTATATCATAAATCACTTAGATGTAGAAACTGCCTATCTGCATGCACCATTGCAGCACACTATATATTTAAGAAAACCAGTAGGTATAAAGGATGATAAAAATAATAATGACTGTTGGAAACTGAATAAAAGTCTCTGTGGATTGAAACAATCTGATTATGAATGTAACCAATATATTGTAAAAGAGTTAAACAATATAGGATTTAAAGAAGGTTTTGCTGATCCATGTTTATTTTTAAAAGAGACAAATGGAATGGCATCATTATTATTGTTGTTTACAGATGATATTGCTTTAATTACTAAGGCTAATAATGAAGCTACTGAGATAATATCATTATTAAGTAAGAGGATAAAATTAAAGCAATTAGGAGAAATAAGACAATATCTAGGATTGACAATAAACAAAACCAATAGTGGATATAAGATATCACAAGAAAATAAAATTTACCAATTGCTAAAAATGTATAAAATGGAACTTTATAAGCTGGCAAAAACTCCAATGAGTCAGGAATTTTGTCATACTGATGCTCAAAGTTCAAAATTTGATAAGACTATTTATCAATCATTAATAGGTAGTTTAACATATATAAGTAATTGGTCAAGGCCAGACATTGCCTATTGCATAAATCAATTGGCAAGATTCAATGCTGAACCCAATGAAAAACACTGGCAAGCGCTAAAGCATATATTAAGATATCTTAAAAGGACAATGCATTATGCATTGTATTTAGAGCCAAAAGGTGATTTGATTTTAAGTGCATATGCTGATGCAAGTTTTGCAACAGATATAAAAACTAGAAAATCAACTTCAGGCATGTCTATACTATTAGGTAAAACACTGATTGGTTGGAGGTCAAAAAGACAGCAACACATAAGTATGTCCACAATGGAAGCAGAATTTTCATGTCTATCCTTATTATGTACTGATTTAATTCTGTATAAACAGTTGTTGTTAGATATGGGAGTAACTGTTAAAGATGCCATTGTAGTTTATGAGGACAATCAAGCAGCCATACGGTTGGCTACAAATATTGATGTAAAAACTAGATCTAAACATACTGACCTTAGATATTTGAATGTAAGACAATCTGTAAAAAATAGTTTAATGAGATTGGAATATTGCATGACTGAAGAAAATATTGCAGATGGATTTACAAAAGCCCAAGGTGCAGTCAAGCACAAAGAAAATTGTGAAAACTATGGGTTGAATTTGTAAATAGATATATATATTGTTGTATTACCCAAAAGGGGAGAATGTTAGGGATAACATTGGTTACCTAACTTAATTTGGGTAAAATAATATATAAACTATGTTAGTGAGTTTAAGTATATGTATCACTTTAACTGCAAAACATGTATTTTGGGTGCGGTTGTAAAATCACCATAAGAGGGAGCAAGAGAGCTCACTGTTTGCTGGCTTTTACTGCAGTAGCTGACAATGTTGGATTGATGGTGATAACTGCGTGTTTTCCCTGCTATTGCTGAAACGAAGAAAAGAGGTTTGATTTTCTTCATATCTCTAACTGCAAAAGAGATATATTGCTGGACTGATTATTTGTAAGTTTACTGACCTCTATTTTCAACACTGGACTTTGCAACTGATTAATCCCTGGAAGGACTGAACTAGTTTATGACATATGGACTTTTTTGACTATGCTATAACTCTTGCTGGAATAAAATACTATTTAACTGGCACAGTGTATCTGTCTTACTGAGTGTAAACTACAACAACGTTTATCTTACATCATTTGCCTGCCTGTTAGACTGCCGTTGCATGTTCTCCTAGGGTGTGTATCCCTAACAATGTGCATAGCAAGATAGTTCAAACTGTGATTTGTCATAACTGTGATGATTATGGCTTACAGCTCATGAAAACCCCAAATCCACAATCTCAGAAAATTAGAATATTATATGCAATCAATAAACAAGGATTGTACATAGAACAATATCGGATCTCTGAAAAGTATAAGCATGCATATGTACTCAGTACTTGGTTTGGGCCCCTTTTGCAGCAATTACTGCCTCAATATGGCATGGCATGGAAACTGTCAGCCTGTGGCATTGCTGAAGTATTATGGAAGACCAGGATGCTTCAATAGTGGCCTTGAGCTCTTCTGCATTGTTCGGTCTCATGTCTCCCATTTTTCTCTTGGCAATGCCCCATGAATTCTCTATGGCAGGGGTCTCCAACCTTGGCTCCTGGAAGCCTGGCGGACTTCAACTCCCAGAATTCCACAGCCAGCTGTGGAACTCTGGGAATTGAAGTCCGCCAGGTTTCCAGGAGCCAAGGTTGGAGACCCCTGCTCTATGGGGTTCAGGTCAGGCAAGTTTGCTGGTCAATCAAGCACAGTAATCCCACGGTCATTGAACCAGGTTTTGGGCATGTGCCAAGTCCTGCTGGAAAATGAAGTCAGCATCCCCATAAAGCTCGTCTGCGGAAGGAAGCATGAAGTGCTCCAAAATTTCCTGATGGATGGCTGGTTGATTCTGGACTTAATGAAGCACAGTGGACCAACACCAGCAGATGACATGGCTCAACACAGACTTTGGAAACTTCACACTGGACTTCAAGCATCTTGCAGTGTGTGCCTCTCCGTTCTTCCTCCAGACTCCGGGTCCTTGGTTTCCAAATGAGATGCAAAAGTTGCTCTCATCAGAAAAGAGGACTTTGGACCACTCAGCAACAGACCAGTTCTGTTTTTCTTTAGCCCAGGTTAGATGCTTCTGATGTTGTTTGTTGTTCAGGAGCGGCTTGACAAGAGGAATACGACATTTGAAGCCCATGTCCAGGATCCGTCTGTGTATGGTGGCTCTTGATGCACTGACTCCAGCCTCAGTCCACTCCTTGTGAAAGTCCCCAACACTTTTGAATGGCTTTTTCCTGACACTCCTCTCCAGGCTGTGGTCATCCATGCTGCTTGTGCACCTTTTTCTTCCACACTTTTCCATTCCTCATAATTTTCTATTAATGTGCTTTGATACAGCACTTTGGGAACATCCAACTTCATTTGCAATTACCTTTTGAGGCTTTCCCTCCTTATGGAGGGTGTCAATGATGGTTTTCTGCACAACTATCGGGTCAGCAGTCTTTCCCATGATTGTGCTTCCTACTGAACAAGACTGAGAAACCACTTAAAAGCTCAGGAACCCTTTGCAGGTGTTATGGCTTAATTAGCTGATTAAAGTGGGACACTTTGTGCCTAGAATATTGAACCTGTTCACAATATTCTATTTTTCTGAGATTGTGGATTTGGGATTTTCATGAGCTGTAAGCCATAATCATCTCAATTATGACACATCACGCCTTGAACTACCTTGCTTTGCATGTAATGAGTCTATCTCATATATTAGGTTCACCTTTTAAGTTGCATTACTGAAATAAATGAACTTTTGCATGATATTCTAATTTTTCGAGTTTCACCTGTATCAATAAGTTTCAGATAAATGGGAGATAAGGCAAATAGGATGCTGCTATTTCAAGGAGGTCAAGAAATATTACCATACTTTAAACTCCACATGCTGAATGTGCATCAGAAAAGGATTTCAATGGACATCCAAAAATTATATTTGAGCAAGAAATCCTCTCTTCCCTTCACAAGGCCTGGAACTGTGATGTAAAATTAACTGCCATTGACTTTTTAGAGCCTTCTAGCTAATTTAAGTATGGACATTAAATAGAAAAGGAATATATTTATTTTAAGCTGCTAAGCTTAGCTTGGTTTGTGAATGGTTGCTGGTTATTTAAAAATTACCAGCAGAATATTATAGCAATCAAGAGTGACTTCAA
The DNA here is from genome assembly GCA_033807585.1 of Hydrophis major. Taxonomy (NCBI): domain Eukaryota; kingdom Metazoa; phylum Chordata; class Lepidosauria; order Squamata; family Elapidae; genus Hydrophis; species Hydrophis major. Next base: position 322,644,346 of record CM066329.1, read on the forward strand.
AATCATTTTCAGTGCACTGCTACTTCCATTTAGTAGCATTGGCAGGAAAGTCACATATTACTAGATGGGTAGAAAAGGTGACAATATGGAGAATACATATTATATTCAGATGAGTGGAAGCATGTAACTTCTTACACGGATGATTTATAACACTCAAACCGAGTGGTTTCATATTCATATTCTTTATTCCTTGCCATGTCACTTGAATGATGCAAGAAAACTCATCTCTCTGTTTTATCAATGAGACTGTAAATATGGATAAAAATTGTGACCAAGATGTAGTTAAGAATCAAGAAATCAAATTTTAAAAGGCAAGGTTGATACTGGCAGGTGTGGAGCATAAACTAGGTGCTTCCTTTGGATGGGGGAATACTAAACATTAGATATATCTCATTGTCTTCTGAGTGATTGTCCTCCTTTTGGATTTACAAAAGCTTATTAAAGTTCCTCCTGGGAGCAGGTTTTGAGGTTGCATGTAGGTTCAGGAACATAATGTACAGCTTAGGAATGTTTCTATCAAGGTTCCAAGTAATACATCCCCTTCAATGAGAACTCCGAGGCAGGCATATTTCTCAAAGAAAATGTGTTGGGACATTTCAAATTGGCACAGATTTGGAGGAAAACCAGCTCAAAGTTCCTGCCAGTTTTACACCCAATTAAAAGTAAAACTTTGCCACTTTCCCCCAGAGTCTCCAGTCACATGGTCCAATCAGCATATAGTCTAGTTGCTAGGTGATCTCAGTCTCTACCATTCGAACACTGCATGAACGTCCTTGATTCCCAGGGGAAATAATTTTATTTAGGCTACAACATCTCTGCTATCTCTGCACCCCCCTCCCTTCTCCCTTAGCTCCAGGCTGTGTTAGCTGTGAAGCAATGCGAAAAGAAACCTCCTCAGACGAAAGCTACAAAAAGAAAATGGCCACAATTAGGCATGCTTCAGGTTTGACAGTTTCTGCACTTCAGGAACTTGAATGGGTTGACTTCAGCATGGCTGGTTGGGAAATTCTGGAAATTGAAGTCCACTCATCTTCAGGTTGCAGAGGTTGAGAAACACTGGCCTATAGAAATAGAAGGGACCATATCTTCAAATCCAATAGTAGCACCAAAAATCCTGGGTTAAAGAAGTTCTGGGAACTCAATTGCTATATTTTCTGTCACCACTTTTCTTCTTCCTAAAAATCAGTTATGACATACTGGTGCAAGGACAACAACAAAAAAGCAGGTGGTAATAGCAACAGAGGTAATCGATGAGCAGTTGCATAATGCCCCCTGAACCCACTTCAAGACCAACAACAACAAAAATTGACTGTACTTCACTTTTATGCCATAGAGCCTAATTTCTTCAACTTGCTAACCTATAATTTACCTTCCAAGCATTTGCTTATCACATACCATTTTGTCAATATCAGCTTTGAATAGTGGTGTCCAGAACTGAAAGGACTTGTCCAAGAATGCTATTCTCAAACTAAAATGGCTTAGTGGGAGCATAATAGAAGAAGCTGTCATGACTTATTTCCCAAGTGCAATGACAGTTTTGTGATTTATAAGAAACCCCATACTTTGGATCATATGGGATCATTTTGTCCATAATATTCCTCTAGCTGCAAAGCATTGTATAACGAGCCATATATTGTTAGTACCATTCTGTTCATATTTCTTGATGGGTAGAGTGTCAAAATACTGTATTAATTTCTTTCCAGCTAAAACTCAGGGGGAGAAAACCCTTTCTATTCCAACACTGCCTGGTGACAGTCTTCTCTTTATTGGCTATTTCTGGACTGTCAATAATATTATTGCAAATTATACTTTTTTGTTTTTAAAAACAAGCTCTCCTTAGAGACTTTTGCTGATTAAAATGACAATTTGCAAGGATGACAAATTTGCTTCATTACTCAGAGGTTGACTGGATTTCATTCTAGACCAGGGGTCTCTGAACTTGGTAATTTAAGACATGTGAATTCCCCAGCAAGCCACTCCCAGGAATTCTGGGAGTTGAAGACCACATGTCTTAAATTGCCAAAGTTGGACACCCTTGGTTTAGACCTTTTTCTGAATGAAATAAATGGGTGGGCAGGCATACAATGTGTGTGTCTGTGTCTGTGTCTGTGTAAGTGTGTGTGTGTGTGTGTGTGAGAGAGAGAGAGAGAGAGAGAGAGAGGGAGAGAGAGAGAGAGACAGACAGACAGACAGACAGGGGCAGAGGGAGGGTAAAGGAAAGAAAATTATCCATGTTGTTACAGTAAATATATATTACAGAAGATCTTCTCTTTTCTGGGATACACATTACAAATAGTACAATCTTATATTATGTGTTTAGAGACTCCAATACAGGGAGGAGCTCCTGACCTTTTCAGATGAATCTCAAACCCATAGCTAAGATTTTCTATTTATATTACCCATGTAAAGAGAATGAGAATGAAGCTGCTCTCTCTTTAAAATTCATTTCACTTGTTTATTTAGTCATCTTAGTCACTTAATCCCTACAAGCTGGAGGCAGTGAGTAATTTGACATGAAAACTCAGTTTGATAAAAAGAATCACAAAAGACCCAAAGCAGCATGATGTAGCCAATTACATTAGAAAAATACTAGGGATGTGCAAAATTCACCAACTTTTAAATAATCTTTTCTAGAGAATTCTAGAATGTTCTTGTTTTCCTCTAGACCATGTGGCCTGGGGGGCAGTGCAGCAGTTTCTGGAAGGGAATCTTCCTATTTGGATGCAATCTGAAATATTCTGAGCATAATGACCTGCAATAAAGAAGGTCTATTTTGGAGTCAGGCCATCCCAGAAAACTATGGAGGGTTTGTTTCCAGAAGCCCTGGATTACCCCTTCCTACATGCTGTCGGAGTCAATACTTTCATTTTCTTATTTTAGCAAGGGAAATGCTTTTTTTGAGCTTAGGACATAATATGTGGAACAGTTAATGCTCAAAAGCTTTATAGTCCATTGTTTCCTGTTAAACCTTCATGTTGGGCTCAAGTCCTAATATGTTTTGGCCTGATTTATACAAAAACATGCAACTGTTGTAGAAATGGAAATGTTGTCTATATCGGAAGTATCTATTGTTGAAGAGGAATGTTTTGGGGCTCTATAATTTGAAGTTCTTTGTACACAGATAAGATTTGTTCCAAGGATATTTGGTATTAAATCAGCTCCAAAAACTAAGAGTCTGAAAAAAAGTATGAATATTTCACTTTAAAGGGATATAGATTACTAGTAATGAATATTTCAAAACTGTGATTGCAATTTATTCTCAATTCAGATAGTTCTCTATGTACCCCTTGAAATAATAAATACTGCTGTCAGTTGAAAAGCAGTTCTAAAGCAAATTGGATTATGGGATAGCAAAAGATAGCAGGTTTTTTTAAAAGAACAAGAGACTGTATCTTTTAAATACATGGTTGAGTGTGCCTTGCTTAGATATTTTTAAATGACTTTCCCAAGTGAGACACTTTCATATGTATTGGAAATGCTGAGAACTATGGGAATTGTAGACTAAAGTCCCAGAAGGCAGTTTGCCTATATCCAGGGACTCTGCTTAAGAGTGGAATGCCTAGATATTAAATTTTGTTATAGGAATAAAGTACTAGTATACTTCACATTGTTATATTGGCTATCTGTTTCTGTGTGATCCCTATTCAAATTGATCTGATTTGGGGGCTGGTGTTTGAGCTCCTATACCTGTTGTTATTGGGTCACTTCATCTCCATGGGTTCAGAGCTGGGTTGGATAGAATTCAGGAGGCATTTATGGGCTCCAAGGTGTATACTTGGCGTGTGCCAAGCAATCCCAAAGTTGATGCATGGAGGATCACAGAATACAGAATAATAGAGTTGGAAGGGACTTTGGAGGTCTTCCAGTCCAAGCTCCTGCTCAATCAGGATAGCCTATATCATTCTGGATAAATGGCTGTCCAACCTCTTCTTAAAAACTGAAGTGATCTTCTGAATGGCAAGCCATTCGACCAATTAATTATTCTCAGTCAGGAAATTTCTCCTTATTTCTATGTTCGATTTCTCCTTGATAAGATTCCATCTGTTAATTCTTTTCAGGCCTTCAGGTGTTTGGAGAATAGATTGACCCCTGCCTTTTTCACTGTGACAGCCTCTCAAATTTTTGAAGATTACTATCATGTCATTACTGACATGAAAAAATACGGTATATCACCGAGACTTATCCTTAGCTCTAGAGCAATTTGGTGACTAATTTATGTCTAACATAGGACCAATAAGTCTATTCGTCTGAATGCTGGAAGATGTTCCATGTTATAGCTTATATTTTGTGCTATTGTAGTATACAATATGTTATGCTATCTGTTTTTCAGATGTATCAGATTTTCTCCGCAAACTATCATCTTTTCTAAGCAATGCTAAGGTTTGTTCTTCAATACTTCTGTCTTAATGCTTTGTCTCACTATCCCATTACCAAGAGATTTTGCTTCAAAGTACTGTAAAACTCTGCTCCTTCTGCCCCATAGATGCAATTTTGTTTCTTATGATAATATGAGCTGTGTTGAAATAGATAGTAGAATGTAATCCTTTGCTTTAAAGAATGTTTCATACTGTAGCAGCCAGTGGGAAAAAGCAGGATAGTCTTTGATCCCTAATGTATTAAAATTTTAATGGAATATAAATTCCTACAACTGCATTCAGGATGGTGCTCTTAGAGAAACATAATCTAAGCAATGGGTTTCCTCAAACCCCAAAAGAAAATACCTTGTTAGAAATTTCATCACCTGGGCTACTGAGAAAGCATAGCATTCTAATTTTGTGGCAAAATTTTTAAGCATTAGTTGTAGAATGACAATGAATGATAATTAAAAGAATAAATTGCACTTATGTTCTTCCAGGTGGAAAACAGCTATGAGTTCCACAGCAAGAACTGTCAGGAAATGCTTGATAACATTAAGACATAGCCATTTGTCTTAAGGCTTTTAGTGAACAACTAATTTCATATTTGCTGGAAAAAAAAGTATGAGACTCGCATTTTGTCTGTCTTGTGGCATCATAGTATCATTAACAGGACTGAAATTCTGAAGCTTGTTGGTTAATTTCTTGAACAGTATTAAATTTGTTTGCTGCATAATTATTTTTCAATCACTCCCAGTGTAATTGCAGTTTCATCTCCAACCCATATAATCCGTATATTATGGTTTATTTACTTATTACATATTACTCTCTTTTCCCTGTTATTACTCTTTGCTGATTCCTGTGGCTCCATGATTAGAGGAATAAACTTGTACAATTAGTCCTTATTTGGTGATAAAGATTAGAACCAGCAACTCAGTTATTTAGCAAAGCAGTTGCTGTGTGAATCTGCACCTTTGTTAATGATCTTACTTCAGCTGTCCTTTGCTTTACAGACCTTTGAAAGTCATAAACATGAGGCCTAATCATAAGCTTACTTTTTCATCATGAACTAAAATGGTTGCTAAAGAAGCAGTCACTAAACAAGGATTACCAGTAACTGCCTATTCCCTGAGGATAACCTTACTAAACAAATTGGGTAGATGCCTTCTTCTCCATCATTTATAGAAGCTGATTAGATTTTCAATTGAATTTTACATGATAACACAATTTTCCATCCCACACAAAGATAAAAAGTAAATGTAGAGAATTGGTATAGTTAGTATGACACGTGGTTCTTTCTTTCATCCTATGAAAACAGCTGGGCTGGGGTTCAGAGGACTGATTTTGCTGCTTGAGGTGGTTGCCTCAGTCTTGGTAATATGAATTCACAAGCAAAGGTTTAGTGATATGATGGGTAGGTACTTGGTACTCTTTGAGCGTGGTTGTTTTCTTGCAGATGTTTCACTACCCAAACTAGTTAGGTAATATCACCAGTGCCACCCCCCCTAGCACTGATGAAATTAACTAGTTTTGGGTAATGAAATATCCTAGCACTCATGAAGTTAACCTAGTTTTGGCTAATGAAACATCTGCAAGAAAACAACCACACTCAAAGAGCAACACTGACTTTTCATTTGAGTTACAAATATTCTTTATTGGTTGATGATATGTTCTGAAAAGAGATAGTACCTGTTATATTGCTCTTCCCAGTTGTTGATTTCTGCTGTCTTATACAAAGATTTGTTGTGTATGCATAAAGATTAATAAAGTGTGAGCTTGGAGTAAGTGCAGGGTTCTGGCCCTGCACTTCTGATTGGCTGTTAAGCGGCCGGACCGGATTGGCCCGTTCCGGGGAATCCGATTGGCCCTTAACAGAGAGTTCCTATTGGTTATAAGAACTAGCGCTCCAAGCTCGTTATTGGTTAAAAGTTACAGGGTTTGCCTATATAAGGCGGGTTTAACTGCTATTGATAGGAGGAAGTCACAATGTAAATAAAGAGCTGAAGTTCACCGTTCAGAGGCTTGTCTCCATTCTTTATCGCCCATGCTCAAAACTTAATAAAATTCATCTTAAACTCTGTCTTCAAAATTTTGTAAAGGCACCAGAGTCAACTTCTTTTATTTAATAATGTGGGTACTTTCAAGATATATCCCTATAGTATAGGATTTAAATAATTCATTGAGTATTTGATTTGTACTTGAATTTTGCTTTGCTTTCTAGAATTATGTGGAGTGTTCTCCAGCTCTAAAGCAATACTTTGAGGGTGCTTTGAGGGTAGGGGGGATTCCTCCTTAGATCATGCCAATATTATTTCTGTCTAAATGTTCTTCAGTATGATTTATTTGTCTTTCACTTGCTACAGGAATAATATAGAAACTGTTGGAAGTAATCTAGCAATCATTTTCAATTTATCACTTCCCTTCGTGTGATTTCTTCATTTACTTACTATAAACAGAAATGCAGAATATGATATATTATTCTATGTTTACACCAGCTTTTTATATTCTAGTTTAATATAGTAAAATAGAGTGCAATTATTGTTCTAATGGTTTTTCATATGCTATTAATCTGAGTGGAGAGTACAGCCAGAAGGGGGCAATATTATTCTTTGAAAACCTGATTTTTAAAATAGTATCTTCAGTGATCTCAGAATAGTCTATAATTTGGAGATACTTCTGTTTTGTCCAGTAGATTATATAGAAAATATATATAAAACTTTATAAGCTTTCCAGCCAAGCAAGTATGATCTTTCATCCTATATTTTTGCTAGTATTCTCTTCATATTCAATTGGGCAGATATTTGCAGTTTATGAATTGCTGGAAATCAAATGCAAATTCATAGATTCACAGAACTAGATGATCATCAAGTCCAACCTTCTGAGTTGAGTACAATATTTTAACATCATTTCCCTTTAGATATTTTCTACTTGGGATCTATTTGTTCATGGTGATGGTGGGGTGCAGAGTAGGCAGTTTGTGGAAAAACAATTGCCATTAAAATTTCTTTGCAATTTCTTCAAGAAGCCAGACTTTTCTAGGCCTGAAAAAGGTATCAATGCTTTAAAGAAATAAAATGAATGGAAGCCCCTCTTCTGGGTCATTTTTATTTGTCTTGCATCTTTCTACATATATCATCAATCGATCCCATGATGAGAAATTGCAAAAATTCAGATTGCTGAGTGCAGGGGATTATTTTTAACAAGCATGTCTTCAAAGTTGATTTGGATTTCCTCTCATTTTCTGAACAATTTATATTCATAACTTTCGGATTTCCCTTGAGTTAACATCTCAAAAATAAATGGAAAAGAGATTCCTCTTATCTCTGAAATAAAGACACACAACAAAACAGACAAGATAATGAAATTCCATCAAGCTTTTATCAAGCCAAGTCCAGTTAGGTCAATTTCTCCAGGAGCTATACATTTACACAGGTCAGTTCTATATTATGCAGGTCATATATTTTCCAGGATTATGCAATCTCTAGATCTGCAAATTAATATAGAGAACCACATATTTAGACTCTGCCTCAATAATTTCACAGCATTATAGAATAAATCAATTCATTTTATGTCCATGTAATTTCTGTAGCAAAATATTATCCCTTGCTGGCTTGCTTCACCAGACCCCCTTTAACCAGATCATTTCAAGATGGCCCAGGATGCTTTCATAGCTGCTATAGCAGTCCTATGACACAAGACCATGCCATACTTCACCCAATCCTAACAATTCCTTACTTTGTCCTGTTACTACCTCTTACAACTTGGACATGCAGTTGGATTTTGAGAGAGCACAATGCAAAGCATGAAATAACAGTGGTTAAGACTGCCAGAAGTGCAAGAACCAGAACTTTGTATCTCCCTCAATTCCTGAAGTGGAAGAAGAAGGAGAAGGAGAAGGAGAAGGAGAAGGGGAAGGGGAAGGGGAAGGGGAAGGGGAAGAAGGAGGAGGAGAAGGAGGAAGAGGAGGAGGAGGAGGAGAGGAAGAAGAAGAAGAAGAAGAAGAAGAAGAAGAAGAAGAAGAAGAAGAAGAAGAAGAAGAAGAAGAAGAAGAAGAAGAAGAAGAAGAAGAAGAAGAAGAAGAAGAAGAAGAAGAAGAAGAAAGAACAGAGTATGATGATGATGATGGCATTTGGGGTACATGGTACAAATTAGTTATATCCTGCTTTTCCCTAAAGGATTCTGCATGGTTTACATAACATGCCTTTCTTCAATTTGTCTCCACAAAAATCATGTGGGATAGAATGGGCTGAAAGAATGACTGGCATGAAATCTTTACTTAGCTTCTATAGCTGATGTTAGATATCATAGTGTCCCTAGTTTCTGTCCAAAAATTTAACTACTAAACTTTTGGTGGTGGTGGTGGTGATAGAGTTTATAAAAATATTTCTACTCAGATGACATTTATTTTTTTTTAAAAAAACCATCTAATTCAATTCTCTGCTAATGTAGAAATTCTACTATGACTAAATGAAAAGCAATACTAGGGAATTCATCAATAGTCCTCTTTCTCTCACTTATATATTTATAATCTTCTACTTGAATATTGAGTGAGCAGGAATTTGTTTCTAATTTGTAATCAAAGGAGGCAAGTGACAGCATGCGCATCATGGCATTATCATGCAAATGAAACAAATTATGCATTCACACCATTCCCAAGAAGTCCCTATATTGGATGGCTTGTACAGAACTTTGTATTGCGACCCACCTACCCAAGGAATGATAAAAAGAAATTAGACATATGGGGGGCAGGAGATACACTATGGCAGAACATTCTACTTCTACTAATGCTTATAGCTTCCTTTCTTCATTAAAGATATTAGTCTTCATTAAAGATATTAGGAGCAACGACAGGAGCGTGTAAAAAAATTAAAAATAACAAGTATAATCTTACACCTAGACTTGCCATCTTGACTTTTTTGACCTTTCCCGCAAACAACCTTAGCTATCTTTTACAATGTGATAATATCAAAAACAAATTTCACATGCATAAATGTCCAATATGACAGTTATGTATAGCTTAACCTTAATGTTCTAGCCAAGAGGAATGCCATGACTGAATATATATTCTTGTCAGTCTGAAACAGCTTGTTGATTTGCATTTTTAGTATTAATAGATTTGGGGGTGAAAACTGCAGAAACAAAAAAATGCTTTGTTCAATAACAATTGGAATAGAGAAAACATTCAAGAAATTTTAATATTCCTCTCCTTGTGCTAAAGATATTTTCCCATAATCTGATATTAGATTTATCTGTTTATCTTTTAAAACAACCAAAGTCCTTTTGATTTGAAAATCAATAGAAAAAAATTAGCTGTAATGATGACCTTTTGAACTTTTTTTCTTGAGAAAACTGAGAACCAAGAAGTGACAAGAAGAAAATAAACTCAAAGTTTAAGTCTATCACACTCTAGCTAAGAATCACCTTTTTGATTTAAATAAAGTTCTGCATGCATATCTGAAAATTTTAGCTTGCCTGGTACAATTATGAGCCTTATTAATTGTAATAACTTGTAGAAAAGGAGCATTGATGACATGCTTTTTCTTGGGGAGTTGAGGGGAGAATCCAGGCTGGGTAGTCTCTAGACTCATTGCTCTACACACCAAGTTGAATTCAAAGGACATGCCCTGTTCAGGTAATTCCCCATTAAGAGAATGAGTGCACACAGGGAGACATAGTGAGAGTGGTATTGAATAACACATGACCAGCACACAGATCTACTGAATAGTAAAATATAGGTTTTTACTTCCAATAAACAGTTAAGCAAAGTCCAACAAACAGTCCAAGTCATACACAGTTAAGGCAGTCAGAATTCAGTCCAGGGATAATCCAAAAACAAAGTCCAGTATCATAAACAGTTCAGTAACAGACTTACATCAAATCCAAGAATAATGACGATCAGTAACAGTCAATAGGGAAAAATGCAGGAACCCAAAACAGTGACCATCAGAACATCTAGCAACTAACAACACTCTCTGGGAAACCAGGTTTCTGGCTCCATCTTATGGCCATTTGAGGAACCACACCCAATTACATTTTTTTGCATTCCCTTAAAGAGACAGTATTAAAATTATCCTGGTTTATATGCCCCCCTGGTAATGGTCCCCAGTTCTGAACAAAGTTAAAGCGAATACCGCTGTCCATCATCCTCTGAAAGCCAGTTCTCTCTCTCTTCTTTTTACATTTTTTTTAATTTTTATATTTTAAAAACATCTCTTTTGGTGAATAAGGTGGTTCCAGGTTTTTACATTTCAATACAAACATAACCTTAGTTACATATTTATCACATAAAATAGTTATTTATTAATAGTTATTTTATTTAACACATAAAATAGTTAAAACATTTTATTTCTTAGGTAGACTTTTGGTAGATGGCACAGTCTGTCAGGCTCCATGTGCACCGGCACCCACTAGCAGTACCTTGGATCCTGATCCCAGTCCTCAACGGAAAGAATGGAGTTGGTAGACCTGTAGCAGTTACATTGAAAATGCTGGCTGGGAGCTGATGGCTATGTAAAGGGAATCCCTGAATGACGTTATCGCAGCCTGCTGGTGATTCCTGAGTTGCCGCTCAGCATCTGTGCTGGATCCTGGGGGGTGGCTGGGAGTGGCGGGAATTCCTTTCTGTACAATGCAGAGTAGAAACAGGGTTTAGATGGGGATTGGTATTAAATAGGGATAAGAGTGAATTAGTATGCAGGGCATGGAATAAACCATGACTAGCAATATTAGGAGGGGGTAATTGGGAATTTAGCATAGGGTGGAGATAGTTGTTATTAGGTGGGTGGGACAGTAATATAAAGAGCACTGGAAGGCAAATGCTCCCAGTGCTAACCTGGATCGGACTTTAGCCATTCTTGCTGGATGGGATGTGTGTAGATGAATTAAACTATTTCAAACCTCGATGTTTGTCAGCTTGTCTGTTTTGACTACAATCATCCAGACCTCCAGCTGAGACTATTATTTCATTCATTATTCAATAAATTTCTTCTTAACTCTAATAATTCAAAAAATTTTCCCCTTTAATTATCAATTATCACCCCTCTGCTTTATACATCTGTCAATTTACTCCCCTTTAATTCATAATATAAATTTATCATAATATAATCACTTTTATGATTAACACATTCTAGGTTAACAACAATAGTCTCCTAACTATTACATATCACATTTGTATATATATATTTTAAGTCAGATTCTGCATGGTATTCTTTTTCTCAATTACATTCTAATTCATATATTATTTCAAAAATATTAATCTATTCAATTAATTATAAAAAAACTGATATTAATCTTTCCATTGCAATACTCATAATATATTTTAACTTTATTCATCATTTTATTAAATTAGTATTCTTATCATAAATTCCCATTTCCACATTTATTCCAGTTATATCTATATAGGATTTAACAGTAATCCTTAAAAAAAAAAAAAAAGAAATATCAGTTCCAGTCTTTTCAATTTTAAGATCTATATTCTTATATATCACAACACTTTACCTTCCAGAATCCCTTGAAAGTCCCTCTCCTGACTCTGACCAGACAGACTTCAGGATGGGACTGCATTCCATCGTTTACAGGAGTTGATTTTGCCTGATTTTGTCCAGAGCCTAAACATGCTCTGGAAAGGAAACGGCACACCTTGGACATTAGAAGAACCCTCCAAATTTACATAAAGCAAACCTCTTCCTTCAGGAATGCTGAGTCCCTGTTCATCTCCTTTCATCCATCAACTTTGGGCCGCAGAGTGACATCTACCACCATGGGTTGTTGGCTTAGGGCTTGTATTGTAAAGGCCTATGGGCTGCAGGCTCTTCCTGTGCCCAGGAGAATCACCACACATTCTACCAGAAGTGCAGCAACTATTGCAGCCTGGGCAATGAAGGCACTGGTTCAAGACATTTGTCAAGCTGCAATGTGGTCATCTGTGACACCATTCATCAGGCATTATCGGATTGACTCTTTTGTCTTGGCAGAGGTGGTCTTTGGCAGGTGAGTGCTGCAAGGTGTACATGCAGAGGTGGGGCCTTTAGACCAGACCAATTCCCACTCATAGGACAGCCAACAGCCAGCTTTTGTATGTCCCAGCCTGGATTCTCCCTTTGACTCAATGGATAAGGGGTGTTGGTCCTACTTGCCATGCCTCTTCTCGGGGAGGTGAGGGGAGAATAAGTAGTTCACCTTGGCCAGAAAGGTAGGGTCCAACCACAGAACCACTCTGCATGAAAAACATAAAGGTTCTTTCTGACTGATAAGGCCACCAACGCTGAGATATGCCTGACCAATGTAATTGCCACTAGGAATGTACCTTGCACATGAGTAGGTGCAGAATGATTTCATGCAAGAGTTCAAATGAAGAAGAAGTCAGTGCCAACAAGACCTTTGGCAAGTCCTAAGTGGGTAACGGAGAACCACCGGTGACTTCAAATTTGTGACTCCCTAAAGGAAAGTCTCACCCTGGAGCAAGTCCTCAAATGAAAGCACTGAGGCCAATGTGGCCACCTGTCTCTTTAAGGTATTGGGGAGAGACTTCTGTCCAAACGATCTTGCAGAAACTCCAACACATCTACCACCGATACTGAAGGGGGATCCAAGAGGTGGCTTGAACATCAACTGCAGAAAATCTTCCATGTGGCATCATATGTTCTGGAAGGTCATCTGGCTGCCTGTATTGTCTGGATGACCTTTTTGGAGAACTTCTCCCATTTCAGGAGCCCCCGCTCAAGTGCCAGATGGTCAACTGGAACTATTCTGGCTCCAGATGGTTGATTGGATCCTGGCTGAAGGAGACTTTTTCCAGGGGAATCCTAGACTTTTTCCAGGGGAATCCTGGAGACTGACAGGCCCACCAGATCAGTGAACAATGGTCACCTGGATCAGTAAGGGGGTACCAACAAGACCCCTGCCCTCTCCAACAGTACCTTTCTGATTGTCTCTGGGATCAAGGGAAGGAGGGAAGGCATACAATAGACCTTGGAGCCACTTGCACTGGACAGCATTGACCCCTTCTGCCCCTGGTGCTGGAAACCTTGCAAAAAAACTTGGAAGTTGCAAGTTCTCTGCAGAGGCAAAAAGGTCCAGAATCGGCCAGCTGAACCATTTGAACATTTCCTGAAATAGACTGGGATACAGTTGCCACTCTGACTGGTCGATTATGGTCCTGCTCAACCAGTCTGCCTGCACATTGGAAACCCTTGAGATGTGCTCTGTTCGTAACAGATGGTTCTCTGCCCATCAGCACAATTGAGTCGGCTCCTGTATCAGGGATCTGGAGCGAATGCCCCCCTGGCGATTTGTGTGGGCTTTGGTAGCCACATTGTCCTTGAGGAGAAGGACATGTTTCTCTGACACCTCCTGCTGGAAACCCTTGAGTGCTAAGCAGGCCACCCCGAGCTCTAGCCATTTTATGTTGTGGGCAAGCTCCTCTGGGTAACCTGGTTTCCTAGGTGAGTCCTCCAACAGACTAGCATGTGTGGTGATGGAAAGTCTCTGAGGCTCTCTGTACAGACAACCTTTATTCATGGCCTGGGGCTGCCACCAATGAAATGATAAAGTATGGCCTGTGGCACTCAAACCCTTGTCACTGAGTTGCCCCTGCTCTCCCTCTGATAGGGGAGCAGGAACCACTGTAGAATCCGGGCATAGAAATGAGCCCAGGGAACAATGCCAATAAAGGAGATCATTTTGCCCAGAAGCTGAGACAGCAAGATGATAGGAGTCTCTCTGGAAGACAGGATCTGGTCCATCATGGCCTTTATGCTGTCTTAACGTTCCTAGAAGAGGAAGACTTGACCTGCCAGTGTGTCTATAATCACCCCCAAATGCAAGAGATGAGCCAATGGGACTAGATGGCATTTGTCTAGGTTTGTTGAGAACCCACGCTCCCCAAGGATCCTGAATGTTGTTATCAGATTCTCCTCTTCCTGGGGTGTGGAAGAGGATTCTATCAGGATGTTGTCCAGGTAACACTGAATACTTATGGGTATTGCCCTGAGGTATGCTGCTACAGCCGCCATGAGCTTGGTAAATGTCCGTGGGGCTGATGCTAGGCTGAACGGAAGAACTCTGTATTGAAAATGGCGGCCACCATAACAAAAGCTCAGAAATTGGCAGTGGTCTGGATGGATGGGCACATGGAGGTAAGCTTCCATCAGATCTACTGAAGCCAAAAAGTCTCGTTCCTGAATTCCCTCAAGGATTGAGTGGAAGGAATGCATCTTGAATCTTCTGTATATCAGATGCCTATTGAGCCTTTTCAAGTTGAGAATCACTCGCCACCGTCCCGAGGCCTTTGGGATGACAAACAAAGTTGAATAAAACTGGTTCCCTGGAACTGGCTGGATGGCATGGATAGCCAGAAAATGCTGGATTGCCAATTCTATTCTATCAGGGAAGGGGGACAGAGGGAGGGGAGAGAGAGAGAGAGAGAGAGAGAGCAAGAGAAAGAGAAAGAGAAAGAGGGACAGAGAGGGAGATAGAGAAAGATAGAGTGGCACTATCATCAATCAAAAACATTTATAAATTAGATTCCAAAATCCATGAGTCAATATGATTTCCTATATTCTTGCTTAATTTTAGAATTAATTTTACAAATGAAAAAAAATGAAGCATATTTCCAGTGATCATTCAGTAAAAGGTATCCTCTAATTATTGTGCTCATTGAAATTCACTCCCCATTTTTTTCTCTCATAATACTTCAATATAAATATAAATTTAAAAATGCTTGAAAGATGTTGCAGATGTAAAATATAAAAAGCTAGCTCATTGTTGAAGGATATTCCCCCCCATACACACACAATTATCATGTGAAAAAAATGACATGAGACAAAACAATTAGTGCTTACTGGAAATGTTGTTCATGGTCACAGTGTTGTATAAAGATGAAAAAGTATTAATAAACCTACAAATGACAAGGTATATCTTTATAACAGATTATAAAGCAAAATTAAATCATCTGTAAGAATTCAGTTGACGTCTTCCCAAATTCACAAAAATACAACTGGGATTAGAAGTTCATGGTGCCACACAATTTGAAAACTTTCATGTCATTGATGTTATTGTGTTTTTGATGTTTTTGATGTTTCTCATTTTCAAGGGCTGTCGACAAAATTGATGATGCATAAGTGCACCATCGTGCCTTCCGTTCCTGTACTATTGTCCCCTTTTAATCATACCTATTTTCTGTGTTCTTAATCATGTTTATACTTATACCTATTATTTTGTAAACGATTGACAAATCAAATAAAAAAATAAAAAAAATAAAAATAAACTGCCCAAGTTCTACCTTCTACATACAGAATGGACACAAAAATGTTGTTCCTTTTAGAATGTGGCTTGAAGAATTACACAGCACAGGCTCTGCAGGTGCCTTTGTTTTTGCATGAGTGAGTATTTGTGCATGTATGGAAAGAGAGAAAGTCAGATACAGGGGCTATATTTTGTTGTTACTGCATTTACTGATACAGTCCCTGTGAATGTGATAGTTATGGATTAAACCATCGCAGCGGTACAACCCTAAACAGCTTCATCTTACAACAGGCTTGGAATCTTGCAATTCTCATTGGCCCGTGAATAGCAAGTCGTGATTGGTCAGGTTTGGCCAGTCTGATTGGCTGTTAACGGGAACCCCTGATTGGACACTTGTGAAAGTGATAGACTCAGTTCATTGGTTGTTTGACGGCAGCAAGCTCGATAAAAGAGCTACGGCTGCCCAGGTCTTTTGCTCCGTTCTTTCTTGTTAAATAAAGAGTTGAAGTCACCATCCGATGTCTCGTCTCCGTTCTTTGCGCCCGTGCCCAGGACTTAACACTGGTGACAAGGATGGGATGCAGAGACAATAGAGCTGACTAGAACATATCGGACAAAGACAGAGCACGTGGCAAAAGAGCGCATGCAACAGATGGCAAGATGACTAGCGGCGCCATACCACCCGCTCCATTTGACCAGCAACCGAAGACTGGGACTCGTATATAGACTGCTTCCAGATGTTCCTGGAGACCAACAATTTAAAAGATGCTACGTCTGGCAAGAAACGAGCAGTGTTCCTGACTCATTGCGGCCCTGCCATTTTCAAAATGGCTAAAGCATTAGCAAAACCGGCGGAAGTGAAGACCATGGATTGGGACACCCTCGCTCCAATCCTCAGGGCCCATTAGGCACCCGCAGTACCTACACTGATACAAAGACACAAATTTTACCAGAGGGACCAATGGAAGGATGAGAGCGTTGGTAATTTTGTAGCTGACCTCCGGAACTTAGGAGGCCTTTGTGGTTTTGCAAACTTAGAGGAAGCCCTAAGAGACTGAATAGTTCTGGGATTAAAAGCACCGCACGTGCAGAGTAAGCTGATGGCAAAAGGTGACATCAGCCTTACAGATGTCATCGCCGACGCTACTGCCACAGAAGCAACTAGGAAGTCAGCCACTCGAATGTGCCGAGAGAACGCACCACTTCGCCAACTCGCCGACGAGGTCCCACTCGCCACTGAGAAGCACACTACCACTACCCACCACGAAGACCTCGAGTCATCCTCAGACAGTGATAAAGAGAAGGTCAACTGGCTCCCCTCGGAACAAGAGCAAAGGAACCAGCGACGTCCACGCCAATGTGCAGGTTGTGGGGCAAACCACCCATGATCGAACTGCAAATTCCTCGACACATTTTGCCGTAACTGTGGAAAAAAAAGGCCACATTGCGAAGGTCTGCAGAAGCAGACGAGAGTCCAGTCCCAACCGAAAGGAGAACAACCTCCGTCAGGAGATAGACAAACCACCTGAGAACCGGGACCGTCTGAACCACCAATGGAACAACCACTTCTACTACAGAAACCAAGCACCTGCCTTTTCAACAAGACGAGAAGAGGCCCACCAAACCATTATCATCGGCCACGCTTCATCGTTCAATGCAAGGAAGATACACATGAAGGTTACCATTGAGAACCGACCATGTGTGATGGAAGTCGATTCGGGATCATCTCTGTCGATGGTATCCTGGAAAACCCTCAAACAACTGATCCCTGCCATTTCCCGCCAGGACCTCAGAACGCAGTGAATCTTCCTGAAAGACTATCATGGAAACAGAATCCCAGTTGTTGGTTCCAGCAACGTCCAAGTATCATTCAAGGACTGCACAGCAACGCTTGCCCTGATTGCCATCGATCGTGACCAACCCAGCTTGTTAGGGTTACAGTGGTTTGCCCCACTCAGGATTGAACTAGCTGGCATACACCATACCAGAAATGATGACTGGGAAGAGACTCTAATCCAGGAATTCCAGGATGTGTTCACAGGAACATTAGGCAAGTACAAGGGGACCCCTATATCATTTAATCTCAGCCCTGATGTAGTTCCCATTCGGCTTAAGCCCCATCGAGTACCTTTTGCCTTAAAACCTAAAATCGATGAGCAGCTAGATAAACTGGTAGCCCAGGGCGTGTTGGAACCAATTGACCATGCCCGTTGGGAAACCCCGATAGTAATGCCCATGAAGCCAGATGGTTCGTTAAGAATTTGCGGGGACAATTGGGCCACCCTAAATCATGCTCTTCAACAGAGTGCTTATCCAGTACCGGTGGTTCAACACCTTCTTCATTTCCTGGGTGGTGGAAAAATATTTGCGAAATTGGACTTAGCTCAGGCATACCAGCAACTCCCTGTGGACGCAACAACTGCAGAAGCCCAGACAATAGTTACACATAGAGGCGCTTTCAAGTGCAATAGACTCCAATTCGGAGTAAGCATGGCGTCGGGCATTTTCCAAAGTTTAATGGAGAGACTATTACAAGGCATAAAAGGCGTCGTGCCTTATTTTGACGACGTCCTTATAGCTGCCCCTACTAAAGAATTATTAGTACAATGACTCAGCAAAGTCCTGCAGAAATTCAAAGACACGGGTCTTAAGGTAAAACGAGACAAGTGTCAACTTTGTACGGAGAGAGTGGAGTTCCTGGGATATCTTCTTGACAGACAGGGAATCCACCCCACCGAAAAAAACTAACCGCAATCAATAAAGCCCCGAGACCTAGGAATAAGGCAGACCTTCAAGCCTTCCTGGGATTCATTAACTTTTATAACATTTTCTTGCAACAGAAGGCAACTGTAGCCGAACCCCTACATAGAATTGTCGATAAAAAGGCTCCTTGGGTTTGGGGACGGCCTGAAGAGAAAACGTTCAAAGAGATAAAAGACCTTTTAACCTCCGATGCCGTATTAATGCAATACAATGAGATTCTCCCTTTGACGGTTACCTGTGATGTCTCACCATTTGGAGTAGGAGCCATCTTAAGCCATGTCCTCCCAAATGGAAATGAGGCACCCATTGCGTTCTTTTCGAGAACTTTGTCTAAAACCGAAAGGAACTAAAGTCAACTTGATAAAGAGGTCCTCACTATTGTATCCGCAATTAAACGCTTCCATGAATATGTATATGGGAGACCCTTTACCATAATTACAGACCACAAGCTGCTACTTGGGATTTTGGCGGGAAACAAACAAACTCCCCATATATTATCACCAAGAATGACACATTGGTCAGAATTTTTATCCACCTACGATTACCAATTGCAACATCGCCTGGGGAAAACCATTCCCCACGCTGACACTTTGAGCCGCTCGCCACTACCAGACACTATAGAGGACCCTGCTCCAACCGTAACCGTACTACAAATCGAAACCCTCAAATAGCTGCCATTAACCGCTCGAGACATAGCCTTAGAGACAAAAAAGGACCCTGTTTTGGCATGAGTCCTCAGCTGGGTAGAACATGGTTGGCCAGTCAGTGCAACCGATGACACGTTCAAGCCATTTAAGAATCGTCAAACAGAACTGTTCTCCCAGAAAGGTTGCATAGTATGGGGAGACAGAGTCATAGTCCCAGAGAAGTTACAATATAGGGTATTGAAAATTCTGCACGAGAGACATCCAGGCATCGTGCGGATGAAGGCATTGGCCAGGAGTTACGCATGGTGGCCTAGTTTAGATAGACAAATAGAAACTTGGGTAGCAAAATGCAGTAAATGCCAGGAGATTCGCTCCACTCCTCCAAAGACTCCCCCAACTCAGTGGGAAACACCTCGAGGTCCTTGGTCCCATATCCACATCGATTTTGTGGGACCCACAAGAGGACACACTTTCCTCTTAATGGTGGATGCCTATTCAAACTGGCTTGAAGTCCAAAAAATGGAAAGCATCACCACAGACACAATCACTAAAAAACTGAATAAACGATTCGCTACCCATGGATTTCCTGATGTCCTCGTCTCAGATAATGACCCCCAATTCACTGCCCTGCCATTCGAACAATACCTGGCAGATCAGGGCATCCGCCATGCTATAACATCCCCACCTCACCCTGCAGCCAATGGTAGGGCTGAGTGAATGGTTCAATTTGTAAAACAGACCCTGCACAAAATGGACCATGGCGACATTGACGACAAAATAAACCGAATGCTTTTTATCTAACACATAACCCCAAATAGCACCATGAACAAAACCCCAGCAGAACTCCTGATGGGCTGGAAACTTCGCTCACATCTTGATCGCCTCCACCCAAACTACATGCCAGAACAACCCCCGGGATCCAGCAGCAAGTGTCGGGCATTCCAGAAAGGGGACCCTGTGTTTGCAAAAATCTTCTCGGGCAACCCATTGTGGGTCCCCGTGACAATAACACAACTTACAGGACCTCGATCCTGTGGCCTACAAATGGCAGATGGTAAGATGTGGAAACGCCACGTAGACCAACTCTGTTCCAGATTAGTGCCGAACCTCCAGCTGGGGGGGGGGGAAGGAACATGGAGGAGGATGAAGAAGAAATCGAAACCCAACAGCCCAGGGGATACTCACCATCCGAGGGAGAACCGAATCAGGGAGCGGCCTCGCCACGTGACAGCACCGCGATGGAGGCGGATCCAGGGAACCCGGAAGACAGCGCTGATAAGGGCAACCCGGAACCACAGTCTTCGCTATCCATCCCAGTGGACAGCCCACCAGAGTCAGAACCAGAACCCGGTGGAACAGCGCAGGTCGAGCAGACAGGTGAAGCGGCCTGCCTATTTACGAGAATATGTCACCCCAGCCCCTCAAATGGAACCAAGGGGGGAGGGGTGTTATGGATTAAACCATCGCAGCAGTACAACCTTAAACAGCTTCGTCTTACAGCAGGCTTGTAATCCTGCAATTCTCATTGGCCCGTGAATAGCGAGTCGTGATTGGTCAGGTTTGGCCAGTCTGATTGGCTGTTAACGGGAACCCCTGATTGGCACTTGTGAAAGCGATAGACTCATTTCATTAGTTGTTTGATGGCAGCAAGCTCTATAAAAGAGCTACTGCTGCTCAGATCTTTTGCTACATTCTTTCTTGTTAAATAAAGAGTTGAAGTCACCGTCCGATGTCTTGTCTCCGTTCTTTGCGCCCATGCCCAGGACTTAACAGTGATTTTACCTTGTTCTACCCGCAGGCAGCTCCTTAGATAGCCCATAACATGGGGAACATGGCAAGAAGTCATATGGGCACTTTATTTGTGACTTGAGCTCCACGATAAAACAATAATTGGATGAATATAATGGTAATTTAAATATCATAGGCAATATATTTGAATATTGAATAAATTTGAACATTGAATAAATATAAATCTCTATGGAGTGGTTCTTTTTAGAGAACAGGAATAAGAATCTGGAGTAAGTACGCTTATAAAATTGACTTTGGGATTACGACAAAGCTAACAGTGCCTAGTAAAAGAGGAACAAAATATTGTTCAGAAATCGGCATTTGTTTGCCTCTTGATTTAACGGAAATGGGTTATTCATTAACTGCTTGGTAGCCAGTAGATATGTTTTTAGCTTTGCAGAATTTGTAGAAGGCAGTCTGATGTGTAAAGAGGATTTTGTCAAATATTCAAAGTATACAATCTTGACAAACATTAGACCAATTTGGATTATTAAACTCCTTGTTGGCCAGCTGTCATGCTGTGCATAAGTGCCTATTTTCAAAAGCAGGCACTTATAAAACTCAGCTGGGATGTGAGTAAAAGAGAGCACTATACACGTGGATGTCTAATCTGTGACTTTGGGTAAAGGAAAAAAGAGATACACCCAGTTTTTAGATTGTCTCTGACATTTGATTCAATAACAGCACACTGCTGCCTAATGTTCTTGGAATCAAATAACTCCATTAAAAATTCTAAATAAAGAGATTTTTTCCTGAAAAAAAATGTTCCAAATATTTGAACATGAATCTTCTTATAATGTGAATTAATCTGGGAATACTATTCATTTTTACAACATTCACTAAAACTTTAATGACTCTCATCTAACTATATCTGAAGAAGTATCTTTATATATTTTATTTGTATTACATATTGCTGAATAATTTAAATCTTGGATAAAAATCAAAATTTTACCTCTTAGCATCAACTGTGACTTGGTTAATAAACAGTTCACAAAATATCCTGCTATTCTTCTAAAATCATCTATAATTTGCGTTAACATTGTAATAATAGAGTGAGGTTTATAAATAAACAGAAGAATATCATCTGCAAATAAAACCAGTTTATGTTCAACCAAATTATGTGCTATTTCATAAATGTCCCTATGAGAAATGGGAGTATCAGCAAAAAAATTATATGAAAGCATATAACTTACTTTTAATTTCTATGGATAATTTCTATCAATAAATCAATTTGATATGCATATATTAAGAGATAAATGGAACAATGAATTTAGAGATTTCTACATTGGCAAATACTTTAACTTCCATAGTGCATCAATGGAGTATAAATAACTTGTACAACAAAAAATAATATTTATAATTTATTGGACTCCATTACTTTTGCATGGAAAACAATCGTCTAGGATAGCATTTTCTTGGAGATGTAATAAGGACAATACTTTTTGAAAGCACATATTTTTTAAAAAAATCCTATGTAATTGCAAAGTTTTGGAAGAAAGTAGTGGGCAATTTAAATGTGACTCTACAACAAGAGCTAAAATTTTAAGAATATTTAATATTAAAGAAAATAAAATATTCTCTCCAATTACATACTTAGTAAATGGAATTTTACAATGGGATAACATAGATGGATTGTCCTGCCTGTATTATAGCTAAGAAACTGATATATCATCTTTGGAAAGATAAATGTATGGCTTCACTTACTCAATAGATTGAAGTCCTGATTATGCTTGCTATTGCTAAACAAATTACTTGTAGCTACAGTCTTTGTATGGATAGTTAGTTAACTTTAACCATTCAGTCATATCTGACTCTTAGCGACATTATAAGCAAATGCTCTCCATGCTACCTATCAAGCAGTTTCTTTCAGTTGTTGGATGTTCATCTTTGTATTAACTTTGGGGTGGGATAGTACCAGTTCAGCCCAGTTCTGTAGAACCTGTAGCTGCAAAGAACAGAATTGGTTTGGTGTTTGGCCCCCTGCCTGCCCAGGGTATAGGCTGTCCTTTATTCCCTGTGTTGTGAATGAATAAAGTTAAATAAAGTTATCTTGAGCTTGAAGTCAAGTGCAGGATTCTGGCCCTGCACTTCTGATTGGCTGTTAATGGCAAGATTGGATTGGTCCGTTCAGGAGAATCTGATTGGCCATTAACAGGCCATTCTCATTGGTTAACGGAGCTCGCACTCCCGGATTGCTATTGGTTGAATAGTTAATAAGTTGCCAATATAAGGAAGGCTATAGCAGCCATCCAGTTCGAGCTGTCACACCATGTAAATAAAGAGTTTGAAGTTCACTGTTTCTACCAGCTCGTCACCATTATTGCACCCATGCTCCAGACATAACACTGGCGACGAGGATGGGATTGGATGACGTCAGAGCCAACTAAAACAACGACGAAGACAACCAAGCACGTGGCTGAAATGCACAACGGCAGAACCATGTCCAGCGGCATTGTACCACCCGCTCCGTTCGACCCAGCGCAAGAAGACTGGGAGTCCTACATGGACCGTTTCCAAATGTTCTTGGAAACAAATAATCTGAAGGATGCCACAACCGGGAAGAAACGGACGGTATTCCTGATGCACTGCGGGCCGACCGTATTCAAGATGGCCAAGGCGCTAGCAAAACCGGCTGAAGTGAAGGCCATGGACTGGGACATCCTCGAACCACTACTAAAGGCCCACTATGCACCGACCGTTACAACGCTCATAAGACGGCACGAGTTCTACCAACGAAACCAGTGGAAAGGAGAAAGCATTGCTGATTTCGTTGCGGACCTCCGAAACTTGGGAGGCCTCTGCGATTTTGCCAACCTGGAGGAGGCCTTGAGAGACCGAGTAGTTCTAGGATTAGATGCTCTAAATGTGCAGAGCAAAATAATGGCTAAGGGTGACATTAGCCTTGCCGATGCCATCGCTGAGGCTACGGCAGCAGAGGCGACCAAGAAGTCGGCTGCCCAACTATGCCGAAATCACACTCTGACACACCAACCAGCCGGCGAACTTTCACCTAAGTCGGAAGGACAGCTTTTGATGGCCCACCATGAGGACCTTTCTTCGTCGTCAGACAGCGATGAAGAAGAGGTCCATCGACCACGGTCTGATCGGGACCGTTACCCGAAGACCCAGCAACCGTGTGCTGGCTGCGGGGCCAACCATTACCGTTCTGATTGCAAATTCTGCAACGCGCTCTGCCATGAATATGGGAAACGAGGCCATATCGGACGAGTCTGCAGAAGTCTCCTCGGACCCAGCCAGACCTCGAAGGGGACTAATCTTCGCCAATCGACAGGAAACCGTCCTGTAAGGTGAGAACCAGCAAACCACTCCTACAGAAACCGACCCATGAATCGCCAAACAAGGTGAGAAGAGGCTCACCAAACAATCACTATCGGTCAAGCCTCTTCATTGGATGCCAAGAAAATTCGAGTTAAAGTGGACATCGAAAATCAGCCTTGCCAAATGGAAGTTGACTTGGGATCGTCTCTTTCAATGGTCTCCTGGAAGACCCTCAAGCAACTCATCCCTACTATCCGGCGCCTTTAATTCCAAAGGCTCGTGTTAAAGGACTACCAGGTGAACCGGATTCCAGTCGTAGGATCCAGTCGAGTCCGGATTTTGTTCAAGAACTGCACAGCGTACTTACCCCTGACAGTGATCGACAAGGACCGGCCTAGCCTGTTAGGCCTGCAATGGTTTGCACCACTCAGCATTGAAGTGGCAGGCATTAACCGAATCGGCGGCAGTGACTGGAAGGAGGACCTCACCCATGAATTCAAGGATGTCTTCGCGGAAAAGCTAGGCGAGTACAAGGGGACCCCGATATCCTTTAGCCTTAATCCAAAAATAGCTCCCATCCGCCTTAAGCCTCATCGAGTTCCGTTTGCGCTTAAGCTGAAAATCGACAAAAAGCTTGATAAGTTGACAGCCCAGGGAATGTTAAAGCCAACCGATCACTCCCCATGGGAAACCCCAATTGTGACACCAATTAAGCCGGACAGCTCCATTAGAATTTGTGGGGACTACCGAGCCACCCTAAACCACGCCCTGCAACAAAATCCATATCCGGTGCCGGTGGTGCAACACCTCCTCCATTCCCTGGGGGGTGGAAAAGTCTTCGCTAAACTAGACTTAGCTCAGGCTTATCAGCAACTGCCGGTTGATGAAAAAATGGCACAGGCACAGACTATCGTAATGCACCGAGGTGCCTTTAAGTGTATGCAGCTCCAATTCGGAGTCAGTGTAGCCCCAGGGATCTTTCAGAGCCTAATGGAGAGACTCTTTCAGAGGATCAAAGGCGTTGTCCCCTACTTTGACGATGTGCTCATTGCTGCCCCCACTCAAAAAATTTTATGGGATCGTTTAAGATTGGTTTTAGAAAAATTCCAAGAAGCAGGCCTGAAGATGAAGAAAAATAAGTGCAAGCTGTGTACAGATCGTGTTGAATTCTTAGGGTACTTGATTGACAGTCAGGGTATTCACCCTACCGATAGCAAAATGAGAGCAATAAAAAACGCTCCCAGACCCCAGAACAAGGCTGACCTCCAGGCGTTTTTAGGCCTCATCAATTTCTATAACGTATTCTTGCCGCACAAGGCGGCTGTTGCTGAACCTTTACATCGCCTACTAGACAAAAAAGCAATTTGGGTATGGGGTCACAGAGAAGATCAGGTGTTCCATAATGTAAAAAAACTACTGACTTCTGACACTGTACTAATGCAGTACAATGAAACTTTACCGTTGAATATCACATGTGATGCATTACCTTTCAGAGTAGGCGCCATTTTGAGCCATGTATTGCCTAACGGTAGCAAAGCCCCTGTTGCTTATTTTTTAAAAACACTCTCGAAAACTGAGCTAAATTATAGCCAGATCGATAAAGAAGCCCTGGCAATTGTATCGGCTGTTAAAAGATTCCACGAGTACGTGTACGGCCGGGCTTTTCCTATAGTAACTGACCACAAACCATTGCTGGGGATAATCACTGGGGATAAGCCAACTCCCTACATACCTTCTCCCAGGTTGACCCGCTGGTCAGAATTCTTGGCTGCCTACAATTATCATCTACAGTACCATCCTGGTAAAGCCATTCCCCACGCCGACGCGTTGAGCCATGCACCGCTCCCAGAAACCATCAACGATCCTGCACCAACGATGACAACGTTGCAGATCGAGACACTTCATACGCCGCCATTAACTGCCCGTGATATCGCGAGAGAAACAAAATGCGACCCCATCTTAGCACGAGTCCTCACATGGGTGGAACGCGGATGGCCATTGGATCAAGTACCAGATGACTTTGCATCATTCAAAAGTCATCAAACAGAGTTGTTCTCGCAAAAAGGCTGTATCATCTGGGACGATAGAGTCGTTATCCCAGAATGACTCCAACAAGCACTACTAAGAACCTTGCACGATGGCCACCCTGGCCATCCCTCCATACCTTCTCACACGTAGCTATGCGTGGTGCCCAGGCATAGAAAGACAAATCGAATCGTGGGTCAAAACTTGCCAGAGATGCCAAGAAGTAAGCAACGTTCCACCAAAGGCAACCCCAACCAAATGGGAGACACCGCGGGGACCCTGGTCCTGTATCCATCTAGATTTTGCTGGGCCGACCAAAGGCCACACATTCTTGTTAACCATCGATGCCTACACGAATTGGCTCGAGATTCACTGAATGAACAACACGACCACCGAAGCGGTCATCAAAAGACTGGAAAGACTGTTTGCAACCCACGGTTTACCAGACGTTCTGGTATCCGACAACGGGCCCCAATTTACCACGCTGTCTTTTGAACAGTACCTAGCTGACTGCGATATCCGACATGCACTCACTTTGCCTGTGCACCCTGCGGCCAACGGTAGGGCTGAGCGCATGGTACAATTTGTCAAGAAAACTCTACAAAAGATAGACTACAACAACATTGATGAGAAAATCAACCAAATCCTTTACCTGTAGCACATCACACTTCACAGCTCACCAACAAAACTCCCACCGAGCTGCTAATGGGACGAAAGCTCCGCTCCCACCTCGTCCAGTTACACCCAGCCTACGAACCGGAAAAACCACTTGGATCCAGCGGCTGATGCCGTACCCTAAAAACTTATTGGGCGATCCGCTGTGGGTAGAGGCGACGGTAATCCGCGTAACCGGCCCAAGATCATACCTTGTACAGTGCCCTGACGATAGACTTTGGAAGCGCCATATTGATCAACTACGATCGCGACTGCAGTCATGCCATTCCGAACTCCCTTATAACCAAACTGATGGGGGGGAGAAACAGAGGAAGACGAATTTCAACTCGAGGAAAATCTTTTCGAAAGGAACGATAGCGGAACAGAAATGCGGGAACAGGAATCAGGGATGGGAGTGAGTTCACCTCAGGGAGTTACCGAAGATATTGGTGACAACGGAAACGCGAACTCTGAACCAGAGGCTCCCCTTTCGCCAAACAATGATCTACCTCAACAAGAGTGCAGCCAATTGCCAGGCGCACAGCGAAAATCAAAAAGACTAATAAAACAACCATCCTACCTCAAGGACTATGTGACCACACCCCGTAAGCAGAAGCCAGGGGGAAGGGGTGTTGTGAATGAATAAAGTAAAATAAAGTTATCTTGAGCTTGAAGTCAAGTGCAGGGTTCTGGCCCTGCACTTCTGATTGGCTGTTAATGGCAAGATCGGATTGGTCCATTCAGGAGAATATGATTGGCCATTAACAGACCATTCTCATTGGTTAACGGAGCTAGCGCTCCTGGATTGTTTTTGGTTGAATAGTTAATAAGTTGCCTATATAAGGAAGGCTATAGCAGCCATCCAGTTCGAGCTGTCACACCATGTAAATAAAGAGTTTGAAGTTCACTGTTTCTACCGGCTCATCTCCATTATTGCACCCATGCTCCAGACATAACACCCTGCTTTTCCCTTCTCAGCTGCTTTGTGCAGCACAGCTGAGGTTGAAAAAGCAGGAAACAAGAGGATTTTCAAATGCTGTGCACAGGAGTGCAGCGCTTGTCAGCTGTCCAGGTGGCACAGCTGATGATTTCTTGCAAACCCTGCACACACAATTGTCCCCATTTTGGAGAACCGGTAAATTGCTCCACTGGCTGACCCCTCCTCTCCCTGCCTACTCACTCCTTACCTGGCATGTGAGCCATCCAACTTGCCTGATTTGGTAAGTTGCTATTTTTTTCTTTCTTTTTTTCTGACCATCAGTTGTTCTGCTCTGCCAGGAGATTTAGGTTAGGTAGAAAGCAGGAAATTCGTGGATTAAAAGGAGAGCCGAACCTTCCTTATGACTGAAACTTTTCAGTGCAGACTGAGGTAGCTGATTGCAGATAGATAGTTCTCTAAATTATTCTGTGATTCTGTGAGCAACTCAATCTGCCTGCCTGCTTTAAGGTAAAAGTTGCTCTTTTTTTAATAAAAAAATCAATATTTATAATGTACAATAATATACAATATTTATAATATACAAACCATGCCCACCCAGTCACATGATACCAAGCCATGCCGTCAGTAAGCCACAACCACCCAGTCACATGACCACCAAGCCACACCCACAAATTAGACCACACTCATAGGACCAATTATTAAGAAATTTGAATCCCACTCCTGGCTTTGATGGTATCAAACCAACGAGTTCTTTGCTTGCCCCTTCTTCTTGATCCACTAACCATTCTTAGCATCATTGACTTCTTTAATGAATTTACATGCACAGATAAATATAAACAAATATGAACTCATATATACAAAGTGCAACAAATTAAAAAGCAAACATCATGACAGTCATATATGAATTAGAAATACATGTAGATATAGTTGAATAATGTTTATATTAGATAATTGTACATAGTATTGTAACTGCTTAGTGTTGTAACCACATATTATATTCTATATCTTTTTTTTCTGTTGGATATTTTCACTTTAAAAAAAACATTTCTTATCAATGTGAATGATCATTACAAATTTTGACATTTCACCTTTCAAATCACTTTGGGGGGGGAAATGGCCAAAATGATGCAGAATTATGTAATTAGGATGTTCCTAGATCATTGGATTATCCTAAATATCATGAATATTAATTTTGGTCATGATAATGACCAAAAAGGTCAACATCCTGACTTTTTTTGATGCTGGATAACCATATGAATATCAATGGTTTTAACATTGTTTTAATAAAAAAATTTTAGGTGTCTCTGTGTGATGAGTATTTGTGACAAGATGATTCAGGAATATTAATATTGGAGCAATAAATATGCTGAGCATAAAGTATTTGTCTCATAGTAATTGACTTACCTGCCAAGTGATTGTGTCTATTTTACACAGTATATTTTTACAAGTTTAATATATTACTGAAACTGTACATAATGAATGGAAACATATATGTGGGTAGGTCTACTATTGCTTTTCTTTCATTTTGAAAGTTACAGTCTGATGAGTAGCAATGAGACGTGACATGAATACTGCATTCTGATTGCTGTGAACAATTGCTAAATCTCCAGTGGGATCTGGAATTCTTAATTCTTTGGCTGTTTACCATTGGAGTCAATGTGGGTATTCAGAGCATGAACATGCTCTTCACTGTATGTCTTTTTTAGTGTTAAAAATAATATAAATGTGGCATGTTTCTAAATTGAATGGGAGCTTGTAGTATTTCAAGTATAAGATTTTACAGGATGCCTTCCACTTCTTCCTTCATACATCATATAGGAAATGTACAGAATGCATTATCATTGCCAGTTGTATGTATGGAAAGGCCCATATTCATATAAAAGTAGCACTGTATATCCTGATCTGGTTTATTGTGCAAGGTACAAAACATACCTTTTTAATAAAAAAAACATGAATTAAACTGTCAGAATATTTAAGAATAAAGGCCTGTATAATTTGCGATATTAGAAACAATGGTATTCTAAATAGGAAGGAGCTTGAACAGGCAATATCAAATTAATAATACTGTAGAGATAAATAATGTTATGCAAAACCTTTATCTATGTGACATTTTAAAAACAGCATGTTATGCCATTGGAGAAAACAAAATGAATAATTTGTTAAATGACTTTGAATAATTTGCAGTTTTAAAAAAGCAATTTAAACTGAAAGGTACAACAAAACAGAAAATTGGACATAGTAAATTAAAGTAATTCTTAAATATATTCATGTCTGCACATCAAATGGAACAACAATTTTATCCACACTTTAGTATTCAATCGGATTGAGGATTTCAAACCATTTAAAATAATGAATTTACTATATCTTGGACTTTGAATAAGGGGGATAGAAAGACTATTGATGCTTTTGAGTTGCAGAAAAGTCTTGAGAGAATATCATGGATGTCCAAGAAAGCAAACAGATGGATCATTCAATAAATCAACCCAGAGTTTTCACAAATCATCTGAGAATGCTCCCTCGAGCTATAAATGACCAAGCTCAAATTATTCTACTTTAGACACATTATGTCTGAAGTTGGTTAATTTGAGCCAGGTAATTTGTAGCGTGACATTATGCAAAGACCTAACTCTGGAAAAGACTTGGACAAGATTAATGATTCATGTTAAAACAAAAAATAAAAAAAGAATCAAAGATGCTTTTTGCCTGCTAAAAATGGGGGTTACAAATCAATGGCCTATTAAGAAAAGCAGTGGATGTGGTAGACAATATTCTATTTCTATGAAAAGTAGAGCTATGTGCAATAATTATTTAGCCTTGATTCACTAAACTTTAGGAACTAATTTAGTTAATAGATTCATGGTATGTAGGAAAGGGGAAGGTAGGATACCTCTTACTTGTAGAACTTATTCTAACAACAGTATTCCAAGTTGTTTACATTTTTTCTGATCTTAACTTTGTTTGTTTCCAGTCTTACTTTGCTATCCTCCTTTCCATGTATAGAGTATTTCAGAGGGCATTCAGATATTCATTTTTATTTGTAACATGTAATAGCTATATGTGTAGAAGATATTAATGATGACAACAATAAGCTATTAATATCTACAGGCAGTTGATCTCTTCATTTTACACTGTAGAGCAAAAATAATATTTTTTTAAAAAAAAGAAAGGCACAGAACACCAACTTTTGATTGATAAAAAAACATGCTTAAAAACTCTAAAAAGCATATCTTTATGTGTTCTAGCTGAATTCCATAAAACAGATTCACTACCCTAGAGTTAGATTAGAATAAAAATATTTGGAAAATTTAGAATTAATAAAAATGTATAACTTTTAAATAATACAATGGACAATAGCATTGATACAAATACAAAAGAACTGGATTTATCTTATAATAAAATTATAAGATAAATTTTTCAAGACAACTATTCCTAATTCTTTTTAGCCTGGCTGTAATCTCACTAATAAAGATTTTGAACAATAAGTAATGAATTATTCAGGCAATGGGCTAATATTTCATAATTGTTCTACATTTGATGTATATTTAAAATCATGTTGAGAAACACAATCACTTTTCAGACTGTTAGTGAGAAGATTTGAACTTGATTTGGATAAATATACTGCACTATTAAAAAAAGAGGAAAAATTGCATACCTAGATGGAATAGTACCAAAAATGGTAGTAACAGAGGAAAGTTATAAGTATTGGGAAGTTTTAAAAGTAAATAACATTTTCCTTGTCTAAGTAAAAAAGAAAACAAGCACTTAGTATTGAAAACAAGTTAGAAATGTTTTAAAATCGAATGTGAATGATTGTAATAAAATAAAAGCCTTTAATAATTAAGTTGACCTTGGACTTCCAGTTTGGGCTTCTTCGGCAACAGACCGAAATCCATGATTGTGCACAGTTTCAATCTGTGCTTGCCGCTGGAGCATCCCGAGCCACCCCATAGAGGTGGTGAAGAAGGGGGAGACTGCCAGTGGGGTTGAGGAGAGCTGCATCTCTCCTTCTTGGCTGGCTTTTCCCAAAGGTGGTTGCAACGGTGGTCAGAAATGGTCACCTCAAAGAAGAACCCAGCTAGACAAAATTGTGCAGGAGAAAGTTTAAATAAGAAAGTTTGACTGACTGGGTTGAATGGAGAAAACATCTATTTAAGGTACCAGGAACTTGAATTACAAAGATTAATACTATTCCTAAAAAAGATTTTTAAAGCGGCGAAAGCGAAAGGGAAAGGAAAAATAATTGGTTTTTTTCTCTCACATTGACAGCTTTAATTGACTTTGAACGTTAAGGAGAATAGATCTAAACAAGAAATTGATATTAATCCACTTTGACATTAACAGGCTATTTTTAGCTGAAAATAAAGTGTCAAAGTGATAAAGACTGTTGGATAATTTAAAAATTTCAAAAAAGAAAGAAAGCAGAGGGGGAAAAAAGAGAGTGGAATCTGGAAAAATGGAGGAGACCACCTGGAAGTAAAAAGAATTGATAGTAGAATTTTAACAAGACCTGTAAAGGACACATTGTAGCTGAAACTTTGTTACAAGATAACAAAGCCCCTGGAAAAAGAAAGTGAGAAAAGAAGCAAGAAATAGCTTTGGATTTTGGGTGATTTCTGGAATTTTGGATGGTGGATCCTAATGAAATGAAATAAAATCAATTGGGGGTTGTTTAAAAATCTTTAAAATGGCATCACTCCTTGAAGAGCTAAAAATGAGACTTAAAGAACAAAAAGAAGACGCACAAGAGAGAAGAGGATCTTTTGGCTTCGTATTTCAATTTTTAGAAATGGACATCTTGAACTATGAAAAACAAGAAATGCTGGCAGAACAAGAAGGGCAGGACAAAGAAGAAGCCATCTTCAATGACCAAGCAATTTTAAGCGGAGTAAAAAAGGGAAAGGGGGGAAAGGGAGTTAAAAACTTAAGACTTGAAGCAACAACCAAAAAAAGGAGTAATTTGAAAAGTAACTATAACTTTAGGAAGAAGCAGAAGGGAGGATCACAGAAGGAGAATAGAAAAGGGAACAAAAAGGAGAGGGAGAAGAAGAGAGGGAAGAGGGAAATGAAAAAAAAGTTATGAAGGACAGAAACAAGATAAAGAGAAAAACATACAAGAATTTAAAAGACACAGAGACAATGGTTAAAAACTTAACTTAAAGAGAGGATTCTGCAAGGGTACATTAATTAGCATTGTTATATGAAGAAATAGAAAAGAGTTAGAAAATATGATAGATGATTAAAGTGAAAAAATAAAATTGGCATTGATATATAATGGAATATTTGTTAGTAATTAAATGAAACATAGAGGATAAGAGAATAAGGATCTCAATGATTTTTAAAAAAGTATATAATTGAAAAGAAACATGAAAGATTTTTAATGAAATTAATATCAGTTGACAGGATGAATTTGAATAAGAATAATAATTTTATTGACCACTGTTAATAACTATTGTTTTGTTTTTTGTTTAAAGACAGTAATGAGTAAAATATGAAATATAGGTGATTAAAGTGAATGATAACTGATATTATTAGGTAATTGTTAAAAGATGGAAATATTTTAAATAGAAATGTAAAAGATTGCTATCAATATTAATGGCTGAGATGAGCTTGAATAGAATAATTATTTCATTTACTATTGTTATACATATATACATATATATATGTTTTCTTAACTTTTCGCGGGTACTTACATGTATGGTATTCAGCTTTGTTCGGGTATTTTCCCACATCATTGTAGTTGTGCTTTTAAAGTTGTAGCAACGTTTCAGCAGAATCTCATCTGCCATCATCAGGCTTCTGTATTGTGTTCGTCTGTGAACACAATACAGAAGCCTGATGATGGTAGATGAGATTCTGCCGAAACATTGCTACAACTTTAAAAGCACAACTACAATGATGTGGGAAAATACCCGAACAAAGCTGAATACCATATATACATATACATATACATACACACACACACACACACACATATATATATATAATTAAAAGATACAAAGGTGTTACACTCCAGTCTAGTAATTACAGGGGAAAATTTATTTTATGAGAAAGAAAATATGAAATTGTAAACAGGACAGACAAAAGAAAAAAATATTGATTAGAAAGATACTGAAAATTAGAAAAAGATATGTAATTGAACTAAGAAAGGAATGAGATAATTAAAAATAAGGTTACAGAAAGCAAGGAAAGGGAAAAAAACTATTGAGAAAACTGCGAAAATAGTTATAAGGTATGGATTAGAACACATAAGATGAATATGTAATTGAGTTTATGTCTGTATGGAGAAGGGATAACTCGGGAGCATGCTGTTCTTCAAAAAAAGATATTTTATTTGTATTTGTATGTTTTGTGAAAACCCAAATAAAACTGTATTAAAAATAATAATAATTCAGTTGACCTTCAAAACTGTACAAAACACAACAGTGTTGATTGGACACAAGTAGAATTAGATGCTTAAAACTGCAAGGCTTGAAAACATATTACAATAAGTCATATACTACATCAAAAAGGGGGCACATATTGTTGTATTCAGCAAGGGTAATAATAGTTGTAATTTATTGGAAGTGAACCAGATAGTGGAGGATGAAATTAAAGATTTAATGGTTCCAGACAGGGAAAAATGAGCATTTGCAAGACATTTGCAAGACAAAAATCAAGCATTGTGCCGTTAAAAAAATAAGAACTGGAAACACAGAAAATACAGGATATGTAAAGGAAAAAAAAGTCTTTTGAGCACCTAATCAGCAGATATAACAAAATTGCTCAGAAAAATTATGAGAAGATATGATCACATGGTAAAAAATAGTTTGATTAGAATTTATGCAAAATATATAGATTTCATTTTCACAAATTATTAGTAGGATTATAATGTAGAAAGTGGAGCATTATGAAATGCTCCAGAATGACCATGTAAAATCTTATGAAGTTTCTGATTAATGGTTTTTGATCACCAGCTATTCATTTATCTAGCAACCTATTTGTCTGCTTAGGCAATGAATGGACAGATTTTATAGTTAGTCTGTGGCAGATTGGGAAAGAAAAACATTTGAATAAAGCATGCTGGAAATGATTGCAAAAAAAAAGTATATGTGTCTATGAAACTAGGGAGCTGTAGTAATGCTTAGATCAGCCTTCTTCTCTAACTTTATTGTGACTATTATTCCCAGAATTCTCAGTCAGTATGTCTGGAAGGATATTCCATTCTATGGATACACTTAGAGCAGAAAGTTCTATCACTTTCTTCTTTCCCAATACAGTTTCCCCACCATGTTTTCCTTTACTTACATCAGCTAATTTTCACAAATCCAAGGCATTCTGGGAAAGGAATACTGAACAGTGTGTGTTTTTCTTGAATTTTCATTCTTATTTTTGTCATTCCGGACTCAGTATTTCAGGAAGCCACAAGATTTTCCCAACTGTCCTAATACTTCTTTTTAGATGAAATCTTGTTGGCGTTTATGAACTGGACTCATTATTATGAGGAACAATATGTTCTGTTGGGAAATTAATGGTTCCCAATATTATCCTACATACTGTGGCAGAAATAGGACCATTTGATTTTAACACTTCTGAAGACTAGCATAAATGTACTGTAAGCTCAGGATAAAATATTTTTTTCTATTCTAATAAGGAATGCTTTTCTAGAAATGACAGCAAGAAGAAGACATTGACAAACTGTTTCCATACTGATGCCAAGAGAATGGCTTGGATGGTCCATGTGGTCACTAGGAGTGAGTTTTAAATATTCACCATGTTATAGTTTAAATTAATCAATTTACTCATCTGTACTTTCATTCATTAAAGTATTTTTGTGTGTGCTGCTAACTTCTTGTTCCCTTTCAAAAATACAATTTGGTTAATGTAACTTCCTATTTTCTGATGCCCAAGGAAATGGCCTTTTGTGTTATGGATTTACTGGATAGTCCATAGAGACAGATGTTTGTAAGAATGAAAGACAGTCAAGCTTTAGAAATTAACTCTAACAATTTCACAAACAGAATTATAGGTGTGATATTTTCAAAAGACATAGTTACACAAGAA
This sequence comes from Hydrophis major, assembly GCA_033807585.1. Taxonomy (NCBI): domain Eukaryota; kingdom Metazoa; phylum Chordata; class Lepidosauria; order Squamata; family Elapidae; genus Hydrophis; species Hydrophis major. The sequence goes on from CM066329.1 coordinate 322,680,081, forward strand.
CTAATCTCAACAGAGAATCTAGGTTATGTAAACAATAACTTTCTACCTCTCTGGAGGTCAAATAGGGAAATGAGAGATAGAAAGAGCACCACTTGAACAAATGAAAGATACATCAGGTAAAGAGGCAGTTTTGGATTTTGAAAATATAATTTATGGGGGTAAGAGTAACTTGCAGTAGTACTGATAACATTGCAGATGGCCAGTCTCATTAATGAGATACAGATTTGTGGAAAATGTGTTGCATTAGGGCATAACCGTACAATATGATTTGTAGTCCTAGTTTAATTACAATACAAAGTCTAATTAATTGTTTCCTTTATCTTCTCAGACTGAAAACTTTGATGCAGCGTAACTGAGATCCTTGCCAAGGAACTCTCTTCTCTTTTTATAGTAATACATATAGCACCTATAAGTGTATTGTGTGTGATTAATACATTAAAAGATTGAAGAGATAACAGAAAGTTATTCAGGTACTGATGTCCAAATAGATACACAAATGCATTGCAAAAGATGTGTACAAGGTTCTCTTCTCATGTTATTGCATGCATGGGCCTGATTCACACATTAACTAAAGACATATGAAGAACATTTTTTTGTTTACATTCAATTTAAAAGAAATAGAATTTCTGCAGAAAAAAAATGTTTATTTAATCTGGATAGTGTTTTTATTGTTTTAAAATTATTTAGTATTTTAATTGCAGTGTATGTTCTGAATGTAAGTCACCCAGAGTCATCAACTGAGATGGCTGGCTATAGAAATTGATTGACTGAATAAATGAATGAATGAATAAATAAATATATCAGGATATAAGCATTCTTCCATGAGTATATAATCATTCTTTTCAAGGCAATCCAAAATTGTCATGAAAAATCAGTCAGCAGTTTCTAAATTTGAATAATTTAACAAAATATAGTTAAAAATAGTTTAAGAAAATATTCATATTTTTAATCCTTATACACCTTCCAAGAACCTGGCTCACCATACTGATAAAATTATTAAGGAATCTGTTCAGAGAGATTTGCTTTAAAAATGCAAATGCAGCTCCTGTAATCAATATCCATCCATCTCTATCTCAATGACCAAAAACATCTTTAAATAGAGATAATATTTCAAAAGTATAAAACATATTCCCACAGTTAATTCTATTCCTTTCTCCTTGCTTACTACTTCAGTGGCCTTGCAAAAGTCACAAACAGCAGTTTGCATTTTCCCTTTGGCTCTGCTTGGTGGCCTGATCCAAATATAAGTTGATGGGTGGTTGATGCTTCTACTCTATGAAGTCCTTGGTAGTCTCTGAGCTTGGTTGACTGCTTGCAGATGTTTCATTATCTGAGTGCCAGTGAGTGTGGTGTTTGCTTCCTGTTTATGTGCAGTAATTTGCACTGCCACTGTTGATGGAGATGTGGTTTTACTAGATAGTTCTTAGATTAAGATATTGTTTTTTGTTTGGTGTTAATTCTGGTTTATCTGGGTGTTGGCTGTTGGAAGGGACATGTTCTGATCTTTTTATTTCCTCTTTTGAATGGTGTGTAAATGTGGTTTATCTCTATATGTTTAAAACAGGGAGCAAAGGAGTCAGATCTCACATTCTTGGGTTTATGTAAGAACCTCAAACTAATTCTCTATTTGAACCCATCCTCCAGATTGGGATGGTTGCTCTCCAACACTTTTAAATGTAATATTTAATTCCCTCTTGTTTAGGGTCCAAAAGCACTGAACAAGCATTTTCCAAAAGTGATTGGAAAAGGAAATATGCAAATGAAGTGCTATTTCAAAGGCACGATTGCAGTTCCTTGTCTCCCAAAGTGCTAAACCTGCTGGAGACTGCTACTTTGTGATCTCTTCATGGGCAATTTGTGGGCAATTATCAAAGAACTGTCTCTTTAGTCTGCTGTGATAGTTGGCTCTGTTTTTCATAGCCAACTTTGTCATTTCTTCCCTGAAAGTCCCTCAAATTCACACATTTAATATCATTTCCCAGTCCTTCATTAGGAAGGGTCCTAGTTCTGTCTTTTTTGCAAGTTATAAAATTGCTTCATTTAATCCCATATTCTCCTAACCTTATTTCCCTCTTTTATTTTATATCCAAAGTCTTACAATATCTTCTAATTTCCAATTCAGAGCATCCAAATTACTATTAAAATTAATTATTCACTTTTCATGCAAATAGCTACTGTTTGTAACTCTCTGGGTTATATGTTCTTTGCATACATTTAAAATGAGTAATGAAGTGATATTCCTTTGCTCTGCATATTGGTACATGCTTTCTATTTATTAATTCCGCCTTTTAAAACAGTGAATAGATTAGTCTTGTGAATGTTGCATGAATTTTGCTGCATTCTGAAATCTGGCAAAAATGGGGTGACCTTTTTAGTATAAATGTAGGCCTTACATATTGGAAGAGATAGTATAAGTCAAATTTGCATATATGCAAATCATTGTGTGTAGAATTCTTTCATCTCTCCATACCATAATAATTTTGAAAATATGTTAGATGCATATTGCATTGTACTTTAATGAATTTTAAATTATATTCAATATATTGACTGAACAGAGCCCATACCTTAAGAACTCTATTCTTCACTTGAATATATCAAAAACGCACTCTTTGGAATTATTTACCTAGTATGACTACATGAAGTGATGTAAAGTAAAAATAACTAAGTTTGAAATGTTAGGAGTGGAACTTTCTTACATGCAGCAAATATCCATTTATGGATTATTTTAGATTTATATCCCAACTTTCTGCATATACTACTCCCAAAAATGTTTAACAAAGACACTAAACAGAATGGAAATGGCTGAAACAGGATATTTTAAGAACCAGAGAATAGAGTTGACTTGAATTAACTGGTCCCAATTTCATTTCTCTGCAGCAATTATGTTTTTTATTTTGATTTCAAGATAAATAATCATAATTAAGAGTTTATTTGATTTATAAAGATCACCTTCATAAATTGTTAATTTCTTCCAGCTTTTTACTGTTACCTGTGGAGGTTTCCAAAGATTTATCTGACAGTGATGTTGAACCAGGTCTGTCCATCCTCCATAATTTTTTCTGGGTATTTTTCTTTCTTATTCAACATTTCTTCCACAGTCTCATTTGCAGCCTTTCTTCTTTTTAGTTTTGCTTTGCTTAGGATATTAGCTTTTCAACAATGTTAACAATGACTTTGGAAGAGGTTCTGAGGATCTCAGAACTAAGGGAAGATTATTTTTGTCACAATAAAGTATAAATTTGATATTGCTGGTCTTGAAAATGATCCCTGGGAAAAGTTGTTCAATCTCTTTTGAATTATTTTTGCCAGGATAAAGGCAATGTAATGTTGATACAATATTTATGCTTCTATTTGGAATGACTCTCAAATATTTATTTATTGAGTCAGCCACCCAATTTATAAATGGACTCCTGACAAAGTGCAAGAAACCAACATAAAGATAACCATAATGCAGAAATAGTGCAAATATAATATTGAAAACTGGCAAACTATATCCTTTATTAACATGAATATAGTAAACATATTGACAATGTTTTAAGTAAATCCTCTTCTCAACAATTTGGTTTTTGAAGGTCAAAAGCAGCACTCAGTATCAAGAAGTTTATTAATAACCAATATAAAGGTCCCATTGGCTTGCTACATTTTAGATCAATTGCAGATTCTAAGTCATTTTCAAAGGCAATCCCATGTAAAGTATAATATAAACATCCAAACAGAAAGTTCAAGAACCTTTTCAGAAAAGATTGCAGCTAGCATATTACTCACAGAAAGGCAAAATCCTCCTAAGCCATCATCTCCACATGTGTTTTAATATAATGCTAATGAAATCTGATCGGAGCATCGAGAACAGACAAAGGTGGGTCAATTCAAGCCATAGACCATCTAAATGATTTCACCATCAATATATGCAGAGTAAAAAGGCATTCAAGAAGGCTTACATAAGTTATAAATAAAAGCTTTTAATGGTACACCAGTAGACCTTCCCTTAACATTAATGATAATATCAATATCTTATCAAGGTGAAGAAGAATAAGTCTACCATGGGAAACTGGCAGGTGTTGATTCAATCTGTCATAAACTGATAGATTTCAGATCTGAGCTTCACTTTTCTGGTGTTTAACAACTTGAGCTTTCAGAGTACATTCTCAAATCAAGTGCATGTATTGATATGGGAAGTACATTATAAAGTCCTATATGCAAACCATAGTAAATATTATATAGGTCTGTAGCAGAGCTAGCAGAGCTTGAAACATAGAGTTCAGTCTTGGTATCAGAAACAGAACTGATAAGATATCTAAAAGTCACAAAGCTCCAGGCATTGACTAAGTTACACTATAACAGAAACAGTGAAATCCAACTGATAAATGCCAGCATTTGCTTCCTTATTTATATCTATCAACCAAGATGACCTCATATCAAAGTCTTGGCGATACTCCTGTTCATGTGTGAGGACAATAAACAATATATGGCTAATTATACACTTAATCTACTGAGCAAGACCAATAAATTATTTGCTAAGCTTAAACATTTTCAAGATTGGGTTGAAGCCAAGGGAATTATTGGAGATGAACAAACTGGCTTTAAGGAGGGCTGGTTAACTTGTTCTCCACTGTCTTATGCTAAAACAAATTCTCTCCGTTGTACATGTTTTTCTGGATTTTAAGTTTGCTTTTGATTCCATCTCCATAAGTAGTTATGAGAAAAACTGTACAGCACATTGATTGATAACCACTTTCATTTTCTTCAAAATTTAGTGCATGATACAGCTGAAAGCAACTACTTGGAAGGATTAACGGTCATTCGCAAATAGCTCTTAATAAGTGATAGATTAAAGAAAAGGGATAAAAGCTTTGTCTTGAACCATAATTTTGTAACTCGATGCAAATAATTTGTTTGGTACTTCCTGTGTCAAATCATATTTTGTAATACTATGAATAATGTTATATACCTAATTGTGAGAGTTCTGAATGGAGCAGAGGTAACTATATCAGATATTCATCACATTTTTATCCTGTCCTTTCTCCAGGAGTGCATACATTACTTCCTCACCTATTTCTAGTTTGAACTCACCACTATGAGTTTTTTATGGTACCAGTGGCCCTACATCAAGGATGTCAAACTCAAGCCCGTGGGCTGGATCTAGCCTTGGGGTGCTTAGATCTGTGTATGGCTGTCCCAAGCTCCTTTTTCTCTAGCAGAGTGCTCGGGCCATCACAGGCACACACCCCCGCATGAGTGATGTCAAGTTGGCCACACCTATCTTCACCATGTCCACCTGGTCCCATGAGGTCAAACACAACCCTGATGCAGCCCTCAATGAAATCGAGTTTGACACCCCTGCCCTACATTATTCAGTTAGCTTCATTAATGAGGCATATAAACTGAGCTTCTCCAATCCTAATTTATTCATAAAAAACTGTTTCATATATCACAAATACAAATCAATAATAGATTAGCTAAATTACAATTTCTTGAGTTCAGACAACAAAGTATGCAATTGTTTATAAATTACAGTAGCTGGCTGGTTTCATACAATACAGGCATGAAGAACAGACAAACGGTTAACAAAACAGAGAAAAAAGTTTCCATTTGTCTGAGAAAACATAATTCCATTATGTATATTTCAAAGACCCCTGTATCACAAGTCTATAAGCGAAACAACAAATACTATAAAATATGAACAACTTAAATCAAATTATATTCCTAAGTAAATGGAAATTTGACTATTTCAGTAAACCATGCATAAAACTCTTAAGATCAACCCTATGGTATCAAATAAAAGCACAAGAAATGTTTTTTCTACTTTGTATATAATGAGTCCTGTTGTAATTACAAGCATAAAATCATGGAATCAAACTTTTCTCCCAGCACTATGCTTAAGCTTATGTAACATCTTTAAATCAGCATGCCTCATCTGTGACTTATTTTAACAACTATATGCATTCCAGTATAAGATTAAACATTTCATTCATACATACCAACACAAATTTCCATTCTTTCTTTTTATACTTTCTACTTTTGTTGCCTGATCTCTATTTTAGCACACCATGGGAGACTGAAAGAATTTAATGTTGATTGCAATAATAAGAAGTATCCATGGTAATATAAGACCACTGTTTGAATGACAAAGAATGGAATTCATGCTTGGAAAGTTAATACAGAATGGATACATAAACCATTACCTAAAAGAACATATACAGTTTACAAGAATCTAGGAACAGTAATAACACTTAGACTTATGAACTGTTTCATAGTGCTTTACAGGTGAAGAGAAATGGAGGAACTGGAAATGTTGAATCTTCAAAAATGCAAATTGAGATGTGATATGATAGTATTCTTCAAGACCTGAGCAGAGGCCACATAGTTTCATGGCAAGCATTATAACAGGTACATTTCCAAAGCGCCATAGGTAACACCAGTTCATTGGAGACGGGAAACTTGGATCCTAGCAATTGTGCAAAAAAATTTTTTTTATTAGGACAGGTAGGAACTCTAAAGAAGTTATTCTGCAAGTAATTTGGCCCCATCCCGTATAAAGTATTAAAGGGGAAAACCGCTACCGTGAATTATTTCTGAAAGCCTGCTGGGGACTAGTGTAACTCACACAATAGCAGTTGCATGACTGTATTGAGGTGTATCCAGTAAAATGCACACCTGTTTTACTTAGAACCTTCTTCATCCTTAGCAGTTGAAAAGCTAAGGTCAGTAACCTTCTTAGATTTTCATCTTTCCTAAGGTCCACAACAATATTTATTTTCCATCTTCTTATTGTCATTGTCCTTCAACTTGTTTCAATTTCCTTTTTCCATCAGCTGAATTTCAAGGCTTTCTAGCACATTTACTCTCATGTATTGAAATAGTGTCCTTCAGACTGGAGTTAGTTCCACATTTGGAAAAAAGAGGAAAAAGATACTATACTAATAGTGGCTGAATGTAGGCATATTTTGTATACTATCTCGACATGTATCTGACTCAGTTCTACTCTGATTTATATTAATCTAACTGTAGACAATGGATTTTAAATACCGTATATACTCGAGTATAAGCCGAGTTTTTCAGCACATTTTTTGTGCTGAAAAAAACCCCCTCGGCTTATACTCGAGTCAGATTCCCCTCTGAAAAAAAAATGGTGTGGAGCTCCGAAGCTGGGCAGCCGCTTCCCTGCTTCCGTGTTTCCTTTGCAACTTTTAAGCATGGGAGGGGGAGGCTTTTCTGAGCTCTAGGCTGAGAAAGCAACGCGAGCCCAGGTCGCTCCACTCAGTTTCATTTCCTCAGCTCCAGCTGCTTTAGTCCACTCGGGAGGAGGGGGAGGAGGAGGAGGGGGAGGCTTTTCTGAGCTCTAGGCTGAGAAAGCAATGCGAGCCCAGGTCGCTCCACTCAGTTTCATTTCCTCAGCTCCAGCTGCTTTCAGTCCACTCGGGAGGAGGGGGAGGGGGAGGAGGGGGAGGCTTTTCTGAGCTCTAGGCTGAGAAAGCAACGCGAGCCCAGGTCGCTCCACTCAGTTTCATTTCCTCAGCTCCAGCTGCTTTCAGTCCACTCGAGAGGAGGGGGAGGAGGAGGAGGGGGAGGCTTTTCTGAGCTCTAGGCTGAGAAAGCAACGCGAGCCCAGGTCGCTCCACTCAATTTCATTTCCTCAGCTCCAGCTGCTTTCAGTCCACTCGGGAGGAGGGGGAGGAGGGGGAGGCTTTTCTGAGCTCTAGGCTGAGAAAGCAACGCGAGCGGAGGTCGCTCCACTCAGTTTCATTTCCTCAGCTCCAGCTGCTTTCAATCCACTCGGGAGGAGGGGGAGAGAGAGAGAGAGATATATCATAAGAACGGCTCTTGGTTTTTTCTTGCAAGGGAGAGAGTGACTCCTGCCTACCACTGTCATCATCATCATCTTTTGGGTTAGTGAATCAATCAAATCTTTCATGATAGTGAGATCGTTTCCCAAATTTCCCTTAAATCAGGGAAGAAATCAGAAACAAACCTTTGGGCTGAGAATAAGCTTGTTCCTATGATGCCATTTTTGTTCACTTCAGTGTGAAAAGTGTGAAAAAACACACTTCTTTTTCTTCATCTTCTTGTTCCCTATTTACTGGTCTCTTTCAAAGAGGAAATTGTGAACATCAAACTTATTCTCAACTGTCCTAGTGAAAGTTTTTATTGGCATCTATTTTTATTTTTGAAATTTACCAGTAGCTGCTGCATTTCCCACCCTCGACTTATACTCGAGTCAATAAGTTTTCCCAGTTTTTTGTGGTTAAATTGGGTGCCTCAGCTTATATTCGGGTCGACTTATACTCGAGTATATACGGTAGCTGGAATAGCTGTGCATCTTATAAGTACAGTGTCTAGAGTTTGGAGATGGTTACTTTCATAGGCTTTGCTCTTTTATTGCAGGTAAAAGAAAAAGGCATTAGACCTTTAGCTTTTCCCAGTCCTGTTTTAGAGACAAATAGCCTTTGCTGTAATAAGCAAAGAAATTAAATTAGTCAGCCTTTTAATAAATGTATGCAATGTCTTGATAACAAGATTTGGGAGACAGAATTAGATTTCCCTATATTAACTGGGCAAAGGCGTAAGGAAAGGACATTTATAAAAGTTGAACTCATTCCAGCACTTGTAGCATTTTTGCAATGGAATCTGATAAGAAAGATCAACTCTTCTGGTGACCTTTAAATATTAGAATGACATAAGAAACTATTATATTAAATATTAGATTTGAAATAAACTCTTTTCTGTTGGATAAAACCTCACCCATTTATTTTATGTTTATTAGCATTAACAGGCTATCTCAGAGGTATTCAGGGTCCGAATTTGACCAGTTAATTCAGGTAAATCTAATTCTGTCTCCCAAATCTTGTTATCAAGATGGCAGTTTTGAGCGAGGGAGAAAAAAATGAAAATACTGTGAAGAGGAAGGTGACTGTTGAAATTGGGAAGTTGGGAATAGAAATGACAATTTTATAAATGGAGAGATGCAACTAATAAGTAGCTAAAAATGGAATCTCTTACAAAAGATGAGAAAAGGAACTTAAGATTTATATATTGCAGCATAATATACATGCCTAGAGTACCTACTCACATACAGAGTGAGAGAAAAGGAAAGAGAGACAGAACCATACTCGTAGTTTGTCAGAAGCTGATCTTCACATTGACAAAGGTTGTTCATATCTGCAATAAAGAATCTTATCTACTCAAAGTGAGTGTTATACTTTCAATGGCTTTCCCAGTAAGAATGTCAAACTTCAGAGAAAAAATTATTGTGGAAGGTTAGGGACAACCTGGCAACAGTACTCTTTTCATTGGAAGACCATCATCTTCTCTATAATAATGAGAATGTAAACTAGTAGCCTGAAATAGTATAAAAGATCCTCAATTAATCCAATAATCTTAACTTGGGGAACTAAACAGCTTTTCATGTTATCTAAGAATGTAAAAAAGGAATAATAAATACAAAGAAATGTGAAAGTTTGGCTCTGAAGTAGTGATTGTATGAAGAGAAGCATTGTCCATGGATAAAATAATTCAAATAAAATTTAATAATTTAGCAAAGGCTCAGATTCAATGAGTTTAGACTTGAAAGTAGAAGCAGTACCAGCAGTATAAGCAGCCTATGGTTTATTGCCCAAAACTAGTATGATCAGGATTATTTTTTTATATTAATTAAATTATATTTCTTTCCTCACATCAGATAGCACTTGATGTTTACAGTGTGGACCTCCTTCCCAAAATCATTTGATTGAGCTGGATGCATTACCAAATCAAATTATTTGATGACTGTAGAAATACTTTGTTTTACTGAGATTTAACAGGGACCTTGGAGATCTTCTAGTCCAACCCCCTGCTCAAGCAAGAAACCACATACCATTTCAGACAAATGGTTGTCCATCTTCTTTCTTAAAACCTACAGGGTTTCCGGTTTCGCGTGGCTTCGGGGCAGCAGGAATTCGTGACAGCTCGCGATTCCTGCTGTGCTAGCCATCGAGGTACCCCCGATCCAGATGGGTCAGGGGGATATGGCTGCCCTGTAGGGACAGCTGAAGAGAGAGGGGAGTCAGATAGGGAGGTGGGGGTGTCGCAGACCCCCCCCTTCGCCGGAAAAACCCCTTTTTCCCAAGGCGGTGGAGCGGCGGTCAGCAATGGCCGCCACGAAGAAGCCAGCAACCGGGTAAGATTGCGCTGGAGGAGAAGAGTGAAAGTGATGTCTGAGCCGGGTCAAGTAACATCCTTTAAATTGCCTGGAACTGAGCTGTTTGAATTGCTGGAGGATACATTGTATCCCTAAGAAGAGCGAAAGCGGCGGAGAAGCTGTTAAAGGGAACTTTTTTTTTTCTTCACTCTCCCACCCCATGGAAACAGCAGAAATGTTTGGATATATTGGACATTGAAAGTGAATTGTTTTGAGAGTTGAAGCTAAGGGACAAAAGGATTTTTGGACATTGAAAAATTTAAGAAATTGGAAAACCCTTGTTGGAGGTATGGATTTCTGATTATTTAAAATTGATATCGCAAGTGGGAAGGGAGAGGAGAAAAAATTGGAGCAGAAGCTGATAAAGGAGGAGATTGCCTAGAATCCCAAAGAAAGATATATGGTAATTGGACCTCTTTGATTAAACATTAACCCCAGAAAGAGAAAGAGAAGAAGGAAGAAAAGTATTAACTTTTGGAACTTTTTTTTGAATTGTTTTTGTTTAAAAATACTTGTGGTTGTTTTGGGAAAAGTTTCTCTTTTCATAATGGCATCGTTTGTGGATGAACTAAAGGCTGAATATCAAAAATATAAAAAGGAAGATACTTTGGGCGCTTTGTTTCAATTTTTAGAAATGGCGTTATGTACTTATGAAAAGTTGATTACGCAGCAGAAGGACTGGGACAAGGAAGAAGAGGAAGAAGAAGCCATCTTTGATGAACAATGGGTCCTTTCCGGAGAGGAGGAGAAAAAGGACAAGAAAAAGGGGATTTTAAGAATTATAAAAACAACCAAAGAAGAGAAAAATGAGCGAAAAGGTGGAGGCAAGGTTAGAAAGCAAAGGAAAAGGAGTAAGAAAAGGGAGGAGGAAAAACAAAGGGGTAAAAAGGGCAAGGAGAAGAATAAGCAAGAGAGAAAGGGGGGGAGGAGAAGCCTCAATGGGGGGAAGCAAGATCTAAAGAAAAAAAGTTTATTTAGAGACAATGGGTGAATTTAATTTAGGATAAAAGAGGGATTCTGGAGGGTATATCAGATTGTGTTTTTATATGTGTATTTAGAGTATAAAATTTATTATGTAATTTTAGAATTTTTTAAACAGAATCCCAAGAAAAATTGATATACGAAGTACTTTTAAGTTAGGGTAATGAGTTATAGACGTTACTCCAATTGGTGTATAGGAGAAGTATAGTAAAAGAAAAAAGATGAATGGATAGTTGGAAATAGAACAGACAAAGAATGATATTGAAAATGGTAATAAGATATGAAAGGATATATAAAGGTTTTGTTATGGGGTTTTTTTTTTGGATTTTGTATATTGATAAAAGGCAATAAAATTTTAATTAACAAGAAATAATTTGGATGAAACGGAGAAGTAGGGATAAGATATGAAGTTAAATAGATAAAGTATTGATACTATAATTTGGAATTGTTATGTTCTATTGGTTTTTTATTATTTTTTCCTAGAAAAGAATTTATAAGCTGTTATGCCTTAATTTTTTGTGCATTGTTTTTATAAAATTGATAAAAATGGTTTATATATATATATATAAAAAATGAAAATGATAATAAGATATGGAAGGATATACAAAGTGAATATGATGTTTGAATTTGTGTCTGTGTGAAGAGTTTTAACCCGGGATCAGACAAACTTCAGAAAAGATCTTTTAGTTTTGTTTATGTTTTGTGTTTTGTATGTTTGTGAATTGTGTTTTCTGTAAAAAATTAATAAAATTTGTTTTTTTTTTTTTAAAAACCTACAGTGGTGGACCCCCACAATTTCTGGAGGCAAGCTATTCCAACTGATTGTTCTGTCAATATATTTCTTCTTATTTTCAGGTTGTTTTTTTCCCTTGTTACCACTTGTTACCACAAAAGGTACCACTTTGATAGGAAGGTCACAGCTTCTGCACACCTTTGGCATATAACCATCCTGGCCACATGACCAGGGAAACTGTTTTCAGACAACACTGGCTCCTTCAGAAACAGAGATGCAGCACTTTAGAGTTTGACCAACTGGACAGTGAGTCTTTACCTTTTACCTCTCCTTTATTAGTGACAGCTGATTAGTAATAGTGACAGATAGTGAGTTTCCTTGACTTATGACAGTTTCTTTGCAGCTCTGTGATATCATATGTTTTACAATTAAATGCTTTCTGAATGTTACACTAAATGTCTTGCTCTAAAGATCAGGAGGAGTTACCAAGTCCATAAACCATATCCTGATAGTCTTCTCTGTACTAATTGATATTTTGCCTGTGGCACAGTTCTTTTCAATTATAGATACAAAGGGTAGGTGGCTGTTTTCTGTTCTCTAAAGAATTATTCTCAGGTACACAATAGCAAGAGGCAGATGGTATTAAAACTGCACTGGCTTCCATCCTACAGACTGTGTCTCTTTTGTATGTGGAAATAACAGGTTTAATTTTGCAGGCCTGAATGAAATCTTCTGTCATATGTGTCACAGATAAGCTGCTCTTATGTGATCTTCAGATTTTAGCTTTAAAACAAAGAGTAATCTACTAAAATGGAAGGAAATTGAGGAATATCTAATAATAAAATAATCATGATTCTTTCGAGGAACAACTATCCTTACTATCAATGTCTGGACATTTACAAATTAATTCACAAATATATTATTGATGTTAGTGTCTTATCTAGTGCTCTGCCAAACAATTCTTTTTTTTTTATTTAAGTTTTTATTGGTTTTTTTAAAAAAACATAAACAAAACATAAAAACATCAAGCCATCTTCCATATATACATACAGTGTGCCGGTTGGTTTACAAATTGTTTTGTGCTTCCATTTCGTAGTCTTCAATTACAATTGCATTACATATAATCTCATATTTTCAATCAAAAATTAAATACCTCAGTATCATTATTAATCAATCATTTGACTATACTTTTACTCATTTATGTTTTACAAGATAAACATAATTTACTTAGTTTGTTTTATAACAGGTCATATTATCATCCCAAATGTATTCTAAAATCATTTTGTAGATATAATGAGAAAGAAGTACATCTTTGTATATTTATTATTTTCTAAAAGTCTATATATTTCATTACTGTATTTTATTGTCTAACGATTGACAGAATAGATCCCAAATTTTATAAAATTGTTTATCCTCTTGTTCTCTAATTTCAAATGTCAATCTACTCATTTCAGCACATTCCAATATTTTTTTTAATGATTTACTCCTGTGATGGTGTTTTCTCATTTTTCCAGTATTGGCAAATACAATCCTAGCCGCTGTTAATACATTTACAATCAGATATTTCAAGTCTTTACTATATATTTCAGGTAAAATTCCCAATAAAAATATCTCTGGTTTCAAGTCTATATGTTTTTTTGTCATTTTTTCCAACCACATGTGGATTTTAGTCCACTATTTTTTAGCATTCGCACAAGTCTACCACATATGGTAATATGAGCCGGGTGTCTGATGACATTTCCAACATTTTTCAGATTTATTCTTGAACATTCTTGCTATTCTTGTTGGGGTGAAATGCCACCTGTAAAACATCTTATACAAATTTTCTTTATATGCTGTTGACATTGTCATTTTATAATTTTGAGACCACAATTTTGGCCATTTCTCTAAATCAATCCCATATCCAAAATTCTTCCCCCAAGCAATCATAATTTCTTTAACTTGTTCTTCTTCTAATTTAATTTCTAATAAATATCCATACAATTTTTTTATCACCTTTTCATCAGTACCTGTCAAAATCTTATCTAAATCAGTCAATTTATCATAGAAACCTTCTATTTTAGAATCTTTATCATACCTTGAATGTATTTGCGCATATGAAAACCAATTCATCTTTATACCTAGTTCCTCTAGTTTTTGTATAGATTTGAGTTCACCCTTTTCATTCAATATTTCACCATATCTAACTGTTTGTTCCTTTTTGTATATTATAGGATAAGAAAATGCTTCAATAGTCGATAGCCAGACTGGAATTTTCAAATAATATTGTCTTTTAACCTTGTCCCAGTTTAACCACGGAGACTCCCGTATATAATGTCTTCTAAAGTACCCCTGTGTTTTAGTTCCTTTGTACCATAAAAAAGCATGCCACCCAACAACAGATCATGTCCTTCTAATGTCAACAATCTAGCATTTCTTAGTGTTATTCATTCCTTAACCCACATCAGATTTGTACCTTGGTAGTACAACTCCCAATTCGGCAAACCAAATCCTCCTCTAATTCTAGCATCTTGCAAAAGTTTTAACTTCATTCTCTCTTTCTTACTTGCCATATATATTTCAACAAAATTTTATTTAAATCTTCAAAGTAATCTTTTCCAAGCCTAGTTGTTTGAAACAAATATAAAATTCTGGGTAATATATTCATCTTGATTGTTGAAATTCTCCCTATTAGTGACAGTTGTAAATTTTCCCATTTCGCCAGATCTAGCGCTATCTGCTGTTTAAGTTTCATATAATTATTCTCTTTTAGTGTACTACATCTTGCTGTCAAATATGTCCCCAAGTACTTGATCTTATTTGTGACCTGAATTTTCAATAGATCTGCCATTTCTTCCTTTTGTCTTAATAGCATATTCTTTGTCAAGATCTTTATCTTATCTTTATTTATTTTCAAACCAGCCACCCTTCCATATGTCTCTATCTTTTCTATCAATTTTGGTGCTGTTTCTAGAAGGTCTTCTAAGATGAAAACCAGATCATCTTCAAATGCTTGCACCTTAAATTCTTCCTTTTTGATTTTCATTCCTTTTATATTCTTTTCATCTCTAATATTTATGTTTAGCACTTCCAAAGTTAACACAAACAACAAAGGTGATAGTGGGCACCCTTGTCTTGTTCCTTTTCTTATATTGATAGAATCTGTCAGTTCTCCCTCTATCATTACCTTTGTTTTTTGCCTACAGTATATAGCTTCGATTGCTTGAATAAATTTTCTAGCACAGCCCATCTCTTCCAACAGTAATAACATTAATCGCGAATTCACACTATCAAATGCCTTCTGTGCATCTAGAAATATCAGAGCCATTTGTTCTTCAGGATGTGCCTTGTAGTATTCCAACGTGTCCAAGATTACTCTCATATTATCTTTAATTTGTCTCTTTGGCAGAAATCCATTTTGATCAGGAGGAATAAAATTATTTAGATATTTCTAAAGTCTTTCTGCCAATACTGAAGCAAAGATTTTATAATCTGCATTTAGTAGAGAAATTGGTCTATAGTTCTTAATTTGTAATGGATCGGCCTCTTCTTTTGGAATAAGTGTAATATAGGCTTCTGACCATGATTTAGGTATCTTCTTCTTTAACATAACTTCTGTTGTGTATGCAATATGATTAATAAAGTGTGAGCTTGGAGTAAGTGCAGGGTTCTGGGCCTGCACTTCTGATTGGCTGTTAAGCGGCCGGACCGGATTGGCCTGTTCCGGGGAATCCAATTGGCCCTTAACAGAGAGTTCTTATTGGTTATAAAAGCTAGCGTTCCTAGCTTGTTACAAGGTTTGCCTATATAAGGCGGGTTTTATTGCTGTTAAATGAAGCAAGTCACGATGTAAATAAAGAGCTGAAGTTCACCGTTCAGAGACTTGTCTCCATTCTTTCTCGCCCATGCTCAAACATAACACTGGCGATGAGGATGGGATGTGGAGACATCTGAACCAACGAAACTTCAAAGAACATGAGCACGTGACAGACGACACCAACAATGGAACCATGTCCGGCGGCATCGCACCACCCACTCCATTCGATCCAACACAAGAGGACTGGGAGTCCTACATGGATCGCTTCCAAATGTTCCTAGAGACGAACAACTGAAAGAATGCCACAGCCGGGAAGAAGTGGGCGGTGTTCCTAACGCATTGCGGTCCAACCGTATTTAAGATGGCTAAAGCTCTAGCCAAACCCCGAGAAGTGAAGGCCATGGATTGGGACACCCTCGAACCTCTCCTACAATACCACTATGCCCCAGCCATGCCTACGCTCGTGAGACGCCACGAGTTTTATCAGAGGAGACAGTGAAAGGGAGAAAGCGTGGCCGACTTCATAGCAGACCTCTGAAATTTGAGAGGCCTCTGCGGATTCATTGATTTAGAAGAAGCACTAAGAGATCGCATAGTTCTGGGACTGGATGCACCCGGTGTCCAAAGCAAGCTGATGGAGAAAGGCAACATCAGCCTTGCCGACACCATTGCCAATGCTACCGCAGCGGAAGCAACCAAGAAGTCGGCTGCACAACTACGCCGAAACCGCGTTCCGGTACCTCCACCGAGAAGCGACATTTTATCCAAGTCAGAAGGACAGCTTGCGACAACGCACCACGAGGACCTCTCTTCGTCGTCAGACAGCAATGAAGAGGGGGTCCATCGACTGCGGTCCGACCGGGATGACTACCCGAAGCCCGTACGCCCTTGCGCTGGCTGTGGAGCCAACCATGCCAGGTCCGAATGCAAATTCCGTGATGCACTCTGTCATGAGTGCGGGAAACGAGGCCACATCGGACGGATCTGCTGCAGCTTGCCAGGACCCAGCCAGACCTCAAAAGGGGCCAACTATCGCCAATCGACAGGAAACCGTCCTGTCAGGTGAGAGCCAGTAAACCACTCCAACAGAAATCGAGCTTTGCAGAAAGAAGAGGCTCACCATACTATCACTATCGGTCACGCCTCAGTCTTGGACACTAACAAAATCCGAGTCATGGTAGCCATCGAGAACCAGCCTTGCCACATTGAGGTTGACTCGGGATCGTCCCTCTCAATGGTGTCTTGGAAGACACTCAAGCAACTCATCCCCACAATTCAACGCCAAGATCTCCGTTTCCAACGCCTCATCCTCAAGGACTACCAGGGGAATTGAATCCCCGTTGTCGGGTCCTGCCGAGTCCAAGTCTCCTTCAAGAAGCACACAGCGTACTTACCTTTAACGGTTATCGATAGAGATAGGCCTAGCCTACTGGGCCTCCAATGGTTCGCGCCACTCGGCATTGAAGTGGCCAGCGTAAACCAAGTCGTGGCTGTGACTGGGAGGAAGACCTTATCTCTGAGTTCAGGGATGTCTTCGCGGACAGCTTAGGCGAGTACAAGAGGACCCCGATCTCATTCAGCCTAGATCCAAAGGTAGTTCCCATTCGCTTGAAGCCCCGTCAAATTCCGTTTGCTTTAAAATTGAAAATCGATGAACAACTCGACAAACTGATAACTCAGGGGGTGTTGGAGTCCATCGATCACTCCCCATGGGAAACCCCTATTGTAACACCCATTAAGCCAGACGGGTCAATCCGAATTTGTGGGGACTACCGGGCCACCTTGAACCACGCCCTGCAGCAGAACGCGTATCCAGTTCCGGTGGTGTAGCACCTCCTCCATTCCCTGGGGGGCGGGAAAGTTTTCGCTAAATTGGATTTAGCTCAGGCATATCAGCAATTACCTGTAGATGAAAAAACGGCACAGGCCCAAACTATTGTGATGCACCGAGGTGCCTTTAAATGTACCCGGCTGCAATTCGGAGTTAGTGTAGCCCCGGGGATCTTTCAGAGCCTTATGGAAAGGTTATTGCAAGGAATTAAGGGTGTGGTCCCCTATTTTGATGATGTATTAATTGCAGCCCCTACCAAAAATATCTTACAGGACCGGTTAAAATTAGTCCTAAAATAATTCCAAGAAGCCGGTCTTAAGGTTAAAAAAAACAAATGTAAATTGTGTACTGACAGTGTTGAGTTTTTAGGGTACCTGATTGATAGCCAGGGCATTCACCCTACCGAAATTAAATTAAAAGCAATCAAAAATGCTCCTAGGCCACGAAACAAGGCCGATCTCCAGCCATTCCTAGGCCTCATCAATTTCGATAATGTATTTTTACCGCACAAAGCAACTGTCGCTGAACCGTTACATCAATTGTTAGATAAAAGGGCAATTTGGTTATGGGGTTACTGGGAAGAACAGGCATTCCAAAATGTTAAAAAACTGCTCACTTCTGACTCTGTACTCATGCAGTATAACGAGACTTTGCCGTTAGTTATAACCTGTGATGCATCGCCTTTCGGGGTGGGCGCCATTTTGAGCCACGTACTGCCTAATGGGAACAAAGCCCCTGTTGCATATTTTTCAAAGACTCTTTCAAAAACAGAGCGGAACTTTGGACAAATTGATAAAGAAGCCCTCGCAATCGTTTCAGCTGTGAAAAGATTTCACGAATATGTATATGGCAGGGTTTTTACTGTTGTGACTGACCACAAACCGTTGCTAGGGATAACAGCCGGAGATCAGCCGACTCCCTACACATTATCCCCTAGGATGACCTGATGGTCAGAATTCTTAGCTGTTTATAACTATCGGCTGCAATACGGCCCGGGGAAAGCCATTCCCCACGCCAATGCATTGAGCCGAGCACCGCTTCCAGAAACTCTTGATGACCCGGCACCAATGGTAACCACGTTGCAAATCAAGGCACTCAACTCGCCGCCACTGACCGCTCGAGACATTGTGAGAGAAACCATACGCGACCACACCCTAGCATGAGTCCTAGGCTGGGTAGAACGCAGATGGCCATTGGACCAATTACCAGATGACTTCACACCATTCAAGTCTCGACAGACCAAACTCTTCTCCCAGAAAGGCTGTGTCATCTGGGGCGATAGAGTCATTATCCCAGAATGGCTCCGAAAAGCGCTGCTGAGAACTTTGCACAATGGCCACCCCAGCATCGTGCGAATGAAAGCCCTTGCACGAAGCTATGCATGGTGGCCGGGCATTGACATGCAAATCGAACAGTGGGTTAAAGCTTGTCCCAAATGCCAAGAAATCAGCAACGCCCCACCAAAAGCCATGCCTACTGAATGGGAAACACCACGTGGACCCTGGTCCCAAATTCACCTGGACTTCATGGGGCCAACCAAGGGCCACATCTTCCTGCTTACCGTCGATGCCTACTCCAATTGGCTCAAAATTCATCGCATGACTATGACCTCTGAGGTGGTCATCAAGATTTTAAACAGACTCTTTGCAACCCACGGATTACCAGACATCCTGGTATCCGATAACGGCCCACAATTTACTGCACTAGCATTCAAGCAGTACCTCGCTGACTGCGGCATCCACCATGCACTCACCTCACCTGTGCATGCTGCGACCAATGGCCGAGCAGAACGCATGGTCCAATTTGTGAAGAAAATCTTGCAAAAGGTAGACTACGACAACATTGACGACAATGTCAACCAAATCCTCTTCTTGCAACACATCACCCCACATAGCGTCACCAACAAAACTCCCGCTGAACTGTTAATGGGACGAAAGCTCCGCTCCCACCTTGACCGGTTTCACCCTGCTTATGAACCAGAGAAACCACTAGGATCCAGCGGCCACTGTCGCACCTTCCAGGTAGGAGACATGGTTTTTGCAAAAAACCTATCAGGCGACCCGTTGTGGGTGGAAGCGACAGTAGTACGTGTAACCAGCCCCAGATCCTACCTTGTGCAATGCCTTGACGATAAACTTTGGAAACGGCATATCGACCAATTACGGTCACGGCTTGCAGCGGCCAGTCCGCAACTCCCCTATGACCAAACTGAGGGGGGGGAGGTACGGAAGAAAATGAAGCCCTAGGAAACCCGTTCGAAGGAAACAACGATTTAATAGAAACTCAGGAAGTGGAGTCGGAGGGAGAAACGTTTGCACCTCAGGTAATTGTGGAAAATGTGGGCAACGACGTAGAAGTGAACTCTGAACCAGAGGCAGCCCCACTGCCAGAAAACGATCTACCTCAGCAGGATTGCAACCAGCCGATACAACGAAAATCAAAGAGACTAAAAAGACAACCGTCCTATTTAAGGGACTATGAAACTGCGCCCTGAACTAAGAAGCCAGGGGGAAGGGGTGTTGTGTATGCAATATGATTAATAAAGTGTGAGCTTGGAGTAAGTGCAGGGTTCTGGCCCTGCACTTCTGATTGGCTGTTAAGTGGCCGGACCGGATTGGCCCGTTCCGGGGAATCTGATTGGCCCTTAATAGAGAGTTCTTATTGGTTATAAAAGCTAGCATTCCTAGCTTGTTATTGGTTAAACGTTACAAGGTTTGCCTATATAAGGCGGGTTTTATTGCTGTTAAATGAAGCAAGTCACGATGTAAATAAAGAGCTGAAGTTCACTGTTCAGAGACTTGTCTCCATTCTTTCTCGCCCATGCTCAAACATAAAAATTTCATTCATAACTTCTAGCAATGGAAGATTCAATGATTCTTGTAATGTTTTGTAAAATTCTGCCAGAAGTCCATCTGGGCCTGGTGCCTTTCCATTATTTTTCTTCTTGAGTGCTTCAGTTAACTCCCTCATCGTTATATTACTTTCTAACATTGCTTCAATCTCTTTAGGTATCTGAGGTAAATTAGCATTCTGTAAGTACTGTTTAACTCTTTCTTCATCAATATTCTCTTGCATATATAATTTCCCATAGAAGTCTCGAATGATTTCCTTCTTCTCTTTACTACTATAGCAAACTTGGCCTTGGTCATCTGTTAATTGCAATATTTTCCTTGATTCTTTCTCCTTTCTCAATTTGTATGCTAACCATCTACCTGGTTTGTTTGCATCTTCAAAGTAGTTCTGTTTAGCACCTCTAATTTTCTGTGCTAATTCTTCTTTTTCTATTTGACCCATTTTATGTTTAACTATATCCATTTTTAGCTTAATGTCCTTTTTCTGTGGCATTTTCTGTAGCTCTTTTTCAAGTTTTTTATACTCATCCTCTAAGGCCTTAGAGGCTAATCTTTCCATAGTATTTCTTTTCCTTGTATAGTCTATTATCAAGACTCTAACATATGCCTTCATTGTATCCCATACATTCTGAATTGATGTATCTTCTTTTTTGTTTTCTCTAAAGAAAAAAGCCAATTCTTTCTCCATCCACTGTATGAAGTCTTTTTCCTTTAAAATAGTATTAGTTAACATCCATCTAGATCTTTTTTGTCCTTTCCATTTAATTGTCATTGGATTGTGATCTGCCCAAGTACTTGTTTCAATGTTTATTTCTTGAATATTAGTTATAAATTCTGTTGACATCCATATTATATCTATTCTGGACCATGATAAGTGTCTATTTGAATAGAATATGTATTGTTTAGTTTTAGCATTTCTTTCTCTCCATGTATCTTTTAAGTTTATTTCATCTACAATTTAAAAAAAAAGATTTAGGGAGAGTCTTTCTGTTTTGCTTCATGGTTTTCTGTGCTGTATAGTCCAATTTATTGTCTACAGTTCTGTTAAAATCTCCCATCATAACTATATTAGCATAGTCCAGTTCAATTATTTTCATATGTAATTTTTTACAGAATTCTTCTTGTTTGTCATTTGGGGCATAGATTGCAATCAAGAGCATTTTTGTATTATTGTCCATTATTTCCACCATTAGTATTCTTCCGTCATCATCGGTATAAATCAATTTTGCAGGGATAGTCTCTTTAATATATAAAACCACTCGTCTTTTCTTACATTGTCAAGGAAGTAAATATTTTCCCTAGTTTGGGCTGTATCAACAATTGTTCTTATTGTTTTTTAATATGTACTTCTTGTAGACAAATTATATCAAATTTTAATTTCTCTAATTTATGAAAGGTTTTCCTTCTTTTAATGGCTGAGTTAAGTCCATTTATATTAATTGTAATCAGTTTTTTCTCTTCCATGGTTATATTTTGTAGTTAGGTTTAGCAGCTCTCATAGATCTTGGTTCACGTTATTCTTTGGCTTCCACCTTTCCACCCACTGCACCTTCTTCTTTTTCAATCGCCATTTGGCAGTTCTCTTGGAATTCAATTAGTGAGATTTCTTTTCTGCCTCTTCCTTTTTCCCCCCAAAAAATTCTGTATAAAATAATTCTGCTTCCTCAATTGAGTCAATTCTATGTCTCTGTTCTTGCCATGTAAACATTAAACCTTCTGGAATCAGCCATCTATAATTCACCTCTTTTTAAAGTAACATTTTAGTCAGGAATCGGTATTCTCTTCTCATCTCTCTCACACTTCTGGGTATTTGTTTCAAGACCACAATCTCCTTGTCTTTATATTTCAATGTTTTCTCTTTTGCCACTTGCAATATTTGCATTTTAATGGCTTTCTTTGTAAATCCAATGTGAACTTCTCTTGGTGAGCTATTTCTTGTGAAAACTCGATAAACCTCATCTATTTCATCCATCATCTTCTCTTGGGTTATTTCCAAAGCTTCAGCCAGTATTTCTATCATTATCTCAGCTAAGTTTTGTCCTTTTCCTTTCTCTATGTTTTGGAATCTAAGATAGAATTCTGATCTATCCATCTCCCATCACAACATACCACTTTTATCTTGTTCAACCACCGTTAATCTATTATCAATATCTCCAATCTTCTTGTCTCTTTGTTTATCTTATTCTTCATTTTTTTGGAATCTCTCATCATACTTCAACATCATTTGTTGGATGTTCTCCACTTTTTCATCAGTTTTCCCTGTTCTTTGTTCAATGTTCTCTGTTCTTTGTTCAATGTTTTCTGTTCTTTGTTCACTGTTCCATATTCTCTTTTCAATATTCTCTGATCTTGCTTGAATATTTTGAATTCCTTGCATAATCATCTGCAGAGTCACTTTTTCTTGCTCTTTTTTTTGCTTTAATATTGTCTGTATTGAACCTTGTCCTCCAGATAGTGGAGAGGAGGAAGTAGAAGTTGAAGAACCAGGAGCTGTTAGTTTCCTACTTATTTTAAGCAATTCAAAATCTTCAGGTTCTTCTAAACCTTAATCCAATTGTGAAATAACCAATTGTAGTTCGAAATAAAAATAGTAGAAAAAAGAAGCCAAATAGTAATGATAAAAAAAAAGAAAAAGAAGAAGAAAAAAAGGGTGGACAAAATTTCTTTAGGTTCTTAATCCAATTGGTGGTTAGATAAAGAAAAAGGCTTGAATAAAAAAAGGAAAGGAAAATTTTTTCAGGTTCTTCAACACCTTAATCCAATCGAGATGTCTCAAATAGAAAAGAGTGCATAAAAATAAACCAGAAAGGTAGAGGAAAAAACAAAAATACCAGGAAAGGAGAAAAAAAGGCTATTCCCTAAAAAAAAAAAAAAAGGAAACATTAATACAAAAGCTTTCTCTTTAAAATAAAAAGCAAGCATAGAGATTGGACTTCCAAAGAAAAAAGAAGAAAAACAAAGACAAGCTCCAACAAAGCCAAAGATCCAAATAGCTATTGCAAAAAAAAAAAAAAAAGATAAAATGACATAAAATAAAGCTGGTGAGGAGGGATAGCACAACTTAGAAAAAGTAAAAAGAGCACACTGCACTTTGTTTAATTATTCAAGGCTCTTCTTATAACTCTCTCCTCCAAAAACTGATCACCTTTTTTTTCACCTAGGTTTCAACACCAGACTCCAACTGTTGATAGAAACCCAGAAGAGCACCTGCAATAATACTCTCCCATGCTTTTCCCTCTATCTTATCAAACAGGCAATGTCCTTGAAAAAAAGTCTCAATTCTTTCTCAGCTTTGTCTGGTCAAAGGAAAAGTAGAGTATTTCCAAGTCTCTAGTTAGCAGTGTTACAAAGTTTCTTTAGCTTTCACTTTCTCCCTCCTTTTCCGGCAGAGTATAATAAGAATTAAAAAAGGAAGAATATATATATGTGTGTGTGTTTGTGTTTGTGTGTGTGTGTGTGTGTATGTGCATATATATACATATATATATATGTACATATGTATATATGTATATGTATGTATATATAAAAGACTAAAAGGGAGTCTCTAGCTTAATATATTATAAAATCAAAAAGGGGAAAGAAAAGAGTAGATAAAAAAGAGGAAAAACCAGTCCAGTTTCAAAATATAGGATCATCAACAATAAGAAAAAAAAATTACTTTGATATTCCTGTTTAAAATCACCGCTTATTCACTTCTGTCAAAAAACTTTTACAGATTCTTTCTTTCCCTTAGGTATCCTCTCAAATCTTTCAATAAAGAAACGTTCTCACCAAACCGGCACACTTTCTCTTTCGTTCTCTTTCATTTCAGAGCTGTTCCAACTTCAGCAGCTTTAACGGCTGCCTCTTTGCCACTGGCAAAAAAAGCTTCTCCTGGATCTACCAGGGACTTTGTGATATCCCTGGGATTGACAGGATGCACTCTTTACATTCACCATTCTTCGGGACGGTTTAGATCCGCTTGGACCGTCCAGGAGCAAAGATATCGGCAGCGATCTCAGACCTCCAAGATCGCATTCCGTATTGTCGCGACGCCAGCTCTGCCCTCCCCAAACATTTCTTTTATGCTTTCTTTTTGTTATTTTCTTCCAGTATAATGGAAAAGAATCTGTTTTTTATTATTTTAAAAAGAGACTACTTTGATGAAATTCTTATGAATAGAGTATGAGATTCAGTGGTTTATCCATAAACCAGGGTGTTTTGATCTTTATGTATTCAGTTATGTCAGGTGTGCTGTGGAACAATCCAGCCATGGATTCTTTGGCTAATTCTGCATCTATATACATGAACAATACTGTGACATCAAAATGAGACTGTGGTTTCATGTGTATCTATAGTCTGACTGCTTGAAAGCACTGCAATGGAGAATTAATCGAGTGTTTCCTTCCTCTTGTGAGGTGTCCAAGCTTTTTTATTAATTCTTTTGTAATGTTGTATGTAGAGGTCCCTGGTAGAGATACAATGGGATGGAGGGGTATGCCAGGCCTGTGTATTTTGGGACACCCATAGAAGTATGGGAGGATGGGTCCACTGCTTCTCATCCATCCTGTTTCTCCTTGGTAATTTGGCTTTTCTTAATGAGGTCACTGAGGGTTCTCTTGATCTGGATATCTAGTTTTGTATTCTGTTTGTGTTCACTGGGATGTAGGTTTCTTTGTCCTCCAGTATTTCTTTTGCTTTTTGTGGATAACACAAGAGCAAGCAAAAACTCCATTAACTCTCCAGTGTCTTCAAACAATCAGGGATGTGACTATAGATGAAGACATATAGTCTCATTTGATGTCACAGTCCTGTTCACGTCCATACATCCAGAATTAGCCAAAAAATACATGATAACATTGTTCCACAGCACACCTGATTTCACTGAATACACGAAATCAAAACACACAGAATTATGGATCTCATAAACCTCTGCTTAATACATACTTCCAATTTGGAAGGTATACCGCTTTCAGAACTTATAATGGAGGTTGTCATGCAACTAAAAGCCATAGCACTTCCAAAATGCAACCAAAAATATGTAGATGTCACCTTCACTATAATATAAGGAAATGGAGTGGCAATACAACAACAACAACAACAAAAGAATATCCACACAACTTTATCAAAAATCCTTGACCACTCAACCCAATAAAGCACAACCATCACAAACACTAAAAAGAATTACACTGCCATAAATCAAGAATATCTCAGAAACCACCAACAAACTACTATAACCACATGAAATCAGCGTAGCACCCAAGCCAACTAAAGCCCTTAAAAATATCCTTAGCAAACCAAAGACCCAGCAGCCCCAGAGTAAAAAAAACAAGAGACATCTACAACTTACAATGCAAGAACTGCAACAACCACTATGTAGGACAAACAGGCAGAATTCTGGCAGAACACATCTGTTATGTATGTACCATCGTTAATAAAGTATGAGCTTGAGGTTAAGTGCAGGGTTCTGGCCCTGCACTTCTGATTGGCTGTTAGGCAGCCAGATCGGATTGGCTAGTTCTTAGGAATCCGATTGGCCCTTAACAGAGGATTATTATTGGTTTAAAGTAATGCGTTCATAGCTCGCTATTGGACAATTCTCACAAAGGTTGTCCATATAAGGCAGGGTTCACTGTTGTTGTTTTGAGAAGTCACTATGCTAATAAAGAACTGAAAGTCACTATTCAGAGGCTGTCTCCATTTACTCCGACCCATGTCCAAGTACTTAACACTGGTGACGAGGATGGGATTTGGAGATGTCTGAACCTAAGATGTCAGGAAGCAAGACCGAGCACGTGGAAGACGACGCCAACAACGGAACCATGTCCAGCAGTATCGTACCACCCACTCCGTTCGATCCAAACCAAGAGGATTGGGAATCCTACATGGATCGCTTCCAAATGTTTCTTGAGACGAATAATTTGAAGGACGCCACACCAGCAAAAAAGCGGGCACTGTTCCTGACGCACTGCGGCCTGGCTGTTTTTAAAATGGCAAAAGCACTCGCCAAACCTCGAGAAGTGAAATCCATGAGCTGGGATGACCTCGAACCCATCCTGAGAGATCATTACGCACCAACTGTGCCTACACTCATGAGACGCCACGAGTTTTATCAAAGGAACCAGCGAAAAGGAGAGAGCGTGGCCAATTTCGTGGCAGACATCCGAAATTTAGGAGGCCTCTGCGGGTTCGCCGATTTAGAAGAAGCACTGAGAGACCGAGTAATTCTGGGATTAGATGTGCTAGGCGTGCAAAGCAAGCTGATGGCAAAAGGCAACATCAGCCTTGCTGACGCCATCGCCGAAGCCATGGCTGCGGAGGCAACAAAAAAATCAGCTGCACAATTACGGCGAAGCCACACTTCGGCAACACAACCGACCAGCGAAATATTACCCAACTCAGAAGGGCAGCTCGTTACAATGCACCACGAGGACCTCTCTTCGTCGTCAGACAGCGACGAAGAAGGGGTCCATTGAATGCGGTCCAACCGGGATCCTTGCCCTAAGCCCTTACGCCCTTGCGCTGGCTGTGGAGCAAACCATGCCAGGGCCGAATGCAAATTCCGCAACGCACTCTGCCGCAGCTTACCAGGACCCAGCCAGGCCTCAAAAGGGGCCAACTATCGCCAATCGACAGGAAACCGTCCTGTAAGGCGAGAACCAGTAAACCACTCCTACAGAAATCGCGCTTTGCAAAAAGAAGAGGCTCACCATACTATCACTAGAGGTCACGCCTCAGTCATGGACACTAAGAAAATTCGAGTCACGGTAGCCATCGAGAACCAGCCTTGCCACATGAAGGTCGACTCGGGATCGTCCCTCTCGATGGTGTCTTGGAAGACACTCAAGCAACTTATCCCCACAATCCAACGCCAAGACCTCCAATTCCAATGCCCCATCCTCAAGGACTACCAAGGAAATCGAATCCCTGTGGTCGGGTCCTGCTGAGTCTGAGTCTCCTTCAAAAAACATACAGCGTACTTACCTCTAACGATTATCGACAGAGATAGGCCTAGTCTATTAGGCCTCCAATGGTTCGCGCCACTAGGCATCGAGGTGGCCGGCGTGAACCGAATCAGTGGTTGTGAATGGGAGGAAGACCTTGTTTCTGAGTTCAGCGACATCTTCATGGACCATTTAGGCGAGTATAAGGGGACCCCAATCTCATTTAGTTTAGATTCAAAAGTAGCCCCAATTCGCTTGAAGCCCCGTCGAGTTCCATTCGCTCTTAAAGCTAAGATCGACGAACAACTCGATAAGTTA
Organism: Hydrophis major; assembly: GCA_033807585.1. NCBI lineage: Eukaryota > Metazoa > Chordata > Lepidosauria > Squamata > Elapidae > Hydrophis > Hydrophis major. The sequence goes on from CM066329.1 coordinate 322,707,689, forward strand.
ATTGCTCAAGGGGTGTTGAAGCCCATTAATCACTCTCCATGGGAAACCCCTATTGTAACACCCATTAAGCCAGATGGGTCAATCCGAATTTGTGGGGACTACCGGGCCACTTTAAACCACGCCCTACAGCAGAATACGTATCCAGTTCCGGTGGTGCAGCACCTCCTCCACTCCTTGGAAAGGTTTTTGCTAAATTAGATTTAGCTCAAGCTTATCAACAACTACCAGTGGATGAAAAGACGGCTCAGGCCCAAACAATTGTAACGCACAGAGGTGCTTTTAAATGTACTCGATTGCAATTTGGGGTTAGTGTAGCCCCGGGGATATTCCAAAGCCTCATGGAAAGGTTGCTACAGGGAATCAAGGGCGTGGTTCCGTATTTTGATGACGTATTAATTGCAGCCCCTACCAAAAAAATCTTGCAGGATCGTTTGAAATGTGTTCTTAAAAAATTCCAAGAGGCAGGACTTAAGGTGAAAAAAAACAAATGTCACTTATATACTGACAGTGTTGAGTTTCTAGGGTATAGGATTGATAGCCAGGGCATCCACCCTACCGAAAGTAAATTAAAGGTGATAAAAAATGCCCCCAGGCCACGTAACAAGACCGGGCATTCTTAGGCCTCATTAATTTTTATAATGTATTTTTACCGCATAAGGCGACTGTTGCTGAACCGTTACACCAGTTATTAGATAAAAAAGCATTGTGGGTATGGGGTTACCGGGAAGAACAAGCATTCCGGAATGTTAAAAAAGTGCTCACATCTGACTCTGTACTTATGCAGTATAATGAGACTTTACCATTAGTTATAACCTGCGATGCCTCGCCTTTCGGGGTGGGTGCCATTTTGAGTCATGTACTGCCTAATGGGAACGAAGCCCCTGTTGCATACTTTTCGAAGACTCTTTCACAAGCAGAGCGGAACTATGGACAAATTGATAAAGAAGCCCTCGCAATCGTTTCAGCTGTAAAGAAATTTCATGAATATGTGTATGGAAGGACATTCACCATTATAACTGACCACAAACCGTTGCTAGGGATAATAGCCAGGGACAAGCCAACCCCCTACATATTATCCCCTAGAATGACCCAATGGTCAGAATTCCTCGCTGCTTATAATTATCACCTTCAATATCGTCCAGGGAAAGCCATTCCCCACGCCGACGCATTAAGCCGAGCACTGCTTCCAGAGACTCTCGACGATCCGGCACCAACGGCAACCACGTTGCAGATCGAAACACTCAACTCACCGCCTGTGACCGCCTGAGACATCGCGAGAAACCAAATGAGACCACACCCTAGCTCGAGTCCAAGGCTGGGTAGAATGCGGATGGCCATTGGACCAAGTCCCAGATGACTTCGCGCCATTTAAAGCAAGACAGACTGAACTTTTTTCACAAAAAGGCTGTGTCATCTGGGGCGATAGAGTCGTTGTCCCAGAACGACTCCGGAAGACGCTATTACAAACCCTGCATGAGGGCCACCCCGGCATCGTGTGGATGAAAGCACTCGCACAAAGCTACGCATGGTGGCCGGGCATGGACCGGCAAATCGAGCAGTGGGTCAAAGCATGTACCAGTTGCCAACAAGCCAGCAACGCCCCACCAAAAGCCATGCCTACTGAATGGGAAATGCCACATGGACCCTGGTCCAGAATCCACCTGGATTTCGCGGGACCAACCAAAGGATATACCTTCCTGCTGACAGTCGACGCATATTCCAATTGGTTAGAAGTTCATTGTATGACGGCCACAACTTCTGAGGCAGTGATTAAGATCCTAAATAGACTCTTTGCAACCCACGGATTGCCTGACGTCCTGGTGTCCGATAACGGGCCACAATTCACGGCATTGATGTTCGAGCAGTACCTCGCTGACCGCGGCATCCGCCATGTGCTCACCTCGCCTGTGCATCCTGCGACCAATGGCCGAGTGGAACGCATGGTCCAATTTGTTAAAAAGACTTTGCAAAAAATGGACTATGACAATATCGATGACAAAGTCAACCAAATTCTCTTTTTGCAACACATAACTCCACATAGCGTCACCGGCAGAACTCCTGCCGAACTACTGATGGGACGAAGACTCCGTTCCCACCTCGACCGGTTGCACCCTGCTTATGAACCGGAAAAGCCAATAGGATCCAGTGGCCGCTGTCGCACGTTCCAGGTAGGAGACCGCGTTTACGCACGGAACTTATCAGATGACCCATTTTGGATAGAGGCAACGTTAGTTCGAGTGACCGGCCCCAAATCCTACGTAGTGAAATGCTGTGACAATAGACTGTGGAAACGGCATATCGACCAATTACGGTCACAACTCATAACGGCCAGTCATGACCAAACCAAGAGGGGGGGAGGTACAGAAGAAGAAGATGATGTTCCAGGGAACCTGCTCGAAGAGAGCGACGAATCAAGTGAGACTGAAGAAATGGAGCAGGAAGGAGAATTGTTTGCACCACAAGTAATTGCACCTGAGCAAGAAGCAGAGACACTGCCAAACAACAATCTACCTCAACAGGATTGCAATCAACCAGTCCAACGAAAATCCAAAAAACTTAAAAGACAGCCATCCTACTTAAAGGATTATATAACTACACCATAACTAAGAAGCCAGGGGGAAGGGGTGTTATGTATGTACCATAGTTAATAAAGTATGAGCTTGAGTTTAAGTGCAGGGTTCTGGCCCTGCACTTCTGATTGGCTGTTAGGTGGCCAGATCGGATTGGCTAGTTCTTAGGAATCCGATTGGCCCTTAACAGAGGATTATTATTGGTTTAAAGTACTTGCGTTCATAGCTCGCTATTGGACAATTTTCACAAAGGTTGCCTATATAAGGCAGGGTTCACTGTTGTTGTTTTAAGAAGTCACTATGCTAATACAGAGCTGAAAGTCACTATTCAGAGGCTGTCTCCATTTACTCTGACCCATGTCCAAGTACTTAACAACATCCATGAACACTAATTAATAGTCAGAAGTCATGATGAAAATTCTTTAATTTTACAACATATAAACAGATTCAACTGGAAAAATGTGACAATCCTAGACCAAGCCAAATCCAAGAATACCAGGGAATTTCTAGAAGCCTGGCACTCTGACAATTAGCCAACATTAGACACATAGACATTAACAACATCTGTAGACTATGCAAAAGAGATAATCAACCAGCTTAAAAGGGAACAAAAAGACCTAAGCACCTCTCCACCAGCAATCAGCACTCAGACCAGCATATGGTAAATCCAAGATTAATATTGGACCAACAATCAAGTAACCAATACCCCAATCAAGAAACTGCCAAAGAGACAACAGTAAACAGCCCAACCAAAGAATCTCTAAGCTCACACTCACCAACATTGACAGAGCAAGCCACGAGAACATAAACTGACAGAAAACTGTATTGCTTACTAGCACTGATGATGTTACCTAGTTAGGATAATGAAAGATCTGCCAGAAAACAAATAAGCTATTTCTGACTCAATATTTCTTCTTCTCATAAACAATCCCTTATCCATACACAAATCCATTAATCATTAGCATTTCAGTTCTGTGGTAAGCAAAAAGCCCATAAAGAAATCCCAGAATGTTATGGGAATTTTTATTTTATTTTAATCCTGAACAAACCAATCAACTTTTTACTCCTTGCTTTTGCTTCTAATATACCCAAGGCCTTTTGTGTGAAAGCTAGATATTCTCATGAGGTACATTTTTTTCCACAAGCTGGAAAAACTGACAATAAAATGAGAAGCCATTTTGAAAACTTGGTGTCCATGTTTAAACCTGAAGGCTTTTTTTGAAGTGAGTGCAAGAATTTTATGAAGCTTGGGCTTATGGAGCAGGATTATATAATTACTTTCTAGTTAATGAATTTTCAAAGATGTTAAGCTTGCACTACCTCTGCAACTCTACCACACACAGAACATCTCTAAGAATGATTTCATACCTATTCTGCCAATTTGTGAAAGTTTCATTGCCTCAAGTTCACAAATCTCAGCTGTGAAAGGAGAAGTCTAAACCATTCACAATGAAGCTTTTTTTAAAGTTGTAGATCTGTTTAGATGAACACAAACAGAACCAAGCATAACAAAGGAATGTAATTTTTATTGAGGACATAAACTTAATATTAAATTTGAAATTTGTTATAGATCAGTTGATGTGGGTTATGTAATATGATTAATATGGAATATCATACTGAAAATATTAATCTACTATAAACTAACAAACCACATGTTACTACTCCATCAAAGGAAAACATTTTATATTACTCTGAATGTTTTATCTCTAGTAAAAATGAATATTATACTGTGTAGTACATCTGAACAAATCAAGTTGTTCTTCCATTTTACTCAACATGTCACATTCCTGAATAATAACTGAAATGTATTAGTGCCATCCTATAAAGTTATGTTTAAATTGTACAAAGAAAATTAAATTCAAATTGCTTTCAATGGATGTGAAGGTTAGAGAATAATATTCCTCCTGCGTGGTCTCATAAATAAAATTGGTACACACATGAAATGTTAAATGGAGTTCTTTTCATGAAAAACTCTGCATTTGAATTTGCAAATTAATGGACACAAAAAAGAAATGAGAATTAAAAGAAATAGAAAAACATGCATTTCTAAGATTATTACTAATAAAACAACCAGACAAGAAAATTTATTTTCTGGTTTGCATGAATACCTGTCTGTTTGCCAAGTTTTCAAAAATGAAATAGCCTTATATATGAATGCCAGTAATTTACTTTCTATTGTCTTCAAGAAAGTGTTCAGCTGCACTATTAGCAGCCAGACATCTCATTATGTAGAAGTAGAAATATAGATGAGAGAAATGTATGAAGAGGTGGAAAAGACAACTAATTAACATTTAAATTGCTGAACAGAAAACACTTGTCAGCTGCTAACATGATCAGCCTTAGAAAAAGGTGTGGCAGTCATAACCCTGGTTCTTTTATTTTATTATTGTAAACTGACATTGTTTTGTTTATTAGGACCTCTATCCTTGTACACTCAAATTATCCAAGGCAAGAGCAGTTTCAATTATTTTAATTAAAAGCAAATAAATTATTTAGAATTATATAGTCACAGTGCAATATTAGTTTTCTTCCAAGTTATGACAATCAAAAACATACTGTTTATGTCTAGAATAAGACTTAACCCATTTGAAATAAACATAAACCTCAAACAGAGGTCTTCAGACTTGGCAACTTTATGGACTGCTATGCTGGCTGGAGAATTCTGGGAGTTGAAGTCCACAAGTCTTAAAGTTGCAAAGTTTGGGACTCCTGCCCTAAAACCTCATCCTTCCCACTGAAAAATATTTATTTACTTGCTCACATACATCCCTTATTCATTTTTCACATCAACCTACTCAGAAGGATACTTTGTGATCAAACTGGCCTCTGCAGCATTCTTTATGAGTTATTGTGAGAAGTCTGATGATATCAGGCTACTTTAAGTGTAAGCAATTAAGATAGGTTGATATTTATATCATTTTTATCCTGAAACGTGGCCCATGTTCATTTTTGTGGAATATTTTGGATAAAAAACATTTCAAGGACTCTCCTGAATGTGAAAAATACCTTTCAAAGTAAAGAAATAAACTACCTACAAAGAAATGTCTATGGAGATTCTCTGTCATCCAGGTCATGGTTGTCCCAAAGGTGCTTTTTCAAGTGGCAGCTGGATTTTCTGGTTTTGCTTCTCATCCAAGAAACTTCTTCAACTCTGATTGGATGATGGGGAATGGAAGGATTTATACTCCTTGAAGACAGTTGGTCATTTGCATTCTTTTAGAGCATGGGTGTCAAACTCGATCGCATCTTGTGACATCACATGATGTATTATGACATTTTTGCCTTTGCAGAGCTGGGGTAGGCAGGGCCTGTGAGTGATGCATCTGGCCCAAGGGACACCAGTTTGATAGCCCTGTTTTAGAGAGTGGTTGAGGGCCCCTGGAGGCTTATCTGTGTTATTACAGTCACCTGAGTAGTGCAAATGTGTGTGTAACCTTCTTGGAACTTTTGAAAGATTGGAGATAGATGATGTTCTTTCAACAGTTCCAAGGAGGCTCACACTCATTTGCATTAACCAGGTGACCCTAATGACACAGATAAACCTCCAGGTGGCCACAGTGAATCTCTAAAAGATGCATATGACCAGCTGTCTGCAAGATGCGTCACTCACAGGCCATGCCTACCCCAGCTCTGCAAAGGCAAAAATGTCATAATACATCATGTGATGTCACAAGATGCGATCGAGTTTGACACCCATGCTCTAAAAGAATGCAACTGACCAACTATCTTCAAGGAGTATAAATCCATCCATTTCCTCTCCCCCCAATTCAATCAGAGCTGAAGAAGTTTCTTGGCTAAGAAGTGAAATGTCTTCAAAGAAAAAAACAAAGCACAACTGCCTCTTGAGAAAGCACTTTTGGAACTACCTTCAAAGAAAAATTTGTAAACCAGTTTTTTTTCCCAAACTTGACAAACTTGTAGATTTTAATTCTCATGCTAGATGGAGAATTCTGGAATTGAAACCCATACACTTTAGGATTGCCATGTTGAAAAACCTTGTTCTAAACAAATAACTTCAAACATAACTGGCTAATTAATTGTAGTGTTCTTACTTTTTTCTCTTTAAACCAGGAACCAACTGCATTGTTTCAGACAATGTCTGAGATAAAAATGTAGGAGTACATTATTGTAATGGTCCTTTTTACTATTGCAGGTTTACAAATAAAATAAGTTTTAAGATCAAAAGTTTTTTCTGCTGAATTCTCTTTAGAGTGCTCTTGTCTAAATTTTGTTATGAAATAAAACACTAAATACAGATTTACTGTATTTTAAGCAGAAGACTTCTTCTGTAAGGATTAAAGTAATGAGTAATAAAAGTAACTCAGTATATTTTTGCCACGGGGACAGAAAACTTCAGAATGTGACATTATTGTCAAGATGAACTTAAGCCATAAAACTGCTAGACCATTTATATTAGTCATAGAATGAAGGTTGTAATCAATCATGATCTGATTGCCCTTAGGTCAATGGTGTAACAATAAAAGCAGCAAACCATCTATTTAGAAAGAAATGTGTAATGTCAAATCCTAATTGAGTATTATAAAGCCAGGAATACACTTCACTCAATCATCCATACTGAAAATTTTGAGAGTGATATAGTGTAATGTGCTTAAGCTTTAGGGAGATGATGTCTAAAGGAATGAGTCTAGTAAAAAAGAAATAGGATGCATATTAGAGACTCATAAACCAGAAGCTTCAACTAATTATCTTCAGATATTAGAAACTTGGAGGTAATAAAGGTAGAACTCTTTTAATTCGAAGTTAAACTGTAAAGAATATTGTGAAGAGGTATAATTACTGAACAACTCCTGTAATTTATCTTTACTGCTGCATCAGCCTTACCTCCTTTGTATTATACTGGGAAAATCATTACAAAGTGATAAACAGAGTTTGCTGCCATTGAATAATGAAATCAGATAAGTGTTGGAACTGTAGCCAGCTAGGACTGAATTTCTCTCATATTTTGGTGGCAATACCCCCAAACTAAGGTTATTCTGGAAGAAACAATCTAAGCAATGAGAACAAGATGTCTAGGTATGCTAGAGTAAATGCTTGGAGAGTAAGCCCACAGTAAATCAGGTGAAATGAAATTTGGTTTTCTATACAAGCTTTTTCTCCAAAAAAGTGCTTGAAATAATATTTTAGTAGGCATAGCTTCAAGTATGTCTCAGCTGCAATACATCTTACTTCTTGGTCAAAGAACTGCACTGGTGCTTCACCATGTGATTCTGTAATGGTATGTGGGAATGACTTTAGGAGAAGGAGAGAAGAGATGCTACCTAGGAAACAATAAGATAAGGGGTGAGGAGCCCACAGTTGCATAAGAGGCAAAGAAAGAAACTCAGATCTACACTAACTTATCAGGTTGTTAAAAAGAAAAAAAAGACAGTTGGAGATTTACTTTCAGTCTTGCAAGATTATGTTAATGTAGCCTAGAAAATAAAATAGAATTAACTCATCTGGCTGTGTTTTCTGTCTGGTGTACCTGGGAAGGGTGACATCAATCTTGCAAGACCATTGTAAGATGTTTTTTCATTCATGGAAGAGCATCCTTGGTTTCAATTTATTCTTAATGTCTTAAGTAACCTATATCCCAGGTGTGTGTATGTGTGTGTGTGTGTGTGTGTGTGAGAGAGAGAGAGAGAGAGAAACCAATGCATTAAAATATTGATCTTCTTCACCATGAAGACCCAGTGCCCCAATAGAAAAAAAAATCAAGTTTCACACTTCTAATATGATGCTCTGAATAAAAACTAAATCTTGACATTTATTTAGATGAATCAAGCTGTGCAGTAGACTGATAGTTCTTAAAATACTGCAAAACATTTTTCCAGTTTTCATGGCTTGATATTTGAATAAGATCTGTACCATACTGAGACATTATAATAACAGTTTAATTTATACTATTCTAATATATTGCTTTAGGCATTCTGTGAAATTGGAAGGACTTCTCATAATACTGAAAAAAACTGGGTGGATGGGCTTATTTTCCAACCTGCCTCATTTTTGCTATCTGACCTGCCCAATTATTACCATTAAAGATATGTGGCTTTCCTCCCCTGCATTTAGTTTCCCATTTCCCATTTCTATCATCCTCTTAAATGATCAGTCATCATGATGAGGATTTAAACTTGCTATCTGACAAATGATCCTTTCTAATGTGAAATAACAATAAATTGAGCTAATCTAATAATCACCTGGTTAGTCAATCCTCTGAACCACAGAAAATTTATTGCTTTCTGAGTTGATACAGCTCCAGCTTCAGATTCCATATTTTAAATAAATGACACATTAACAATAAAATATAAGCCTTATTTTAGACATATGTCTGTCAATCTAGTTATTCTCAGCAAATGGATAATTATTACTGTAAAAAAGAACAGTAATGGGAAGAAAGCGGAGCCTCCTCACCGACGGACGGTAGATCGCAACTCTCTGCGACTTTTGTCGGAGAGCCCCAATTATCCTGATTAGGGGCTGAAACTGCCTTGGAAAGGTAGCGGAGTAAGAGGAAGCAGCAAGCCTGTCTGTGGGGAGCCGCATCTCCCCCCCCCCAGGCTTGGCTTTTTTTCCTCCCAAAGACAACTGCAGCGATGGTCTAAAATGGCCATCCCTAAGAGGATGACTCAGCTTGACTAAGATTTGTGCAGGAGGGAAGAAAGAGGTGGATAACCTCTGAACCGGGACAACTGGGCAGTATAACCAAATAAAAGTACCCCGGGATTAAGGTAATATGGAATTTTTAAGAAAAGAAAAGTGAGCTGCGAAATTACAAAGGGACAGAGAAAAAAAAAAAAGGAAAATATTTTTGACAGCTAAATGGGGCTTCGAACTGGGAAAGGAAGAATCTGGAATTAAAGATTTAATGAAATTGGACTAAAATAATTTGGGAATAATCAAGTATAAAATTAAAGCTGGACTTAATATTGCCAAAGAATAATACTAATAAAGTTTATAAATTGGAGACTGGATTGTCTTGGAATATTGAGGTTCGAAAAACCTTAAATAAAAATATAGGGGAAAAAAGTGAAGACTTCGTATAATGGAGAGTATCACTTTTTGATAAAAAATTAGTTCAAATAAAAAGGAAAGCATTTTGTTTTTGAATGAACTGGTATAAAATTATAGAAATATTGAAACAAAGTAAGAATTTTAGAAAGTGAAAGCAGAACCAGAATAAAGGAAAAAGGAAGGAAGGAAAGATTGTTTGTGGGACTGACTGATGTTTTTGGTATGAACCCTGAACTGGAATAGCTGAGAACTTTAAAAAATTGAAAGAAGAAAGAAGGAAAGTAAAAGTGGTTTGGGTTTTTTTGTGGACTTTGAGGATTATAAAATATAAGAATGATGATATCTCTTTGGGACTTAAAAATGGAACTTAAAAATATGAGAGAATTACTACAGGAAAGAGGTGAATCACTTTGCTCTGTGCTAGAAAAAATGGAAATGGCGATTAAAGAGCAAGAAGAAAGATTCTCAGAAGAGCAGGAATTGACTCAAGGAGAAGACATTTTGAATGGACAATTAACACAAAGAACATTACAAAGAAGTGGGGAAAGAAGGAAGGTTAAAAAGTTGAATTTTAAGAAAGCAATTAAAAGAGGGAATAATTGTGAAGTTAGAAAAGGCAGGAAGATTCAGCAGAAAAGGGAAAGGGAAGATATTAAGAAGGAGATAAATTGGAATGAGAAAAGTCATGGGGAAAAAAGAGGGAGGAGAAACAGTAAGACTAGTAAAATGTTGAAAGGAAATTGTTTCTTAAAAGAAGGAATACTTGTGAAGTCAGGAAATGTAGAAAGAATGAGAAAAGACATGGGGAAGAGAGCAGGAGGAGACTCGGGTTCGCTCCCTGGACAATGCACCGGAAAAGCAGTAAGAAACAGGCATGTGACAGAAAGAACCACAGAACTAGTAAAATGTTGAAAAGAAATTGCCTTTTCAGAGATAATGGTTGATGAATTAAAAGGGAGATTCTGAAGGGTGACAAGGGGTAATAAGAATATTTCTGCAATTAAAAATATTTAGAAAATAGGGTAATATAGATATTGATAACATTAAAGGGGGGGTAAATATGCTGTGGAATCCAATTGAGAAGATGTAATGACTAATGGTTTACTGGGAATTAAGATGAGGGAATAAAGGTATATTCTAATCATTAAGGTGTCACACTCAAAATAGTAAAAGAGGGGAAACTTACACTTGTTTTTTCTTTTTGTGTGGGTGTGTTAAGATCTGTATCAATTAATTTAGAACTTATTAAATGTGTGTAATTGAAAGGGAATGTGACAGACTAAAGAACCAGCTAAATTAATAAGTTTAATATAGATTATTAAAAACAAGGAGAGACATTGGTAACTTCATTATTACCACTATTAGGCAAATATATATTGTTTATTTATATTTTTAAAATAAATATTAAGGATTATATTTGAAATAATTGAAACGAAATTAAATGTTTAGATTGGGATTAATGAAAGAATTTAGAATTAAACCTTATTAGTATTTATTTGGTAAATACATATTGTTTATGTTTAAAAACAAATACTAAAGGATTAATTTGAAATAATTGAAATGAAACAAAATTGATTGAAATTAAGGAAAGAGGCTAGAATTAATGTGTTTGTTTCTCTCCCTACTGAAAATTTGGAATGGAAAAGGTAATAATAGAATTAAGTATGCATATATCATTGTATAATTTCTGTCATATTTGTATGTAAAGATGATGACCCGGAAATATGTTGTCCACCAAAAAGAGATTTTTGTTTTTAATGTGAAAACTGAATAAAGTTTGTTAAAAAAAAAAAAGAAAAAAAAGAACAGTAATGGATGTAGAAGGCAATGTCACTAAAAGATGTAGAAAACCACACTTAGTAAACCTCATTATTAATGAAACATTAATATTGTAAAATCTGGAATGATGTATGCCTCTTTCTCTGTAAAGATCAAAGTGACACAGGCACAAGCTTAACTATTTGTCTCCATTGTGTAATGTATTGTAAAGATTACTTTAAAGATTATTGTTAGTAGACCTCCAAAATAGGCAGAAAGAAAAGAAATAACAGAAGGTGAATTCAAGCAGGGAGGATAGAAAGTGGAACTGTGGAAAAAGGAAATAGAACTATGATGTCTAACCCTTGCATTTTAGGTTCTGCATTTTATAATCTCCTCCTTGTCAAATAACATATCTGCACTTCATGCTTGTACCCCTAAGCTGTGTTCTTGTCAAGCATGGGATATCAGCAACTGCCTGAAATGCTTTGGTAGTTTGCAAAAAAATTACTCCAGACTGCCATCTACTCAATGCCATCACATCTTTTGACAATTCTCCTGTTGCAGAGAAACAATTGTCAAGAGTTTTCTGTGGGTGGGTCTTACTGGATAGAAATACTTTTACAAAGAGTGTTGAATACGCAGCAGAAAAAACAAACAAGATGGCAGGCATAGCTGTGCTATTAAAACTTCACACCTTTTTAATGTGCAGCAGACATGCCAAACACACATTTCAAACAGTGGAGGGATTTTTCATGCAGTGCCAGCCTTCATTCATAATGTTTCACTTTTTTTACACCCCTGCGGATGACCCTGATTTTTACATATAAAAATTACACATATGTTCATATACAACATCCTGCTTTAAAATTATGTTTTATTTCTTGTTATTTTTCCAGTGTGGTTCAATAAGCTCTGCTACAAATACTTTTCATAAACAGAAATCTCAACTGTACAGTGCTTATAACACTTGCTTGGAAAGTAGAATTCTATTGGTTCAAAATTTGATAGAAACATACTTTCATTATTTTTTCTTTCTGTAGTGTAAGATGAAACTATTTTGTGAAGTTGCTGAAAAATAGTGAAATAGTAAAGTGGTGGACATATTTTTTCTAAGAAAATTAGAAATATAAGTCGTTCAAGAAAGTAATTTTTAAAAAATGCAAAATTTTTAAATCAATGCTACCCCACATATTAGGCCATGTTAGTTAGACTCTTAATTCTAGTGGTAGTTTCTAGAAAGATTAGATACTGTGTGGCAACCATTGAGTCAAGTCAATTGGAGTGGGGCAGATTGTTGTCTCTGTAGCATGCAGTTGAAGTGCAGGGGTTTGTGTAGGCAAGTCTTTTTCTTTTAATCTTGGCAATTTGGCTGGGGAATTCTGGAAGTTGAAGTCCTTATCTTAAATCTTAAAGCTTCTGAATTTGATAAGGGTTGGCTTAGAACAATATTTATCAACTATGGCTACTTTAAGACGTCAACTCCCAGAATTCCCTAGAAAGGCATGTCTTGTTGGGGAATCCTGGAAATTGAACTCCACACATGTTAAAATAGCTAAGTTGAGAAACACTGGTCAGGTAGAAAATAAAACACAACAGGGAAAACATACAGCAATGCCTGAGCCAGCACAGATGAGAAATACTATTTTCAACTTGGAGCAGGAAAACATAACTGGAGGTCACATTTATAGTGAACTAGAGATGAGTAGAGAATGTTATTTAATCTTGGCAACTTGGCTGGGGAATTCTGGAAGTTGAAGTCCTTATCTTAAATCTTAAGGCTGCTGAATTTGATAAGGGTTGGCTTAGAACAATATTTATCAACTGTGGCTACTTTAAGATGTCAACTCCCAGAATTCCCTGGAAAGGCATGTCTTGTTGGGGAATCCTGGAAATTGAACTCCACACATGTTAAAATAGCTAAGTTGAGAAACACTAGTCTGGTAGAAAATAAAACACAACAGGGAAAACTTACAGCAATGCCTGAGCCAGCACAAATAAGAAATACTATTTTCAACTTGGAGCAGGAAAACATAACTGGAGGTCACATTTATAGTGAACTGGAGATGAGTAGATGATGTTGTTTCCTGTTTTTGCTCTCTAGAAATGGTTTGTGGCTTTTATTCATGACAGGGCACCTTGACATTGAGGAAATTCCCAAATACAAGTGTAAAAAAACATGAACAGCAAGGTAAACAACTGAAACCACAATTGTGATCATTATCATGTAATGTTCCTCACAATCACTGTTGTAGTGATGCAGCTATTTCAGTTTTATTCAAGAGTTTATGGTTATCAAGTGATTATCTAGACTTTTGATCTCCACATTTGATTTCATATCACAGAAAACATTCATATTTTTCCCTTTTTATTTTAAAGAAACTACATATGCATTTTCTTCAAAGGATAAAAAAAACTCACCATGGGCTTAAAAGATTTATATAATGATTGCGGTCTATGTCTATATGCCTCAGTCAATAATGAAACTAATATAGGCTGATTGAATTCATTCTTTGGTTTCTAAATTAATCTCTGTTCTCACTATCCATTATGTTTTGTTGTACTACTTGTATTATCAAGTTAGCCATCATTTATCTCTGTCTTGTTGAAAGATATGCCAGGATGGTCAGATAACTGTTTTCTTGCTTTTCTCTTATCAGACAATAAATCTAAAATTTCAGCTATTAAAGCATGCAAATTACTATAAATTTACATCTGCTGGTTTTTTTTTAAAAAAAATAAATGTTATATCCAGGACAAGTTGTATGTTATGTTATTATTTTGCATACACTTTTAAATTGGTTTTTATTATTCCGTAATATTGCATAATGCAATGCAATTTTGCTCTGCAACTCTCTATTCTGCTCATTGATTGAATAAATGTGTGATAACAATGAATTCTTTAAGTTTAAATATTCTTCATAGAATTTTTTCTCTGTGATTTTTTTTTGAAAATTTTTATTCACAAAGCCTGTTTTTATAAACATAATTTCCCCACCTTTCCATGGTTAGAATGCATAGTTAATTTGTGACTACAATGTGGCTGAACTTTCTGGACTCTAGTTAAAGGAACAAATAAAAATCAATTATGCAGTCACTGGATTCTATAGCACAGATTCATTTTAAGATAACCAAAGATTCAGTGAAACATTTAGTAATCCATCTGACAATAAACAATAAAGATATATTTCAAAATAATTTCAAATGGCACTGATTCTAGTTTCAACCCCCCCCCCCATAAGAATTAGTAAAGATTAATAAATTAATAAATGTTAATCAACAAGGACAAAACAAGTAAGGTTTAAAATTTTACAAGGATTATTTGCATAAGAGAATCAATAAGATAGTTGAACATTAGAACATCAATAATAGGAGCAGATTATATTAGCAGATCTAGTTAACTTCGTAAGTATCTATGGTATAAAATTCCAAGATAATCAAATTTGAAAGGAATTATAAGACAAAACTTTTTAAAAATCTGGAATCTTTCACAAGTATGAATGAGCCTAGCAATTCCAACACTAGCCTCACTATGAAATGTTTTTCATTTTAAGGGTAATGACTGTAAAAAAAGAAATTACATTATATGCAAGTAGTCATGGTTTAAAAACTGGCATGTCTTATTACCATATTTCTGGGCTCATTTATTGTTGTAAATTCAAGGACTACCTGTCTGCTATAATGATCTATCCAGAATCCAAACACACATTAAAGACACAATGGGAATTGCATAATGAAGAGTGGAATTTACAATATTCTAGTTACTATAGCCATAGAACAATGGTCTTTTAAAAAAAGAAAGAAGAGCTTTGAGAAAGATATTGGAATTTGAAATACCTATGAAAAATTAAAATAATTTACAGGCCATATATATATAAAATGTTGCCAAAATATAATATAGTGGGAAAGGAAATTAAAACTGAATGATAAAACAGATGAAAAATTTTAAATAAGTAATTACAGTAGACTAATAGAAAGAGCTATGAAAGAAAGAAATAAAATTTACAGACCTCCCAAGTTATATTTTAAAGGACATATAACTATGCCTGCAATTTCTAAGATAAACATAGCATATAGCAAATGTTGGAAATGTCATAAGAAAGATGTAACATTTTACTTGCAAATATTGTGGTGAACATGCAAAAAGTACTGGGAAGAAATTAAAAAATGCAAAAAATGTTAAGAAAAAAACAAACAAACCAGGGATTACTCACAGTTTCAGACAACATAAATGAAAAATATCACAATTTACTAAGTTACATGTTGATCCTAGCAAGCTACTTTGCCTACACTATCCAACTATACTGAGACTAGGACGCTAAAATTGGAGAATATTGTTCCCTATAACAAAACTGACATCATATACTCACAACAGAAGTTTAACTACATTCAAGCAGGAATGGTTCCAATATATACAATATATCACACAGCAAGCTACTCAAATAGAAACTCAAATAGAAACTAACAACAATTACAGTCTAAATTGTGGCAAGGGGTTAAGGATACAAATAGAAGGGAAGGGATCAATCAGTAAAAAGTAATTTATTTTCTTTTTTTACTACAATTCTTTTAAATGATGAAGTTTTCTTTTAAACATTTGTCCTTTGCCGTTTCTTATAAAAGGACATTTTATTGAAATACAAATAAGGAATCACAGCACATAATGAGGAACAAAAAGAGAACAAAACAAATCAGCTAAAAGGACTTTATTTTAGTTAAGGACTTTCCAGATAATACAAAGCTTTCAACCTGTTGTTAATAAGCAATGTTCTTGGATTTGTCACAACAGCAACTGATTCATATCCCTTATCTGTCTCTCAGTTGCAAAGACACTATAATGTTTGTGACAGATCAGTGGCAGGCACAGACACCTTCCCTGCAGCTGAATAAAGGTGCTGCCATCCTTAATAGCACACAGCCAATGTTTTCATTGTCTGGGGGGACAATGGAGTGATTAGTGATGTGCTGTGTTCTTTGCCATGTTCTTTGCTTTGCTGTGGGAACAACTGTAATTCCCCCAACTTGTCCTCTCTCATTAGAAAGGATAGACTTATGGCATACTGCATGCTTAAAGAATCATTGTGCTATCA
Source organism: Hydrophis major (assembly GCA_033807585.1). Taxonomy (NCBI): domain Eukaryota; kingdom Metazoa; phylum Chordata; class Lepidosauria; order Squamata; family Elapidae; genus Hydrophis; species Hydrophis major. The sequence goes on from CM066329.1 coordinate 322,724,118, forward strand.
TGGTTAATGAAGTCATGGCAGCATATAGAATAGATTGCTAATATGTCTGCTTATCTATAGCACAATGACTTCTTTATATCTTAGTTATGGCTAGTGCTAATGTGTTGAACTCTTTTCATATTTATGTTATCTTCAGAGTTTTGCAGCATAAATTCAGCGCCAGAAAGACTTCATTAACCATGATAGCACACTGATGGTTGAAGCTTCATTTAACTTCTTTATAAATATATGAAGCAAATTTTACAAACCAGTTGTAAATTAAGCTCTGGCTTAACATAGCTTCAGAGCTACAGAGCTTAATATAGAGTCATGCCTAGACTACTTCTAGTTTCAGTTTCAAACAATCCTCATTGGCTGACTTAGTTGCTATGCCTATTCATTGGTTGACCTTGTTACCATGCTCTATTCCAGTTCATGAATATACTCTGACCAGGGATAGGTTTCTACCGGTTCTGCCCATGTCTGTAGAACCAGTAGCTCCGAAGAGCAGCAGACAGAACTGGTTCTATGTCTGCTGATGTTTTTGCCCACCCACCCACCTGGGCTCTTACTTGATCTTTATTTCCTGATTTTTCAACTTTAGCTGCCGAACGAGGCACAGCTGCAGTTAGAAAAGCAAGAAAAGAGGGCTGTTTCAAAGGCTGCTTCTCTGCAGGCAGCTGCTGCTGATGATTTACAGGCACGTGGCTTGCAGCCTGCAGGGAAGCTCATGAATCCTGAACTGGTAGTTAGCCCTGACGTATCCCACCCCTGTCTCTGACATGTTGTTGTTAATTTATGTTATTTTATATTTTTTGCTTGTTGTGTTGTTTTTCTTGTTTCTTAGTTATCTTTAATACAAATAACATGAATGGGAACTCTGTCATTAAGTGATGTGGTCATAAAGCACTATGTGCCAACTTCCGATAGCAGTTCTGGCAATTCTAGTTGTGTTTTTAAGCAAATCCTATGAGGTTGTTAGGCACAGCTTCATGTGATGGCCATTTGTGGCCTCTAGAAAGATTTCCATTTAGCTTGGTTTGTTGGAAGCCACAATGATGGTTGCAAATGGTGATCAAGTGACCGTGAGATGCTGCTATTGTAATTTTGAGCTGGTTACTTGGAGTCCAGCTCACCTTACTGTGGGAACATTGCAATGATTACACCTTCAAGGATTGGGCATAAGTCTTCTTGTTCAGTGCTGTCATTACTTTGAATGGACAATGAATGTTAGCCAAGGACTACCTGTACTTACCCAATGTAGAAAGTATGAAACAAATAAACACATATTAAATATTAAACTATGTTTAAATAAGTTTAGTTTGGTTCTATAAATATTCAAAGCACCTCTTTAGAAGTAACAGTGGATAAAATGGAATAAAAGTTCATTAGCTTGAAAGCTGGACAAAGGATGCTTTCAATAGAAGAGTATCTATAGACAGTGTTGCATTGTAGAGTTCATGGTGCTCTCTGAGCTTGGTTGATTGCTTGTAAATGTTTCATTACCCAACTAGGTAACATCATCGGTTCCAAAAGATGTTGAGAAATGAAATGTCTTTAAATAAACAACCAAGCTCAGAAAATGTTACTGAGAATATAGGTATAAAAAAGAAAATGTCCAGTGGGGGGAGGGATTGCTGTATATAAAAATAAAATCAGCTTCAGCATTAAACTTTGATTCTATGGTTGGAAAAATCAGGTATGGAAAATATGAGACTGCAGGTATACCTTTGTCTTTCAAAATGATGGCTTTAGAATGAGATTCTTGGCAAAAAGAAAAGGCATATATGTATATCCAAAAGCAACCACTTTTCTGTCAAGGCTAACAATGTTTGGGATAGCCAAAAGTAGCACTAAGGGGAGCCAGAAGCAAAAATGGCATGAATGTTCTCTTTTTGTGGCATTCCTTTCTTTCTTTTTCTGCCATTTGTTACTTACTGGGCTGTCAGAGTAAAGACAATTTATTTTTGATATCTCACCATTCACCAAGATTTTTAAAATTAAGCTGAAGTTCACACAAAATTGGGCTCTAGAGATACAGACTGTCCTCTCTGCAGCTGGTATACTGTAGCTATACTTACTGCAAGTTTGTGCATACAGATATATATGCAATTTTGAAAGAGTTTCTGATTTTCTGCAGCTTGTTGGACTAGATGATCTTCATATCTTTTTCATGCTTGAAGCACTTTATGACTTTATGAAGAAGATTTCATGCTTGAAGCACTTTATGACTTTATGAAGAAGATTCACATATTGATTGCTTCAAGGGGGTAAAATACAATTTTCTTTGCTAGACTGATCGGAATCACTTTTCTCTTTATATTATATTATATTTTGTCCTCAAGATATGGCTATCAAAACCAGTTTGAGACAATTTTATGATGCAATCTTTCACAAAAATGCTTTTCTGCCATCTCCCAGTAAACTTTACTGAACAAGAAGAAGTGCGATTATAAAAACAACTTCCACTCAAACTTTCCTGCATTTACAAATGGGATTTCTGACTGCACTGAATGATCTATTAGCTGCATATACCCCTCTCCTGAAGTCAGGACAATGACTAAAACTGGTTCTTCCCACTCTTAGTCCAATACCTGAACCTCTTTGCCTAAATGGTATTTATAATTATGATATGAATGATGAATACTTGTCCCAGGATAATGCTGCAGGATTCAATTGGTCAATTGGTTGGCCACTGGAATCAAACATTTTGTCTTCTGAAATTTCAGACTCACTCTTGAGCGCATTGTGCTGAAAAGCTCAGAAAAGTCTGGTCCCAGTGACCAAGCCAGACTGGATCCTGAATAATTATAATAGAACATTTGGGAATGTCCAACTGGAATTGCTAAACAGTAAAAATAGAACTGAAGGAAAGTGTGTGTATGTCTAAATTCTATCTGGCCTGCCTTTTTGCATGTTTTTTTTTATAGGGATGGTTTGTAGGGACACCTTTTCCTCCTAATCTGCACTCATTTTACTTACCTGAACTTTTCTGGAAATGTATCTCAAGAGAAGTCTTTAAGCTTGTCCATAAATGAATGCCAAAAATGCCCCTAATTGCCTCTAAACAGGTTGTTTCTTGTTCTGCAGGATAGAGACGGGGGAGTTTCCAAGTCTCTCAAAAAATTACAGAATAGGTATACATGCAAGGAGTGGTTTAAAAAAGCCAAGTTAGCAGTCATGATTATGCAATCAATTATGCATGGCTGGTTTCAGCCATGTTTAAATCTGCAGCCTGACGATACACCTGGGCAAAGAAATAGGAAGAGAGAAGAGATTGAACAAAGAGATGCTGAAATGAAGGCCATTACATTTATTTGAGAGACATTATTTGACTATTGGAACTGGTAAATTACAAGAAAATAGTCTTTCTTCTGTCTTTGGATTTCAAAAGTCAAAGACAAGGGCTGAGAATTTGAGATTCTAGTCTAAAATTTTACAGCAGGCCAAGAAGAGTTAGTCTTTTGCAGCTGAAGCATGAACAAGCTATGCAAATAATAGAATATGGTAGTAGCCAGTGAAGAGTCTGAGAAAGCCTAAGATATGTTCTTAAATCTCCAAATTGTGATTTAGAAATGGAGATGTGACTGGATACAGATATACTTATCCTTAAATTATGCCTATTTAATTCTATATCATTAGAGTACTTTTGCTGTAATTTGTCACATTGATTTTACTGGATCTTCTCTAAGCATTCCTGAATCTAGTTCTGACTTATAATAGCAAAGTCAGTTTTATAGCTGAGCTTTCTACTGTTAATTTTCAAAATCTCAAGCATACTGATGAAGTTTCAGTCTATGAATGTTAAATATTTTTTTTACAAAAAAGATGTCTCACACTAGTTTTCAAGTCCCACAAGTTAAGAAAAGAGATAGTATGGGATATGACAGATGGGAAAGAATGGACAACAGATGTACTGAACTGAATCAAAGCTACATTGTTTCCCTTCAAGTCATTTATTATAAATTCAAGGAATGTGTTAAGTAAAGGTGAAAAAAGCTTTCTAGTGAGTTACTCTCACCCACAATCGTTTTCAAATAAAGAGAGAAAAATAAAGGCTGTAGAAATTCATAAGGGAGTTGAATTAGAGTAAACATACTATCATTTTGATTACTGAATGAAATGCCAGGTGCACTAAAATCATTGCAACATTTTCTAAAAGGCAATATTATTCACTTTTACTTTGGGCATAGGCATAAATGGTACCAGTTGTTAAAAAGGTGCATTATTACACTTAGATTGCTTTCGTAATTCTCCCAAAGATTATTATTATCAATAATCTGATGGACTTCCAGTCAAAATAGCAATATTAGGTAAAACAGAGACAACTGTACATACAAGGCTCCAGTACTCTCTTTGAAAATGTGATGACTTGCCTTGATTATTGGAAATGTTTTGGGGAAAAACAACATTTCTTCTTTTCTCTTTTCTCTTTTTAATTTGTTTCTTCTTTTCTCTTTAATTTATAATCTAAAGAAAGGATACTGTACTTAAGTATCAATGAAGTCCTAGTCACTGTTCCTTTTTGAGGGTGCCTGGAAAACATAAATTTATCTTCGTCCTAAATTGAACTTTTTAAAAAAACAAAGCAAGTTTTAGGGTTCTAAATTGAAACATTCACACATCACTTCCATTCCATGACTTCTATGGGCCACTGCCAGATGAACAGTGTTCTTTTCTCTGCAAAATAGACAATGATCTGCTGGATTAGCCTGTGTGGAAGAGAAGGGCAGTAGCCAAAATGAATGGAAGCACTCAAGATAACATAAGGCGGAAACTGTTGCTTCAAACAATAGCATAAAACTGTTCATGATTAATAGGGAATAAAACAGGGCAATATCCATTTCTACCCCTCAAATAATACTGCTGGCCTCTTTGGAAATGGGGCCAATGGGTAGCATGATAGACACTGAGCTGCCCAAAATATCATGTTTCTTTTTTAAAAAAAAAAATTATTGATTTCTCATGTATTCATGCAACATATTGGATGTCTACAATATGAAGGTGGATTTAAATTTAAACTTCCTTTATAATGCCTATTTCCTATTAGACTAAAGATAGACACCAATTAAAGAAGAGAAAAAAACATCAAAAAGAGCTGTTATTTAAATAAAACAGAGTAAAGGAGTATTTTGGTTATTATTAGACTAAGGTCACTGATATATGATTGGATTAGTTTGTTAGTGTGTATTAAATCTTGTAATTATTCCTAAATAGAAGCACTATCTGGTTGTCAAATATACTGTGAAAGGGCACTAAATCATTCAGCAAGGAAACGCTTGAGTACTTTCAAACTTGAAAGCTATGTGTTGTTTAGATTACTTAACTACAAACCCCATTAATCTTCCAGACCATAAAACCAGTACCAATGGCTATGGACAATCTATTTTAAAGGATACACCCATTCAAAAATGATTTGTAAATATTTTCCATTTATTTGGTAGGATTTGGAAAGCAGTAGGTTTATGACAGCATTTAATGGGTTCCACAATATGTGCCTGAGAACTCAAAAGGAGTTCTATAGAGAGAGAGAAATGGTTTATATGCTTATATCTGATACTTTCCACAGCTGATTTTTTTTTTAACACAAAAGACTTTGCAAGGTTTGTTAAGACAGAATTATTGAATTGCATCTATAAACCCTCCTCCAAATAATACAGCAGTAAATCCACAGTATCCGTTCTTTCAAAACCATTAAGAGTAAGCAGAAAATCCAACAAGAGCTTATTTAAAGGAGGAGGAAATGCTTAAGAGTGGTAGAGCTAGAAACCAAGTAATCCCCCGGCTCTTTGCTTCTTTTGTGTACATGTGCACACTTACACAAAACTGTAGAAGCTAAAACCGCTTCTCTTTTTTATAACCTTTATCCTGCAGAGATGAGAGCGAAACCAAATCAAACAGAAGGGTTTCAATGTGTAGTGCTGTAGAACTGTTAAAATGGATGACATTTGTCCCCAGAACAACTTAGCCCAGGGATTCCTAAGTAGTATGTCATGCTTGCTAGCTGATGGGGTCACTATACACTCATCTTAGAAACGGCTTAAAAGCCTCAACTGATTTTCCACAAATAGGTTTCCAGCCTGCATAGCTGTCGGCTTCCAGGAATAATGCTAGAGTGTAATAAATGTTTTGCCGCAGTAAAAGTCAAATAGAAGTGGACAAAAATGGAAAATGTAACTATGACAAGTATATATCTGATCATTCCCTTATGACTTTGATACAGTTAAAAGTCATACATAACTTGATTGTTATGAAGTGGATGAAAAGCTTGTTGATATGTACTGTATCTTTCTTTTCATGAGCTTTCACCAAACTTATTTGGTGGATGATGAATATAATTGAGTAATCTGGCAAATGAGAGGGGTGTTTGTGTGTGTGTGTGTGTGTGTTTACTGTAAAGTAGATTGTTTACTCTATATTTCTTCATGTAGTCACATATGTATTGTAACAGTAGCAAACTCTCTCAAAAGAAAGCTTTTGATTTCAGTTTAAATTCTTTTTGTCATGCATTCTCAAATTTTAATACTGACTTTTTATATTCTCCAATCAATATGCAGAGACAATTTGGTCCTATGGAAGGTGGCATTTCAGAGGTTTCATTTAATTCCTGAATTCAAAAATATGAGAGTTCAGTATAATATGGGAAAAGCAACTCTTAACTTTTTTCTTTTTACAAGAAAGATATGAACTTTTCTAAATCAATTATCAATCACAGCAGGAAATGTAGTGTGATCTTGATGGAAGTAAAACATTGTTTTGAAAGTATATGAAAAGGGATAAATAAGAAGAAGAGTTAAACAGAATTAAAAATAGAATTAGTAAAATGATGTTGAAATGAAACTGAAGTTAGAAAATGCTGGAGAAAGCACTTCTGACATTATTGTAGCAATGAAAGTGAAGTGTTGAAGAAAAGTGCTATAAATGTATTCAAGAAAAACATCAATGAAAATAAATTAAATGCTATTAGAAGGTTGAAAAATTTAAGGTTGTAGATATAGATGGTATAATAGGTGGAATATGGGTATAGTTTGCTAATGGAAAAACTGTATGATGACTTTAACTTGCTTCTGAAGACAGCTTTGTGCCTTAAAATTGAAAAAAAGATATCATTAGAGGAAGGGAAAGAAAGGAATTGAGGAATTAGTCTGCTATATATACCTGGAAATACACTTGGCAGATTTCTGATAAAAATGATAGAAGAAACGACAATGAACATTTGGGAAATACAACATGGATTCCTTCTTGGCAGGGGAAGCACTGAACAGATTCTTCTTTCTCAGCAAACATGGAGAAATACAGATAGTCCTCAACTTATGACCACAATGGAGCCCGAAATTCATGTTGTTAAGTGAAAAATTTGTTAAGTAAGCTTTACCCCATTGTACAACCATTCTTGGCACATTTGTTAAGTGAATCACTGCAGTTGTTAAGTTAGTAACATGGTTCTTAAGTGAATCTTGTTTTTGACTTTGCTTGTTAGAAGGTTGCAAAAGTGTATCACTGACTCCAGGACACTGCATCCTTCATAAATGTGGGTTGGTTGTCAAACATCTGAATTTTTTTCATATGACCATGGGAATCACACAATGGTCATAAGTGTGAAAAAGGATCATATCACTTTTTTCAGTAGCATTGTAATGTGGAACAGTCACTAAATTAAATGTTGTAAATTGACATCTACCTGAGAAAGTAGATGAACTGATATGGAATGCATTTACTAAAGAACAATGACTAGGGTTATGGAATGTTTTATATAATTATGATGTTAATTTTGTTGCAAGTTGTTATAAACGTGGTCTACAATGGAAGCAAAGTGTGTGGGAGAATACATGACACAATATTGCATAGGGATTAACATAAAGATATATAATACTTCTTTGTTTACTGTATTTATGGATAAATGTTTGTGGAAATGTTAGAAGTGATGTGGGATATGTTGTACATGTAATATATGATTTGTTGTCAGAAATGAATTAAAGAAATGAAAGAAACCTGGATTGAGGGAAAGAGGAAGACTAAGTATTATTGTGCAGAGCTGAGATTTTTTAAGACATACTGGTGAGAAATTGAAAGAAAAACAAATCTATGAATGATATGTGGATGTGATGAAAAATACAAAAACACATAATGAATGGTGCTTCTTTAAGCCAATTCTAATTATGCTTTAATTCCTTAATTTATTTTGCTTGCTATTTCTTACTCCTGCCCTGTGCTCTACTGAATGTTGATTATTTTCCAAGGAAACAGCATGATGAGTATGTATTTATGTAAAAATGTCCTTTAGAACTTGATGATAGCAAAAGAAACAATAAATATAGAGGCAAGGAACTTTGGGGAAAGAATTAAATATGTGATTAACTGATTATACTTTATATGAACTGCAGCTATAGGAACTATTTCCCAGTTCACATTATACACCCAAAAAGCAACCAGTGGGAGATAAAAGTGAAAATGCAGTTTGAAAATAGAATTTGATATTTAAAATTACAATTTTTAAAAATTTAAGTCAGTAAAACAAACTCAATTCCAGGATCAAGAATTACTTCTGTGTTTTAAATTTTTACCAACTACTTTATTTACCAACACACTAATTTTGCAATTTGACTGGCAAATTTAGTTAGATTACCATGGTGTTCTTTTTGTTATTCATGTGTAAGAAAACAATGATACAAGAAGTGAAAGAGCTGTGTTTATTAAGATCAGTTTGGACTCAGCTGCATGTAAAATAAACTTGGTAGATAGACTCCATATGACATGGGAAAGTTTAACTAAAAGAATTTCCAAATCAGGAAAAAGTCCAGTAATAGCAGCAAAACCAGGAGATCCATTAAAGATGTCTCTAGATAGTTGAGTGTATTTTTGCAATACACTCAACATGGGACCAACTTTGAAGACCACTCACAAGCTGCATTTGATATAAGCTGTAGCAGTTGGTTTCTTAACATATAGGAACTGCTGTTCAAAAAGAACACCAGTGCTTCAGGCTCTCATTGGTTACCAGTAGGCAGTTCATTAAAAGAGTTTTAATGATTAAGATTATTAGTTAGAGATACCTAGTAATAAATTTTTAGTATATTGTTTTCATTATTGTTTTGTTTCTGTAGATTGTAACTCACCATAAATCTTTAGGGAATGTGTATATAAATGTAAAAAACAAATTCTCTCTCTCTCTCTCTCCCCCTCCCTCCCTCTCCCCTCTCCCATCTGACTATAAATAACAACAGTAAAAAAAATTGTATTGGTGATGAACCCCCTTTAAATCCTTGCTGATATTCTAATATTTTTTACAAACTGTTCAGCTTCATGGTTCATTTTGTGTACTTAATCATAAATAAATCTTAAAATGAAGGTATAAATGGTAATATTCATATTTTATAGAAACAATATATTCTAAAGTATGATAATAAGCCTAATTGATTTCACAGCTGGGCCTAAAAATGTTGTCATATTTGTCCTATAAAAATAGCACAGTCTTTTCAACTTCAGTCTATAAATTCCTTTCACACATTTAGTTAAAAAATCTAACCAGCTCAGAAACACATTCCTCTCTTGGCATAACCTCTTCCTTTTTTCAAATTCCAATGGATCACACTCAACAAATGTTGCACACTTACAACAAATGCTCATAGAAGTATGCCATCTATATTTGTAAATCTATTAATTTTTAGACTTCAGTTACATGGAATAACTGAAATTTGTAAATCTGAAAATGCTTCATGTACAGTGGAACTTTTTCCAACTTAACTTAAAGAAAACATTGGAACTTGACCACCTCAAAAATGGTGATTGACAAGTCTTCTTGAATTATTTTTGTTGTGTAAAATAGATTACCCAAAGTGCATTCATGTACTCTATTTCTTGAACATTCTAGTTGTTCTGCCAATGCCATTTCATTGCAAGGACAAGTGAAGAACTAAATATCATAAATATATTGCAGTTGGTCAACATCTGAATCTATATTTTAAATTATTGATATCATTAGCAATGTCCTTGGTGTCCACGATATAAATACAATAATGGCCATGCTTAAAGTAGCCTGTGACATTATTTATTTTAGGTTGATTTCAAATGAGAATATCAGCATGGATTGATTTGTCCTTAATGTTAGTAAACTAGCAAAACAAAACATATGCTTTTAAGATCATCCAAATTTGTGTCCATATGTACAGTATGTACATATATAACAAATTTGGAGCTATATGAAATCAATTAAAATATCAATTTATCTTTTTATTGAGATGCACATGAAATAACATTATTTTTATTGTACCCTATTGTACCCTAGGACTATTATTAAGTGTTATACCTTATGATTCTTGATGAATGTGTCTTTTCTTTTATGTACATTGAGAGCATATGCACCAAGACAAATTCCTTGTGTGTCCAATCACATGTGGCCAATAAAGAATTCTATTCTGTTCTATTCTATTCTATTAATTTTTTTTTAAAAAATATGAAACTAGTATTGTTGAAATAATTCTTGGTGAAAAGCTCCAATGTAAAAACTGGATCTCCTTCCTGATGTTAGGGAGATTTCACAGTAGATATTTTTCTTTGCAACCTCGGAGAGAAATATCTGACACTACCTAGGATTGAACCTTCTGAGGAGGAGGTAAATGTCTTCACTAGGCCACCATGCTTCTCACTTAATGTTTTCCTCTAAAATATATTCTATGAATTATTAGGGATGGGTTGCCTTCACCCTCTTTCTCTCACACATGATATTTGGGCTGATTTGCCTGCTATCCTCCAGAGCGCATCCTTTCTCTCATGGAAATCCACCCCTTTACTATATTCCATAATACCAGTACCACAAAAATCCATATTGTTATAAAAATAGTTTTTTTTAATTTGTATGTAAAATATGATGACTCTTAACTTTGCTATGAATACATTAACAACTGAAGGTTGCACTGAAGAATCCTTGATAAGCTTTTTTAAATCTGAAATTAAAATGGATCCTGCAACCCAAAATAGGTCCTTCTGATGACAATAACCAACAAGTTTAACAAAAGAAAAAAATTGGTGGAGATTCCAAGTGTCTGTAGAATAAAAAATTAATTTATCCTTGTCATTAGAGAATAATACATACACGGAATAAATGCTATAATAAATATATGCTATTTGAATATTTTCTGTGAACTCAATAAAATATTTTCTATTTTTATGTAAGTGGGAGCATCTCTCACTCTTGATTATAAACAATGATTCCAAAATATGTCTAATAGTTCTAAAATGAATTTGTGTTAGAAACAATGCAGATCTTAAGGTGCTATATCTGGCTTGGGTACTGTAAACAGAAATTAAAATAATGCAATGGTTAGTGTTTTATTGATATGAAAAATAAACCTGTTTTCTTTCCTTTATTCTAGCTTTTTGTACAAAAATGCCAGTGATGTCCACAGTATCTTTGTCTAAATAAGTAGCTAAATAAAGTAGCTAAATAAAAAAGATTAATCCCCTCACTTATCTCTTCATTTGTATATTTAAATTGTGTGACATTCGCTCACACTTTAACCACAGATTTAAGGACAATATGTTACTTTTGGATCCTTTTCCTACAGCTGAATTGGCAGAATTCCCCTCCTTGATTGGCAGAAAGCTACACTGTTATAACATTTTTGGTCTCTACTGCCAATCCCTTTCCTGCCTCTGTCACATCTGTTCTGCATCACTGCCAAAGGCTGTGGTTCTGATTACATTTGTGCAGTGCATGATAAACAGAGCAGCTTGCTGAGGCCTCTTCCCCTCTTCAACATGACAACAGCTGGCAGAAAAATCCCGCACTGCAGCAGGAACAGGGTGAATTAGGTACCAGGACACTTCCAGGCATCTCTACACTACTATACCCTCTCTTTTCCCTTCTATATATGACACAATTTTAACAGACTGTTTTCAAAAGCCAAATAGGATTTACAAAGGGAACAGTGTCCTATACAGTGTGTCTTTAGATTGGTTCTTGATTTTATTTTTTCACAGTTCGATATTGCAGTAGAATTGGCAAAAAAAAACCCAACCCAAAATACTTACAATTCCATGGTCTAATGCTCTATTGCCAATCCACTCACCCACCATCGCTACAGTGTGATGCTTCTTTGTTCAAAAGTAATGTGAAATCTCCTTTAAGTTGAGATCAGGCAATTCAGGTAGTTTTCTTTGAAAAGCAAGGAAGTGAGGCAATGATTGAAAGAACAGCTTTTGGGGGAATGCATTTTATAATGGTGGCAGAAAAAGCAGAGCAAGGCCAGAGTGGTGCACTTGTGATTTCATCAGCCTAAAACCTCCAGTTCTTACTTCTCTGATCATTTCAAATGCTGATCACCCACTTTTATCTTTCACATTTTTGGTCTGCTGTTCAATAATATTGGAATAAAGGGAAGAACACCATTTTAACATTAGTACAGCTATGAATGATTACCTTGCTTCAGCTGCCTCTCATGCAGGCTAGGAACAAATTGATGGTCACATTGTGAAGATAAGAGGTTAAATTGCTGTTAACCAGGAATAACTGTGCCACATGGCTAGTTTTAAGTGGAGACTTAGTAAGACTTCATAAGGCAGTTTTCTTGTGCTTTTTCATGTAATACCAATTTTGTAGATATTAATATTTATTTATTTTCAAAGTTCTTATTCTGCCAACTCGTTTAGACTCTGATCCAAACACTCCCAAAACATTATTCTCACTTCCCAATTAAATACTCACAAATAGTTGCCTAGCCACTTTTGAGTTACTGTTTGAATATTAAAAAGACATAGTTCCAATGCTTTTGGAATGAAAATCCAGGCTTACTTATGGGACCAAGTGATTGACAGGACCATAGGGTGTCTACCTGTCCTGATAGATTCATAGGAGAGTGACATTCCAGATCCTTTCTTAGGAGAGTGTCTTTGTCAGATGATGACAAAGGCAAAACATGGAGGCAACACAGTCAGATGATAATTCAAAACTCCCCTTTATTGCTCCAACTTTCCTAGAAACACTCCCACATTTATGGCAAATCTGGGAGCAAAATGCTCACATACGCAAACATCTCCGGCAGCCTCTGGCTGTGAATAGTCCAACAAATGCTGTTAGCACAATGGCTTCCAGGCAAGAAATTTATTGAGGCAAGGGAACAAGGCAATGAATTCCATGAAGCAAAGGAATAAAGCGACGAGTTCCATTAAGCAAAAGAACAAGGCAATGAGTTCATGAAACAAAGGAAGTAAGCAAGAAGTCCAGTGAATTCCAGATATAGGTAATGGCACAGAAAACTCCACGAATTCAGCATTTGTTATGAGTTGACACCAGGGTCCAATGGAGCCATGACATTAGGACTCAGAAGGAGACCTTATCATCTTACTATTCCCTCAGAATTAGACTTCCTTGACTCTGCTGACCTTTTGTAAAACACTAAAATATTGGGTATGCTATTGAACCAGCGGGGTCTCTTTAGAGAATGGATGAGCCCTTCTCATGGCTTGTTTGCATGTTTGTGAATCTCTTGACTGCTATTTTTAAGAAACTTTAATTGGTCTTTACTGTTTTTATTTTGTTTTGTGAGTTACTCAGAGTAATGTAAAGTATATGAGTTGCAGCCTATAAATTTACTAAATAAATATAAATTTGGGGGGCAATCCACAATGTGGGTGCAGTATTGAGAACACTCGTTTTCTGGGTCACACTCCCATTTTACAAAAAACAGTGACTGATCTGTTCTGCATAATCTTAAGGAATAGTCAGAATCATTTTCTGTCAGGTTGTCCTTGGTATGGACTAGCATTCATGCATCAGATACCAGTGATTTCTATGTTGTTAATATTTCTACACAAACTTATATGTTCTCATAATATAACATGATATGCAAGTCATGTTAAGACCACACTTGGAATACTGCATCTAGTTTTGGTCATCACAATGTAAAAATGATGTTGAAATTCTAGAAAGAGTACAGAGAAGAACAACAAAGATGATTAGGAGACTGGAACATGTAAAGAACAGTTGCTGGAATTGGGTATGCCTAGTTTAATGAAAAGAAGGACTAGGGGTGACATGGTAGCAGTGTTCTAATATTTCAGGGATTGCCACAAAGAAGAGTCAAGCCATTATCCAAAGCACTTGAAAGCAGAACAGGAAGCAATGGATAGAAACTAATCAAAGAGAGAAACAGCCTAGAACTAAGGAAAATGTTCTTGACAGAACAATTTGTTCTGTCCCTAATTAGCATTCTTGAGATCCCCGCGCTTTGATTGGCCAAAGCGCGGGGCACTCTGATTGGTCAGGCGAGCCGCGCCGAATGGCTCGCTAAGAATCTCCCGCGATTGGTCCATTCGAATCACGGGAGATTCAAAGCGGTGCCGTTGGCCGCGGCCGCCGCGGCTAAAGGAATAAAAGCCGTGAACTTTTTCCTTTGCCCCAGTTCGGTTCCAACTTTAAATAAAAGAGCATGATTTGAAGTCACCAACTCCTGGCATCAATTCGCGGACACAACACTGGCGACGAAGGTGGGATCCAGACCCTGAACCGAACCACGTGTCCGACGGAAGCCAGACGAAACACCACGATGGCGAAAATCGCACCCCCCGCACCCTTCAACCCCGCCACCGAGGACTGGGAATCGTACTCTGACCGATTCCGCATGTTCCTCGAGTGCAGCGACCTGAAGGATGCCACCGGCCCCATGAAGTGCGCCGTCTTCCTGACCCACTGCGGGACCGAGGTATTCAAGATGGCCAAGGCGCTTGCCAAACCCACCGATGCGACCGCGATGGACTGGGACGTCCTCGAGCCAATACTTTGGCGGCATTACGCTCCAGAGGTACCCATCCTGATCTGACGCAACGAATTTTACCGTCGGGACCAATGGTCAGATGAGAGTTTCAGCGACTTCGTCGCCGAGCTACAGCGCCTAGGGGGGCTCTGCGAATTCGACAACCTGAACAACGCCCTGCGAGACAGAATCGTGCTCGGTTTGTGGGACCCCGTCCTCCAGAGCCGGCTGATGGCCAAGGGCAACATCAGCCTAGCAGACACCCTCACCACAGCCGCAGCCGCCAAAGCAACCCGAACCTCCGCCGACCGCATGGGCAGACCGAACGCTGGGGACCGCAGCGGAAACAACAACCCTGCGAGGTCGGCCGAGGCCCAACCCGAGACGACCACCCACCAGGGCGACTTCCACTCGGCATCGGGCACTTCCGATGATGAGGAGGACATCCATCGCCTCCAGACAGGCCGCGACCCACGGAACCGGCGGGGTCGTAAGTCGAGGACCAACTGTGCCGGTTGCGGCGGCGACCACCCCAGGTCGGAATGCCGGTTTTTCGAATTGATCTGCCGGCATTGCAACAAGAAGGGACACATCGCCCGTGTCTGCCGCCTAAAAAAGAACCGCAGCCCAGCACAATGGGACCAGAGCAACCGGAGGAGAGAGAGCACACCACCCCAGACCAGAGATCGCCCCTCGGACAACAGATGGGACCGGAACGGACGATCCCTGCGAGGCGGCGATAACCGGCGAAGAAAGGAGACCCATCAGACGGTCACCATTGGCCACGCCATAACCAATGACGCCCAGAAGGTCCACGTGGAGGTAGGCATCAAGGGCCAGCCATGCAAAATGGAGGTGGACTCCGGGTCCTACCTCTCCATGATAGCATGGCATGAAATAAAGCGCTTGGTGCCTACCATCCAAAGGAGGAACCTAGACAGCCAGAGACTCATCGTAAGGGACTACCAGGGAAACCGCATCCCGGTAGTCGGAACCAAATACTTCAACATCACATATAAAGGGCACACCGAAAGGCTTCCCTTGACAATCGTCGACCGCGACCGCCCAAGCCTACTGGGACTGCAATGGTTCGCCCCGCTCGGCATCGCAGTCACGGGAGTCGACCATGTCACCGACGACAGCTGGGAGCAGCAACTGACCCGGGAATTCCAAGAGGTCTTCGACGGAAACCTAGGCAAGTATCGAGGGCCCCTTATATCATTCAGCCTAGACCCAAACGTCCCCCCAAAATGCCTGAAACCAAGGCGGGTGCCATTTGCACTTAAACCCAAGATAGACGAGCAAATTGACAAGCTCGTCAAGCAAGGGGTCCTACAGCCCATAGACCACGCCCGGTGGGAGACCCCCATAGTCACCCAGATCAAGCCCGATGGGTCGGTGAGGATCTGTGGGGACTATAAGGCCACCCTAAATGGCGCACTACAACAAAGCGCCTACCCCGTCCCAGTAGTGCAACACCTACTGCACTCACTGGGAGGGGGCAAGGTTTTCGCCAAGCTCGACCTCGCCCAGGCATACCAACAGTTGCCAGTCGACGAGCAAATGGCAGAAGCGCAAACCATAGTCACCCACCGGGGAGCATTTAAATGCAACCGACTCCAATTCGGAGTCAGCGTGGCAACGGGAATATTCCAAAGCCTAATGGAAAGACTATTGCAAGGCATCAAGGGGGTGGTACCTTACTTTGATGACGTCCTAGTGTCGGCAGCCAATCAAGCCGAACTAGAGGGTCGCCTAAGGGAGGTCCTAACCAAATTCAAAGAGACCGGGCTCAAAGTCAAGAGGGAGAAATGCCAATTATACATGGAACGGGTAGAATTTCTAGGATACCTCCAAGACCGTCACGGCATTCACCGCACAAACCAAAAAATCAAGGCCATTAAAGAAGCCCCCACACCCAAGTCCAAGACGGAACTACAGGCATTCCTGGGGCTACTTAACTTTTACAATGTATTCCTGCCCCAAAAGGCGACGGTGGCGGAGCCCTTGCATAGGCTCCTGGACAAGGCGGCGACCTGGACTTGGGGGAAACGCGAGCAAGCCGCCTTCCAAAGAACAAAGGACCTCCTCACTTCGGACGCCGTCCTAATACAGTATAATGAGACCCTACCTCTGGCCGTCACATGCGACGCATCATCTTTCGGCGTCTGCGCTGTCCTCAGCCATACCCTCCCCGACGGAAAAGAAGCGCCCATCGCGTTCTTTTCAAGGACCCTCACCAAACCAGAACTATAGCCAGCTGGACAAAGAGGCTCTGGCTATCGTTGCCGCCGTAAAAAGATTCCACGAGTATCTCTACGGCCGGACATTCACCATCATAACTGACCACAAGCCGCTGCTGGGAATCCTTGCAGGAAACCGGGCCACCCCGAACATTCTGTCTCCCCGAATGACAAGGTGGTCCGAGTTCCTGGCAGCCTACAACTACGGACTCATACACAAACCGGGTAAGACGATCTCCCATGCAGATGCCTTAAGCCGCTCGCCGCTACCGGAACCTGACATCGACCCAGCACCCACGATGACCACCCTCAGCATAGAGACTCTACCCAACCTGCCCATAACCACGTCAGACATTGCCCGAGAGACTAATAAAGACAAACGTCCGGCGCAGGTATTGCATTGGGTAGAGAAAGGGTGGCCGGAAAGGGACAACAACGAGTCCGTCAAAACATTCCGAAACCGCCAAACGGAACTCTCGTTATTAAAAGGGTGCATACTATGGGGGGATAGGGTAGTCATTCCAGAAAAGCTACAAGGGAAGGTTCTGGAACTGCTACACGAGGGGCACCCTGGCATCGTT
Organism: Hydrophis major; assembly: GCA_033807585.1. Taxonomy (NCBI): domain Eukaryota; kingdom Metazoa; phylum Chordata; class Lepidosauria; order Squamata; family Elapidae; genus Hydrophis; species Hydrophis major. Next base: position 322,741,671 of record CM066329.1, read on the forward strand.
AGGACTAAAGCCCTGGCCAGAAGTTACGCTTGGTGGCCAGGGATGGACAAACAAATTGAGACCTGGGTAGCAAGGTGCCAATGATGCCAGGAAACTAGGCCAAGCCCACCCACAGCACCCGTCCTAGAGTGGGAAACCCCAAGGGGACCTTGGTCTAGGATTCACATAGATTTCGCCGGGCCCACAAAAGGACACACCTTCCTTATAACAGTAGACGCTTACTCCAACTGGCTGGAGGTAAGCAACATGAAGACAACAACCACGGAGGCCGTGATCAAGGAACTCTGCAAACTCTTTGCAACACACGGCCTCCCAGACGTCGTCGTTTCCGACAACGGGCCCCAATTCACCTCGCTGGAATTTGAAAAATTCCTAGCGGAAAGGGGCATCCGCCACGCGCTGACAGCACCGGCGCACCCGGCGGTGAACGGTAGGGCGGAACGGATGGTGCAATTCACTAAGAAAACCATCCGGAAAATAGACCACGGGGAGATCCAGGAGAAAATAAACAAACTACTCTTCACCCAACACATAACCCCAAATACCACAACGAATAAGAGCCCAGCCGAACTATTAATGGGGAGGAAATTAAGGTCCCCACTCGACAGGTTACACCCCACGTATAACCCGGAGTAGCCCCCAGACTCAAACAGCAAACACCGAACTTTCGCACCAGGCGACCCCGTATACGCAAGAAACCTGACGGGAGACCCACTATGGATACCGGCCGTCATCACACAAATAACAGGCCCACACTCGTACCGGCTACAAACAGCAGACGGACAAGCGTGGAAACGCCACATCGACCAATTAAGGTCGAGGACTGCCAACCAAGAGACCACTGACACACAAACAAGTGAAACCAACCCCCACAACACAAATCAAGGGGGGAGGGAATACCCAGGGGACCAAAACCAAAGAAGAATAAACCAGCCATACTTACCGGAAAGCAGCCATCATGACCCCTCGCCAGGAAGAGACAGCCAGGCCAGCTCAACCGACCCAGAAAGACCGAGCGGGAGCGGCGAAACCCGCAGCTCAACCAACCCGGGAAGCCCAGGAGGGAGCTATGGAGAGCGGCCCGGCCCGACCGACCAGCCGGTTCCCACGACGGCATCAGGAGCAACAGAGATCCCGACCGAACCGGCCGGGATCCAACCTACGACTGAGCTGCGCAGGTCCAGTAGGCTCAGACGGAGCCCTGCCTATCTACGTGACTATGCGACGTAAGGACTGAACCAAGAGGGGAGGGGTGTTCTGTCCTTAATTAGCATTCTTGAGATCCCCGCGCTTTGATTGGCCAAAGCGCGGGGCACTCTGATTGGTCAGGCGAGCCGCGCCGATTGGCTCGCTAAGAATCTCCTGCGATTGGTCCATTCGAATCGCGAGAGATTCAAAGCGGTGCCATTGGCCGCGGCTGCCGTGGCTAAAGGAATAAAAGCCATGAACTTTTTCCTTTGCCCCAGTTCGGTTCCAACTTTAAATAAAAGAGCATGATTTGAAGTCACCGACTCCTGGCATCAATTCGCGGACACAACACAATTAATCAGTGGAACAACTTGCTTCCAGAAGTTGTGAATGCTCCAATACTGGAAGTTTTTAAGAAGAGATATTTGTCTGAAATGGAATAGGGTCTCCTGCCTGAGGGGGCGCTGGACTAGAGGACCTGCAAAGTATCTTTCAACTCTGTTATTCTGTTGTTTTGACATACTACGATATAACATAACATATCATAACATACTATGACATAACATATAGAACAGAACAAAACAATAGAACATGACATCATGTAACTTAACATCCTTATGTAATTTTTCAAGAACTTTAATCTAACAGTCAATATCCTATACTATAAATCTAGATTTAGTCCAAACAAAGACATAAGAAAAGTCACCACTATTGTTTTCTCATATCTAGGTTTGGGATGCTAAAACATTAAAAAGAGAAGAAAATCACAGAAGGCAGTGACTAATCACGATTTCATCAAGAAAGCTGCAAAAATATATCCATAAAATCAAAAGGAGTTGAACTTGACTTGAAAAGATTTTAGTTATTCAACCTTATCTCAAAGTTATTATGAAGTATTGTGGGAATTGAAGAATCTCCCGTGTTCAATATTTGACTTTAAAAAGATATTTCTAGTGAGTCATATTTATCATTAGATTTCATTCCTTCTGCTCAGAATTTCTGCCTCATGAAAATGTGGTCCTCATGGCCTGGCCTTTAATAATGGTATCAGAGAGTTCATAAATCCATTCCCACACATGACATTGAGAAGATTACCAGTAACTAAACTGAATCAGTACTTTGTTCCTTTTATTCACTCAGGTATATAAATGATTATACAAATGAGCCACTTAGCTCCTTTGACATGTCCTGATTTTTCTGTCCCTAAATTGCTTTTTAGACGTATCTAGGAATTTTTAATAACATTGTATTTAATTATATTTCTACACTTTCTAGTGAAATTCTCCTTTGAGCAAACCAAACTTGGAAATATCTATGTTGATTTTTCTTTGTCTTTCTAATAGCATAATATCCAATGAACATTTATTAAATATGTAAAAATACAAACCATTGTTTTCTTAAACTCTCCATTCCCTACAGATATCAGGTTCAATTCTTAGAGGATACAATATTTTGTAAGGGTAGAAAAGTACTGCTTGAGGTGAATATTTATCTTGAATAACAATTTAGGCTTCCACTTCATGACTATCAAGTCCTTCAAAGAAATCTGCATTAAATAATGACTTACCAGACAAAATATATATGAGTTCAGATTCATCATGTGAAATTATTGGTTTCCATTCTTCATACTGAAACTGTAAAACTACAGCAAAATGATTCACAACAAGAAACATTTCCCCATAGGGAATACTCTTAAATTCCTTATTACACAGTTATGTTGGTTTCAAATCCAGCAGTTTATAGGTATAATCCAACCCTTCCAAGGTACTAAAAATGATTTGCTTGAATATATATGAGCAGGTATTAATTTGTCATATCCTTTATCAACATCAAAGTTTCTCTGGATATTCAAGGCCACATAGTCTGTAAGGAAAATTAAATTTCAGGGAAAGAAGTATAGAATTCTTCCTGATTATGGAAACATAGCTTAGGCATCTGAGTAAGGAATACTAGAAAGGAATTCCTTTGATTGTAAGGAATACATTTATAAACCTAGCAAACCACATTAATTTTAGATTTGAACTAAAAGGCAGAGGATATGGAGGATCTCTTGTCTAAAAGAAACAATCAAGGTTAGTTATATACTTCACAAGAAATAGTGCAAGGTACTAAGAGATTGTGTTCTGGATAAGCAGAGCAAACAATTTAGCAGTTCGATTGTAGAATGGAAAAAATATATTGTGCCAGTTTTGGCTATATGCCTGAATTAACATTAATTAAATGACTTACAGTATGCAAATACGCTGGTGCCAGAGGTGGTATTCAGCAGGTTCGGACCAGTTCTGGAGAACTGGTAGCGGAAAGTTTGAGTAGTTCGGAGAACTGGCAAATATCACCTCTGACTGCCCCTACCCCCTCTATCTCCCAACTTCCAGCCAATCAGCTGGGTCTTTTCCTGCACAGGAGAATGGATCTGGAAAGCAAGTTAGTGGGGTGGGGAGGGAATGGAGATTTTGCAGTAATCTTCCTCTGCCATGCCACCAAACCATGCCCTCCAAGCCACGCCACATCCACCAAGCCATGCCCACAGACCAGGTAGTAAAAATTTTTGAATCCCACCACTGGACAAGATGCAATGGTTGAAAGCTCATCAGGGGGAAATCCATATTGGAAATAAGGAGCAATTTCCTGACAGTTGGAATTATTAAGCAATGGAACAGCTTTCCTCCTAAGTTCCATTGCTGGATGATTTCAAGAAAAAAATTAGACAATCACTTGTCTGAGATGGTATGAGAATAAAATAGTGAGATGGTATGGGTGAACTAGAAGATCTTCATTGTCTCTTTCAGACTTATGATTTCATGAAAGCAAACAGTATCAATACAAAAACCCTGTACAGCAGTTTAAAAAACAAAATAATAACAACAGCACCAAAGGAATTGCAAACAATTGCTATAGCATATTCTATGCTATAGAATAACATAGATGTGCACGTGATAATTTTTGCAATTCCTTAAACCAAGTGTATATCCTGAAGTCTTTCGGACAACTCGTTGTGGCCATCACACCATTACATCTCGCCACGGGACAACATACCACAGACAATTCCACATGGACTAACTCAGTGTGATAAATGTTATCAACTAAAATGGAAATAATGTTGAAAAAACAGTGGCAGATAACATTTATAATGTTGAGTTATCCTGTGGCAAATTGGTAAGTTGGCTGCAGCAAGATGGGGTTAGTCATGACGAGATGGCTATGGTGAGTTGGCCAGGGCAAGATGGCTGTGGTGAGGTAGCCACAGTGAATTGTCCCATTTTGTTTCCTGGGACTCTATCACTGAACATCTACACTGAACAGCCATGTGAAACTAATCTGCTTTTAAAAATCACAGATTGATACTGCATGAGATCTCAGCTTGCTCTAAAATACCTAAAGCTATTTGTTGACTTTTCTTATGGTATTTATAGCAATTTGGAGCTCATATGCATATTTTCCTAAGCCTAAATGAACAAAAAGATGTAAAGATTCATAAAAGCAAATTGGAAAGTACACAAGATTGAAAAAAATGCTTTGGAATAATTTTGAACACATCATCCTTGATCTTTTTAGTTTAAAAGCCTCTTCTGATTGCTAGCATTTTACAAGAAATAGTTTTTACTTTGCTTCAATGCAGTATTTAGATGTGACCTTGTCTATTTTCTCTTCAGTTAATTTGGAAAAAAAAACAGAAGGGGGGAGAATCTTTATAGTCAGATATCAGAAATAGCATTTTTCCTTATGTACTTGCTTTGGTTTTTTTGTATCCTGATTTTCTCAGAATCATGAATACATATGCAAGCAATCTATCATTTTGGGGGGAAAAGCAGGTCCAGCATCACTTTAACCTCTTGAGTAATACATTTCAATATTGGGGTTTTTTTTTCATGAAAAACTGTGCTAAATGAAAAAAATAATCAGTTTTGTGAATCAGCCAAGAAGAATATTTAAGCATGTGAACTGGGTGGATACACAATATTGTTTGACATCTGACCTCAGTGTAGGAATACTAGTTTTTAAGAAGATAAAAGTTCATACAAGCATGGCCCAATTTGACTTCTTCATCCAGCTGTAGTGCACACTCAGTGAAGAGTGCAATAGAGCAGCACAATGGTAATGTAAAGAAAGACAAACTAATAGACCCCATGAGAATGGCTCGAAAGATAAAAACAGAGGCAACCTCCAAAGGCTAGCCCCAGAAAGAAGGGGATTTTCCTATCTCTCTTTGTGACTCTTCTGATATTCCTTCCAGTTCCATGCAATCTTCTTGTGTGAAGAGTCTCCAGCTGAGCATCCTCACCTGGTGACAACTGGCATCTTGTCCTAGAGAAATACCTCAGGACTGGTATAAGCAGCTGCTATTCTTCTTTATACTTGTTACCCCAAGGGCTCCATCTGAGCAGAACAGTAGGACAGCAAGCAAGTCTAGAAAGCCTTGAGTGCAATAAAGCAAAGGTACCCAACCACTGGTCTGCGGCATGCCAGCAACCAGTCCATGCAAACAAGTGAAGCCCCATGTGTGGGATGCAGACAGCATGTAAAACCATGCCCCCTCTGAAAAACTGTTCTCCACAGAACCGGTCCCTGGTGCCTAAAAGGTTGGGCTTTATAGAGAGGCAGTGGAGGTAATTATGAAAGAATTATGTTTTATTCATATATTTCAATGAAATAACCTTTGGGTTTCTAACTTGTCTCATTAGTGCTGCTAAGGAAGTTTACCAGTATGCTTAGAGACTTTGTTTTCTCTCTCTTTATATATATATAAATAAACCTTGTGTTTTTGTTATAAGTTTTGTATCCCCAAGCATAAAAATACAGAACATTTCATTAAAATGACCTTTCCTACAGAACCATTTTTCTTCCAATTTCTGTAGAATCATAAAATTGGAAAGTTCTTTGGAAGTCAATTATCAGTATAATCTAGCATTTTCAAAGCAGGATAAAATCACTCCTGACAAATGTGTCTTCAAATTCTATTTAATTATCTCACAGATATCTTTCTATTTGAAAACATGTTCATTTTTAGCTAAAATGTGCTTCTCCGGGATTTTTAAAATCCATTAATTTTAAATCTATCTTCTGGAACAGCAGAGACTGTATCTGTTTTCTCTGCTATAATGTCCCCTGTACATCTGCTCTTCATTAAATGAAAATATCTGAGTTCTTGTAACGATTCCACCCATGACTATAGGACTTCCTCAGATCCTATCTTGACCAATTTTCCTCTAGACTCATCTAGTTTTACAATGTCTTAAAAATGTATAATCCCAAAACCACAAATCACATGTGACTTGGAATTCTGTTTAGATATCATTCTTAGACATAAATTGTACACACGAGTAGAAGAAATGATGATCAATATTGGGTTCTTCTCCTTCACACTATTCTGGTTGCCTTTATATGAAATAAATTTGTAGATCATCTGTAGGGAGAATGCTGAGTTGGCTTTCCTGTTTCCATGCTGAAGCAGTATGCTTCTGTTACATCAGACAGGCTTTAAGACCTATCCTAGCATAACTGTGTCTACAACATTCATCTAATTCTGTCAAAAATTTAAACAGCAGTACATTGTTGCCAATATCATTGTTGTTTCTCTTTCTTTACATTGATCTTTTCATATCTAAAGGCATGCCATTCTAAAACTGATTGTTTTAGGGTTTTTTTTTAGTTTTAGTTTACTTTATTGTCATTGTATCTCATATAATGAAATTAAATGCCATCTTTATAGTATAACTATAAAAATAAAACACAAACACACATCCTTCACATTCTATACAATTGAATTGAAAACCCTTGATATTGCATTAATATTGTACTATACAATATTATGTGAGAGCCACAATGGCACAATAGCTGCAGTGGCACAATAGCCGCAGTGGCACAATAGCCACAGTAGTTAGAATGCAGTACTGCAGGCTACTTCTGCTGATCACTTGGTCCCAGCAGTTTGGCAGTTCATGTCTCACTAGGCTCAAGGATGACTCAGCCTTCCATCTCTCCAAGCTCAGTAAACCAAGAACTCAGATTGTTGGGGGTAATAGGCTGACTCTGTAAACTGCTTAGAGAGGGCTGTGAAGCACTATGAAGCAGTATATAAGCCTAAGTACTATTGTTATTACTTTACTCTCTAAGGTGCAGCGATAGAAAGTTACAAGCAGCTTTTCATTCAGTTGTTGTTTCCTGACAAGTTTCAGGCAGTATAATCTCTGCTGGACCCTTTTGACCAGTGCTGCAATGTGAACGCCCCATAGATTTCAGTCATGAAGTTTATGTCCCTTATATTCTCTGACTCTCTTTATGATTTCTTTTAGTAAAAATTCTACCTTTCAATTGCTGTATTTCATGAGTTTCTTTTCAGAAAGTGGTATCTGTATAGTTTTATTTTAATGTGTTAATTACCGTATATACTCGAGTATAAGTCGACCCGAATATAAGCCGAGGCACCTAATTTAACCACAAAAAACTGGGAAAACTTATTGACTCGAGTATAAGTCAAGGGTGGGAAATGCAGCAGCTACTGGTAAATTTCAAAAATAAAAATAGATGCCAATAAAAACTTTCACGAGGACAGTTGAGAATAAGTTTGATGTTCACAATTTCCTCTTTGAAAGAGACCAGTAAATAGGGAACAAGAAGATGAAGAAAAAGAAGTGTGTTTTTTCACACTTTTCACACTGAAGTGAACAAAAATGGCATCATAGGAACAAGCTTATTCTCAGCCCAAAGGTTTGTTTCTGATTTCTTCCCTGATTTAAGGGAAATTTGGGAAACGATCTCACTATCATGAAAGGTTTGATTGATTCACTAACCCAAAAGATAATGATGATGACAGTGGTAGGCAGGAGTCACTCTCTCCCTTGCAAGAAAAAACCAAGAGCCGTTCTTATGATATCTCTCTCTCTCTTTCTCCCCCTCCTCCCCTTCCTCCCGAGTGGACTGAAAGCAGCTGGAGCTGAGGAAATGAAACTGAGTGGAGCGACCTTGGCTCGCATTGCTTTCTCAGCCTAGAGCTCAGAAAAGCCTCCCCCTCCTCCTCCCCCTCCTCCCGAGTGGACTGAAAGCAGCTGGAGCTGAGGAAATGAAACTGAGTGGAGCGACCTCGGCTCGCATTGCTTTCTCAGCCTAGAGCTCAGAAAAGCCTCCCCCTCCTCCCGAGTGGACTGAAAGCAGCTGGAGCTGAGGAAATGAAACTGAGTGGAGCGACCTCGGCTCGCGTTGCTTTTTCAGCCTAGAGCTCAGAAAAGCCTCCCCCTCGCATGCTTAAAAGTTGCAAAGGAAACACGGAAGCAGGGAAGCGGCTGCCCAGCTTCGGAGCTCCACACCATTTTTTTTTCAGAGGGGAATCTGACTTGAGTATAAGCCGAGGGGGTTTTTTTCAGCACAAAAATGTGCTGAAAAACTCGGCTTATACTCGAGTATATACGGTAATCACAACATTCTGTTTGCTTTCCACATTCTGTACTAAGGGTAAAATCTCTACAACACTCCTGATTTTTTGCTTGTTTGTTTTTCTTTTTGGTAGTATCTAGATGCCCAAAGTGGATTTTGATTCCACAGTTGCTGAAAAGGGTAAATGTTTTCCTTACATTTTTTAGTGAAAAACACAAGTCCTGGAATTTCTGAGCATTGAGAACTCAGAAATAGAAATGCTTGACATATAGTTTTGTTCCAGGAAGTGTTGCCAAATTTGAATTTGAAAATGACAAAAGAAGACTTTGACATTGTATCTGTACTTTAGATTTAAAGCAAGAGTTATCAATCATTTGTATGCAACATAACTTAAGAACAATTTTTTTTTGCATGTAATCATTTTTTTATATTATAGTTCTCAACCATTTCATGCTATTTTAGTTACTGCCTTCCCTTAGAGAAAATAATGGGTATTTACATATATTTTATTTATAGTTTTGCTTTAGAAAGGCTTGCTTGCTTTGTTATCAGAAGATATCTCTACCCTTGCAAGACTGGTGTGAGGTAAAGCAATTATTATTATTATCCTCTTATTCTCCTCTTATTTAATAAAGCAGGTTTGGGGAAGTGATTACCATCCCATTTAAGGTATTCTTTAAGTATTTAAGATTCTCATTTTCTGTCAGACTAAAGGTTGAGCATCATCAGTTGTGTGGCAATTTTTTGTTTTTATTCCTGAAACTCACTGTACATGCATCTGCTCCTGACACTAATTTAAAAGCTATATTTGGCCTAAAAACCAGCAGCTTGCAATGTAAAGAACACTATTTTGAGGGGTGGGGAAGGGAGGATGGAAACTGCATTGGTTGCTGTTAAGTACTTGGACATGGGTTGGAGAAAATGGAGACAGTCTTTGAATGTGAACTTTCAACTCTTTATTGTAGTGACTTCTCAAAACAATAACAGTGAACCCTGCCTTATATAGGCAACCCTTGTGAGAATTGTCCAATAGCGAGCTATGAACGCGAGCTCTTTAAACCAATAACAATCCTCTGTTAAGGGCCAATCAGATTCCTAAGAACTAACCAATCCGATCTGGCCGCCTAACAGCCAATCAGAAGTGCAGGGCCAGAACCCTACACTTTACCTCAAGCTCATACTTTATTAACTATGGTACATACACAGCACCCCTTCCCCCTGGCTTCTTAATTACGGTGTAGTTATATAGTCCTTTAAATAGGACGGTTGTCTTTTAAGTCATTTGGATTTTCGTTGGACTGGTTGATTGCAATCCTGTTGAGGTAGATTGTTGTTTGGCAGTGTCTCTGCTTCTTGCTCAGGTGCAATTTCTTGCGGTGCAAACAATTCTCCTTCCTGCTCCATTTCCTGAGTCTCACTTGATTCGTTGCTCCCTTCGAGCAGGTTCCCTGGAACGTCATCTTCTTCTGTACCTCCCCCCCCCTCAGTTTGGTCATGGGGGAGTTGTTGACTGGCCATTGTGAGTCGTGACTGTAATTGGTCGACATGCCGTTTCCACAGTCTATTGTCACAGCATTTCACTACGTAGGATTTGGGGCCGGTCACTCGCACTACCGTTGCCTCTATCCATAATGAATCGCCTGATAAGTTTCGTGCGTAAACACGGTCTCCTACCTGGAAAGTGCGATAGCGGCCACTGGATCCTATTGGCTTTTCCGGTTCATAAGCAGGGTGCAACCGGTCGAGGTGGGAATGGAGTCTTCGTCCCATCAGTAGTTCCGCGGGAGTTCTGCCGGTGACGCTATGTGGAGTTATGTGTTGCAAAAAGAGAATTTGGTTGACTTTGTCATCGATATTGTCATAGTCCATTTTTTGCAAAGTCTTTTTAACAAATTGGACCATGCGTTCCGCTTGGCCATTGGTCGCAGGGTGTTTTGTTTTCTATGGGAAACAGGTCCAAATGGCTCTTTGAGTGTTTAAGGTTGCAGATCCCTGACCTAGGGGGAGGCAGAGGAAGGGGGACTTTGACTGCATGCCCAATATCCAGGATCCTGCTCAGTCAAGCCTGTCCCTCTTTGTAGTTGCTATGCCTTCCAGCAAGTTCACAGGGTGCCCCTCCTGCCAGGGACCAGCCTCCCAAGCTGCCCCTCCCTGGGGCACTCACGTCATAGAGGGTGGTGGTGTTTCTTCCTTCCTGGAGCAGGGCAGAGTTGAGGAAGCCCAGGGCAGGCAGCTTTGCTCTACTTTTACAATGTGCTGCCACTGCGTTCGATGTGCCAGCTCAGCAGGCTCACCCCATTGAGCCCCTTGAACCTCTCTGGTGCAACAGTCAATGGGGTGAGCCTGCAGTGCCAGTGACTCAAATGCTCCCCTGCCGCCTCTTAGCACCTCCAAGGGGGCTGGCAGATGGGTGCTAAAAGGCGGCAGGGGGCGCTCGAGGCACTGCAGGCTTACCCCATTGACTGTTGTACCATCCTGGAGCCGGCGCCTCGAATGTGGTGACAGCGGCTTTGCTTTACTTTTCCAGAGTGCTGACACTGTCACGTTCTGTCTGTCTGTCTGTTCTGATGGATGTCTATCCATCCATACATCCATCTAAAAGGTCTGTCTGCCTGCCTACCTGCCTGACTGTCTTTCTGTCTACCTACTTACCTACCTACCTACCTACCTACCTAGGTCTATCTACCTACCTACTTATCTATCTACCTACCCACCTATCCATCCATCCAACCATCCATCCAAAAGGTCTGTCTCTCTGTCTTCCTGCCTGCTTGCCTGCTTGCCTACCTACCTTCCTACTCACCTACTTATCTACCAATATATCTACCTACCTACCTACCTGTCTCTGTCTCTCTATCCATCCATCCATGTTCAAGGTGCCGGCCCGACAGGCACATTGGGAAAGTAGAACAAAGCCAGTCTGGAAGGGAGGGGGGGAGGAGAGAGGGAGAGAGAAAGAGACCTGATGCATTAGATTGAAATGAGGCCTAGTTTAGTCTGTGTTAGTACTTGGACATGGGTCGGAGTAAATGGAGACAGCCTCTGAATAGTGACTTTCAGCTCTTTATTGCATAGTGACTTCTCAAAACAATAACAGTGAACCCTGCCTTATATAGGCAACCTTTGTGAGAATTGTCCAATAGCGAGCTATGAACGCAAGTACTTTAAACCAATAATAATCCTCTGTTAAGGGCCAATCGGATTCCTAAGAACTAGCCAATCCGATTTGGCCGCCTAACAGCCAATCAGAAGTGCAGGGCCAGAACCCTGCACTTAACCTCAAGCTCATACTTTATTAACTATGGTACATACATAACAGTCTGAGGCCCTTTTTCACATTGAAACATCTTTGCCAGCACATTGAAACATCTTTGGCTTCTATTAAAGGTTTTGTGGATAAAACATGGTCAAGACTATCAGGAAGCTCTCACATTTTGTTGAGGCTTTAAACAGGATCTATTGGACCCGAACTCCACCCTAAAAATTACTTTTCCCCAATGTTTTAAAGTGCCAATTCTGAAGAAGGCAAAACCAAAATGTACTGGTAAATTACAAGGAAAACACCCTTCTAACCCTGCTGGAGCAGGTAATAGGACTAGAATAGATATCCCATTATCTTTCTCCTCCCTCCCTCCCTCCCTCCTTCTTTATTTCTTTTTCTTTCTGTCCCTTCCTTCCATCCCCCCTCTTTCTTCATCTGTCCCTTTTTCTTTCTTTCCCTTTTCTCTTTCTTTTCTTCCTTCTCTCTTTCTCTGTCTCTTTCTTTTTTCTCTCTCTCTTTCCCTCTCTCAGCTTCGCACTGCTTCGCTCGGACTTGCTTGGACAAGTCCCTTCGGTGCAGCGGATTCAAAGGGGTGGACCTGCAGGACTGGCACCTAAAATGTGGCAGTGGTGGCACGTTTGAAAAGTCGAGCAAAGCCAGAGGTTGGTAATTTTTTCTGCAAAGAATCACAAAAGCTTCTGGGTTGTGCACAAGAAGGGACACACATGTCAATGCCACATAAAATATAGAAATAAAAATAAAACAAATCAACAAGAATCAGTAAAGCATCTCTGATTAGATTTTATTCACTACTAGAATTTAATCAGAGATGCTTTGCTGATTCTAGTCCAATGACCTGCTCCAGCAGGGTTAGAAGGGAGTGTGTGTGTGTATGTATGAGCATGGCTGTCAAAACTCCAAAACAGGTCAAGTAGCTATGGGGAGGTCAGTCATAAATTAGAACACTTGCTAAACAATCAGCCATTAAGTAAGACCACTTGTATTTGGTTTTCCAGTCACCTGGCCATGCCCACCCAATCACATGACTGCCAAACCAAACCTATCCGGTCATGTGACCAGCAAGCCATGCCCAGTCAGCAAGCCATGCCATCCAATCACATGACCAGCAAGTCACGCCCATCCAGTCACATGACCAGCAAGCCATGCCCTCAAATTAGGCCACACCCACAGAACTTTAAATCCCATCCCTGGGTGGGGGGCACCGAGGATGAGTTTGTAGCACAAAGGGGGCGGTGGACTGAAAAAGTTTGGGAACCACTTCTTTAACAGATCAACATGGAAAAGAGAAATTTTTGTGTGTGCAAACTTCCTTCCAAACCTACTTTACAAATAATGAAGTATAATAAGCTATTAGATTAATTGTTTCTTACAAAATGGGCATTATATATTTAAGACATTTCTATAGTACTTCAATTTTACACTCCTAATGAATGTCAAGTTCTTCCAACATTTTTAAACTTCAATTGTTCTATGACTCACAGGCAATCTAAAAAGTTTTCACTTATTGAGTAGATACAGAGTTGAACAATATCTCATACTGTAGTTCTCTTTTACAAAGAACTTCTAATTTCAAATGATCTGCTGAAGTTAGCAATTTGATGATCAGAGTAAAGTAAAGGCAATGTAACCTAATTTTTCCTATGACATGGATTTTTAATGCATTTTCTGACAACCCAAAAGAACAATAACAAGATAATAGCAAGATAACTCAGAAAAAGAAAAAAAAAATATTCTTTACGACAAACTTAATGAATTTTTCCATCCAAATTTCTAATGGACTCTCCATCATTTTCACTGTTATGTCAAAACTTTCTGTCTCTGTATATCTCTCAATATGTCTATGATATCCACATTGTCGACAGGGTCATTTTTTCATTGTATTATTTGAAAGATAGGCAGAAAGGAGCTTAATTCCAATTAATAGAAGCTTTTATGATTTTTCCTATTCCCTATTTCCTATTTTTCCTACTTTGCATTTTAGCATCCATTTTCCTAGATCGATCGATCTATCTATCTATCTATCTATCTATCTATCTATCTATCTATCTATCTATCTATCTATTTTCTTGTATCTATCATCTCTCTGTCTCTCTATCTGTACACACACACACACACACACACACACATTTCTGTCTTTCCATTTGTGTATATGTGCATACATGTTTGGAGAGAGAGAGGGAATATAAACATAACCATATACTCATATCTATATATCATACATCCATTTATTCATATAGACAGAGATGTAATTTGCCAATCCAGTTTATGTTTTCTTCAGTTGTTGTAAAGAATAACTTTCCAGGTTAGATATTTTTTAATATTAAAAAAACAAAACAAAAATATTCTCATTAATATAATTTACCCTAAAGCCTACAGCTTCAGGATCTCATATAGTGGTTATGGCACCTGGCTAGAAATCAGGAGACTGTGGGAATTCTGGTCCCACTTTAGAAATGAAAGCCAGCTGGGTATGGGCCAGTCACTCTCACTCATTCAATTGAACTCATAGAATTGTTAGTGTGAGAAAAAGAGAGAGGGAAAGAGGATTAGGTATGTTTTCCACTTTGAGTAATTTCTAAAATAAGAATCCAGAAGATACATTAAAATAAAATAAAAACAAAATTCAAAGTATCTAAAAGCCTTTCCAAAGCTTTGTGTACATGCTTTATGTTAAGTTTTGAGCATGGGCGAGAAAGAATGGAGACAAGCCTCTGAACGGTGAACTTCAGCTCTTTATTTACATTGTGACTTCCTCGCTTCAATAGCAGTTAAACCCGCCTTATATAGGCAAACCCTGTAACTTTTAACCAATAACGAGCTAGGAGCGCTAGCTCTTATAACCAATAGGAACTCTCTGTTAAGGGCCAATCGGATTCCCCGGAATGGGCCAATCCGGTCTGGCCGCTTAACAGCCAATCAGAAGTGCAGGGCCAGAACCCTACACTTACTCCAAGCTCACACTTTATTAAATCTTTATGCATACACAACATCCCTTCCCCCTGGTTTCTTATTTGCAGGGCGCAGTTACATAGTCCCTTAGGTAGGACGGTTGTCTTATTAGTCTCTTTGATTTCTGTTGTATCAGCTAGCTGCAATCACGCTGAGGTAGATCGTTGTTTGGCAGTGGGGCTGTTTCTGGTTCAGCGTTCACTTCTACACATTCTCTGCAATTCCCTGAGGTGCAACCGTTTCTCCCTCCGGCTCCGCTTCCAGAGTTTCTATCAAACAGTCATTTCCTTCGAACAGATTTTCTAGGAATTCATCTTCTTCCGTACCTCCCCCCCCTCAGTTTAGTCATAGGGGAGTTGCGGACTGGCCGCTGGAAGCCGCAATCGTAATTGATCTATATGCCGTTTCCAAAGTTTATCGTCAAGGCATTGTACAAGGTAGGGTCTGGGGCCGGTTACACGTACTACTGTCGTTTCCACCCACAACGGGTCGCCTGATAGGTTTTTAGCATATACCAAGTCTCCTACCTGGAAGGTACAACAGCGGCCACTGGATCCTAGTGGTTTCTCCGGTTCGTAAGCTGGGTGCAACCGGTCGAGGTGGGAGCGGAGCTTTTGTCCCATTAGCAGTTCGGCAGGAGTTTTGTTGGAGACGCTATGTGGGGTGATGTGTTGAAAGAAGAGGATTTGATTGACCTTGTCGTCAATGTTGTCATAGTCTACCTTCTGCAAGGTTTTCTTCACAAATTGGACCATACATTCTGCTTTGCCATTGGTCGCAGTGTGCGCAGGCGAGATGAGCGCATGGCGAATGCCGCAGTCAGCGAGGTACTGCTCGAACGCTAGTGCGGTAAATTGAGGGCCGTTGTTACGCCTGGTTTCCCCAACCAGGGTTAGGGAGACAAGCTAAACAGAATGTGCAACGTTAGTCAGATAGGCACACAGATAAATGAGTGAGCTAAGCTTGTATGTTTATTATCATACAGTAAAAAATAACAGATACGCTTGTGCTATCAAAAATATAGTTTATTCCATTATGAGTTCATAGCATAGTCAAAATAACAGTCCAATAGTCATGTATCATTTAGTCAGTCCATTCAGGGATATTCAGTTAGCAAAGTCCGTTTAGAATATCCTATGTCAGTTCACTTACAAGTCAGTTCTTTGTTTTCTCTCCCGTTCGAGCAATGCAGTCTTGAGTCCTTGCAGTAATCAGGGATCATCAAAGCCAGAGAGAGAGCAAGCTGCAGTCTTGCTTCTTTTAAAGTGCTTTCACAACCACTCCCTTAATTACTATCCCACAGTTAAAGTTGCAGACACTTTAACATACAAACTATGATTACATATTATTATTTACCTAAACCAGTTAGGGTAAAACAATGTTATCCCTAACATTCTCCCCTTTTAGGAAATAATAATAAATATAACTATTTACATCTTTAAATCATATTTGTTACAACTTTCTTTAAACATAGTTACTCCTTGAGCTTTTGTAAATTGGTCTGCAATGTTTTCTTCCGTCATGCAGTATTCCAATTTAATTAAGCCCATTCTTTACAGATTCTCTAACATTTAAGTATCTTAAATCAGTATGTTTTGATCTAGTTTTTACAGCAATACTAGTAGCTAACTTTATAGCTGCCTGGTTGTCCTCGTACACAATAATGGAATCTTTAACAGTTATACCCATGTCTAATAATAACTGTTTGTACAAAATCAAATCAGTGCATAATAATGACAGACATGAAAATTCCGCTTCCATTGTGGACAAGCTGATATGCTGTTGTCTGATTGACCTCCACCCTATTAGTGTTTTATCAAATAATATAGCCATCCCAGATGTTGATTTTCTAGTGTTTATATCAGTTGCAAAACTTGCATCTGCATAGGCACTAAGACTCAAATCACCCTTTGGTTCTATATACAATGCATGGTTCATTGTTCCTTTAAGATATCTTAAAATTCTCTTTAATGATTGCCAATGACATTGATGTGGATCTGAATTAAAACGTGCCAGCTGATTTACACTATAAGCTATATCTGGCCTTGACCAATTGCTTATATATGATAAGCTGCCAATCAAAGATTGATATATGGACTTATCAAATTTGGGACTTTGATCATCAGTTTGGCAAACTTCCTGACTCATTGGAGTCTTTGCCGGTTTACAAAGTTCCATTTTAAACGTTTTAATTAATTGGCAAATTTTATCTTCTTGAGATATCTTAAAACCATTTTTTGTTAATTGTCAATCCTAGATACTTTTTAATTTCACCTAAATGCTTTAATTTTATCTTTTTGGCTAATAATGATATAATCTCATTAGCTTCATTATTAGTCTTAGTTATCAAAGCAATATCATCTGTAAATAATAACAATAATGACACTGTTCCATTATTTTCTCTTTTAAACACACATGGATCTGCTAAACCAGATTTAAAACCTATATTGTTTAACTCTTTCACAATATATTGGTTCCACTCAAACCCAGATTGTTTCAACCCGTAAAGACTCTTTTTGAGTTTCCAACAATCATTACCATTTACTTTATTGTCTTTTATACCTACTGGTTTTCTTAAATATATAGTGTGCTGCAATGGTGCATGCAGATAAGCAGTTTCTACATCTAAATGGTTAATGACATAGTTTTTCTTAGCTGCCCACACTAATGCTGCTCTCAAAGATGTTGCTTTAAGACTTGGTGCAAAAACTTCATCGTAATCAGATGCAGTTTGATTAAATCCTTGAGCTACTAACCTAGCCTTATGGATAACAGTCCCATCATTTCCAGTTTTTACTTTAAATATCCATTTGCACCCAATGGATTTTTCTCCTGGAGGTAATTTAGCATCTTCATAAACTTTCATTACCTTTAATGAATTTAGTTCCTTTTCCATTGCCTTTTGCCAATTCTCCTGATCCTTAGCATCTTAAGTTCATCTACACTAGTTGGAACTTTAGTTACTTGGCAAACTATACTTGCTTGATACCTATCAGGTGGTCTAGTTACACGTGTAGTACGTCTAGGTATTACAGGACTTACAGGTGGACTTTCATTTATTAACTCTTCTTGATTATCTAACTCTTCCTGATCAACTGTTTCCTCTTGTTCTGGTCCTATTTGCTCTTCATGGACTTCTTCTTTAATTGGACTCTTCTTATAACTAGTCTGATCTTTCTGCCTTTTGTAGGGTTCAATAATTACTTCATTATTTAAATCTTGCTCTAATCTATTCCATCCTACATGTTCTAGGAATTTAGCACTAGCACTGGTGTAAACTCTAGATGTACCTGGTTCCCAGAATCTATAAGATCTATGATTAGATGTATATCCTACAAAAAATAATCTTTTAGCTCTATGTTGTCCTTTGTGTCTAAGTTGTGTAGGGATATGCACCCATGCTGGTGCTCCAAATGTGTGCATGTAACTTAAATCAGGTTTTGTACCATGCCACAGTGTGAATGGTAATTCACCTGTTGTTGAATTAACAACATTATTTAATATATGATTACCACACATTATTGCTTCTCCCCACAAATTGTCAGGTAATCCTGAATCAGACATCATAGTTCGTGCCATTGATTGTAATGTTTGGCCTCTTCTCTCTATAAAGGCATTATGTTGTGGCCTATATGGTGCAGACATTTTATGTTGAATACCTAACATTCTTAGTCTGTTCTGGAATTTATTATTTGTAAATTCCGTACCATTATCTGTTATAAGAGTTACTAATTTCTTTTTAGTTTTCCTTTCAGCAAATTTTATCCAATTAAAGAGATTTTGATACGTTTCAGTTTTGCTCTTCATTAAATAGCAAAACCCATGTCTAGAATAGTGGTCCATTATACTTAGTATGTAACGAGCTCCTCCTACACTTGGTTTTTTCGGACCTATTAAATCTGCAAATACTACCTCTAAAGGCTCTTTGGTAGTAAATCCATCAACTCTATTAGCCGGTGTGACCCTGGCTTTGCTTTGATTGCAAATATTACATTGCAAATACTTATTACAAGGTTTCAAACTTATTCCCTTAGATAATTCAACAGTTTTCTTAAGCATTTTAAAATTTAAATGCCCTAGCCTTCGATGTAACAAGTGAATACATTCATCATGAGGTTTCTTATTTTCATAAACCATGTTAGCCACCTTTAAACCATCATCATTTAACACATATAATTCACCTCTTAAAGATGCAGTAATTTTCTTATCTTCTTTCTCAATTATGCAGTTATCTCCTTTAAAAGTAACTACATATCCTAGTTTAACCAAAATTCTTACTGAAATTAAATTAAACTTAAGTTGTGGTACATATAACATTTTTACATTCTCTTTTATAAAAGAACAATATGCTATACCTTGACCTTTAGCTTTCAGTTTCCAGCCATTGGCTAACGATATCTGCTGTGTACTCTTGGACATTTTAATAAAATTTCTGTAATCATTTGTTATACAATGAGATGCTCCACTGTCAACCACCCATAAATTATTTTTTACAGCTCCGTTAGTATACATGGCTAACTCAAAATTTTTATTTTTCTTTTGATGACTTTTAGTATTCTGGCCAGCGTTCTGGCACTTTGCTTTTTTACAAAATCTTGCCAAATGTCCTCTTCCTCCACAATTAAAGCACTTTTCAATTGCGTATGCAGTGGGAGATTCATTGTCTTCTTTTTGAGGTTGCTGCCTCCTTAACTCATCTCTTTCAAGCCTTCTTCTGGCCTCTTCAATCAATCTGCCAGTTATATCAGTTAAAGTTAAACTTTCCTTTGGCAATATTTCAAGGGAAGTTACGTAGTTGTCATAACTTTCATCAAGGGAAGATAGAATTATGTAGACTTGGTGTAGTTCAGAGAAAATAAGCTCTTTCTCGTGCAGTTCTTGAAAAATGCTTTGCATAGTTTTCAAATGACTCAGCATATCACCATTTGTTTGGAGATGCGTACTGAAAAGTTTCTGTGTTAGATTTATGTGAGCACCAACATTATCTCGAACATAAATCCTCTTCAGCTTCTGCCAACACCCAACAGCTGTTTTCTCTCCGTGGATATAAACAAGCTGTTGATCAGATAAGGTTAACGCAATAATGCAAATAGCGTGTTCATTTTTATGCATAAATTCTTCTATCTTTAGTTTATCTTCCTTATCCTCTGGATCCCATTCTTCTACGTTTGGTGGATTTTCAATTATGTTCCACAAACCTTCTCTTCGTAGAAGCAGACTACATTTCATAGACCATGATACATAGTTTGTTCCATCCAACTTGGATATAAGGGACAAACTTTGTAAATTGACTTGTGCCATGTTTTCTTATATGGATATAAAAGTGTAATTAATAAAACACAGCTGTCTGTTTACTGTAATGTATAACAACACAAACTCTCACTTTTACATAAATCTGTTTTATCCGAGTTAAACTGACTTTGCAGCCTCTGGGCCCATAACCAGTGTTAAGCCTAGTTTCCCCAACCAGGGTTAGGGAGACAAGCTAAACAGAATGTGCAACGTAAGTCAGATAGGCACACAGATAAATGAGTGAGCTAAGCTTGTATGTTTATTATCATACAGTAAAAAATAACAGATACCCTTGTGCTATCAAAAATATAGTTTATTCCATTATGAGTTCATAGCATAGTCAAAATAACAGTCCAATAGTCATGTATCATTTAGTCAGTCCATTCAGGGATATTCAGTTAGCAAAGTCCGTTTAGAATATCCTATGTCAGTTCACTTACAAGTCAGTCCTTTGTTTTCTCTCCCGTTCGAGCAATGCAGTCTTGAGTCCTTGCAGTAATCAGGGATCATCAAAGCCAGAGAGAGAGCAAGCTGCAGTCTTGCTTCTTTTAAAGTGGTTTCACAACCACTCCCTTAATTACTATCCCACAGTTAAAGTTGCAGACACTTTAACATACAAACTATGATTACATATTATTATTTACCTAAACCAGTTAGGGTAAAACAATGTTATCCCTAACAGCCGTTATCGGATATCAGGACGTCTGGTAATCCGTGGGTTGCAAAGAGTCTGTTTAAGATTTTGATAACTGCCTCGGAGGTTGTAGTCGTCATGCGATGGATTTCGAGCCAATTCGAGTAGGCGTCGACGGTAAGCAGGAAGGTGTGGCCTTTGGTTGGCCCCGCGAAATCCAGGTGAATTCGGGACCAGGGTCCACGTAGTGTCTCCCATTCAGTAGGCATGGCTTTTGGTGGGGTGTTGCTGACTTCTCGGCATTTGGGACAAGCTTTAAACCAATGTTCGATTTGCTTGTCAATGCCCAGCCACCATGCGTAGCTTCGCGCAAGGGCTTTCATTCGCACAATGCCGGGGTGGCCATCATGCAAGGTTCTCAGCAGTGCTTTCTGGAGTCGTTCTGGGATAACGACTCTATCGCCTCAAATGACACAGTCTTTCTGGGAGAAGAGCTCAGTTTGTCGAGTCTTGAATGGTGTGAAGTCATCTGATAACTGGTCCAATGGCCATCCGCGTTCTACCCAGCCTAGGACTCATGCTAGGGTGTGGTCACGTTTGGTTTCTCTCGCGATATCTCGGGCGGTTAGTGGCGGCGAGTTGAGTGCTTCGATTTGCAACGTGGTTACCGTTGGTGCAGGATCGTCGAGAGTCTCTGGAAGCAGTGCTCGGCTCAATGCGTCGGCATGGGGAATGGCTTTCCCTGGGCGGTATTGCAGCTGATAGTTATAAGCAGCTAAGAATTCTGACCATCGAGTCATCCTAGGGGATAATATGTAGGGAGTCGGCTTATCTCTGGCTATTATCCCCAATAATGGTTTGTGGTCAGTCACAATAGTAAAAGCCTGGCCATACACGTATTCGTGGAATCTTTTCACAGCTGAGACAATTGCGAGGGCTTCTTTATCAATTTGTCCATAGTTTTGCTCAATTTTTGAAAGAGTCTTTGAAAAATATGCAACAGGGGCTTCGTTCCCATTAGGCAGTACATGGCTCAAAATGGCGCCTACCCCGAAAGGCGATGCATCACAGGTTATAACTAATGGCAAAGTCTCGTTATACTCCATGAGTACAGAGTCAGAAGTGAGCAGTTTTTTAACATTTCGGAACGCCTGTTCTTCACGGTAACCCCATAGCCAATTTGCTTTTTTATCTAACAACCGGTATAACGGTTCAGTGACCGTTGCCTTGTGCAGCAAAAATACATTATAAAAATTGATGAGGCCTCGGAATGCCTGGAGATCGGCCTTGTTTCGTGGCCTGGGAGCATTTTTTATCGCTTTTAGTTTACTTTTGGTAGGGTGAATGCCCTGGCTATCATACCCTAAAAACTCTAAAAACTCAACACTGTCAGTACACAATTTACATTTGTTTTTCTTTAACTTTAAGACCGGCCTCTTGGAATTTTTTTAGGACTAATTTTAACCGGTCCTGTAAGATTTTTTTTTGTAGGGGCTGCAATTAATACATCGTCAAAATAGGGGACCACGCCCTTAATCCCTTGCAATAACCTTTCCATAAGGCTCTGAAAAATCCCCAGGGCTACACTAACTCCGATTTGCAGCCAGGTACATTTAAAGGCACCTCGGTGCATCACAATAGTTTGGGCCTGTGCCGTTTTTTCATCTACTGGTAATTACTGATATGCCTGAGCTAAATCTAATTTAGCAAAAACTTTCCCACCCCCCAGGGAATGGAGGAGATGCTGCACCACGGGAACTGGATATGTGTTCTTCTGCAGGGCATGGTTCAAAGTGGCCCGGTAGTCCCCACAAATTCGGATTGACCCATCTGGCTTAATGGGTGTTACAATAGGGATTTCCCAAGGGGAGTGATCGATGGGCTCTAACACCCCCTGAGCTATCAGTTTGTCGAGTTGTTCGTCGATTTTTGGTTTTAAGACAAACGGAACTCGACGGGGCTTTAGGCGAATGGGAGCTATTTTTGGATCTAGACTGAATGAAATCGGGGTCCCCTTGTACTCGCCTAAGCTGTCCGCAAAGATGTCCCTGAACTCATAGATAAGGTCTTCCTCCCAGTCACCGCCGTTGACTCGGTTTATGCCAGCCACTTCAATGCCGAGTGGCGTGAACCATTGGAGGCCTAGTAGGCTAGGCCTATCTCTATCGATGACCGTTAAAGGTAAGTATGCTGTCTGCTTCTTGAAGGAGACTCGGACTCGGCAGGAACCGATGACAGGGATTTGATTCCCTTGGTAGTCCTTGAGGATGAGGCGTTGGAAGCGGAGATCTTGGCGTTGAATTGTGGGGATGAGTTGCTTGAGTGTCTTCCAGGACACCATCGAGAGGGACGATCTCCATGTGGCAAGGCTGGTTCTCGATGGCTACCGTGACTCGGATTTTTTTTGTGTCCAAGACTGAGGCGTGACCAATAGTGATAGTATGGTGGGCCTCTTCTCTCTGCAAAGTTCATTTTCTGTAGGATTTGTTTACTGGCTCTCGCCGTACAGGACGGTTCCCTGTCGATTGGCAAGAGTTAGCCCCTTTTGAGGCCTGGCTGGGTCCTGGCGAGCTGCGGCAGATCCGTCCGATGTGGCCTCATTTCCCGCACTCATGTCAGAGCGCGTCGCAGAATTTGCATTCGGACCTGGCATGGTTGGCTCCACAGCCAGCGCAAGGGCGTAAGGGCTTCGGGTGATGGTCCCAGTCGGACCGCAGTCGATGGATCCCTTCTTCGTCGCTGTCTGATGACGAAGAGAGGTCCTCGTGGTACGTTGTCGCAAGCTCCCCTTCTGAACTAGGTGAAATGTCGCTGGCCGGTGGTGGTATCGGAGCGCGGTTTCGGCGTAATTGTGCAGCTGACTTCCTGGTTGCTTCTGCTGCAGTAGCATCAGCAATGGCGTCGGCAAGGCTGATGTTGCCTTTCGCCATCAGCTTGCTTTGGATGCCTGGTGCATCTAGTCCCAGAATTATGCAATCTCTTAGTGCTTCTTCTAAATCGGTGAATCCGCAGAGGCCTCCCAAATTTCAGAGGTCTGCTATGAAGTCCGCCACACTTTCTCCCTTTCGCTGGCTCCTCTGATAAAACTCGTGGTGTCTCACGAGCGTAGGCACTGTCGGGGCATAGTGGTCTCGTAGGATAGGTTCGAGGTCATCCCAATCCATGGCCTTCACTTCTCGGGGTTTGGCTAGTGCTTTAGCCATCTTAAATATGGTTGGACCGCAATGCGTTAGGAACACCACCCGTTTCTTCCTGGCTGTGGCATCCTTTAAGTTGTTCATCTCTAGGAACATTTGGAAACGATCCATGTAAGACTCCCAGTCTTCCTGTGTTGGATCGAACGGAGTGGGTGGTACGATGCCGCCGGACATGGTTCCATTGTTGGCGTCGTCTGTCATGTGCTCGGTGTTCTTCGAAGTTTCGTTGGTTCAGATTTCTCCATATTCCATCCTCGTCGCCAGGGTTAAGTTTTGAGCATTGGCGAGAAAGAATGGAGACAAGCCTCTGAACGGTGAACTTCAGCTCTTTATTTACATTGTGACTTCCTCGCTTCAATAGCAGTTAAACCCGCGTTTTATAGGCAAACCCTGTAACTTTTAACCAATAACGAGCTAGGAGCGCTAGCTCTTTTAACCAATAGGAACTCTCTGTTAAGGGCCAATTGGATTCCCCGGGATGGGCCAATACAGTCCGGCCGCTTTACAGCCAATCAGAAGTGCAGGGCCAGAACCCTGCACTTACTCCAAGCTCACACTTTATTAATCTTTATGTATACACAACACTTTAAACCCCTTTCAGAAGGGTAGAGTGTGCTGCTTCTCAAATTATTGTCACATGTCCTCTAATGTGCAAATGCTGGTTTCTTGGTTCCCCTTTTATTCTAACCCAAGAAACATAAGCAGCAAACACCTGCTCACATTATGATTACTGTTATCCAGCAATGCAGAAAAATCCTGCCCAAGGTTAAGTGTGGCTGTTTCCTTCCTTGCCAGAGGGTAAGATGAGCTTGTGTGTATATGTCTTTAACACAGATGCAGTTCATTTTTCCTACTCCACTGGGTCTTTCTACTTTGTTCCACCTACTAAATTATTCTTGCCCTTTTCTCTGCATCTCCCCAAGAGAAGATAATTCCAGTTCTATTCTTCTATCACTGTACCATGCTTCCCTTTTTGGGACTGGATTTTCACAATCATATCCAAATGCAGTTCTTTCCAATTTTCCCTCTTGCTAAAAGTACACTTTATAATTAATCACCTTTCTCGAGATTCCATTAAATAGTGAAAAACATCCAATAAAAACGGTGATCTCAATTTTAACAAAATAACAGAGTTAGGACTTTGGAAGTGTTCTAGTCCAACCCTTTGTTCAAGCAGAAACCCTATACCATTTCAGAAAAATGATTGTCTAGTCTCTTCTAAAAAAAACCCTGCAGGGTTGGAGCATCCACAACTTCTGGAATCAAGTAGTTCCACTGAATAATTGTTCTAACTGTCAATAAATTTCTCTTTAGTTCTAGTTTGATTCCATCTTTCGTTAGTTTCCATCCACTACTTCTTGTCTTGCCTTCAGGCACTTTGGATAATAAGTTGACCCCCTCTTCTTTCTCATTTCTGTAACAATTACACATAGCCACTAGTAAATGTGGATCAGATCCAGAGAAACCCTGAATTCATACCCAAATTAGGTTTATTTTGGATGGGTTTGGTAGATGTCCTAAATGGAGTTTTCTAAAGCAGAGTAAATCTGACATATCTGAAGTACTGTTTGGGATTTAGGAGATACACAGAGTTACAGACTGTGTCATTCTAATACTTTTCTCAAAATTGATCATATTGAAAATAAGTTATGTATAATAATGATAGCCAACAGAGGAGTCAGATATCACAAGTAAGATATAAATTCAGGTCCTAAATTAAATCAGAAATTATAGATCAGTCCTGGTATAATAGCTGAAACCAATCTTACAGGTTCTGTTCAAATACCAATCATAAGATATTATATATAACAATATTTTTTTCTTAAGAAATATATTCACAGCCAACCAAACTGGAATGTAAAA
Source organism: Hydrophis major (assembly GCA_033807585.1). Classification (NCBI taxonomy): domain Eukaryota; kingdom Metazoa; phylum Chordata; class Lepidosauria; order Squamata; family Elapidae; genus Hydrophis; species Hydrophis major. The sequence goes on from CM066329.1 coordinate 322,767,448, forward strand.
TAATCCTGATACATAAAATGGAGGTGAATTGTTTTGTTCTTTTTCTAAAATGTACGCTATGAAAACATGGAGCAGATTCCTCTGTCTCTCAAATCCAGGAAAGGAATATAGATAAAAGTCTATCAACTAAAAGGATAAAGGAAAGGGTTTAGGATTTAAATCCTAGGGTTGATATACACATAAGAGGACACATTGGCTCCTGTGTTGTGCATTATGTTATGTTCTGTGCATGGGCGCAAAGGAGGAGACGAGCCGGTGAACAGTGAACTTCAAACTCTTTATTTACATGTGAAAACAGCTCAGCTCAATGGCTGCAATGGGTACCTTTATATAGGCAAACTCTTAACTATTTAACCAATGAAACACGGGGAGCGCTAGCTCCATTAACCAATGGGAGAGGCTTGTTAATAGCCAATCAGATTCTCCTGAACGGACCAATCCGATGTCGCTATTATTGGCCAATCAGAAGTGCAGGGCCAGAACCCTGCACTTTACTTCAAGCTCTTAATAATCTTTATTAAGTATTTATCCACAACACCCCTTCCCCCCGGGTTCCGTTTAAGGGGTGCGGTCACGTAGTCTTTGAGGTAGGCAGGTTGTTTTGATTGTCTATTTGATTTGCGTTGTTCTCCCAGTATTTGGCTACAGTTTTGTTGGGATAGGACGTTATCTGGTGAAGAGGGTGCCTCCCATTCCGTATTCGAATTTTCGTTGCTGCTAATGCTCTCGGCATCTCTTTGAGGCGAGGCCACCCCCATTCCGGATCCATCACATGCTGCCTCTGAGCAGTCATTACTTCCGCTTAAACTTTCTGCCGCTTCAAATTCAGCTTCCTCGGTATCTCCTCCCCCCTCGGTTTGAAAATCAGGGGGCTCGGAGATCCCCGACTGTAGCCTTGAATGCAGCTGATCAATATGATGCTTCCATATTCTATCATCGCGACATTTCACGTGGTACGATCTAGGGCTGGTTACTTGTACTACAGTTGCCTCGACCCACAACGGATCGTTCAAAAAGTTCCTAGCAAAACCAAGTCGCCTACCTGGAAATTGCAACATTTCCCGCTGGAACCGTGTGGTTTTTCAGGTTCATATGATGGATTGAGAAGGTCGAGGTGGGAGCGGAGCTTGCATCCCATTAACAACTTGGTGGGAGTTTTATTGCTGACGCTGTGTGGAGTGATATGCTGCAAAAGGAGTATCCAGTTAATCTTGTCTTCTATATCGCCATAGTCCATTTTATGCAAGGTTTTCTTGATGAATTGTACCATGCGCTCGGCCCTTCCATTGGCCGCAGGATGTACCGGCGAAGTTAGTGCATGGCGAATACCATGGTCCGCCAGGTACTGTTTGAAGGACAGCGCAGTAAATTGGGGCCCATTGTTGGATACTAGAACGTCTGGTAATCCGTGTGTCGCAAAGAGTCTGTCTAGTTTCCTGATGACTGATTTAGTTGTTGTATTTCTCATCTCATGGATTTCAAGCCAGTTCAAGTAGGCATCCACCGTTAATAAAAATGTGTGTCCCTTGGTAGGTCCCGCAAAGTCCAGATGAATATGGTACCATGGTCCCCTCGGTGTTTCCCATTCAGTCGGGGTTGCTTTCGGAGGGGCGTTGCTTACTTCCTGGCATTTGTGACAAGCTTTTACTCATGTCTCGATCTGCTTGTCGATACCTGGCCACCATGTGTAGCTTCGTGCGAGGGCTCTCATATGCACGATGCCGGGGTGGCCATCGTGCAAGGTCCTTAGTATCACTGGTTGCAACTGCTCTGGGACGACAACTCTATCACCCCAGATAATGCAGCCCTTCTGGGAAAATAGTTCCATTTGTCGATTCTTGAATGGGGCGTAGTTGTCAGGTATCTGGTCCAATGGCCATCCCCGCTTGACCCAACTGAGGACTCGTGCTAAAATAGGGTCGCATTTCGTTTCCATCACGATATCTCAGGCTGTTAATGGCGGCGTTCGAAGTGTCTCGATCTGCAGTGTTGTAACCGTCGGAGCGGGGTCATCAATGGTCTCCAGAAGTGGTGCGTAACTCAATGCGTTGGCATGGGGAATGGCCTTCCCCGGGCGATGTTGCAACCTGTAATTATATGCCGCCTGTAATTATATGCCACCAAGAATTCTGACCAGTGAGTCATTCTGGGAGATAATATATACGGTGTTGGCCTATCTCCCGCTATTATTCCCAGCAAAGGTTTGTGGTCAGTCACTATGGTAAAGGCTCGGCCATACACATATTCATGAAATCTCTTAACCGCAGACACAATAGCAAGGGCCTCTTTATCAATTTGACTGTAATTGCGTTCTGCTTTTGATAACGTCTTTGAGAAATAGGCAACAGGGGCTTCACTACCGTTTGGCAAAACGTGGCTTAAAATGGCACCCACTCCGAATGGGGATGCATCACATGTGATCGTTAAAGGCAAAGTCTCATTATATTGCATAAAAACAGCATCAGAAGTCAATAAATTTTTCACATGTTGAAACGCCTGTTCTTCTCTGTGTCCCCATACCCAGGTTGCTTTTTTGTCCAATAAACGATGTAGGGGTTCAGCTACGGTTGCTTTGTGACGTAGGAAAATGTTATAAAAATTGATAAGGCCTAGAAAAACCTGGAGGTCGGCCTTATTCTGGGGTTTTGGGGCATTCTTGATTGCCCTAAGTTTGTTATCGGTGGGGTGAATGCCTTGACTATCAATTAAATATCCCAAAAATTCTACATGATCTGTACATAATTGATACTTGTTTTTTTTTTAACTTTGAGACCTGAGTCCTTAAATCTCTGGAGAACCAACCTCAGGCGTTCCTTTAGTATTTTCCGAGTTGGGGCAGTGATTAACACATCATCAAAATATGGGACAACACCTTTTATCCCTTGTAATAGCCTTTCCATCAAACTTTGAAAGATTCCCGGGGCTACGCTCACTCCGAACTGGAGTCGGTTACATTGAAAAGCACCTCGGTGCGTAACGATCGTTTGGGCCTCTCCTGTTTTTTTGTCAACCAGCAGTTGTTGGTATGCCTGGACTAAGTCTAGTTTAGTGAAGACTTTTCTGCCCCCCAGGGAATGGAGGAGGTGTTGTACCACCAGTACCGGGTAAGCGTTTTGTTGAAGGGCGTGGTTCAGGGTGGCTCGGTAGTCCCCATAAATTCTTATCGATCCATCCAGCTTGATGGGTGTTACGATTGGGGTTTCCCAGGGAGAGTGATCGGTTGGTTCTAACAGACCCTGGGCTATTAATTTATCAAGCTGCTCGTCAATCTTTGGTTTAAGGGCAAATGAAACTCGACGAGGCTTAAGGCGGATGGGAGCTATTTCGGGATTGAGGTTAAATGATATCGGGGTCCCCTTGTACTCACCTAATTTTCCTGCAAAGACGTCCTGGAATTCGTGGACCAGGTCTTCTTCCCAATCGCTGCTGCAGATTCGGTGAATGCCAGCTACTTCAATTCTGAGTGGAGCGAACTATTGGAGGCCTAACAAACTAGGCCGATCCCTGTCAATTACAGTCAGGGGTAGGAATGCTGTACGGTTCTTAAATGATACCTGGATTCGGCTGGATCCAATGACCGGGATTCGATTTCCTTGATAGTCCTTGAGTATGAGTCTTTGGAATCTGAGGTCTTGCCTCCAGATAGTGGGGATGAGCTGCTTGAGGGTCTTCCAGGAAACCATCGAGAGGGACGATCCTGAATCGACTTCCATCAGGCAGGGCTGGTTTTCGATGGCCACTTTCACTCGGATCTTTTTGGCATCCAGAGATGAGGCGTGACGGATCGTGATCATTTGGTGAGCCTCTTCTCGCTTCATTGGGTGGTTTAGGGTTTTGTTTCTGTAGGAGTGGTTGTTCCATTGGTGATTCATGGGTTCTCTCTTCACGGGACGACTTCCCGTCGGTTGGCGATAGTTAGCCCCCCTCGAGGGCTGGCTGGGTCCTAGCTTGCTTCTACAGACCCGTCCAATATGGCCTGTTTTCCCACACACATGGCAGAGTGCGTCAAGGAATTTGCATTCTGACCGAGGGTGGCTTGCTCCACACCCGGCGCATTGGTACTGCGACTTCTGGCGTTGGTCTCGTTTGGACCGAAGTCGATGGACCTCTTCTTCATCGCTTTCTGACGACAATTCGAGGTCCTCGTGGTGGGCTGTTTCAAGCTGTCCCTCTGACTGAAGTGAAATTTCGTGGGCGCCTTGGCGAAGCGGGGCATGGGTGCAGCGCATTTGGGCAGCCGACTTCCTGGTTGCTTCTGCTGCAGTAGCTTCAGCGATGGCATCTTTAAGGCTTATGTCGCCCTTTGCCATTAGTTTACTCTGAGTGCCTGGTGCATCTAATCCCAGAACTATTCGGTCTCTTAGGGCTTCTTCTAGGTCGGCAAACTCGCATAGGCCTCCCAGATTCCAGAGATCCGCTATGAAATCAGCACACTTTCGCCCTTCCACTGACTTCTCTGATAAAATTCATGCCTTCTAACGAGCGTTGGCATGGTCGGTGCGTAGTGAGCCCTCAGCAGGGGTTCAAGGACGTCCCAGTCCATAGACTTTACTTCTGCTGGTTTTGCTAGTGCCTTGGCCATCTTGAATACAGTTGGCCCGCAATGAGTTAGGAATACCGCTCGTTTCTTTCCGGTAGTGGCATCCTTCAAACTGTTGGTCTCCAGAAACATCTGGAAGTGATCCATATATGAGTCCCAGTCTTCTTGTGCCGGGTCGAATGGAGCGGGTGGTATGATGCCGCCGGACATGGTTCCGCCGTTGATGCGTTTCAGTCACGTGCTCGGTTATAGTTCTTCATCGTTCAGTAAGCTCTGACGTCTCCACATCCCACCTTCGTCGCCAGAGTTATGTTCTGTGCATGGGCGTAAAGGAGGAAACGAGCCGGTGAACAGTGAACTTCAAACTCTTTATTTACATGTGAAAACAGTTCAGCTCAATGGCCGCAATGGGCCCCTTTATATAGGCAAACTCTTAACTATTTAACCAATGAAACACGGGGAGCGCTAGCTCCATTGACCAATGGGAGAGGCTTGTTAATAGCCAATCAGATTCTCCTGAATGGACCAATCCAATGTCACTATTATCGGCCAATCAGAAGTGCAGAGCCAGAATCCTGCACTTTGCTTCAAGCTCTTAATAATCTTTATTTAAGTATTTATTGATTCACAACACATTACATAGATCATCTCCATTTATATATTTATGTTCAGGCCACAGAAAAAAGGTTGGGGGTTTCCTATGGTCCTGAGACAATAAGTTGCTTGCTTCTGATCTAAGCAGCACATGGGTGAGGACATTTCCTGATAGAGATTGACCTAAAGTGAGTGGTTAGCTTAAAGCAGGGGTCTTCAAACTTGACAGCTTTAAGACTTGTGGACTTCAACTCCCAGAATTCCTCTTCCAGTCATTTAGTTCAGGAATTCTGGGAGTTGAAGTCCACAAGTCTTAAACTTGCCAAGTTTGAAGATCCTTGATCTAAAGATAAGGCTTTCTCTTTCACTCCTTCACTAGCACTGCAGCCATCAATAGGCCTTTAGCTGGCATCACATGATGAAAAGTTCTGTAACAATCTGACTCTGCTTCTTCTTTGTGCTAACACTGTCCACATTCATTACAATAGAAAATGAACATGCTGTAACATCTTTTCTGGGCTTCATTTGGCTATATTAAATATTAATTCATTACAGAGCGCAAGGAATGATAGCATTGCTTTCTAAAGTTCTAGCACCTCATTTTATTTTCTGCAACTGCAACTAATATCAATGATACTTGAAATAAAAGTGGCTCATTAATACAAATCCTGAATGTCTTAAAAACCTAATCTACCCTTACTAGTTGGGAGAATCTTGTGGATGGATTGTTTCTACATGGATGCCTGCTGCTGTCGTTTGCAGTAAATTTTAACTACATTTTCATATTTAGTTGAGTCAAGAGGAAAATGATATCTTGGAGATGAAAATGTTAGGTCACTGAACAGGTCACAAAAGATTAAAAATGAAACTGGGTAAAAATCAAGATGAGGTAAAAAGAATTATCCAATTTCTGTGAAACAATTTTAAAAATGGAGCCATGAAGACAGCATCAAGAGAATGAGAGTTGTTCATTAACATGCTCTAGTCCTGAATCTGGCTATTATTTCTTCTTAACACAAAGTCTAATTGGTGGGAAAATTATATACTAATCTATCTGATGAGATGATGGTATTAAGTATGGTGTATTAAAAAATGCAGGGGAGAATTAGAATAAAAATCAAGGGATAGTAAAAGATTTGAGAGATCTTTCAGATATAGCAGGCTTAACCTCAATAAAAATAGTTATGTCAGCATTTTAAGTGTTCCATATTCAGAGAAGTCAGACTTGCAAAATCTACTTCTAAGTGCTGAATTTGAAAAACTTGCAGAAAAGAAATGGGCACATAAGTGCAATCATTGTGGTTAATTTGCTGGTCATGGGAAGCAGAGTTTGAGGATTGTTTCTTTCTTGAAACTTCTTCTTATGCATCCTTTGGCCAAAGCAGGGTGAAAAAGTACAGCTGAGTAATTAACAGTTTTTGTGTATCTGAATCACAATTATCATTCAGAGTATGAAAAAAACATAGCCATGAAAGTGGGATAGAAGTCCTGCAGCAAGACTAATACAAACAGGGTGAAATGTTCTAACAGAGTTTTTAAAATTAAAATTAGTGTTAAAGTGGAATGAGATACAATGATGAGAGGAAGTGGCAGGGAGGAAGTGGGAGAGAGATACCACTAGTGTCCTTGAAACTACTGACTGCTAAAAGTACATTCAGGGTACTGTTCTTAAAAAACATTTCAAGGGAAGCCCAGTTCTCATTGGAACATGATTTTTTATTGGCCCAGAACTCTCTTCAAGTAAGTAGAGGAAAGAGTAAACCATTCATTTCTTGAATTTTACTTGAACAGCATTCTGGAAAAAGATGCTCCAAGTCATCTGAATTAACAAATAGGTATTACCTGCTGCATTTTTTCCATGTTGTTGGAAATTCCCTTGCTTTACCAATAAATTCTGTGGGCCATATGCATCTTGTGTATTTTGAGGCTACCGCTATGCACAGACTCTTTATAATAAATCATAGTATTTGTTCATCTAGCCCAGTGTAACTTTTCTTTTAATGGTTCAAGAAGATTTTTCTTTCTTTTGTTATCTTAATCCTTTCAGGGGATGGCAGGGATAAGAGTCAGTGGCTTTTTTTAAAATATAAAGCATACATTTTATTATTCTGCTATAGCAGCTGCAGAGGAGGGGGATTCTTCAGCATGAGCTGTCTACATAAAGCTTTGTTTATAGTTTGACAAGAGAATTTTATTTCTTAGAAATTCATGACAAAAATAAGGAATGTTGCCCAGGCTGAATATCTATTGCCTAAGTTTCAACTTTTCCACATCATTTGCATATCAGTCATTTAAGGGTCAATGATACAATTTGTAAAAGGATGATGCTAGCTTAAATACAAACTAATTACAGTGAAGAATGTTTACTTGGCAACCCTTATGCCCCTTTAATATACATTTGAACAAAAAAATCCAATTAGAGTAAGAAAATACAAGGACAATGAATGAACTGAATGAGCTTGTCACACATCATAAGAAGATTTTTAAAAGTTGTTTTTAGATAAGGAAAAAGAGGGATAAGCCGAATATGTTCTTCTCTATCCAATCACCCAAACAACAGCAGAGGATTTAAAATTCTTTGCCATGCTCTCAAGTAAATGATTCAGAAAGTCATTTACCTTGACATCATTCTAGATAACTCTCATCCTTTTGGTATAAAAGTGCATTGGAGAACAGATCTGTACAATTAAGTGAATCCCTTCATCTGTGATGTACATTCTGGTTAAGAAATTCTGCTTTATTACAGAAATCATGAATGTCCTTGAATGACCTCAATATTTATTCCACGCGGCAAAAGATTTGTAGGTGCACAATTTTAATTTTGAATCTTGTGTAATGCTTTTTTGTTTTCATAGAATGCATTGGAAATTAATTAGCATATTTTTCTTCTCCCTCCCCCCCATCCTTTTGGGGAAGAGGCAAAACAATATGTTGTATATTATAGAAATACTGCATTTACAGCAGTACTTAAGGATAAAACAACAGACCAAAGAGTATATGATTTTGACAGTAAAACAAGATAAAAAATATGGAAGAGATTCACAGAATATGTATCTACTAGAAGAAGAAATTAGATTCTTGGTCTAAAAATATAAAGTATAATAAGCTAAATAATGGTTTTGGAGAGACAGAAAGATTGTGCTCTATCAGATTTACTTACTCAATGTAATAAAAAATGCTAACTATGAAGAACTTGACAGAAAAACTTTGCTCCAGTTTAAAACTGCCTCTGGACTTGTCTGATCAGATAGTGCTGGCCCATTGGGTATCAAACAAGACTTTCTGCCTTCTCTTTGCTGAGGGCTCTTCTCTTAGCAAGAATCATTGCTTCTGCCACCTCCTCATATGATCTTGTTATAGAGCTGTTATTGCTGCTTTCTTCATCTGTGGCTCCATCAAACATTTCAAAAAAGGATGCTGCACTTTTATTTTTGATCTTTGATAAAATCATTTGAAGCACTTGAACATTAGAGTGGTTTTTTAAAAAGATTTTTGACATATTAAGAATAAATCCCTTTTTCTGCATAATTCATTTTCAGACCACATTCTGTGAATACTCCCTGAAAGCTCGCTGCATGCACAATCATCACAAATTATTTAATGTCGACTTCCGGGTTAAGCCCCCCTTGCCGATGGACCGGGGACCGTGACTGTCCATGGCTTCGGTTCATGCTCTTTTGTCAGAGAGCCCCAATCACTGTGGTTAGGGGCTGAAGCTGTCTTGGAGGGGTGATGGAGTAAGGGGAAGCCACCAGCCAGGTTGAGGGGAGCTGCATCTCCCTCCTCTGGGCTTGGCATTTTTTCCCCCAAAGACAACTGAGCGGTGGTCCAAAATGGCCACCCTGAAGAGGAGGACTTAGCTGGATTAAGATTTGTGCAGGATTGAAGAAGGAGGTGGACAACATAAGAACTGGGATAATTTGGCCCTCCAGCTGGGCATTGTGTTGATGCAGAGCTGAGGAGTGGATTGCCGCTCTGAAAGGCTCCGATTTTCGCTGTTTGGTGGCTTCCAGGAGCATGTTGGACCTTGGAGGGGTAGACAGATGAAAGAGAGGTGCTGTGATCCCAGAGATTACCAGAGAATCCCCTGAAAACCAGCAGCAGAAGAAGGAGATAATACAGATTGGAACCATAGACATGGCAGCCCAGCAGCTTAAAGAAGAAGGAAGGAAGCAAAGAGTGAAGAACAGAAAATTGAGTAGTGGAAAGGTAAACTTAAAGAAGATTTCCAGAATACTGATTTATACTACAAAGGGAAATTGAAAATTGAAACTCCAAACTGAACAGTGCAGCGAAGCGGCAGAAATATCAGAAGGAGTACTAACTAAAGAAATGGCAGTAATTTGTGCTGAGTAATGGAGCGCTGAAAACAGAGGAGCTGAAGGGTGGGACAACAACATTTACTTTTACTTTGGGAGTTGAAAAGGTGGTTGTATAACTATATTTTTTGGTGATTGACATTTGAGAATTGTAGGAAGAAAGAGAATGTGACAGTGATGTGTCCAAGTGAGACAGAGAGATTGGAAGAACAGCTGAGAGTAAAAACTTGAAAAGAGAACAATTGACACTTTGAAAGATTTAAGGAAAGGATTGAGGAAAGAAACCTTATAATTGCAATATTTGTCTAATAACTGTAATAAAGAAAAAAGGAAGAAATAAGATAACTAAGATTTATAAGTGGAACTTGGACTGTGTAGAAAAAAAGAATAAATGAGCAAGAAGAAGAAGAAGCCAAAATAGAAAGGAGAAACGAAATGGTGGAAATGACTGTGCAAATTTAAAGAGGACATTTTGAACTCGAACTAAGAACTGTAATAAGGTATTTATCTGAAGAAGAAGAAGAAGAAGAAGAAGAAGAAGAAGAAGAAGAAGAAGAAGAAGAAGAAGAAGAAGAAGAAGAAGAAGAAGAAGAAGAAGAAGAAGAAGAAGAAGAAGAAGAAGAAGAAGATCATCCATGGACATCATTCAACTGGTCAATCATAGATGTAACTAAATAATATTGGTAAAACATAATCTTAATAGATATATATGTGTTAGAATATTGAATTAAGAATACTGGTGAATAATTTTTGAATAACTGGACAATTGAAAGTGTGTTGTATAAATATAGAACTCAAACCTTCAAATAATAATTGTATAGTAAGAAATTGAGGTATTTTTATTCTGAGGTAAGCATATAACTAATAACTCAAAAGAAATAGATTAATTGATATTTATATATAGATAAGAATTTAATTACTTTAATGAATTGGCTGCTTTAAATTAATTAATTAAGCATATACTGTTGATTTTGTAAGTAAATATATCTGTATTTGATTAATATTGAATTCTCTTAAGTATTGTAATAGTTGAATAAGTTCAATAAGAAAAAATAGAAATAAGAGCTGATTGTGATTTTCCATAAATAGAATTTTGGTAATTAATAATATAATAATATGTGTATTAATATTACTATTGAACTGAAAAGGAGAGAAAAATAGTGCTCTACTAGGAATAGTTGATGGTAGATTGGAAAGAGCTGCTACAGATAGTTAAAATGGCAACAACATCAATTACAAATGTAAAATCAGGAAAGAAAACTACAACGATATCTTCACCTATGAGGCAGAGATCTATAGATGCAATGCTACTGGCAGAAAAAATTAGTTCAGCTCAAAGCCTGCAGACAGTACAGGCAACGCTCACTATGATGCAGGAAATGATGGCAAAAACCCACAAATTGATAGCGAGGAACCATGAAGATATGAAAACAGAGATGAGAACTGAAATAGGACAAGTGAAAAATGAAATACAAAATTTGAATAGTAAGATTGGAAAGATTCAGGAAAAAGTGATAAAAAATGAACAGAAATTAAATTTAGTAGTGGCAAGAGTGGAGATAGTGGAGAAGAAATTAGAAGATTCAGAACAAAATTGGAAAGTGCTCTACTGCAAGCTCTGGGATTCAATGGTACACATGGAATTAGAGAAGGCATTATTTCATCTTAGGTTTCAAAATGTGGCGGAAGACGAAAAGGAAGATTTACATGCAATTATGACGAATCTGATAGTGGCAGCTTTACAGAAACCCAAAATAGAAATTGAAAATGATGTAGACGAGGTCTACAGAGTATATACACACTATGCAAGGAGACCTAGACTACCCCAAGAGGTTCATATTCGATTTGCGAGGAAGATAACACGAGACCTGCTCTATAGTAAGACCAGAGATGAATCACCTGTATACAAAGATCATGGAGTGGTTATCCTGAAACAAATACCTAGGAGAGTCAGAGAGCAGAGAAGGGGCTACCAATTTTTATCAACTCAGCTTATTAGAAATGGTGTTCCATTTAGGTGGCTCACCCCAGAGGGGCTTTTAGTTTCATGGCAGGACAAAAAATACAAAATTGATACAATTGAAAAAGCACAGGAATTTCGTGAACAACACCTAGGACCCGAGGAAGAACAAGAAAGTAGAGACGACCTAAATACAAGAAGCCAAGAGGAACAACTCTCTGGAAAAAGAATCTGATTCACACTCTGAACCCCAAAATCTTAGAGAAGAAGGGGAAGGCAACAGACAAAGAAAAAGAGAGCCTAGAACAAGAAATGAAACGAGAAATGCTCACACAATCAGTGACACTGATAGAAAAATCACTTTATTTTCAGTCAATATCAATGGTTTAAATCTATCATCAAAAAGAAAACAGATATTTGAGAAATTTAAAAAACAAAATGCTGACATAACTTGTATCTAAGAAGTACATATTCCAGACAATCAAGCAGACCTCTTAAAGAATATAAATTTGGGTAAAATGTACTCGGCACTTGCAAACCAAAAAAAAGGGGGTATTGTAGTATATGTAAAGGATTGGTTGCAACATAAACAAATATACAAAGATCAAGAAGGGAGAATGCTCTTTATAGAAATAAATGTAAATCAGAAAAAGATGCTATTAGTCACAATATATGCCCCAAATACAAACCAAAAAGACTTTTATAATAGGCTTCACCGTAAGATAATAGAATTTGAGTATGCTAATGTATGCATTGTAGGAAACTATAATGCAGTCCCAGACAAAGATAAAGATTATAGAACTTCTAAAAAAAAAGGAATCATCTTTTAATAATATGGTAAGAGAACTTAACTTGAAAGATGTGTGGAGAGAATTAAATCCAAATAAAAAACAATATACCTTTTTTTTGAACCCCCACCAGTCTTGGTCCAGAATAGATCAGATATGGATGGATCCTGGGTTCATGGAGAACATTGAAAGGATCAAGATTTTGCCAAATCTATGGGCGACCATAATCCCATTCAAATTAAATGGAAAGGAAAGAGAAAAATTGGAAGATGGACATTTAACAATACCATATTAAGAGATAAAGAATATATTGAAATGATAAAGAAAGAATTGAATGTATTTTTTGAAGTAAACAAAAGAGAACATACCTCTCTACAGAATCTTTGGGATATGGCCAAAGCCTATGTGAGAGGTCTAACTATTGCTTATAGTATTAAAAAGAATAAAGAAAAAAGACAGCAACAAAACATATGGAGGGAGAAACTGAAAGATTTGGAAATTATTAGACAAAAGGACCCAAACAATTCAAACATTAAGAAAGAAATTGATCTGGTAAAATATAAAATAAATTTAAATGTACAGGAAGATTTGGCCCAAAAAATTAAATTAGCAAAACAATATTATTTTGAAAATGCAAATAAACCGGGGAAGTGGTTAGCCCATAAAATTAAAAAAGAACAAGAAAAGAGAATGATCGTAGCTCTCCGAGATCAGGAAGGGCAATTATGCACGCAGACCCAAGAAAAGAAAGAAATTGCTAAGGAGTTTTTTTTATGAAATTGTATAAACAGGAAGAAATACCAGAAGAATCTATTGATCAATATTTGAATGAAAAGAACTTGCCAGAAATTACTGATGAAGAGAAACAAAATTTGAATAATAAAATATCTATAGAAGAAATTAGGAAGGCAATTGAAACACAAAAAGCAAATAAGAACCCTGGCCCAGATGGAATTCCTTTGGAATTCTATAAGGAATTCCAAGAAACAATAGAGGAGATATTGGTGGACTTGTACAATGAAGCCCTGGAGAATGCTAACATGCCTAAACCATGGTTGGAAGCATATATTACCCTTATTTATAAAGAACAATCAGACCCACAAAAAATTCAAAACTATAGATCAATATCACTTTGAAATGTAGATTACAAAATAATGGCTACAATACTGGTGGAAATATTAAAGAGAGTATAAAGTAGAATTATCCACACTGATCAGAATGGCTTCCTCCCCATAGGCAAATAAAAACAAATACAAGAACCATTATGGATATATTAGAATATTATGAAGTACACTCAACCAAGACAATGGCATTGATATTTTTAGACACCAGAAGGCTTTTGACAACCTGAATTGGAACATCCTTATTAAACAATTGAGAGGCATGAAATTTGGTGAAAATTTTACAGGATTTATTAAGACAATTTATAACATGCACACGCAAAAATATTAATAAATGGGGAAAATACAGATACCATAAAGATAAATAAGGGAGTAAGACAAGGCTGCCCCCTAGCTCCTCTACTGTATATATTGGCATAAGAGACTCTCTTAGCAGAAATTAGGCAAAATCAAGAGATTAGAGGACTAAAAATTTAAAAAGAGGAATATTAAATCCAGGCATTTGCCGATGATATGGCATTTATATTAGAACTCTTAGAAACGAGCCCTATACTACTAAGAGAAATAGAAGAATATGGAAAGATGGCAGGGTTAAAAATTAATGAAGAAAAAACAAAAGTGTTAACAAAAAACCGTACAAAGGAGCAGAAGGAAGAACTAGCAAATAAATTAAGTATGCAGGTGGTAAATAAAGTAAAATACTTAGGGATCTGGTTGACTGCTAGATGTTCGTCGATTAAAAAAGATAACTATGATAATTAATAACGCAAATAGTTAAAGATTTAGATAATTGGGCCAAATTGCAGTTATCACTATTGTGACATATTTTGACAGTCAAAATGAATATTTTGCAAAAACTGTTGTTCCTGTTTCAGACAGTGCCAGTCAAGTTGGAAAAGAACTTTTTTGTAGAATTAAACAAATGTATATCTAAATGTATAGGGCAGAGGAAAAAAAACTCAGAGTAAAATATAAATTATTACAGGATGCCAAGAAAAAAGGAGGATTTGGCCTTCCAGATTTTGAATTATATTATGATGCTGCTATAGTAAACTGGCTTAAGGATTGGGTTAAATTAGAAAATAGAAGGTTATTAGTGTTAGAAGGCTTTGATCTCCAACTTGGCTGGCACGCCTTCATGTGGGATGGAAAATCTAAGCAATATTTATATTTCCAAAGGCACCATGTAAGAAATGTGTTGTTCAATATCTGAGGAAAGATTTTAAAAAACCACTACCAAAGGTTCCATTGTGGCTATCTACATTGGAAGCAGTCACATATCCAAATCTATTGGATTATGAAAATATTGTCAGGTATAAAGATTTAATACATGATACTGGAGAGCTTAAAAATAGGAACCAAATACAAATTCAAGGAAAGGAGATAGCATGCCAGTCCTTTGCACATCTGGCAAACAAATTACAAATTAACCATGTCAATCTCATATAAAGAAAACTTATATAAAATGGTTCATCGCTGGCACCTACCTCCTGCGAGACTGGCTAAGATGTTCCCCAACCTACCACCCAACTGTTGGAAATGTAACTACGCACAAGGAACATATTTTCACATGTGATGGACTTGCCCATGTGCTCAGAAGTTTTGGAGAAATATTAGAAATTTGATTTTAAATATAACAAAACAAAATTTAAAACTTGAACATGAAAACTTTCTGCTAAGTATGATAGATTTAAACATGGAGAAAAAATATCAATATTTAATTTTTCACATCATAATTGCAGCCAGAATAACCTATGCACAAAACTGGAAACTGTCTTTCATTCCTTTAGAGGATATGGTAATTAAAAAAATACATGAATGTGCTGAGATGGATAGCCTAACCAAATTGTTAAAAAATAAACAATATAGTGACTATTATGAAATATGGAACATTTGGTATGATTGATTAAAGAAAATGTAATATTTGATATTTGGATAAGTTATGGAAATGACAGAAGATGTACATTTAATTATAAACTATATAGGAACAGGAAAGAAAGAAATATGGGAATTGTAAAATAATGGAAAATTGTTTATTTAGAATACATAGGGATAATTGTTAATAAATTAAGAAAGGGGATTCCGCACTGATATGAGAGGTAATAAGAATGTATTTGCAATTACAAGTTATCTAGAAAATAAGGGAATATAGACCATTGAGAGGACGGAAGAGCGCTGATATATTTTTTTTAGTAGATGAATGCATGTTCTTATTTTTGTTGTTACAAGAAAGATCAATGTTTATTATATATATATTGAAATAATTGAAATGAATTGTAAAGATGTTTTAAAATGAGATTAATATCTGTGACCAGGACTAGCTAAATGGATTAATTGCTTTTTCTTCTATTTTTTTGGTATTATAAATAAAACTCTGTGAAAGTAAAGGGGAAAATATACTGCAGAATCTGACTGAAAAGTACAATGTTATGTAGCTCTTTTTTTAGGGAATGATTATTACTATAACTAATTAAAATAAATGTATATTGGGAATTAAGATGAGGGAATTAAGGTATATTTAAACCACTGAGGTGACACTCCCAAATTAGTAAAAGGGGACGGGAACATGTTCTATTTTGTGTGTAAAAGTCTGTATTAATCTAGAATCTAAGGAAAGAATATGCGATGGAATTGCAAATCTGACAGGTAAAAGAATTAAAAGATAATAAGTATGAAAATATATGGGAATTATTAGTGATTTAAGTATGAAAAGAGTATCATGGAAAAGATCACGCTTAAAAGAAATGTTAATGTTTAAGAAATATTTGAAATAAATTGAAATGAACTGAGAAGATGTTTAGAATGAAAGTAATATTAATGAGCAGGATTAATTGTTTGTTCCTTTTCTTATGTAAAAGTTGGAGAATTAAGTTAAAAAGATAGGAAGTTGAATGTAGAAAATGAATAGATAATTATTGTCATATTTGCATATGGTGGTGACCCGGAATTATGTTGTACACCGAAAAGAGCCTTTTTTTTTATTTTGGAAAAATTGAATAAAACTATAAAATTATTTGATGTCCATATTTAATTACTGAAAATAGAAGCAATTATTGACAAAAATAAGGTAAGGGGCTTTCCTTTACTAAATATGTTCAAATATGTTTCGAAGAGGACTTTTTTGAAATATTTTAGCTGAGTTCCATAGAATTTAGAGATGAACTATGACAGTAGAGAGTAAATTAAATGCCCTTCTATTTCTAGGATTCTAGTTATATTTTTTATCTCAACATTTCACATTTAATCATATTTGTTGCTTTGTAAGTACCAGAGTTTAGAATTTGATAACTCTGTGAAATAGCATTTAATCATTATATAAGACAGTATCTATATAATCTAAGGTTAGAATCACAAGCATAATTGTTTTCCAAGTACCAAGAATCACAGTCTGTTCTGCCTCAAATGTCATCTGTAGAAGGTGTATGTCTTTTCTTTTATAATAAGGTGTTGTTCTGAAGCCTTGTTTTTATGTGTTCTGTTATTACTTGCAGCTTTCACTGAGTCACTATCAATTTTACCTTGACCTACATAGCATTTTATACTTATTCCAAGATACATTTCTTTTGCAATTTTACAGAGATATCACCTTGCCTGGGTTTTTTTTTTCAACCAACTCATTCATATACAGGGATCATAGCTTAAAAAGTATACCAACCTTTTTTTTTTTTTTTTAATCCTGATACAGATTTGAAGGCCTCAGTAATAAAGTATCACTTCTATCATATTCTGATGTCCAATAAAAGCTGATGGCAGAAAATGTAATACAAACATAAAGAAAATGTATTATGTGTTACATAAACTTTATGCCCTCCTCCTCCTCACTCTTTGTTTGGAGCACCCTAATTTCCTTGACTGAACAAATCACTGTATATTTAGGACACACTTAACTGGTTCATAGGAAATGTTAATGTGTCCTGCAATTATCCCAATTAGCTGCAAGGTTAAAGTGAGCTAAGGTTAAACTGACCTCCTTCAGAAGAGCTGTGGTGGCACAGTGATTAGAATGCAGGACTGCAGGCTAACTCACTGCTCACTCCAGGAGTTCAATTCTGACTTCAGTTCTGACTCAGAAGGTTCCATCTTTCTGAAGTCAGTAAAATGAGGACCCAGATATGCTGTCCCTGTAAACCACTTAGAGAGGGCTGTAAAGCACTATGAAGTGGAATATAAGTCTGCTATTGCTATAACCCAGACAAATATGGGACAGTTAGTTAGTTAGTTAGTTGGTTAGTTTAGTTAGTTAGTTAGTTAATTAGTTAGTTAATCCTCCAAGTGTTGGAGCTAAAAAGGCAAGTTCTCTGTCATGGAACACATTGCCTTCCATAAGGATAATCTGCAGGAGCCAATAAATCTTCTAGTATGATTATGAGCTGAATTATCACAATGGGGAAACACAGAATTGATGGATATCTGTTAGTATATTCTGTTAGTATATTCTGCAAAATGTCATTGGATTGAATGATCTTTTCACAAATCTCTAAATCCAAAATTGAAAACAATGATGTGAAGTAAATTTCTTGTTTTGCCTTGGAAGTAGCTACAGGTTATGTTTTCCTGATTTGACTGAAAATGCAGACTTTGGTTTGCATAAAATCAGAAATCAGATAGGGATTTGAAGCTTTGGAGAAAAGGGGAAAGAATACATGATATCCACTGTTGATGTTTAGTGGCAATTAAGTCTCCAATATTATTTAAGATACTCATTAGATTAGATGAAAGTTTGTTTCCACCGCCCACTAAATCATAGTATAGAATAACTAAATAGATTAAATGCATCAAATCAAATCAGATGCTTTCAAATTAATTTAAACATTCAGTAGAGTTCTATGCATTTAGTCACATATATTTATGGTATCTAAGATTCCATGAAATTAATTGGAATCAATTTGATAAATCGACTTATATGTTTGATACAAAGTAATTTTGAATGGAATCATGTCTGATTAGCATATTTCTAACACACAATGTATCATTCAGTTCTCTACCATTTAGGCACCCAATTTGTTCAAGAAATGTGAGTTTTTATTTTAAACTTGAATAAGGGTCTTCTCTACAATGATAATCACTTTTATAGCCACTTTTCAGCCAATAACATTTTAAGAATACTTCTTGAGATTCAGGATATAATAAACAGCCATCAATATCAGTAATCTTAATAGGCTGCTCTTCCATTTAATTTCTCTTTTAAACCATACAAACTAGTTGTCATTACTGCTGCTGCAACATTTTGTGTTGCATAAATAATTATTTCCTTCTGACAGCCTTGAATGACCTTATATTTACATGCAATTGATGCTCCTGATTTCTGATACTGAAAGAAATGAAGAATAAAATTGTCATTATACAGTTGCAGGGCTGCCTATCTATAAGATTGTTCTGTTTGCAGGATCCAATCTGGGTTGGTCATCAGCGGTTTTGTCTTCCAGAGCTTTTGGACTCTTGCTGGAGCTCATCTTCTGGGAACTTCTCTCTAGCAAAGTGTGTGCTATTCTATGTGTGGTATGTGATAGGTAGTGTATGTTGTATGTGGTTTTTAGAAGTTGATTGGGGTGTGTTGATGATTGTTTTGTTTCTCCAAATGTCTACAGAATGTTATCATTAGTATTTATTTCCTCTACTTGGGATAAAGTGCATTTTTTCATGAACACTTTATATGATGTATTTGATGCAGCATAAACCTTTTGGAGCCATTCTTAATCATGCAAAAATTATGTCCTTAGCATTTATGAATACACGCATAGATACTCACATGTTTTACCATTTTTACATAGACATATGCATGAATAAACCAAAGTGATCTATTTTTGTGGTTGTTTCTTCTACTTGCATTCCCTGAGATATAGCTATTTTTCAAAGCCTATAAGATATGAGACACAATACAAATGCATGAGCAGAGGAACCTGTAAGTTGCAACCTATGGGAGAATTTATACTAAACGACATCTCTTCAATAAATGTAAACAAAATGAAACCTAATAATAGCTTTTCCCGCATTCAAACTCTCTTCTGTCCTTCCAGGAATAGGCTAAGCTAATTTATAGCCATCTCTCAGAAGTAAATTACCGTATATACTCGAGTATAAGTCGACCCGAATATAAGTCGAGGCACCCAATTTTACCACAAAAAACTGGGAAAACTTATTGACTCGAGTATAAGTCGAGGGTGGGAAATGCAGCAGCTACTGGTAAATTTCAAAAATAAAAATAGATGCCAATAAAAACTTTCACTAGGACAGTTGAGAATAAGTTTGATGTTCACAATTTCCTCTTTGAAAGAGACCAGTAAATAGGGAACAAGAAGATGAAGAAAAAGAAGTGTGTTTTTTCACACTTTTCACACTGAAGTGAACAAAAATGGCATCATAGGAACAAGCTTATTCTCAGCCCAAAGGTTTGTTTCTGATTTCTTCCCTGATTTAAGGGAAATTTGGGAAATGATCTCACTATCATGAAAGGTTTGATTGATTCACTAATGCAAAAGATGATGATGATGACAGTGGTAGGCAGGAGTCACTCTCTCCCTTGCAAGAAAAAACCAAGAGCCGTTCTTATGATATCTCTCTCTCTCTCTCCCCCCTCCTCCCCCTCCTCCCGAGTGGACTGAAAGCAGCTGGAGCTGAGGAAATGAAACTGAGTGGAGCGACCTCCACTCGCGTTGCTTTCTCAGCCTAAAGCTCAGAAAAGCCTCCTCCTCCCCCTCCCCCTCCTCCCGATTGGACTGAAAGCAGCTGGAGCTGAGGAAATGAAACTGAGTGGAGCGACCTCCGCTCTCATTGCTTTTTCAGCCTAAAGCTCAGAAAAGCCTCCCCCTCCTCCTCCCCCTCCCCCTCCTCCTGAGTGGACTGAAAGCAGCTGGAGCTGAGGAAATGAAACTGAGTGGAGCGACCTCCACTTGCGTTGCTTTCTCAGCCTAAAGCTCAGAAAAGCCTCCCCTTCCTCCTCCCCCTCCCCCTCCTCCCGAGTGGACTGAAAGCAGCTGGAGCTGAGGAAATGAAACTGAGTGGAGCGACCTCAGCTCGCGTTGCTTTTTCAGCCTAGAGATCAGAAAAGCCTCCCCCTCCCATGCTTAAAAGTTGCAAAGGAAACACGGAAGCAGGGAAGCGGCTGCCCAGCTTCGGAGCTCCACACCATTTTTTTTTCAGAGGGGAATCTGACTCGAGTATAAGTCGAGGGCGGTTTTTTCAGCACAAAAAATGGGCTGAAAAACTCAACTTATACTCGAGTATATACGGTAATTCTTCATTCTGATTTGAAGAAAATCACATAATGACTTGGAACCAACAATAAAAGCTACTTTGCCTCAGGTCTTTGGGAAGGTGAATTAATTGACTGTCATTCACGAGGAATGGATTTATTTGAGGCAGGAGAGCTGCTCACAAGCTGAGAAACAGGTTGCCTGAAATTGAGGTGTTTGCTACCAATTATTACTGTGAATAACAAAAAGAAATATTTACAACAGCTGCTTACTTTTAAGAAAGCAAGATATATGCCTAAACCATAACAAAACACAAAAAAGAGAAAAAGGAATGTTTTAATAAAAGAGGAGGTGGGAGACCTGTCTTTTCTTTATTTATGACAAGATAAGGGACATAGAAGCCCAACAAATAATATATTCCTTTATTGTGTAGATTTTTAACTTTTTTTAACACTCTTTTTCACTCAGAAGATAATACATAACATTGAAATAATAAATTGTAGGATGGAAAATCAGTTTCTCTGGTTGGACTGGCATTTTAAAATGAGTATAATGGTTGTATAATATGTTCATTATTTTGTTTATTTTTGTTGTTCATCAAACAGTCAGATGTTTAACTTGGTTTAGCATTTTTGTCTAAATATCAAGTACTTTCTGAGGACTTGGGGTAGGTAGACATGGATATTATTATTAATAATTTTTGTTAGATTATCTTTATTATTAATGTTTAGTTCTTATTAAAGCCAGAGTATTTCATTTCTATCTCCAACTAAAGCAGGGAAACAGTTTTGAGTATGTCCAGATACTTCTGATTTCAGTTCACTATTTTCAACTATGGGTTTATTGTTTCCAAATCGGTTTCTTAAAAGAAATAAGGATTTGTATAGGCTACCAGCCTCCTTCAAATTTGTTTGCCATTATGGACTAAAACAGTTCTCCTACTCTGCAAAAGAAGCAAAGCACAACAGATTGCAGAAAATTATCTCATGGCTTCTTCCATCTATATCTCTCCCCCCCCCCCCCCAGATTCAGTTCACAATTGCTATGAGTAACATTGTCACTACAATGATCTAATACATATCAATTTTATAGAAGACAATGCTGAAAAAGCACTACGCAATCTAAAACCATCTCTATTTATTGGACCAGATGGAATATGTGCCTACTTCTTTAAAAAGCTATCCATTGCCATAGCTGAACCTCTAAGCAAAATCTTTGAAAATTCCTTCAGGACCAGTTCCTTGCCAAAAGCCACATTCATCCCCATCTTCAAAAAGGGAGACCCCAGCCTAGTTGAAAATTACAGACCAAACTCTTTATGCTGCATCACCTGTAAACTCATGGAATCAATTATTAACCAATCCATTATCCTCCACTTAAGGACAAACAACCTACCCTCTCATGAACAATTTGGTTTCGGAAAAAAACTATCCTGCAATCTGCAACTCTTACACTGCAAAAACATATGGACTATACAACTCGATCAGGGCAAAGCAATAAACATAATCTACATAGACCTCTGTAAAGCCTTTGATTCAGTGGTACATGACAAACTACTACTAAAACAAAAATCTAACAATATCTCTGGACACCTGCATACTGGATAGAAGCATCCCTGTCAAACAGACAACAAATGGTCAAAATTGGGAGTGTCCTATCAAATTATGTTCCTGTCAACAGTGGTGTCCCCCAAGGCAGTGTTCTAGGACCAACTATCTTCATACTCTACATAAATGACCTCTGTGATCATATTAAGAGCAACTGCATCATCTTCGCTGACGATGTAAAGCTATTCAACACCAGACAATACTGCTACCCTTCAGTATTACTGCTACCAGAGACAATACTGCTACCCTCGTCTATGTATCAGAATGATCAAACAAATGGCAACTTCAAATCTCAACAAACAAATGCTCTGTCTTACATATTGGCAAAAAAAAATAAATCAGAAAATAAAATACAGGCTGAATAATTAAGACCTTGTTGATGATCCAAACTCTGTCAAAGACCTTGGAGTATTCATCTCTAATGATCTAAGTGCTAGAGCCCACTGTAATTACATAGCCAAAAAGGCATTAAGAGTTGTTAATCTAATCTTACGTAGCTTTTTCTCTGGTAATATTACATTACTAACTAGAGCATACAAAATATTTGCTAGACCAATACTCGAATACAGCTCATCAGTCTGGAACCCACATTATGTATCTGATATTAACACAGTTGACTAAGTCCAGAGATATTTCTCAAGAAGAGTTCTCCACTCCTTTACTCGTTGCAGAATACCTTATGGCACCAGACTTGAAATTCTAGACCTAGAAAACTGTACCACCTTTGGTCCGATCTAAGTATTGTAAATAAAATCATACACTGCAATGTCCTACCTGTCAATGAATACTTCTGCTTCAACCATAACAATACAAGAGCAAACAATAGATACAAACTCAAGGTTAACCGCATCAAACTTGATTGCAGGAAATACAACTTCAGCAACAGAGTGGTCAATGTCTGTGGAATACTCTACCTGACTGTGGTTTCTTCCCCAAACTCCAAAAATTTCAACCTTAGACTTTCTACTATTGACCTTACCCCTTTCCTAAGAGGTCTGTAGGGGGCATGCATAAGCGCACCAATGTGCCTACCGTCCCTGTCTATTGTTTCTTTTATTTTTTTATTTTTCTTATATGTATCCATGTATTCATAACTATGTTTTTACTTATACCTATTATCTTGTAAGCAATTGACAAACCAACTAAAATAAAAAAATCATTATTTGTCATTATTGAATGTTTAATCATTCTGGGACCTGGAATCCTACTATTTCCAGTTGTATCACTGGATACAAGTATCAAAACATCTGAGACAACTGTATTTTTTAATGCTCACATTATTTTGTATAAAAAAAATATAAGAGCTACAGCTGCATATGATAAAATCATGGGACTTTTCATAGTTCTATTCTATGTCACAAAGAAAGCTTTACAGACAATTAATGTTCTTGTGCTACAAACATGAGAGTTGTTTAAAAATATCTTTTATAACTTCAGTGGATATAAAACCTTGATTTACTTGCCAGCTATCTTCCTCAGCATAATATAAGTGAAAATTATGGCTCTATTTATGTCATTTCAGCAATAGATTTATTTATTTTTATTTATTTATTTGTATCCTACCTTTATTAATTTTACAAATAGCTCAAGGCAGTAAACATATCCCACACACTTTCCACCTTCTATTTTCTCTACAATAAAAACCCTGTAAAGTGAATTGGGTTCAGAGATATTGACTAATCTAAAGTCACCCATCTGATTTTATATTATTATTTTACTTTGCACTAAAATGTAGCTATTTTAATATATATAGTATTGTAGCAACAGTTGTTAAATATACTACCCATATTCAGCATAATATATTCAGTAGTATTTTTGAAAAGAGCAAGAAAGTCTAATTGTTTTTATCATTAGAATGCATTTAGGAATATGGGTAGGGAACAGGCAGAGAATAGTTAAAACAGAAAATGAGCATGCCAAGAATACCTACATTTTTCTAATTTTTTCAATTCCTGAGTTGAATCCTAATTTTAGTTTTAATATATTTACTGAAAATTAGTGAGAAAAATACAGCAGGTTGAACTCCCTTATTTTAGCATGTTTGAACAGTGGAACAAATGAAACTGTCTTTTTCAAATAAAAGATTATATTTCAGTTAACCAACACAGTATTTTTCCTCTCTTTATCTATCCAAATTAATATTCACAAAAAAGAAAACAAAGTTTGGTATCATTGTTAATAGTCCATAAGAGGTAAATCAACAAAGAATGATAACTCTAAATAAGGGTACAAGAAGTCAGTATTATTTGCTTTTAGTTTTTTCACAATATATTTATTTATTAGATTTTTTGGACATTATATTAAGTAAATATGACTGAATCAACTACTTTCTTTGGACAGAAGTCTAATAGAAAGAAAATATGGTTCTACATAGTTGTCTGTTATCAGAAGCAGTTCCTGATATTATGTGGAATGTTCACATGTGTACCTTTATTTATACCAATAGGTCCACAGAAACAATATTCAGGTCAGTGGTGGTGTTAAGTTTTGAGCACGGGCGAGAAAGAATGGAGACAAGCCTCTGAACGGTGAACTTCAGCTCTTTATTTACATTGTGACTACTCCCTCAATAGCAGTTAAACCCGCCTTATAAAGGCAAAACCTGTAACTTTTAACCAATAATGAGCTAGGAGCGCTAGCTCTTATAACCAATAGAAACTCTCTGTTAAGGGCCAATCGGATTCCCCGGATGGGCCAATCCAGTCCGGCCGCTTAACAGCCAATCAGAAGTGCAGGGCCAGAACCCTGCACTTAACTCCAAGCTCACACTTTATTAAATCTTTATGCATACACAACAGGTGGGATTCATTTTTTTTTTTTTACTATCGGTTCTGTAGGCATGGCTGGGGAAGAATACTGTAAAATCTTCATTACCACCCCACTCCAGGGGAAGGATACTGCAAAATCTCCATTCCCACCCCACTCCAGGGGAAGGATACTGTAAAATCTCCATTCCCTCCCTACCCCATTAACCTGCTTTCCAGCTCCATGCTCCTATTCAGGGCAACAAAAGAAGACCCAACTGATCAGCTGGGACTTAGGAGGCAGAGAATAGATGGAGGCAGAGCCAGTCAGAGGTGGTGTTTGCCAGTTCTCCAAACTATTCAAAATTTCCACTACTGGTTCTTCAGAACTGGTCAGAACCTGCTGAATACCACCTCTGATAACTTGGGTTCCATTTTTGCTCTCAATCAGTAATCTTGGGGATCACTTCCCCCCCAAACCCCTCAGAAATATACTAATATGATAAAACCATTCAGAGAGGCTTGGAGGAGTGCCAAGGTAGAACTGCCATGGAGATACTTTTGATATTTTTATAAATGGTCCTACTGAAAGTAGCTCTTCTGTTCTACAATGTACTTTGCAAACAATAACAGAGGTTTTTAGAACACATTTTATCCTTCATAAGATCATGATTTGTTTTCTGAATTTGGAATGCCTGTTTTGTATCCTTCAATTTTGCTTCCTTTTTTAAGATTCGACAACCGGCATCTTTTCTCTTCTTCCTTTCTTTGTTCCTAAAGCTTAATGGCTATCTAATAGCATGAAATATCTTTTCATTTTTCTTCAGCTGTTTCACTTCTTTTGTTCATAAATTATTTTTATTGCTTTCTTATAGCAGCTGGACATTCTGCTACTATTAGAAGATAAAATTATGATTATAAATGTCAAAAGAAATAATAGAAATCATTTAAATATTCTGGCCAGAGAACTATCAGAGCATGCATTCACCTCCATATACCACAATCAAAACTCAAATACAAATCAAATACAGCTCATCTGTCTGGTATCCGCACTGTATATCAGACAATTGAGCAAGTCCAGAAATATTTCACGAGAAAAGTACTACACTCCTCTGCTCACAACAGAATACCCCACACCACCAAGCTTGAAATTTTGGGCTTGAACAACCTAGAACTATGACACCTATTGTTGGACTTAAGTGTAGTACACAAAATTATCTGCTACAATGTCCTACCAGTCAATGACTACTTCAGCTTCAACTGAAACAAAACAAGAGCACACAACAGATACAAACTCAATGTAAACTGCTCCAACCTCGATTGCAGAAAGTACGAATTCCGCAGCAGAGTGGTCAATGCCTAGAATGCACTACCTGACTCTGTTGTTACATCCTCAAACCCCCTTAAACTTTCTACTATTGACCTCACATTCCTAAGAGGTCTGTAAGGGGCATGCATAAGTGCACAATCGTGCCTACTGTCCCTGTCCTTTTGTCCCCATTTATTCATACCTATTTTCTGTATTCATACTCATGTTTATTCTTATACCTATTATCTTGTAAATGATTGACAAATAAAATAAATAAATAAATAAAATAAATCTTCCACTCAAATCAATCTATATTGGTCAACAACATTGTCACAAGGCAATCAAAGTCTTGTCTGAATAGGATGGAATAAATTAACAACTAACTGGTCTTCTTTGTAACTGCAGGATTGTGTAATCTTAGCTCTTTTTTGAATTAATAGTTCACATAAAAGGCTGTAAAGTAATACATATTAATGCATATGTAAGAGAGTGAGGCCTACTGAATGGACAGTTGACTTCTGAATGCATCTAAACAACGTTTTGTTATCAATGTATCTTTCTTGGTAACAATTTTTATTTATAACTTTCACCAGAACAGTTTCCAATGGAAGCTCCCATGACAATGAAATACTTGACTGGAGTGAGACAGTTTCTGCCCTCCTGCAATGCCTGGAGACTGTAGGGATCTGGATGGGAGACAATAGATTTCATCTGAACCTTGGAAAGGCTGATTGGCTTTCAGTGTATAGAGCCTCAGGATCTGAGTATTTCTCTTTTTTAGCTTTTGACGGGATTGCTCTACCCCATTCAGGCCCAGTTCACAACCTAGGAGTTCTCCTGCACTCATGTCTCATACTTGAAGAGCAGGTGATGGACATGACTAGGACAGCTTTTACATAGCTCCGGTTTGTTCACCAGCTGTGGACTGGTGGATTGTGATTGTTAGGAATAACATTGGTTATCTAACTTAGTTTGGGTAAAATAATATATATATATAAACTATGTTAGTTAGTTTAAGTGTGTGTATCACTTTAACTGTTAAAACATGTATTTTGGGTGCGGTTGTAAAATCACCATAAGAGGGAACAAGAGAGATCACTGTTTGCTGGCTTTTACTGGATTGCTGACAATGATGGATTGATGGTGATAACTGCGTGTTTTTCCCTGCTATTGCTGAGAGAAGAAAAGAGGCTTGATTTTCTTCATATCTCTAACTGCAAAAGAGATATATTACTGGACTGATTATTTGTAAGTTTACTGACCTCTTTTTCGACACTGGACCAGATTCCCCAGATGGACTGAACTAGTGTATGATATATGGATTGTTTGACTATGCTATAACTCTTGCTGGAATAAAAAACTATTTAACTGGCACAGTGTATCTGTTTTACTGAGTATAAGCTTCAACAACGTTTATCTCACATATTTGCCTGCTTGCTAGACTGCCGTTGCACGTTCTGCTAGGGTGTGTATCCCTAACACTGGTTATGGGCCCAGGCTGCACAGTCAGACTATCCAGGATATAACAGGCTTAGATTAAAGTGAGAGTTTGTGTAGTTACACAGTACTGTAAAAAGACAGCTGTGTTTTATTAATTATAGTTTAATATCCAGATAAAGATGGCACAAGTCAATTTACAAAGTTTGTCTCTAATATCCAAACTGGATGGAACAAACTATGTTTCATGGTCTATGAAATGTAGCCTACTTCTACGAAGAGAAGGTTTGTGGAGTATAATTCAAAACCCACCAGAAGTAGATGCTTGGGATCCGGAGGATGAAGATGATGCACAGAAAATACAAGAATATAAACTGAAGAATGAGCAAGCTCTCTGTATAATAGGACTGACACTCTGTGACCAACAGCTTGTACATATACGTGGAGAAGAAACAGCTGCGAAATGTTGGGAGAATTTAAAGAAGATTTATGTTTGAGACAGTGTAGGAGCACATATAAATCTTACACGAAAGCTGTTCAGATCACATCTTCAAAAGAATGGAGACATGCTGACTCATTTAAACACTATGAAGAGAATTTTTCAGGAACTGCATGAAAAAGAACTTATCTTCATAGAACTACACCAAGTTTATATAATTTTGTCTTCGTTAAATGATAGCTACGATGACTACGTAACTTCACTTGAAGTTCTGCCAAAAGATAACCTTACATTAACTGACATTACTGGCAGATTAATTGAAGAAGCCAGGAGAAGGCTTGAAAGGGATCAATTCAGAAGGGAACAACCATAATCTGAAGAAGAGAAAATATCTTCGTCAGCCTATACAATTAAAAAATGTTTTAATTGTGGAGGAAAAGGACATTTGGCTAGATTCTAAAAGAAAGGAAAAAGCCAAAATACCAGCCAGAATGCTAAAATGCATCAAAAGGATGAAAAATGCTTAGAGTTAGCCATGTATAGCAATGAAACTGTGAAAAATAATTTATGGGTTGTAGATAGTGGAGCATCACACTGCATAACGAAAGATAAGAAAAAATTTATTAAGATGTCCACGAGTTCACAGCAGATATAGTTAGCTAATGGCTGGAAACTGAAAGCTGAAGGTGAAGGTATAGCATATTGTTCTTGCATAAAAGAAAATGTAAAAATGTTATATGTACCACAACTTAAGTTTAATTTGCTTTCAGTTAGAGTTTTGATTAAACTAGGTTATGCAGTTACCTTTAGGGGAGACAATTGCATAATTTAAAAAAGAAGGTAAAAAAAGTGAATGCAACTTTAAAAGGTGAATTGTATGTCTTAAATGATAATCATTCAGAGGTAGCTAACACAGTTTATAATAATGTTAAACCTCATGATGAATACATACATTTGTTACACAGACATTTAGGGCATATAAATTTTAAAATGCTTAAACAAATGGTAGAACTATCTAAAGGTATAAAACTGAAGCCTTGCAGTAGGTATTTGCACTGCAACGCGTGCAGTCAAGAAAAAAGCAAAATAATGCCAGCAAATAGAATTAATGGATTTAAAACAAAAGAGCCTCTAGAAGTCGTATTTGCTGATATTATAGGTCCTAAAAAACCAAGTGTAGGAGGTGCTCATTATATACTAAGTATAATGGACCATTATTCCAGATATGGTTTCTGTTATCTAATGAAGAGCAAAATGGAAACATATCAAAATTTCTTTAACTGGCTTAAATTCGCAGAAAGAAAAACTAAAAGGAAATTAGTAACTCTTATAACTGATAATGGTATGGAATTTATAAACAATAAATTCCAAAATAAACTGAAGATGGCAGGTGTTGAACATAAAAAGTCTGCACCATATAGGCCACAACATAATGCCTTTATAGAAAGACAAGGCCAAACAATTCAAGCAATGGCTCGTACTATGCTGTCAGATTCAGGATTACCTGAAAATTTGTGGGGAGAAGCAATAATGTGTGGTAATCATACATTAAATAATGTTGTTAACTCAACAACAGGTGAATTACCATTCACACGGTGGCATGGCAGAAAACCTGACTTAAGCTACATGCACACATTTGGAGCACCAGCATGGGTGCATATTCCTACACAACTGAGAAATAAGGGGCAGCATAAAAGGTTATTCTTTGTAGGTTATGAATCTAATCACAAATTATACAGATTCTGGGAAAAAGGTACATCTAGAGTTTACTGTAGTGCTAGTGCCCAATTCCTAGAACATGTAGGATGGGAAAAACTGGAACAAGATTCAAGTAAGGAAGTAATTATAGAAACCTACAAAAGACCAAAAGAACAAATCAGTAATAAGAAGAGTACAATTAAAGAGGAAGTACAGGAAGAGCATATAGGACCAGAAGAGGAAGAAATAGGTGAACAAGAAGAAATAGATAATCAGGAACAGGTAGAACATGAAAGTCCACCTGTAAGTCCTGTAATACCTAGACGTTCTACACGTGTAACCAGACCACCTGACAGATACCAAGCAAGTGTAG
This sequence comes from Hydrophis major, assembly GCA_033807585.1. NCBI lineage: Eukaryota > Metazoa > Chordata > Lepidosauria > Squamata > Elapidae > Hydrophis > Hydrophis major. Next base: position 322,797,570 of record CM066329.1, read on the forward strand.
TTTGCCAAGTTAGTAAAGTTCCAACTACTGTTGAAGAACTTAGAATGTATCCTGCAAAGGATCAAGAAAATTGACATAAAGCAATGGAAAAGGAACTAAATTCATTAAAAGAAATGAAAGTTTATGAAAATGCCAAATTATCTCCAGGTGAAAAGTCCATTGGCTGCAAATGGATATTTAAGTTAAAAACAGGTAAAAATGGGACTGTTACCCATAATGGATTCCAAAGAAAGAAGATCACCCACCTAATCCAAAAAGAAACCCCAGCCAAAATCCAAGACAAAGAACAAGAGAATGGCAAAGCCCTCCTCCCATATATAAAAGGCACTACGGACAAAATCAGCAAGATCCTCCAAAAACACAACATTAAGACAGCGTTCTGCATTAAGACAGCATTCTGCACAAACAGAAAGATATCCACCATCCTAAGAAACCCTAAGGACAGTATCGAGTTAGAAAATCAAGGAGTATACGAAATCCCTTGCACTGCTTGCCCCACCACATACATTGGACAGACTAACAGAAGAATAGGTGCACGCATTGAAGAACATAAGAACTCAATCAAAAAGGAAGAACCGACCTCTTCCCTGGTCCAACACCTCAAAGCCACAGGACATGAGATTGACTTTAAAAATACCAGAACTATCGCCAAAACCGAACACTTCAGCAGCAGAATCATCAGAGAAGCCATAGAGATAGAAAAACGCCCACACAGCATGAATAAACGAGATGATGCCTCCCGCCTACCAGCCATTTGGAAACCCGCCCTCATGAACAGACGCGTACCTAACATGAAGAATGACACCAGACCCACACCCCTGAGAGCCACACAAGATGCCACCACCACACTTCCACATAGAAAGCAGACTCACACCCACACAGAAGATGAAACACGACCACGGACCAGAAGCCGCACTGCAGCTGCATCACTACCCATCTCAAACCCCTCTGAACCATACATGAAGCGAACTGACCCCCACCATGAAGATGCAGCACGACCACGAACTCGAAGCCAAACAGCAAGATCACAGCTCACCAGCTCAAACCCTCCAGCAACTAAGACTAACCTGAGCACAATCAAGCCCCCACCTGAACAGAACACGCCTCCAGCCAATCAGAACACAGCCAACCCCCCAACCAATCAGAACACAGCCAAACCCCCAACCAATGAGAACACCCCCCCATCCAATCAGAACACAGCCAAGCCCCCAGCCAATCAAGTCACACCCCCAGGAGCAGTTAAAAGGAAGAAGCAGCTGCGAGCTCACATCACTCTGAGAAGCACAGAGCTGAAGACCAAGCCTGAAGATGATGAATGAGACTTCATCGAAACGTTGCCTAGATAATTCCAATCTTACGCGGGAGAAAACCCGAATAACCAAAGATCCACATACAAATACCCGCGAGAACCTCAGAAAACAAATATATATATATATATATATATATATATATATATATATATATATATATATATATATATATATATATTATTATTATTATTATTATTATTATTATTATTATTATTATTATTATTATTATTATTATTATTATTATTATTATTATTATATTACCCAAAAGGGGAGAATGTTAGGAATAACATTGGTTACCTAACTTAGTTTGGGTAAAATAATATATGTAAACTATATTAGTGAGTTTAAGTGTGTGTACCACTTTAACTGTTAAAACATGTATTTTGGGTGCCATTGTAAAATCACCATAAGAGGGAGCAAGAGAGATCACTGTTTGCTGACTTTTACTGGATTGCTGACAATGACGGATTAATGGTGATAACTGCGTGTTTTTCCCTACTATTGCTGAGAGAAGAAAAGAGGTTTGATTTTCTTCATATCTCTAACTGCAAAAGAGATATATTACTGGACTGATTATTTGTAAGTTTACTGACCTCTTTTTCGACACTGGACTTTGCAACTGATTAATCCCCAGATGGACTGAACTAGTGTATGATATATGGACTGTTTGACTATGCTATAACTCTTGCTGGAATAAAAAACTATTTAACTGGCACAGTGTATCTGTTTTACTGAGTGTAAGCTACAACAACGTTTATGTCACATATTTGCCTGCTTGCTAGACTTCCGTTGCACGTTCTGCTAGGGTGTGTATCCCTAACAGTGATTTCCTGAACTCAGTTACTCACGTTCTGGTCCTCTCTTGTCTGGACTCTTGCAATATACTCTACATGGGGTTACCCTTGAAATCCATTCAGAAACTTCGGCTGGTGCAAATTGGTGCAGCAAGAGCAGTTTTTGGGTCTCTACGATAGCTCATATTATATCTCTGCTCTGCAAACTTCATTGGCTACATCTGCTTCTAAGTGCAGTTCAAGGTGTAGGTTATGACCCTTAAAGCCTTGAATGGCATAGGTCCAGGCTACCTGATGAACCACTTGTCCTGCTAGGACAAACTCCTCTTACTCATGCCAGCAGAGAGGGCTTAGTTTGGATTATATCAGTCAAAGAATTCCAACTATTAGGATTCAGAAGAAGAGCCTTCTTTGTTTCAGCACCCACCCTTTGGACTATCTTACCATCTAAGGTAATATCTGCCTCTCCTTCCGATCCTTCCACTAAAGCCTGAGCACCTGGTTCTGCTGGTTGCCTTTGGGATGAGATAGGAAAGTTCATGCTGGAAGTGGCTGCTGGATTGATAACAGAGTCCACTTCCACTTTGCTATCTGATCTTTACCCATCTATCTTTTTGTTTTCGTTATCTATGGAAATTCTCAATCATTCAGGTCATGGTTGTCCAAAAGTGCTTTTGCAGCCATGCAACTAATTTTTCTTTGAATATGTTTTATTTTCCATTGTTTCTTTTATTGTTTTATTATTTACTTCAGTTTGGTTTCTTCTCTTCATTTCTTCCTTTTTTTATTGTTGTAAGCCACCTAGATTAGGCCCATGTTGAGATAGGTGGCAAAAAAAAATTATCAAATAATAAATAGCATTTTTAAAATGGTGTTTTGTCATGAAGCAAAAGCATGTAGGAAGTAATCCAAGGGTTAACAAATAAATTCTACAAGCTTCACTATAAGGCCCTTTTCTAACTTTTCCATAATGACACAGAATTAAATGCACAATTTTTAATTGAGGATGCTGGAGCCTGCAGAGACTGGAAAGTGATTTTCAACTCAGAAAAGCTTTTATCTCTGGCTACTAAATAGTCACTACATCATTGGCATTTAGGAAGAGCTCACTTCACATCATTTGCATGATAATTGCTACTATAATTGAGGAGCCTAAACTTAGGAAATTTCCATCATTCGTAATCATGAATCATTCCTGCTTATAAGAGAGGCGATTACCCAAAAACAGAAACAGAGGTTTGCTGTGATAAGTCCACCACAAAATTGCAATCATTATGTTGTGATCAGAAACTTAGGAGTCAAAAATTGGTCAGATATTATGATTAATAAATGGTTTGAGCTTTTGTTCTGGACAATTTGCTCCACTTGGAATGTAAAGGTGTTACAAATCAGAATACATTTTTATGCTTTCAAAATTGGTTATTGGTCTAGAACTAAAGGTAGCTCGCATGTATATATTTTTTTTAATTTCTTGTTCAGAAAAGTTGTAAGAAACTTCAATCATCTGGCCAGTCTCTAGGTACAATTTCTTGGAAAATTTACTTGAAATAATAGCTGAGTTCAATTAGAAAGGGTATTGGACTGGACCAGAAACCAAATTGGTTGGACATCTGGTTGGTTCTCCATGTTTTGCCCTTCAGAAAACTGATAAATGGCATTTGAAAAGGAAGAATTTCACAAGAAGCTCACTAAATAATCTATTAATTTTAGATTGTTTTAGCTCCTCTGTTAATTTTTAGATCCTCTGTTAATGTTAGATTGTTTTAAAGGAACTCTTAGGTCTGTATTATAAACTGCCTTGTGATGTACAGGTAGGCAGCTATTGTAACTATTTAATCTTTAGGCACTCTATCATGCTATTTCTTTGGTTTGCATGAACAACTAAGGAGTTTTTCTAATTAGCACAAATTAAACAGTTTAATAGTCAACAGTATAACAGTTAGTTCTTATGCAATCTATATAGCAGAAGTGCCTTGTAAAAACAATGTAAATTGGTTACAATATCAAACAAAGGAAGTATGTAGCTATAATCTATTTCAGAAGACTTATATCTGAACCAGAGGAGGTATACAGTAAGTTCTGACCAATTCTGGAGAACCAGTAGTGGAAATTTTGAGTAGTTTGGAGAACCGGCAAACACCACCTCTGACTGGCCCTACCCCCATCTATTCTCTGCCTCCTGAGTCCCAGCTGATCAGCTGGATCTTCTTTTGTTGCCCTTAATAGGACAATGGAGCTGGAAAGCAGGTTAATGGGGTGGGGAGGGAATGGAGATTGTGCAGTACCCTTCCCTTGCCATGCCCACCAAACCACGCCCACCAAGCTACACCCACAGAACTGGTAGTAAAAATTTTTTGAATCCCACCACTGTAAGCAATGGACAAGAATATCTGTCTTTCTGCTGATCTGCTGTAGTTGATTTCCTAAGAACATTCAAGAAATGGAGCATGGAAACAATAGCTAGAACACCAAAGAAGAAGGCAAAAAAGGAATTCTTACTGGCTATGTGCTAAGTATAGGCTTACATTGTGTTGATAATTATGGCAGACTGTTGTCCAGCATCTTGCAGAGAAAATTCAACAAGATCTTTCAGCTGGTCATTGTAATCATTTCACATAGCACTTTGGCAAGAAAGTCTCTGATATTTGGCAGAATCTTTGCTCCTTATGGGAGGTCATTAGAACTTCATCGTGTTCTTTTTCTCTGTGGAGACAGTGGTATCTATGTTATCCACTCCCTTCTACAAGCCGCAGATGTGCCCTTCCTGAATCCAGAATGTGGGATAAGTGACTGTCAAGGAATATTTATTGGAGACAGGATTGTGAGCAGCTTTGAAAAGATTGCAATAAGCCCCCTGCTGAAGAGATTGTCCTTGGATTCAACAGGTTGATCTTCAACATTCCCTTTTTGAGCAAAGTTATTGAGACAGTGATGGAGGATTGACTATGTAGCACTCCAGATAAAATGGATTATCTGGATTTATTTGGATGGAATTAAAATCCAAGTATGAGATCAAGGTGACATTAGTCATTCTCACTAATGACCTCTCTAATTATCTGGATTCCTTGAGGTGAGAACTGCAGACATACTTTAAATTCCAGACCATAGGGGAGATCTATTGATATCTTACTCCAATGTCAGGGTCTAGATGGGACAGAACAGGCTGAAGCTTGTCAATGCAGAATTATTATTTGTTAATTAAGAGTCTCCATCAATATCAGAATTATTTCTGGATGGGGAGGCACTATCCCTGAAATTCATTATATGGGGATCTTTGTGGATTTGGGGCTCCTGAAACAGCGGCTGGATGCCATGACTTAGAAGGACTTTTGCCCATCTTCAGCTAAGGCACCAATTGTAACTTGCAGAAGAGCACTTTGCCACAATAACTCATGCTGATATTATCCTTCCAGACTACTGCAGTGTGTGTTACATGGGGCTACCTTTATTAACTACCTAGAAGCTGCGGTTAGTCCAAAATGCAGATATATGTGTTAATAAGTTCTCATTGTTGGGAACATACAGTATTACTACTATACTGTGGCCCCAATACTGGTATTAATTCGCTTCTGGATGCAACTGGGTGCCTTATACCTTGGCACCTAGGTCCCTAGAAGACTACTTGCTTAAAACTGGATCAGTCCAATCTTTTAAGAAATAAAGATAAGTGAATGAAAAGATACAGGTTTTTCACTGGCAGTACCAATCTTCAGGAACAATCTACCTGTAGATATCAGGTTGGTGCAATCCCTGATTATATTTCAAGAAGATATTGAGGTCAAAGCTGTTCTTTAGAAAATATAAATTCTTTCAGGGCCATCGTTTGTTTTTGTTTTGTTTTTATTTCTCTGTAATTAAGTTTTGTTTTATGTTTTTAAGCTTACTGTGGCTATTTTAAAATTGTTTTCTATTATGTAAACTGCCAAGAACCAAATTGATTGCAGCAGGATAGAAATTCAACAAATGGACATTTAAAAAAAAACCCAATTTATTTTATGTTTCTCTCCTGTTTTTCCTAGAATATAGAGTGGTATGCTCCTCATTATTTCATAATGAAAGCTCTGTGAAATAATTATATTTCTGAGACAGACAAAATTGTTCAAATTAGTCTACAAGCTTTATTATTCAGGATCTTAAACCTAAATTTCAAGACTAGTCACTTATCTACACCCAATATGAATAGAAACCCTGCCTCCTAAGCAACACTTGATAGATTTCTTTTTTGGCTTTTAGAACAGTATTAAATTCCATAATTATTCCACTAGCATTTTTGTTTTTGACATTGTTTTTGTGATTTAGACTTAATATAGCTTCATCTAAATCTACACTTCCTTAACATCATCATTATAGCAATATAAGAAAATATCCGGTATTATAAGTACTAGCATTCGCTTTATCTTTATTACTACATTTATGCCACTGAATTTGAAAAGCATGAGTTCAAGTCCAACTCAATCAGGAATCTCAATGGGTGGGTATGATCTAGTCCAAGGCTCGCCAACCTTTTGGACCTCAGGGACCACCAAATTCATAATTTTAAATCCCAGGGGTGACTAATATGAATTTTGACTGATGGGCGCTTGCTGATGTTGGTGTGAGATAGAGATAGATCTGTTATAACCTTCCCTCTACCTCCCCCCTCCCCCCCTCTGTCTGTGTCTCTATCTATCTCTCTCTCTCACACACACACACACACACAAACACAGAGGCAGGAAAGGATTCACATTAACAACCAGTTCTGGAGGTATGGCCAAATTTGTGCGCATGGCTTGGCGGTCATGTGACTGGTTGGGCATGATTTGTTTGTAAATATTATAAATATTTATATAAATATTGATATATTTTTTTACAATAAAGAGCAACTTTTACCCAAAATCAGGCAAAGCAGCAGGTTGATTGAGTTGTTCACAGAATCACAGATTCATTCAAGATCTGTGAGATCGGCTACCTGAGCCTGTCACATAAAATTTTCTTGCAAACAAACCCATAAAATTTGCTAGCAAGAAAATTCACAAAATTAATTCACAGCCTACCCTGTATGTAAATATCGATTTTTTTATTTTAAAAAAAGAGAGCAACTTTTACCCCAAATCAGGCAGAGCAGGCAGGCAGATTGAGTTGCTCACAGAATCACAGATTCATTCAGAGATCTATCTATCTGCCATCGGGTAGCTGAGTCTGTCACATAAAATTTGCTTGCAAGCAAACTCATAAAATTTTCTAGCAAGAAAATTCACAAAATTAACTCACAACACACCATGTGTGTAAATATTGATTTTTTTTTTTTATAAAAAAAGAGCAACTTTTACCCAAAATCAGGCAAAACAGGTAGGCAGATTGAGTTGCTCACAGAATCACAGATTCACTTAGAGAGATCTGTGGTTCTGCCATTGGCTATCTGAGTCTGCAACTGAATAATAGAATCTTCAGTCCTAAGGGAGGTTCAGATTTGTTTAAAAGCAGAGCCGAAGATCTAAAGATTAGCTAGCAAGAAATCCAACGATTTCCTGCTTTCTTGCTAATCTAAATCTTGTGGCACAGCAGAACAGCTGATGGTTGGAAAAAGAAAAAATAGCAACTTAACAGGCAAGTTTGCCAGGTAAGGGCTGAGTGTGCAGGGTGGGTTCCCATGAGCCATGTGGGCAGCTCAGCCTTGTGTTCCTGTGCAGCCTGGATTAATTGCTTTGGGGGGTGCTCTGGGGATGACATTTCTCAGTGGACCACAAAATTTTTCTCACAGATCACCAGTGGGCCGCGGCCCACCAATTGGCAACCACTGATCTAGTCATCCTCTCTTAGTCCACCCTGTCTCCCGAGGTTATGTTGTAGGAAAATCATGAGATGCAAGTTCCTCTGTATCCTGCCTTGACCACTCTAATAGAAGGCAGGACTTAAATGCAGTAAATGAAAACAATGTGCATTTGTAAATATAAAATAGTTCATTTTGTTAAACACTTGGGATTTATTCTGATAATTTAATTCTAAAGACCCGTGGTGGCACAGTGGTTAGAATGCAGTATTGCAGGCTAATTCTGCCAACTGCCAACAATTTGATCCTGACTGGCTCAAGGTTGACTCAGACTTCCATCCTTCCAAGGTTGGTAAAATGAGGACCCAGATTGTTGGGGCAATATGCTGATTGTGTAAACTACTTTGAGATGTCTGTAAAAGCACTGTGAAGTGGTATATAAGTCTAAGTGCTATTGCTATGTATGAGAAATGGAAACTCCAAGGACCCATTTAGAAACCTAAAACCCTGAGTAATAAGATTAGTACACAATGAATGTTGCTGCTTGGGAAGGAAAAAGTCACTGGACAGAGTAATATCACTTTAAAAAAGGTCACTTGAAATGATACTTTTTCTCCACTGCATCAAAGATGCTGTGAGAGAAAGTTATTAATTAAAGCTGGATGGTTTTCCTACTGTTACACAGAATTGTTCTTCCTTGTTTAAAATGGTGTACAGTTGACAAATTTATGACCTTTATCAATCAAACTTTGCAGTTCCTGTGATTTCCAATCAAGATGCAATCGTAGAACATTTTACTTAAGCAGAATGCATTTTGTCAATAATGAAAATTTGTCAGAATTGGGACAAGAAAGCGTACATCAAGAAAGTGTAGTACATTTAGAATACTGTCTCTTACTTTGTTAATGCAAAAGGGATAACTTGTATTAACACTTAGCACTTAGACTTATATACCACTTCACAGTGCTTTACAGCCCTCTCTAAGTGGTTTACAGAGTCAGCATATTGTTCCCAACAATCTGGATCCTCATTTTACTGATGTCATAAAGATGGAAGACTGAGTCAACATTGAGCCTGGTGAGATTTGAATTGCCAAATTACAGACAACTGGCAGTCAGAAGAAGTAATCTGCAGTACTGCACTCTAACCACTGTGCCATCATGACTCACATTACATTATTATAGACTAACATTATTATAGACTATAGCGTATCTTCTGGGCCAATGTTGAGATCTGTTTCCATTTGCACAGAATACATAATTAAGGGATCTATATGAATAAATGCGATTCAAAACAACTTCATGAAAATGGTCCTTCAAGCCACTTCAGGTGGAACTCTATTACTTTAACTTGGAACCATCAAGTCAAGTAAAGCAGTGGTCGCCAACCGGTGGGCCACAGCCCACTGGTGGGGCTTGAGAAAATTTTGGTGGGCTGCAGAGAAATCTCACCCCCAAAACACTCCCCCAGAGCAATTAATCCAGGCTGCACAGAAACACAAGGCTGCACCAGCAACATGGCCTGCAGGAATGCTCCCCAACCACTCACTCCTTATCTGGCAAACTTGCCTGCTAAAATTGCTATTTTTCCTTTTTCCAACCATCATCTGTTTTGCTGTGCCGAGAGATTTAGATTAGGTAGGAAGCAGGAAATGGTTGGATTTCTTGCTTTCTAGCTAGTCTTTAGATCTTCGGCTCTGCTGAACCTCCCTTAGGACTGAAGGTTTGCTTGCAAGCAAATTCAGTGCAGACTCACGGCAAGCAAATTTGAGAGACTGAGCTAGCTGATGGCAGATAGATACCACTGAATGATTCTGTGAGCAACTCAATCTGCCTGCTTTGCCTGCTTTAGGGTAAAAAAATGCTCTTTTTTTATAAAAAATTCAATATTTACTTACATGGTGTGTTGTGAGTTAATTTTGTGAGTTTGCTTACAAACAAATTTTATGTGACCGATTGAGCTAGCCAATGGCAGATAGATAGATTTCTGAATGAATCTGTGATTCTGTGAGCAACTCAATCTGCCTGCCAGCTTTGCCTGATTTTGGGTAAAAGCTGTTCTTTTTTATTAAAAAAAATCAATATTTATATAAATATTTATAATATTTACATACAAGCCATGCCCAGCCAATCACATGCCCATCAAGCCACACCCATAAATTAGGCCATGCCCACAGAACCAGTTAGTGGTCCCTGGGATCAAAAATTATAAGTTTGGTTGTCCCTGAGGTCCAAAAGGTTGGCGACCCCTGAGGTAAAGAACCTGCTTTATTTTGCTCTTTCCTGGTCAGGCCTTTTCATTTTACATTGTGCATTGTAGATGCAAAGCCTGTTTTATTTTTCTTGATTTTATGCAGGATGCTTTGTAAATCTTTGGCCAGAAGACAGAATGTTAAAAACAGTAAATAAACAGCAACCCAATTGGAGTCTTAAAGTACTTTGTAGATCAACCCAACATACCCTTACAAGGGACAGTGCAGGCTATTCAAATTTTTCAACAATACTTTACAGCAATTTTCAAGTTCTGTATGATCTTCCTTCAGAAGAGAAAAGGATTTTTCCATCCAAGTGTGGAAAAAATTCAAGATAATTGAGGATAGTCTGCTTAGATAGATATGTTATCTTCTTTTAAAGTATTTTTCTATCATATATATTCTGCTGGAGTTCAGGAATTAAAAGGATAGCATCCTCTGTTTTCTCCATAAGCTAATAAGCTCTCCATCCTCATCTGCCTAATTATTAAAAGTCAACTATTTTATTCAGAGCCTCAACATTTCTTTACAGTCTATTATTGAGGAGTGTGTTCCATAATTATCAATATTGCTAATTTTACAACCAAAAAAAGTGTACCATCTGTCACAGGCATCTGTGCAAGGCTTTTGAGTTAAGAATACTGCCAAGGATAGATGGCAACTATACACTGAAAGGATGTATGTTGATAGGTGGACATCCTTTATTTAACAGGATAAAGGAAGAAAAATAGTTTTCTCATGCTCAATAACGTAACTAGAACTTTGCAGTTTACTCTGTGAATTGTCTGCTCAACTAAATACAGCTATCTGAAGAAAAAGTTAGTTTGATAAAATCTGGATAGATTAAAAACCTTCTTTGGACTTTTTAAATCTAGAGATGATGTACAAGGAGGAAAATTACCTCAAGATATTTATTTATTTTATTAATTATTTGTAACATTTTATATAGTCACTCATTTTGTAATCTACTCTGGACAGCTCCCCACCGAATATACAATATCTACTAGTCCAGAGCTCTCCAACCTTGGCAACTTTAAGCCTGGCAGACTTCAACTCTAGTTGAAGTCTGCCAGGCTTAAAGTACTAGTCTCTCTTTCATTCTATTATTCCCCACCCCCCCACAGGAAACAGCAGAAGTTACCATTTTCTATGTTAAGGCTCTCTTCTGCACATAGAATGCTGATTTTACATAATTCTATATTGTATATAAATGTTTCAAAGGTTTACTCTCTATATGGAGATTTGAATAGAGTTAAAACACTTTCTTGGTCTCCCTGGGCATTGATTTAAGATGCAACACCCAAAGAGCACTTATATTTCAAAAAGTTAACTTTGAGAAATTAAACACCCAATTCAAGGTGCAGCATAACTACACTAATGTTCCATATATATGATTCTACAGCCAGGATTTTAGTTAACAATGTATACATTTCAACTATTGTAACAAACATTAGTAGCAATAATTATATGATATTGTTGAATATTCATTGCATATTTTCCTCTCCTTAGACTTTTTGTCTTTCTCAAAGTATATTTATATTTTTATGTTTGTCATCTACATTTATATCTTGGATTCTTTGTTTTCTTCTTTGTAACAAGTCTAGCTCTAGTCCTATTCCTATGGCCATGATAATGAAAGGTTCATTATTTGGTGACACTGTACACTGAATGGTCAGCCAAAAATGGGTGAATGTGCATATAATTTGTTGAGAATATTCTTTTAGGAATAAAGAAAGTTTTCCTCAGCCACACCACATGAAAATAACAAACTTTGTCCCTTTTGTTGCTTTCTGTGTCTGTTGCATTTCTAAATGGGAAAAGTTGAATTTGAGAGAATGCGAAACTCTGAAACCAAAGATTCACCAGGCGCAACTACAAACTTTTCAATTCAATCAGAAATGATGAACTGACTCAGATTTAGAAAAGTACCATAACATATACTTAAAGTATATAAAATGATGTACAAGAAGCAGGAAACTATGTGAGTACACATTTCATAAACAAACATATGATACTGTATATCTATGACTCTTTAATCTAGTTGGGACCTGTGGAATTAAAAAAAATTACTTTGCTTTCATACAAAAAATATTCTTATCTTTAGTTGTTCAATATGATTGCAGTCAGAATAATTATCAATTACACTAGACTGAATTCCCAAATCAGGCCTTTCACAGCTTACCGTGGAGCCCAGCATTTTACAGACAATCATGTAATCCTAGTACTGAAATGACATGACTGTTTCTCCTCTGATCTCATAATATTTATCATAGATAATCTATGCTTGCAGGAGTGATATTTCATTGGTATTTGGGAAATGCCCATCAAAAGTTCCTTCAGAAATGTCTTACAGCCATATTGTTGCTTTAGAATGAATTTTTTTTTTAAAACAAACTTTATTAATTTTTTTTTTAAACACACAAACAAAACATAGGATGTAGTAACATAAAATATCTTTTCTAGAAGAAACAAATAAACCATCTTATTTAAAAAGAAGATAATTCCAAATTATCACACTTCTATATATATATATATATATATATATATATATATATATATATATATATATATATATATATATCTTATCTAATCAAGTTCATATCTTTTCAAAAATTTTCTTTATTACTCCCTTTCCTTCTATTTAATCATATTTCTTCTGCCTTAAAAATGTATAATCACTGAATATATTTTCATTAGTATTCTTCCACATCCTGTCAGACTTAAACAAACATTATACAAAACATAAATACATAAAACTTCTTTTTAGAAGGCGGCTTACCCCGAGTTAACTCTTTTTATACAGACATCAATCAAAATTTATACTCACTTAATATACTATCTCATATCTTATTTAGCATTCTCTATTTTCCATATATTTTCTCTCTCCTAGTCATTCTTTTAATTCTATTTTATTTATTCCATCTCAATTAAATAATTATATTTGCATCTTTGGTCTGTTTTCTTTCAATCACCTACTTATCCTTTCTATCTAATACAATATTTCTCCTGTAAACCCAGATTGAAGTATGACAACTTTTTATCTTCCCCCTAAATAATACTTAAAATAATACATATTTTCCGTGCTGATTCTGCTCCATACATTCAAAGTATTACATTTCAAAATAGTAAAACAAACAAATAATATTAAGTTTGATAAATAATAATAAAACTAAAAAGAAATAAAAAAGAAATATTAAATTTATAATATAGTAAAAACAATGTTTCATAGGAAATTAAATTCTATTATTAATTCTTAAACAATAAAGATACTATTTCATAAGAAATTAAGCTCTATAATTAAATCATGACTTCCCTTTAATACATTTTTAAATAATAATATTCTAATTTTCTAACTCAGCTTCAAATACTAATGTCTGCAATGCATTCTTATGTACTTTTGTAGAATCATTTTTTTAAAAAATTATCTCACCCCTCATCTCTGAAAAAAATTTGTGTTTTTTGCATCTTGTTTAAAGCCTTTATGACTTCTCTTTCCTTTTCCCCTTTCTTTCTTCTCCATTCTAACTTTTTGACACCCCCCTCATCTCTCCAATTTCACTCTCTTAGTCTTCCCTCTCTGTTGTATTTCTCTTTTCTGTTGCTTTCTGACATCATATCGCTTTTTCATCTCATTTTTCTTCTTCTTGGTTGCTTTTTTAAGTTCTAAGTTCATCTTTTCCTTGCCCCTCTTCCACTTTACTTCCTCCACTAAGTGTGTTTGTCCATTAAAGATGGCTTCTTCTCCTTCATCCCAGCCTTCCTGTCATCGTATTTCTTGATAGGTAGAAATCGCCATTTCCAAAAAGTGAAAGATAGATCCAAAAGAGCTCTTATCTTCTTTTTTCAGTTTTTGAAATTCCATTTGTAGTCCTTCAAAAGATAATGCCATTTTTTCTTTCTTTCTTTTTTAACGCAACCCTAATGTCTTTAGTCTCTTTTTTTTAAACAAAATTTCACAGAGATCTCAGAGTCACAAAGCAAACCAAATCAGAACAAACAGTTTCATTTAGCACTTTCTTCTTTCTATATTTTCACCCCCTGGGGTAGAATTCAAATACACACTTCCAAGATGATCTTCTAGAAGTTTTAATGTCTTTTAATCCTGTTCTTATAGGCTCAAAGCAATCTCCTTTAGTACAATCTTATAATAAGTCTTTATCTCTTCCCTTCCCCTTGTAAAAAATAAAAAGAATTTTAAGTTTTTTTTAAATCCAATGTCCAGAAATCCTTTATCCCTTGGCTTTAAATTTCAAATTGAATTACCTTCTGTGCCCAAGTAGATTTTCCAGATCTCCATCTGCTATTTCTATGGGGAGGGAGAGTGAAGAAAAAAAATTTTTTTCCCTTGGCAGCTTTAATTGCAGCTTTCCGGTCTTCTTTGGGAAACAATGTATCCTCGGGCAATTCAAGCAGTTCAGTTTCCAGGGTATTTAAGAGTTGTTATTGTCTCAGCTCAGCCAGCACTTTTGCTTCCTCCAGCACTAATCTTACCCGGCTGCAGACTTCTTTGTGATGGCCATCACTGACCGCCGCTCCACCACTTTGGGAAAAAGGGGTTTTTCCGGGTGGGGAGGGGGTCTGCGACACCCCCAAACCCCTGTCCAGATCCCCTCTCTCTTTGGCTGCCTCTACAGGGCAGCCATATCCCCTAGACCCATTTGGATTGGGGGCATCTTGGCAGCAAGCCCAGCAGGAATCACAGACAAGTGGATTCCTGCTGCCGCCAAAGCCACACAAAACCAGGAGTCCACTTTAGGATGAATTTTTGTTCTTGTGAGTTGGGATTCTTTTCTCATTATACTTCTTTTTTTAAAAAAAGTTTTATTGTTTCTTTTTAGACAAACAGAACATAAAAACATCAAGCCATCTTCCAATGCTCAGGTTTCTCTTCAGATCGTATAAATCTTTCACCTTTTTTCTCATTCTACTTCTGAATTCTTATATTATCATATTGGCATGCTTAAAGTACATGTTATGGACTAAGCCAACGCAACGATACAACCCTCAACAGCTTTACTTTACAGCAGGCTTGTAATCCTGCACTTCTCATTGGCTCATAGACAGCGAGTCGTGATTGGTTGTTTTTGGCCATTCTGATTGGCTGTTAACGGGAGCCCCTAATTGGACGCTTGTGAAAGCGGCAAACTCAGTTCATTGGTTGTTTTGACAGCAGCCAGCTCTATAAAAGAGCTGCTGCTGCCCAAGTATTTTGCTCTGTTCTTTTTTGTTAATAAAGAGTTGAAGTCACCGTTCGATGTCTCGTCTCCGTTCCTTGCGCCCATGCCCAGGACTTAACACTGGCAATGAGGATGGTATACAGAGACGATAGAGCTGACTAAGAACGCATCGAACAAGACAGAGCACATGGTGAAAGAGTGCAAGCAACAAACGGCCAGATGACCAGTGGCGCCATACCACCTGTTCCATTCGACCCAGCAACCGAAGACTGGGACTCATATATAGATCTCTTCCAGATGTTCCTGGAGACCAATAATTTAAAAGATGCTACGCCTGGCAAGAAACGAGTGGTGTTCCTCACCCATTGTGGCCCCACCGTTTTCAAAATGGCTAAAGCACTGGCAAAACCAGCGGAAATGAAGACCATGGATTGGGATACCCTTGCCCCAATTCTCCGGGCCCATTACGCACCTGCAGTACCTACACTGATACGAAGACATGAATTTTACCAGAGGGACCAACGGGAGGATGAGAGTGTTGGAAATTTCGTAGCTGACCTCCGGAACCTAGGAGGCCTTTGTGGTTTTGCAAACTTACAGGAAGCCTAAAGAGACCGCATAGTTCTGGGATTAAATTCACCACATGTACAGAGTAAGCTGATGGCAAAAGGCGACATCAGCCTTACAGATGTCATCGCCGATGCTACTGCTGCAGAAGCAACCAGAAAGTCAGCCGCTCGAATGCGCCAAGTGAACACAATGCTTCGCCAACTCGCCAACGAGAGCCCACTCACCACTGAGAAGCACGCTACCACTACCCACCACGAAGACCTTGAGTCATCCTCAGACAGTGATGAAGAGGAGGTCAACCGGCTCCGCTCGAAATGAGAGCAAAGGAACCAGAGACATCTGCACCAATGTGCTGGTTGCGGGGCAAACCACCCGCGACCGGACTGCAAATTCCTCGACGCACTCTGCCGTACCTGCGGAAAAAGAGGCCATATCGCAAAGGTCTGCAGAAGCAGACGAGAGTCCAGTCCCAACCGAAGGAAGAACAATCTCCGTCGGGAGATAGGCAAACCTCCTGAGAACCGGGACCATCTGAACCACCAATGGAACAACCACTACTACTACAGAAACCAAGCACCTGCCTCTTCAACGAAACGTGAAGAGGCCCACGAAACCATTACCATCGGCCACGCTTCATCGTTCAATGCTAAAAAGATCCGCGTAAAGGTTACTATTGAAAATCGACCATGCGTGATGGAAGTCGATTCTGGATCGTCCCTATCAATGGTATCCTGGAAAACCCTGAAACAGCTGATCCTTGTCATCTGCCACCAGGACCTCAGCACTCAATGAATCATCCTGAAAGACTATCAGGGAAACAGAATTCCAGTTGTCGGTTCCAGCCATGTCCAAGTATCCTTCAAGGACCACACAGCAATGCTTCCCCTGACTGTCGTCGATCGTGACCGACCCAGCTTGTTAGGATTACAGTGGTTTGCCCCACTTGGGATTGAACTAGCCGGCATATACCAAACCAGAAGTGACAACTGGGAAGAGGCTCTCATCCAGGAATTTCAGGACGTGTTTACAGGAACATTAGGCAAGTACAAGGGGATGCCTATATCATTTAATCTCAGCCCCAATGTAGCTCCCATTCAGCTTAAGCCTCATCAGGTACCTTTTGCCTTAAAACCGAAGATCGACGAGCATCTAGATAAACTGATAGCCCAGGGTGTATTGGAACCGATTGACCATGCCCACTGGGAAACCCTGATAGTAACGCCCATGAAGCCAGATGGATAGTTAAGAATTTGTGGGGATTACCGGGCCACCCTAAATCATGCTCTTCAACAGAGCGCTTACCCAGTACCGGTGGTTCAACACCTTCTTCATTCCCTGGGTGGCGGAAAAATATTTGCGAAATTGGACTTAGCTCAGGCATACCAGCAACTACCTGTGGACGCAGCAACTGCAGAAGCCCAGACAATAGTTACACATAGAGGCACTTTCAAGTGCAATAGACTCCAATTCGGAGTAAGCGTGGTGCCGGGCATTTTCCAAAGTTTAATGGAGAGACTATTACAAGGCATAAAAGGCGTCGTGCCTTATTTTGACGACGTCCTAATAGCTGCCCCCACTAAAGAGTTATCACTACAATGACTCAGAAAAGTTCTTCAGAAATTTAAAGATGCTGGTCTGAAGGTAAAAAAGGACAAGTGTCAACTTTGTACAGAGAAAGTAGAGTTCCTGGGATAACTTCTCGACAGACAGGGAATCCACCCCACTGAAAAAAAACTAACCACAATCAAAAACGCCCCGAGACCTAGGAATAAGACAGACCTCCAAGCCTTTCTGGGACTCATTAACTTTTATAATATTTTCTTGCCCCAGAAGGCAACCGTAGTCGAACCCCTACATAGACTCCTCAATAAAAAGGCTTCCTGGGTTTGGGGACGGCGTGAAGAGAAAGCGTTCAAAGAGATAAAAGACCTTTTAACCTCCGATGCTGTATTAATGCAATACAACGAGACTCTACCTTTGATGGTTACCTGTGATGCCTCACCATTTGGAGTAGGAGCCATCTTAAGCCATATCCTACCAAATGGAAATGAGGCACCCATTGCGTTCTTTTCGAGAACTTTGTCTAAAACCGAAAGGAATTATAGTCAACTTGATAAAGAGGCTCTTGCTATTGTATCCGCAATTAAACGTTTCCATGAATATGTATATGGTAGACCTTTACCATAATTACAGACCACAAGCCGTTACTTGGTATTTTGGCGGGAAACAAACCAACTCCCCACATCTTATTACCAACTCCTGATGGGCCGGAAACTTCACTCGCATCTCGATCGACTCCACCCAAACTACATGCCAGAACAACCCCTGGGATCCAGCAGCAAGTGTCGGGCATTCCAGGAAGGTGACCATGTGTTTGCGAAAAACTTCTCGGGTGACCCATTTTGGGTCCCTGCGACCATAACGCAACTTACGGGACCCCGATCCTATCACCTACAAACCGCAGATGGTAAAATGTGGAAACGCCACATAGACCAACTCCGTTCCAGATTAGCACCGGAACCTCTAGCTGGAGGGAGAAGGGACATTGAAGAGGCCAAAGAAGAAATGATAATTGATAACCAACAGCTGACACAACCAACCAGGAGATATTCACCATCCGAAGGAGAACCAAGCCAGGGCCTCACCGCATGACATCACTGCGACAGAAGCGGATCCAGGAAACCCGGAAGACAGCACTGGTGTAAGCAGGGAAAGCAGCCCAGGGCCACGATTTTCACCATCCAGCCCGGCTAGCAGCCCACTGGAAACAGAACCAGGACAGAAATTGTTGGAACAGCGCAGGTCAAGCAGACAGGTGAAGCGACCTGCTTATTTGCGAGAATACGTCACCCCACCCCTCAGATGGAACCTAGGGGGGAGGGGTGTTATGGACTAAGCCAACACAGTGATACAACTCTCAACAGCTTTACTTTACAGCAGGCTTGTAATCCTGCACTTCTCATTGGCCCGTAGACAGCGAGTTGTGATTGGTTGTTTTTGGCCATTCTGATTGGCTGTTAACGGAGCCCCCTGATTGGACACTTGTGAAAATGGCAAACTCAGTTCATTGGTTGTTTTGACAGCAGCCAGCTCTATAAAAGAGCTGCTGCTGCCCAAGTATTTTGCTCTGTTCTTTCTTGATAATAAAGAGTTGAAGTCACCATTCGATGTCTCGTCTCCGTTCCTTGCGCCCATGCCCAGGACTTAACAGTACATAAATGCAAATTTGCTCACCCATCAACATGTTCATTTGTGGAATATGGAAAAGCAGATAAGATCTCCAATTGCACATGTAGCCTCCTGTTTACAGCAAAATATATATTTCCCACTACATTTTATCATATACCAGTGATTGCCTGTTTCTGTAAGTATTTAATGCCACATTTCCAAGTTAGCTACACATGTTTGATTTTTTTATTAAATTAGCCTCTGTCTTATTCACATCTTGGCTCTTTTATTTTTTGATTTAGAGATCTGTGCAAAGCTAAATATATTCCTAGTTGCTTGGATATATCATAACTGTTAAGGATAGGATGATACCTGGTTTTCTATCTATAGAAAAAAAGCAATTCCATAATAACATTGTTGGGAATTCAATTAAAAATGTCCCTCCACAAATTCTGGAAAGGTCTGCAATTATTTTTCCATGCTAATATTCTTGCCATTTTGCTTTCTCTGCCTCTTATCTGTCCTATGGGAATCTCATGATAGCTGAGACACCTGCTCTTGGTATTGCTGTAATAATTCAAATTGAGGGATATTCTAATATTTATAGTCTTTCTTCACACTGTGATACTGAAGAAGCACGATAATGGCTAGGCTGCTTTATGCTTTCCAAAATTTTTAAAAGAAAGGTGAGCAAGCTGGTAAGAAAAACTGACAATTTTTTATGTTGAGTGTGGCAGGGGATGTAAGGGAAAATAAGCTTTGACTAATGAATTATGAAGGTCTTAGCTTTTTGTTGATGCCACTTTGGAAATCATCATCTCAATTCTAATTTTACTAATTGTTAATGCATGCTCACCTTGGGCCCTGTTTTGAATGCACTTAGTGAATGTCAGCCTGTGGAAGCATCAAGAAGTTCAGTGCTTGAAGCTGCCTCCAGCCATAATCATCTGAAGTAACTGAAGTGCCTGCAGGTGGATAATGAGGAGCCTGATCCTGCACAGCCACCTGGTCCCCAGATGTGCCATTCTCTGGGTTAAGTGGAACAAAAATGCTCAGCGCATTTTCTCTCCTCGGAGGGATAGTCACTATCTGATTAGATTCTGCTGGTGAGGTTCCACAAAAAAGGCTATTATTATCTAGCCATAATCCATTGGAAACCCAGACTCTGTACCTGAAGTCTCGAACCACTTGCCTCCCCAGACTCTGACATTTTAACTGACTGACAATCTATACATTGGTGTGTAGAACACAGGATTGTGATTTGACAAGGGTTCTCCCCACTGTTTGAACTTGTATACAACTAAGTTCCAAAGCACATGAGATTTTGCTAACATGTGTGAGACTTCACATACTGCCTGCCACTTCCAGTATTTTGTTCTAAACCAGAACCAACTCTTGAAATCTTTCCTGTCTACTGTATGTTGGTTTGGCCTGGATTTTTAAAGCTGATATAAGTGTGCTATTATATTTTGATATAGATAGTCCTCAATTCAAGATCACAATTAAGGACAGAATTTATGTTATTAAGCAAGGCAGTTGTTATGTGAATCTTGCCCCATTGTACAACCTTTCTTTACACAATTAAGCAAATCACTGCAGTAGTTAAGTTAGTTACAGGACTATTAAGTGAATTCTGCTTCCACATTTACTTTGCTTGTCACAGGTTTGCAACAGCTGATCATATGACCCTGGAACACAGCAGCCATCATAAATACATGCCAGTTGTCAATCATCTGAATTTTGATAATATGAGGATTCTGCAATTATCAGAAATATGAAAAACAGTCATAAATCACTTTTTAGTGCTATTGTAAATTTGAATATTTGCTAAACAAATGGTTGTAAGCCAAGGACTACTTGTACTCTTCTGCTAACTAAATACATATATCTACTAAACTCTGACAGAAGATTATTTATCCTCTTTCTAAAGTATGGGTGAAAGAAAGAAGACAGAAGAAGGCTATATCTATGCAAATCAGCACAGGGACATATATTAATGAACTGGCATGCAAAAACATCAGGCCAACTCCCTTACTTTTTACTGTTAACTGTCACTGACATCCGATATTGTCATTTTATGATGCCATTTCATCTTACTGCAAGATGTAGGTGTGTCTGCAGAGAGATGCCTGCAGGGAGAGGAAAGGAGGTCAAATAATGAAATGCACACTGTGATATTGCAACATAAACTCCACCATTTTTGTATTTATGATGTGTGTCACATACCAATTCATAATGAGCAGAGTTTGTGTTGTTGTCATGATGAATGCTTTGACATTTGATAAAATCTCTGTTGCAGATGCTCCTGGGCCTTGGCATATTCTTGAGTAGCTCCCTATTGAAGTAAAATAGACCTTGAGTTTTACACATTTGATTTAATAGAACAGTAGTTAGAACTTCAGAATTATTCTTCAGAAAATAGTAAGAAACGTTAATTTTGGAGATTTTGTTTGAAGTCTGTTCAACCACAAGCTCAATGAAATCCACAATGATTATTATACTACATGAGCAAAGAAAAGGCTATAAAATAGCTTTGCTTTTAAAACATTGTGTAGTGCATTCTGATATGTTAAATCAGATTTGGGAGACTTAAGGCTTTAACAGTGTTATGGGACATATAATGCCACCAGTACCAGCCAGCATGTGTTGTAACAATGCATAATGGTCCATAGATTTCCAACTCTTGATTTAAAGCTATTATTCTGATATAACTAAGTTATGGCATATTTATGTAGTTAACTGTTTGACTTTATATATCCCCAACTTCCAAACTCTCCTGGAGATTTGCAATAAAAATATTCCTTAAGTTTTATATTTATCACATTTTATTTCAGGAATTTTTAGGACTGTGAATGTTATCAAATGGAATGATTAATTTCCAAAGTTCTTTGCCAGACCGAAAATTATGAATTAACCATTGTGCCAGTAATTAATAAAGATTTGGAATATTTTTCCATCACTCAGTGCACTGAAACTCCCAGCCATATTTAACTAGATAGTCTTCAACTTACCACCACAGTTGGAACCAGAACTTCTGTTGCTAAGCAAGTGTTGTTAAGTCAGTCTTTTTTTGCCAAGTGAATCACTACAGTTGTTAAGTGAAGTAATTAAGCGAATCCAATTTCCCAAATTGATTTTACTTGTCAAAAGCTCTCTGGGAAGGTTACAAATGGTGATCATGTGATTCCAGGATGCTGCAACCATTGTAAATATATGCCAGTGGCCAAGCACCCAAATTTTAATCACATGACTATGGGGATGCTACAACAGTCATTAAGTATGAAGTCTAGCTGTATTTCACTTTTTTTCAGTGGATGGTCATAAATGAAGACCACTGGTATAACTGCAAAGAACAGGCATCATGAGTAAAACTGATGTTAGCTTTATAAGTCAACATTCCTGATCAGAACATTGAGCTATGCGTGTAGGTATAAAAAAAGGTCAGAACTGCCACTGTTACTTTGTGATTGAAGCCCTACCTCTTTTCACATATCACATTATGTCAAACATAAAAGAGTGATGAAGCTTCAATTACATAGGCATTGTCTTGACTTATTTGGTTTCTCCACCAGCCTAGTGATTGTTCCTGCTTCCTGCAATATTGGAGCCATAGAAAAAACAGACAAACTGATACTTCCACAGGTCTGCAATTCTCTAGGCTGAGTGAGAAAAAAAGCATTGTTTAGGAGTTTGGTTTTATTGGTAGATTGTCTGCTGTGGGCTATCTGTGGATGAGATTGGCAGATTGTTCTGAAATAGCTCCTTTCCTGAACATAGAGATTTCCCATAGCTGAGGTAGAAACTCTTGCCATCATGATATCACTGTCTCTTTCCTGATGGGAGGAAATCCACAAGTGGTATTCAGCAGATTCTGACCAGTTCTGGAGAACCAGTAGCGAAATTTTGAGTAGTTCGAAGGACTGGCAAATACCACCTCTGACTGGATATTTTACAGTATCCTTCCCCTGCCATGTCCACCAAGCCTCACCCATAGAACCAGTAGTAAAAAAAGAATGAATCCCACCACTGAGGAAATCCAATATAATTATGGTGTCTGGAAAACTATTATAGTATAAAAACACCAAAAACTTCAAATATATGAAACTAATGTCCTTGGCAGTTTACTCATATGCCTTAGTTCACAAAAAATATAAAAGAAAAATAGATCAGCAAAATTTCTAGAAAATTGCTTCAATTTACAAAATCCATCATGTCCTCTCTCAGGTTAATCGATTTGCACTCCAGACTCCAGTGCTTCCCGTCATTATGTAATAAAAGAGGGCAATAGCATTATGAAGGTATAAGTGGTACCTTCAACGACTGGAGTTGTTCCAGGTCCTCAGTATCAAATCTGAATGTAGGTTATTTTGGCCATTAATTTATAGCTTAAGGCTAAATCAGCAGTATAAACACAAAGTCCATAAAATTACCATCTTAGAAGGGCAGGTCATAAGTTTTCATATGGCATTTGGAGGAATGGTCCTCCCATTATATGATTTCATTTACATTTCCTTCCCTGAATAAAGCTTTTCTATTAGCAAGGGCAGGGGATCAAAACAATAAAAGTATCAGTGCAATGTATTGCAAATTTACTATTTTATACTTATCATGGCAACAAATACTATATCTGTTGCTTAACTTTAGCCAGCATGATTTTTACACATAATAAATACAAGGGCATCTGTGCAAAGATCCCACTTTGTCTTTGTAAAAAGCCACTGGTTCATATGGCATTTGAACAGAATGATTTGGTGGCAGTGTTGTATCCCAGATTATAATTAAAGAAATTGGTCTTTTTCAATCTCCAGCAGTGCAAATGCAGTGGCTGTAAAGCAAAGGACCATTTAGTTGGTGTATTATGTTCAGATATAGTGCGGCTTTTAAAGCTTCAAAAGTAATCTGTCTTTGGAGGAATGCAAAACCTTCCATCCTTCCATGACAGTTTTCCATATGAATAGAATTTGTTAGGACTTCAACATTTATGGTAGCTAACAAACCAGAGGAATTTTTGAAGATCCTATATCAGGGAAAATAGACGCATCTGAACTATTAATAAGGATGAATAAAATTTTCTTTCTTTTTTTTTTTTAACAAACTTTATTCAGTTTTCACATTAAAAACAAAAATCTCTTTTTGGTAGACAACATATTTCCGGGTCATCATCTTTACATACAAATATGACAGAAATTATACAATGATATATGCATACTTAATTCTATTATTACCTTTTCCATTCCAAATTTTCAGTAGGGAGAGAAACATACACATTAATTCTAGCCTCTTTCCTTAATTTCAATCAATTTTGTTTCATTTCAATTATTTCAAATTAATCCTTTAGTATTTGTTTTTAAACATAACCAATATGTATTTACCAAATAAATACTAATAAGGTTTAATTCTAAATTTTTTCATTAATCCCAATCTAAACATTTAATTTCATTTCAATTATTTCAAATATAATCCTTAATATTTATTTTAAAAATACAAATAAACCATATATATTTGCCTAATAGTGGTAATAATGAAGTTACCAATGTCTCTCTTTGCTTTTAATAATCTATATTAAACTTATTAATTTAGCTGGTTCTTTAGTCTGTCACATTCCCTTTCAATTACACACATTTAATAAGTTCTAAATTGATACAGATCTTAACACACCCACACAAAAAGAAAAAAGAACAAGTATAAGTTTCCCCTCTTTTACTATTTTGAGTGTGACACCTTAATTATTAGAATATACCTTTATTCCCTTATCTTAATTCCCAGTAAACCATTAGTCATTACATCTTCTCAATTGGATTCCACAGCATATTTAGCCCCCTTTAATAAGAGTTATCAATATCTATATTACCCTATTTTCTAAATATTTTTAATTGCAAAAATATTCTTATTACCCCTTGTCACCCTGCAGAATCCCCCTTTTAATTCATTATCTCTGAAAAGGCAATTTCTTTTCAACATTTTACTAGTTCTGTGGTTCTTTCTGTCACATGCCTGTTTCTTACTGCTTTTCCGGTACATTGTCCAGGGAGCGAACCCGAGTCTCCTCCCACTCTCTTCCCCATGTCTTTTCTCATTCTTTCTACTTTTCCTGACTTCACAAGTATTCCTTCTTTTAATTGTAAAGAAACAATTTCCTTTCAACATTTTACTAGTCTTACTGTTTCTCCTCCCTCTTTTTTCCCCATGACTTTTCTCATTCCAATTTATCTCCTTCTTAATATCTTCCCTTTCCCTTTTCTGCTGAATCTTCCTGCCTTTTCTAACTTCACAATTATTCCCTCTTTTAATTGCTTTCTTAAAATTCAACTTTTTAACCTTCCTTCTTTCCCCACTTCTTTGTAATGTTCTTTGTGTTAATTGTCCATTCAAAATGTCTTCTCCTTGAGTCAATTCCTGCTCTTCCGAGAATCTTTCTTCTTGTTCTTCAATCGCCATTTCCATTTTTTCTAGCACAAAGCAAAGTGATTCACCTCTTTCCTGTAGTAATTCTCTCATATTTTTAAGTTCCATTTTTAAGTCCCAAAGAGATATCATCATTCTTATATTTTATAATCCTCAAAGTCCACAAAAAAAAAAAAACACTTTTACTTTCCTTCTTTCTTCTTTCAATTTTTTAAAGTTCTCAGCTATTCTAGTTCAGGGTTCATACCAAAAACATCAGTCAGTCCCACAAACAATCTTTCCTTCCTTGCTTTTTCCTTTATTCTGATTCTGGTTTCACTTTCTAAAATTCTTATTTTGTTTCAATATTTCTGTAATTTTATACCAGTTCATTCAAAAACAAAATGCTTTCCTTTTTATTTGAACTAAATTTTTATCAAAAGGTGACACTCTCCATTATACGAAGTCTTCACTTTTTTCCCCCTATATTTTTATTTAAGGTTTTTCGAACCTCAATATTCCAAAACAATCCAGTCTCCAATTTATAAACTTTATTAGTATTATTCTTTGGCAATATTAACTCCAGCTTTAATTTTATACTTGATTATTCCCAAATTATTTTAGTCCAATTTCATTAAATCTTTAATTCCAGCTTCTTCCTTTCCCGGTTCAAAGCCCCATTTAGCTGTCAAAAATATTTTCCTTTTTTTTTCTCTCTGTCCCTTTGTAATTTCGCAGCTCACTTTTCTTTTCTTAAAAATTCCATATTACCTTAATCCCGGGGTACTTTTATTTGGTTATACTGCCCAGTTGTCCCGGTTCAGATGTTACCCAACTCTTTCTTCCCTCCTGCACAAATCTTAGTCAAGCTGAGTCATCCTCTTCAGGATGGCCATTTTAGACCATCGCTGCAGTCGTCTTCGGGAGGAAAAAAAGCCAAGCCGGGGGGGGGGGAGATGCGGTTCCCCACAGACAGGCTTGCTGCTTCCTCTTACTCCACTGCCCCTCCAAGGCAGTTTCAGCCCCTAATCAGGATGGGGCTCTCCAACGAAAGAGCACGAACGATAGTCGCAGAGAGTTGCGATCTACCGTCCGTCGGCGAGGAGGCTCCACCTTCTTCCTCCGAATAAAATTTTCTAAAGCTTATTTTGTAATTTAAAAAACTATCAAAATTTCCTCAAGGAATAAAGGAATATATATTCCTAAAGAAATATTCACTGATTTCCTAAAGGGACAAGGAAGTAACACATTCATCCGTCTGGCTAGATTATTCTGAAAAGCTCTGTAAAGGACCTTGGAATACTCATCTCTAATGATCTAAGTGCTAGAGCCCACTGTAACTACATAGCCAAAAAGGCATTAAGAGTTGTTAACCTAATCCTACATGGCTTTTTCT
Organism: Hydrophis major; assembly: GCA_033807585.1. Taxonomy (NCBI): domain Eukaryota; kingdom Metazoa; phylum Chordata; class Lepidosauria; order Squamata; family Elapidae; genus Hydrophis; species Hydrophis major. Next base: position 322,824,369 of record CM066329.1, read on the forward strand.
CTGGTAATATCACACTACTAACCAGAGCACACAAAACATTTGCTAGACCAATACTTGAATACAGCTCATCAGTCTGGAACCCACATTATGTATCTGATATTAGCACAGTTGAGAAAGTCCAGAAATATTTCACAAGAAGAGTTCTCCACTCCTCTACTCATTGCAGAATACCTTATGCCACCAGACTTTTGAAATTCTAGACCTAGAAAACCTTGAATTACACCGTCTTTGGTCTGATTTAAGTATGGTATATAAAATCATACATTGCAATGACTTACCTGTCAATGAATACTTCAGTGTCAACCATAACAACACAAGAGCACACAATAGATACAAACTCAAGGATAACTGCACCAAACTTGATTGCAGGAAATACGACTTCAGCAATAGAGTGGTCAATGTCTGGAATATTATACCTGACTCTGTGGTTTCTCTCCCAAACCCCAAAAACTTTAACTTTAGACTGTCTACTATTGACCTAACCGCTTTCCTAAGAGGTCTGTAGGGGGCGTGCATAAGCAAACCAATGAGCCAACCATCCCTGTCCTGTTGTTTCTTTTATTTTTCTTTTATGTACCCATTTGATGTATTTATAACTATGTATATACTTATACCTATTATCTTGTAAGTATACTTATACCTATGATCTTGTAAGTGATCGACAAATCAAAATAAATAAAAATAAATACATAAATAAATTTTAAATCTAGAGGTGAATCCCTAGAAGTTACAGTTAATTAATTTCTCACATTTTCACTCCTGAATTAAAACTGCCAGCATCTTTAACAGTTTCATCACAGGTTTCTCTAAGGAGTCTTTGGTGTTCTTTGAGTATGATTGTTTGCTTACAGACATTTCATTAACCAACTAGGTAACATCATCAATGCAAGTGAATGTGAAGTTTGCAATTTGAAAATCATGATATTTTGTCAGTTTTTCTATATGCTTTCTCTTCAATTTGTACATCACAGAACCAGGCTATTTTCTTTTCCACAATAGTAGTATCAGACATGTTGTGATCCAGATGTCTGTCTATTTCATTCTGAAAGTTCCATAGGATCTTGACTTGCTCATTTTCAAGAACTATCTCAGTTTGGTGTTCCCAATAATTTTTGCTGCATTTGAACCCAAACTTCTGGCAATGCTTCCAGTGTATAATTCTGGTAACTCTATCATGATGTTGTAGATAATCAGACTGTGAGATTTTATTGCAGCCACTGATAAAGTGATCAACTGTTTGATTTTTCCCATTGCATAAGCAACATTTGCTGTTGTTGCTGACATGTTGAATTTTTGCTATTCCCTGTTCAATCAATAGCTGACAATAAACTCCCCTTCCAAGTATCTCTGAGTCTCCTTACAATGTGAGTCAAACTTCTGCATTATTTCTATGAGTTGCCTGGTATAGGAAGAGCACCTAGTGAAGAGGCATAAATTGGCAAACTAGGGATCACAAGGTATCTAGATGAGATGGGGCTAAATTAGCCACCCTGCTGCTTAACTTTTCATGATGCTCTTAATGTACAGTCACAATGTAACATGATTTCTCAACTCTGTAGCTAAAATTTAGAACTATGTCTGTTCAGAAGTGTAAATTACAGTATATTCTGAAGTCCTTGTATGTAAACAAGGATTTATGCAGTAGTTTTAAAAAATCAGGAAAATGAAAGGAGATATATAAAGTTTAATAAAAATATAATAAAATGAATATAATGGGATAGATAGATAGGTAGATAGACAGACAGACAGATAGACAGACAGACAGATAGACAGACAGACAGATAGATCATTAATATTTGAACAAAAATATGGGAACCATTTATACAAAATGAGATGGGCTTTATCCTTATACAAGTTATAGTGTTAAGAAGCAAAATTGTTATAGATTCTTGTGAATATAATGCAACTTTATTAGCAAAGCATTTAAACAAGTGCCCTATGTTATTTGGATTAGCAAACTCCAATTTGAATGCCATTTTTATTAGATCCTTAAGTAAGTGTTTGCCATTGGTTCACCATCCAACTGGAAAGAGGGAGAGAAAGGGAAGGAGCAATGCAGGGTTCTGTCCTAGACTGTGTTCTCTAATAACATTTGTTTAAGAAAATATGGAATGAAGTAGTACACAATTGACAAAGAATGTGAAACAATGGCTAACTTCATAGAAGCAGAAATAAAATTCAGAATAATTCTATTCCATACTGAGAATTTAAGAAGTACATCTACCATTCACCATGTTTTAAGAAAGATTCTAATAAACTGGAGCAGGTTCAGAAAAGGGCAACACAAATAAACGGGATTAGAAATGAAGACCTATAAGATGAACTTGAAGGAGCTGAGTATATTTAGCCTTGAGAAAAACAGACTGAAGGCAATAAAATACTGCAGAAGAAAGCTATCACCTGCTCTCTAAAATGTCAAAATACAGGAATAATGAGTTTAAATTAGAGAATGCCAGGTTTTATTTGAGCATAACAAAAAACATGCTAATGGAAGAGACATATGAACCTTTGACAAGGTAATTGAAATAAAGGACCATCACAGTTCTTAATAGTTACATGATGTCTGTCTAGCTGAAATGTTCATAGAACATGAGGCAATAAAGTATGTTCTGAACCTGTCTTTTTCCTGTCCAAACTTCTAGCTTTTATTATTTTTATGAATTGGTTTCAAACATGTTTGTGTTGGAGTAATTTGTTCAAAAAGCATGTCATGGATATTTATGGTTTACAAGATATAATAAAAAAAAAAGGCAAAACCCAAAAACTAAGGTAAAGTAGTAGCATTCAAAAGTCAGGGAAAATAAATAGAATTTGAATCTGTACAGGGATTCATCCCTTCCTCTTCTAGATATATTTTAAAAAAAAACCTTTGGTCTGTTGAAAGGAAGATGTCTATGAAAGTATCCCTGGGTAAGGGTTAGGGACTTTCATTTCAGCTTCAGATTAATGTTTGAGAATCTTCAAGAAAGTTGAGAGGAAGGGGAATATTTGTTTGACAAAAATGCTTTTCCTTTTTAATTAGGTACATACATTACTGTTACTGATCATAAATTGAGTACTACTTGCATATTTATATTCTTACAATTTAAATTTTCTATCTTGAATTGAATTTTCCATTATGAATTCTAATGCAAAGAACTTTAACTTAATTTTAAAAGAAAAGTAGGCACCCAATAGTGATAGAGTTTTCCAAGAAAATTACTAGTAGGATGATTGGTTATCGTTTATGTTGAAGATTATTTTTTAAAAAATCCCATCAACCACAAAGTCCTTCTTAAGTGATCCTAATATGCCTACAATATTCCATTTCCAGAATCTACTACATTATGATGAAACAAGAAGGTCTAAAAATACTATTCCCCAGATTTTGTTTTTCTTCATGCTTTTGTTTTTCTTTATATTCCATATAAATTGTTAGGGATAACATTGTTTACCCTAACTGGTTTAGGTAAAATAATAACTAAGTAATCATAGTTTGTATGTTAAAGTGTCTGCAACTTTAACTGTGGGATAGTAATTAAGGGAGTGATTGTGAAAGCACTTTAAAAGAGGCAAGACTGCAGCTTGCTCGCTCTCTGGCTTTGATGATCCTTGATTACTGCAAGGACTCAAGACTGCATTGCTCGAACGGGAGAGAAAACAAAGGACTGACTTGTAAGTGAACTGACATAGGATATTCTAAACGGACTTTGCTAACTGAATATCCCTGAATGGACTGACTAAATGATACATGACTATTGGACTGTTATTTTGACTATGCTATGAACTCATAATGGAATAAACTATATTTTTGATAGCACAAGTGTATCTGTTATTTTTACTGTATGTTAATAAACATACAAGCTTAGCTCACTCATTTATCTGTGTGCCTATCTGACTAACGCTGCACATTCTGTTTAGCTTGTCTCCCTAACCCTGGTTGGGGAAACCAGGCTTAACATAAATTTTGCAGGTGAATTGCTAAATTTAGTCAATGCCTTGTTAAATAGGTCAAGTAGCAAGTAATAGAAAAGATCTTCTATTAAGTATTTTTGTCATTTCAGCTTTTCTGCAACTGTTCAGAATCACTTTTGGTGAAATGAGCAGCTATATAAATTAGACAAATAAAAATAAATTTAAAACAATATCTGCCTGGACCCCAAGGAACAATTAAAAATTGACTTGGCAAAGAAATATTTGCCATATTACTGTGAATGTGAAAAAGTATAGCACATTTTATTTTATTTAAGATACTTAGATCCACAACAAAAATATAAATTAAAAGGAAAATGGAAAGAATCCATTGAAAGAAGAAAGAATGTCTAGCTTCAAGTTACACTCAGTTGTTGTTTGGGAGTCTTTATTTTTATTTCAGTCACATCTGCAATATCTGCCATATCTAAAATTGCATGTATAATCTTTGTTAGAATAAACAGAGGTTTAGATATTTTGTTAGTATCCAAAATGCTGATTCATGCCAATACAGTTGCCAAAACAATCCTTGAATGTTTCATTGTCTGTGTTCTGTCCATCTGCCTATATCATCTATAGCTAACCACACACACACACACACACACACACAAATGGCTTTCCTTTGAATCCAAATGCATAGATTTATGATGCTAAATAAATATTTCATAACCTTAGCCTTCATTTACTGTTATGACTTGCCAATGCAATTTTAATCTATATTTACAAAGTGAATGTTATTGCTATTTCACTTCACTCCATTAACTGCATTATGAATCACTTTACTGTTGTCATACAAGGAAAAAAAACTATGTAATTTGTGTATATAATAATTCATTTTTAAAAAAAATTCAACTGTGATATGTTCATGCAGTTCTAGACTGGGATGGGGGAGCAAGATAGAAAAACAATAGTTTTTCTAAAACTCATAATTATATCCTATCATTCATACAAGTTTTTATATTGTTTTATATTTTATATTGTTCTATAAACAAGCAACTTATACTGTATTTTCCAGATGTATCCTGTTTTAAAGCATGAGCAATTTTATTTCGGGAAGTTTTTTTATTTCTTATATTTCCCTCTTAGGAAATAAGATTTTTTCTCTGCAAGCATATGCCTATAACTGAGCTATCCTTTTACAAAAATAATGTCTTCATGTGTGCTGATATTATTTGATTGGAAAAAGATCAGCATTACATTACCTTTTTAAAAAAATATTAATCCAAAGACCCATAGTTCTGCCTTTTGCCACCATTTCAAAGGAAATGTCCATCCCTATTCCTTATAGTCTATATACAGTGGAGAAGTGAGTGTTCAAATCTTGACAAACAATTGACTTGCATGATCAATAGAGATCATGAAAATAATGGGCAGCCATATCTGAAAAAAATGATTTTGATATCCAGATGTATCTAACAGAAACTGAGATGTAGAAAAATGGAATATTTTTAACAAAAGCCCAGAATATGAAGTTAGTTCAGTGTCCAATTTATTTTCATCTTCTTTCTTCCTTTCTCACTTATCATATAAACTGCAATAAAAAAAAACACCTTAATGTGGTTGAACTAATGACTAAGGTATGATTCTTTCTATATGATGCCAATAGCTACCTATCAAACATAAAGTAGCTAGATATTCAAAAAGAAAAAGGAAAATACACACTCAAAGAAAAGTCATAGAATTAGAGCTTTGGCAAATGACCTTTAAAAGGGTATTCTGTCCCAGTATAAGATCAGTACATACAGTTTACTCCATGATGGAACAGCAGAGCAATGTTCCTGGTTTTCCATAAAGGGTCAGATTGCCCCTAAACAGCTTAAGTGGCAGCTATGCCAGCTGTCCTTGCTCAGCTTGTTCAAGAAAAACTATTTTTTTCATTAAAAAAACCCACACAGTACAGATATAAACTGCTTCCTATGGAAGCAACATATTTAATACTATCATGAATATAATCTTAGTAAATTACCATTTGTCTTATTAAAGTGCAAGTCAATTATTAATCACTATTAGCTTCAATGTGGTACAAAATAAATGATCAAGAACCTCAGAATTTCAGTCAATGAAAGAATAATTCTGAAGGATACCTTATAAGGCAGCACCAATAGGATATTGCTGTTGATATTATATAACTGTATCTGCAACTTTCAGGTTTTCTGGATTCTTTTATCAGTCTCACTATTTCCTATTGCATTCTCTTACTTAGGAACCTCATAATGATGTAGGTGACATAAATCCATATTTCTTTGTCCATAAAAACAATGATGAATTAAAATGAGAAACATCTTGTTAGATTCCATTTAAGCTAACCAATATTCTTTACCAATTCAATACAGAAGCATTTTTTTTACCAATTGCAACTTCCAAGCCGTCTTCATTTTATACCAATTGTTACTTGCAAATAGTCTTCAATTTAGACTGCATTTCAGTAGTCTAAATGGGTGGTGATGTAGGCATGAGGTTTCTACAAATGGGTCTGAAATAGGTAGACCAACTAGAGTTGGCCAACTCCCTCCAGGAACAGTGTGTTACAAATAGTAGCCAGGAAGCCAGGAAGATACCCAGGAATTGGCCTTGCTCTTTCAGGGGAATCCAACTCACCCAGAGTAAATACAGGAGCAGGCAAAGAAACAATCAATCACTGGGCAAATCCATCTGTTTTGTGTCCATCCTCTATTTGTTTTGTCCCATTCAGACCCACATGGCCTTTGGACACTAAATTGACTTTGGCTTGGCCAGAGTGGCAACATATAGCTGTGAATGACCAGCATCCTGGCAATACATCTTCCCAACAACAGATGACTTCTTCCAGCAGGCATCTATGGCTGTTAACTTCAGGAGTGAAAGAAAATGAATCCTTGGAGAACTCTACAAGGACCAATCTTTCCCTCTACCACTGACTGGAACTACAAACTTGGAAAAGAGCAGAACTATTGTAAAATATTGCCTTGAAGATAGTCTACTATAAGTTCTCGTGATTATTATCTCAAATTATCATTATTAAAACAATCCATCCTAAGTATCATACAGGCAAAAGGAGGGTTTAAAACTTAAATAAATACATTTTAAAATTATAATTTTATTAAAAAAAGAGTTGTACTTTGGATATGAAAAAAATCTAAAATAAGATTTTAAAACCACAAATTCCTTTAAGCTCTGTGACCTAGAATAACATGAATTGCAGCATAAGGCATACAATCACTGTTAGCATCAAATAGCGTGCATGATTTTGTAACTGGATGTGCACTGTGTTATTGCAGTAGGTGCTTGTTGCTTTATCTCCATCTGCCATTCTTCCTTTCCTTCTTTGCAGTCCAGATAGAAAACAATTTATCATATTATTGCCAACGTGAAAGTAGCCTGCTTTATTTTTTCAAGAAGATTGGATATTCTTATGCTTACATATCTATCTAGGAGTAAACCTCATTAAATCAAAGAGAGATTAAGACAGAGGACACAATTTCAAATTGTAATCAAACTGAACTTTAACAAAAAAAAATCTTTTACTCAGTAAAAATGCAACTTCGGGGTTTTTTTTAAATAAATTTTATTGATTTTACAATTAAAACCAACCAACAACACATACATAAATGAAAGAGAGAAAAAGAAGAAAGGAAGAAGAAAATAGAAAAAAAAATAGAAAACAATTAAAAACATTCTCATCTTCAACAGTTTGTAAGACCTCTTTTTTATCCTTATTTTATGCCATATACACACACCTAATCCTTACATATATCTGTGTATCACTATTATGGACCTATCCTATCCTCTTTTGCCTTTTATTGTGAAGTCTATCTTTGGTCTATCCATTTGTACCAGCAGTTCCAACTGTTGTAGTACATTGAAGCGTCTTTATTTTTTAATGCCAAAATTAATTTGTCCATTTCTGCACAACTTGAAATTTTTTGAATAATCATCTCCTCTGATGGAACATGAGGCTGCTTCCAACATTGTGCAAAAGCCAATGTGGCCGCTGTCAAAATGTGTATTATTTGTTTTTAATTAGAAATGAAAATAATCCTGCAAAACTTTGTAAAGTAGTAATCTATTTTTAAAAAAGCATTAATCTTTTCATGATTATTACTTCATTCTCCATCTTCCAACAGAAGCAGAACTTTAAAGTTTTTTAACCTTGTCATTAATTTACCAAAACAAAGAGGACTTATAATTCATCACAGAATTCTAGCAGATAATGCCATAAATTCACCTCTGAGAACAATCCTGAAGATTGTTTTTCTCCAGAATACCACTAATCCCAAATGTGAAATTAGGGAAAGTTTTCCGGCATTCAAGACTTACTTTGTCTCCATGGGCCTTCTAGTAAGGCAATATTTAAAGAACCATGGAAAAATGTACTGCATACATCTTAGGACTTAATTCTTTTCCAGAAGTTTGATAACTTGAGATAGTTTGGGATCTAGATAGTATTAGAATACCATACTGTAAAAAAAATACTGTAAGTATATATCCTGGCTGAAGTTGATACCTTTTACTTTACAAATCAGTAAACTTAAACTTGATTGTTTTATTTTTATTGAGATTCTGACCAGTGCTTATGACAGCTGAAAGCAATAATTTTTAGTCTGGCAGGAATTTTTTGGAATAATTGTCATTGTCAATTAGCATAAGAATGGTCCCACTACATTAAGAGTCTGGCGAAGAGGAGATAGTCAGATAGCTGAAAATTCATAAAAAGTAAATAAATGTTAAAAAGTTTGTTAAGGAAAGATCCAGTTATTACTCTTTTGACATCTATACCCTGTGAAAAGCATTTGGACAAATTAATTAAAACTTGGCCAGTAGTGTCATAAATAATACTATTTTTTTAAAAAAAAATGTTGTAGGATAGCAATTATGTCTATATTTAATTAGTTTCTATTCATCTGGGGATGGGATTAAAGGTCTTGACTAAATGTATTCATTTTATTCCATAATTCAACAGTCATTCTAGTAAAAAATGATTCTGCAGTCTTAACTATTTAGTTTAAGACCTCAGTTTGCAGATGGTGTTTAATAGCTATTTTCTTTTTCTGATTCTTGTCAAGCAGAAAAATTATTCTCAAGTTCATATAATTTTGAAATATATCATCAGAATTGATTTTAAGACAATTTATGTATATATGAGCTGATTGGTTGCTAGGTTTTGCTGTTCCCACCCAACAAGCTGTGCCTACTATAAGTGATTGTTACCATAAATTCTCCAAGGATTTGTCAAGGTACATCTAATATAATACTTAAAATCTAATGTCTTATAGTATATACTATTATAAATAATACTTTTTGACCATAATAAAATATGTTTGCTCATAAATCATGTGGTGGTCTCCCATGGAAAGAATGAGACACAAGTGTGTGTACTCGGGATGGGAGCCCAGAATAAATTTCAGTGCTTCCTTTTATTGAGATTTTAGTACATAGTAAGCAAAATTACATTGTGGATTACAAGTTACATTGTGGATTACAATAATTAGAAATTGTACAGACTTGTTTGCAGTTGTCTGAGTTGCTTAATTGTTTCTGGTATTTGCTTTTAATTTCCTTGCATTATCTCAGTGACCTTTAGGCAGACATGTATGTGTAAAGCATTAGATTAATCATTACTTGAGCCCAATGCCAAAGTTTATTATTCCCACAAAATCATTCTTGGTAATGCCATATCTGCACACCATTTAATACATTGCCTTTTGTTCTTTAAATTGTTCATTTTTTTCCCTTAAGGATCTCATCAGCAATATACAACCACAATTCATTGTCTTCTTGTTTCTTAATCATAACTTTGTTCACATACTTGTTTACACAATTCTTCAATGTAATTCTTGTCATACTGGCTCTTACTTTTATTTTATTAGTAATAATTTAACATCCATCCATTCCTCGTTCTGTCTTTTTTTTTTTTTTTTTACACATGAACTATTGAAGAATAGTTTGTGTGCATTTTGCATTTAATATATTTCTCCTATCATACTTAATTCTTACTTCCATAGAACAAAAATGGGCAGAAACACATTCTGATACACAGTTTGATCCTGACCATCTCAAAGTTGACTCAGCCTTCTATCCTTTTGAGATTGGTAAACTGAGGATTCAGATTATTGGGAAAAATATGTTGATTCTGTAAACCACTTAAAACCTATAGGGCTATAAATCCTATAGGGCTATAAATCCTATAGAGCTATAAAGCCCTATGGAATGGGATATAAATCTAGGTGCTATTGCTAAGTACTATTCCCTTCAACAGACCCTGTACTACCTACAATATGTCTATCAGAACGTGGAAGTCTTAAATTTCTGCATCCATTTTCTTATTTTTAATTAGCAGTCTATGAAGTATATGCTTTGCTCTCTTTTTCACCATTAATGTACAATGTGCTGTAATTCATTGCATTTTTTCTGTCTAACATAACTACAATAATACATTTGATACATTAATTTTCAATCAATGTAATATTCACTGCCAATCATTTTGGTTGCCAGCCAAAAGCATAGCACCTTCTGCATGCCAAAGTACAAGATATTCCCATTCCTAACTGATTCACATCTAATGTCAATGCAAGCATTTATTCAGAAACTCACTAAATAGGTAAGCGGGCATCACACATCCTTGACTTGCTCTCTCCTCAGTCTTAGAACTGTTTACTAACATTCAATTTATTTTCACACAAGCTTTACTGCATCATATACCACTTTAACTGTATTAACCTTCAACTCTACATTGGCTGGCATAAAACATTTGAGAATTCATGCCCATTAACTTTACCATGCACAGACTCTAAATCAACAAATATGCTCTACAGTTTTTCATATCGTACATTTATCAAGGACCGAATGAAAAGCAGATTTTTCAAAAGTTTACAGCTATGAGCTGCCCAGGAATTGCCATGATTCCTGTCTGGAAGTGGCTCCATTGGATAGTCCTTAGAAGATTGCTAAATATTATTTTCTTCATTTTTTTCAGCTTTTGAAAAATTCTATGAACCAAGATATATGAAAAATCACTTCTTCGAAGAACTGTAGACAAATAATTTCCTCTTTGGTGAATGGCTCAGATTTGTTTCTAAATGCAATTTCCTCTTCTGAAATATAAGAGATAGGGAAGGTATTATTTTCTCATGCCTATCTTTTCTTTGAAAAGGATTACAAGTCATTCAAGCTAGAAGTATCTCATGAAAAGCAGTCTTTATTTTCTTTTCTGACTTTTTTTTAATAACCTCCTTATAACTCCCTTATTTGTATTCAGGAAAGCACTGATGATCATAACTCAACATTTGATATATCTCACAGTTATTATGGCCTGGTTTTCAGGATTAGTCTTAAACTGTTTGATCTCTTTTCATGGTAACAGCTAAAGTTCTGCTGGTTCGGGTTGGACCAAGTCATCAAGAAGCAGCAAGTTATAATCTACTGAATTAGTCATTATTTTTTTCTGAAGAAATATGCTCACTTCTTTCTAAAATTGCTATTATTTCCACCAGAAAGAACATAATTTTTCTTTTCTAATAATCAAATGAAAACCATGTTTAGGTATTTATCAAAACATTTAAAATAACTTAATTGTCAGTGGAATGATAGCCATTATCTCTTCTGCTTCATCTTCTCAATGATGGAGGACCACATACAGTTGATTCACAGGAAGTGTAGATCTGAACTGGGTGATTTGTATTTGGGGAGCTGAATTCTAGAACTACAACATACATTAAAGTTTGATTTGTCAATTGCTTACAAGATAATAGGTATAAATATAAACATAGCTATGAATATATGGATACATATAAGAAAAATAAAAGAAACAATAGGACAGGGATGGTTGGCTCATTGGTGCACCTATGCATGCCCCCTACAGACCTCTTAGGAAAGGGGTGAGGTCAATAGTAGACAGTCTAAGATTAAAGTTTTTGGGGTTTGTGGAAGAAACCACAGAGTCAGGTAGATTATTCCACACATTGACCACTCTGTTGCTGAAGTCGTATTTCCTGCAATCAAGTTTGGTGCAGTTAACCATGAGTTTGTATCTATTGTATGCTGTTGTATTGTTATGGTTGAAGCTGAAGTATTCATTGACAGTAGGGCATTGCAACTTATGATTTTATATACTATACTTAGATCGGACCAAAGTTCTAGGTTTTCTAGTTGGCATAATTCTAGGTTTTCTAGGTCTAGAATTTCAAGTCTGGTGGCATAAGGTATTCTGCAATGAGTAGAGGAGTGGAGAACTCTTCTTGTGAAATATTTCTGGACTTTCTCTACTGTGTTAATATCAGATATATAATGTGGGTCCCATACTGATGAACTGTATTCAAGTATTGGTATAGCAAATGTTTTGTATGCTCTAGTTAGTAGTGTGATAGAGAAAAAGCTATGTAGGATTAGGTTAACAACTCTTAATGCCTTTTTGGCTATGTAGTTACAGTGGGCTCTAGCACTCAGATCATTTGAGATGAGTACTCCATGGTCCTTGACAGAGTTTGGATCATCAACAAGGTCTTGACTATTCAGCCTGTATTTAATTTTCTGATTTGCCAATATGTAAGACAGATAATTTATTTGTTGAGATTTGAAGTTGGCATTTGTTTGACCATTCTGATACATAGTCGAGGTCTTTTTGAAGGGTAGCAGAATTATCTGTGGTGTTGAATAGCTTTACATCATCAGCGAAGAGAACACAGTTGGTCTTAATATGATCACAGAGGTCATTTATGTAGAGTATGAAGAGAGTTGGTCCTAGAACACTGCTTGGGGGACACCACTGTTGACAGGTACAGAATTTGATAGGATGCTCCCAATTTTACCATTTTTTGTCTGTTTGACAGGAATGCTTCTATCCAGTTATGCAGGTGTCCAAAGATACCATAAGATTTTAGTTTTAATAGTAGTTTGTCATGTACCATTGAATCAAAGGCTTTACAGAAGTCTATGTAGATTGCATCTATTGTTTTGTCCTGATCGAGTTGTGTAGTGCATATGATTTTGCAGTGTAAGAGTTGCAGATTACAAGATAGTTTTTTCTAAAACCAAATTGTTTATTGGAGAGTAGGTTGTTTGTCTCTAAGTGGAGGATAATGGATTGGTTAATAATTGATTCCATGACTTCACAGGTGATGCAACATAAGGAGATTGGTCTGTAATTTTCAACTAGGCTGGGGGCTTTTTGAAGATGGGGATGACCATGGCTTGTGACCATAGGTTTGGCAAGGAGCTGGTCCTAAATGATTTTTCAAAGGTTATGTTAGAGGTTTGGCTATGGCAGTTGGTAGCTTTTTAAAGAAGTAGGCACATATTCCATGTGGTCCAATAGATAGAGATGGTTTTAGATTGCAGAGTGCTTTTTCAACATTGTCTTCTGTAAAATCGATATTTATTAGATCATTGTAGTTGTCTCCGGTTTGACTAAGAAATGATCCATTGTGCATGATCCATTGCTGTTTACAAATACTGAGCCAAAGAATGTGTTAAAGAGGTTGGCTTTAATGGTGTCATTGTTGCAGTCTTTACCATTTGGTCCTTTCAGGGTAGGATGGACCTTGAGTCTTTTAGTTTATTGTTTACAAAATTGTAGAAAGTGTGGTGGAATTGGTGCGTAGAAGGCTTTCCTCTTGTTTAATGTGATAATTGGTGCTTTCAGTCTTTATCTGTTGGCATAAACTTTTGTATTGGCTTTTGAAGTTGGCAACGTGATCAGATTCCAACAAAGTGATCTCTTTTTGGATTGAAGCTTCCTTATTGTTATGGGTAATCTGTTTTTTCTGGTTTGTGGAGTTGTTATTGGTACATATAGTTTGATGGCTCTTTTGATTTTTAGTAAGAATATGTGGTAATGGTCTTCTATAATATTGCATCCAGTGAATAGAAATTGCCAATTAAGGGATGAGAGATCATTGTCTATAAGATCGTAGTTGCCTTTTTTAAAGTTATAATTGGGGATTACATCATTGTGGTGATTTTTGTGTGGACGTATGTTGAGACAAAAGTCAATCATGTTGTGGTCACTGTTGGAAAAGGGTTCTATAATTTGTATTCCATAAATTGAATTCAAACTATTGCAGGAGATGAGATCAAAGCAGTTGTTAACTCTAGTACTGTTGGTTACTAGTTGTTCCAGTCCCAGATTTGTTACAGCATTGTCGAAGGTTGCATGTATGGGTTCAGTGTTACATTCATTTAAAGTCCAGTTAATATAAGGTAGATTGAAGTCACCAAAAAAGATAAAGCATGTGGGCAGGATGTTGCCCATGTTAGTAGTGAATTTAGCTTGTTTACATGTTCAATGTCATAATCAGGTGCTCTGTAACATAGTAAGAATCGAAATGTGATATTTAAGGATAGTTCACAGATGATGGTCTCAGGAAGAACAAGCTCTTGGGTAACTCGGATGTTTTTTAGTTGTAAGGACTTTTTATAGAAGATAGCAACACCACCTCCTCTACAAATTTCACAATCTGATCAGTAAACATGATAGTTTCTTACTGTGGTAATCGAGTCAGGGAGAGATGTGTTGAGCCATGTTTCACAGACAAATATGATGTCAAATTTAGCCGTATTTAGTAAGAGGAGAAATTCAGGTTAACCATAGTTTGGGTTTGCATTAGCTAGGGGTCTGGATTCGAATTCTTCCATGTCGAAACTTACAAGCAGATCTTCTTGTTCCACGTGTAGATCTTTAATCTTTCCAAGAAGTTGTATAAGTTTTGTACATGTGAAGCTGCTGTTTCAGCATGGGGCTGTAGCTCTTTTGCTAGGTTTTGTAGTGGTGCTAGGTTTTGTAGTGGTGCTCCTCTGGAGCTGACTATGGGTCTGAGAGGTATGCCTTCTTTTTGTATTTTTGGGAGGCCATATAGTTTAGGGCATCTGGGAATGCCATATTGTTTGGGGCATCCATACAGTTTGGGGCATTTTGGGATGATTGTCTGTTGGATCCCTTTGCTCATGTGGCTGGTTATAATTTTCTTCTTGGTTATTTTTTCCAGATATGTGGTTGCGTCTGTGTTTATGGGTTTGTATGTTGAGTCTTGGAGTAGGTCTGTCAATTTTGTTTCATAGTCTTTTCTATCCATTACTACTGTGGCATTACCTTTATCTGCTGGAAGTATGATTATGCTGTTGTCATTTTTTAGGGCTTGCAGGGCTTTTAGTTTCTCTTTGTGCAAGTTGCTTTTGGGTGGTTTTCTTGTGCATAGGATGTCAGTAACTTGGTGTCTTATTCTATCAGCTTCGTCTGTATTTAATTTAGTTAGGCTGGATTCTACTGCACATATGATGGATTCTGTGGGGATTTTTTTTTTTTTTTTTTGGTGCTATAGCATAATTGAATCCTTTGGTTAGGACATCTGTTTCTGTTTTGGTGAGTTCTCTGTTGGAAACATTATATACTAATTGTTTCAGGTGTTGAGAGTTGTTGGGGGCTTTCTTGTCATGTTCTAATTTATTTAGTTTCTTCAAGAGTTTGTCATTTTTGTAAGTGGTTTCAGTTTCAGCTCTCCAAGTTTTAAGTTGTTTTATCTTGTCCCAAAGTAGAGGGTGGATTTTGCTGCTCAATTCCAGGTATAGTTAGCAAATCTTTGTTTAACTGATCCAATTGGAATCTCTTTCTGTGGAGCTCGTTCCTGAGTAGAGCTATTTCAGATCTTTTTAAGATACATTTAGTAGCTGTTGTACTGTTGAAGCAGGTTAGTGTTGCATTGTTGTCTCTGCAGTTGCGTAGGAATTTGAGGTCACATAGTATTCCTGCTCTTTTAACCTCCAGCTTCTCATAGGTTTTGGTCCGGCTGTTTATCTCCTCCCTGTAGAGGTCTGATATTTGTTTTCTTAAGTTTTTGCAGGTACTTACATGTATGGTATTCAGCTTTGTTCAGGTATTTTCCCACATCATTAGATCCCAAGAAAGAAATACTCAGACTCCATAGTGTAGAGCAAAGTTATCCTTTTATTGGAAAATAAAGTGGAAACTACAGATCCAATTCCGAAACTGAGAAATTGAGAAATTGGCGGGTAGAACACACATACAAAGAAATAGAATTGCTCCCACCCCCCAAAGTTCAAATGATTCTTCCAATTAAAACTTCTGAATATGATCATTTGGTCATCTCCAGGTGGTGATGAGGCTTCTTGTCAATTGGCCTTGACATATTTTGATAAAAGTTCGCAGTTGCGCAAAAGAGGACAGAGGCTAGCCAAGAAATGGAAAGTTAAAGAAAAGAATCCCCCCTCCCCTTGCTAACCCAGCAAAGGAATGCAAAACACCTCCAGCCTTCTTCCCCTCCAAGGTCCCCCCTCCCACCGTTGTCATGACAGTCAAAAGAAGTAAAAGTTGAGTAGCAGCAGACAAGCAACAGTGGAAAATATCTTGAGTCTGACACCTAGCTTCATAATAAAGATAGCCATCCATTTACTCGGAGCCAAGCTACACTAAAAGCCTCCAATACAGGAACACAATGTTGCCAGCTAATCAAGACAAAAAAAATCCAGAAAACAGACAGAAGATATTGGAAACACCAATCAAACAGAACACAGCAAATTCCAAGACCAATAAGCACAGACCAAAATCCCCAATCAATCAGGATGAAGAAAAAACCATTCTGGCACAGCAGTAGGCTAGCCCTAAATTTAAAACTGAAATGGCTGTGAAAGTCTGACTCACAGACAAACACAATACAGAAGCCTGATGATGGCAGATGAGATTCTGCCGAAACGTTGCTACAATTTTAAAAGCACAACTATAATGACATGGGAAAATACCTGAACAAAGCTGAATACCATACATACATACATACATACATACATACATACATACATTCATACATACATACATACATAATACATACATACAATCACTACTA
This sequence comes from Hydrophis major, assembly GCA_033807585.1. Taxonomy (NCBI): domain Eukaryota; kingdom Metazoa; phylum Chordata; class Lepidosauria; order Squamata; family Elapidae; genus Hydrophis; species Hydrophis major. The sequence continues at coordinate 322,841,147 of CM066329.1, forward strand.
CAATTATAACATATCTTCTTTTGCCCTTTATTGTTTAATTGATCTTTGTTCTATCTATTCGAACCAGCAGTTCCAGCTGTCATAGTACTTTGGTGTATCTTTTCCTTTTAATGCCAAAGTTAATTTGTCCATCTCTACACAATTTGCTATTTTTGGAATAATCAATTCCTCTGATGGAATATGAGGTTGCTTCCAACATTTTGCAAAGGCCAGTCTGGCCACTGTCAAAATATATACTATTGTATACTTCACCTTTTTTGAGATTTGTTTATTAAAGTTCCCTAATAGAAAGAGTTCTGGTTTAAATTTGATCTGTTCTATTGTCACTTCCTCCAACCATTTTCTAATTTTCTGCCAATATTTTTGTGTCTCTAAACAAAACCCACCACATATGGAAGAAAGTTTCCTCCTTTTTTCACATTTCCAGCAATTCAGACTCATGTTGGGGTGCATTTTCACTAATCTCGAGGGGAGAAGGTGCCATCTGTAAAACATCTTATAGGCATTTTCCTTGTAGGCTGCTGATTTTGTGATTTTATTATTTCTATTCCAGACCTTCTCCCATTCTATTAAAGTGATACTATGACCTATATTTCTACTCTCAGCTTTCATATTGCCTTTGACAATTTCTTCCTCTAATTCTGTCTCTAGTAGGTAATTATAACATTTTGTTATATTATTTTTTGTCTGGGCCTAATAGAATTTTGTCTAGTTGCTGAAGTTTATTATTGATTCCAAATTCTTTCTTATCCTGTTTGTATCTAGTCTGTACTTGAAGATACACCCATCTATCGATTTGTACTCCATGGTCCTGAAGATCTTGCCACAATTTCAAATTTTCTTGCATATTCAATAAGTCCTTGTATTTAATAATCTTAATAATGTCCAAAATATTTGGGTGGATCATAGCTTCCACTGTTGAAATCCAGATTGGTATCTTTAAATAATGTTTTCTCCTTATTTTCTTCCAGTTAGTCAATAATGCATCTCTAATTAAGTGTCTGTGAAAGTATTTCTGGGTAGTTTTCCCGATATCCCATAGAAAAGCATGCCACCCTCTCTGTAGTTTGTGGCCTTCTAAAATTAATATTCTCTTGTTTGTTAAGTTCACCCATTCCTTCAACCATACTAAGGAAGCCGCACTATAGTGCAACTCCCAGTCTGGGAGTTGATTACTTCCTTGTTTCCAAGTGGAGCTCAATCTTTAGTGGCTTTTTAAAAACCTGGTAAAGTTAGGTTGATGTTTTCACAGAGTTTACCTCTTCTGGTACTGACACTTCCTTTTCTTTTGCCTTAACTGTGGTATAAGCAAACTTGGGACAAGAGAAAGGCCTTCTCATTGCTTTCATTTAAATTTTGGAGCTTTAGGAGGGTTGGCATCCTTCTTGCTAAACTACAGAACCTATTTTAAGAAAGGCCTTCAACTCCATTCTGGCCACTTATTAATTTCAGAAGATACTATCTCCTTCTTCTATTCACTTCATCAACTTAATTGGATACTTCTGATTTTTTTTGCTGAAACTCTTTTACTAAAAACTGCTTTTTTTTTTTTTTGCATTACAATTTGGATTCTTTTGGGGGGGATTAGTCTTTAAATATTTTTACTGTTCTGAATTTTATTGGGGACCAGGATACAATCATGTACATTAAAAAATTGACATGCAAATTTATTTATAAATAAAATAAAATGAAGTGCTAACATTTGGAAAGTTATAGTATAAATGTCTCTTAATTTCTTGTTTTCTAAAATGTTCAAAAGTCAGATAACTGCTGTGCATTGAAGGCAGCATGACATTTTCATATAAAACTAAAACAGAGCTTTGATACTAGATGACGGTTTTCCTAATATCAGCAAAACTTGTAGAAATTTCCCAGCTATTTCTTTAATGAGAACTTTAGCTTTTAAGGAAGGACAATGTTAGTTTTCATAGTGAGTTTGACTTTGAAAACCCAACTTGAATTACTTTGCAGTTATGTCAAATATTCAGAGAAATATTCAAAAAGCACCTGTCAAGGAAAGTTTTCAAATGCCCATTAAATATGAGCTGTGCTGAATATGCTAATCATACCAATGCATGGTTAGCCTTGCTGTAGATGGTATGCAGATGGTATGATGTGGAGAAAATGCTGTAAGTGTTTACTCACAGACAAGAACCAATCAAGCAAGGTTAAACAGGATGACCTTATACTGGCATACTTTCTAATTAAGGCAATGAGGTCAGCTTTCTCTGTGATGTGAAAACTAGCTAAGGCTCACTGTAATGAACAATCACAAGTGATTCAGTGCTCAGGGCAGTTTCAGAAAGAGCTGATGAAAGCTCCTAGATGCTTCATTTTCCTTTTGGAAGTAATATCTATATATTTTATGGCTGGAATTAAAGTGCTGAAGTTGACACATGAAGGGAACAAATAAGTGGTCTTGGTTCAAACTGTGAAAATGGATGATATTTATATTGCAAGAAACAGGAAGAATCAGAAACAGCTTTAGTGCAGCTTTCTCTCTCTCTCTCTCTCTCTCTCTCTCTCTCTCTTTCTCTCTCTCTCTCTCTGTGTGTGTGTGTGAGAGAGAGAGAGAGAAAGAGAGAGAACACTCTTAGCTATTCTTAGTTACTATAACCAAGCAAAATCCTTTAGGTAAATCCACAGTATTGCAAGTAGTTTATATTCATGTTTTGCATCTTATACTTTCTCACTGACATCTCTCTCCTCTTTGAGATCAGAAAGGGTTTCCATTAATTCCTACAAATATGCTATCAGTCTGCTAATAACAGTGAACTAGACATGGCAATGGTCTTGGTATAGGCACATTCTTATGCTGCTATCATCTCAATACTTGTTCATTTCACTGGAAAGTAATAAGCGAAGAAGAAAGCATAACTGTGCCACAGAGGGAAGACAGAAGTCAGATAATTAGATGACTTAGCCAACTTCTTTACTTTGAATGGAAATAGCTCTCCATGTTCTCAGACAAAACCTTTCCTCCTAATTTTCTATTACTTTCTTTTCATTGGGAATGGCAATCAACTACTTTACTATTATAATCTCACTCAAATTTTCTACAAGGTTTGTGAATAGGAATAGATACTTGAGTTCTCCAATAAAGGCAGCAACCTTCAGTGCTATCTGAAGAGCATAATTCTCTCCTCAGGTAACAGGACTCACTGCTGAAGCCCAATAGAACAAGCTTATTCATATAATAGTAATAGCACTTAGACTTATATACCACCCCATAGTGCTTTACAGCACCTTCTGGGCAGTTTACAATGTCAGCATATTCCTCCCAACAATCTGGGTCCTCATTTAATTGACCTTGGAAGGATCGAAGGTTGAGTCAATCTTGAGCTCCATCAGGATTGAACTTCAGGCTGTGGGCAAACTTTGCCTGCAATATAACCATTGAATCATCAGGACTCCTGATATTTCCCATTAGATTTAACTGAGGACAGGAAAACTGAAGACTGTTAAACAAAGTAGTATAGACACATATAGCTTTGAGTGCATCAAGCCCAACCATCTGACCAATGCAGAAAAAAAGATTTCTAATAATTTCTAGTCTCCACTCAAGCACAACTAGTGGAGGACACTACTTCTGTGGAAAATTGGTTGTATCAAAATAGTCTGTCAGTAAGTTTTTCCAACACTTAATTGGAATGTAGCTTAAGTCCATTGCTATATATCCTATATTCTGTAATCTTAGCTGATAAAATATACAACATGGCATTATGCTGCATATAAAAGAAAGAGGTACTTGAAAAGAGCTGTCAAATCTTCCTTAACTCTTCTGTTCTCAGGGCTAAATGTTCATAATATTCAATCTGTCTTTATGCAACGTGGTTTCTAAATTGCTCTTCATATTCACTGCCTTTCTCTGAAATTGGTCTTTCCTTTTAATTATTCTTAAAGTAAGTGCTGAAACTAATAAAAAATACTTGGAGGTGGTCTGACCAGCACAAAATAAAGGATTTCAATAACTTCCAACTATATTGCACTTTACCCATTTTTTCAGACATCCTCATACATACAAAGCAGTCAGTATTTCACCAGAAAGCCAAAATACAGTACAAAAAGAAAGGGGGGAGGGGAAAAGGAAAAATCAAAATCAAAACATCTTCTCAAGCTGATGGAATCAAATGTAAGTTTTTCTGCCTGGCACTCCTAGATTCAATATGTTTCATTTGCTCGGAGTCAGCAATATGGATGACAAATATCTAAAATGACTTGTATCAACAACTAGTGACTAGTTTCTGCACATTCTATACACAGTATTCATCTCAGTGCTGATTGATAATGATTGGCCATAATATAGTTGATCAAAGTCATAAGCCACCATGCAATGCACTGTGTACATGACTTTACAGCTGGAATTGGTTGATCTTTCTTGTGTACTAGTTAGTCTTTGAGTGTTGATTCTCACAAGAAAAAAATGTTGATATACAAAAAAAAATTGCCAATTATTTGGGGCAGGGCGTAATTAAAAGTCAGAAGAGAAGCAGAAAGGTTCTAGGATTCAAATCCCACTAACATTCTCATATTTTGAACTTCATTAAAAATTGTTAATTTTGTGATTAATTATAGCTTTTTTATTTTGAGAGGATGCTAAATGATTAAAATGGAAGGGATTGGTCTGCAGAGTTCTCTAACACTTAACACCATCTTTAAAAATCCAACAAACCCAAAAACCCAAACAAATGGTCTAGAATTGATATTATGGAAGATTTGGGCACTTTTCCATTGATTTTACCTTTAAATTTTTAAATTTAAATTTAAAAATTCTCAAAAGTAGTTATTTTGCTATTGAATTTCATTGACATAATATTGGAATCTCAGGATCACATTGAACATACTGTTTGCATACTTATTGGAATCTCAGGATCACATTGAACATACTATTTGCATACTTATTGGAAAGAAAAGTTTAAGACAGCTTATTTAACTTTCTCTTACTCAGCATAGCCTCAATGTAACACTGAGATCATACAAGAACAGAGTTTTTTTTAAAAAAATGTTTATTTTTATTACTTTGAACTTTTAATAATGTGATAAGAATTTGGTGGACTTACTGAGTTTGGAATCTAATTTTACTTTTAAATTGATTACCTCAAGGTGTGAAAAAAATGAACACAACTGACATAATCCACTAACTTTTACAGCCTACCAAAATCAGTTCACTAGGTATAGATGAAAGCAAACATGTGAAATAATTCTGTTGAATAATACATTATTTTCTCTATTTTTAAAATAGAGGGCATAATTAGTATTTTACCTAAAAAAAAGAGAAATCACATAACCTACCAATGTTAAGCATTCTAATTAACAATGTAAGTGGTAAGTGGTCATAAACTGGTTTACTTGTCTCTTAATTTTGAAAGGAAATGGAAGTCAGTTCTAGCAATCTGCTTTTATATTGTCAAATGGTTTTCTACTTACTATTTCTAACAAAAGTGTGGCTTGTAATCTATGGTTATTTCAGATCAATGTAACATGAAATACAGTGGAAAAAGCTTATTTTCCATACACATACAATTTTCTTGTTAAGACTTCACTTTTCTCCTTCATAATATGCTCATACCTGAATTGTAGCTGAATTGAACAGAATACCAGAAATTCTAATGAAACATTGTTTGATAATAACAACAACATGCCTTTTATTATAAAACAAAGAGGTGTGTTTTCTTGCCATTAAATCAGCTTCTCTTAAACTGAAAACTGCAGTAGTTTAAGAGAAGCTGATTTAACTAGCAAGTTGCAAATTACTTTGACACCTTTTTTTTTTTCCAGCATAGCTGCACAGGATAAAGTTACAGTCTATTCTTGTTTGTTTTGTTTTCTGAATGCTTTAAATTTCCTTTCCAACTTTTACACTTTCTTCTGCAGAGTAAGCAATCAGAGTTTTAGTAGAAACCATGTGTCCTTTAGGAATGATTGTCCTCCTTTAAAAATCAAGCACAATACATTTGAGAGACAGAGGAGAAAGGAGAAAGTCTCTCATTGTAATTATATTTGAATGACTTGTCTGAACAGATTATTTTAAAGGCAACAGGATTCTTGGTTTCGAATTCTAATCACCTCAATATATATATATATATATATATATATATATATATATATATATATATATATATATATATACACATATATATATATATATGGCATTCAGCTTTGTTCGGGTATTTTCCCACGTCATAGTAGTGGTGCTTTTAAAGTTGTAGCAACGTTTCAGCAGAATCTCATCTGCCATCATCTGATGATGGCAGATGAGATTCTGCTGAAACGTTGCTACAACTTTAAAAGCACCACTACTATGACGTGGGAAAATACCTGAACAAAGCTGAATGCCAGACATGTAAGTACCCGCGAAAACTTAAGAATATATATATATATATATAATGTTCCTGTTCTAGTCCATACCCTCCATTTGCTAGCTCCTATTCTATTCTATTCTATTCTATTCTATTCTATTCTATTCTACTCTATTCTACTCTATTCTATTCTATTCTCTATTCCATTTACATTTACATTCCCATTCCATGCTACTCCACTCCTAGTTAAATCCAGAGCTACATTATTGGCTCAGCATTTAATGTTCCCTCTCCATTTAAAGGAGAAAAAAAGACAAACATCAAAAGAGGGTAGGTGGAGAGAAATACAATTCACCACATTGCATTGCTTATTATTGTGGAATTCCTTGTCAGTGAATGCTGAGTTTTGCACAAAGTCAAGATTGGATGAATAATTCTTAGGAAAATTTGCTATGTTCACAGAGGTTTCTATAATTCATGGCAGAATGATGTGAGTTTCAGTAATATCTTCTTCAGCATTAGCTCCTACTGTGGAATCCTCCTCCCGGGACTGAATTTGGAACAACTCACTACTTTTGAGCTCATTTATATAGGAACAAGAAAATGTTAGCATTTATATTAACACAAATTATTTTTCTTCTATACCAGCTATTTGAAAATATGAACTAAACCCTTGGCCTATAACTCATCAATAAGTCTTAAGTCTGATTCCAATACTCATTAACAGTACATACTAGTGGTGCCTTGGGTATAGGAACTAAAGATATGAAGACACACAATCAGGACAAACTTTTTTAAAAACTTGTCTATACGCCTACTTTCCTGCACTGAAATCAGTACCTTAAAATTTGGTTTGTACATTTGATAAAACACATTTCCTCCCTCCTCAGGTTGTATAAAATCTTCCCTTCACTTTTCCAGTTGCTATCAGATGATGTGACATGTGTGACCAAGATGGAAGTATACCCACCAGATATTTCCATAATATATATATATGGAAGTACAATAACACATTCATTGTCCCAGTACATGTAGAATCCCCATATCAAAATCATTTCTTTGCACCCAAGTTGAAACGTAAGGAGAAGATCTGGTATACAAATGCTGCCTTCCTCAGAATTGCTCCATATGCAAGACACTAAGCTGAAAATTAAAACTTGATTAAATAGTCTCATTTCTGGAAACAACAATATTCTGTAACCAATATTTAATGCTAGCAAAAGACTGAATATGTTATGGAACACTTAGAAGTATTCACCAGACTTTTTTTCATCATATAAATGAGTGGAACAACATGTCAAAATATAGCTATACTGCCTTGTTGTTTTTTTTAAAAAAATCTACAATCTAAGCAGGTGAATAGATCCCATTTTGAGGAACCAAAGGAAACCTTTTTCCACCAACTTTTAGGATGCAAAAAAGTTCTCCCTAATCCCAGTGGAATGGAGATATTTTCTTCAGCTAATTAAATCTGAATTAAGGAAAAGTAGAGGATCGTGCATATATTCTTTTAACTTTCTTTCCTCTTCATATAATTTCTGCAGTCCAGAACTGGGATACTTCCACATTACTCTCATTTCTACCTACCTAATCATCATAAAGCATTTTTGAGCCAATTCATAAATACTTTCAACAATGACTTTAAATAAATCATAATGGTGATCATGATTGAACAATTAAAATCCTACCCTTTTCAATGTGTGTTTTGTAAAAAGGGAAATATATTCAATTACGCATTTATGGCTGCCTTCTTCCCATTTTTTAAACCCTCCATGGGGGATGCCTCCAAACATTCAGCTCCTAAGAAGGAAGGACACCAAGCCCAAAACCATTCAACTTGCACCTCAACTAAAACTAGTCCTGGAATGGTAAAATCTTCCATTCTACAGAAAAGGAGAAAAAAATGCATTTTGATATTATTATCCTTCACCCTTATATTTTTAGAGTCATGAATGGTTGCTAATGTTTCTCACAATAGTATGAGATAAAAAATAGGATAATGCAAGAGTTTCAGCAGAAAAATGATGAATTCTGCAGGCCTTAAAACAAAATAATTTCCATTAGTGCAATTTCAGACCCATTACACATGAGATTAAAAAATATTAATTAATCTGATGAATGCAAATATGACATACCTAGAACTGATTTGCAGGATCTGGAATAGTGCAAATTTCTAGTTGGTCCTTCAAAGCAGTGCCTCTTTGTCATTCACAATATTAATTAACCTCATGAAGCACATAAACATGTGTTTACCTGCAGTTTTCTATAGTTTTAAATTTAATAAATAAATTTGGCTAATTGCTTATGAGTAATCAAATTTATTTCTAAATGGAACCAACTCTTTTGTTTAGATTTCTGCTGTGAAAGTGACTGCCTGTCATCCACAACTTTGTGGCTCTTCCTCAGACAAGGAGGAAGAATAAGAATGGAGCTTAAAGAAAACTATTTTAGCTGGGGAATTTAGTAATTAAATTTAAAATACAAAATAAAGAGTGAAATGCAAATTAAATGAAATCTAAGGTAAGTATAGAGAACAGACAGAGAGAAAGAAACTGTTTCAAATCAGGCTATATTTAGGAGCTTGACTAGCAAAAGATTGAATGGTATGCTGAGCTTGGTATGCTTAGGCTTCTCAGTACTTTAGTTCAGTACTTTTTTAAACTTGGTAACTGTAAGAACTGTGGCTTTGAACTGGATTGGGACTCCATACAGCTAGCTGGGAGATTCTGGGAATTGAAATCTGCACATTGCTAAGTTTAAAAAAACACAGCACTTTAATTTGTTTGAGACATTGAGAAATAAGGAACATACATTGCAGAAGGAAGACTGCCTTTAGGAAAAGCTGAGACCCCTTTGAGAATTAGCATACACTTGTCAAAAGAGAGTTATAAAATGATGTTAGAAAGAACCAGACCTTTAAGCCTAGAAATATTTTTCTTGCTGTTGGGCAATGTTTGGCAGAAAAAGAAATAAGAATCAAATGTGGAATGAAAAAGTATACATGCAAACTTCAAAAGCTTGAGGTAAGAGCACGGGAAAGCTCCAATCTGGAAATAGAAACTCTCCTTAGAGTTCAAAGAGAACATTCAAAATATTATTTTCCTAAGCCTTTCACATGTGGTTAATGGGTTAAGGGTGATGGATGTGTGGTGCAGCACAGCAGTCTTTCTGATTAATAGTGCATAATGTATAATGGTGCATAGTATATTCTTCACATGGAGAATATTTGAAATGTAGAATGATGTAAATATATTCATGCCAAATCTATGATAAAAGTTGACAGCAATGTGAAGAAATCAAGGTACTGATGCAGTCTGTCCCCACAACCACCAATCAACTGCACACAATAGCAAAAAACCTTCTTAGACAGTTAACTACCACTAAGCCATGGATTGAGGTGCTGAGCATTTGCTGGCCAGATGTCCATCCTGATGCCTATATGCAGCTCACAGCATTATAATAAATTGTATAATTTTCCAGATCTGTGGATTTATTAAGTGCTGTTTGTTGTTACTGGTATGTTCTAAGGCAATGAATAGAACACTAATCACTGGGACAGAAAGCAATTCAAACTCAACCAAACTAGGAGTTTCCCATAATGATTAAAGAGGCTAAATGACTCATTTTCCACATGCAAAAGCTGATATGGAAAAAAATACTTGACATGATCTAATTGATAATTAGATTCATACCTTATGGCATGATATTTTGTTCTATTTATTTTAATAGCTACTTATATGGTAAACTTCTTTCACTTTGTCTTTTACTTTGATAATTCTAACACATGAACTTATTGACTTCATATTGTTAACCTTAGCTGATTAAAAAGGTTGGTCCACTGTCCTATTTTGGAAACTTTCAAATATTCATAAAAATCCTGTGATACAGTCCTATGGATATATGAAGGAGAAGGCCTGAGAGTAATCACAGCATTTGAACTTATATTTTCATTGAAAATAAGTCTGCCACTGCAGTAAGAACATTACTCTAAATCTACGGTGCAATTGCATTTGGAATATTGCTACGGTTTTAGTCATCATCTCTCAAAAAGGATTATACACAGATAGAAAAAATGCAGAAATGACAAAAATATATTTCCTTTGAGGAAAGTTTATATATTTTGGAGTATTTTCTTTTTTAGCTGGAGCAAAACCAGGCAAAGAGAAGCAGAGATATATGAAGTCATGCATAATTTAGAAAATACTCTTTTAGCAAAAGATATATTTTCTTCCTTTCCAACAATGTTAAAACTTGGGGTCATCTGTTGAAATAGGTGGTTCAGCACTAATAAAAGGAAGAATTTTGTAAAAGCACTCCTCAGTAGGTCACAATGATTTGTGTGGATACAAATATATTGATTTTATGTTGAAAATTGTTTTAATGGCTTAATAATTGTAAGTTGACCAGACTCTAATAAGAAGTGGTTATACAAAGTATTGCAAACGTATAAACAAATTCATAATTGAATTTTGGAATCTGCTGCCATTTTATGTGCTGATGGTTTTCAATTTAGATAATTTAAAAGCCACTTTCTGAATGATTTAGCAATTTTGACCTAATTTAGCAAGGTTCTTGATAATAAATTTTGAACTATTTCATTTTCTCTATAGCAAAAATGTATGACTGTAGAACTTTTCAGGTACTTTGCTCATTTGAAGATTTAACATAATTAATTTTCTCCACTGTAAATAAATTCATTTCCCTTTTGAATGTCACTGCACTTTGGGAGCTGGAAAGGGAATCTAGATTTGAGAATAAAAGATGCCCATATGTGGGATGCTCATGGATAGTCCAAAACTGTAACTTCAGTTTTGACCAGCAGTGACACAACTGTGCTGTACACCAAAATAAGATCAACAAGGAGCCAAGAATTTGATATTTATATATCCTTGCCCAAAGCACCACATTTGAGAGGATAGACCCATTTGATGTGAATTTATAATTTTAAAAGTTTTCATGGTAGGCATCTTATGATAATCATAATTGTCTAAGAGATATATTTAAATAGAACAATGAGAAGTGTAGACTCTGAGCACAGCTTTCCATTGTACAGTTTGCCATGTGAATATATCAACAAAGACATTTTTGAATTTTTTTTGTAATGTGTGAACTGACCTTGATTCTCATAGTATGAAGTTCAATGCAACAATATGCTATGATTATTACTTACTGGTTGTCTGATTGTCAGGGGTCCTGCTTTTATAAGACAAAATTTTCTTGCTAGACTTGTTAGAAAGTGCTATTGGCAGCAGGAGTCACAGCACTGTTCTTGGTTGCCATGACCACTCTATTACTTATACATCAACTATATTTTCTATTTAGGAAGAAGTGAGGAGAAAAACTCAAAGCAACATTTATCAGTGGTGCAATAGCTGAACACCCATCTCCATGTAAGTTTCTGGCCAAAATATCCCAATTTATAATTCTGTAATCCAATTCTCTCTGAATTTATGTTGGACTTTGTTTCACATTGCCAGTTGACTACTAGCAATTCAGATGGATCTTAAGTGTTGTGGCTAAGCTACTTTTGTCCACAATGACCATATCTGGTATACCAAATTGAAAAAGATATTCCATATCACCTCATCCAAAGTAATATATTTTTCCTTAGAGAAAATGTGCAACCACTTCTAGGATAAATAAATTATAACTTATCCCCCAAATGTGGAAACTGCTAATTTGCAAGACCTCCCTCTGACCAAGATTCAGGGACCATATTTTTCCCCTTTAGTTCACAACTTCTTTCTAATGTTGAGAGAGCAAGAGAGCACCTTCAGATTCACACATTGAATTGGGTGTAATATGCACTTTGGTACCAGTTTCTGGACTTGTGTTTCAAAATAGATTCCTAATACGAGCGCAGAAACTTTTTCACAATTATAAAAAGGTTGAAAATTGATTCATAGATCAGCAAACCTATTGGCCTTTGAGAACAGATGTAATTGCCCAAACTGAATCAGCTTTTGGTCTGCTTAGTTCAGTGCTATTTTTGTTATCTTACAGCTTTTTCTTTCCTTCACTCTGTATACCAGCCTTTTCTTTTCTTCACTCTGTATACCAGATATAGTCATTGTGGACAAAAGTAGCTTAGCCACAACACTTAACATCCATCTGAATTGTTAGTAGTCCACTGGCAATGTGAAACAAAGTCCAACACTCATGGGGATTCCACACAAGTCTTCTTCATGCATGTGCATCAACCCCAATGCTTCTCTTGGGATTTATTGATTTCTGATACCCTCATTGCAAAAAAGGCCAAAATAGAAAGCAATGTAAGTGAAAGGAAAATCCAATTCACTAAAACTTCTACAACTACTCCAACGAGAAGCATTTTTAATACCTTGTTAGAAAACTGTGTATCATTAAGACAGTTTGGAGTTGTTCCAGTGTAGCAATATTGGGCAACATTGCTTTAGCAGTTCTATTTTAAAAGCATGAGATAATTTTAGTATAAGAAAGTTCTTTACCCAGGAAAATATCCTGATTAGTGGGAAGTGAAGGGACTGAGAAAGTACAGTGATATTAGACTTCTCATACCCTGTCCCTCTTCCTTAGTACATTTCTCAGTGGACACTTTTCTTGAGTTTTCCCAGATATTGATGTCAAGCTGTAGATTCCTTGATCCACTTCCCCATTTTTAAAACATTGGAACAATATTGGCTCTCCCTGAGTCTTCTGGCACTTTTCCCATTCTTCAAGATGTCTCATAAATTTAAGTCAGTGGCTCTGAAATGACATTTGCTAGTTGGATTATCACTAGTTAATTGGTTGATTGATTCACTTACCACTCTTGGAAGGTCCAATTTATTTATTTAAAATTACTAGTTATTCTCTCACCAATTACTTTTCTATTTTGATCTGCATTTCTCTTCTGCACCATGTTACAGCTTCTGTCATTTTGAATCACTTTCCTTTTGCAAAAAAAAAAAAAAAAATTGAATTAAGCAGTTCCTCATTTTCTCTGTTGGTCATCATTCCATCAATCATTATGGGAATGTAATATCATTATAACATAATTTATTCTCTATCATTATTATTTTGATGATGTTGTCTTGTTTCATTCTATTGCACAAAGTTCTAGGGCCTATTGTTAGCAATGTATGGCACTTCAAATGCTATGTTAATATGATTTGACTCAATCATAGTTAGTTGACACAAAACACCCCTTTTGGATGTCTTCAGCAGCTAGATTGACTTCAATTACCATTTTTGTTGATTCATGGAACCAAATCAATTATGATAACAATAAGAGAGATAAAAGTGTGTATTTTAGAATGAAGAGTATATTCCACATTCATATCAATGAAGCCTCTCTCTGAACTGTGATACAAGAACAGAATGTGGTTGATTGATTAGATTAATAAGAATAAAAAAATCATTTCTTCCTTCCTGTTCAGCTTGTTAATAATTTCCCTTAAGATATGAAAAGTAGCATGGAAGCTGGATAAATATGTTGTACAATTTTGCCATATAACCATCAGTGAGGAGCAAATTGTGATGACTAAGCAAGGTTTTGAAATTGCTGCATGACCTACTGCTTTATGTTGTCATTGGGGACCACCTGTTAAGCTGAGGTCACTTCTGAAAATTGCAACTAATAAGGCATGCTGATTTGAGAAATACAGAATGGACATTTTTAAAAACACATTGAAGGAATATAGAGGAGATAGGTGAAAAAAAAAAAATCTTGTCAGCTTCCTCTTTCAATCTGTTACATTTTAGAGACCCTGTTCATCAAATCAAATCTATTTTTGACTGTGCTTTTTAGTCACTGGCTAAATTCACCCAATATACTTAGTCTGGTCTCTGTCTTATTTTCTTACCACAATACAATGAGCATAAACTAATGAAATGGTGGAAGTTTTAAATGATGAAACCATTCAATGTGTTTTAAGTAGTTTGTTTAAAGCAGCTACATTTCCATAGCATACATTTCTAGCTTTCCATTCAGACTATTCATACCCTTGAAATAGTGGGGAAGCCATTTTCTCATCTCTCTTTACCTAGTTTCTTCAAAACTATTACATGTTATGAAGAAGAAATGTAACAGTCATAAGAGAGAATATGTTTTCTCTTCTTCTTCTGCCTCCCAATCCCCATTTGCTTGTGAGGAATTTCAGATTTGTCCATGAATAAAAGAAAACTTCAATTTACAAGAAATCAATTTACAATTCTGTAGTGACTGAAATATGCTTTAATGCTTAAAGCAGGACTGAAATAGGGTCATGTCACTCACTTCTTTCTTGGGTCCAAGTGCCTCTATAAAAGTTTAAGGATGGGAGCAAGGAAAGCTAGGTGGAAAAAGAAGAAAAAGACCAGACTGTGACTAGCATATAACTAATTTGTACTGACATCAAATATATTTTTGACTGTGCTTTGTAGTCATTGGCTAAATTCACTCAATATACTTAGCCTGGTCTCTGCCTTATTTTCTTACCACAATACAATGAGCATAAACTAATGAAATGGTGGAAGTCTTAAATGATGAATCAATAAGAAAAAAGAAATTTGAAAAATAATAACTTGAAGGACTCCAGAAAACAAGTTCAAGTTATGAGGTGAGTTTTCTTTGAGATTTTTTTGCAACAATTCTTCAGAAGTGTCTCTTGAGCAACTTGGAGCATATGGCTAAAATAGTGTAACACTAAGGGGCAAGCACCACAGTAACAGTACGTACAAAAGGTAAATTCAATTTGCCAATGTTGAACAGTGGTTCAACAGCATAGGGAAACAGAAAAATAGAAAGGCAGCACAAGATTCAAAAATTAAGTAGAAGACAAAAATATTCATTGAAATTCTTATATTTATTTCTGAAAAATGGAAACAAGTGTCTAAAAACCAGTGATGGGATTCTTTTTTTTTTTTTTTTTTACTACTGGTTCTGTGGGGCTTGCAGGTGTGGCAAGGGAAGGATACTGTAAAATCTCCAATGAGACGTGGTATTTGCCAGTTCTCCGAACTACTCAAAATTTCTGTTACTGGTTCTCCAGAACTGATCAGAACCTGCTTAATACCACCTCTGCTAAGAACCTTCATAGCTACAGCCATTTGAAGTGAGAAAATATCCTGATGTTTAGTTTCTTATTTAATCCTCTAACTTACCTTAGATAATTTCTATTGATAAAACTATCACAGCCTCCACTAAACAAAATGCTTGCCTTATTCATCTTTAAATGACTTTTGTTTTAAATTTGCCATTAAATGATAATATCACTAGCATAATGCAATGCTTCTTGGCATTGTAGAATATGAGAATATGTTTGTTTTGTATTGTATTAAAATTAAAACTGTCACATTTTAAGCTTGTATGAACCAGATATAGAGGAAATTAATACAGAATTCTCAGCTTCAGGCAATTATTGTAATCTTTTACAACCTTCCAGGAGGAAAGAATTTCAGTATGATAGCTTAAAATTCTTATTAAATTTTGATGTTACTATTTGCTATTAGATTTTGAGGCATTCATAAGCCTTCAATATTTTTCTCCAGTTCTTTTGGTTTATCATCATTGTTCTCTTTAAAAAGGTAGAAATATACTAAAAGACCTTTTAGGAAAGGGATGAGGTCAATAGTAGAAAGTCTAAGGTTAAAGTTTTTGAGGTTTGGGGAAGAACCCACAGAATCAGGTAGAGTATTCCAGGCATTGACTACTCTGTTGCTGAAGTCTTATTTCCTGCAATCAAGTTTGGTGCGGTTAACCATGAGTTTGTATCTATAATGTGCTCTTGTACTGTTATGGTTGAAGCTGAAGTATTCACTGACAGGTAGAACATTGCAATGTATGATTTTATTTACTATACTTCGATTGGACCGAAGGCAGCATAGTTCTAGGTTTTCTATGTCTAGAATTTGAAGTCTGGTGGCAAAAGAAATTCTGCAATGAGTAGAGGAGTGGAGAACTCTTCTTGTGAAATATTTCTGGACTTTCTCTACTGTGTTAATATCAGATATGTAATGTGGGTTCCAGACTGATGAGCAGTATTCTAGTATTGGTCTAGCAAATGTTCTGTATGCTCTGGTTAGTAGTGTGATAGAAAAAAAGCTATGTAGGATTAGGTTAACAACTCTTAATGCCTTTTTGGATATGTAGTTACAGTTGGCTCTAGCACTTAGATCATTTGAGATGAGTACTCCAATGAGTACTCCATTGACAGAGTTTGGATAAATAATTGTATTGTTTATCCTGAAAATATTTAACTATGTTGGAGAAAACACCTGAGAATATTGTGGACAGCCAATAAAGCAAAGAAATTGCTTATTGATCAAATTAAGAGAGAATTTTCATTCAAATTCAAATTATCCCATTTGCGGGCACATTACTGTATGCAATAACATATCTGGAGAAGACTTTAAAGGTGTAAGAAAAGAGAAAAAGATGACTAGCAGCAAGGTGGAAGAACTCACTTACAAAGTGATGAAGGAAGATCTGAAATACTAGTTTAGTCATTTTTGGTATTTTTCATCAAATCGTTTTCATGTGCTATTGGTCATACAATCAATCAATATTCAGGAAATATTTAATACATTAATTAATATTGCCAGATACATTTTGGAACTTGTATGGCCAGTCATTGGTGCTTAGTCTCTTTATGACCGGGTCTTCTCCTGATTTACCAAGATTACATTGCCGCATGATGAAAATTCCCACTGCTCATTTAGGATTTATACAGAATATCTGAAGCTGCCATATTTGGCAAGATTAGTATAATTAATACGTAGCAAGGTGACCCATGATCTGATTTCATATAAGGCAGCCTCTATGTTCTAATTATTCTGAGTTAAGATGTTATTCTGAGTTAAGATGTTTATTCTGAGTTAAGCTGTTAAGCTGTCACAGTTATAATGAAAAGTCAAAAAGTGATATTATTGAACTCAAGTTACAAATATTTCTTAGTTTTGGCACCTTCCATTCTTTTTCCTGTGAAAGTAAGGTCCTTTCTTGAGATAAAACTCAAGGTCCTATAAGTCATTGACTTTGTGATGACAGTTTTGGTTGATATGGTTGATATTGTCTTCCTTTCAAAATAGACACATAACATGCACCATATTCTCTATAAAGGATTCACAGAGATAAACATATCTCATTGAAGATCTTTTCTTCATCTTTTTCAAAAAGCTGGCTAAGTATTTTCTCTCCCCAACCCCGTTTCTTTGAATTTCTGATGCAACAGCATCTGCTCTGTTTTCTTTTTTAATAAGGTGACTAGAATGTCATACAGTATTCTAACTTACCCTCACTAATCCCATATGTGGTGCGAAAATAATTTCTTTCAATTTCTATCTAATGGCTCTGTGCAATCCAGTACTTCTATTATTAATTGCTTTGTACAAGGTTTTAGAATTTATCAAGAGACTGCACCGCAACCTAGGTGCTGTGTTTTTAATTTGCTATGTTCCCTTGTGAACCTATTTTGGCTTGCCAGTATATCAGTTCCAGCAAATGTGGGTATTATTTGGGCTTTATTCATTAATACACTAATTTATTGTTATAGCACACAAAGGATTTGCTCTGAGAACTTGAGCAGCATAAACACAGATGTTAGACATTATCAATGAAGTTGGGTCAGTTGTGAAGCAAATGGGTAGGTTCTTTTGTCTTTTGTGACATGCATTGTATGAAATAATATACTTTAATTCCAGGTTTAGCACAGGGCTGGTTGAGAGCAAGGAAGAGCAACACTTGAGAGGTTGGGAACTGCAGTCCAGCCTCCTGACCTGTTTGGAATGGTGCAGAAGGGTCTTGGAATATGAAATGTGATTTTTTTTCCTATAGTGGTTAAGACTGGGAATGGGAATATTTTGTCCATCCCTGATTTCATCTAAGACTCAGGCTCATAATGAGAAATTCCTTCCTCTTCAGTAGTTTTCCCTGTATCAGCAAAAGGGACTGGAAAGTCCCTTTCTGTACATTTAAGAAAGCAATGTTGGGGAAGAAAGATTATATCACAATATATGTGCTTTCTAAGAAGTTTTTGCTAGCCCCCTTCCCACACAATTCCTCCCATTGCACATCTACTTGCAGTTTGTCTTATGGCATTTACTCTTAACAGCAGGATGTGGTATTTCACACAATTATATGCATTAACTTATAACTGTAATTACAATAATTCTCATACATTGTCTTGGTAAAGTGAAATGTTCATGTCTTTATAATAACATATGTTTATGTAAATTACATCTTTATTTTATACCTAGGACATATAGCATTCTGATTGGTATTGCAAATTGAGATATGGAACTGATAGATGTCAGGAACAATTTACACTGTACTTCAAAGTTGGACATATGTCAAAGTGTTACACAAGTCCATAGGCAGAAGCAAAAGCAAGAAATAAGATGTTTTCAGAACTCATCAGTTATAATGGAAATATATGGTGACTTACACAATATATTTGTGTTGAGACAGGAAGTTTCTGTGCAAAAGACATACTGCATCTTTTTGAATTGGAAAATGATGGCAAGCAATTTGAACATAAGACTTTAAGAAAATAAGAGAACAGTAGCAATATATTCTATGAGCAACCCCCCAAAAATCTAGTCTGGGGTTAGATTAATTTTCTCTGTCAAATATGTTATTTTAATTTGCAAAATAACAGCCAGAGGAATAAAGTCTTTAAAATATTTTTACCTCCCAGTCCACATTGGTGAAAATAAATGACTTGTGACAGAAGGAACACTGAAAAGCTTTGGTTATGTGATGTTTTGCTGGGAATAAATATTCCTCCTTTAGGTTGTTTGCTTTGCATTTTATATTATCATAAAAATGTACAAAATGCTGAAAAAGGCCACTTGATTGATTAATGATCAGAGATGCATTTTGGTTTTCAACTAATAATGCTGGCCCTTTAAATGTGCACTTATAGTCTAGGTAACTGTTTATACCTATTAAATGATATGGAATATAAAGTCTTTTAGCATAAATAATTTTTTAATTGATACTAAGAGTTATCTGCCAATTTGTTTATATTATTCTAAGCATCTTGCAGTAATAAAATGCAATAAAATAAATATTAAAAACATATTGTCATTTAAGTATATCGGTAAATATCCACAATCACTGAACCATCATGTTCTGTGTGGCCTCCAACCTTTTTGTTTTAATCAACAAGCCATGTTACTGTAATCAAAATAGTCAGAAATTAATAGAAAACCTGTTAATTTAGGACTTCAAGCAAAGCTTTTCATTGTATTGCTAAACTTTGAATTTCTAAATTCTAAATCTTTCCTTATTCTATTTTGGTTTTCACCCAAAGTCTAAGATCTGGTAATACTTGAATTATACTCTATCTAATGAAACACAATTGTTTTATAGTGAATGTAATATCTTAATTGAATTGTAGCACCTCAGTCAGTTGAGATCTATTGCAGCATTCCCCTGGAAGCAATCACTAAGGATACTGGATGTCTGCCAATCCTCTTTAGCCCTGCAGTTTGGAATCAATCTAAAAGAAAGATGGAGATAGTAATCTAAACCATGTACTATTCAAAAGACTTCTGAGTATATAAAGAATTGCACTGATAATCTATAGCTGGGAGATACAACTGGTTTGAACTCTGTCTAAGAGGGGGTTGTACTATTACTATCCTTTACATACCCCTATGCATGCCTACATATATGCAAAGTCTACGTATAATGGGAAAAAATGGGAAAATAATAATAAACATACTAAAAGATAATAAATTAATATGGTTAAAAATTATTAAAAGCAGTTAAAGATGGATTCAAAGAAGGGAGGGAAGGAGGGAGGAAACAAGGAGGGAGAGAGGGAAGGGGGGAGGGAGAGGAGAGAGGGAGGGAGAGAAAGAGCAAGGAAGGAAAGAGGCAACTTGCATGGGAAGGAAGGAAGAAAAAAAGGAAGGGAGGGAGGCAGTGGTGGGATTCAAAAATTTTACTACCGGTTCTGTGGGTGGGTCTTGGTGGGTGTGGCAGGGGAAGGATACTGTAAAATCTCCAGTCAGAGATGGTACTTTACAGTTCTCTAAACTACTGAAAATTTCCGCTACTGGGTCTCCAGAACTGGTCAGAACCTGCTGTATATCACCTCTGGAGGGAGGGTCTTCAAAAACTATTGTGAATTTTAGAAGACAGTATTAGTTACTTAGTTACTCCAATAAAGATATTGGAACAGAGAGTTCATAAGGAAAAACTCTTAACTATAAACTGGAAGAAAGATTGCCTGGCTCTAATATAGCAGGACTATATAGCAACAACAACCAAGCAAAATAGAAAGGCTCTCCCTAAATCTTTTTTTAAAATGACAGACGAACTATCTTTAAAAGATATTTGGAGAGAAAGAAATGTTAAAGCTAAACAATATACTTTTTATTCAAATAGACATTTATCATGGTCCAGATTAGATATGATTTGGATATCAACAGAATTAATATCCAATATTCAAGAAACAAATATTGAAACAAGTACTTGGGCAGATCATAGCCCAATGACAATTAAATGGAAGGGACAAAAAAAAAAGATCAAGATGGACATTAAATAATACTATTTTAAAGGAGAAAGATTTTATACAATGGATGGAGAAGGAATTGGCTTTTTTTTTTTCAGAGAAAATAAAAAAGAAGATACTTCAACGCAGAATGTTTGGGATACAATGAAGGCATACGCTAGAGGTCTGATAATAGATTATACAAGAAAAAAGAATATTAGGAAAAGGCAAGCTTCTAAGGCCTTGGAAGATGAGTATAAAAGACTTGAAAAAGAATTACAGAAAATGCCACAGAAAAAAGATATTAAATTGAAGCTGGATGTAATTAAACATAAAATGGAATTAATAGAGAAAGAAGAATTGGCACAGAAAATCAGAAATTCTAAACAGAATTACTTTGAAGATGCAAATAAACCAGGTAGATGGCTAGCATATAAATTGAGAAAGGAGAAGGAATCAAGAAAAATATTGAAGTTAATAGATGATCAAGGCCAAGTTTGTTATGGTAATATGGAGAAAAAGGAAATTATTCGAGATTTTTATGGGCAACTATATAAACAAGAGAATATTGATGAGGAAAAAGTCAAACAGTATCTACAGAATGCTAATTTACCGAAGATACCTAAAGAGACTGAAGAAATGTTAGAAAGCAATATAACAATGATGGAATTAAATGAAGCATTTAAGAGACAAAACAATGGGAAAGCACCGGGTCCAGATCGGCTTCCGGCAGAATTCTATAAAACATTTCAAGAATTATTGAGTATCCCATTGTTAGAAGTCATGAATGAAGTTATGTTAAAGAAGATGATACCTGATATAGTTTGAGGCATGGGTTAAATGAATGGAGACAGTCTTAACTGGTGAACTTTCAGCTCTTTATTGCATAGTGACTTGAGTCTTTAATAACAACAACTCTGCCTTATATAGGCAACCTTAATGTGAGATAACCAATAGGGAGCTGTAAAACACTAGCTCCAAAACCAATAAGAGTCCTTCGTTAAGGGCCAATCGGATTCTCTGAACCCAACCAATCTGATCGAACCGCTTAACAACCAATCAGAAGTGCAGGGCCAGAACCCTGCACTTTACCCCAAGCTCGCTTTTATTTTAACTATTTACATACATAACACCCTTTCCCCCTGGCTCCTCAATTATTGTGTGACTATACAGTCTTTCAAATAGGACGATTGTCTTTTGGGTCTATCAGATTTTCTTTGGACTGTGGCTCAGCTTCTGTGGCTCAGCTTCTCGTTCTGGTGTGATTTCCCTTGGAGCATACGATTCTTCCTCCTGCTCCATTTCCTGAGTTTCACTTGATTCATCGCTTTCTTGGAACAGGTTCCCTGGAATGTCGTCTTCTTCCATTCCTTCCCCCCCCCCTCAGTTTGGTCGTGGAGGAGTTGTTGGCTGGCCGATATGAGTTGTGACTGTAATTGGTCAATATGTCTTTTCCACAGTCTTTCATCAACACATCTTACAATATAGGATTTGGGCCCAGTCTCGCGTATTATCGTTGTTTCAATCCAAACTGGGTCGCCCGATAAATTTCTTGCATAAACAGGGTCGCCTACCTTGAAGGTACGGTAGCGTCCGCTGGATCCTGCAGGCTTTTCTGGCTTGTAAGCAGGGTGCAGTCGGTCAAGGCGGGAACGGAGTTTTCGCCCCATGAGAAGTTCTGCGGGAGTTCTGCCGGTTACACTGTGCGGAGTGATGTGTTGTAGAAGTAGAATGCGGTTTATTTTTTCGTCAATATTATCATAGTCCACTTTTTGCAAAGTCTTTTTTACAAATTGGACCATGCGTTCCGCTTGGCCGTTGGTAGCAGGATGCGCCGGCGAGGTGAGCGCATGGCAGATGCCATTATCAGCAAGGTACTGTTCAAACATTAGCGCTGTAAACTGTGGTCCGTTGTCGGACACCAGGACGTCCGGCAATCCATGAGTTGCAAAGAGTCTATTAAGGATTTTAATGACTGCTTCGGAGGTTGTATTGGTCATTCGATGAATTTCTAACCAATTAGAGTATGAATCGACAGTCAACAGCAATGTATGTCCTTTAATCGGCCCTGCGAAATCCAGGTGGATTCTGGACCAGGGTCCGCGTGGCGTCTCCCATTCGGTCGGTGCAGCTTTGGGCGGTGCGTTGCTGGTTTGTTGGCACTTAGTGCAGGCTTTGACCCATTGCTCGATGTGTCGGTCCATGCCTGGCCACCAAGCGTAGCTCCGTGCTAGTGCTTTCGTCCGCACAATCCTGGGATGTCCTTTGTGCAAGATTTGTAACAGCGTCTTTTGGAGTCATTCTGGAACAACGATTCTATCGCCCCAGATGACACAGCCTTTTTGCAAAAAAAAGTTCAGTCTGCCTTGTTTTAAATGGCGCGAAGTCATCTGGGACCTGGTCCAATGGCTATTCACGTTCTACCCAGCCTAGAACTCGAGCTAGTGTGTGGTCTCGTCTGGTCTCTCTCGCGATATCTCGAGCGGTCATAGGGGGCGAGTTGAGCCTTTCGATTTGTAACGCCGATACTATTGGTGCCGGATCGTCGAGAGTCTCTGGTAGCTGTGCTCTGCTGAGTGCAAATGGCTTTCCCCGGGCGATATAACAATCGATAATTATAAGCAGCTAGGAACTCTGACCAGCGAGTCATTCTTGGGGACAATATATAGGGGGTTGGTTTGTCCCCAGCGATTATCCCCAGTAAAGGTTTGTGGTCAGTTACAATGGTCCTTCCATATACATATTCATGGAATCTTTTTACGGCTGACACAATTGCAAGAGCTTCCTTATCTATTTGTCCATAGTTACGTTCAGCCACAGTCGCCTTATGCGGTAAAAACACATTATAGAAATTGATAAGGCCTAAAAATGCCTGGAGATCTGTTTTGTTATGGGGTCTGGGAGAATTTTTTATCACCCTTAATTTACTCTCAGTTGGGTGAATACCCTGACTATCAATGCGATAACCTAGAAATTCTACACTGTCTGTATACAGATGACATTTATCCCTTTTTACTTTCAGTCCCGCTTCTTGGAATTTTTTAAGAACAAATTTTAAACGATTCTGCAGAATTTTTTTACTAGGAGCTGCAATTAATACATCATCAAAATACGGAACCACGCCCTTGATTCCCTGCAATAATCGTTCCATTAAACTTTGGAATATTCCCGGGGCTACACTTACCCCGAATTGCAATCGGGTATATTTAAAAGCACCTCTGTACGTTACTATCATTTGAGTTTGGGCTGTTTTATCATCCACGGGCAATTGTTGATAGGCTTGAGCTAAATCTAATTTAGCAAAAACCTTTCCGCCTCCCAGGAAATGAAGGAGGTGCTGCACCACCGGCACTGGATATGCGTTTTGCTGGAGGGCGTGGTTTAGAGTGGCCCGGGAGTCCCCACAGATTCGGATTGACCCATCTGGCTTAATGGGGGTTCCAATAGGAGTTTCCTATGGAGAATGATCAATGGGTTGCAGTACCCCTTGTTTAATTAGTTTGTCAAGTTGTTCATCTATCTTGGCCTTAAGGGCGAAAGGAACTCGACGGGGCTTTAAACGAATCGGGGCGACCTTAGGGTCGAGGCTAAATGAAATTGGGGTCCCCTTATACTTGCCCAGACGATCTGCGAAGACATCGCTGAATTCAGAAATAAGGTCCTCCTCCCACTCGCAATCACCGACTCGGTTCACGCCGGCTACTTCGATGCCGAGTGGCGCAAACCATTGGAGGACCAACAAACTAGGCCTGTCCCTATTGATGATCGTTAGTGGTAAGTATGCTGTATGCTTTTTAAATGAGACGCGGACTCGACAAGACCCAACCACAGGGATCCGATTCCCTTGGTAGTCTTTAAGGATGAGACATTACATTCGAAGGTCTTGACGTTGGATGGTAGGAATGAGTTGCTTTAATGTCTTTCACGACACCATCGAGAGGGACGATCCTGAATCGACCTCCATGTGGCAAGGTTGGTTCTCTATGGCTGCTGTAACTCGAATCTTCTTAGCGTCCATGGCTGAGGCATGACCTATAGTGATAGTATGGTGAGCCTCTTCTTTCTGCAACGCTCGATATCTGTAGGAGTGGTTTGCTGGATCTCGCCTTACAGGACGGTTTCCTGCTGATTGGCGAAAGTTGGTTCCCTTTGAGGCCTGACTTGGTCCCGGTAAACTGCGACAGACTCGTTTCCCGCACTCATGGCAGAGTGCATCACAGAATTTGCAGTCTGCCCTGGGGTGGTTTGCCCCGCAACCAGTACAAGGGCATGAGGGTTTAGGGCGAGGGTCCCAGTCGGACTGCAGTCGAGGGACCCCTTCTTCGTCGCTGTCTGACGACGAAGAGAGATCCTCGTAGTGCGTTGTCGCTAGCTGCCCTTCTGAGCTGGGTAAGATGTCGCCTGTTGGTGGGGTCGTTGGGTTTCGGCTTCGCTGTAGTTGCGCCGCAGACTTTTTGGTCACCTCAGCAGCAGTGGCTTCGGCGATGGCGTCAGCAAGGCCGATGTCGCCCTTCACTATCAGCTTGCTTTGCACGCCTAGCGCATCTAATCCCAGAATTAAGTGGTCTCTCAGTGCTTCATCTAAGTCTGCAAACCCGCAGAGGCCTCCTAAGTGTCGGAGGTCTGCCACAAAGTCAGCCACACTCTCTCCTTTTCGCTGGCTTCTTTGATAGAACTCGTGGCGTCTCACGAGTGTAGGTATGGTTGGCGCGTAATGGTCTCTCAGGAGAGGTTCGAGGTTGTCCCAGCTTATTGCTTTCACTTCTCGAGGTTTCGCGAGTGCTTTCGCCATTTTAAAGACAGCCAGGCCGCAGTATGTCAGGAACAGTGCCCGCTTCTTGGCTGGTGTGGCATCCTTCAGGTTGTTCGTTTCGAGGAACATTTGGAAGCGATCCATGTAGGATTCCCAATCCTCTTGGTTTGGATCGAACGGAGTGGGTGGTACGATGCCGCTGGACATGGTTTCCGTTGGTGGTGCCGTCTTAACACGTGCTCTGTTTTTCTTCCAAGTTCCTTAAGATCAGATGTCTCCAAATTCCATCCTCGTCGCCACTGATATAGTTTGAGGCATGGGTTAAATGAATGGAGACAGTCTTAACTGGTGAACTTTCAGCTCTTTATTACATAGTGACTTGAGTCTTTAATAACAGCAACTCTGCCTTATATAGGCAACCTTAATGTGAGATAACCAATAGGGAGCTGTAAAATACTAGCTCCAAAACCAATAAGAGTCCTTCGTTAAGGGCCAATCGGATTCTCTGAACCCAACCAATCCGATCGAGCCGCTTAACAACCAATCAGAAGTGCAGGGCCAGAATCCTGCACTTTACCCCAAGCTCGCTTTTATTTTAACTATTTACATACATAACAATACCCAAAACATGGTCAGAGGCTTATATCACACTTATTCCAAAAGAAGAGGCTGACCCACTGCAAGTTAAGAACTATAGACCTATCTCCTTATTGAATGCAGACTATAAAATCTTTGCTTCAATTTTAGCAGAAAGACTTAAAAAATATTTAAATAATTTTATTCACCCAGATCAAAATGGATTTCTGCCAAAGAGACAAATCAGAGACAATATGAGGTTTAATTCTATTTTTCTTGACTTCCAACCTACCTTTTACAAACATTATTTTGCATTTCTTAATGTGTATATATCATATTTTGATTCAGTTCTGAAAGGGAGATGGTTTGTGTTTCAAACAAAGTTATAAATTAAATTAAAAATATTTGCATAAAGCTAAGAGCATGTTTTCAGCACTATTTTTTTCTTCATTTCCGTTTAATTATGTGGTTGCTTATTAACACAAACTTTTATTTGAGCTTTAAGGTAATTTCCTAAATGATTAATCTGAGAGCTGGCTAGCTAAAATTGCACTCTGAGCAGTCTTTTTATCTGTCTATTTTCCATACTGAGAATTTGTCAGCTAAAAAAAAAAACCACTTTCTCATTAAATGTAGGTTGGGAAAACTCTGAACATTGCATTTGATGAAATCTAATTTGAGCAGTGCACTGTCATTTCTGATGACATGAAAAAGTTATGTCCTTTCTGCATAATATTTGAAGCCCTATATGCAATTGCAATATGATCTCCAAGTTCTGAATTATGACTTTCAATGGCACACAGAGTATTTTGTCAACCAATTAGCTGACTAAGACTAAAATAATTGGTTTCTTGACCATACAATCAAAATACAGCATAAGCAGAATCAGAATAAATTTTATAGAATACAAACACTGTATAATGCCAACTCCTCCAGCAAATGATAAAAGTATTTTTGTTCTTTGTATGTTGTCTACCTGATTACCATATTTACTATTGCTCTCTCTCTCTCTCTCTCCGTGTGTGTGTGTGTGTGTGTGTGTGTGTGTGTGTGTGTGTGAATATAAAATGTTTTAAACTTGCATGGAGATTTATAATTCTTTTTGTTCATAATGTTTAGTCCTGCAATAACTTGAATGGAAAGCTAAACATATAAGGTATTTTCTGTCATTCTGGGTCGAAACCAGAGGTGGTATTCAGCAGGTTCTGACCAATTCTGGAGAATCAGTTGCGGAAATTTTGAGTATTTTGGAGAACCGGCAAATACCACCTCTGACTGGAGATTTTACAATATCCTCCCCCTGCCACGACCACCAAGCCACGCCCACAGAACCGATAGTAAAAAATAATGAATCTCACTACTGATCAGAACTGATACAGATCTATATGTAGACACAGATAACTAGCCTAGCAGCTGGAACACAAAATGTTTGTATGCGTTTGTTTGTTTGTTCTTTATTTAAAGTATAGCAGGGGAAGATTAAATGAAGTACAGAGTTATAACAGAGTTCATATGACATTCCAGAAGTAGTATTTACGCTGCCAAAGCAAGCAAAACTCCTGTTATAGAGATGAATTTATGCAATTTGCTGTAGATGTATCACAGTCTGCAGCTCTGTCTATCTATCCAGTAAAATAGAGAAAGCAGGTGAATAGATACTTTTTAATCAAGGCATTTTTTCTTGATCCAATTTAAATTCCAGGTGTGCAAAATTTTCTGAATCCTTCAAACTATTGTTATATTGAATTAGTGAGCCATCACTATTCCAACTATGTGAAATAATTAGCACACTCACCTTATGAAATAATTACCACTTGTACCTTATTGACCCTTGATGAATGTATCTTTTCTTTTATGTACACTGAGACTATTTGAACCAAGACAAATTTCCTGTGTGTCCAATGACACTTGGTCATTAAAGAATTTCTTTCTTTCTTTTTTTCTTTCTTTCTTTCTTTCTTTCTTTCTTTCTTTCTTTCTTTCTTTCTTTCTTTCTTTCTTTCTTTCTTTCTTTTATCTATCTATGTATCTATCTACAATATCTAGGAGTAATTTAATTAGTGGATGCAAGTATGCTCAAGTGATACTTGCACACTACGATGTACCTAGCTATAACTACCATTTCAATAAATGCATGTATGATGTGCTTTAATGTGGGGAATAATTCTGCAGTAATTTTAAATTACAGGTACTTCATGACTTACAACCATTTACTTACAACCACTATTCAAACTTACAACAGCACGAAAAATGGCTTATGTCTGTTTTTCACACTTACAACTGTTGCAGCATCCCCTTGGTAAATGATCAAAATTTGAATGCTTGGCTACTGGCATGTATTTGTGATGGTTGCAGTGTCCTGTAGTCATGTGATCACCTTTTGTGACCTTCTGACAAGCAAAGTCAATGGAGAAGCCAGATTCAGTTAAGAACCCTGTTACTAACTTAATAACTGCAGTGATTCACTTAACAACTATGGCATGAAATGTCATAGCATGGAGCAAAAGTCATGTACCAACTGTCTTGCTTTTTAATAAAAATTGTTGCAAATTGTAAGTGGTTATAAGTCAAGGACTACTTATACTTTTTAATCCTGATAGACTAGAAGAACCTTATGAGAACAAAAATCATTAGCAGAACAGTATATATTATTTTGTTCATTACTGGTCCATTATTCCTTTTACAAGAAATTAGACCCTATCCAGCTTGCAAAATACTTTCATCCTTGCTATCATTTTTTGCCTAGAACCATGAGAAAACAGTTTGGGAGAATCATCTAAAGATGTGTTCATGAAACTCTAACTATGTTATAATGTCCTGATATTAGTAAAATATTTTCAGAAGAACATAGGATTGCCATACAGAGAATCCATACAATGAATCAAACTATTACTGAGGCCATTATTGTCTGACTGATTTTTATCAATCAAACAGAATCTTAGCTTGAGGTTTCTGGGAGTGGACATGGACTTTCTACACAATATGGTACTGTATCACACATAAAGCATCTGTTTACAATTCTTTAAAACAGCTGTGTCTTTTCTCCAGATTGCCTTGCAGACAGGTGCTATGGACAAGCTTCAGTACTTTGTTATGCTTCTAGGACTGAATAAAAGAGCTATTCGTGATAGCTATTTTCAGGTAGATTTATGTTTTCTTCTTCAACACTAAATAGAATTTTATATTTTGAAATAAATCACCTTTTGGCTGGTTAGGTGACTGAATAATTATGTTCATTTGCAAAGGAACAGACTGCACAATGAAATAACAGAAAATGAACCTGATCTGTTCAACAATAGTTTCATTAGCAGAAGTGTGCAAAATTTACAACAGGGAAACAAACAGTCCACAGCCAAGATATAATTGAAAACTAATTTTAATAAAAATATAATCTAATGAAATTGTCACTATTGAGAAACCAATTTTAATATATCTTTTTATACACATAGCTAAGCCATTATTACATTGTTGCAATATAATTAAAAAATTGGTGTGTTCTGGATCCTACCAGCTAAGGAACAATGACTGGTGGGTCCCATAAGATAGCATCCAACCTATGGAATATTCTTCCTCTGGAAATGAGGTTGGCCCGAACCCTGCTGGCCTTTTATAAGGCCCTGAAGACTTGTTCTATCTCTAGGCCTGGGATCCTGAGTACATGTGAGAGGCTCCACCCCTAGGTGGATGACTTCAATTGATTAATTGATTAAATAAATAAAAACAATAAAAGTTATGCCATTCAATCAGAGAACACATGCAACGATGCATGTGTTTCTCCCATCCCATTTCCTGTAGAGTTGTGGTCTCCAAACTTGGCAACCTTATTTGTGGACTTCAACTTCCAGAATTCCTCAGCCAGTCATGCTGAACAGCACCCAGCATTATTTTCAAGAAACCTAGCATAGCAAGCTAAGGTGTATTTAATTATTTTGTGTGTGTGACAACAGTAGGAATGGAAGAAAAAAATAAACATATGGAGAGACATCCAACACACTTAAACAGTGCATTCTATCATATAGATGGTCACAAAGCAACACACAATGATAAAAACAATGGGTATGAAGAAACACATGCATGGTTGCATGTGTTCTGGGGTATGACCCCAGTTCTGAAGTTCATAATTTTAGGCCTCTCTTAAAACATTACAATTAGCAATTCAACTATATACTTCATAGTATATAATCCTTTATGTTTCCTAGTGAAACAATGAGCAACTGAAAGAACAAAGAATCCATGACTGGTCAACTATAACCTTGATGGGGAATAGAAAGGGAAATAACTTCTGTAAACTATGTCGTTTATGGTATGGAAAATAAAATATTTGGTAAAAATAAATCTCAAAAGAAAACTGAAACAAAACTTTGGCTACAGACTGCTGCTGCTGAATATATTTCATTGCATTCCTCATCAACATGGTTTTGTATCATCTCCTTTCTCCAATTTGTCACCATTTGGTGGCTATGGATGCATTCAATCTTCATTGGACAGGTTTGTGGTTTTTGTATGTCCCTTTAGCTTTTTCTTCTTTAAAGTGTTTTATGGTGCCACAAATATTAGAGATTTCCTGAAGCACTTGATACTTCCATTTTGTGCCAAAGAGGCCCTGTGCGGACTTCATCAAAACTGGCACTTACAGAATTGAGGTTACATTTAGCATATTGACACTATGGTAGAGATATTTCTTTGTGGTTAGAATATTTTCTTCTGTTGTTCCACAAATGCAGTATCTGCCATCCCGCATCTGATGGGCGGCTCATGAAAGGGAGCGGAGGGAAGAGAAACGACAGGAAGCGAAGTTTCCTCTTGATGAGCGTGCCCCGAATGTCTTGGCACACGCTCTTTTATTGTGCTTTTTTACAAGAAAATGATTTAATCAAAAAGCTCAAGTCAAACATGGTAATCTCATCAGGATGTGCATGTTTACAAAGCTGCATACCGGACAGATTACTTACAAAGTGGATAAGCTTATTAACAAACGTCTATCTCCTTGTCTCTTGTACGTGCCTTGCAAAGGTCACTGAAGAGACAGAAGTTAATGATTACACATGAATGATACAATGTTGCAAATGCATGAATGATACATAGTTGCAATGATACATAGTTGCAAACACATGAATGATACATAGTTACAACATCTCCTCTGTTTTTATTATTTATGACGAGTCTTCTTCCTCGTCCGAGAAGACAGGAACCATTTTTCTGAAATGTTCGCCATCCCCGTCATCTAGGCAAGAGTGCGACCCGTCAGCGTCAGGGTTGTCCAAGGAGCGGTAACTCAGCAATGACATTTTTTCGTCCGGTGTTGAGGATATAACATGAGCTTGCAATTGCACATTAACATCAGCAGAGGATAATTGATTTTTTAAAAATTGCAATATTCTATAAAAACAATAAGGTCCTATAATACATATCAATATAGTGATTATTAATGATCCTGCCAATGCAGTTAAAAAGGTTGTAAACCATGGCGAAATAGAAAACACCCCCCCCCCCCCCGCTATCAGCATAAAGACAACATTCTTCTTTAAGCATAGCACACAATCCCCCTTGTTTTAAAAAATAACAGATCTAAATCTTTACGATTTTGCAAGAGGGGGTATTCCATGGGTACCTGTAGGGATATAAAATCATCAGAGTTATACACACAAGCCATACTTGAATGCAAAATGATTTAGATTTAACAATTTCATCCCCGTGGACACATGCCATGAGACCGGTGGAACAAGTCCAAACAAAATTATTGCCAGGGATAAAATACATTCCTTTCAGGCGTGATGTTAAAGTTCCTCCTGAAGTGGTGGAGATTGCAGAATATCCCCTGGTTGTGTGGGTGCGTCTGCCAAATCGAATTGAAGTGGTGGGTAGAAGTCTTTTATGCAAGAAAAATTGATTGTATAACTTAAACGAACGCCTTGAAAGTCAGTTATAGTCCAAGCAATATTATATCTTCTATGAGGCTTCTGCGGATCGTCATGGACAGGTCTTTTGAAGCATCGTTTGTTGACAGGATCAGAGTTCGGATATATAAAAACATGACAAGCAGGAGAGAGGGCTATGGACAAGTTAGTTGTAGAACATTTGCGAAATGAGGAGGGAATGCAATTAGTAGAAAAAGGATAATAATTACAATAATGACAATAAAGATTAATTTGGTAATTCATCAAGGATGTTAGTTGGGGTGGGGAAACCCATATTACAATAGAAGGACATCTAGGTCCCCCTAAATTTAGATTGAATAGAGGAAAAGATTTTAAGGTTCCTTTCCATAGGAAGAGTAAAGAAGGAACAAAAGAGCGAGTGGTAGAGTGTTCTTTAAACAAAACAGAAGTGACAGAGTGAAAACTACGGGTAGCATTTTCATGACGTACCCACATGGAACAAGTATAATAGCCTTCTGTTAATGAAATGGTTTTAACACGAATAGTCTTTTGACAGGAAGCATAGGTTTTGTTGAAGTAAGGTAGAAATTGCAAAGAAGATATAGGCAAGAATATCAGGAAGAGTTTTAAGATACAGATGTAGCAGAGGAATTCCCATGATAGGGTCTTACTGCCCGACCAGGGATCCAACAAGTGGTCTTGTCTGGCAGTAAGATCGCAGCGTAGCCTCGTCCCCAAGTGAGAAGCTCAGCGGGACCCTGCCAGGCAGGATCTGGCAATCTGCGATAATATACCAGAAGTCTGTTAGGTGGGGGGGGAGGGGGAGGAAAAATGATGCGAAGCAGCAGAAGTGGGAGGAATGCCAGTCAGATTGAGAAAGTTTAAAGTGTAAAGACAAATGTTAAGAGAATTTTGCAATGCTGGGAGGTTCAGGGGTTTTTCCTGCAACGAATATCGATCAAGAGCATGTTTCAGAGATAAGTTCGCTCGTTCCACAATAGCCTGCCCCTGGCTGTTGTAGGGAATCCCAAACTTGTGGGTTACATCCCATCTGTTACAGAAGTCCTGGAAAGCAGAACTTGTATAGGCAGGTCCATTGTCTGTTTTGATTTCTTTTGGACGTCCCAGCGAGGCAAAGGTACGAATTGAATGATTGATGACATGTTTTACAGTTTCTCCCCTTTGAGGAGTAGCCAGAATAAACCCTGAATATGTATCTATTGAAACGTGCAAATATTTCCAAGGGGCAAAAGGTGGATACTGAGTTACATCCATTTGCCAAATTTCACAAGCTTTTAATCCTCTACGATTTACTCCTATGGGAATGGAATGTCCTTGCTTACTACATGTGGGGCATTGTTGAATAATGGCAGCAGCTTCTGCCTGAGTTAGAGAAAATTGAAAAGTTATCATAACTTGGCGAGGGAGATTCAAACACACTCCCTGCTTCTATTTTTTAATGGACTTTTAAAGCCTCCATAATTTTCCTCCAAGTGACCAAAATGCCAATAGGTGCACGAGGAGGACTGTGGAGATGTTCACCAATTTTTTGCCAATTGGAAATTTTTAAGGACCCTTCCTCTGAATAATTAGGACAATGTTGCCACACATAAGCCAATAATGTAGCAATAGGTTTTATTTTTACAGGAGAGCCCTTTAAATTAGCAGAATATTTAGAAGAAGAAGCGACTAACTCCCTCAATTCCTTCAGATGCTGCGTCTGCTGTTGAGAAAAGTTTCCACCCATATTTACAAAAGTCGAGACCATGTTTCAGATCCGATGATGTGCAATTCGCTTCAGGCCTGGCGATGCACAGCTCCCATCGAGCTGATAAGATATGGGAGCGTCGCTGCGTATCCCCCTTAGGGAATCACGTTGGGGTCACCAGAATGCGGTATCTGCCATCCCGCATCTCATGGGCGGCTCATGAAAGGGAGCGAAGGGAAGAGAAACGACAGGAAGCGAAGTTTCCTCTTGATGAGCGCGCCCCAAATGTCTTGGCACACGCTCTTTTATTGTGCTTTTTTACAAGAAAATGATTTAATCAAAAAGCTCAAGTCAAACATGGTAATCTCATCAGGATGTGCATGTTTACAAAGCTGCATACCGGACAGATTATTTACAAAGTGGATAAGCTTATTAACAAACGTCTATCTCCTTGTCTCTTGTACGTGCCTTGCAAAGGTCACTGAAGAGACAGAAGTTAATGATTACATGTGAATGATACAATGTTGCAAACGCATGAATGATACATAGTTGCAATGATACATAGTTGCAAACACATGAATGATACATAGTTACAACACACAAAAATAAGTGTTTAAATTTCTAGGTATTCCACATCTTCCTTCAAGATCTCTACATGATTCAACTGTGTATCTCAAAATCAAAAGCGTGCAAATAGTAAAGGAAGAGAGAGAACTGTAGTCACAGGGGTTCTAGGCTATTCCTTGCTGCAGTTTTGGTCCAGGCCTTCAGCAACTTGATGGGCCCCAATAGCATCCACAACAAAGAAAGGGAAAAGCCATGAGGGATAATCATCCATTACTCCTGTCATACTATCCCTTCCTTTACACCTCCTAAGTCAAGCATTGTCTCAAGCAGCAGCAAAAGCTCTCTCTCCTTCTTCTAATCAGTTGATTTGCTTAGAAATGGAGAAAGGTTATGTCAAGCCATGTGATAGAGATGGAGCCCTTGCAGGCCTTGATAGCTTACTAGTGCTCACTCCTGGCTCATCTCTTTCTATTATACTGAGTCCCTTGTGGATGTTCATGCCTTCTAATTTGGTGCAGTGGAAAAAGCAGTTGTGATTTTCTTCTTGCATACTGACTGATTGCTATGGCCTGTGGTCTGTCACCACTGGGAACTTGAGAGGTTTTTATTGAAATCTATACAAACATTCAGCTCATAAGCAATACAGGAAACTAGCAAAAACTATGTAACAGTTTAATCCTTTGTGTTCTATCTGGGAAGTTTCAACTTCACCAAGCCTACTAAGGAGAAGTTTGACAAGTAGTCAGCTTGCCAGTATTGCATCTGTGACCTGAAACTTTATAGTCTCCCTTGTGGAGTCTCTCTTTCTGCATACAAAGAAATAAAGGTATGTGAAATGAATCTATGTTAAGTTAAATCAAAGTGCATTTAGATGAAATTGCGCATATTAACCTATTTCTCCTGAAGTTATACTGTAGGCTGTAATCATAGGAGTATGTCTGATTGAAAAAAAATGAAAAATACTTCTGATTGGGCATATATCAGATTGTCTGTTGATCACTTGTAAACAATGTAATAAAAAATGATGCTTTCTGAAAATGCAGAAATGATGGCTTATTCATGTGTCCATCAGTCCAAAATTCTAGAAAATGCATATTACATGTGCCATAAATAAAATATAACACAGAAGATGGAACAAAAGATAAGATTTAGTTTTTATGATCTATTTTGTAAGTATATTAACTCAGGATGGATATGCATTTTAAGCTGTAGAATTCTCTCTTATACACATCTCAGAATGTACTATGTATCTAATAAATTTGAAATGTATTTTAATAAATTTCAAAGCATCAGTACTAGCAATTGTTCTTTCCATTTGAAATGAATATGCAGTACTCCCACAATATCTTGAGGAATGGAGACATAATTAAAACATGAAGCAATTCAATATTTTCTGCTAGCTTAGAGACTTTTTGTTTCTTTTATGACTCTTAAGCAATATTAATAATCCAGTCATAATACATGTTTTATTTATTTATTCAATTTCTTTAGTCCCCCGTCTCAATCTAATTGACTCAAGATGACAAATAATATCACAACAATTAAAATCATAAAAACACAAATTACATGTAAACAACTGAGAATTATCATAACCAACACATAAAAATTAAGAGTGCAACCAAGAAACCAGGAAGCTCTAACAGTTTCAGAATCCCAAGCTTGTGCATGTAGTTGAGTCTTTAGGGCTTTACAAAATCATAACAGGGTCAAGTGCAATCTGAGGTCTAAAGGAAGAAAAGTCCAGAGGGGAGGGTCTACTACTAAGAAGACACACTCCCTGGTCCCTGTCAGCCCACATTCATTAAATGATGAACCTTATAGCATCCCCAATCTATTACATCAATTGGATGGATAGAAACACTTTGAAGGATTGTCCTTTATGCAACCCAGTCCCAAGCTATATAAATCTTTAAAAGTGAATTATACACACATTGGCAACCAATGCAGCTCCCATAACAAAAATAATACAATTGACACCATTAATTACCCAGGCAGCCATGTTTTGTATCAGTTGAAGTTTTGGAATGGTTTTCTATGGCAGCTCTATGTAGAACTCATTATGATAGAACAAATGAGAGGTTATAAGGACATGAGTGACTGTGAACAAAGCCCATTGATCTAAGAATGAACATAACTGGGGGAATTCCTAAAGGTGGGTCAAGGTCTTCATAGCCATGACAGTCACCTGCTCTTCAAATAGAAGTTGTGAGTTCAAGAGGGCCCTCAGATTATGCAGTCAGTGTGACTGCAGCACTGCTATCCCACACAGTACCAAGGTTTGAAGATCCTTGTTTCTAGCGGGTCTAAATACCAAAAGCCATTCAGTTTTACTTGGATTAAGTTGAAGTCCCATCAAGCCCCTACAGCTTTCAGACATAGGAACATAGGAACAAAACATCCATAGCATCACTCAATAGGCCAGGAGTAGAAATATATAGATGGGTATCATCTGCATATTGATAGTACCTCTCTCAAACCATCAGATCACCTCACCCATCAGTTTCATGTACATATTAAATAGGAAAGGAGAGAGAACCAAGCCTTGAGGTATCCTACACAGTATGGACCATGATCTGGTTCTCTTTCTTCTCTGGCCTCAGAAAAAAGAAGGAAAACTTGCAAGCGATTTTATCATCCAGATGTCTTGCACATTGTCACAATTACTCCATAGTGATCTATGATATTATTCCGTCCCAGGTGGGACTGAATCACCCATCATAGGGCTGCCAAATGATTATCTGTAGATGAAATTAATGTGGAGAAATAGTTACATTTCACCAGCAGTTCTTGTTTGATGGTCTTTACTACTTATCGTCTGTCCATCAGATATCCAATTAGTAACTGGAAAGGGCTGGACTAAAAGACAGAACTGATGTACTAATCATAGAAGTTTTAGAACAGGCATTAAGCACCCAACCCATTGAAAGTAGGGTCAATCAGATGTGAAAAGTTGATAAGTTATTAAAATTATTTATATGTGTTTGGATGAAGATGGAAATAATTTATTTACATTTTTCTTTTTATTTATTATATTCTTTTTTCCTGCACTTTCTATTTTTTAGTTTTTCCTTTTCTTTTTTAGAAAAACTTTTAGTTTTATATTATTGTAATTGTGATTTTTTTTAAAAAAAAAAATCTGCTATTTGAAAAATTGTACACAAAGGTATAACAATATAAATAAGTTACTATTGCTACACCAACAATGTATTTCTTTGTAATTGTGTGTTTAGAGTCCATTAATATGTGATGTTATAATTAAATTGTTATAAAATTGGAAATCGTGTCAGGTCAGGCCAAATAGGAAAGACTCTGAGAAAATACTTATTATTTTACTATATTAAGCCCTATTAATAGATTCTTTTTAAAGACACCAATAATTTGAAACCAGCAGCTCATTAATAGTTGAATTCCCAAAGGTTAGTATGAAACTAAGTTAATAGGTAAATCTTTGCAGCCTTCAGAATGCAGGTTCCCCTGCGCTCAGAATAGTTCAGAGTGTTTTGTTTCCAGCATCTATCAGGGAAGTGAAGATATAATTATTCTAACACCCTCACTTAATTAATTATGCAAATTATCATGAACCTCTGTGTTTTTCCTTGTTTGAATACATAATTCTATATTTATGAATATGTATGACTTGCTGTTTGCCAGACTGCCCAATGCAAAATCAGAATTGCTGGGAAATTCAGTGCGCCTTTTGTTTTAAATTGCTCAGTATGAAGAAAATAATACCATGCTTATTCTGGACACAGGATAATAAATTTGGTTGATTTTCCACTTTTTTATTTTCTTTACAGGTTTCTGCCATTTGTACACTGCCTCACTCCAGTTGGACATAATGAATGTATGCAATAAAATTTCAGTTTTGAGTTTAACAGACTTTAACACAAGTGACAAATATTTCAAACTTCACACACATACATCCACTTCCCGCTGGGTTTATTGCATTGACTCCCTTTATCTCAATTGCATAATTAACTGAACAATGTAAATAGATGCAAGTAATACAAATTTAGATTTAATAAGCATTCAGATTTAAGTTGGGTCTACTCTTTTTGAATAATTTGTCAATAATAACTGAGGTTTTGCTGTGTATACTGATGTCTCATTTCAAAAGCTAGGGACAAGTGTATGTGTACTGTAATAGCAGAGAGAATATTAAAGGCCATTTGTCTAGAATTACTGAAAGTGAGTGAGCAGCCATATAAATTGTCTGAATAAATCAATAAATAACAAATCACACATTTTTCCTCCTGATATTTCTTTATAAAGTATATCTCCTTAATGGAGCCTCTTTGCTGAAGTTGATCAGTTTTTGATTTGGTAATTTCTTGGCTGTTTAGTTGTTGGAGTTCTTGGTGCTCTGTGGCCTTGGTTTTGTGACAGACATTTCATTATTAGGCTAAATAATATCATCAGGGCATAAGACTGTAAAATTTTTGGGTTATTTATATTTGTTGCAGCAGCTAGCCTTGCCAATCTTAGTTTGAATTGATATTTTCCTTGATAGTTGTTTAATTAAGGTATTTGTTCTTCCCTGATTGTTTATCTGATGTTTCCTGCTTATTTGGGTGCTGGTTACTAGGAAGGTGCTTGACTATTTGGTTATATTTTTTAAATGGCATATAGAGAGGTTTATGTGTTTGATGATGACTAGGTTATCAAAAAGCCAGATTTCCAGGAATTTCTTAGCATTTTTTTTTACTTGTCTTGATCATATTAAGAGCAACTGTGTTCTCTTCGCTGATGATGTAAAGCTATTCAACACCACAGACAATTGTACAAATTGACAAATTATTCAAAAAGACTAGACCCAACTTAAATCTGAATGCTTATTAAATCTAAATTTGTATTACTTGCATCTATTTACATTGTTCAGTTAATTATGCAATTGAGATAAAGGGAGTCAATGCAATAAACCCAGGTGGAAGTGGATGTATGTGTGTGAAGTTTGAAAAATTTGTCACTTGTGTTAAAGTCTGTTAAACTCAAAACTGAAATTTTATTGCATACATTCATTATGTCCAACTGGAGTGAGGCAGTGTACAATTGTACTGCTATACTTCAAAAAGACCTCAACTATGTATCAGAATGGTCAAAGAAATGGCAACTTCAAATCTCAACAAATAAACACTCTGTCTTACATATTGGCAAAAAACAAACAAACCAGAAAATAAAATACAGGCTGAATAGTCAAGACCTTGTTGATGATCCAAACTCTGTCAAGGATCTTGGAGTACTCATCTCTAATGATCTAAGTGCTAGAGCCCACTGTAACTACATAGCCAAAAAGGCATTAAGAGTTGTTAACCTAATCTTACGTAGTTTTTTCTCTGGTAATATAACACTAATAACTAGAGCATACAAAACATTTGCTAGACCAATACTCAAATACAGCTCATCAGTCTGGAACCCACATTACATACCTGATATTAACACAGTTGAGTAAGTCCAGAGATATTTCACAAGAAGAGTTCTCCACTCCTCTACTTGTTGCAGAATACCTTATGCCACCAGACTTCAAATTCTAGTCCTAGAAAAACTAGAATTATGCCGCCTTCGGTCCAATCGAAGTATAGTATATAAAATCAGGCATGGCAATGTCCTACCTGTCAATGAATACTTCAGCTTCAACCATAACTGTTCTGTCCCTAATTAGCATTCTTGAGATCCCCGCGCTTTGATTGGCCAAAGCGCGGGGCACTCTGATTGGTCAGGCAAGCCGCGCCGATTGGCTCGCTAAGAATCTCCCGCAATTGGTCCATTCGAATTGCGGGAGATTCAAAGCGGTGCCATTGGCCGCGGCCGTCGCGGCTGAAAGAATAAAAGCTGCGAACCTTTTGCAAAGAGCCAGTTCGGTTCCTACTTTAATAAAAGAGCATGATTTGAAGTCAACGACTCCTGGCATCATTTCGCAGACACAACACTGGCGACGAAGGTGGGATTCAGACCCTGAACTGAACCATGTGTCCGACGGAAGCCAGACGAACCCCCCACACCCTTCAACCCTGCCACCGAGGACTGGGAATTGTACTCTGACCGATTCCACATGTTCCTCGAGTGCAGCGACCTGAAGGACGGCACCGGCCCCATGAAGCACGCCGTCTTCCTGACCCACTGCGGGACCGAGGTATTCAAGATGGCCAAGGCGCTTGCCAAACCCGCCGATGCGACCGCGATGGACTGGGACGTCCTCGAGCCAATACTTCGGCGGCACTACGCTCCAGAGGTACCCATCCTGATCCGACGAAATGAATTTTACCGTCGGGACCAACGGTCGGGTGAGAGTTTCAGCGACTTCGTCGCCGAGCTACGACACCTAGGGGGGCTCTGCGAATTCGACAACCTGAACGACGCCCTGCGAGACAGAATCGTGCTCAGTTTGTGGGACCCCATCTGCGGTATCTGCCATCCCGCATTAGATGGGCGTCTCATGAAAGGGAGCAAGGGAGAGAAAAACGACACGAGACGAGGTTTTCTCTGTGGATGAGAGCGCCAAATATCTTGACACAGGCTCTTTTATTATGCTTTTTCACAGGGGGGTGAAATTCTTCAAAGCCCAGGGTAAACAAGACATTCATGAATTATAATAGCTTAGGTCAGCAGTAAATACACAAGATTTATAATAGCTCAGGTTAGTAAAGACAACAGGGTATCAGAGAGTGTAATTTATAGGAACTCAGGTCAATTAAGACATCATTCTGTATTGACAGCTGTTTAAACTCCTCTTCTCTTTTGCATGTCTGGCAAAGATCACTTGAAGAGATAGGAGTCTAAGTGTTTACAAAAAGATATAATGCAGACAAGAATCTGATGTTTACATAAAGATACAATGCTAGGATGGTACAGAATTGCACTGATAGTTACAACATCTCCTCTGTTTTTATTTTTTTATGACGAGTCTTCTTCCTTGTCCAAGAAAACAGGAACTACTTTTCTGAAATGTTCTCCGTCCCCGTCATCTAGGCAGGCGTGCGACCCGTCAGCATCAGGGTTGTCCAAGGAGCAGTAACTCAGCAATGATATTTCTTCATCCGATGTTAAAGACATAACATGAGCTTGCAATAACACATCAGCATCAGTAGTCATGAAAGATAATTGATCTTTAAAAAATTGCAATATTCTATTAAAACAACAAGGTCCTATAATACATATCAATATAATGATTATTAATGGTCCTGCCAACGCAGTTAAAAGGGTTGTTAACCATGGTGAAATGGAAAACGAACCTTGATACCAATTAAGCATTTTTCTAATTCATAGAAACAACATTCTCCTTTAAATCCCCCCCCCCTGCTATCAGCATAAAAACAATATTCTTCTTTAAGGGCAGCACACAATCCCCCTTGTTTTAAAAATAACAGAGCTAAGCCTCTACGATTTTGCAAGAGAGGGGGTGTTCCATGGATACCTATAGAGATATAAAATCATCAGAGTTATACACATTAATTTTTGGTACAAGCCATACTTGAATACAAAATGATTTGGATTTAACAAGTTCATCCCCATAGACACATGCTGTGAGACCGATGTTACAAACTCAAACAAAATTATTGCCAGGGATAAAATACATTCCTTTCAGGCGTGATGTTAAAGTTCCTCCTGCAGTTTTGTGGATTGCAGAATATCCCTGGTTGTGTGAGTGCGTCTGCCAAATTGAATTGAAATGGTGGGTAGAAGTTTTTTATGCAAGAGAAATTGGTTGTAGAACTTAAACGAATTTTTTGAGAGTCAGTTATAGTCCAGGCAATATTATCTCTTCTATGAGGCTTCTGCAGATCGTCATGGGCAGTTCTTTGGAAGCATCGCTTGTTGACAGGATCAGAGCTCGGGTATATAAAAACATGACAAGCAGGAGAGAGGCTTATGGACAAATTAGTTGTAGAACATTTACCAGATGAGGAAGGAATACAATTAATAGAAAAAGGATAATAATTATAATAATGACAATGAAGATAAACTTGATCATTCATTAAGAACGTTAAGTGGGGTGGGGAAACCCTTGATACAATATAAGGACATTTAGATCCCCTTATGTTTAGATTAAAAAGAGGAAAAGATTTTAAGGTTCCTTTCCATAGGAAGAGTAAAGGAGAAAAAAAGGAGCAAGGGGTAGAGTGTTCTTTAAAATAAAACAGAAATGACAGAGTGAAAACTTATGGATAGCATTTTCATGACATACCCTCGTGGAACAAGTATAATAGCCTTCTGTTAATGAAATGATTTTAACACGAATAGTCTTTTGACAGGAAGCATAGGTTTTGTTGAAGTAAGGTAGAAATTGCAAAGAAGATATAGGCAAGAATATCAGGAAAGATTTTTAAGATACAGATGTAGCAGATAAATTCCCATGAGTTTCCTCTCCCCCAAGCTCAGCAGGACTCTGCCAAGCAGAATAATGACAGTCTGTTAGGAGGGAGGGAAAATGACAAAAAGCAGTAGAAGTAAGAGAAATTTAGATTTAAGTTTAGGAAGTTTAGAGTAAAAAGACAAATATTAAGAGAGTTTTGCAATGCTGGGAGGTTCGGGGTTTTTTCCCCGCAATGAATAAGAGCACGTTTCAGAGACAAGTGAGCTCATTACACAATAGCCTAATAGCCTGCCCCCAGGCTGTTGCAGGGAATTCCAAACTTGTGGATTACATCCCATCTGTTACAGAAGTCCTGAAAAGCAGAACTTGTGTAGGCAGATCCATTGTCTTCTTTGATTTCTTTTGGACGTCCCAGCGAGGCAAAGGTACGAATTGAATAATTGTTTTACAGCTTCTCCCTTTTGAGGAGTAGCCAAAATAAATCCTGAATATGTATCTATTGAAACGTGCAAATATTTTCATGGGGCAAAAGGTGGATACTAAGTTACATCCATTTGCCAAATTTCACAAGCTTTTAATCCTCTAGGATTTTACTCCTATGGGAATGGAATGTAGCAGCTTCTGCCTGAGTTAGAGAAAATTAAAAAGTTATCATAACTTGGCAGAGGAGATTCAAACACACTCCCTGCTTCTATTTTTTGATGGACTTTTAAAGCCTCCATAATTTTCTTCCAAGTGACCAAAAAGCCAATAGGTGCACGAGGAGGGCAATGGAGATATTCACCAATTTTTTGCCAATTGGAAAATTTTTAAGGACCCTTCCTCTGAATAATTGGGACAATGTTGCCACACATAAGCCAATAATGTAGCAATAGATTTCCTTTTTATGGGAAAGCCCTTTAAATTAGCAGAGTATTTAGAAGAAGCGACTAGCTCTCTCAATTCCTTCTGTTGAGAAAAGCCTCCACCCATACTTACTAAAGTCGAGACCATCTTTCAGATCCGATGAGGTGCAATTCGCTCAGGCGCCTGGCGATGCACAGCTCCAACCGAGCTGATAAGTATGGGCGCGCCGCTGCGTATCCCCCTTAGGGAATCACGTCGGGGTCACCAAAATGCGGTATCTGCCATCCCGCATTAGATGGGCGTCTCATGAAAGGGAGCAAGGGAGAGAAAAACGACACGAGACGAGGTTTTCTCTGTGGATGAGAGCGCCAAATATCTTGACACAGGCTCTTTTATTATGCTTTTTCACAGGGGGGTGAAATTCTTCAAAGCCCAGGGTAAACAAGACATTCATGAATTATAATAGCTTAGGTCAGCAGTAAATACACAAGATTTATAATAGCTCAGGTTAGTAAAGACAACAGGGTATCAGAGAGTGTAATTTATAGGAACTCAGGTCAATTAAGACATCATTCTGTATTGACAGCTGTTTAAACTCCTCTTCTCTTTTGCATGTCTGGCAAAGATCACTTGAAGAGATAGGAGTCTAAGTGTTTACAAAAAGATATAATGCAGACAAGAATCTGATGTTTACATAAAGATACAATGCTAGGATGGTACAGAATTGCACTGATAGTTACAACACCCATCCTCCAGAGCCGGCTGATGGCCAAGGGCAACATCAGCCTTGCAGACACCCTCA
The DNA here is from genome assembly GCA_033807585.1 of Hydrophis major. Taxonomy (NCBI): domain Eukaryota; kingdom Metazoa; phylum Chordata; class Lepidosauria; order Squamata; family Elapidae; genus Hydrophis; species Hydrophis major. Next base: position 322,885,329 of record CM066329.1, read on the forward strand.
CCACAGCCGCAGCCGCCGAAGCAACCCGAACCTCCGCCGACCGCATGCACAGACCGAACGCTGGGGACCGCAGCGGAAACAACAACCCTGCGAGGTCGGCCGAGGCCCAACCCGAGACGAACACCTACCAGGGCGACTTCCACTCGGCATCGGGCACTTCCAATGACGAGGAGGACATCCATTGCCTCCAGACAGGCCGCGACCCACGGAACCGGCGGGGTCGTAAGTCGAGGACCAACTGTGCTGGTTGCGGCGGCGACCACCCCAGGTCGGAATGCCGGTTTTTCGAATCAATCTGCCGGCATTGCGACAAGAAGGGACACATCGCCCATGTCTGCCGCCTAAAAAAGAACCGCAGCCCGGCATGATGGGACCAGAGCGACCGGAGGAGAGAGAACACACCACCCCGGACCAGAGATCGCCCCTCGGACAACAGATGGGACCGGAACGGATGATACCTGCGAGGCGGCGATAACCAGCGAAGAGAGGAGACCCATCAGACGGTCACCATCGGCCACGCCATAACCAATGATGCCCGGAAGGTCCACGTGGAGGTAAGCATCGAAGGCGAGCCATGCAAAATGGAGGTGGACTCCCGGTCCTACCTCTCCATGATAGCATGGCATGAAATAAAGCGCTTGGTGCCTACCATCCAAAGGAGGAACCTAGACAGCAAGAGACTCATCGTAAAGGACTACCAGGGAAACCGCATCCCGGTAGTCGGAACCAAACACTTCAACATCACATATAAAGGGCACACCGAAAGGCTTCCCCTGACAATCGTCGACCGCGACCGCCCAAGCCTACTGGGACTGCAATGGTTCGCCCTGCTCGGCATCGCAGTCACGGGAGTCGACCACGTCACCGACGACAGCTGGGAGCAGCAACTGGCCCGGGAATTCCAAGAGGTCTTCGACGGAAACCTAGGCAAGGTTTTCGCCAAGCTCGACCTCGCCCAGGCATACCAACAGTTGCCAATCGACGAGCAAACGGCAGAAGCGCAAACCATAGTCACTCACCGGGGAGCATTTAAATGCAACCGACTCCAATTCAGAGTCAGCGTGGCACCGGGAATATTCCAAAGCCTAATGGAAAGACTATTGCAAGGCATCAAGGGGGTGGTACCTTACTTCGACGACGTCCTAGTGTCGGCAACCAATCAAGCCGAACTAGAGGGTTGCCTAAGGGAGGTCCTAGCCAAATTCAAAGAGACCGGGCTCAAAGTCAAGAGGGAGAAATGACAATTATACACGGAACGGGTAGAATTCCTAGGATACCTCCTAGACCGTCACGGCATTCACCCCACAAACCAAAAAATCAAGGCCATCAAAGAAGCACCCACACCCAAGTCGAAGACAGAACTACAGGCATTCCTGGGGCTATTTAACTTTTACAATGTATTCCTGCCCCAAAAGGCAACAGTGGCGGAGCCCTTGTATAGGTTCCTGGACAAGGCGGCGACCTGGACTTGGGGGAAACACGAGCAAGCCGCCTTCCAAAGAACAAAGGACCTCCTCACTTCGGACGCCGTCCTTATACAGTATAATGAGACCCTACCTCTGGCCGTCACATGCGACGCATCACCTTTCGGCATCGGCGCTGTCCTCAGCCATACCCTCCCCAACGGAAAAGAAGCGCCCATCGTGTTCTTTCAAGGACCCTCACCAAACCAGAGCGGAACTATAGCCAGCTGGACAAAGAGGCTCTGGCTATCGTTGCCGCCATAAAAAGATTCCACGAGTATCTCTACGGCCGGACATTCACCATCATAAACGACCACAAGCCGTTGCTGGGAATCCTTGCAGGAAACCGGGCCACCCCGAACATTCTGTCTCCCCGAATGAAAAGGTGGTCCGAGTTCCTGGCAGCCTACAACTATGGACTCATACACAAACCGGGTAAGACAATCTCACATGCAGACGCCTTAAGCCGCTCGCCGCCACCGGAACCTGACACCGACCCAGCACCCACGAAGACCACCCTCAGCATAGAGACTCTACCCAACCTGCCCATAACCACGTCAGACATTGCCCGAGAGACGAATAAAGACAAACGTCTGGCGCGGGTGTTGCATTGGGTAGAGAAAGGGTGGCCGGAAAGGGACAACGACGAGTCCGTCAAAACATTCCGAAACTGCCAAACGGAACTCTCGTTATTAAAAGGGTTCATACTATGGGGGGATAGGGTGGTCATTCCAGAAAAGCTACAAGGGAAGGTTCTGGAACTGCTACACGAGGGGCACCCTGGCATCGTTAGGACTAAAGCCCTGGCCAGAAGTTACGCTTGGTGGCCAGGGATGAACAAACAAATTGAGACCTGGGTAGCAAGGTGCCAACGATGCCAGGAAACCAGGCCAAGCCCACCCACAGCACCCGTCCTAGAGTGGGAAACCCCAAGGGGACCTTGGTCTAGGATTCACATAGACTTCGCCGGGCCCACAAAAGGACACACCTTCCTTATAACAGTAGATGCTTACTCCAACTGGCTGGAGGTAAGCAACATGAAGACAACAACCACGGAGGCCGTGATCAAGGAACTCTGCAAACTTAGTGCAATTCACTAAGAAAACCATCCGGAAAATAGACCACGGGGAGATCCAGGAGAAAATAAACAAACTACTCTTCACCCAACACATAACCCCAAATACCACAACGAATAAGAGCCCAGCCGAACTATTAATGGGGAGGAAATTAAGGTCCCCACTCGACACATTACTCCTACGTATAACCCGGAGAAGCCCCCAGACTCAAACAGCAAACACCGAACTTTCGCACCAGGCGACCCCGTATACGCAAGAAACCTGACGGGAGACCCACTATGGATACCGGCCGTCATCACACAAATAACAGGCCCACACTCGTACCGGCTACAAACAGCAGACGGACGAGCGTGGAAACGCCACATCGACCAATTAAGGTCGAGGACTGCCAATCAAGAGACCACCGACGCACAAACAGGCGAAACCAACCCCCACAACACAAACCAAGGGGGGAGGGAATACCCAGGGGACCAAAACCAAAGAAGAATAAACCAGCCATACTTACCGGAAAGCAGCCATCACGACCCCTCACCAGGAAGAGACAGCCAGGCCAGCTCGACCGACCCGGAAAGACCGAGCGGGAGCGGCAAAACCCGCAGCTCAACCAACCCAGGAGGCCCAGGAGGGAGCTACGGAGAGCAGCCCGGCCCGACTGACCAGCCGGTTCCCACGACGGCATCAGGAGCAACAGAGATCCCGACCGAACCGGCCAGGATCCAACCTACGACTAAGCTGCGCAGGTCCAGTAGGCTCAGACAGAGCCCCGCCTACCTACGTGACTACGCGACGTAAGGACTGAACCAAGAGGGAGGGGTGTTCTGTCCCTAATTAGCATTCTTGAGATCCCCGCACTTTGATTGGCCAAAGCGCGGGGCACTCTGATTGGTCAGGCGAGCCGCGCCGATTGGCTCGCTAAGAATCTCCCGCGATTGGTCCATTCGAATCACGGGAGATTCAAAGAGGTGCCATTGGCCGTGGCCACCGCGGCTGAAAGAATAAAAGCTGCAAACCTTTTGCGAAGAGCCAGTTCGGTTCCTACTTTAATAAAAGAGCATGATTTGAAGTCAACGACTCCTGGCATCATTTCGCAGACACAACAATAACAATACAAGAACAAACAATAGATACAAACTCAAGGTTAATCGCATCAAACTTCATTGCAGGAAATACGACTTCAGGAACAGAGTGGTCAATATCTGGAATACTCTACCTGACTCTGTGGTTTCTTCCCCAAACCCCAAAAACTTTAACCTTAAACTTTCTACTCTTGACCTCACCCCTTTCCTAAGAGATCTGTAGGGGGCGTGCAAAAGCACACCAACGTGCCTATCGTCCCTGTCCTATTGTTTCCTTTATTTTTCTTATAGGTATCCATGTATTCATAACTATGTTTTTACTTATACCTATTATCTTGTAAGCAATTGATAAACCAAATAAAATAAATAAATAAAGATCGTAAATATCAACAGTTTATTTATTGAAATTATTGAATTGATCTATGTGCTTGGAAATTCTAAGTTTGTTTGTCAAATTTATATGGCTACTCATCTCATAAAACTGATTCTGTCTTCTGGGTTTCCGGTTTCACGTGACTTCGTGGCAGCAGAAATTCGCGACCGCTCGTGATTCCTGCTGTGCTAGCCGCCGAGGTACCCCCGATCCAGATGGGTCAGGGGAATATGGCTGCCCTGTAGGGACAGCCGAAGAGAGAGGGGAGCCGGACAGGTGGTTGGGGGTGTCGCAGACCCCCTCCTCGTCCTGAAAAACCCCTTTTTCCCAAGGCGGTGGAGTGGCGGTCAGCAATGGCCGCCACGAAGAAACCAGCAACCAGGTAAGATTGTGCTGGAGGAAGTAAGAAGAGTGAAAGTGCCATCTGAGCCGGGTCAATCAACATCCTTCAAATTTGTTGGAACTGAGCTGTTTGAATTGCTGGAGGATACATTGTATCCCTAAGAAGATCAAAAGCGGCGAAGAAGCTGTTAAAGGGAACTTTTTTTTTTTCTTAACTCTCCCACCTCATGGAAACAGCAGATATGAAATATGTTTGGACATTGAAGGTGAATTATTCTGAAAGTGGAAGCTAAGGGACAAAAGGGTTCCTGGACATTGAAAAACTTAAGAAATTGATAAACCCTTATTAGAGGTATGGATTTCTGATTATTTAAAATTGATGTTGCAAGTGGGAAGGGAGAGGAAAAAAAATTGGAGCAGAAGCTGAAAAAGGAGGAGATTGCCTAGAATCCCAAAGAAAGGTATATGGTAATTGGACCTCTTTGATTAAACATTAACCCCAGAAAGAGAAAGAGAAGAAGGAAGAAAAGTATTAATTTTTGGAACTTTTTTTGAATTATTTTTTATTAAAAATACTTGTGGTTGTTTTGGGAAAAGTTTCTCTTTTCATGATGGCATCGCTTGTGGATGAACTAAAGACTGAATATCAACAATATAAAAAGGAAGATACTTTGGGCACTTTGTTTCAATTTTTAGAAATGGCGTTATGTATTTATGAAAAGTTGACTACACAGCAGAAGGACTGGGACAAAGAAGAAGAGGAAGAAGAAGCCATCTTTGATGAACAATGGGTTTTTTCCGGGGAAGAGGAGAAAAAGGATAAGAAAAAGGGGATTTTAAGAATTGAAAAATCAACCAAAAAAGAGAAAAATGAGCAGAAAGGTGGAGGCAAGGTTAGAAAGCAAAGGAAAGGGAGAAAGAAAAGGGAGGAGGAGAGAGAAAGGGGTAAAAAGGGCAAGGAGAAGAATAAGCAAGAGAGAAAGGGGTGGGGAGGAGAAGCCTCAATGGTGGGAAGCAAGATCTAAAGAAAAAAAGTTTATTCAGAGACAATGGGTGAATTTAATTTAGGATAAAAGAGGGATTCTGGAGGGTACATAAGATTGTGTTTTTATATGTGTATTTAGAGTATAAAATTCATTGTGTAATTTTAGAATCTATTAAACAGAATCCCAAGAAAAATTCTTATATGAAGTACTTTTAAGTTAGGGTAATGAGTTAAAGACGTTACTCCAATTGGTGTATAGGAGAAGTATAGTAAAAGAAAAAGGATGAATGGATAGTTGGAAATAGAACAGACAAAGAATGTTATTGAAAATGGTAATAAGATATGGAAGGATATATAAAGGTTTTGTTATGTCTTTTTAGGTTTTGTATATTGATAAAAGGCAATAAAATTTTAATTAACAAGAAATAATTTGGATGAAAAGGAGAAGCTGGGATAAGATATGAAGTTAAATAGATAAAGTATTGATACTATAATTTGGAATTATTATGTTCTATTGGTTTTCTTCTTTTATTATTTTGTCTGAGAAAAGAATTTATAAGCTGTTATGCCTTGATTCTTTGTGCATTGTTTTTATAAAATTGATAAAATTGGTTTATAAAAAAAAAAAGAAAAGAAAATGATAATAACATATGGAAGGATATATAAAGTGAATATGATGTTTGAATTTGTGTCTGTGTGAAGAGTTTCAACCTGGGATCAGACAGCCTTCAGAAAAAATCTTTTAGTTTTGTTTATGTTTTGTGTTTTGTATGTTTATGAAAGGCAATAAAATTTTATTAAGCAAGAAATATAATTTGGATAAAAGGAGAAGTCTGGATAAGATATAAAGTTAAATAGATAATGTAAATATTGATATTACAATTTGAAATTATTTTATATGTTCTATTGGCTTTCTTCTTTAATTATTATTAATTTTTCTTTTAGAAAAGACTTTTCAAGTTGGTATGCCTGGATTGTGTCAGCAAGTGCAGTAATGATCCATATGGATGATTTTGTTCTGCATTGCTGGAATTTTACATCTTTGAAGACCTTTACTTAGCTAACTTCTTTCATACTAAAATTATTTCAACATCAGCTTTCAAGGTTCTTTGTCCTCCTCCATATCTTCCTACACCTACTGTACTTTCTATCTTAGTAAATATGCAGTAAACTTTACTTTGTACTTTGGCTATGTTCCATCAATAATATTTCTTTTTAATCTTCTTACACAGATGAAATTATCAATCATGGTTATGCTCCAAATATTATGTAGCTATTTTAAGTTCTTGAGTTATCAAACACTAACCCACATTGATATAATATACAAGGGACAAGGAAACTAAAATATTTATAGTCATAACACATTCCTCCTCATTTGCAGAATGATACATAGCCTCTTTATAGACCTACAAAATTTCTAAACCATTGTAATTATCGGTACTATCTTAATTTTGTTCAAACACATCAGGGATTATGTACAATATTTGTTTTCTGTTTCACATTCATATGTTACTGTTTCAGTGACATATTAATAGTTTTGGCCTTGATTTGTAAGAGGCTTCACTTTCCCAATTTACATAATTTGTCTTTTCCGTGAGACAGGGAAAAACATATTATTTTTGCTTTCCAAACATTTTGTACTGCTGAAGACTTAGAGATTCCTCTTATATCCAGCTATGTTGCACAACATAGATTGGACAAATATATCTCAGATTTTTTTCATTCTCTACTCTATGGCATGACGTTGATATTTAAAGTAAAAAAATTGCATAACTTTATCACTCAATTTCTGATAATAAATGTTAATGACATTTTTGCCATAAACAATTGACATTTTTGCCATTAACAATTGACATTTTTGCCATTAACAATTGACATTTTTGCCATTTGTATGCTCTGGTATAAAAATGTTTATTATTATTACTATTGATAGGCAGCTCCATACTGTATTATTTAGAACACTGTGATTTGTTAAGGCAGATTTCAAAAATATATTTTGACTTTTCCCTCTCCTTTATTTTATGCCAGGTGTCACATTTAAAAAAAAAAACAGTAGCCAAGACCAGAACAAAAACTAAAATAGCAATAGCACTTAAATACACTCCATGGGGCTTTTTAGCACACACTGGAAAGATTACAGAATCAGCATATTGCTCCTAACAAACTGAGTCCTCATTTAATCAACCTTGGAAGGATGGAGACCTGAGTCAACCTTGACCCCATCAGGATTTAACTCCAAGCTGTGGGCAGAATTTACCCTCAATACTGTATTTTAACTACTGTGCCACTAGAGTTCCTTTGATTTCATGTTATATATATTTAATTAAAATAAAATGCAATATGTATGTCTACTCTCTATTTAAAAAAAATCCCTTCAGACATATTCCAATTTAAAGTTTTGTCATCAGTTTTTGAGAGGTTGATAGAATATACCCTAAAAAATAAGATATTTGGATGCCCGAACTGGTTTTGGATGCCCAAACTGGCTCTTTAGAGCTGATTTATGTATCTCATTTTTGGATGCCCAAACTGGTTTTGGATGCCCAAACTGGCTTTATGTATGTATTTATGTATCTCATTTTTGGATGCCCAAACTGGTTTTGGATGCCCAAACTGGCTCTTTAGAGCTGATTTATGTATCTCATTTCTAGAGTAAGAACCCATTGATCTGATCTAGAGCGAACCACTCTGTATATTGAAAAGTAAAAGATTGACTTTGATGCCTGGGGATTCCTTGGAGGCAACTATGGACTTTTCTTGGCAACAATATGGAAATGATTTCCCATTGCATGTTTCCAAGATGTATTTTATTTATGCAGTCTAGCATACAATCCCGTATTCCCTTGTAATCTCATCTAAATAACAATTTGTGCAATTAGCTTTAAGTCCAGACTATTGCTACATTTGCTTATCATTTTTAAAAGCCTGCATGGCACAGTACAAGTGTGGTGACTCAGGGTGGGATACAAAATAAACACAGTCACCAAAACAGGTGAAGAATGTTAGGGATAACATTTTTTACCCTAACTTGTTTAGTAAAATAATAAATAAGTTATCATGGTTTGTTGGTTAAAGTGTGTGTAACTTTAACTGCAAGAATGTAATTAAGGGTGTGGTTGTAAAAGCACCATAAAAGGAGCAAGACAACGGGCAGCTCGCTCTCTGGCTTAATGACCCCTAATTACTAGATGGATTGATGACTGCGTTTTTTCCTACTGGAATGGGAGAGAGAAAGGAGTGTTGATTTCTCAATGGTGAGAAGAGATAATACGGACTTGTTAAGCCTGGGTTCCCCAACCAGGGTTAAGGAGACAAGCTAAAAAGAATGTGCAGTGTTAGTCAGATAGGCATACAGATAAATGAGTGAGCTCAGCTTGTATGTTTATTAACATACAGTAAAAATAACAGATACGCTTGTGCTATCAAAAATATAGTTTATTCCATTATGAGTTCATAGCATAGTCAAAATAACAGTCCATTAGTCATGTATCATTTAGTCAGTCCATTCAAGGATATTCAGTTAGCAAAATCCGTGTGGAATATTCTATGTCAGTTCACTTACAAATCAGTCCTTTGTTTATCTCCCGTTCGAGCAATGCAGTCTTGAGTCCTTGCAGTAATTAGGGATCATCAAAGCCAGAGAGAGAGCAAGCTGTTGTCTTGCTTCTTTTAAAGTGCTTTCACAACCGCTCCCTTAATTACAGTCCTACAGTTAAAGTTGCAGACACTTAAACTAACAAAACTATGATTACTTAGTTATTATTTTACCTAAACCAGTTTGGGCAAACAATGTTATCCCTAACATTCTCCCCTTTTAGGAAATAATAATAAATATAACTATTTACATCTTTAAATCATATTTGTTACAACTCTCTTTAAATTTGATTACTCCTTGAGCTTTTGTAAATTGGTCTGCAATGTTTTCTTCTGTCATGCAGTATTCCAATTTAATTAGCCCATTCTTTATAGATTCTCTAACATTTAAGTATCTTAAATCAGTATGCTTTGATCTAGTTTTTACAGCAATACTAGTAGCTAACTTTATGGCTGCCTGGTTGTCCTCATACACAATAATGGAATCTTTAACAGTTATACCCATGTCTAATAATAACTGTTTGTACAGAATTAAGTCAGTGCATAGTAATGACAGACATGAAAATTCCGCTTCCATTGTGGACAAGCTAATATGCTGTTGTCTGATTGACCTCCACCCTATTAGTGTCTTACCAAATAATATAGCCATCCCAGAGGTTGATTTTCTAGTGTTTATATCAGTTGCAAAACTTGCATCTGCATAGGCACTAAGACTCAAATCACCCTTTGGTTCTATATACAATGCATGGTTCATTGTTCCTTTAAGATATCTTAAAATTCTCTTTAATGATTGCCAATGACATTGATGCGGATCTGAATTAAAACCTGCCAGCTGATTTACACTATAAGCTGTATCTGGCCTTGACCAATTGCTTATATATGATAAGCTACCAATCAAAGATTGATATATTGACTTATCAAATTTGGGACTTTGATCATCAGTTTGGCAAACCTCCTGACTCATTGGAGTCTTTGCCGGTTTACAAAGTTCCATTTTATATGTTTTAATTAATTGGCAAATTTTATCTTCTTGAGATATCTTAAAACCATTTTTTGTTTTGTTAATTGTCAATCCTAGATACCTTTTAATTTCACCTAAATGCTTTAATTTTATCTTTTTGGCTAATAATGATATAATCTCATTAGCTTCATTATTAGTCTTAGTTATCAAAGCAATATCATCTGTAAATAATAACAATAATGACACCGTTCCATTATTTTCTCTTTTAAACACACATGGATCTGCTAAACCAGATTTAAAACCTATATGGTTTAACTCTTTCACAATATATTGATTCCACTCAAACTCAGATTGTTTCAACCCGTAAAGACTCTTTTTGAGTTTCCAACGATCATTACTATTTACTTTATTGTCTTTTATACCTGCTGGTTTTCTTAAATATATAGTGTGCTGCAATGGTGCATGCAAATAAGCAGTTTCTACATCTAAATGGTTAATGATATAGTTTTTCTTAGCTTTCCACACTAATGCTGCTCTCAAAGATGTTGCTGTAAGACTTGGTGCGAAAACTTCATCGTAATCAGATGCAGTTTGATTAAATCCTTGTGCTACCAACCTAGCTTTATGGGTAACAGTCCCATCATTTCCAGTTTTTACTTTAAATATCCATTTGCACCCAATGGATTTTTCTCCTGGAGGTAATTTAGCATCTTCATATACTTTCATTACCTTTAATGAATTTAGTTCTTTTTCCATTGCCTTTTGCCAATTCTCCTGATCCTTAGCAAGATACATCTTAAGTTCATCTACACTAGTTGGAACTTTAGTTACTTGGCAAACTATACTTGCTTGATACCTATCAGGTGGTCTAGTTATACGTGTAGTACGTCTAGGTATTACAGGACTTACAGGTGGACTTTCATTAACTAACTCTTCTTGATTAACTGTTTCCTCTTGTTCTGGTCCTATTTGCTCTTCGTGGACTTCTTCTTTAATTGGACTCTTCTTATAACTAGTCTGTTCTTTCTGCCTTTTGTAGGGTTCAATAATTACTTCATTATTTAAATCTTGCTCTAATCTGTTCCATCCTACATGTTCTAGGAATTTAGCACTAGCACTGGTGTAAACTCTAGATGTACCTGGTTCCCAGAATCTATAAGATCTATGATTAGATTTATATCCTACAAAAAGTAATCTTTTAGCTCTATGCTGTCCTTTGTGTCTGAGTTGTGTAGGGATATGCACCCATGCTGGTGCTCCAAATGTGTGCATGTAACTTAAATCAGATTTTGTACCATGCCACAGTGTGAATGGTAATTCACCTGTTGTTGAATTAACAACATTATTAAATATATGATTACCACACATTATTGCTTCTCCCCATAAATTGTCAGGTAATCCTGAATCAGACATCATATTACGTGTCATTGACTGTAGTGTTTGGCCTCGTCTCTCTATAAAGGCATTATGTTATGGCCTATATGGTGCAGACTTTTTATGTTGAATACCTAACATTCTAAGTCTATTCTGGAATTTATTATTTGAAAATTCCATACCATTATCTGTTATAAGAGTTACTAATTTCTTTTTAATTTTCCTTTCAGCAAATTTTATCCAATTAAAAAGATTTTGATACGTTTCAGTTTTGCTCTTCATTAAATAACAAAACCCATATCTAGAATAATGGTCCATTATACTTAGTATGTAATGAGCACCTCCTACACTTGGTTTTTCGGACCTATTAAATCAGCAAATACTACTTCTAAAGGTTCTTTGGTAGTAAATCCATCAACTCTATTAGTTGGTATGACCCTGCTCTTACTTTGATTACAGGCATTACATTGCAAATACTTATTACAAGGTTTCAAACTTATTCCCTTAGATAATTCAACAGTTTTCTTAAGCATTTTAAAATTTAAACGCCCTAGCCTTCGATGTAACAAGTGAATACATTCATCATGAGGTTTCTTATTTTCATAAACCGTGTTAACCACCTTTAAACCATCATCATTTAACACATATAATTCACCTCTTAAAGATGCAGTAATTTTCTTATCTTCTTTTTCAATTATGCAGTTATCTCCTTTAAATGTAACTACATATCCTAGTTTAACCAAAATTCTAACTAAAATTAAATTAAACTTAAGCTGTGGTACATGTAACAATTTTACATTCTCTTTTATAAAAGAACAATATGCTATACCTTGACCTTTAGCTTTCAGTTTCCAGCCATTGGCTAACGATATCTGCTGTGTAGTCTGGGACATTTTAATTAAATTTTTTTTATCATTTGTTATACAGTGGGATGCTCCACTGTTAACCATCCATAAATTATTTTTTACAGCTCCGTTAGTATACATGGCTAACTCTAAAATTTTATTCATCTTTTGATGACTTTTAGTATTCTGGCCAGCGTTCTGGCTCTTTGCTTTTTTACAAAATCTTGCCAAATGTCCTCTTCCTCCACAATTAAAACACTTTTTAATTGCGTATGCAGTAGGAGATTCATTATCTTCTTTTTGAGGTTGCTGCCTCCTTAACTCATTTCTTTCAAGCCTTCTTCTGGCCTCTTCAATCAATCTGCCAGTTATATCAGTTAAAGTTAGACTTTCCTTTGGCAATATTTCAAGGGAAGTTACATAGTTATTATAACTTTCATTAAGGGAAGATAGAATTATGTAGACTTGGTGTAGTTCAGAGAAAATAAGCTCTTTCTTGTGCAGTTCTTGAAAAATGCTTTGCATAGTTTTCAAATGACTAAGCATATCACCATTTGTCTGGAGATGCGTCCTGAAAAGCTTCCGTGTTAGATTTATGTAAGCACCAACATTATCTTGGACATAAATCCTCTTCAGCTTCTGCCAACACCCAACAGCCATTTGCTCTCTGTGGATATGAACAAGCTGTTGGTCAGTTAAGGTTAAATCAATTATGCAAATAGCGTGTTCATTTTTATGCATAAATTCTTCTATTTTTAGTCTATCTTCATCATCCTCTGGATCCCATTCCTCTACGTTTGGTGGATTTTCTATTATGTTCCACAAACCTTCTCTTCGTAGAAGCAGACTACATTTCATAGACCATAATACATAGTTTGTTCCATCCAACTTGGATATAAGGGACAAACTTTGTAAATTGACTTGTGCCATGTTTTCTTATATGGATATAAAACTATAATTTATAAAACACAGCTGTCTGTTTACTGTAATGTATAACAACACAAACTCTCACTTTTACATAAATCTGTTTTATCCTAGTTAAACTGACTTTGCAGCCTCTGGGCCCATAACCAGTGTTAAGCCTGGGTTCCCCAACCAGGGTTAAGGAGACAATCTAAAAAGAATGTGCAGCGTTAGTCAGATAGGCATACAGATAAATGAGTGAGCTAAGCTTGTATGTTTATTAACATACAGTAAAAATAACAGATACGCTTGTGCTATCAAAAATATAGTTTATTCCATTTATAGCATAGTCAAAATAACAGTCCATTAGTCATGTATCATTTAGTCAGTCCATTCAAGGATATTCAGTTAGCAAAATCCGTGTGGAATATTCTATGTCAGTTCACTTACAAATCAGTCCTTTGTTTATCTCCTGTTCGAGCAATGCAGTCTTGAGTCCTTGCAGTAATTACGGATCATCAATGCCAGAGAGAGAGCAAGCTGTCGTCTTGCTTCTTTTAAAGTGCTTTCATAACCACTCCCTTAATTACAGTCCTACAGTTAAAGTTGCAGACACTTTAACTTACAAAACTATGATTACTTAGTTATTATTTTACCTAAACCAGTTATGGAAAACAATGTTATCCCTAACAGGACTGATTTATTGCAAGTGAACTGACACTGAATACACAACAGCAAGTATAATTTGCCACGTAACTAAAGTTCCAACAAGTGTAGATGAACTTAGGATGTATCCTGCTAAGGATCAGGAGAATTGGCAAAAGGCAATGGAAAAGGAACTAAATTCATTAAAGGTAATGAAAGTATATGAAGATGCCAAATTACCTCCAGGAGAAAAGTCCATTGGGTGCAAATGGATATTCAAAGTAAAAACAGAAAATAATGGGACTGTTACCCATAAGGCTATGTTGGTAGCTCAAGGATTTAATCAAACTGCATTTGATTATGATGAAGTTTTTGCACCAAGTCTTAAAGCAACATCCTTGAGAGCAGGTTTAGTATGGGCAGCTAAGAAAAACTATATCATTAACCATTTAGATGTAGAAACTGCTTAACTGCATGCACCATTGCAGCACACAATATATTTGAAAAAACCAGTTGGTATAAAAGATAATAAATTAAATAGTAATGATTGTTGGAAATTCAAAAGAAGTCTTTATGGATTGAAACAATCTGGCTATGAATGTAACCAATATATTGTGAAAGAGTTAAACAATATAGGATTTAAATCTGGTTTAGCAGATCTATGTGTGTTTAAAAGAGAAAATAATGGAACGGTGTCATTATTGTTATTATTTACATATGATATTGCTTTGATAACTAAGACTAATAATGAAGCTAATGAGATTATATCATTATTAGCCAAAAAGATAAAATTAAAGCATTTAGGTGAAATTAAAAAGTATCTAGGATTGACAATTAACAAAAAAAAAATGGTTTTAAGATATCTCAAGAAGATAAAATTTGCCAATTAATTAAAACTTATAAAATGGAACTTTGTAAGCCGGCAAAAACTCCAATGAGTCAGGAAGTTTGCCAAACTGATGCTCAAAGTCCCAAATTTGATAAGTCCATATATCAATCTTTGATTGGTAGCTTATCATTTATCAGCAATTGGTCAAGGCCAGATATTGCTTATATTGTTAATCAGCTGGCGCGATTTAATGCAGATCCACATCAATGTCATTGGAAATCATTAAGGAGAATTTTAAGATATCTTGAAGGAACAATGCACCATGCATTGTATTTAGAGCCAAAGGGTGATTTGAGTCTTAGTGCCTATGCAGATGCAAGTTTTGCAACTGACATAAACACTAAAAAATCAACCTCTGGGATGGCTATATTATTTGGTAAGACACTAATAGGGTGGAGGTCAATCAGACAACAGCATATCAGCTTGTCCACAATGGAAGTGGAATTTTCATGTCTGTCATTACTATGCACTGACTTAATTCTGTACAAACAGTTATTATTAGACATGGGTGTAACTGTTAAAGATTCCATTATTGTGTACGAGGACAACCAGGCAGCCATATAGTTGGCTACTAATATAGCTGTAAAAACTAGATCAAAGCATACTGATTTAAGATACTTAAATGTTAGAGAATCTGTGAAGAATGGTCTAATTAAACTGGAATACTGCATGACGGAAGAAAACATTGCAGACCAGTTTACAAAAGCTCAAGACGTAGACAAGTTTAAAGAGAGTTGTAACAACTATGATTTAAAGGTATAAATGGTTATATTATTATTATTACCCAAAAGGGGAGAATGTTAGGGATAACATTGTTTACCCTAACTGGTTTAGGTAAAATAATAAATAAGTTATCATGGTTTGTTGGTTAAAGTGTGTGTAACTTTAACTGCAAGAATGTAATTAAGGGTATGGTTGTAAAAGCACCATAAAAGGAGCAAGACAACAGCAGCTCGCTCTCTGGCTTAATGATCCCTAATTACTGGATGGATTGATGACTGCGTTTTTTCCTACTGGAATGGGAGAGAGAAAGGAGTGTTGATTTCTCAACGGTGAGAAGAGATAATACGGACTGATTTATTGTAAGTGAACTGACATTGAATACACAACACAGACTTTGCAAATTGAGTATCCCCGAATGGACTGACTGAAATGATACATGACTAATGGACTGTTTTTGACTATGCTATAACTCTTAAATGGAATAAACTATATTTTGATAGCACAAGCATATCTGCTTTTTACTGAGTGTTAACTAACATACAAACTTATCTCACACATTTACCTGTCTGCCTAACTGACTAATGCTGCACATTCTGTTTAGCGTGTTTCCTTAACATTGGTTGGGGGACCAGGCTTAACAAAGCCCCTTTTATTCCTTCACTTTGCTTCAAAGCTCCAAATATCCTTGACTGGAGACAAAAGAAACTCCCCGACAAGAAGTTACAAAAAGGAGAATAGAATAGAATAGAATAGAATAGAATAGAATAGAATAGAATAGAATGGAATAGAATGGAATAGAATAGAATGGAATGGAATGGAATACTTTTATTGGACAAGTGTGATTGGACAGACAAGTAATTTGACTTGGTGTAAATACTCTCAGTATACATAAAGAAAAGATACATTTGTTAAGAATCAAGAATCATAACGTACAACACTTAATGATAGTCATAGGGTACAATCAACAATCAAATCATACTAAGAAACAGTCAATATAAATCAAAAGGATACAAGTGACCAAGTTACAGTCCTACAATCACAAGTGGGAGGATACAAGTGACCAAGTTACAGTCCTACAATCACAAGCGGGATGGGTGATAAGGAGTGATGAGAAGATTAACTGTAATAGTAGTACACACTTTGTAAATAGCTGAACAGTGTTGAAGGAATTATTTGTTTAGCGGAGTGATGGCTTTTGGGGAAAAAATGTCCATTTTAGGTCATGTGATATAGTAGAACCTAGAAATTTGAAGTTCTCTACTGTTGATACTGTGTTGTCTAGTATTGTAAGAGGTGATAGTATGGGAGGGTTTCTTCTAAAGTCTACCACCATTGCTATGGTTTTGAGTGTGTTCAGTTCCAGATTGTTCTGGTTACACCACGAGGCAAGTTGTATAACCTCCTATCTGTATGCAGATTCATCATTGTCACGAATGAGACCAATCACTGTTGTGTCATCAGCAAACTTCAGTATTTTAACAGATGGATTGTTTGAGATGCAGTCATTGGTGTTAAGTATGGTCAGTGGGTCCCATTGAGAGACGAGGCTCAGGTACTGAACAACAGCTCTTTATTTAGGAAGCAGATTCTGAGACAAGAACCCTAACCACGGCAGTTCTTTTTATAGAGCTGGCTGCGACTAGGCAGCCTATGACAGACTTTTGAGCTTGCCGCGCTTGGTTTTATCCAATCGCGGCAACCCACATACGAACCAATCAGGATTGTTTTATGTTGTCCAATCACGGCCCGGCTCTTCTGGACCAATAGGAATGCAGGCCTACAAGCCTGCTAGTATGGAACACCCCTCCCCTCTTGGTTCCATCCAAGGGGCGGGTAACGTAGTCACGCAAGTAGAGGGTCTTCGTACCTGCCTACTTGACTTGCGCAGTTCACAAGGTATCTGGTCATCGTCGGGTTTGGACGGGCTCTGCGTCGCTCTCAAGCTCCTCGATGGAACCACCTGGAAGAGTGAGCCGGGCCTATAGCTGCAACTCCCACCTGGTGATTCTGGGTCAGTTGGGTCGTTTGCTCTCTCGCTCCCACCTGGGTTCTCTGGGCTGGTAGAGCTTGTCCAGCTGCTGCTTCCAGGTGAAGTACCCATCTGCCATGAATCCCTGCTGGTTGGTAAGTATTGCTGGTTTAGTATTTGGTTTTTATTTGATGTGTGTGGGGGGGTGTTCTGCTTGCACAGGTGCTAGTTCTTTTTCAGAGTTTGAAGTTCCCCCTCCCCCTCTGATTTCTTGGTTAGAGTCTATGAGGGGAGAAGTGGCCAGCCTGGATCTTAGCTGGTCAATATGTCATTTCCACGACCTACCATCAATGGTTTCGAGCCGGTAGGAACGGGGGCCTGTGATTTGGGTGGTTTTTGCAGGGAGCCAAAGTGGGTCCCCCATAAAGTTTTTGGCAAAAACAGTGTCTTCTACTTTGAAGGCGCAGTGCTTACTGTTGGAGCCAAGGGGTTTTTCCAGGGTGTAAGCAGGGTGCAGGTGGTCCAGGAGTGACCGGAGTCTTCTGCCCATTAGCAATTCTGCTGGGCTTTTGTTGGTAGTGGTGTTTGGTGTGATGTGATGTATTAGAAGCATTTTGGTGACTTTTTCATGGATGTTGCCATGTTCCATTTTTTGAAGAGTTTTTTTTGTAAATTGAACCATGCATTCAGCTCTGCCATTCACCGCCGGGTGAGCTGGCGATGTCAATGCGTGTCGGATGCCGCGGTCTGCCAAGTATTGTTTAAAAGCCAAGGTGGTAAACTGTGGGCCATTGTCAGATACTATCATATCTGGCAGACCATGCGTGGCGAAAAGTCTATTGAATTTCTTGATGACAGCTTCCATGGTAGTCTTCATTTTGTTCACCTCGAGCCAATTTGAGTAAGCGCCAACAGTAATTAAGAAGGTATGCCCTTTGGTCGGACCTGCAAAGTCAATATGGATGTGTGACCAAGGGCCTCTGGGTGTCTCCTATTCTAATGGTGGGGCTTTTGGGGGAGCCGAGCGAGTCTCTTGGCATCTGTTACAAGCGGCGACCCAGGTTTCAATTTGCTTGTCCATGCCTGGCCACCAAGCATAGCTCCTGGCCAGGGCTTTCATATGTACAATGCCAGGGTGCTCATCATACAGCAAGTCTAAAACTTTTTTCTGTAGTGTCTCTGGTATTACCACCCAGTCTCCCCACAACACACAACCCCTTTGTGAAAAGAGTTCAGTTTGCCGGTTTTTAAACGGTTTAAAAAGTTTGTTTTGCTCATTTTCTGGCCATCCCCTCTCCACCCAGCTGAGAACTCGTGCCAAGCATTTGTCCTATCTCGTTTCATGGGCAATGTCTTACGCGGTTAATAGTGGCATGGGTATCGTTTCTATTTGCAAAATTGGTAATGTGGGTGCTGGGTCATCTTGCAAGTCTGGCAAGGGGGAATGGCTTAACACATTGGTGTGCGAAATAGCCTTGCCTGGGCGATGTATTCATTGGTAATTATAAGCGGCAAGAAATTCAGACCATCTTGTCATTCTAGGTGACAGGATGTGTGGAGTGGGTTTGTTACCACTAATATGCCAAGTAGGGGGTTATCGTCTGTAATAATGGAAAATGTCCTACCATAAATGCATTCGTGGAATCTCTTTACTGCTGAAACGATGGCGAGGGCTTCTTTGTCCAGCTGACTGTAGTTCCTCTCTGGCTTGGACAGGGTTCTGGAGAAAAATGCAATGGGAGCCTCTGTTCCATTTGGCACAGTATGGCTTAAGATTGCGCCAACACCAAAGGGTGATGCATCGCAAGTAACAGTCAGTGGTAGGGTTTCATTATATTGAATGAGGACTGTGTCTGAAGTTGAAAGATTTTTTATTTGTTGAAAGGCATATTCTTCTTCCGTCCCCATATCCAGGAAGCCTTTTTATCAAGGAGTCTGTGCAAAGGTTCCATGACAGTCGCTTTCTGGGGTAGGAAAATGTTATAGAAATTAATGAGTCCAAGGAAGGCTTGGAGGTCCGTTTTGTTTTTTGGTCTGGGGGCTTCTCTGATGGCTTTTAGTTTTTTGTTGGTAGGGTGAATTCCTTGCTTATCAAGGAAGTATCCGAGGAATTCCACCCTTTCGGTACATAATTGACACTTTTCTTTTTTTACTTTGAGGTCGGAGTCTTTAAATTTTTGAAGGACTGCCCTGAGTCATTTCTCCAATTGTTTCTTATTCGGGGCTGCTATTAAAACGTCGTTGAAATAGGGTACGACTCCTTTAATTCCATGCAGCAGTCTTTCCATTATGCTCTGGAAAATCCCCGGTGCAATGCTGACTCCAAATTGGAGTCGGTTGCATTTAAATGCCCCTCTATGTGTCACGATAGTTTGAGCCTCAGCAGTTTCAGCATTGACTGGCAGTTGTTGATAGGCTTGTGCCAGGTCAAGCTTTGCAAAGATTCTGCCATCCCCCTGTGAGTGCAGGAGATGCTGGACTACTGGCACGGGGTAGAGACTCTGCTGCAGGGCATGGTTGAGGGTGGCCTTGTAGTCTCCACAAATTCTCAGGGAGCCATCTGATTTGATGGGGGTGACAATTGGTGTTTGCCATCGGGCGTGATCGATAGGTTCTAGTACGCCTTGCGCAATGAGCTTATTTAATTGTTCATCTATTTTCGGCTTGAGTGCAAATGGCACTCGGCATGGTTTGAGGCAGATAGGAGCGATGTCAGGGCTGAGATTAAAGGAGATTGGGGACCACTTGTACTTGCCTAAGGTGTCATTGAAGACTTCTTGGAAGTCCTGCATGAGTGTCGCTTCCCAATCTTCATCATCTGTGTGGTTGATGCCTGCCATCTCGATCCCCAGCGGTGTGAACCATTGCAAGCCAAGTTGACTGGGGTGGTCCTTATCAACGATTGTGAGTGGTAGGAGGTTGGTACGGTTTTTGAAAGAAATCTTGAAATGTCCTGTACCCGCAACCGGAATGCGATTTCCTTGATATTCTCTCAAAATCAGTTTCTGGTCTCTTAGGTCTTTGCAGCGTATGGTGGTTATCAGGTGTTTTATGGTCCGCCAAGAGACCATAGAGAGGTAGGAGCCAGAGTCTACTTCCATGGTGCATGGTTGGTTTTCAATGATGACCTCAATACGTGCATCGATTGATGAAGCATTGCCAATGATAACTGTTTGGTGCATTTCTTCCCTTCTTGGTGCCTCGTTGAACTTCTTGGTTCGACAATCCCGGCTCCATCTGCTGTCAGTCGGGTGGTCCCGGTTTTTGGTGGAGTTGCCCTCTAGTCTTCTCAGGCTGCTTCCTCGATGCCGGGGGCTGAAATTTCTTTTGTTGCGGCATATTTTGGCAATATGCCCTTGTTTCTCGCAGAAACGGCAAACGGCATCCAGGAATTTACATTCGGAATGCGGGTGATTTCCTCTGCAGCCAGCGCATTGGTACCTCGACTCACGACCATGCCGGTCTCACCGCTCACGTTCCGATTGGAGTCTGTGAATTTCTTCCTCATCACTGTCAGAAGGGGATTCGATGTCGCCATGGTGGGTGGAGATCATGACTTTTTCTGGTGCGGTAGTCATCTCGCTTTCTTATTGGCAGTCAGTTCCATTTGAACGCCGCATTCACACCGCTGACTTACGGGTGGCTTCGGCTGCAGTGGCTTCTGCTATGGCGTCAGTAAGGGAGATGTCACCCTTGGCCATTAATCTACTTTGAAATGTTGGGTCTTTCAGACCAAAGATGACCCGGTCACGCATGGCCTTGTCCAGGCTAGCAAATCCGCACAACCCTCCAAGGACCCTCAGATCGGCTACGAACTCACCGATGCTCTCACCCTCACGCTGATCTCGCTGATAGAAATTGTGCCTTTGGATGAGCATTGGCACAGCCGGAGTGTAGTGGTTTCGGAGGATGGGAGCTAAGGTGTCCCAATCCATTGTCTTGATATCTGCGGGTTTCGCTAGTGCCTTGGCCATTTTAAAAACAGCGGGTCCACAGTGCATTAAAAAGACTGCTCGCTTCTTGCTGCCGGTAGCATCTTTTAAGTTGTTGGATTCCAAAAATATTTGGAAACGATCAATGTAGGACTCCCAGTCCTCGCTGGCTGGGTTGAATGGTGCGGGTGGCATGGCGCTGCTGGCCATTTTGCTGGTCGTCTCTGCACTGTTTGCCACATGCTAATCAACCTAGTTGTCTCAGAATCCCATCCTTGTCGCCAGTGTTAAGTAGGGTCGGTGGGTCCCATTGAGAGACAAGGCTCAGGTCGTGAACAACAGCTCTTTATTTAGGAAGCAGATTCTGAGACAAGAACCCTAGCCGCGGCAGCTCTTTTTATAGAGCTGGCTGCAGCTAGGCAGCCTATGACAGACTTTTGAGCTTGCCACGCTTGGTTTTATCCAATCGCGGCAACCCACATGCGAACCAACCAGGATTGCTTTATATTGTCCAATCACGGCCTGGCTCTTCTGGACCAATAGGAATGCAGGCCTACAAGCCTGCTAGTATGGAACAATTGGTATATAGGGAGAAGAGAAGTGGAGATAGCACACAGCCTTTTGGAGCCCCTGTGCTGATTGTGCAGGTATTGGATGTGATACCTAGCTTCACCTGCTGCTTCCTGTCTGCTAGGAAGCTTATGATCCACTTACAAGTGTGTTCAGGTACCACTAGTTGCTTTAATTTACTTAGGAGATAATGATGGTATTGAAGTCTGGAATGATGGTATTGAATGCTGAACTGAAGTCTACAAAGAGGACCCTTGCATAGGTATTTGGAGATTCAAGGTGTTGTAGGATGTAATGCAGAACCATGCTAACAACATCATCTGTCGATCTATTTGCTCAGTATGCAAACTGCATGGGATCTAACAGCGGATCCATGATGGTTTTCAGATGGGACAGCACAAGCCTTTCAAAGATTTTCATAACTACAAATGTTAGAGCAACTGGTCTGTAGTCATTCAATTCCTTGATGGAGGGCTTCTTTGGCACTGGGATAATGGTAGAATGTTTGAGGCAGGAAGGAACATAGCATACCTCTAGTGATCTATTGAAGAATGGGGACCAATTAGTCAGCACAGACTTTTAAGCAAGAAGGAGTTATCTTGTCTGGCCCTGGTGCCTTTGAGAGCATTTCACTGAGACAGCCATCGTCGGTGCCATCTTGCCTTGTATAGTAATAAGGAAATGCCATTTAAACTAAAAATGCCTATACATTATATAAAGTAAAAACAACACAAATCACACTGAAGCAATTAAGGGAACCAGGCAAGATAAGGGCTTGAAGATGTCCACAGATATTGGAACAGACACTGGGAAGGATGCCAAACTCAGAGAGGAATGATAGACTAGAGATATTACCATGCTTTGTTTCCAGCACTGGTCCATATGCATGTCCATCCTTTTGACCAGTTCTCACAGTTGCAGTCCATGAAGCTGATCAAAGCCAGTGGTGGGATTCAAATTTTTTACTACTGGTTCTGTGGGCATGGCTTGGTGGGCGTGGCATGGCAGACTTGGTGGCAAGGCAGGGGAAGGATAGTGCAAAATCCCCATTCCCTCCCCACTCCTGGGGGAAGATTACTGAAAAATCCCATTCCCTCCCACCCCACTAACCTGCTTTCCAGCTCCGTTCTCCCATGCAGGGCAACAAAAGAAGACCCAGCTGATCAGCTGGGACTCGGCAGGCAGAGAATAGAAGGGGGTGGAGCCAGTCAGAGGTGGAATTTGCCAGTTTTCTGAACTACTCAGAATTTCTGCTACCGGTTTTCCAGAATTGGTCAGAACCTACTGAATACCACCTCTGATCAAGGCCCTTTCCTCCCCCATAGAACACACCATTCACATCTCTCCTTATCCTCTCCTCCCTGCATGCCCTAGGATGGAGAGGGGATGGGCCTGGGTCTTCCTCTGACTGCCCAGACAACCTCTGCCCTTCCCCAGCCTCCTCCACAACCTCCGGAGCCACAGTTCCACTCCCTGTTGGCTGTTCCTCCTCTCCCTCAGAGTCAGTCTCCAACAGGGGCATGACCACCAGGCTATTTGTTGGTCTACCTCTCCCTAAGGATACCTGTCCATTCTCTAAAACAGATAGGAAAAACACACTGAAGTTCCCTTCCTTCACACACTGTTATTTCATGCACTGGTGGCTCTCTTTTCTGAGATGTGCCAGCCCTTTGGAATAACTTCCTACCTGACATTCTGGAACCCTACTCTTTTAATCTTCTGGAAGGACGTCAAAACTGGACTGCCTCCCTTCCCCATCATGCATTGAGTTAGTATGGGGCTGCATCAAGACGTGCCCAACATGATGAACTAATGCATGGTAAAATGGGCTTAATGTGTTTTAGTACTGTCATTTATATTAGTTGTGATGAAATGGCTAGGATAACTGTGAGATAGGCAACCATGTAAATGCTTTAAACAAATAAATTTGCAGATTGGAGCTCAGTCCTTTCCATTATTTTCTCCCCTGGATTACATTATTTGTTCTTTATTCATTTACTCTAGAGTTAAAAAAAGAAACTGAAGAGTCACGTCATATTATGTTTTAACACATAATTCATTTTTGTACCTTACTTTACTTTATTTTAAAACTACCCCTATGCATACAAATATAAAGCAATTTAACAAGTATAGAGAGCATGAAAAATATACTATTTCTTAGAAGGATCTAATCTTAATGAAGATTAGAAGGTGATACCATACAAAGATAGATGGGGTTTTTTTAAAATCTGTATCACATGCTGAATTTTTTTTTCCTCAAAAGGAAGAGATTTTTTTTTTAAAGTGTTATATATGTAAATAGTTGAATAAAGGCAAGCTTGGGGTAAAGTGCAGGGTTCTGGCCCTGCACTTCTGATTGGGTGTTAAGCGGCTAGATCGGATTGGTCGGGTTCTGAGAATCTGATTGGCCCTTAACGAAGGACTCTTATTGGTACTGGAGCTAGCGTTTCACATGCTCCTATTGGTTATTTCACATTAGCATTGCCTATATAAAGCAGAGTTGTTGTTATACAAGTTAGAAGTCACTATGCAATAAAGAGTTGAAAATTCACCAACTAAGACTGTCTCCATTCATTCTACCCATGCCTGAATCCATGACACTGGCGACGAGGATGGGATTTGGAGACATCTGATCTTAAGGAACTTGGAAGAAAAAAACAGAGCACGTGTAAAAAACGGCGCCACCAACGGACGCCATGTCCGGCGGCATCGTTCCACCCACTCCGTACGATCCATCCCAAGAGGATTGGGAATCCTACATGGATCGCTTTCAGATGTTCCTTGAAATGAACAACCTGAAGGACGCCACACCAGCCAAGAAGCGGGCGCTGTTCCTGACATACTGCAGCCCGGCTGTCTTTAAAATGGCTAAAGCCCTCGCAAAGCCTCGAGAAGTGAAAGCAATAAGCTGGGACAACCTCGAACCTCTCCTGAGAGACCATTACACGCCAACCGTACCCACACTCGTGAGACGCCACGAGTTCTATCAACGAAGCCATCGAAAAGGAGAGAGCGTGGCTGACTTCGTGGCAGACCTCCAACACTTGGGAGGCCTCTGCGGGTTTGCAGACTTAGATGAAGCATTGAGAGACCGCCTAATTCTGGGATTAGATGCACCAAACTTGCAGAGCAAGATAATGGCGAAGGGCGACATCGGCCTTGTTGACGCCATCGCCGAAGCCACCGCCGCTGAGGCAACAAAAAAGTCAGCGGCGCAGCTACGGCGAAGCTGAAACCCCACAAACCCACCAACAGGCGACATCTCACCCAGCTCAGAAGGGCAGTTGGCAACAACGCACTACGAGGACCTCTCTTCATTGTCAGACAGCGACGAAGAAGGGGTCCATCAACTGCGTTCCGACCGGGACGCTCGTCCTAAAACCTCACGCCCTTGCGCTGGCTGCGGGGCAAACCATCCCAGGGCAGACCGCAAATTCCGCAACGCACTCTGCCACGAGTGTGGGAAACGAGGCCACATCGGTCGAGTCTGTCGCAGTTTACCGAGACCCAGCAAACCACTCCTACAGATATCGAGCGTTGCAGAAAGAAGAGGCTCACCATACTATCACTATAGGTCAGGCCTCGGCCCTGGACGCTAAGAAGATTCGAGTTACAGTAGCCATAGAGAACCAACCCTGCCACATGGAGGTCGATTCGGGATCGTCCCTCTCGATGGTGTCGTAGAAGACATTAAAGCAGCTCATTCCTACCATCCAACGCCAAGACCTTCGAATGCAACGCCTTATCCTTAAAGATTACCAAGGGAATCAGATCCCTGTGGTCAGGTCTTGTTGAGTCCGCGTCTCGTTTAAAAAGCATACGGCATACTTACCTCTAACGATCATCGATAGGGACAGGCCTAGTTTGTTGGGCCTCCAATGGTTTGCGCCACTCGGCATCGAACTAGCCGGCGTGAACCGAGTCGGTGATTGCGAGTGGGAGGAGGATCTTATGTCTGAATTCAGCGATGTCTTCGCAGATCGTCTGGGCGAGTACAAGGGGACCCCAATCTCATTCAGCCTCGACCCTAAGGTCACCCCGATCCATTTAAAGCCCCGTCGAGTTCCGGTCGCCCTTAAGGCAAGATAGATGAACAACTTGACAAACTAATTAAACAAGGGGTACTGCAACCCATTGATCATTCCCCATGGGAAACTCCTATTGTAACCCCCATTAAACCAGATGGGTCAATCCGAATCTGTGGGGACTACCGGGCCACTCTAAACCACACCCTCCAACAGAACGCGTATCCAGTGCCGGTGGTGCAGCACCTCCTTCATTCCCTGGGAGGTGGAAAGGTTTTCACTGAGATAGATTTAGCTCAAGCCTATCAACAATTGCCCGTGGACGATAAAACAGCCCAAGCCCAAACGATAGTAACGCACAGAGGTGCTTTTAAATGTACCCGATTGCAGTTCGGGGTGAGTGTGGCCCCGGGAATATTCCAAAGTTTAATGGAACTATTGTTACAGGGAATCAAGGGCGTGGTTCCGTATTTTGATGACGTATTGATTGCAGCTCCTAGTAAAAAAATTCTGCAGAATCGTTTAAAATATGTGCTTAAAAAATTCCAAGAAGCGGGATTGAAAGTAAAAAGGGATAAATGTCATCTGTATACCGACAGTGTTGAATTTCTAGGTTATCGCATTGATAGTCAGGGTATTCACCCAACTGAGAGTAAATTAAGGGCGATTAGAAATGCTCCCAGACCTCGTAACAAAACTGATCTTCAAGCATTTTTAGGCCTTATCAATTTCTACAATGTGTTTTTACTGCACAAGGCGACTGTGGCTGAACCATTACACCGGTTATTAGATAAGAAAGCATTGTGGGTTTGGGGTTACCGAGAAGAAAAAGCGTTTAGAAATGTAAAAGATTTACTTACATCTGATTCTGTACTTATGCAATATAATGAAACATTACCCTTGGTTATAACTTGTGATGCCTCACCGTTTGGGGTGGGCGCTATTTTGAGCCATGTGCTACCTAATGGAAATGAGGCTCCCGTTGCATACTTTTCGAAGACTCTTTCCCAGGCAGAACGTAACTATGGACAAATAGACAAGGAGGCTCTTGCAATTGTGTCAGCCGTAAAAAAATTCCATGAGTATGTATATGGAAGGATATTTACAATTGTAACCAACCACAAACCTTTATTGGGGATAATCGCTGGGGACAAACCAACTCCCTATATATTGTCCCCAAGAATGACTCGATGGTCAGAGTTTCTAGCTGCTTATAATTATCGATTGTTACATCGATCAGGGAAAGCCATTCCCCATGCCGACGCACTCAGCAGAGCACCACTACCAGAGACCCTCGACGATCCAGCACCAACAGTATCGGAGTTACAAATCGAAACGCTCAACTCGCCTCCTATGACCACTCAAGATATCGCGAGGGAGACCAAATGAGACCACACCCTAGCATGAGTCCTAGGCTGGGTAGAGCGTGGATGGCCATTGGATCAGATCCCAGATGACTTCGCACCTTTTAAAACAAGACAGACTGAACTTTTTTCTCAAAAAGGCTGCGTTATCTGGGGCGATAGAGTCGTCGTCCCAGAACGACTCCAAAAGATGCTGTTACAAATCTTGCACGATGGACATCCCAGGATCGTGCGAATGAAGGCACTCACACAGAGCTACGCTTGGTGGCCAGGCATGGACCGACACATCGAGCAATGGGTCAAGGCCTGCACCAAGTGCCAACAAACCAGCAACACACCACCAAAAGCTGCACCGACCGAATGGGAGACACCACGTGGACCCTGGTCCAGAATCCACCTGGATTTCGCAGGGCCGATCAAAGGACAGACATTGCTGTTGACTGTCGATGCATATTCTAATTGGTTAGAAATTCATCGAATGGCCAATACAACCTCCGAGGCAGTCATTAAAGTCCTCAATAGACTCTTTGCAACTCATGGATTGCCAGACGTCCTGGTGTCTGATAACGGACCACAGTTTACAGTGCTAATGTTTGAACAGTACCTTGCTGACAATGGCATCCGCCATGCGCTCACCTCGCCGGCGCATCCTGCTACCAACGGCCGAGCGGAACGCATGGTACAATTTGTAAAAAAGACTTTACAAAAGCTGGACTATGATAATCTTGACGAAAGATTATCTACTTCTACAACACATCACTCCGCACAGCGAAACCGGCAGAACTCCTGCTGAACTTCTCATGGGGCGAAAACTCCGTTCCCGCCTCGACCGATTGCACCCTGCTTACGAGCCAGAAAAACCTCCAGGATCCAGCGGACGCTACCGTACCTTCAAGGTAGGCGACCCCGTTTATGCAAGAAATTTATCGGGCAACCCAATTTGGATTGAAGCAACGGTAATATGCGAGACTGGGCCCAGATCCTATATTGTAAAATGTATTGATGAGAGACTATGGAAAAGACATATTGACCAATTACGGTCACTACTTATCACTGCTAGCCAACAACTTCCCAACGACCAAACTGAGGGGGGGGGAAGGAAGAGAAGATGACGATATGCCAGGAAACCTGTTCCAGGAAAGCGATGAATCAAGTGAAACCCAGGAAATGGAGAGGAAGAAGAATCATACGCTCCAAGGGAAATCACACCAGAACAAGAAGCTGAGCCACCACAAAACAACACCCTACCTCAACAGGACTGCACGCAGCCAGTCCAAAGAAAATCTGACAGACCCAAGAGACAACCGTCCTATTTAAAGGACTACATAGTCACAAACTAATTGTGAAGCCAGGGGGAAGGGGTGTTATGTATGTAAATAGTTGAATAAAGGCAAGCTTGGGGTAAAGTGCAGGGTTCTGGCCCTGCACTTCTGATTGGGTGTTAAGCGGCTAGATCGGATTGGTCGGGTTCTGAGAATCTGATTGGCCCTTAACAAAGGACTCTTATTGGTACTGGAGCTAGCGTTTCACAAGCTCCTATTGGTTATTTCACATTAGCATTGCCTATATAAAGCAGAGTTGTTGTTATACAAGTTTGAAGTCACTATGCAATAAAGAGTTGAAAGTTCACCAACTAAGACTGTCTCCATTCATTCTACCCATGCCTGAATCCATGACAAAAAGAAATGCATTGTTTGTTTATGCTTTTCTCAAATATGTAGAATGTGTTTAATCAGAATAAGATACTGGTAATCAAATAACCTATTTTTCTGCAAATTACAAATCACTCTGTACAATCTATTTATTCAGAAACCTGTAAGGGGAATTGTTTCTAAAACTTTCTGCAACTTCCAGCCATTACAGTAGACATAAAGGCATATATCATATTAGATCCTGGGTTAAAAGGTAAACACATATAGTACATG
Source organism: Hydrophis major (assembly GCA_033807585.1). Taxonomy (NCBI): domain Eukaryota; kingdom Metazoa; phylum Chordata; class Lepidosauria; order Squamata; family Elapidae; genus Hydrophis; species Hydrophis major. The sequence goes on from CM066329.1 coordinate 322,914,363, forward strand.
TATGTAAGAAAGGCAAATAATAAAGAAAGCTTTGGCTAAGTTTATAGAAAAATAGTTAGGGCATAATAGCAGAATTGGGTTGCTCTGCTAGAGAATTATATTTATTGGGTTCTTATATAGGGTAAATTGATTTAATAGATATTTATGGTTGAGTAGAGAAAAATGGAGAAGAAATGTTTTGGGTTTCTTCATAGCTGGACTGCTATGCTTCTGGTATTTATTTACATAAGAATAAAACTCTCTGTGTAACTGGGGACAGTGAAAACCTCTAGCCTATTAGGCTGTTCAGATCCTGAAACAGATTCTACAAGAAGACTAGAATGAAGCTTTATTTTGAAACCTGATTGAAATGCTTGGTCTCTCTGAGCTTGGTTGTTATCAGCTAGGAAACATTATCGATGCAAGTGAGCACGTCATCAGCTTGTTTATATACAGTATAGTAGCTTCCCTGCCAACTTTAATAGGGATGTTTCCTTTTCCTTGGTGGTTCCTTCATTAGAGTATTGTTCTCTACCTGGTTATTTGTTTATTGTTAATCCCTATTTATCTGAATGTTAGATGCTGGAAGGCTTGCTGTATTCTAGTTTCATTCCTAGCTTTTTTAAAATTCTTGCTTTTGAATGGCATGTAAATGGGGTTTATCTCAATATGTCTATTGATGGCTGATTTATCTAAACACCTAGCTTCTAGGAATTCCCTAACATTTTTATGGATTCTAATAATTGCCCAGTGGAAGCTCTTTATGGCATTTTCAACAGAGATTCTCTTCTATTAGGAATGTTATTGAGCTTTTTCTCCTCTCTTTCTTATCTTCCAAAGAATTATGGCAGAACCAGTCCAAATTTCTTCCTAATATTACCCCTTTTTCTACGGCTTAAAAGAATGCTTTCTGCCCTTTTTGTTTTTATTAAACCTTCCAAATTAATGCTACTTTCATGATTATACAAAATACAACTCAAGCTGAGAAAAAACATTAAGGCTAGGCAGCTCCATTCTTCTGGCATGAAAATAATTGGTGAAACAGTACATCCTGGGACAACAATTTCTGAGTCAATGTAGATCCATTTTGTTTCAGTCGTTAAACCAGGAGACTGCAAATTTTAGTTCTACCTTAGGCATGGAAACTGGCTGGATGACTTTAAGCCTGATTCACACATACTCTCGGCCCAAATTAACTTACAGGTTTGTTGTGGTGGGGAAAATAGGAAGAAAGAGTATAAGGTATGCTTGTTTTCTTGAGTTAAAAATAATAAAGACTGGATTAAAAAAAAAAATCTTTAAAAAATGCATCCAAAATCTGGAACTCATTACCTGGGACACTGAAATTTAGCAAAGTTGTGGTGTCTTCAATGCTGCCATGCTGCCACACTGTCTTGCCACTGTGGTCAGCCATGGTCATAAGTCAGCTTCCCATAAGTCAATGAGAAAGCCAGCTGGAGGTGATAATACATTCTTTGTTAAATGAAAAGCAGTTATATTTCTCTTGCTATACATACCTCTTTCTTCTTTAATGAACCAATGTTTACTTCTTTAATTTTCAAGCCAATAGCAATTTGCCCATGATAATTTCGTTTCTCTATTTGGGTTAGAAAATATTTCTGAAATGATTGGTTGTTGAGCTAGGCAAAAAGCTGAAGATTATTTTCTCAACAAAGAAAACCACTTACTGAAGAATGGAATAATTTTGACTTTGTGGCCAGTTTATCAAAGAACAAAACAAAATACCAAAACACTGAATCAAACTATTTTCCTTTTATTGTAATTCCTCAGTGAAGATTGAAAAGCAAAATACCAGAATAGGTGATCATCCTTTGATCAGTTTGCAGGGGTGGAATTCTACCAGTTCTGACTGGTTTTATAGAACTAGTTGTTATGATTCTGTGTAGTTTGAAGAACCATTATAATTTCCTCAATGAAGATTCCAAACATTGCATCTTTCATATTGCATTCCATATCTTAACTGCTTATAGCATTGAACAGACAGATGCCTAAATATGGTACTTCTGATATCAGATTTTTGGATAAGTTCAGTAAGAATGGAAGATGCTAGATTTGAAGCCAGTTTTCTATTTTGAAAATCACTGGTGTAGAAAGAGGGAGTGAGGGTGATTTGTTTGTATGCATACATTATCCAATTCATATATATACAGTATAAAAACATTTTAAAAATGCTTTATGTATTTTGCATGAAACTTACTAATAAGGTATCCTATTTCTTTGGGAGGCAGATTAATCCAGCTATTTTGTTGGAAATTGCCATTGTATTCATTTATTCTATGTTTAGCCAAGCAAGAAAAAGCATAGATTCCTATGGAAATCAAACTAATTTGGTAGAGAGTAGGACTTCTCTGTCTGTCTTTCTGTTCTGATTTTAAAACAACCAAAATATTGATTGTGTGAATTTTCCACTTTTATCTTTGCCACCTTGAAGTCTTCCCTGTTTATATTTATACTTTCCTGTTTATATTTATACTTTCCTGTTTTATTTTTGCCCTCTTTTAATAATTAATAAATTTATTGTATACTTCATCAGTACCTTGGATTCACAGAAGTCTAGGTTTAAGTTACATGCTCAGTATTGGAGCTGGGTGACTTTCAATCATACAGATAAGATGCACATGTACACAGTTCCAAAAATGACAAATGGCAACTAAGGGCATTTTACTTCATAGTACTTTGACGCTGGCAGAGTTTTATGCTTTCTAGCCTTACATTTTGCATATATACTAGTTTCTCGGTGGCATTTGAACAATACTATTGATCCAATATAATAGCTGTCAAACTTCTGGCCTGAGAGATAGTTGTGTCATGTGCTGGCTATTCCCACACCCGGTTTAGTGAAAAAAGAAAAAATCACGATATGTCACGTGTTGCTGCCATGGTGATATGATTTTGACACCCCTGCAATATAGGAATCAAATAGTTTTGGTGTGGTTAATTAAAAAAGCAATTCTGAGGACTTCAACTGCCAATAGATAAGACTATCATAATTATAATGCTCAAATAATATGCCTGTTTTAGATTTTCCAAACTTTTGCCTTCATTGTTTATAATCTTTGAATATCACATAAATGATATAAATATAATTACAACATAAATATTATAATTAGGATATAAATAAAAAATTAGGACTGCAGAAAGAACAATTACTACCAACAATTACTTCCACTGAGGACTTATATATTGCACATGTCAAAAAGAGGGATGTGAAAATACTTACAGACCCTTCACTTCTTGGACATAAACTGTTTCAACTCCTACTGTCAAAATGATGCTATAGAGCAATTTACACCAGAACTAGACACAAGAACAGTTTTCCCTGAACTCTGCTAAACAAATAATTCCCTCAACACTGTCAAACTATTTACTAAGTCTGCATTATTATTACTATTAATCTTCCCTTCCTTCCTTCCTTCCATCTCCTCCGTCTCATGACTGTATGACTGTAACTTTGTTGCTTGTATCCTTACGATTTTTATTGACTTTTTCCTAGTATGATTGAATTATTTATTGTACCCTATGACTATTATTCAGCGTTATACCTTATGATTCTTGATGAATGTATCTTTTCTTTTATCTACACTGAGAACATATGCACCAAGACAAATTTCTTGTGTGTCCTATCACACGTGGCCAATAAAGAATGTCATTCTATTCTATTAAAATTGTTCATAGGCACATTCATAATAATTGTGCATTATAATTCCTTTTTATAGGAAGAATCACTTTACATAGAGACTATAGAAGATTTTAATAGAAAAAAAATCATTTTATGATTTTCTTTAGCCACATATTAGTTTCAGCAAAAAATGTAAGGCAAAACAAAGTATAAGACTTGCCAGCCTGTTTGGTAATTCTGTTACTGTGTGTGTTTCTGATTTAGACCTTGAAAAACCTTGAATAAAATACAATATCTTTGAAATGCCTTTATATAAATTCATCAATACACAGATAAAGTATGTAAAAAGGCAATAAACAAAACTGTAAGCCAGCAATACTGATAAAGGGAAAAAAAGATTAATCTATGCCTTATCTATTATTTTCTTCTTGGTGTATAATCAGTTTTCAATAGAATAGATTATTGTTTGCACCATATTTTCTCTCTTCTCTGTCTCAGCCTTTCACAGAGCACTTAACTCTTGTGTAATCCATTATGGAAAAAATTATAGGTATTAATTAGAATATATTTCATTTTGTGTTATTTCAATTACTATGAAATATCTATCTTCCAATTCCTATAGAAATTAGAAATATTGTCAGTTCGAGGAAAGCTTATATTTCCTTTCAGAATAAAACCAGATGTATATCAACTAATCCATATTTTTATTATTTATGTTCTTATAGATACTGTACTTATAGTAGTTTACTTGTTCAAGAAAGTTCATTTCCATAAAAATATTTTCTCATTCTCTTCACTTGTCTTTTCCCCCCTTCCCTCCCTTCCCTCCCCTTCTCTCTCCTCCCTTCCCTTCCTCCTATCATATCACTGATCAGAATTGAACCATTACTTAACAATCTTTTCCATTTATACTTCAACCACAGCTATGTGTTCTATCTTTAAAATTTATCCAAACAAGCAGGGATAATATAAGTAAATGACTCTTTAACATTTGAGTTTTAATGTTAAGGTTTACTGATGTTAGAGATATGTAAAACATGTAATGTTTTTTGAGCTACAATTGGATGGCACTTGATTTAATATCTAACTCACATTTCCTTGCCTTTGATTTAGCTATCCTGTACTCTATCTTGAATTTAGTAAGCAGAAATACATGAAAAAAAATTCTTCTTTTTCTTTTTTTACTAATTGCATCGCACTATGCTGCTTAATTTTAAAAAATTTACTGCATGATAATTTCCATTTTATGATAAAGAACAGTATTTCAGTTATTATTGAAGCTTCTGGAAATTGTGACAAGTGGATAGATTTCAATCTATTGTCATAATAGACATTTTCTTTTTTCATGAAGTGAATAGCAATTGCTGACTACTTTTTGAAAACTTTGAAAATAGCATGAAATGAAAAATTTATTTTAGTTTCCTCTGTTTAGAAATTTGGGCATATTGAAATGTATTGTTGCATTAATTGATTTTTTTCCCCCTGGGACTCTCCAGGATGGAGTTAAAGATATGTATAATTATGATTCCATTGAAAGATTGGAGGAAGGAGAGTCCAATGTTATTTCAGAAGGTTAAAAAGAGGTCAAATTGAAACTGGATTTATAATTGGCAAAATCTGATGCATATTAGAATTTTTTTTTTAAAGTCAAACTACTCCAGTCTAGTATATACCATGTTTCTCATATAATAAGGCTGGGTCTTATTTTTTTTTGAGCCCCCCAAAAATAGCTAGGATATCTTTTTCAGGGGTGAATTAATTTCTCCCCTCCCGTACCCTCACCTAGAGTGCCCCGTGGGCAGCCATGCCTCACTATCTACCATTCCTAATGGCTGATCATGGCAGAGCGCTCCCTACCCCCATCAAGCACCTTTACTGCAGACCCGGGTCAGCGGGTGGGCAGCGGTGGCGTGCAGAGTTTCAGCCGCTTCTCGGGCCTCCATAGTTTCCATGGTTCCCACTGGTGCTGGCACCCCTCTCGCCAGCGCCGTCTTCATCAACAGCGTCTGAGTCACTCCCACTTTTCCCCCACCTACATCCCCACAACAACAGGAGAAAAAACATTTTGAGGTACCAGGGAGTGCCGCATGCTGCATTTTCGTTTAATCCCGAGCGGCTGGTTGGGCATGGGAAAAGCTGAGCAAGCATCTCTGCTGCTGCTACCCTTCGGGCTCTGCAAGTTTCCAAAAGTCCCAGTGCGCAGCCCATTCCTGCATTCCAAGCACACCCAGGCTGAGCTGCAGCTGTCACTCTCTCTCCACCACCATCTCCAACAACAGCCGTAGCAACGGTGGGAACCATGGAAGTTATGGAGGTGGCTCTGCTGCCTGAGAAGCAGCTGAAACGTTACCACGGTTCCCGCCACAACTGCTGCTGTTGTTGGAGAAACACGGTAGTTTGGAGAAGAAGCATATAACAGAGAACAGATAATCAGAGTTGGAAGGGACCTTGTAGGTTGGGAGACCCTACACCATTTCTGACAGATGGCAATACAATCTCTTCTTGAAAGTCTCAAGTGATGGCGCTCCCACAACTTCCAAGGGCAAGGTATTCATTGGTTGATTGTTCTCACTGTCAGAAAGTTTCTCCTTATTTCCAGGTTAAATCTCTCCTTGTTCAGTTTCCATCCATTATTCCTTGTCTGGCCTACAGATGCTTTAGAAAATAGCATGACCCCTTCCTCTCTGTGGCAGCCCCTCAAATATTGGAAGACTGCTATCATGTCTCCCCTGGTCCTTCTCTTTACTAGTCTAGCCAAACCCAGTTCCTGTAACTGTTCTTCATATGTTTTAGTCTCCTAATAATCCTGGTTGCTCTTTTCTGTACTTTTTCTAGAGTCTCAACATCTTTTTTATAATGTGGTGAACAAAACTGGATGCGGTACTCCAGGTGTGGTCTTACTAAGGCTTTATAGAGTGGTATTAGTACTTCCCTTGATTTTTATTGTATCCCTCTGTTAATACAACTTAGGATTGCATAAGCTTTTTTGCTGCTGCTGCACGTTGTTGGCTTATATTTAGCTGGTTGTTCACTAAGACTCCAAGAGTTACTGCTTTTACAGTTACTGCTATTGAGCCTGGTTTCACCCAGTCTATACATGTACTTTTGGTTTTTCCTGCCTAAGTGTAAGACTTTACTTTTCTCTATATTGAATTTAATTTTATTAGATATGGCCCAGTGTTCTAGTCTGTCAAGATTCATGTGGATCTTGAGCCTATCTTCTTGGGTGTTAGGTATTCCTGCCAGCTTAGTATAATCTGCAAATTTGGTAAATTCCCCTTCTATTCCCTCATCTAAGTTGTTAATGAAGATATTGAAGAGTATTGAGCCTAAGACGGCACCCCACTGCTTACTTCCCTCCGTTTAGACTTAAACCCATTAAGGATTACTCATTGGGTACGGTTTGTCAGCCAGTTGTGGGTCCATCTAGTGGTGGTGCTATCTATTTCACTTTTTTCTAGCTTATTAAGAAGTAGGTTGTGGTCTACTTTCTTAAATGCCTTGCTGAAATCTAAATATATTATGTCCATAGTATTTTGCTGTTCTACTATTTTAGTCACTATGTTGAAGAATGAAATAAGATTAGTTTGGCATGATCTGTTCTTAACAAACCCATGCTGACTGCTAGTTATTACTTTACTTATTTCTAGATGTTGGCAGATCTGTTTTTTTATTATCTTTTCCAGTATCTTTCCGGGTATTGATGTTAGTTTGATTGGCCTTTAGTTTCCTGGATCTGGTTTTTTTTTTCCTTTTTTGAAGATGGGAACCACATCAGTTCTTTTCCAGTCCTCTGGTAGTTCTCCGGTGCTCCAGGATTTTTAAAAGATATGGTGCTGTGGTTCTGAGATTACCTTTGCCAGCTCCTTTAAAATTCTGAGATGTAGTCCATCAGGCCCTGGTGATTTGTGTTCATCAAGATCAGACAGGTGTTCTCTTACTATTTTTTTCCTTATTTTAACTTTTATTTCTGGTCTGCCTTTTACAGTTACGTTTTTGGTGGGTTGAGCTATAATTTCTTTTTGCGTGAAGACCGATGCAAAGAATGAGTTAAGCAGTTCTGCTTTCTCTCTGTTGCCTATTATTTACTTGCTGTCTTCTCTGTTTAGTGGAAGATGTGGATTCAAATCACTTTTGAATCATGAAATCTCATTGGCTAGTTTGGAGGTACTCATTCTCTACTAATCCAGACTTGTTATGGGAAAAATTGGGAAAGAAGATATGATGAGTGCCCTTTTGAGTTTCTAGAAGAGTGGTGGGAAATAAATACAACCAACTGAAATTAGTAATTTGAGTTTCTAGAAGAATGGTGGGAAATAAATACAACCAATTGAAATTAGTAATTTGAGCATCAGGCTTCTATATTAACTATGCATTTAACAGCTGACAGCAAATGATATGATCAGTGCATGCTTCATGCATTAATAAATATTTGAAGATCCTGGAAGGCAAATATATTGTCTTTATAATGAATAAAGGAAGTATCCAAAAATATGCAAAATTAAAAATACGTATTAAAAAACTGAATAAATGAAGTCAGGAGTCAAATATGTTTGCAGGGCCATTTGTTTTAAGATTTTTTCCCTACCCAAACACACTTCTTTGGTTACTGAGAGAGATTCTTCCCCCTTATTTATAGAAATAACTCAGTAACAAGATTCACACTTTTTTGCATCTCTTAGAAAATACTGACTAGGGTATATGTGGACAATATGGTTCTTGAGATATTAGCCTTTTCAAATGTCATTTGATTAATGCAAATAGGGGTGTCTTTCCATTGCATGGCCCCATATACCTCAATGTATTCAACTAACAAGGATAGAAGTGGCTGCTATGGCAGAATTGTTTATCCTGTGTAGTGGTTATGATCTACAATTATTTGTGTGTGTGTGTGTGTGTTTGTTTGTTCGTTTGTTTGTTTGTTTGTGCTTTTGAATCATGAACATGATCATAGTCATTCCAATCTACAGAGAATGCTACAGGAAAGATAAAGTTCCTTATGGCAGAAGTTGCTTTGCAAGGTGTGGAGGTGACCAAGATAGCAAAAAGTGTTTCTCTTCATATAAATGTTCTGCAGAAGGAGACCAAATTTCCATTCTAGCCAAGCATTTGATTTTTGCGGTATCCATTAGCAACTACATGCTAGTGTTTCTGTGTCATTTTTCAGAGACATTACCTTCAGATGAATTTGAAAAAAAAAATTTAATTGAAATGCTAGTTAAAAATCTATTTTTTGTAACTGTACTTTGGCTTGCTAGAATGAATTATAAAATGTTTTGTTCATAACTTTAAAAAATAATTCAGAAAAAGTACTTCAGACCTAATGGACGCACAGTACATTTCCGCTCTTAATTAAAGCAGGAACGTTTCCTTATTTCTTTATTAGCCACTGCAATACAACTCTTGGTGGATAACATTTCAAATAAGTATAAAATAATATTATAATAAATAATGTATGTTCATATAGAATTCCATATTCTATATAAATATATCCAACAGGGGCTCAATAGGCACCCTACATCCAGGCCTAGAAGAATAGCCAGGTTTTTAAAAAAAAAATTCAGAATGCTATTTGTTGTGTCCGCGAAATGATGCCAGGAGTCGGTGATTTCAAATCATGCTCTTTTATTAAAATAGGAACCGAACTGGCTCTTCGCAAAAGGTTCGCAGCTTTTATTCTTTCAGCTGCGGCAGCCGCGGCCAACGGCACCGCTTTGAATCTCCCGCGATTCGAATGGACCAATCGCGGGAGATTCTTAGTGAGCCAATCGGCACGGCTCGCCTGACCAATCAGAGTGCCCTGCGCTTTGGCCAATCAAAGCGCAGGGATCTCAAGAATGCTAATTAGGGACAGAACACCCCTCCCCTCTTGGTTCAGTCCTTACGTCGCGTAGTCACGTAGGTAGGCGGGGCTCCGTCTGAGCCTACTGGACCTGCGCAGCTCAGTCGTAGGTTGGATCCCGGCCGGTTCGGTCGGGATCTCTGTTGCTCCTGATGCCGTCGTGGGAACCGGCTGGTCGGTCGGGCCGGGCCGCTCTCCGTAGCTCCCTCCTGGGCCTCCCGGGGTGGTTGAGCTGCGGGTTTCGCCGCTCCCGCTCGGTCTTTCTGGGTCGGTCGAGCTGGCCTGGCTGTCTCTTCCTGGCGAGGGGTCGTGATGGCTGCTTTCCGGTAAGTATGGCTGGTTTATTCTTCTTTGGTTTTGGTCCCCTGGGTATTCCCTCCCCCCTTGGTTTGTGTTGTGGGGGTTGGTTTCGCCTGTTTGTGCGTCGGTGGTCTCTTGATTGGCAGTCCTTGACCTTAATTGGTCGATGTGGTGTTTCCACGCTCATCCATCTGCTTTTTGTAGCCGGTACGAGTGTGGGCCTGTTATTTGTATGATGACGGCCGGTATCCATAGTGGGTCTCCTGTCAGGTTTCTTGCGTATACGGGGTCGCCTGGTGTGAAAGTTTGGTGTTTGCTGTTTGAGTCTGGGGGCTTCTCCGGGTTATACGTGGGGTGTAACCTGTCGAGTGGGGACCTTAATTTCCTCCCCATTAATAGTTCGGCTGGGCTCTTATTCGTTGTGGTATTTGGGGTTATGTGTTGGGTGAAGAGTAGTTTGTTTATTTTCTCCTGGATCTCCCCGTGGTCTATTTTCTGGAAGGTTTTCTTAGTGAATTGCACCATCCGTTCCACCCTACCGTTCGCTGCTGGTTGCGCCGGTTCTGTCAGCGCGTGGCGGATGCCCCTTTCCGCTAGGAATTTTTTAAATTCCAGCGAGGTGAATTGGGGCCCATTGTCGGAAACGACGACTTCTGGGAGGCCGTGCGTTGCAAAGAGTTTGCAGAGTTCCTTGATCACAGCCTCCGTGGTTGTTGTCTTCATGTTGCTTACCTCCAGCCAGTTGGAGTAAGCGTCTACTGTTATAAGGAAGGTGTGTCCTTTTGTGGGCCCGGCGAAGTCTATGTGAATCCTAGACCAAGGTCCCCTTGGGGTTTCCCACTCTAGGACGGGTGCTGTGGGTGGGCTTGGCCTAGTTTCCTGGCATCGTTGGCACCTTGCTACCCAGGTCTCAATTTGTTTGTCCATCCCTGGCCACCAAGCGTAACTTCTGGCCAGGGCTTTAGTCCTAACGATGCCAGGGTGTCCCTCGTGTAGCAGTTCCAGGGCCTTCCCTTGTAGCTTTTCTGGAATGACCACCCTATCCCCCCATAGTATGCACCCTTTTAATAACGAGAGTTCCATTTGGCGGTTTCAGAATGTTTTGACGGACTCGTCGTTGTCCCTTTCCGGCCACCCTTTCTCTACCCAATGCAACACCCGCGCCAGACGTTTGTCTTTATTAGTCTCTCGGGCAATGTCTGACGCGGTTATGGGCAGGTTGGGTAGAGTCTCTATGCTGAGGGTGGTCGTCGTGGGTGCTGGGTCGGTGTCAGGTTCCGGTAGCGGCGAGCGGCTTAAGGCGTCTGCATGGGAGATCGTCTTACCCGGTTTGTGTATGAGTCCGTAGTTGTAGGCTGCCAGGAACTCGGATCACCTTGTCATTCGGGAAGACAGAATGTTCGGGGTGGCCCGGTTTCCTGTAAGGATTCCCAGAGCGGCTTGTGGTCAGTTATGATGGTGAATGTCCGGCCGTAGAGATACTCGTGGAATCTTTTTATGGCGGCAACGATAGCCAGAGCCTCTTTGTCCAGCTGGCTATAGTTCCGCTCCGGTTTGGTGAGGGTCCTTGAAAAGAATGCGATGGGCGCTTCTTTTCCGTTGGGGAGGGTATGGCTGAGGACAGCGCCGACGCCAAAAGGTGATCCGTCGCATGTGACGGCCAGAGGTAGGGTCTCGTTATACTGTATAAGGACGGCATCCGAAGTGAGGAGGTCCTTTGTTCTTTGGAAGGTGGATTGCTCGCGTTTCCCCCAAGTCCAGGTCGCCGCCTTGTCCAGGAGCCTATGCAAGGGTCTAGGAGGTATCCTAGGAATTCCACCCGTTCTGTGTATAATTGGCATTTCTCCCTCTTGACTTTGAGCCCGGTCTCTTTGAATTTGGTTAGGACCTCCCTTAGGTGACCCTCTAGTTCGGCTTGGTTGGTTGCCGACACTAGGACGTCGTCGAAGTAAGGTACCACCCCCTTGATGCCTTACAATAGTCTTTCCATTAGGCTTTGGAATATGCCCGGTGCCACGCTGACTCCGAATTGGAGTCAGTTGCATTTAAATGCTCCCCGGTTGGTGACTATGTTTTGCGCTTCAGCCGTTTGCTCGTCGACTGGCAACTGTTGGTATGCCTGGGCGAGGTCGAGCTTGGCGAAAACCTTGCCCCCTCCCAGTGAGTGCAGTAGGTGTTGCACTACTGGGACGGGGTAGGCGCTTTGTTGTAGTGCGCCATTTAGGGTGGCCTTATAGTCCCCACAGATCCTCACCAACCCATCGGGCTTGATCGGGGTGACTATGGGGGTCTCCCACCGGGTGTGGTCTGTGGTCTGTAGGACCCCTTGCTTGACGAGTTTGTCAATTTGCTCGTCTATCTTGGGTTTAAGTTCAAATGGCACCCGCCTTGGTTTCAGGCGTTTTGGGGGGGACGTTTGGGTCTAGGTTGAATGATATAAGGCTGAATGATATAAGGAGCCCTCGGTACTTGCCTAGGTTTCCGTCGAAGACCTCTTGGAATTCCCGGGCCAGTTGCTGCTCCCAGCTGTCGTCGGTGATGTGGTCGAGTCCCGTGACTGCGATGCTGAGCGGGGTGAACCATTGCAGTCCCAGTAGGCTTGGGTGGTCACGGTCGACGATTGTCAGGGGAAGCCTTTCGGTGTGCCCTTTATATATGATGTTGAAGTGTTTGGTATACCGGGATGCGGTTTCCCTGGTAGTCCTTTACGATGAGTCTCTGGCTGTCTAGGTTCCTCCTTTGGATGGTAGGCACCAAGCGCTTTATTTCATGCCATGCTATCATGGAGAGGTAGGACCCGGAGTCCACCTCCATTTTGCATGGTTCGCCCTCGATGCCTACCTCCACATGGACCTTCCGGGCATCATTGGTTATGGCGTGGCCGATGGTGACCGTCTGATGGGTCTCCTCTCTTCGCCGGTTATCGCCGCCTCGCAGGGATCATCCGTTCCGGTCCCATCTGTTGTCCGAGGGGCAATCTCTGGTCCGGGGTGGTGTGCTCTCTCTCCTCTGGTCGCTCTGGTCCCATCGTGCCGGGCTGCGGTTCTTTTTTAGGCGGCAGACACGGGCGATGTGTCCCTTCTTGTCGCAATGCCGGCAGATCGATTCGAAAAACCGGCATTCTGACCTGGGGTGGTCGCCGTCACAACCGGCACAGTTGATCCTCGACTTACGACCCCGCTGGTTCCGTGGGTCGCGGCCTGTCTGGAGGCGATGGGTGTCCTCCTCGTCATCGGAAGTGCCCGATGCCAAGTGGAAGTCGCCCTGGTGGGTGGTCGTCTCGGGTTGGGCCTCGGCCGACTTCGCAGGGTTGTTGTTTCCGCTGCGGTCCCCAGCATTTGGTCTGCGCATGCGGTCGGTGGAGGTTCGGGTTGCTTCGGCGGCTGCGGCTGCTGTGAGGGTGTCTGCAAGGCTGATGTTGCCCTTGGCCATCAGCCGGCTCTGGAGGACGGGGTCCCACAACCCGAGCACGATTCTGTCTCGCAGGGCGTCGTTCAGGTTGTCGAATTTGCACAGCCCCCCTAGGTTCCGTAGCTTGGCGACGAAGTCGCTGAAGCTCTCACCCAACCGTTGGTCCCGACGGTAAAATTCATTGCGTCGGATCAGGATGGGTACCTCTGGAGCGTAGTGCCGCCGAAGTATTGGCTCGAGGACGTCCCAGTCCATCGCGGTCACATCGGCGGGTTTGGCAAGCACCTTGGCCATCTTGAATACCTCGGTCCTGCAGTGGGTCAGGAAGACGGTGCACTTCATGGGGCCGGTGGCGTCCTTCAGGTCGCTGCACTCGAGGAACATGCGGAATCGGTCGGAGTACGATTCCCAGTCCTCGGTGGCGGGGTTGAAGGGTGCGGGGGGTGCGATTTTCGCCATCGTGGTGGTTCATCTGGCTTCCGTTGGATACGTGGTTCGGTTCAGGGTCTGGATCCCACCCTCGTCGCCAGTGTTGTGTCCGCGAAATGATGCCAGGAGTCGGTGACTTCAAATCATGCTCTTTTATTAAAGTAGGAACCGAACTGGCTCTTCGCAAAAGGTTCGCGGCTTTTATTCTTTCAGCCGCGGCGGCCGCGGCCAATGGCACTGCTTTGAATCTCCCGCGATTTGAATGGACCAATCGTGGGAGATTCTTAGCGAGCCAATCGGCGCGGCTCGCCTGACCAATCAGAGTGCCCCGCGCTTTGGCCAATCAAAGCGCGGGGATCTCAAGAATGCTAATTAGGGACAGAACACTATTATGAAGGAAACTGTTGTGAACTAATAAAATACTCAAATAAAGTTTATCAAAAGCTTTAGAAAATAGCAGGGTTCTAGCCCTTCACTTCTGATTGGCCGATAATAGCGATATTGGATTGGTCAACTCAGGAGAATCTGATTGGCTGTTAACGAGCCTGTTAAGTCTGGAGCATGGGTGCGAATGATGGAGACGAGCCGGTGGAAACAGTGAACTTCAAACTCTTTATTTACATATTGTGACTGCTCAACTCAAAGGCTGCTCAAGCCTTACTTATATAGGCAACTCATTAACTACTTAACCAATAGCAAACCTGGAGCGCTAGCTCCGTTTAACCAATAGGAATGCTCTGTTAGTGGCCAATTGGATGCTTCCAAATGGGCCAATCTGATCGGGCGACCAACAGCCAATTAGAAGTGCAGGGCCAGAACCCTGCACTAGCTTCAAGCTCAATTATAACTTTATTGGTATTATGCATTCACAACACCCCTTTCCCCCGGCTTCTGCCCATGGGGCACGGTTACATAGTCCTTAAGGTAGGACGGTTGTTTAATTAGTCTTTTCGATTTTCGCAAGGTGCCAGTCAGTTGGCTGCACTCTTGCTGAGGTAGATCGTTGTTTAGCGGTAAGGGTGCCTCTGGTTCTGAGTTCGCGTTCTCGTTATCAATATCACTGGCCATTTCCTGAGGTGCATTCACTCTGGTCCCAGGTTCCTGTTCCTGCATTTCCATTCCAATATCAGTCTCTTCGAAGGGGTTTCCTTCGAATAATAATTCGCTTTCCTCTGTAATTCCCCCCCCCTCAGTTTGATCAAAAGGGAGTTCAGAATTGCGAGGTGGTAACCGCGATCGTAGCTGATCTATGTGGCGCTTCCAAAGTCTATCATCAGGGCACTGAACGAGGTATGATGCCTGGCCACCACGCGTAGCTTCGTGCGAGGTCCTTCATGCGCACGATGCCAGGGTGGCCATCGTGCAAGGTTCTTAGCAGCGTTTGTTGGAGTCATTCTGGGATAATGACTCTATTACCCCAGATGGCACAGCCCTTCTGCGAGAACAACTCTGTTTGACAACTTGTGAATGGTGCAAAGTCATCTGGTACTTGGTCCAATGGCCACCCGTGTTCCACCCATGTGAGGACTCGCGCCAAGATGGGGTCGCGTTTTGTTTCTCTCGCGATGTCACGGGCAGTCAATGGTGGTGTGTGGAGTGTCTCGATCTGCAACGCTGTCATCATTGGTGCAGGATCGTTGATAGTTTCAGGGAGCGGTGTACGGCTCAGTGCATCAGCGTGGGGAATAGTTTTCCCCAGACGATATTGTAGCCGATAATTGTAGGCAGCCAAGAATTCTGACCAGCGGGTCATTCGGGGATATAGTATGTAGGGAGTTGGTTTGTCCCCAGCAATGATCCCCAGCAATGGTTTGTGGTCAGTTACAATGGTGAAATTCCGGCTGTACACGTACTCATGAAACCTCTTAACTGCTGACACAATTGCCAAGGCTTCCTTATCAATTTGGCTGTAATTTTGCTCGGTTTGCGAGCGCGTCTTTGAAAAGTAAGCAACAGGGGCTTCGTTACCATTAGGTAACACATGACTCAAAATTGCGCCCACTCCAAAAGGCGATGCATCACAGGTTATGTTTAATGGCAAAGTCTCATTGTACTGCATAAGCATGGCATCCGAAGTCAGTAGTTTTTTTTCATTACGGAACGCCTGCTCTTCTTTGTGACCCCATACCCAGTTTGCTTTTTTGTCTAAAAGACGATGTAGCGGTTCAGCAACAGTAGCTTTGTGCGGCAAGAAAACATTATAGAAGTTGATGAGGCCTAGGAACGCCTGGAGGTCGGTCTTGTTCTGGGGTCTGGAAGCATTCTTTATTGCTCTTAATTTACTATCAGTAGGGTGAATACCCTGACTGTCAATTAGGTACCCTAAGAATTCAACACGATCGGTACACATTTTGCATTTATTTTTTTTCACTTTCAGGCCTGCTTCCTAAAATTTTTGTAATTCTAATCTTAAACGCTCCCGCAAAATTTTTTGAGTGGGAGCAGCAATAAGCACATTGTTGAAATAGGGGACAACGCCCTTGATCCCCTGCAATAGTCTCTCCATTAGGCTCTGAAAGATCCCTGGGGCTACACTGACTCCGAATTGAAGCCTTGTACACTTCAATACGCCACGGTGTGTTACGATAGTCTGTGCCTGTGCCGTTGTTTCATCAACCGGCAATTGCTGGTAAGCCTGAGCTAAGTCTAATTTAGCGAAGACTTTTCTGCCCCCCAGGGAATGGAGGAGGTGCTGTACTACCGGCACCGGATATAGGTTCTGTTGCAGGGCGTGGTTCAGGGTGGCTCGGTAGTCCCCGCAAATTCTAATGGAGCCGTCCGGCTTAATGGGTGTCACGATCGGCGTTTCCTCAGGGGAATGATCCATTGGCTTTAAAACTCCCTGGGCAATCAATTTATCTAGCTGTTCGTCGATTTTCGGTTTTAGAGTGAACGGAACTCGACAAGGTTAAGGCGGATCGGCGCTATCTTTGGATTAAGACAAAAGGATATCGGGGTCCCCTTGTAATCACCTAACTTTTCCTCAAAGACGTCCCTGAATTCGCAGGCGAGGTCTTCCTCCCAGTCACGGCCACCGATTCGATTAATGCCTGCCACTTCGATGCCGAGTGGTGCGAACCACTGTAGGCCCAACAGGCTAGGCCGGTCCTTATCGATCACCGTCAGGGGTAAGTACGCCATGTGGTTCTTGAATGTAACTTGGACTTGGCTGGATCCCGCAACTGGAATTCGGTTCCCCTGGTAGTCCTTTAGGATGAGCCGTTGAAATTGAAGGTCTTGGAGCCAGATTGTGGGGATGAGTTGCTTGAGGGTCTTCCATGAGACCATCGAGAGGGATGATCCCGAGTCTACTTCCATTGGGCAGGGCTGATTTTCAATGTTCACGTTGACCCAAATTTTCTGAGTGTCTAGTGAAGAGGCATGGCCAATAGTGAGTGTTTGGTGTGCCTCTTCTCGTCTCGCTAGACGATTTACGGGTCGGTTTCCATAGGAGTGGTTTACTGGTTTTCGCCTTACAGGGCGATTCCCTGTCGATTGGTGGAGATTGGTTCCTTTCGAGGTCGGGTTGGGTCCAAAGAGGCTTCTGCAGACCCGTCCGATGTGGCCTCATTTCCCGCACTCGTGGCAGAGTGCATTGCGGAATTTGCAGTCAGAGCGAAAATGGTTGGCCCCGCAACCTGCACAGGGTTGTTGGAACTTTGGGAGTCATTCCCGATCGGTCCGTAGGTGATGGACCTCTTCTTTGTTGCTGTCTGACGACAAAGAGAGATCCTCATGATGGGCTGTGGAAAGCTGCCCTTCTGCGCTAGGTGAAATTTCGCCGGCCGGTTGATGGGCATGAGTGCGATTTCAGCATAGTTGGGCAGCCAATTCTTGGTTGCCTCCGCTGCCGTGGCTTCAGTTATGGCGTCCTTAAGGGTGATGTCGCCCTTTGCCATTATTTTGCTCTGCACGTTTAGAGCGTCGAGCCCTAGGACTACCCTATCTCTCAAAGCCTCCTCCAGGTTGGTGAATTCACACAGGCCTCCCAAGTTCCGGAGCTCTGCAATGAAATCAGCGACACTTTCTCCTTTGCGCTGGTTCCATTGATAGAACTCATGTCGTCTTACGAGCGTTGGAACAGCGGGTGCATAGTGGGCCCTTAGTAGCGGTTCGAGGACGTCCCAATCCATGGTCTTCACTTCAGCCAGTTTGGCCAATGCCTTAGCCATCTTAAAAACCATTGGGCTGCAGTGCATCAGAAACACCGCCCGTTTCTTTCTGGCCATGGCATCCTTTAGATTATTTGTTTCCAAAAACATTTGGAAATGATCCATGTAAAACTCCCAGTCTTCTTGAGCTGGATCGAATGGAGCGGGTGGTATGGCGCCACTGGACATGGTTTCGCCGTTTTGTGCTTCAGTCATGTACTTAGTGGCTCTGATGTCATCCAATCCCATTCTCGTCGCCAGTGTTAAGTCTGGAGCATGGGTGCGAATGATGGAGACGAGCCGGTGGAAACAGTGAACTTCAAACTCTTTATTTACATATTGTGACTGCTCAACTCAAAGGCTGCTCAAGCCTTACTTATATAGGCAACTCATTAACTACTTAACCAATAGCGAACCTGGAGCGCTAGCTCCGTTTAACCAATAGGAATGCTCTGTTAGTGGCCAATCGGATGCTTCCAAACGGGCCAATCCGATTGGGCCATCAACAGCCAATCAGAAGTGCAGGGCCAGAACCCTGCACTAGACTTCAAGCTCAATGATAACTTTATTGGTATTATGCATTCACAATACCCCTTTCCCCCGGCTTCTGCCCACAGGGCACGGTTACATAGTCCTTAAGGTAGGACGGTTGTTTAATTAGTCTTTTTGATTTTCGCAAAGTGCCAGTCGGTTGGCTGCACTCTTGCTGAGGTAGATTGTTGTTTAGCGGTAAGGGTGCCTCTGGTTCTGAGTTCGCATTCTCATTGTCATCAATATCACTGGCCATTTCCTGAGGTGCATTCACTCTGGTCCCAGGTTCCTGTTCCTGCACTTCCATTCCAATATCAGTCTCTTCGAAGGGGTTTCCTTCGAATAATAATTCGCTTTCCTCTGTAATTCCCCCCCCCTCAGTTTGATCAAAAGGGAGTTCGGAATTGCGAGGTGGTAGCCGCGATTGTAGCTGATCTATGTGGTGCTTCCAAAGTCTATCGTCAGGGCACTGAATGAAGTATGATCTCGGGCTGGTTACGCGGATTACGGTCGCTTCCACCCACAGCAGATCGCCCGAAAAGTTTTTAGCGAATACAAGATTGCCTACCTGGAAGGTACGGCATCAGCTGCTGGATCTGAGTGGCTTTTTGGGTTCGTAGTCTGGGTGTAAACGGTCGAGGTGGGAGCGGAGCTTTCGTCCCATTAGCAGTTCGGCGGGAGTTTTGTTGGTGATGCTGTGAGGTGTAATGTGCTGCAGGAAGAGTATCCAGTTGATTTTTTCATCGATGTTATTGTAATTGATCTTTTGCAGAGTCTTTTTGACAAATTGAACCATGCGCTCAGCCCTACCATTTGCAGCAGGGTGCGCAGGCGAAGTGAGCGCATGTCGAATGCCCCGGTCAGCCAAGTACTGCTCAAAAGGTAGTGCGGTAAATTGGGGCCCATTGTCAGATACCAGGATGTCTGGCGATGAAGGTGGGATGCGGAGACATCAGAGGTGACTGAACACTACAGAGCACCAAACAGAGCATGTGGCTGAAGGCGCATCAACGGCGGAAACCATGACTGGCGGCACCATACCACCCGCTCCATTCGACCCGACACAAGAAGTCTGGGACTCATACATGGACCGGTTCCAGATGTTTCTGGAGACCAACATCTTGAAGGATGCCACTACTGGGAAAAAGAGAGCGGTATTCCTGACTCACTGCGGATCTGCTGTTTTCAAGATGGCCAAGGCACTGGCGAAACCGGCTGAGGTGAAATCCATGGACTGGGATGTCCTCAAGCCCCTCTTACGGGCCCACTATGCACCTACCATACCAACGTTTGTACGAAGACATGAATTCTACCAGAGAGACCAGCAGAAAGGAGAAAGCGTTGCAGATTTCATCGCCGATCTCCGGAACCTGGGAGGCCTCTGTGGGTTCGCCGACCTCGAAGAAGCTCTCAGAGACCGAATAGTTCTGGGATTAGATGTACCACACGTGGAGAGCAAGCTGATAGCGAAATGCGACATCAGCCTTGCAGATACCATCGCTGTTGCTACTGTAGCAGACACAACCAGGAAGTCGGCTGCCCGAATGCGCTGCACCAACGCCCCGCTCCGCCAACTCGCCAGCGAAACCTCACCTCATCTTGAGGGACATGCAATGGCAACTCACCACGAGGATCTTGAATAGTCATCAGAAAGTGATAAGGAAGAAGTTAACCAGCTCCGGTCTGAACGAGACCAACGCCACCAGCGTAACCAGAGACTGCACTATCAATGTGCAGGCTGTGGGGCAAACCACCCATGATCAGGCTACAAATTCCTCGACGCACTCTGCCATATTTGTGGGAAGAGAGGCCACATCAGAAAGGTCTATTGAAGCAAGATAGGAACCAGCCCATTTCAGAGGGGGACCAACTATCGCCAACCTACAGGAAATCGTCCTGTGAATCGGGAACATTCGAACCACCAATGGAACTACCACTCCTACAGAAATAAACCACTAGCCCATTCAATGAAATGTGAAGAGGCACACCAAACCATCACGATTGGTCACGCTTCATCATTAGATGCAAAGAAAATCTGAGTGAAGGTCGCCATCGAGAACCAGCCCTACGTGATGGAAGTCGATTCAGGATCGTCCCTCTCGATGGTTTCCTGGAAGACCCTGAAACAATTGATCCCTGCCATCCGGCGGCAAGACCTCAGAACCCAAAGAATCATTCTCAAGGACTATCAAGGAAACCGAATTCCGGTCGTTGGATCAAGCCTGGTCCGGGTATAATTCAAAAATCGTACTGCATCCTTACCATTGACCGTCGTCGACCATGATCGGCCTAGTTTGTTAGGCCTTCAATGGTTCGCTCCACTTGGGATTGAGGTAGCTGGCATTCACCAGACCAGCAGCAACAACTGGGAGGAGGCCCTCATCCAAGAATTCCAGGACGTTTTTGCAGACAAACTAGGCGAGTACAAGGGGACCCCGATATCATTTAACCTTAACCCTGAAGTGGCCCCCATCCGCCTTAAGCTTTGTCGAGTCCCTTTTGCCCTTAAACCAAAGATTGACGAGCAACTCGATAAATTAATAGCCCAGGGTGTTTTAGAACCAACCGACCATGCTCCTTGGGAAACGCCAATCGTAACACCCATCAAACCGGATGGATCGTTAAGGATTTGTGGGGACTACCGAGCCACCCTCAATCACGCCCTTTAAAAGAGAGCTTACCCAGTACCAGTTGTACAACACTTCCTCCATTCCCTGGGGGGCGGAAAGGTCTTCGCTAAATTGGATATAGCACAAGCGTACCAACAACTTCCTGTAGATAAAAAAAACAGTAGAGGCACAAACGATCGTTACGCACTGAGGAGCTTTTAAATGCAACCGACTCCAATTCGGAGTTAGCATGGCCCCAGGGATCTTTCAGAGCTTGATGGAGAGGCTGTTACAAGGAATAAAGGGGTCGTACCATACTTTGATGATGTTTTAATTGCTGCCCCTAATAGAAAAATACTAAAAAAGTGTCTTCGACTCGTTCTCCAGAAATTTAAAGACTCTGGCCTTAAAGTTAAAAAGAATAAATATCAACTGTGTACAGATAAATAGAGTTCCTGGGGTACCTAATCGATAAGCAAGGCATGCACCTGACCAGTAGCAAGTTAAGGGCGATCAAGAACGCCCCAAGACCCAGAAACAAGATTGATCTCCAAGCTTTCCTGGGGCTTATTAATTTTTACAACATCTTCCTGCCCCAGAAAGTGACCGTAGCCAAGCCCCTACATCGGCTCCTCGATAAAAAAGCAACCTGGGTTTGGGGGCACTGAGAGGAGCACGCGTTCTGACAAGTGAAAAACCTATTAACTTCAGATGCTGTTTTAATGTAGTATAATGAGACTTTGCCTTTAACAATCACATGTGACGCGTCACCCTTTGGAGTAGGAGCCATTTTGAGCCATGTGTTACCAAATGGTAGTGAAGCCCCAATTGCCTATTTTTCAAGAAATCTATCAAAGGCTGAACGTAACTATAGTCAAATTGATAAAGAGGCTCTTGCTGTTGTATCTGCTGTTAAACGGTTTCATGAATATGTTTATGGATGAGTTTTTACTATTGTTACCGACTACAAACCTTTGCTGGGGATTATAGTGGGAGACAAGCCAACCCCCTATATATTATCACCTAGAATGACTCGCTGGTCGGAGTTTTTGGCTGTGTACAATTATAAGTTGCAGCACCGCCTGGGGAAAGCCATTCCCCACGCTGACGCATTGAGCTGTGCACCACTTCCGGAAACAGTCGATGACCCAGCTCTAACCCTTACAATGCTCCAGATTGAGACGCTGCATTCACCGCCGCTGACCTCTAGAGATATTGCGATCGAAACAAAATGCGATCCTATCTTAAAGCGGGTTCTTAGCTGGGTTGAATGAGGATGGCCAGTAGATCAAACCCCTGACAACTTCATTCCCTTCAAGAATCGACAAATGGAACTTTTTTCGCAAAAGGGCTGCATCCTGTGGGGGGATAGAGTCGTCGTCCCAGAGCGGTTACAACGAGCGGTACTAAAGACACTGCATGAGGGCCACCCTGGCATCGTGCACATGAAAGCGCTCGCACGAAGCTACGCGTGGTGGCCAGGCATCGACAAACAAATCAAAGCCTGGGTAAAGACTTGTTATAAGTGCCAGGAGGTTAGCAATGCCCCACCAAAAGCAACTCCGACAGAATGGGAAACACCTCAGGGACTGTGGTCCCGCATTGATATTGACTTTGCGGGACCTACTAAGGGACATACATTCCTATTAACAGTGGATGCCTACTCAAACTGGCTCGAGATCCACAAAATGAAAAGTACTACAACCGAGTCTGTCATCTGGAAGTTGAACAGATTATTCGTGACGCATGGACTGCCAGACGTTCTGGTATCCGACAACGGACCCCAGTTTACCACGCTTTCTTTTGAACAATACTTAGCGGACCACGGTATTCGCCATGCGCTAACTTCGCCAGCCCACCCTGCGGCTAACGGAAGAACTGAGCACATGGTACAGTTTGTTAAAAAAACCCTCTACAAGATAGACTATGGGGACATTGAAGATAAGATAAATAGAATACTCCTTCTCCAACACATCACTCCGCACTCCTTCTCCAACAGCATCACCAACAAGACTCCAGCGGAACTATTGATGGGATGCAAACTCCACTCCCACCTCGACCGGCTTCACCCGTCTTATGAGCCAGAGAAACCCTGTGGATCTAGCGGAAAATGCCGCGAGTTCCAGATAGGCGACTTAGTTTTCGCCAGAAACCTTTCTGGCAAACCATTGTGGATCGAGTCCACTGTTATTCAAGCCACTGGACCCAGGTCGTACTGGGTGAAAACCTGCGATGGAAAAATATGGAAATGCCATATTGATCAGCTTCGCTCAAGGCTACAACCTAGTTTCCGTGACTCCGGTAACTCCCAAACTGAGGGGGGAGGGGATGTCGAAGAAACCGAATTCGAGATGGCAGAAAGCAGGAACGAAAGAAGTCAGCCATTGGGCGTAACACGTGAAGAAGGATCAAGGATGGGGGTGGCCTCGCCACAGAGGAACAACCCAACAGAGGCAAGCCCACAAAGGCCAGAGGACAACGACTAGAACACTAGCGGCACCAAGTTGTTCAATGAAGAACCACCAGCACCCAACTTGCCCGAAAACGCCCCGCCAAAACAGGCTTACGGACAAGAACCGGTGGGAAAGCGTAAATCCAATAGACAGTCGAAGCAACCTTCCTACCTCAGAGATTACATCACCGCACCCCCCAAATGGAACCCGGGGGGAAGGAGTGTTGTGAACTAATAAAATACTCAAATAAAGTTTATCAAAAGCTTTAGAAAATAGCAGGGTTCTAGCCCTGCACTTCTGATTGGCCGATAATAGCGATATCGGATTGGTCTGTTCAGGAGAATCTGATTGGCTGTTAATGAGCCACTCTCATTGGTTAAGGGGGTTAATATTCCACATTTCCTATTGGTTACTAGAGCAGCAGCTTGCCTATCAAAGGGCTGCTTTTGCTCTAGAGTTTTGCTCTGTTCAGAATGTATAATAAAGAGTTGAAGTTCACTGTTCATCGTCTCGTCTCCGTTCCTTGCGCCCATGCGCAGAACTTAACAGAAACCAAGCAATTCCAGAAGGCAGGAGCCATGACATGGTGTAGTTTCTGGGTTCTGATAGATGACATTGTTTAATTGATGGGTTATCAACTCTACCCATGTTTTTTGGATTGGTAACAACATTGGAAAGCTTTACCAGCTTGTGTGTTATGTTTCCATACAAGTGGGAAAACTGATGGAATGAATCAAATCATTAAAAGTGTGTGCTTTTGAATGGGTTTTTTAAAACCAGCTGGATTTTTTTTTCAACTTCATAGATAAACCTAACCGTTAGAGGAAACAAGTGTGCTACAATCAGCAGAGCAGGGTGTACACCTCAAGTTCAAAGGTCTTCTTCCAAAATTTTTTTTTTTTCAAAATTGTATTGAATAAACTTTAAAAACATGGACACAGTGCAACTTTCCTGGTATTTGTTTTTGCCAAACATACTACAGCGTAAAACCATATACAACAGTTGGTCTTCTACATATCTTACATTGCTACGTTGGTTTTATTTACATATTTATTTCCATTTGTATTCCTATTTAAAACATAACTTCCTTTCACCTTCATTATTCTTAACTTAGGTGTCTTCCACCTTCCATTTTATAAAGCATCACAATTTTTTACTCTGATTTCTTTTCCTTGAATCTAACCATTGGTGCATTTTATTCCAGACTTCATAGTATTCTGTCTCCACCTTATCTTTAATTTCTAATGTTAGTCTGCCTATCTCTGCACAAACCAATTTTTTTAAAATTATTTTACTTTCAGCAGGGATTTTTTTTCCCAAATAATTTTCAAAGCATTGACTGTATATTTTCAAGATGGTACTGATTCTTAGTGACTATATGAGTGCATTTTCTCCAAGGCAATCTGTCCCTGACCTGGGCCTTCAGGTTTTCCTCCCGTACACTCATCACCATAGAAACTGACTCCATCCACCTTGCTGATTGTTATCTTCTTTCTTTCTTTCTTTCTTTCTTTCTTTCTTTCTTTCTTTCTTTCTTTCTTTCTTTCTTTCTTTCTTTCTTTCTTTCTTTCTTTCTTTCTTTCTTTCTTTCTTCCTTGCTTCCTCCCTCCCTCCCTCCCTCCCTTCCTTCCTTCCTTTCTACCTTCCTTCCTTCCTTTCTTTCTTCTTTCTTTCTCAGCATTACAGCCTTTTCTAGAAAGTTAGGTCTTTAAGAATATCCCTGAAGTAGGATAATTTTAACTTGATTATTCATGTCTTAAATGAGAAGTTTGGAGTAAACTATACCCCATTTTCTAAATCTTTTTCCATAGAGAAATCTGTACTGGTTGATGAATAGATGAGATCTATTTATCCACTGTAAAATGACAACAATTTTTAATACCTTAAAACTGACAAATTATAACCTAAACCTTCATGAGTTGTAGTCTACTTAATTAAATACATGGAATATAGTAATAAAAAGTAGTTATTCGTATATAAATAGTTGAGATTTATCTTTATAGTTTTACCAACAGGACACATTTATTAAAATATTTTACAGTATTTATTTCCATGTTAAAAGACTATCTCTAGCTCCTATAATTTGCAAGTTTCTATTTCATTGTGTTATGTTTGGAGCATGGGCGAGAAAGAATGGAGACAAGCCTCTGGAACGGTGAACTTCAACTCTTTATTTACATAGTGACTTCTCCAAATCAATAGCAGTTATAACCCTCCTTATATAGGCAACCCCAATAACTATTAACCAATAACAATCGAGGAGCGCTAGCTCCCTTAACCAATAGGAACTCTCTGTTAATGGCCAATCGGATTCCCCGGAACGGGCCAATCCGATCCTGCCGTTAACAGCCAATCAGAAGTGCAGGGCCACAACCCTGCACTTTACTCCAAGGTCAAGTTCTCTTTATTAAACCGTATGCATTCACAATACCCCTTCCCCCTGGCTTCTGTTTGCAGGGCGCAGTTACATAGTCCTTTAGGTAGGGCGGTTGCTTTATTAGTCTTTTTGATTTTCGCTGTGTCATTTGGCTGCAATCACGCTGAGGTAGATCGTTGTTTGGCAACGGGGTTGCCTCTGGTTCAGAGTTCATTTCTTCATCGTTGCCGTTATTCTCGGTAATTCCCTGAGATGCATCTGTTTCCCTCTCTGGTTCCACTTCCTGTGTCTCTATTACGCCGTCGTTCCCTTCGAACGGGTTTTCTTCTACTTGGAATTCATCTTCTTCCGTATCTTCCCCCCCCTCAGTTTGGTCGTAAGGGAGTTAAGGAATGCCCAACGGGAGCCGCGATCGTAATTGATCAATATGGCGTTTCCATAATCTATCATCAAGGCATTGTACAAGGTAGGATCTCGGGCCAGTTACAGGAACTACTGTTGCCTCCACCCACAGCGGATCACCCAATAGGTTTTTAGCGTATACCAAATCGCCTACCTGGAAGGCACGACAGTGGCCGCTGGATCCTAGTGGTTTTTCTGGTTCATAAACTGGGTGTAACCAGTCGAGGTGGGAGCGGAGTTTTCGTCCCATTAGCAGTTCGGCGGGAGTTTTGTTGGTGACGTTATGAGGTGTGATATGTTGTAGAAAAAGGATTCGATTGATCTTGTTGTCAATGTTATCGTAGTCTACCTTCTGCAAGGTTTTCTTAACAAATTGGACCATGCACTCTGCTTTGCCATTGGTCACAGGGTGCGCAGGCGAGGTGAGCACATGTCGGATGCCATGGTCAGCCAGGTACTGCTCGAACGACAGCGCTGTAAATTGGGGCCCGTTGTCAGATACCAGGATATCTGGTAATCCGTGGGTTGCAAATAGTCTTTCCAAGTTTTTGATAACCGCTTCAATGGTTGTGTTCGTCATGCGGTGAATCTCGAGCAAATTCGAGTAGGCGTCGACGGTTAGCAGAAAGGTGTGGCCTTTGGTCGGCCCTGCAAAGTCCAAGTGAATACGGGACCAGGGTCCCCGTGGTTTCTTCCATTCGGTAGGGATGGCTTTAGGAGGGGCGTTGCTCACTTCCTGGCATTTATGACAAGCTTTAACCCAATTTTCGATTTGCTTGTCGATGCCCGGCCACCATGCGTAGCTTCGTGCGAGGGCTTTCATTCGCACGATACCAGGGTGGCCATCGTGCAAGGTTCTCAGCAGCGCTTTTTGGAGTCGTTCTGGGATAACGACTCTATCGCCCCAGATGACACAGCCTTTTTGAGAGAACAACTCCATTTGTCGAATCTTGAATGGTGTGAAGTCATCTGATAATTGGTCCAATGGCCATCCACGTTCTACCCAGCCTAGAACTCGCGCTAAGGTGGGGTCACGTTTGGTTTCTCTCACAATATCTCGGGCAGTCAATGGCGGTGAGTTGAGTGTTTCAATTTGCAACGTGGTTACCGTTGGTGCAGGATCGTTGAGAGTCTCTGGAAGCGGTGCTCGGCTCAATGCGTCGGCGTGGGGAATGGCTTTCCCCGGGCGGTATTGCAGCCGATAATTATAAGCAGCCAAGAATTCTGACCAATGAGTCATCCTGGGGGATAATATGTAGGGAGTCAGCTTATCTCCAGCTTTATCCCCAATAACGGTTTGTGGTCAGTCACGATAGTAAAAGTCCGGCCATACACGTACTCATGGAATCTTTTAACGGCCGATACAATTGCGAGGGCTTCTTTATCGATTTGGCCATAATTTTGCTCAGTTTTTGAAAGTGTCTTTAAGAAATATGCAACAGGGGCTTCGTTACCATTAGGCAGTACATGGCTCAGAATGGTGCCCACTCCGAAAGGCGAAGCATCACATGTGATATTTTACGGCAAAGTCTCATTGTATTGCATGAGTACAGAGTCAGAAGTCAGTAGTTTTTTCACATTACGGAACGCCTGTTCTTCTCTATGACCCCATAACCAGTTTGCTTTCTTGTCTAACAACTGCTGTAATGGTTCAGCGACCGTTGCATTATGCCGTAGAAATACATTATAAAAGTTGATGAGGCCTAGGAACGCCTGGAGATTGGCCTTGTTCCGAGGCCTGGGAGCATTTTTTATTGCTCTTAGTTTACTGTTGGTAGGGTGAATATCCTGACTGTCAATTAGGTACCCTAAAAACTCAACACTATCTGTACACAATTTACACTTATTCTTTTTTACCTTAAGACTGGTGTTTTGGAATTTTTGTAGGACTAACTTTAAATGATCCCGTAAGATTCTTTTTGTAGGTGCAGCAATTAATACATCGTCAAAGCAGGGGACCACACCTTTAATCCCTTGTAGAAGCCTCTCCATCAGGCTCTGAAAAATCCCTGGGGCTACACTGACTCCGAATTGGAGCCGGGTGCATTTGAAGGCACCTCGGTGCATCATAATTGTTTGTGCCTGTGCCGTCTTTTCATCAACACGTAGTTGCTGATATGCCTGAGCTAAGTCTAATTTAGCGAAGACCTTTCCTCCCCCCAGGGAGTGGAGGAGATGCTGTACCACCGGCACCGGATATGCATTCTGCTGTAGGGCGTGGTTCAGGGTGGCCCGGTAGTCCCCACAAATTCGGATCGACCCGTCTGGCTTAATGGGTGTTACGATTGGGGTTTCCCAGGGAGAGTGATCGGTAGGTTCTAGCACCCCCTGAGCTATTAGTTTGTCGAGTTGTTCGTCAATTTTCGGCTTTAAGGCAAATGGAACTTGACGGGGCTTAAGGCGGATGGGAGCTATCTTTGGATCAAAGCTGAATGAAATTGGGGTCCCCTTGTACTCACCTAAGCTTTCTGCAAAGACGTCCTTGAACTCATGGATGAGGTCCTCCTCCCAGTCACCTCCACTGATTCAGTTTATGTCTGCCACTTCAATGCTAAGTGGCGCGAACCATTGGAGACCTAGCAGGCTAGGCCAATCTTTGTCGATCAAGTACGCTGAAGGAGACCCGGACTCGGCAGGAACCAACGATGGGGATTCGATTCCCTTGATAGTCCTTAAGAATAAGTTTTTGGAAACGGAGGTCTTGGCGCTGAATCGTGGGGATGAGTTGCTTGAGGGTCTTCCAGGACACCATCGAGAGGGACGATCCCGAGTCAACTTCCATGTAGCAAGACTGGTTCTCGATGGCTACTGTGATTCGGATTTTCTTGGCATCCAAGGCAGAAGCGTGACCGATAGTGATAGTATGGTGAGCCTCTTCTCGCTGTAAAGCTTGGTTTCTGTAGGAGTGGCTTACTGGTTCTCGCCTTACAGGACGGTTTCCTGTCGATTGGTGATAGTTAGCCCCTTCTGAGGCTTGGCCGGGTCCTTGTAAACTTCGGCAGACCCGTCCGATGTGGCCTCTCTTCCCGCACTCATGGCAGAGTGCGTCGCAGAATTTGCATTCAGAGCTGGCATGGTTGGCTCCACAGCCAGCGCAAGGCCATAGGGGCTTCGAGTGGTGGTCCCAGTCGGACCTCAGTCGATTGACCTCTTCTTCGTCGCTGTCTGACGACGAAGAGAGGTCCTCGTGGTGCGTTGTTGAAAGCTGCCCTTCTGACCTAGGTGAGATATTGCTTGTCGGTTGGTGTACCGGAGCGCGGTTGTGGCGTAATTGTGCAGCTGACTTCCTGGTTGCTTCTGCTGCAGTAGCATCGGCGATGGCATCGGCAAGGCTGATGTCACCTTTTGCCATCAGCTTGTCTGCACGCCTGCTGCATCTAATCCCAGAACTATTCGATCTCTCAGTGTCTCTTCCAAATCGGCGAATCCGCAGAGGCCTCCCAGGTTTCGGAGGTCTGCTATGAAGTCGGCTACGCTTTCTCCTTTTCGCTGGTTTCTCTGATAGAACTCGTGCCGTCTCACGAGCGTAGGCACGGTCGGTGCGTAGTGATCTCTTAGTAGAGGTTCGAGGTCATCCCAATCCATTGCCTTCACTTCTCTAGGTTTTGCTAGTGCTTTAGCCATCTTAAATACGGTTGGACCGCAATGCGTTGGGAACACCGCCCATTTCTTCCTGGCTGTGGCGTCCTTTTTTTTAAAAAAAAAAAACAAATTTTATTAATTTTACAGAGAACACAATAAAACATAAACAAAACTAAAAGATCTTTTCTGAAGGTTGTCTGATCCCGGGTTGAAACTTTTCACACAGACACAAATTCAAACATCATATTCACTTTATATATCCTTCCATATCTTATTATCATTTTCTTTTTTATATATATATATATAAACCATTTTTATCAATTTTATATAAACAATGCACAAGGCATAACAGCTTATAAGTTCTTTTCTAAGAAAAAAATAATAGAAGAAGAAAACCAATAGAACATAACAATTCCAAATTATAGTATCAATACTTTGTCTATTTAACTTCATATCTTATCCCAACTTCTCCTTTTCATCCGAATTATTTCTTATTAATTAAATTTTTTTTGCCTTTTTTCAATATACAACATCCAAAAAAAAAAAACCATAACAAAACCTTTATATATCCTTTCATATCTTATTACCATTTTCAATAATATTCTTTGTCTGTTCTATTTCCAACTATCTATTCCTCTTTTTTTTTTATTATACTTCTCCTATACACCTATTGGAGTAATGTCTATAACTCATTACCCTAACTTAAAAGTACTTCATATAACAATTTTTCTTGTGATTCTGTTTAATAGATTCTAAAATTACACAATGAATTTTATACTCTAAATACACATATAAAAAACACAATCTTATGTACCCTCCAGAATCCCTCTTTTATCCTAAATTAAATTCACCCATTGTCTCTGAATAAACTTTTTTCTTTAGATCTTGCTTCCCCCCATTGAGGCTTCTCCTCCCCCCCTTTCTCTCTTGCTTATTCTTCTCCTTGCCCTTTTTACCCCTTTGTCTTTCCTCCTCCCTTTTCTTACTCCCTTTCCTTTGCTTTCTAACCTTGCCTCTACCTTTCCGCTCATTTTTCTCTTCTTTGGTTGTTTTTATAATTCTTAAAATCCCCTTTTTCTTATCCTTTTTCTTCTCCTCCCCGGAAAAAACCCATTGTTCATCAAAGATGGCTTCTTCTTCCTCTTCTTCTTTGTCCCAGTCCTTCTGCTGCGTAGTCAACTTTTCATAAGTACATAACGCCATTTCTAAGAATTGAAACAAAGTGCCCAAGGTATCTTCTTTTTTATATTTTTGATATTCAGTCTTTAGTTCATCCACAAGCAATGCCATCATGAAAAAAGAAACTTTTCCCAAAACAACCACAAATATTTTTAATCAAAAATAATTCAAAAAAAAAAAAAATTCCAAAAATTAATACTTTTCTTCCTTCTTCTCTTTCTCTTTCTGGGGTTAATGTTTTATCAAAGAGGTCCAATTACCATATACCTTTCTTTGGGATTCTAGGCAATCTCCTCTTTTTTCAGCTTCTGCTCCATTTTTTTTCCCTCTCCCTTCCCACTTGCAATATCAATTTTAAATAATCAGAAATCCATACCTCCAACAAGGGTTTTCCAATTTCTTAAGTTTTTCAGTGTCCAAAAACCCTTTTGTCCCTTAGCTTCAACTCTCAAAACAATTCACTTTCAATGTCCAATATGTCCAAGCATATCTGCTGTTTCCATGGGGTGGAAGAGTGAAGAAAAAAAAAAGTTCCCTTTAACAGCTTCTCCGCCGCTTTCTATCTTCTTAGGGATACAATGTATCCTCCAGCAATTCAAACAGCTCAGTTCCAACCAATTTGAAAGATGTTACTTGACCCGGTTCAGACAGCACTTTCACTCTTCTTACTTCCTCCAGCGCATTCTTACCCGGTTGCTGGCTTCTTCGTGGTGGCCATTGCTGACCGCCGCTCCACCGCCTTGGGAAAAAGGGGTTTTTCCAGAGGAGGAGGGGGTCTGCGACACCCCCAACCCCCTGTCCGGCTCCCCTCTCTCTTCAGCTGTCCCTACAGGGCAGCCATATCCCCCTGACCCATCTGGATTGGGGGTACCTCAGCGGCTAGCACAGCAGGAATCGCGAGCTGTCGCGAATTCCTGCTGCCCCGAAGCCACGCGAAACCGGAAACCCCGGCTGTGGCGTCCTTTAAGTTGTTAGTTTCTAAGAACATTTGGAAGCGATCCATGTAGGACTCCCAGTCTTCCTGCACTGGATCGAACGGAGCGGGTGGTACGACGACGCCGGACATGGTTCTGTTGTGTAGCACCGTCAGCCACGTGCTTGGTGTTTCTTCTTGGTTCCGTCGGTTCAGACGTCTCCAAATCCCATCCTCGTCGCCAGTGTTATGTTTGGAGCATGGGCGAGAAAGAATGGAGACAAGCCTCTGGAACGGTGAACTTCAACTCTTTATTTGCATTGTGACTTCTCCAAATCAATGGCAGTTATAACCCTCCTTATATAGGCAACCCCAATAACTATTAACAAATAACAATCTAGGAGCGCTAGCTCCCTTAACCAATAGGAACTCTCTTTTAATGGCCAATCGGATTCCCCAGAACGGGCCAATCTGATCCTGCCGTTAACAGCCAATCAGAAGTGCAGGGCCAGAACCCTACACTTTACTCCAAGCTCAAGTTCTCTTTATTAAACCTTATGCATTCACAACACATTGCATGCTGTTTATTGGCACCAATAAAACCAATGTTTAATATTCTAGTCTAGCATTTATTTGTTTAAAATGTGCAGTGACAGCAAGGCGAGATCTGAAGTTTCAATTTCATGTTAATAAGAGATAGAATAAAAATGGATTAAAAATGGATATATGAACTGCACAGCAGATGTGAAAAGTCTTGTCGGTGTTATGGATAAAGTGTAATTGATGTTTTTGAAAGACTGCAGGGCTTGACAGCAGACAGAAGGCAAATCAGAGTCCTGTATAACACAAACACAGTATTAATAATTCTTTTCTTGCCCAAGGGAAGGAAGGTAGCTATTTTTCTAATAGTTAAAAAGTGTGGTTACGTTTGTACAACACTTCTTAAATGACAGTGGAAAAAAATAGCTAAATGAAGGAGCCATATTGGCAATGAATATTTTTTTGAGACTTACAGCCTACTGGGTTGGATAAAACCTTTGATGTGAGGATGCAAGATCAGATTTGTGCATTCCATAGAATTCAGAGCAGGTGGGAGAGAACCTGTCCAAATGAAAACTAAAGTAATAATTTTGAAAGAATGAAATATATTCATGGAACTGAAGTTCCTATTTCCTATCAATTCATAGTCATTCATATATGCTTCTGAGAAATCTTTGTAGAAAGAAAGACATGGAAAAAAATGAGAAGTGGTATGGTTTAAAAAAATTGAACAATGGGAAATTGCTTCATTTCTCATGTATGTAAAAGAAGTTCCATCATCCATATTATGTAAGGCAGGAAGGTGGATTTTTACAGGTTAGAATAGGATATTGAGTTTATTTCAGTATCACCTAAATAAGGATGGGGGGGGGGAGTATGAAATGTATATGAATATTTTCTTCCCATTGTTCCCACGATAGAATATTTTCTCTTATCCCAGCATGCCTTTATAGGTCCCAAAGATATGTTGCAATAACAATGATATCAGAATCTTTTTTATGGGATGCAGTGATGCTGATGGTTGATACTTGAACACAAATTGGTATTTATGTCTATCATTGTCTCCCCTGTTCACTTAAATGCCACCATATAAATTCCACACACAGAAGAGTCCAAAGCACATACTTTGCTAAAGAAAAGCTCCTTGAGGGTGGGCTCCAGCATGAGTCCAAAAGCTCGGAAGGCTAAATCTCTGGTTCCTGTGACCAACCCAGATTGGAGCCATTCCTGCAACATTATGTTAAGACACCTTTATTCGCCTTCATTCGATAGGGCAAGTAATTTGAAAATTTGATAGCCATGTTATAAGGTGTGGGGTTGCCAAAAGATTACTACCACTGTGACAATGTGCATGACTTCAACTTTGTAACAGCTTTAAATATAAAGTATTGCTTCAGCAGCTTTAATTGTGATTTGGTTTCATGTAACTCATGGTGGGGAAAGTAATCTGATGAAATTATTGAAGCCCATGATTCAGAAATTGGAAATTGCTTTCAAATGAAAATGACCTTAAAATACAGGAATGGCTCTCTCAGTTTAAAACTATTGTGGCATTTATGTGTCAATCTCCTACTCATTTGGTTCTGAACTCTACTGAATATAGAAAGACTTTGTTCTGACTAAACTTTAATCAACATGCAATGTGCATCTTTTCACAAACATTGGAAACTGTCTAAATTCTAACAGATGGACAGATAAATATTATTTTTTAATGTCTGGAATTAGCACACATTGTTTGGAATGTATTATTATGTATACCTGGTCATAAATAAGACAAAGATCTTTTAGGTTTGAATTCCTGTTTTTATTAGATAGTTTAACAAACACAAACAATTTAAATAATAAACCATATGATTCTGGGATCTGGATCAAATGTGTGAAATAGTGCTTAAAAACATTTGTTCTTTCTTTGCCCTACATGTTTTTTTTTTTAAATTTAAAACATAATAAATGTCAAACAAACAAACTTCAGAATTTCTAAGAAACTTTCTGAGGCCAATGTAGCCTTACACTGCAATGCCCTTAGTGCTTTCTGGGTTTCATGGATTTGTTGCAGACATTTCATTACCAAACTAGGTAACATCATCAGCGATATACAAAACAATACAGGATAATGACAAAGGGAACACAGTTCTGAAATTAGAAAGTATCTTGAAAGACTGCGAAAGATGGAGGGGATAAACTTTACAGAGTTGGCCTTCTGAGAAATGGGTATTTTGTGACTGGCAATACCCATATGACAACATAACAGTCCATGGTTATCATTTGTGAGCATTCCACCATATAGTGTCAATATATGAAATATATCCATTGACTTAGAAAGCTTAGGGACCCTGATATTTGTACCAGAACCATTCTATTTAGATAAATACATAGATTTATAGTTAGGATCTTTACAGTATAGTTCCTGGGTAGTCTCATATAAATGCCAATGCTTTCCTTGGCACCAGTCAGGCCCATGTTCTCCTGATATTTTATATATGTGTTAAGTTCTGCGCATGGGTGCAAGGAGTGGAGACGAGGCAGTGAACAGTGAACTTCAACTCTTTATTAAGCATACTGAACAGAGCAATCACCTAGGGCAGCAGCAGCCCTTTTATAGGGTTGGCTGCTGTCCTATTAGCCAATGAAAACATGGAAGTGTTAAACCCTTGAACCAATGAGAGTTGGCCCATTAACAGCCAATCCGATGTCGCTATTATCGGCCAATCAGAAGTGCAGGATTAGAACCCTGCTTTTTACTTAAGGTTGTTAAAACTTTATTAAACGCCTTTATTAGTTCATAACACCCCTCCCCCCTAGGTTCCGTTTGAGGGGTGCGGTAACATAATTGCATAGATATGCAGGTCATTTCAATTGCCTATTAGATTTGCGCTGTCCCACCAGTTCCTGTCCATAGTCTGGTTCCGGTGGAACATTTTTTGATTTGTTCCGGTGGAACATTTTTTGATTTCCACATTCCCACCGGACGATTTGGTGCCGCTAATTCTGTCATCGTTGTCCTCCGGTTCCTGTGGGCTCGCCTCCGTTGAGGTATTTCTCTGTGGTGAGACACCACCCCTTTCTTTTTTTTTTTGAAAAAGATTTTATTAATTTTCTACAAACAAACAAGACAAACAAAACATAAAAACATCAACTCTTATATGTACATCCAGTGTGTCAGTTGGTTCATCATTTTTGTGCATTCATTCTGTAGTCTCAATTACAATTATGTTACATAACAACTCATATTGTCAATCCAAACTTATATATCCTAATATCACTAAAAAAAGAAGTTTTTGACTATATTTTTAATCATTCATGCTTTATGAGCTAACAATACTTTAAACCAGTTTACTCTATAACAAATCATATAATCATATCAAATCAATCCAAAAAAACCCTTTATAAATATAATATCAAATAACAAAATAATAGCAAAATAAAGATATTCCTTACTATCTAGCATTCTAAATATTCTATTGTCGTATTTTATCATCTAGCCATTTATAAAAAAGATCCCAAATTTCGTAAAATTGTTTATCCTCATGCTCTCTAATTTCAAATGTCAATCTACTCATCTCAGCACATTCCAATATTTTCTTCATAATTTCTTCCTGTAATGGTATTTTCTCATTCTTCCAATTTTTAGCAAATACAATCCTGGCCGCTGTTAATACATTTACAATCAGATATTTCAAATCTTTACTATATATATCAGGTAAAATTCCCAATAAGAAGATCTCTGGTTTCAAGTCTATATGTTTCTTTGTCATTTTTTCCAACCACATGCGAATTATAGTGCAATATTTTCTAGCATCCTCACAAGTCCACCACATATGGTAATACGAGCCGGGTATCTGATGACATTTCCAGCATTTTTCAGATTTGTTCTTGAACATTCTTGCTATTCTTGTCGGGGGAAAGTGCCACCTGTAAAACATCTTATACAAGTTTTCTTTATATGCTGTTGACATTGTCATTTTATAATTTTGAGACCACAATTTCTGCCATTTCTCTAAATCAATCCCATATCCAAAATTCTTCCCCCAAACAATCATAGTTTCTTTGACTTGTTCTTCCTCTAATTTCATTCCCAGTAAATAACCATATAGTTTTTTAATCACCTTCTCATCAGTACCCATCAGGATCTTATCTAAATCAGTCTGTTTATCATAAAATCCCTCCGTTTTGGAATCTTCATCATACCTTGAATGTATTTGTGCATATGAAAACCAATTCATCCTTATACCTTGTTCCTCTAAGTTTTGGATCGATTTAAGTTCACCCTTTTCATCTAAAAGTTCCCCATATCTAACTGTTTGTTCCTTCTTGTAGATTATAGGATAGGAAAATGCTTCAATGGTCGATAACCAAACTGGAATTTTCAAATAACATTGTCTTTTTATCTTCTCCCAATTTAACCACAAAGACTCCCGTACATAATGTCTTCTAAAATAACCCTGTGTTTTAGTTCCCTTATACCATAAAAAAGCATGCCAGCCCAACAGGAAGTCATGCCCTTCTAATGTCAACAACCTATGTTTCCTTAATGTTATCCATTCTTTGACCCACATCAAACTTGCAGCTTGATAATACAATTCCCAATTAGGCAGGCCAAAACCTCCTCTAATTCGAGCATCTTGCAAAAGCTTTAGCTTTATTCTCGCTTTTTTACCTTGCCATATAAACTTCAACATAATTTTATTTAAATCTTCAAAATAGTCTTTTCCAAGCCTAATTGGTATTGTTTGAAACAAAAATAAAATTCTAGGTAAGATATTCAT
The DNA here is from genome assembly GCA_033807585.1 of Hydrophis major. Lineage (NCBI taxonomy): Eukaryota > Metazoa > Chordata > Lepidosauria > Squamata > Elapidae > Hydrophis > Hydrophis major. Next base: position 322,951,467 of record CM066329.1, read on the forward strand.
CTTAATTGTTGAAATTCTCCCTATTAATGACAATTGCAAGTTTTCCCACTTCTTCAAATCTGTAATTATCTGTTGTTTAAGTTTAATATAATTATTCTCCTTTAATGTGCTACATCTTGTTGTCAAATATATCCCCAGATACTTAACCTTATTTGTAACTTGAATTTTCAAAAGATCTGCCAGTTCTTCTCTCTGTCTCAATAGCATATTCTTTGTCAAAATCTTTGTTTTATCTTTATTTATTTTCAAACCAGCCACCTCTCCATATGCCTCTATCCTTTCCAGTAACTTTGGAGCTGTTTCTAGCGGATCTTCCAAAATAAAAGCTAAATCATCAGCAAAAGCTTGTAGCTTGAATTCTTCCTTCTTAATTTTCATTCCTTTTATGCTTTTATCATCCCTAATATTTCTATTCAACACTTCCAAGGTCAACACAAATAGCAAAGGAGATAGGGGGCATCCTTGTCTTGTGCCTTTCCTTATATCAATAAAATCTGTAAGTTCCCCCTCCATCATTACCCTTGCTGTCTGTTTATTATATATGGCTTCTATTGCTTGAATAATTTTTTTAGCAAAACCCATCTGCTCCAATAATAATAACATAAATCTCCAGTTCACGTTGTCAAATGCTTTTTGAGCATCTAGGAATATCAAAGCCATTTGCTTTTCAGGATGAGCCTCATAGTATTCCAAAGTGTCCAAGATTACTCTCATATTGTCTCTAATTTGTCTCTTTGGCAGAAATCAATTTTGATCTGAGTGAATAAAATTATTAAAATATTTTTTAAGTCTTTCTGCTAAGATTGAAGCAAAGATTTTATAGTCTGCATTCAATAAAGAAATAGGTCTATAATTCTTAATTTGTAATGGGTCAGTCTCTTCCTTCGGTATGAGTGTCATATAAGCCTCTGACCATGTTTTAGGTATCATCTTTTTTAACATAACTTCATTCATAACTTCTAACAATGGGATGCTCAATAATTCTTGAAATGTTTTATAGAATTCTACTGGAAGCCCATCTGGACCCGGAGCTTTCCCATTATTTTGTCTCTTAAATGCTTCATTTAGTTCCATCATTGTTATATTGTTTTCTAGCATTTCTTCAGTCTCTTTAGGTATCTTTGGTAAATTAGCTTCCTGTAAATACTGTTTGACTTTTTCTTCATCAATATTCTCTTGTTTATATAGTTGCCCATAAAAATCTCGAATAATTTCTTTTTTCTCCTTATTCCCATAACAAACTTGGCCTTGTTCATCTATTAACTTTAATATTTTTCTTGATTCCTTCTCTTTTCTCAATTTATATGCTAGCCATCTACCTGGTTTATTTGCATCTTCAAAATAATTCTGTTTAGAGTTTCTAATTTTCTGTGCCAGTTCTTCTTTCTCTATTAATTCCATTTTATGTTTAATTACATCCAGCTTCAATTTAATATCCTTTTTCTGTGGCATTTTCTATAATTCTTTTTCAAGAATTTTATCCTCATCTTCCAAGGCCTTAGAAGCTTGCCTTTTCCTAATATTCTTTTTTCTTGTATAATCTATTATCAAACCTCTAGCGTATGCCTTCATTGTATCCCACACATTCTGCGTTGAAGTATCTTCTTTTTTATTTTCTCTGAAGAAAAAAGCCAATTCCTTCTCCATCCATTGTATAAAATCTTTCTCCTTTAAAATAGTATTATTTAATGTCCATCTCGATCTTTTTTTTTTTGTCCCTTCCATTTAATTGTCATTGGGCTATGATCTGCCCAAGTACTTGTTTCAATATTTGTTTCTTTAATATTAGATATTAGTTCTGTTGAGATCCAAATCATATCTAATCTGGACCATGATAAATGTCTATTTGAATAAAAAGTATATTGTTTAGCTTTAACATTTCTTTCTCTCCAAATATCTTTTAAAGTTAATTCATCTGTCATTTTAAAAAAAGACCTTGGGAGAGCCTTTCTATTTTGCTTTGTTGTTGTTGCTATGTAGTCCAGTTTATTGTCCACAATTCCATTAAAATCTCCCATCATAATTATATTAACATAGTCCAGTCCAATTATTTTCATGTGTAGCTTTTTATAAAACTCTTCTTGTTTATCGTTCGGAGCATAAATTGCAATCAAAAGTATTTTTATATTATTGTCCATTATTTCTACCATTAATACTCTTCCATCTTCATCCGTGTAAATCAATTTTGCTGGGATAGCCTCTTTAATGTATAAAACCACACCTCTTTTCTTACATTGAGTCAAAGAAGTAAATATTTTCCCCAATTTTGGCTGTAATAACAATTGTTCATGTTGTTTTTTAATGTGAACTTCTTGTAAACAAATTATATCAAATTTTAATTTCTCTAATTTATGAAAAGTTTTCCTTCTTTTAACAGCTGAATTAAGCCCATTTATATTCATTGTAATCAGTTTTTTTTCTTCCATGATTATGCTTTATATTTAGGTCTAACAGCTCTCGTGGATCTCACTTCACGCTGTTCTTTGCTATCCATCTGTCCCCCTGCTGCTCCTTTCTCTTTTTCAGTCTCCAGTTGTTCATCTTGAAACTCAATTGATGAAGCCTCTTTCTCTGCTTCCTCTCTTCTTCCTCCAAAAAATTCTGCATGGAAAAGTTCTGCTTTCTCAATTGAATCAATTCTATATCTCTGCTCTTGCCACCTAAACATTAGTCCTTCTGGAATCAGCCATCTATAATTCACTTTGTTTTCCCATAGTATTTTGGTCAGAAATCGATATTCTCTTCTCATCTCTCTCACTCTTCTGGGTATTTGTTTTAAAACCACAACCTCTTTACCTTTGTATTTCAGTGTTTTCTCTCTTACTACTTGTAATATTTGCGTTTTAATGGATTTTTTGGTAAATCTAATATGGACTTCCTTGGGTAATTTATTTCTCATCGCATATCTTGTATAGACTCGATATATCTCATCTATTCCATCCATCATCTTTTCCTCTGTCATTTCCAAAGCATCTGCCAAAATTTCTATCATTACCGCTGCCAAATTTTCTCCTTTTTCCTCTTCTATATTTTGAAATCTGAGGTAAAATTCTGACCTTTCCATCTCCCACCTCAACATCCCACCTTTTTCTTGTTCAACCGCTGTTAGTCTGCTGTCAATATTTCCAATCTTCTTCTCTCTTTGTTTTCCTTCTTCCTCAATTTTTTGGAATCTCTCCTCATACTTAACCATCATTTGTTTAATGTTTTCCACTTTTTCATCAGTCTTCTCTATTCTTTGTTCAATATTTTCTGTTCTTTGTTCAATATTTTCTGTTCTTTGTTCAATATTCCCTGTTCTTTGTTCAATGATATCTGATTTTGTCTTGAGATCTTGGATTCCTTGCATAATCATCTGTAAAGTTACTTTTTCTTGTTCCTTATCTTGCTTCAACATTGTCTGAATTAAACGTTGTCCTCCAGCTGGTGGGGAAGCAGAGGTAGAAGCAGAAATGCCAGATGGTATTGGTTTCCTGCTCATTTCAATGTTTCCAAAACTTCAAATTCTTCTTGACTTTTAATCCAACTGGTAGAGCAGCCAATTATAATCCAAAATGGAGAACTCCAATAGTAAAAAACACGAAACCAAAGAAGAAACAGGAAAAAAGGAAGAAGAAAGATCTTCAGGTTCTTCTAGACCCTAATCCAATTACGAGATAGTCCACCATAAAAAAGGAAAAAATAGAAAGGAAAAAACAAACAAATCCAAAAATAATAATATTGATTAAGAGCAAAAGAAAAAAGAAAAAAGAAAAAGCAAAAAGAGAAAAAAACAAAAAGTTCCTTCAGATTCTTCACACCTTAATCCAATTAAAAAGTCTCAATAATCCAAAAAACAACAACAACAACAACAACAAAGTAGTCCAAAAACATAAATAGGAAAAGCAAAAAAGTCCCAATAAAAAAGAAAAGAAAAATAAAGAAGAAAAAAGAAAAAACTCTGAGGCTTTCCCTTTAAAATAAAAGGCAAAAATAAAAATATTACTAGAATTGAAATTTAGAAAAAGGCTAGCGAATGTGGTATATATAAGAAAACACACTGCACTTTGTTTATTTATCCAAGGCTCTTGTTATGACTCTCTTCTCCAGCAGCTTCAAAGCCAAACCTCAAGTGTTGTTGATAACAGTCCAGGAAAGCATCTGCAATAATATTTTGCTGTGCTCTCCCTCTATCTTATCACGTTAAAATGTCCTTGAGATGAGGTCTTTTTGCAATTCTCACCAATTCAAATAAAATACTTTCAAGCCTCTAGTTGGCAGTGTTACAAAGTTTCTTAAAGCGGAGCTTCGTTTCGGCGATACAGCTGCAATCTCGGGGCTCTGAGATCGTAGCCGATATTTTCGCCCCTGGTCGGTCCTAACAGACCTAAACCGTCCCATAGAGACGGTGATCGTGAAGGGCACTGTTCCAGGATCCCAGAGATATCGCAAAATCTCTGGTTTGATCCGGAAGAATCCCTTTCGCTGGCAGCGGAGAGGCAGCCTCCATAGCTGCTGAAGTCGGGACAGCTCCGGAAAGAAAGTGATTGGAGTGAAGTGTGTCGGCTGGGTGAGAAAAACTCTTTGGTGTTGTAAATTCGCTGAGGTTGGAAAGTTCATTCTGAAGAGAGAAGAAAGCTGTGAGATTTTTTTTTTTTTTGACTGAAACTGTTTGAGCAGCGTTTTTTAAAGTGATGTCAAATTGAGGCTTGGGGTGTTTTTTTTTTTTTTTTCTTTTCTCTATATTTTTCGGGAAAGATTTTACTGTGACTTTGTAGGTAACCGGATTGAATCTTCTGTTATATATATTTTTATGCTCCCTTTGATTTTTTAACTTTCTTTAGTATAGAGGCTCCCTTTGGCTATTTTTTCTTTTCTTTTTCTGTATATATTATTCCTTTTTTCCGGCTGGGGGGGAGAAAGAGCATTAAGAAATTTTGTAACACTGCCAACTAGAGGCTTGAAAGTATTTTATTTGAATTGGAGAGAATTGCAAAAAGACCTCATCTCAAGGACATTTTAACGTGATAAGATAGAGGGAGAGCACAGCAAAATATTATTGCAGGTGCTTTCCTGGACTGTTATCAACAACACTTGAGGTTTGGCTTTGAAGCTGTTGGAGAAGAGAGTCATAACAAGAGCCTTGGATAAATAAACAAAGTGCAGTGTGTTTTCTTATATATACCCCATTTGCTAGCCTTTTTCTAAATTTCAATTCTAGTAATATTTTTATTTTTGCCTTTTATTTTAAAGGGAAAGCCTCAGAGTTTTTTCTTTTTTCTTCTTTATTTTTCTTTTCTTTTTTTATTGGGACTTTTTTGCTTTTCCTATTTATGTTTTTAGACTACTTTGTTGTTGTTGTTGTTGTTGTTGTTGTTGTTGTTGTTGTTTTGGATTATTGAGACTTTTTAATTGGATTAAGGTGTGAAGAATCTGAAGGAACTTTTTGTTTTTTCTCTTTTTGCTTTTTCTTTTTTTTTGCTCTTAATCAATATTATTATTTTTGGATTTGTTTGTTTTTTCCTTTCTATTTTTTCCTTTTTTATGGTGGACTATCTCATAATTGGATTAGGGTCTAGAAGAACCTGAAGATCTTTCTTCTTCCTTTTTTCCTGTTTCTTCTTTGGTTTCGTGTCTTTTACTATTGGAGTTTTCCATTTTGGATTATAATTGGCTGCTCTACCAGTTGGATTGAAAGTCAAGAAGAATTTGAAGTTTTGGAAACATTGAAATGAGCAGGAAACCAATACCATCTGGCATTTCTGCTTCTACCTCTGCTTCCCCACCAGCTGGAGGACAACGTTTAATTCAGACAATGTTGAAGCAAGATAAGGAACAAGAAAAAGTAACTTTACAGATGATTATGCAAGGAATCCAAGATCTCAAGACAAAATCAGATATCATTGAACAAAGAACAGGAAATATTGAACAAAGAACAGAAAATATTGAACAAAGAACAGAAAATATTGAACAAAGAACAGAAAATATTGAACAAAGAATAGAGAAGACTGATGAAAAAGTGGAAAATATTAAACAAATGATGGTTAAGTATGAGGAGAGATTCCAAAAAATCGAGGAAGAAGGAAAACAAAGAGAGAAGAAGATTGGAAATATTGACAGCAGACTAACAGCGGTTGAACAAGAAAAAGGAGACACCACCCCTTTCTGATTCTTCTTCATTGAACGTGCCGGGCTGCTGAATTTCTTCGATTTTGTCATCCAGCATCTCGAATTCGGTTCCCTCAACATCCCCACCCCTTCAGTTTGAGAGTCACAGGAGTCACGGGAACTGGGTTGCAATCTAGAGCGAAGCTGATCAATATGGCGTTTCCATATCTTTCCGTCCAATGTTTGCACGTGGTACGATCTGGGCCCGGTGGTTTGGGTTACGGTTGCTTCAACCCATAATAGTTCGCCAGAAAGGTTTTTAGCGAAGACTAAGTCGCCTACCTTAAACTCACAGCATTTTCCGCTAGATCCACAGGGTTTCTCTGGCGCATAGGATGGGTGGAGATGGTCGAGGTGGGAGCAGAGCTTGCGTCCCATCAACAATTCAGCTGGAGTCTTGTTGGTGACGCTGTGTGGGGTCATGTGTTGGAGTAGGAGTATTCTGCTTAGTTTGTCGTCAATGTCCCCATAGTCCATCTTGTGGAGAGTTTTTTTAACAAATTGTACCATGCACTTGGCCCTGCCATTGGCCGCAGGTTGTGCAGCGAGGTTAGCACATGGCGGATACCCCAGTCCGGTAAGTATTGTTCAAATGCCAGGGCGGTGAACTGGGGTCCGTTGTCGGAGACTAGAACGTCTGGCAGTCCATGTGTTGCGAATAGTTTGTTTAATTTGCGGATGACTGAATCGTAGTAGTCTTGAATGAATTTGTAGTAGTCTTCATCTTGTGGATTTCGAGCCAGTTGGAATAGGCATCCACTGTTAGGAGGAACATATGTCCCTTAGTAGGTCCCGCAAAATCAATGTGGATGCAGGACCACAGCCCCTGGGGGGTTTCCCACTCCGTTGGAGTTTCTCTTGGTGGGGCACTGCTGACTTCTTGGCACTTCAGACAAGTCTTCACCCAGGCTTCGATCTGTTTATCGATGCCCGGCCACCACGCGTAGCTTCGTGTGAGCGTTTTCATACGCACAATGCCGGGGTGACCGTCATGCAATGCTCTCAAAACTGCTCATTGTTACCGCTCTGGGACAATAACTCTGTCTCCCCATAGGATGCAGCCTTTCTGTGAAAAAAGTTCTGTTTGCCGGTTTCTGAAAGGGTTGAAGTCATCAGGGGTTTGTTCTACTGGCCATCCTCGTTCGACCCAGCTGAGAACTCACACCAGGACAGGATCTCATTTCGTTTCGATAGCGATGTCTCTGGCTTTTCGTGGAAGTGAATGTAGTGTTGCAATCTGGAGTGTTGTGAGGGTTGGAGCTGGGTCGTCGACGGTTTCTGGAAGTGGGGCATGGCTCAATGCATCAGCATGGGGAATGGCATTCCCAGGGTGGTGTTGCAATTTATAATTGTACGCAGCTAAGAACTCCGACCAATGAGTCATTCTAGGTGACAATATATAGGGGGTTGGCTTGTCTCCCACTATAATCCCCAGCAAAGGTTTGTGATGGGTAATAATAGTAAAAGCTCATCCATACACATATTCATGAAACCGTTTCACAGCAGATACAACAGCAAGAACCTCTTTGTCAATTTGGCTATAGTTGCGTTCAGCTCTCGATAAGATCCTTGAAAAATAGGCAATAGGGGCTTCTCTACCATTAGGTAACACATGACTTAAAATGGCTCCTGCTCCAAACGGCGAGGTGTCACATGTAATGGTTAAAGGCAAAGTCTTGTTATGCTGCATTAAAACAGCATCAGAGGTTAGTAAGTTTTTCACTTGTCAGAATGCGTGCTCCTCTTGGTGTCCCCAGACCCAGGTGGCTTTTTTGTCAAGAAGTCTATGTAGGGGTCGGCTACAGTCACCTTCTGGGGCAGGAAGATGTTGTAAAAGTTAATGAGCCCCAGGAAAGCTTGGAGATCTGTCCTATTCTTGGGTCTTGGGGCATTTTTGATCGCTCTTAGTTTGCTATTAGTGGGGTGAATGCCTTGCTTATCGATTAGGTACCCCAGGAACTCTACTTTATCTGTACACAGTTGACATTTGTTTTTTTTAACCTTTAGGCTGGAGTCTTTAAATTTCTGGAGAACCATTTTAAGACGCCTCTCTAGTACTTCTCTATTTGGGGCCGCAATTAAAACATCATCAAAATATGGCACGACCCCCTTGATCCCTTGCAAAAGTTTCTCCATCAGACTTTGAAAAATCCCTGGGGCCACGCTCACTCCGAATTGGAGTCGGTTGCATTTAAAAGCGCCACGGTGCGTAACGATCGTCTGTGCTTCCGTGGTTTTTTTATCTACAAGCAGTTGTTGGTACGCCTGTGCTAAATCCAATTTAGCGAGGCCTTTTCCGCCCCCCAGGGAATGGAGAAGGTGTTGGACCACCAGCACCGGGTAAGCATTCTGTTGAAGGGCGTGATTGAGGGTGGCCCGGTAGTCCCCACAAATCCTTAATGATCCATCCGGTTTGATGGGTGTTACAATTGGGGTTTCCCAACGGTCAGTTGGTTCTAAAACACCCTGGGCTATTAATTTATCGAGCTGCTCATCGATCTTTGGTTTTAGGGCAAAAAGTACCCAACAAGGCTTAAGGCGGATGAGGGCTACTTCAGGGTTAAGGTCCTGGAATTCCTGGATGAGGGCCTCCTCCCAGTCATCGCTTCTGGTTTGGTGAATGCTGGCTACCTTGATCCCGAGTGGGGCGAACCATTGAAGGCCTAACAAATTAGGCCAGTCGCGGTCGACAACGGTCAGTGGTAACGACACAGTATGATTTTTGAATGATACTTTGACTTGGCTGGAATTCGACAACCGGAATTCGGTTCCTCTGTAATCTTTGAGTATAATTCTTTGGGCTCTGAGGTCTTGATGCCGGATGGCAGGGATTAACTGTTTAAGGGTCTTCCAGGAAACCATCGAGAGGGATGACCCTGAGTCGACTTCCATCACGCAAGGTTGGTTCTCAATGGTGACCCTCACTTGGATCTTCTTTGCATCTAACGATGAAGCGTGACCAATGGTAATGGTTTGGTGTGCCTCTTCCCATCTCGTTGAAGTGGCAAGTGTTTTATTTCTGTAGGAGTGATTGTTCCATTGGTGGTTCAAGTGTTCCCGACTCACAGGATGATTCCCTGTGGTCTGGCAGTAGTTGTTTTCTCTCCGAATTGGGCTGGATCCTCGATTGCTTTTACAGACCTTCCCCATGTGGCCTCTTTTCCCACAGGAATGGCAGAGTACGTCGAGGAATTTGCAATCTGATCGCGGGTGGTTTGCCCCACAACCCGCGCATTGGTGTGGTAATCTTCAATTCCATGGGTTGCGTTGGTCACATTCAGACCGGAGCCGGTTGACCTCCTCTTCATCACTTTCTGATGGAGATTCGAGGTCCTCGTGGTGGGCCGCTGTTGTGTGCCTCTCTAGGTGAGGTGAGGTATCGTTGGCAAGTTGACAGAGCGGTGCGTTGGTGCGGCGCATTCGGGCGGCCGACTTCCTGGTTGCTTCTGCTGCAGTAGCGTCTTTGATGACATCAGCAAGATCGATGTCCCCTTTGGCCATGATCTTGCTCTGTGCCGTATGGTCATCTAATCCCAGAACTATTCGGTCTCTCAGAGCTTCTTCGAGGTCTGCAAACCCACAGAGGCCTCCCAGGTTCCGGAGGTCCGCAATGAAATCTGCGACGCTCTCTCCTTTCTGTTGGTTCCTCTGATAAAACTCATGTCTTCAGACAAGCGTTGGTACGGTGGGTGCATAGTGGGCCCGTAGAAGGGGCGCGAGGACATACCAGTCCATGGATTTCACCTCAGCCGGTTTCGCTAGTGCCTTGGCCATCTTAAAGACGGCAGGCCCGCAATGGGTCAGGAACACTGCTCGCTTTTTTCCCGTAGTTGCGTCTTTTAAGTTGTTGGTCTCCAGAAACATCTGGAACCAGTCTATGTATGAGTCCCAGTCTTCTTGTGCTGGGTCAAATGGAGCAGGTGGTATGGCGCCGGCGGACATGTTTTCCGTTGTCGATGTGCCTTCAGCCACGTACTCTGTTTGGTGCTCTGAGTGTTCAATCAGCTCAGATGTCTTCGCATCCCATCCTCGTCGCCAGTGTTAAGTTCTGCGCATGGGTGCAAGGAGCAGAGACGAGGCAGTGAACAGTGAACTTCAACTCTTTATTAAGCATACTGAACAGAGCAATCACCTAGGGCAGCAGCAGCCCTTTTATAGGGTTGGCTGCTGTCCTATTAGCCAATGAAAACATGGAAGTGTTAAACCCTTGAACCAATGAGAGTTGGCCTGTTAACAGCCAATCAGATGTCCCGGAAAGGACCAATCCGATGTCGCTATTATCAGCCAATCAGAAGTGCAGGATTAGAACCCTGCTTCTTACTTAAGGTTGTTAAAACTTTATTAAACGCCTTTATTAGTTCATAACATATGACATGTTTATTTTATTCTAGTTACAAAATATGGAAACCTTGGCATGCTGGTAAGAAAAGCATCACCTCTAGCATCATTATTTCCTGGAAAGATTTTCTGGATGCAGAATAGATGCTTTTAGCTGTCTTGGAAAATAAAATGGGTAGTGGTTATAGCCAAGGCCTGGATTTGGAAATGAACCTCCCAGGGACAAAAGAAAGCTGAACTGATAGGGAAAATCCTGTAGGAAGAACACTAGAGAGAATAGCCAATATATTCTTTTTAATCTAGGTTTTATAATTGATTGAGTCTCCTATGGCAACCATCTTTCGAATAGCAAGCTCAGAATTTCATATATGCCAAACAGCCTTCCCAATTGGTATGGAAGACTAGTAATGATATAGCATCTGAAGAAGAGAAAATAGCAATTATATGTTTCTTGGAAGTCATTATGCTACATTGGCTTCAGCATCACTGTTAATTCTCAAGTTACTCTGATGTATTCATAGATGAATAATTTGAGTGAGAAAAGCTTTAGCCAATTAACTGACAAAAATCTATTATGTGAAGAAGGAAGCTGCTACATAGCCAATTTTTCAAGTGTTTACCCACGAATCATGGAAGTGCAAGTTTTGTCAGCAAATGTGATTTATGCCATAGTAATCATTTGGCATGAAAAGATGAGAAGCTCTGGAGGTGGAAGGTAGAAATAAAGAATGATCCATATCTCTTCTGTAATTGCATTATGTTCTCAATTCCCTTTCTATAATATGATTGAATTGTGCTAATTCTTCACATTTGACACAGAATACCAACCACTCATCTGTACCCATCCAATCTTCAAACACGAATATAAAAAATACCTGCATGACATTTCTCTTAATTGTTCATAGCAGGAACGTAAAACTGTATAGCTAAAAATAAAGAATCAGAATGGGAATATTAATTATTTGATATCTCATGCTACTCCATATTCAAATAGAGCACTACAAACAACTACGCTCACCCACTGCTTATGCAAAACCTTCCCCTTGCTCACACCCCCAATATTCACTTAAAATGAATAATTAAAATTAAATAGATTAGATAGATAGATAGATAGATAGAGATAGAATAGATAGATGTGCATACATAAAGTATGCCAAGAAATGTGTATTTTAAAACAAAATTGTTTAATACATTTTTTGTATCACTTTTTTTTAAAAAAATCACCAATGTACATGGAATGGCATACTGACATATGAGTAAAATATCATGCCTTTAAATAAATAGAGCTCTCTTTTCCTTTTGAATGAAGATATTTATTTCCTTGTGTTTTCATATTTTCTGTTTGCTGATGTTAAAGAATTTGAAATCTTTCTACCTAATTTTATTTTTATATTTTTACAATTTTTCTTTCAACAAGTTTTTATTAAATAATGCAGTTGATTCTTAAATATGTCAGTGTTTACATTTTCATAAAATAGATTAAGGAGTTTTCAGAGATGTAACATAAGGTCTAATTTTCTCTTAGAGGAAAGGTTTTGATAGATTGGATGACCTTTATAATAGCATATCAAAAGAAGGTATAATTAAATAAAATTATTCTCCAGAATTGAAATGATAGACAGAATAGAAGCTCCTCAAGAGGCAGTGAAATAGATATCACTTTCTCCTTCGCTGCACTTTGCAGCTTTTTTAAAGAAAGAACATTTTCATGTTCAGTGGTCTGAGAAGTTTTATGGTATAGAAATAATAATTTGCTCAAACAAATTTAGTTCCCAATTTCTTTTATTATTCTACCAATTATGTCTTTCAAAAGACACTTACATGCTGATCTGACAAAGATGGCAATGTATTAACGAGAAACATAAATAATGTTAATATTAATATGAAGTATATCATAATGTTCTACAATGTGTCATGTATATATTTTTTTTGACTGATCATATGTTTTAAGCATGAATAGATTTACATGAAAATGGTATTCTGTGAACATAATCCAGTCCAAGTTGAGCAAGTCCTGCTGATTTTACTGGGAGGAAATTAAATATGTGCTTTTTATTTAGAGAAACACACAAACAACTTTTTGAAGTTTTCTCAAATGTTCTTCCAGCAGGCAAAAAAAGTATCTATTTTCTTCCAGCAAGGGAGGAAATTCTGTAATTCTCATATTCTTAATATAGAGTGCTTTTTACTACAGAAAAATAAATGAGGTAAAGTTTAGATTTATTTTATTAAAATATATGGTCAAAGGCCAAAAATACTGAAGTTAAAAAAAGACACAGCATCCAACAAAAGCCTATTTCCAGGTTCAAATCCACAGCATAATTTGCTTATATGCATCTGATGATTCCCAGTATAGATGATACTGAAAATATAGGATCTTCTGGTGGCCAATATAACTCAACACTTTTTTTTTACTTCTGTTCAATCAAATCCAATTCTCAGAGAATTCTTTGACAGGTCACTGCAGTTTTCTTGGTAAGTGCTGTGAAGCAATAAGATTAATAAAGTGTGAGCTTGGAGTAAGTGCAGGGTTCTGGCCCTGCACTTCTGATTGGCTGTTAAGCGGCTGGACCGGATTGGCCCATCCCGGGGAATCCGATTGGCCCTTAACAGAGAGTTCCTATTGGTTATAAGAGCTAGCGCTCCTAGCTCGTTATTGGTTAAAAGTTACAGGGTTTGCCTATATAAGGCGGGTTTAACTGCTATTGAAGCAAGGAAGTCACAATGTAAATAAAGAGCTGAAGTTCACTGTTCAGAGGCTTGTCTCCATTCTTTCTCGCCCATGCTCAAACATAACACTGGCGACGAAGGTGGGATTTGGAGATATCTGAACCAATGAAACTTCGAAGAACATCGAGCACGTGACAGACGACGGAACCATGTCCGGCGGCATCGTACCACCCGCTCTGTTCAATCCAGCACAGGAGGACTGGGAGTCCTACATGGATTGTTTCCAAATGTTCTTAGAAACCAACAACTTAAAGGACACCACACCAGGAAAGAAATGGGCAGTGTTCCTAACGCATTGCAGTCCAACTGTATTTAAGATGGCTAAAGCACTAGCCAAACCTCGAGAAGTGAAGGCCATGGATTGGGACAACCTCGAACCTCTCTTACAAGATCACTACTCCCCAACTGTGCCTACGCTCGTGAGACGCCATGAGTTTTATCAGAGGAGCCAGCGAAAGGGAGAAAGCGTGGCCGACTTCATAGCAGACCTCCGAAACCTGGGAGGCCTCTGCGGATTCGCCGATTTAGAAGAAGCGGTCTGACCAGGACCCTCGCCCGAAGCCCTTATGCCCTTGCACTGGCTGTGGAGCCAACCATGCCAGGTCCAAATGCAAATTCCGCGACGCACTCTGCCATGAGTGCGGGAAACGAGGCCACATCGGACGGGTCTGCCGCAGTTTGCCAGGATCCAGCCAGGCCTCAAAAGGGGCTAACTATCGCCAATCGACAGGAAACCGTCCTGTAAGGCGAAAGCCAGTAAACCACTCCTACAGAAATCGAGTGTTGCAGAGAGAAGAGGGTCACCATACTATCACTATCGGTCACGCCTCATCCTTGGACACTAAGAAAATCCAAGTCACGGTAGCCATCGAGAACCAGCCTTGCCACATGGAGGTCGACTTGGGATCGTCCCTCTTGATGGTGTCTTGGAAGACACTCAAGCAACTCATCCCCACAATTCAACGCCAAGATCTCCGTTTCCAACACCTCATCCTCAAGGACTACCAGTGGAATTGAATTCCCGTCATTGGCTCCTGCAGAGTCCGAGTCTCCTTCAAGAAGCACACAGCGTACTTACCTTTAACGGTCATTGATAGAGATAGGCCTAGCCTACTGGGCCTCCAATGGTTCGCGCCACTCGGCATTGAAGTGGCCAGCGTAAACCGAGTCGGTGGCTGTGACTGGGAGGAAGACCTTATTTCTGAGTTCAGGGAAATCTTCGCGGACAGCTTAGGCGAGTACAAGGGGATCCCGATCTCATTCAGCTTAGATCCAAAAATAGCTCCCATTTGCCTAAAGCCCCGTCGAGTTCCGTTTGCCTTAAAAGTGAAAATCGATGAACAACTCGACAAACTGATAGCTCAGGGGGTGTTGGAGCCCATTGATCACTCCCCGTGGGAAACCTCTATTGTAACATCCATTAAGCCAGACGGGTCAATCCGAATTTGTGGGGACTACCAGGCCACTTTGAACCACGCCCTGCAGCAGAACGCGTATCCAGTTCCGGTGGTGCAGCATCTCCTCCATTCCCTGAGGGGTGGGAAAGTTTTTGCTGAATTGGATTTAGCTCAGGCATATCAGTAATTACCAGTAGATGAAAAAACGGCACAGGCCCAAACTATTGTGACGCACCAAGGTGCCTTTAAATGTACCCGGCTGCAATTCGGAGTGAGTGTAGCCCCGGGGATTTTTCAGAGCCTTATGGAAAGGTTATTGCAAGGAATTAAGGGCGTGGTCTACAACTTTAAAAGAACAGCTACAATGACATGGGAAAATACCCGAACAAAGCTGAATGCCATATAAATATATATACATATATATATATTGATCAGTGATATAGATACTTAGAAATTGGAACTTTTCAATGCAAAATATACTTTCTACATTGCTCTTTAATACTTCCTTACTAATGAGGTGGTTACATGGAAGAGTGGCTAGGAATTGTTTGGGGCATTTTAAATAACCCAAAGGATATATAAAAGCAGTCTATCCTTCCCTTTTCCATGAGCCAAAGGAAATGAATTAGTCATCAAGCAACAATAAAGTTTAACTCTCTACTGTAGAACAACTCTCCAGTTGGAAGGACACTCAAGTGGGAAATTAATCTGGAATAATTATATAAACATAAGACAGCAAGTTTGACAGACACAGACCCCATGCCTTTGAGTCTTATCTTGTCTTTCTCACATGAAAGCTAACACTCCTGAGGAATAGGCACAGTGCACTGAGGTAGTTTGTTTTAACTCTACAAATCTACGTCTCGTTGTTCATGTCTGACATTCTAATAATTCTGATAGATTTCTCTGTTGCCACTTTACATTGTAACATAAACATGCACACACAACAGATCCTGATGAGTGACACATTACACAAGAAGTACAGAAACTGATAGGCAAGCAATTTTTCATGAAAAAAGCAATCTCCTTAAAATATATTCCACTGAATTCAGTGGTATTTATTTCTAAGAATATAAAATATATTTCTTTCATCTTCTATTTCTTCACAATTGTTAAAGTTATGCTAAGCAAACATATCTTACCATAGGAATTTAAAAAGCCATTAATAAAAGATTTATTCTATAGGGATTGTTCAGAAGAAAAAAATCCCCAGAAGCACTGATCTGTCGATGCACTGCAGCAGTAGCAACTTGATGACAGTTTGGGCAACATACTTATTCAACATTTTGACACAAATGTTTGCATTAAAGTGATTTGCACCTGCCTGAACAAGTAGATCAAGGAACATTCTTTGAATGTGAAAGCAACCGTTTGTCATGTTTATAAACTTTAGCAGACTTCCTTGTAAATTACTGGCTTTGCTAGATAGACCTTTTACTTTCAGCATAGAATTCATTCTTTTTGTAGAATTCTGACAATTCACCACAGAAATCCTCAGGATAGTAAACCTGAATTAAATCAGATGGTGTTTATATTGCTAAAGCTTTGTTAGTTTGGGAATGATTCTAGTGAAGATTATCAAAGAGAGTTTGCTTGTTTATATTTTACTACAGTTTGTAACCAGTACAGAAGACCTGTTGAACATGATTTAGAGAAGAATACGAAGACTCTTAAGAGGGGGAAATGTCATATAGTCTAACCAGGTATGCAATTCAATTTTTTTAATAACCGATTCTGTGGGCATGGCTTGATTGGTGGGCATGGCTTGGTGGTCATGTGACTGGCTGTGTGTGGCCAACTCAATATCACTCACATTGAGGTACGCATCTCCTTGCCTGGCCTTTCATGACCGTGAGGATGCTGCAATAGTCGTAAGCGTTAAAAATGGTTATAAGTCACTTTTTTCAGTGCCATTGTAATTTTGAATGGTCACTCCACACAAGCAAAGTACCAGCAAAGGAGGGGAAAAAACTCCAGAGAAGTCTAGTCCTGCCAAGAATGTAAAAAGGGTTAACAGAGAGGCAGTTTCTGTAAGCAATACCAAAATATTTCTTTCCTGCCTTCCTTACAGGATTAGGCCAGTAATTTCTTCTAACAACCAGTTCTCTGAACTGCTTAGAATGTTAACAACTGGTTCTAGCAAATAGGTATAGAACCTGTAGAATCCCACCCCTGAGTCTAACCCACAGATGATTTCCCCAAGAATTGAAGAAATGAAAAATTAAATGTTTTGCTAACCAGAAAAAAGCCAGCTGCCAGTCCAGTGAGAACATTGCCATCAATATCTGCAAACTCTGCTTTAACTTTACATTAGGAAGTGGTACAATTTGGAACTAGATCACTGCACAAATATATTAGCCAATACTATAGAGTCTTTATATCGCTGGGTTCAAATAATGAATAACATTAAGGACCAGAAAAAAGTTCAGTTACCACACAGTTACTTCGGATGGCTACAGATATTTTAAAAATGGGAAGAAGGCAGTACCTAAACCTGCATCAAGAACATGTTAGCTAACCAAAAATGTGGCTGAGAAATTGAAAGCATATATTAAGCAAACATAACTTGCTTGCTTGCTTGATGTCTGCTTATATGAATGAAAAAAAGTTTGAAATCATGTTTAGTTCCAATTTTCTATCAAATTCTGAGAATCCATAGACAGCCTTGCTGCAAAGCTTCTAAAGCTATTCCAAAGTTACTGAAGAATTACTATTTTTAGCATGCTAATGCCAATTCAATACTTGGTGAATAATCATACTAATTATACGATATTTAATAAGTTACCTTTAGATTAAAATAAAACTAGATATACATTTTTATCCTTAGCTGGCTTTGAAAGCTAAGCAGGATTAAGCATTAATACTTGAATGGGAGAGTCAATGTCAGAATTGTATGCTAGAAGAAAAATGCATCCTAGAAAAAAGAATGACATGTCAGTACTTTTACCAAGAAAAACTACATGCACTTATCCATAAAGTCATTAGGATTCAAGGTGAACTTGAAAAAGAAGTTACTTATTTCCTGATAAGCTTGTATTTTTACTGAGAAACTTGGTAAGTGAATTAAATCACAATTGTGCATACCAAGACCACTGTGATATAGTGGTTCAAGTGTTATACTGAGAAGACTGAGGTTACAGTCCACCATCAACCATGAAACCAACCATTGGATGGCTTTTTGCTGGTCAGCCATCTTGAGCTACTAAAAACTTAATAAACAAGCAATATTAACAAGCAAGCAATACTATGAAGATACTACTTACAGGTCAAATGCCACCTTATCTGAGAAACCTTGCTTTAAAACTATAAAGAAAAATAGGAAGGAGTAAAGCTTGTGACAGATGTAAACAGCAAGTAAACACAAAAGAGTTAGCCAGGCAGGGAAATTAAGGGGAGGAATAGTAAAGAGAACACATGATCATTTTATGAATCCAGCTGCTGAATATTTTCTAATGCCAGGCAAAGTAACAGCATTTTAAGTCATCTGGGTAGAAAAGGACTCATAGTGACTGGATAAGTGTGAAAGTTATCATGATAATAATAGCACATTTGTATAGGAAAATTATTTATACTAACCTGTATGTCCCCACTTCTGGCACCAGATAGCATTCTACATGTTGATAAATACAACCTAAAAAGTAAGGGAAGGATGAATAATTACCACCTAAATATATTCCTCAAGTGAAAATTAGAGCTGGCTGACAAGGATTGTCTGGTTTTCTTGCAAAGTTATGCAGAAAGTTAACCAATCAAAATCAAGGATCTTTTCATTGCTAAACTTGCAACGATGCACAAAAATTTGAATATCTATTTAATGATACCACTTTTGTAATGATTCTATAAGAAAGAATTAGTGAATCTGAAATATGCCTTTTTTTTTTTTTTTTTTTAACTACACACTGATTAAAAACTTCCTATGTGCTGGGCAGATGGCATACTTATGAAGATATATGGTGAAAAGTTAACAAACGTTAAACAGATGTTTTATTCTAAAAAGAGACATAAAGTGATGTGTATTGATAAGATACGTTGCTACAGGCCATCACATTATGGTCTATGAATCTAAATTACTTGATTGTGGAGGTCTTTGGTATATCTCTACAGTATCTAATTATACAGACACCTACCACTCCACACAACCAATATTATTGTTGTTGTTTCCAGAGAAGTAGCTATGTTGATGTTTTATAGCAAAAAGTCTTATGGCCAATTAAAGTCTTACAGCCCATTAAAGATTTAAACTTCCAAACTTTCAGGGACTATAAACCAGTTCATCATATGAATGTAAGCTTGTAGTAGAATAAATATGTTAACCTTGTGCCCTAAAATAGATAGGTAGATAGATGATAGATGGATGGATAGAGATAAAGATAGATAGATCTATAGAGATAGTAGCAACAGCACTTAGACTTATATACTGCTTCACAATGCTTTACAACCCTGTCTAAATGGTTTACAGAGTCACCATACTGCTCCAACAATCTGGGTCCTTATTTTACTGAACTTGGAAGGATGGAAGGCTGAATCAACCTAATAATAGAGATATAGTGCACACTATACATACATATGTACATACTTACTGTGACTTATCTTATTGTGTAAAATAATGATATACAGAGCTGTCAACAACCTAATTTCCTTTCAAAATTGATTTGCTGATAGAAAACAAATTATGGGAACAATAAAAATCATTCCTTCCTCCTCATTTCTTCCAAAATGACTATAACCCATTTGATTATTAGGAAACCAAGAGATAATGAATTCTTAGTTCCAGTAGGTAAATCAGAACAGGAAATCAACTCCACATGAAAGCTAAAACTACTTTTATTGAAATTGGCCAGAATAACTGAATCATGAAAGTCTGATTGTGTTGTACGTCCTCTTCAATCTTATACTACAGTGAATTTGGAAGTGTCTAGATATTCCTGAGCCACTTCTAAATCTTATCTCATTGTTTTGGACTTTAAAATGTTTTAATTTCTTATGCAATTGGTTCTTGCCAGGAGTTGGCTTCAAAAATTTTAGCAATGGGTTCTCTGCTAGTTGCTGAGTGGCCATGGCCATGATGGCCTTAGTCAGCCTCCTGCACCATGGGGGGGGGGGGCATTTTTGCCTTCCCTGGGCTCCAGGGGCTCTCTGGAATCTGGAAATGGACCCATTTCCAGTTTTCCTGAACTTTCACCCTACCCAAGCCTCTGCACGTGCCCTGTACTTACCTGCATCCAAAATGGGCCATGTGGGGACTCCTGGGAAGGGCACAGTGGGATGGGCGAGGCCAGCCATGAGTGGGATTTGGAGGTTCTCCAAACTGCACAGAATTTTAGCTAGGGGCTCTCCCAAATCCTGCAAACCCCCAGCAGCCCACACCGATTCTTGCATATCTGCAGCAAGGTCATCTTCCATATTGTCTGTATGAAGAGGTCAACTGGCCAAATTTAAATACTGGAACAGCATTGCCTTCCATATACTGTATAGCTATATAATCCCTAAATAATGTCAAGGATGGTATTATCCTTCCCTCTCTCGGTCAAAAATGTCAATACCCATGAAGTTGACATTACAGACAATTTAGAATGACTGACCTGATAACTCATTGTTTCTGTTTTGTCCTCTGAGTCATGATAAAATTTAGTGACATTTCTCCTTTATTAAGCCCATGAGAGAAATGTTGGGGAAAGGACTTTGCTTACACTTGGTCCTGCAGCTACTTTCAGCTGGCTAATTGCTTCTGCAATGTCATATTCTGTATCATAAACTGATCATTAAGTGCTCAAATATTAAAACAAATCTGTGAAACAAGCTGGACTGAAAGCAAGTTGATATGCAGGGTTTTGGTGCTCTCTGTTCTTGGTTGTTTTCTTGGAGAAATTTCATTGCCAAAGTGCACTGATGATGTTACTTAGCTTGGTAATGAAATGTCTGGAAGAAAGTAACTAAGCTTAGAGAGCACCACAGACCTCACAGTTCAACTTTTAACCTACAGACATTCTCTTCTATTAATATTTGTGTATATGGGAAATACTTTGGGAGATTTGGTAAAAAGATGCTGCCTAGGGAATGATCAGGTAAGAGAGGGCTTAGTTGGTTAGTCTACAGATTAAGAAGCTCAGAAGGGACATACCCTAGTTTCTTGGGCTCTAAAGAAGACAGTGGAAGATTTCAGGCTTGCAAGATTCTGTTAATATAGCTTTACAATAAAGTATGTTTCAACCCTGAAGCTGACCTGACCAAAGCCATTTTGCTGCTTCAGTGTTGCCACACTGGAGCTAAAGGCTAGGGAGCGGGGAATAGCTGGGGTTATGTAGCCAAAACAAAAATACTTTCTCTTGGGAACCAAGAACATTCTCACACCTGTCACAGAGAGGAAGAGTGATGTTACCCAGCAACCAGATGGAGCCTTGATTGGATCATGTGACTGATTGTTTGGGGAAAGGGAAATACTTTTAGTTTAAATCAGGTGAAAACTGGGGGAATCTTCAGAGTTGGTTTTTGTTAAGTGTGGAGCATGGGTGTGAAGAATGGAGACGAGCCGGTGAAACAGTGAACTTCAACTCTTTATTTACATGGTGTGACAGCTCAAAATGGATGGCTGCTATAGCCTTCCTTATATAGGCAACTTATTAACTATTCAACCAATGGCTACCTGGGAGCGCTAGCTCCATTAACCAATGAGAACGGCTTGCTAATGGCCAATCAGATTCTCCTGAACGAACCAATCTGATCTCGCCATTTAACAGCCAATTAGAAGTGCAGGGCCAGAACCCTGCATTTGACTTCAAGCTCTAGATAACTTTATTACACATTTATTCATTCACAACACCCCTTCCCCCTGGGTTCCGTTTACGGGGTGCGGTCACGTAGTCCTTGAGATAGGACGGTTGTTTTGTTAGCCTTTTTGATTTTCGCTGTGCACCCAGTATTTGGCTGCACTCTTGTTGAGGTAGGGCGTTGTTTGGCGAAAGGATGCCTTTGATTCAGAGTTCGTGTTTCGTTGTCACCAACATCTTTGGTATCACCCTGAGGTGAACTCACTCCCATCCCTGATTCCTGTTCTCACATTTCTGTTCCGCTATCATTTCCTTCAAAAAGGTTTTCTGCTAATTGAAATTCATCTTCTTCTGTATCTTCCCCCCCCCTTCAGTTTGATTAGGGAGTTCGGAAATGCCTGACTGCAGCCTTGATCATAGTTGATCGATATGGTGCTTCCAAAGTCTATCGTCAGGGCATTGTACAAGGTATGATCTCGGGCCGGTTACATGGACCACAGTCGTTTCTACCCAAAGCGGATTGCCCGATAAGTTTTTAGGAAACACCAAATCGCCTACCTGGAAGGTACGGCATCGGCCGCTGGATCCGAGTGGTTTCTCCAGTTCGTACGCTGGGTGTAACCGGTCGAGGTGGGAGCGGAGCTTTCGTCCCATTAGCAGCTCGGTGGGAGTTTTGTTGATGACGCTGTGAGGAGTGATATGCTGTAAAAAGAGGATTCGGTTTATCTTCTCTTCGATGTTGTCATAGTCCACTTTCTGTCGCGTTTTCTTGACAAATTGTACCATGCGCTCGGCCCTACCGTTGGCTGCAGGATGCGCAGGCGAAGTGAGCGCATGTCGAATACCGTGGTCCGCCAGGTACTGCTCAAAAGACAGCGCGGTAAATTGGGGCCCGTTGTCGGATACCAGAACGTCTGGTAATCCGTGGGTTGCAAACAGTCTTTCTAGTTTTTTGATGACTGCTTCAGTTGTCATGTTCCTCATTCGGTGGATTTTGAGCCAGTTTGAGTAGGCATCTACGGTTAACAAGAAAGTGTGGCCTTTGGTCGGCCCAGCAAAATCCAGATGGATATGGGTCCAGGGTCCCCGCGGTGTCTCCCATTCGGTTGGGATTGCCTTTGGTGGAGCGTTGCTTACTTCCTGGCATCTATGACAAGTTTTGACCCACGACTCAATTTGCTTGTTGATGCCTGGCCACCACACGTAGCTTCGTGTGAGGGCCTTCATGCGCATGATGCTGGGGTGGCCATCATGCAAGGTTCTTAGTAGTGCCTCTTGGAGTCGTTCTGGGATAACAACTCTATCGCCCCAGATGATGCAGCCCTTTTGAGAGAACAACTCTGTTTGTCAACTTTTGAATGATGCAGAATCATCTGATACTTGGTCCAATGGCCATCCGCATTTCACCCACGTGAAGACTCGTGCTAAGGTGGGGTCGCGTTTTGTTTCTCTCGCGATATCACGGGCAGTTAATGGTGGTGCACGGAGTGTCTCGATCTGCAATGTTGTCATTGTTGGCGCAGGGTCATCAATAGTCTCTGGAAGCGGTGCCCAGCTCAACACGTCGACGTGGGGAATAGCTTTCCCGGGGCGGTATTGCAGCTGATAAGTATAAGCAGCCAAGAATTCTGACCAGCGAGTCATCCTGGGAGATAATATATAGGGGGTTGGCTTATCCCCAGCTATTATTCCCAGCAAAGGTTTGTGGTCAGTCCCTATAGTAAAAGCCCGGCTGTACACGTACTCATGAAATCTTTTGACAGCCGACACAATTGCAAGGGCTTCCTTATCAATCTGGCTATAATTTCGCTCAGTTTTCGAGACCGTCTTTGAAAAGTAGGCAACAGGGGCTTTGCTACTGTTAGGCAATATGTGGCTCAAAATGGCGCCCACTCCGAAAGGCGATGCATTACACGTGATATTTAACGGTAAGATTTCATTGTACTGCATTAGTACAGCGTCAGAAGTCAGTAGTTTTTTTACATTACGGAACGCCTGCTCTTCTCTATGACCCCATACCCAAATTGCTTTTTTGTCCAGTAGATGATGTAAAGGTTCAGCAACAGTTGCCTTGTGCGGCAAGAATACGTTATAAAAATTGATGAGGCCTAGAAACGCCTGGAGGTCAGCCTTATTCCGGGGTCTGGGAGCGTTTTTTATTGCTCTCAATTTGCTATCTGTAGAGTGAATACCCTGACTGTCAATTAAGTACCCTAAAAATTCGACATGATCTGTACACAGCTTACACTTATTTTTCTTCACCTTAAGGCCTGCGTCTTTGAATTTTTGGAGAACCAGTCTTAAACGATCCCGTAAAATTTTTGAAGTAGGGGCAGCAATTAACACATTGTCAAAATAGGGGACAATGCCTTTAATCCCTTGTAAGAGTCTTTCCATTAGGCTCTGAAAGATCCCCGGGGCTACACTCACTCCGAATTGGAGCCACGTACATTTAAAGGCATCTCGGTGCATCACAATTGTCTGTGCCTGTGCCGTTTTTTCATCAACCAGCAGTTGCTGATAAGCCTGAGCTAAGTCTAGTTTAGCGAAGACTTTTCCGCCCCCCAGGGAATGGAGGAGGTGTTGCACCACCAGCACCGGATATGGGTTTTGCAGCAGGGCATGGTTCAGGGTGGCTCGGTAGTCCCCACAAATTCTAATCGAACCATCCGGCTTAATGGGTGTCACGATTGGGGTCTCCCAGGGAGAGTGATCGGTGGCTCTAACACTCCCTGGGCTATTAACTTATCAAGCTGTTCGTCGATTTTTGGCTTTAGTGCGAACGGAACTCGACGAGGCTTAAGGCGGATGGGAGCTATTTTTGGATTAAGGCTAAATGATATCGGGGTACCCTTGTACTCACTTAATTTTTCTGCGAAGACGTCCCTGAATTCATGGACAAGGTCCTCCTCCCAGTCACTGCCACCGATTCGGTTAATGCCTGCCACTTCAATGCCGAGTGGTGCGAACCATTGGAGGCCTAACAGGCTAGGCTGGTCCTTGTCGATCACAGTCAGGGGTAAGTACGCTATGCAGTTTTTGAACGAAACCCGGACTCGACTGGATCCTACGACTGGAATCTAGTTCCCCTGATAGTCTTTAAGTATGAGTCTTTGGGAATGAAGGTCTTGGCACTGGATAGTAGGGATGAGTTGCTTGAGGGTCTTCTAGGAAACCATCGAGAGAGACGATCCTGAGTCGACTTCCATTTGACAGGGCTGATTTTCGATGGCCACTTTAATTCGGATTTTCTTGGCATCCAAGGAAGAGGCGTGACCAATAGTGATAGTTTGGTGAGCCTCTTCTTGCTTCGTTAGGCGATTCATGGGTCGGTTTCTGTAGGAGTGGTTTACTGGTTCTCGCCTTACAGGATGGTTTCCTGTCGATTGGTGATAGTTGGCCCCCTTCGAGGTCTGGCTGGGTCCTAGGAGACTTCTACAGACCCGTCTGATATGGCCTCGTTTCCCTCACTCATGGCAGAGCGCGTCACGGAATTTGCATTTGGACCGGTAATGGTTGGCCCCACAGCCAGTGCATGGTTGCTGGGACTTCGGGTAATGGTCCCGATCGGACTGCATTCGATGGACCTCTTCTTCGTCGCTGTCTGACGACGAAGAGAGGTCCTTGTGGTGGGCCGTCAATAGCTGTACTTCTGACTTAGGTGAAATGTCGCGGGCTGGTTGGTGTGTCGGAGTGCAGTTGAGGCGCAGTTGGGCAGCCAACTTCCTGGTTGCTTCTGCTGCAGTAGCCTAAGTGATGGCATCGGCAAGGCTAATGTCACCCTTTGCCATTATCTTGCTCTGCACGTTTAGTGCATCTAATCCCAGAACTACTCGGTCTCTCAAAGCCTCTTCCAGGTCGGTGAAATCGGAGAGGCCTCCCAAGTTTCGGAGGTCCGCAACGAAATCGGCAATGCTTTCTCCTTTCCGCTGGTTTCTTTGGTAGAACTCGTGCCGTCTTATGAGCGTTGGAACGGTCGGTGCATAGTGGGCCCTTAGTAGCGGTTCGAGGACGTCCCAGTCCATAGCCTTGACTTCAGCCGGTTTTGCTAGTGCCTTGGCCATCTTGAATATGGTCAGCCCACAATGCGTTAGGAATATCGCCCGTTTCTTTCCGGTTGTGGCATCCTTCAAATTGTTGGTTTCCAAGAACATTTGGAAACGATCCATGTAGGACTCCCAGTCTTCTTGCGCTGGGTCGAACGGAGCGGGTGGTACGACGACGACGGACATGGTTCCGCTGTTGTGTGTTTCAGCCACGTGCTTGGTTGCCTTCTTCATTGTTTAGTCAGCTCTGACGTCTCCACATCCCACCCTCATCACCAGTGTTAAGTGTGGAGCATGGGTGCAAAGAATGGAGACGAGCCGGTGAAACAGTGAACTTCAACTCTTTAATTACATGGTATGACAGCTCAAAATGGCTGCTATAGCCTTCCTTATATAGGCAACTTATTAACTATTCAACCAATGGCGACCTGGGAGCACTAGCTCCATTAACCAATGAGAACGGCTTGCTAATGGCCAATCAGATTCTCCTGAGCGGACCAATCTGATCTCACCATTTAACAGCCAATCAGAAGTGCAGGGCCAGAACCCTGCACTTGACTTCAAGCTCTAGATAACTTTATTAAACATTTATTCATTCACAACAGTTTTCATCAGACCTGTGCCAACAAGATATAGCCAATAAAGGTATTTTTGAGGAATTTACCTACCTCAGAGATTTGCTTGATTTGGGTCAATTAGTTGGAATCCTGACAATATGATTAACTCATCTGGTCATGTTTCCTAACTGATCTTCCTGGGAAGGCTGACAGTTACCCAAAGTCATCAATTGAGCTTATGTGGCTGGACAGCAAACAAGAGTCAATTCCTAGACTAACATCATGACTGCTGGATTTCTTTATTCTTTATATCAAAATGATGGGTCCTTTTATGTGAGGTACATCTTTGGTACCTGTTTTTTGCAATTTTGCTCCCAACAAACCCAACTTACTGTAGAAATCACAAATATGCTGTGCATTAAGAAAAGAAAATATTGAACTGATACTTAAAATAATCTAAAAGTATTATTCTGACAGGCTCGAATCCTTTTGTAATGCAAAGGAACAACTTACACACATATCTTTAATGGATCTTTTTATAAATAGCAAGTTTTGCCAAAATCACTGTTGTGAGGGGAGGTTTATTTGCTTGTCATAGTATGAAGTTGTTATATATTTTCCCATTTACTGTCAAAAACCACATTACCATTCGTTTCCTACCTCCATGCCATTTTCTTACTTAATTCTGAATGATATCTAAAAATAATATGATAACAAACAATGTTTTCAATATGAAAACTTCTTCTATTCCAAGCACAACTTATTTCAGTAGGTTTAGATACTTTTGCAATTTTTGTTTCTGACATTATTTCCATGTTTGGAATTTTATATTAGCATTATCCTGTTTCTACCCTGTTATAGAAGACAGCCTAAAATCTATGAAGGCACTATTATTACATCTTTTGGGCACTTCCTAAAGACTTTTCATCAGGATTTCCCTATAGGAATGTGATGGAAGAAGGACTTTGTTTTCCATTGCCTTTTCTATCTGCACAATTAATGAATATGTAGTTTATTACATAGTTGAAATTTTCTTTTGCTTTATTGAATGCCTCTCAAGGTAAAACTGTATTGGTAATGATTAGGATTGGGGCATCATAACTGTCAAGATAGTACCTATGGCTAGAGGATCAAAGCCCTTTCCCATTTTAAGGAAAATTCCTAAGTGGCTTTGTTGAGAAACTGGCTTCTTTAAAAAAAAATAGTTGAAAAACTAATAAAATTGAAGGTAAACAGGCTTCTATGTATGTATAAAGAAGCACCTGACATTGAGACAAAATGTTGATTAAGGCAAATCAGCCCTGCCTCAACCTTTGCTAAGAGAGAGCAGCAGCAGGGGAATCCCTTTGCCTTTGCAAAATTAAAAGTGATTCTGACTGATCTGCATAATAGGAATATATTAAATAAATAAATATCCCAGATGAACATTTAAAAAAATGAATTATTTTTCCAATTTTTATGCAAGAATTATAACTGACACACACATACAAATAAACACATTCCCTATATATTCAAGTCAATGTACACTTCTGGACTGAAGAATACTATAAAATTCAGGAAGAGGTTCTTTTTGGGAGGAAAATTGTTTTTCATTTCAAGCATTATTTGAAAATTCCAAAAATAGAATGTTTTTTTTTAATTAAATCTCTAGCCAATTGATTTTTTTATGAGCAGCTGTGCAATATTTACAAATTATTATAAGTGTATGAGATGGTAAAACTTGCTTAAATATTCTCTCTTAGTAGCCCATCTTGTTTCTGACACCACTCCACATCTCTTGAAATCTTCTTGCTGTTTCCAGGTAATATCATTTCACCTTGAATTAAAGTATCTGTAAGTTAAAAAAAGGATTGAAACAAACAACTGCCTGAAATAATAAAAAATACTACTGGGTAGACAAAAATAAGCATATCATTAATATCACAGAAAGCTAAGGGAACTAAGGGACTTCCAAATGAGGTTCCTTGCCTTTTCTTTATTACAAACTCTAGATGATCAAGCATCCTAATCACTAACTCTGCTCATTTCAGCACTACTGATTTAAAGCATTTTTCCTTGCATCATCCAGTCATTGGGAAAAAGTTTGATCTACCCTATTATTTCAGTCCATAATGATTGGAAGACACTAGAAAATGCCATAAATAATTAAGCAAAATTATCTTTATTGATATGTAGATGTGGTTATTTTAAAAAGTTGCTGGCGAATCTAGTTCTACACACTCTAAAACACCTTCTGGAGTTGAATCTGAAGTGTGGCTCAGTACTAATCTATATATGATTTCACAATATATGGAAAAAGTCATTAGTTTTCCAGCAAGGCTATTAATTTAAGATTATGAAAAGAAAAGAATACTACCCTCCTGGGAGATACTAAGTTTATTAAGTTAAAGCATGCCAACCAAGACAAAATACTACTTGTGATCCATGAAGAATTTGGCACATTCAGGATGAACTATAGGGTAGTGTGTTCAGATTCTGACAGTAGATGTAATTAAATTTATTAATGGGTTTAATATGCTGTATTATTTATGCAAATTACATTCTTCTTAAAATATCTAGCAAAAATATTTCAGATGATTCTGCCACTAGTCATGACAATATAGCACAATGAAAAATAATTCTTGATACTCATTAAATTCATATTGCATACCTTGTAGTATCTTTTTTTTTTTAATAAAAAACCTCTGCTTTTTATATCTTAATGCTACATTGGTAATGCACCAGGAAAATATTTGAAAACAAAGAAATTGATATTTTTATTTATTTATTTCCCATCTTTACTATTTTATAAATAACTCAAGGTGGAAAACATATCCAGCATACCATTCTCCTCCTATTTTTCCCACAA
Source organism: Hydrophis major (assembly GCA_033807585.1). Classification (NCBI taxonomy): domain Eukaryota; kingdom Metazoa; phylum Chordata; class Lepidosauria; order Squamata; family Elapidae; genus Hydrophis; species Hydrophis major. Next base: position 322,980,297 of record CM066329.1, read on the forward strand.
CAAACCTGTGAGACATACCTAGGTTGTGGTGAGATAGAGGGACTGGCCAAAATCACTCAGTTAGCTTCCTGGCTAATGCGGGACTTGAACTCACAGTCTCAGGCTTTCTAGCTTGGTGGCTTAAGCACTGAACCAAACAGGCTCTCAGTCAGTATCACCTATTTAAAACAATGCAGAAAATTCCATAAACCAATACCTTTATTTCCAATGCCTTCCAGATGTGACCAAAACATATGTTTTAATTCTAATACATTTGGAAGGAGACAGCTATGAAAGTCTTAAGTAAACTGAAATTCAGTTTATTGTTATCTCAGTGTGAACAAGGCATAAATATCTCAGACCACAGAAGGAAAAGTGTTCACTGCGTTTCAGAAGGGACACTTCCTAGATTTTAAAGTAAAAGGAAGAGACAGAAGAAATACTTCTAGTCTTGCAAGGTTCTTTACAATTGTAACTTTACAATAAAGATAGAGCTTCAATTCACTGTTGTGCTTCTGTTGGGCTACTTTAAAAGGCTAATGTAAGGTTCTACAACAGGGTTGTCAAACTCCCAGCCCAGGGGCCAGATGCATCACATGCTGGTGATGCCCATGCCAGTTTAGCAAAGGAGAAAAAAAAGTCCCAATATGTCACATGACACCACCATGGTGACATGAGTTTGACACCCCTGCTCTATACTCACTCCTTCTGTTCAGGTGGTCCTCAACTTTCAATAGTTCATTTAGTGACTGTTGGAAATCACAACAGCATTGAAAAAAGTGACTTATGACAAATTTTCACATTATGACTGTTGCAGCATCCCCATGGTCATATAATTTACATTCAGGTGCTTGACAACTGGTTCATATTTATGACAGTTGCAGTTTCCTGGGTAATGTGATCCCCTTTTGCAGCCTTCTGACAAGCAAGGTCCATGGGAAGCCAGATTCATTGATCAATCATGTTACTAGCTTAACAGTTGCAGTAGTTCACTGAGACAAGAAAAGTTGTAAAATGGGACAAAACTCACTTAGCAAATTTCTCACTTAGCAACATAAATTTTGAGCTTATTTGTGGTCATAAGTTGAGGAATACCTGTATTCAGTTTGTACACTAAATATCCTTCAGGGGATCTTATAAGAAAATGTCTCTAGTTTTAAAAATAGAGGGAAACAAATCAGTAAGTTGTGCTATGTGTTCTATCTTGGAGAATGGGCGCAATAACGGAGACGAGACATCGAATAGTGACTCCAACTCTTTATTAGTGACTTCAGGAAAACAGAGTAACACGTATGGCAGCAGCAGCTCCTTTTATAGAGCTGGCTGCTGTCAAAGTGTCCAATGGTTCAAGTTTGCCGTGCTTGGAGCGTCCAATCGTGGCAGCCTGCTAACCAGCCAATTGGATCAGTCCGGAATGACCAATCACGACCCGCTGTTTACGAACCAATCAAATATGCAGGATTTCGAGCTGCTTGTGAAAAGCTAGTCAGGTTTGCAGGCTTACGAGCCTGCTAGTTCGGAACAACCCTCCCCTCTAGGTTTCATCTCAGGGGTGGGGTGATGTATTCGCGTAGGTAGGCAGGTCTGCGCACCTGTCTACCTGACCTGCATTGTTCAACCGGCCTTTGTTCGGATTCTGGTTCTGGTGGACTGTTTAACGGTGACCTGGCTTCTATGCTGGGTATCCTTGGAGGTGACTCGGGGATGCCTTCAACGTTCCCCTCGTCCCTTTCGTCTGGGTCCTCTGGACTCGCTGAACCCGCTCGGCTGCTGTTGCCTGGAGAGATGAACATCTGCCATGGCTCCTCTTCAGCAGGTGAGTATGCTGGGCTTGATTGTGCGGACTGTGGGTTTGCGTGTCTGGGACCAGGTGTTAGTTCGTTTTCAAAATCCTCGATTTCCCTTCCCCCTCTGGTTTCAATTTCAGAGTTCATGGAGGGGGTAGTTGTCAGCCTTGAATGCAACTGGTCGATGTGGAATTTCCACAATCTTCCATCTGTGGTTTCTAATCGGTAGGAACGGGGGCCCATAATTTGTGTTATCTTGGCAGGGACCCACAATGGGTCGCATGTAAAGTTCTTTGCGAATACGAGGTCTCCTACCTTAAATGTGAGATGTTTGCTGCTGGACCCTGGGGGCTTTTCTGGGGTGTAGGTAGGGTGTAGGCGGTCCAGATGTGAACTAAGTTTCCTGCCCATCAGGAGTTCAGCTGGACTTTTGTTCGTGGTGCTGTTCGGTGTAATATGTTTGAGAAGGAGCATTCTGGTGACTCTGTCGTGGATGTTTCCTTGGTCTATTTTGTGTAGGGTTGTTTTCATGAACTGAACCATTTGTTCAGCTCTGCCATTGGCCACCGGGTGAGCAGGTGATGTCAGGGCATGACGTATCCCCCGATCCACTAGGTATTGTTCAAATGCCAAGGCGGTAAACTGCGGGCCATTGTCGGAAACCAAGACATCTGGAAATCCGTGCACTGCAAACAGTCTGTTCAGTTTTTTGATGACCACTTCTGTGGTAGTAGTCTTCATCTCATCTACCTCGAGCCAGTTCGAGTAGGCATCCACTGTTATTAGAAAAGTATGTCCCTTTGTAGGTCCCGCAAAATCGATGTGGATGCAGGACCATGGACTCCTGGGTGTTTCCCATTCCGTCGGTGGTGCTTTTGGTGGAGCCACACGTGTTTCTTGGCATTTGCTGCAGGTGGCAACCCAGGCTTTGATTTGTCTGTCCATACCTGGCCACCAGGCGTAGCTCCTCGCCAGTGCTTTCATTCATACGATGCCCGGGTGTCTATCGTGCAGAACTTTCAGGACTCTGCGTTGAAGTTTTTCTGGAATGGCTACTCGGTCTCCCCACAATGCGCACCTTTTTTGGGAGAAAAGGTCTCTCTGTCTGCTTTTGAAGGGTTTGAATTTGTCATTGGGCTTGATTTCTGGCCATCCCCTCTCCACCCAGCTGAGGACTCGCGCCAAGCAAGGGTCTTTTTTTGTTTCTAGTGCGATATCCTGTGCAGTTAGTGGAGGTGAGGGAAGCATCTCAATTTGTAGCGTGGATAGCGTAGGAGCTGGGTCGTCTAGGAACTCAGGTAATGGTGAACGGCTTAAGGCGTCAGCATGGGGAATGGTTTTCCCCGGACGATGCGTTAACTGGTAGTCATAGGCGGCTAAGAACTCCGACCATCGAGTCATTCTTGGTGATAGTATGTGGGGAGTTGGTTTATCCCCTGCCAAAATGCCAAGCAATGGCTTGTGGTCTGTGATTATGGAAAAGGATCTCCCATACACGTATTCATGGAACCTTTTAATTGCGGATACAATAGCAAGGGCTTCTTTATCTAATTGACTATAGTTCCTTTCAGTTTTAGACAAAGTTCTTGAAAAGAATGTGATAGGTGCCTCCGTTCCATTTGGTAGAACGTGGCTCAGTATGGCTCCTACTCCAAAAGGGGAAGCGTCACAAGTCACAGTCAAGGATAGTGTCTCGTTATATTGGATTAACATTGCATCTGATGTTAGAAGGTCTTTGACTTGCTGAAAAGCTTGCTCCTCTCAACATCCCCAAAACCAGGAAGCCTTCTTGTTGAGGAGCCTATGCAGGGGTTCAGCAACAGTTGCCTTCTGGGGTAGGAAGATGTTATAAAAGTTAATGAGGCCCAGGAAGGCTTGGAGGTCTGTCTTGTTTCTAGGTCTTGGAGCGTTTTTAATAGCTGCTAATTTCTTTTTGGTAGGGTGAATACCCTGTTTGTCAAGAAGGTAACCAAGAAATTCAACCCTCTCAGTGCATAATTGGCACTTGTCCTTCTTGACTTTGAGTCCTGCGTCCTGGAACTTTTGTAGAACAGTTCTTAGGCATTTTTCTAGCTGACTTCTTGTAGGGGCAGCTATCAATACATCATCGAAGTAGGGTACAACTCCTTTTATGCCCTGCAGCAACCTTTCCATCAAACTTTGAAAAATGGCAGGTGCTGCATTTAGTCCAAACTGGAGTCTGTTACATTTGAACGCACCCCTGTGCATGACTATTGTTTGGGCTTCTGCAGTCTTTGCGTCTACTGGCAGCTGCTGATATGCTTGGGCCAGGTCAAGCTTCGCGAATATTTTTCCGCCCCCAAGTGAGTGGAGAAGGTGTTGGACCATAGGTACTGGGTAGGCGCTCTGTTGAAGCGCGTGATTCAGGGTGGCCTTGTAAGCCCCACAGATTCTCAGGGATCCGTCAGGTTTTATGGGGGTTACAATTGGGGTCTCCCATCGGGCGTGGTCGATGAGTTCTAATACGCCCTGTGCTATTAATTTGTCCAGTTGCTTGTCAATTTTTGGTTTGAGAGCAAAAGGAACTCGGCGTGGCTTTAGATGGATGGGTGCAATGTCAGGGCAGAGTTTAAATGAAATGGGAGACCCCTTGTACTTGCCTAATTGTTCGGTGAAGACTTCTTGAAAGTCCTGGATGAGGGCCGCCTCCCAGTCTTTGCTTACAGTCTGGTTGATGCCTGCCAATTCGATTCCTAATGGCGCAAACCACTGTAATCCCAATAAACTGGGTCGGACCCTGTCAACGATGGTGAGAGGTAGAGTTGCGGAGTGGTCTTTAAATGAGACCTGGACGTGACTGGAACCAGCAACCGGGATTCGATTGCCCTGGTAGTCCTTTAATATAAGTCTCTGGGTGCTGAGATCCTGGTGCTGGATGTCAGGGATCAGTTGCTTGAGAGTTTTCCAGGAGACCATTGATAGGGAAGACCCGGAGTCAACTTCCATGATGCACGGTCTATTTTCAATGGTGACCTTTACCTGGATTTTTTTCGCATCCACTGATGAGGCGTGGCCAATGGTGACGGTTTGATGTGCCTCTTCTCATCTGGTATTGGTAGCAAGCACTCGGTTTCTGTTGTACTGGCTCCACTGGTTGTTTGGGCGGTCCCGGTTTGATGGGTGGTTGTCTGCTATCTGCCGGAAACTATTTTCATTCCTCTTGGGGCTGGAAACTCGTTTACTTCTGCAGACTTTGGCAATGTGGCCCCTTTTATCGCAGGAACAACAGATGGCATCTAGGAACCTACAATCTGCTTGTGGGTGGTTCCCCCCACATCTGGAGCATTGAAAATTGGGTTTACAAGCTCGCTGGTCTCACTCTGATCTGAGTCTGTTGACTTCTTCCTCCTCACTTTCCGACAAGGACTTGATGTCTTCGTGGTGGGCTGTTATTGTGTGTCTCTCTGAGGGTATTGTGATGTCGCTGGCAAGTTGGCAGTTGGACCCATTCGCTTGGCGCATTTGGGCTGCTGACTTCCTGGTTGCTTCTGCTGCAGTAGCATCCATTATGGCATCTGCGAGTGCAATATCTCCTTTTGCCATAATCTTGCTTTGGATGGTGAGGTCTCTTAGACCCAGGAAAATCCGATCTCTCATGGCTTCTTTCAGATTTGCGAAGCCACATCGTCCACCCAAATTTCTTAGGTCAGCGACAAAGTCCCCAATGCTTTCGCTTTCCCGTTGGTCCCTCTGGTAAAACTTGTGTCTTCTGATGAGTGTTGGAACTGCTGGGGTGTAATGAGCCCTGAGAATGGGAGTAAAGGTGTCCCAATCGATAGTTTTGACTTCAGTCGGTTTCGCTAGCGCCTTTGCCATTTTGAAGACAGCGGGTCCGCAATGCGTTAGGAACACCGCACATTTCTTGCTAGGTGTAGCATCCTTCAGATTGTTGGTTTCCAGGAACATTTGGAACCTGTCCATATACGAGTCCCAATCTTCATTTGCTGGATCAAATGGAGCGGGTGGTATTGCGCTGCTGGTCATTCTGCCATTTTCTGCGCGTTATCAGCCACATGCTCTGTCAATACTTCACGAGTGACAACAAGAAGAGCAAGCAGCCTTAGAACTGAAAAATGAAGCTGTGGAAGTGATGGAGACTTCTGTCTTTAGGATCAACTATCCACAGAAAAGAAGTCAGTAATAGTCAAGAAATTCACTTCAGACAAGCATTTGGAAAATTAGCCGCGAAGATCCTGGACATATCTGTATCAATAAAGATCAGAATCTTGCTGGCAAGATCCCTGGTGTTCCTTTATGGAAGCAAAAGTAGGATTTGAAGAAGCAGGACAGAAAGAGTATGGAATGCTTTGAAACTTTGGGCATTGGAGAGGACTCCTGAGCATACTACAGATAGCAAAGAAATCAAACCAGTGGATCATACAGCAAAACAATCCAGAATTCTTACTCAAGAAACAAATAACTGGGCTCAAATTATTGTATTTCTAAATCTGATAAATATTGTTTTAATTGAATACATCATGCAAAAACTAAGCTCTATTGAAAAAGCTAACACTACAAAAGATTGAAGAGAAGAGGATGATCAGCAATCTATTATATTATAGTGATTAGTGCACTGCTGGAAAATCGGAAGGGCCAATTGTGTATAAATTATCCTGGAATAGGTTTATCTATGTAGTCAATGACTGTCAACATTAATTTAATAGCATATAATCAATTGACTTCTGTCTCATTAGGTCCCCAAAATTTTAGAAAAAAAGTAGTTACATTTATTTATTTATTAAATTTGTATGCTGCCCATCTTCCCTACATAGAGATTCCATAATTATGTTTAGAGATATATTAAAGATAAATAAATTAATTACTAAGATATATTAATTAAAGACCAATCTTCAAAAATAATTTCCCATGCTTAAAATGGCAAAGAAAAAAATAGAAAAATCAAATGTAAAATATGAAAAGCAAACTAACAATTATACTTAGAACATTAAAAAAAATCCCAAGCAAGAATTGGTTCAACATCTTTGCCAAATTCTGTCAACTACAGTTTATTCCCTTTCATCCATTTCAGAGGTCACTTTAAGAAGATACATACAAATAAACTATGCCCATCCAGAAGCACTGTAGGTACTTAATCACAAGCTATCTAGGCCAACCTCAGCTAGAAGTCTTGATACTTCTCAGAAAATAAAAGTGACAAATTTATTATGTGTACTTTTATGTATTATTGGATTTATAGCCTGTCTTCCTTCTGTTTGACAATAAAAGCACTTTTATACAGTGAAAAGAATACAAAAAATATATTCTGGCTAGGTAGAAGATCTAAATTGAGTGCAGTTTCAGTGTTTCAATCAAACACATCACTTTTTAAAACAAAATTCACCAGGTACCAATCATCTTTGAGGATAATTGATTAATTTCCTGATATTCTATAGTACAGAATAGCTATTCTCATCCTAATGAAGTAACCTGCCAGAGCCAACCGATCTGCAGCTGGGAAATGTCATCGGACAGCACATACACATCATAAATTAATAAAACATTGGTTATTGACTGATAGTAACAATGCTTGCAGCTTTAATGGCAGGATTTGGAACTCTATCCATCAATTAGTGATTATATATACTGGTTGGAATAAAGAAAATGGATTGTTATTATGGTTAGTTGAAAAGTCAGCCAGATCTTTAGACTGGATTTGGAATTATTGTCTACATATCGAATCCTTTCCAAAGGACTTTGATAAGCAGATGTTGTTATTTGATGGTTTTAAGGGTATTGTCACATGTGTAATTATTGTTAGATTGTAAATTTTGCCTCAACTCTTAGTGGCTTTGTGTGGTTTATGACATAAAAACAACAAAATAGTACAAAAGAAAACAAAACCAAACATGGCATATAAACTCAAGTGCAAATAAAGATCAAGAGGAAAAGAGGTTCAGTTATACTCACTAAAGGCCTGGGTGTAAAACTATTTTTCAACATATACTTTATATAAACCATGTACTATATAGCATATATTATATAAACAACAATATAAAGTTTAATACTTTACTAATGAATTATGAGATTACAAATGTGCTTTTCTATTGAAATGCTTGACATTTATATTTCCTGTGTATATTTGGAAAAAATATTGACTTGTTTATGTTGCTCCTGCTTCTGTTCTTAAAAAGTACAGATATATCATATACAAAACACAAAACATAAAATACAATTAAATATGTTGCATAATGCAAGAATGCACAATCTGTAGCCTCAGGATGGCTTTCTGCTTTTACAAAGTCTTGAGTATTGCTCCCAGACAGGAAGATAAAAGCTTATTACATAATGAAAATAAACTTGCCAAAAATACACACAAAAAATACACACAAAAAACACACACACATACACACACACACACACACACACACACACACACACACACACACACACAGAGAGAGAGATTATTATGATAAATACACCTTTGACCATGCTGTTACAAACACAGTCCTACCTTTTGAACACAGACATTCTTGATTCCAGTGCTCACTTTGCAACTCTTACATAGGGAAGGGAATGGCTTCTGTTCATCACACTACTTTAACAGAACATCATGAAACCTCATCAAAGCAAAATGCTCCTTTAAAGGTCTTGGCAACATATGCCTATGTTTCTGGCTTATAATGTCAAGAGCCAAATGATAGAGCTCTTGACATTTGTGCTCTTCTACAAATATCAGTGAAAATGCATAAGGTAATTCAAATTATATTACATTCCGCATTGCTTTGCTTTGCTGTGTTTGCCAATCCTCTCAGGCTTTATAAGGTGCATAGCAACATGTGCACAGGAAAATGGCATTCACATATATTTATGGCCTGTTCTTTAGTCTTTTAATTGGCCAATATAAATATAAACAGTAGGCCATTTTTACTGAATGAAGTTAGCGGCTGTTATTTGATCAGAACTCCTGATGGAGCAGAATAATTGAAAGGCCTTGGTATTAAATATACAAAAATGTAAAAAGGATCTGTTCATGTGAGTTACTGTGAAAGGAATTAAATTCTTGCTTCAATTTCTATGGACCTTTTACTTCTATAAAAACTTTCATTCAGGTTTCTCACTTAACATTGAGATCAAAATATTTTCAAGGCTTGAAATATTTCAAGACAAGGAAATACTTCTCAGAAGCTAACTGGGAAATACTTCTAAATAGTGGTATAACTGTACCAAATTGGCAAGAACAATAAAAACTGGGCAAAAGATAAAGTTAACAAAAAGGAGACTGTAATGCGGAGTTCGATCATTGTGAACCAAGTCAATAGTAAGATAATTGCTGTTAGATTCCACTGAAATAATTTGGGGGAAAAAGACAGTCATGTTTTAATTTTACCTTTACTAATTCCAGTGAGAATTAGGAACATGTATTATATAATCCAAACAAAAAAAATGACTAAATTTAAGATAGATTCTCTTGACAAAAAATATCTTCCCATTTTCAGATTAAGATGAGAGAGGAGATAAATCTAAGTAAACTAAAAAGATTATATTATTTATCCAAATATGTTATTGGGTAAATAAAATAACTTCATTAGGATCTAAATTCATGCTTGCTTATGTTTATTGTTTCCTCTACCTCTACATGTCTTCTACATATCCAACTTCAGCTGAATAATTACAGTTAAATTGTAATTAACTGCATATTTATTTATTTATCAGTCCAAGTAACTTGGAGCAAAAGAGAATAACAGTTAAATTTTATACAGTTGCAGCTAAATTAAAAAGTTATATGGAAAACATGATAGGTTAGATATAGTAAATACACAATAAGCTTTTGATTCAACACTGTTTTTTCCATTTTATGAATATTGAGTCATGTAGTTTTCTTTAAAAATCTATTTTGGAGATCTGAAGAGTTCTCCCAAATAGATTAGGCTGACAACTGAAATCAGAAAAAACAAAAATAAATGAAGATTGTCTCTTAATCCTAAAAGTGGAATGTTTCTAATTAGAACTCTAGTTAGATTAGTCATATCACTTGAATAAAAAATCTAGATAATTAAAGCACCTCCAGCATGCAAAATGTTTAAAATACTGTATAAAAATGCACAACATAATTTTAATTTTTTTAACAAGAAAATATATGAGACTTTCAGGAACAGTTCAGTTAATTGATGAGACAAACATATCAAGGAAATAATTATTCCTGTGATAATAATTAAAATCAGTTTGAAAACATCAATTGATTTCAAATAATTGTTCCTGTTTGATTTGAATTGGTTTAGAAAATCAATCCTATTTCATCTAGCGATTTGAATCAAACAATCCACTTCGCCTAATTCAGTTTGGATTTCCAAGATGTTTCACAAAAAGGTTTTCTTAGCCACCATAGAAGCAGTGATGGGTTTCCAAATTTTTTCCTACTGGTTCTGAGAGCGCACCTCAGTTTTAATCAGAGATTAACTCATTCCTTCCTGAGTCAGGTATAAGGGAAAACTATTGTTATTAAAGAATCTTGGAATTTTTTTAAAAAAATTAAGGCAATTCAGATGCTTCTGTGCATGTAAATAAATTTATGTTAGCAAATTGAACTGGATCAATTATCTGAACTGAATTGATGATTTGAACTGAATTTGTCTGAATTACACTGAGATAATTACTACTTTATTATGCTTATTTCATCATATAACTGAACTCTTCCTAAAAGTCTCTTATATTTGCTTATGAAAAAAACCCTGAAGAATAATTCCCCATGTCTCAGAGCTCTGAATTTTAGACTGCTCTACATAGGAATATGTTGTCCATTTTTCATGCAAACAAAAGTAAGAATATTAATAAACACAAAGAGGCAGTAAACACCCATCCATAATTTATTTCTTCCCCCCACATCTCAATTCTTTCAATCAAGCAATCTGTTACTATGAAATACCAATCCCATCAGGTAGATCAAATGGGGAATCAATTCCACAGTAAGGCTAAAACTATTTTTATTGGGAGTGGTTATAATAATAGAATATTGCAAGTGTTTGTGCTGCATCTCCTGTTCTCATATTCGTGTGAATTAAGGAAGTGTCTGAACTTCTCTTTTCTGCTTGTTTGGTATTTTTGTTTTCCCCTTGTCAATCTGCTAACAGATTTTACCTATCTACATCAAAGGCATATTTATATTTAATATTTGGGAAGATGGAGTCTGAGTTAAACCCACACAATGGATGTGGGGCAGTGGTGGGATTCAAATTTTTTTAATACAGGTTTTGTGGGCATGGCTTGGTGGGCGTAGCAGGGAAGGATACTGTAAAATCTCCAGTCAGAGGTGGGATTTGTCAGTTCTCCAAACTACTCAAAATTTCCGCTACCAGTTCTTTAGAACCAGTCAGAACCTGCTGAATACTACCTCTGATGTGCGGAATAGGGAACATCTATCAGGAAAAAATAGCTTTTTAAAATTCCAACTTGGATGATAGCAGTAAGGCAGATGTCCTGAGATTAATAATGGCCTAATTTGGGTCTGTTTTCTGGTTTAATCTTGTTAGTTTTGAGGAATTGAACATTATACTCATGTATAATGAGTATAATTCCTCCATTATATTCATGCCCTCCTGGATGGCTAAGACCACCTGGGAGATGATATTTAGCTAGGTTCAGGCAGTAGTGGATTTTCCTTGAATGATGGAGTGGTCCCAGTAATGCTAAAGGAGGCAGTAGTCACTTTTTGTTTAAAAAATTGTTGCTGGACCTTATTGCATTGGAAAAACTTCTGTCTTGTTTCTAACATTTTCTTGAGAAGATTGTTGAAAACATGGTACACAGCAGGCCATGGAAGAAATGAATTATTTAGAATCTGTCAGAGTATATTCATTAACTGGCGGAGACATGGTTAATGAGGTCAACAAGTGAGTAAGTATGGCAACAGTAAGTATGGCCAATGGGAGCTGACAGCCTGGGTGTGCTTTGGCTCTGTGTGTCTTGCTGAGAATTGAAACTGAAACTGATATCTGTTCTGAGCCCTCTTAGCTGCTGCTTGTGTTTTTGCTTATGTTATGTTGAAAGAATTTACAAACTTTAGTGATATTTACTGTTTATAAAGAATGATCCTGCTGAATCAGTCACCTGTGTGTTTTCTGGACTTGAATTTCTGCTGCAAACTCTAACTCATTACTTTAATCAAACACCAATTAATTCATTACCTCAAAACTTACAACTTTTCTACCTAATTACCTGTATCAATGATTAGATAATCAATTTCTATAAAATAATTTATTAATGGTTTAATTGATTTATTGTTTTAATTGATTAGTGTGATTAGAATGTTTAGTGCAAATGGTGTGATTACTGATTAGTTTAAAAGATCAAGATTCATGTAATTTAATTGATTAGTAAAATTAGTGATTTAGTGAATTTAATTGAACAGTGTGATTAATGATTCATGTAAATAATTGATTAGGCTGATTGTTGCTTAGCAAAATTATTTGACTAGAGAAATTATTGCAATTGATTGATTGGTGTGATGTTGGCTATATTGATTACCCAAAATTGTTTCATGAAGTAATTTAATCAACGTACATCTTAACAAACTTACCATGCCAAGAAAAAAATCCAATGCCAAACTACAACCTAAAGAGAAAGTAATCCCCACCAATGAACCACAAGACTCCTGCACATGCCTTAAATGCTATAAAACTCTAAAGTATAATGAAAATTCCATCAAATGTTCTCTATGTAACAAATACGCTCATCATGACTGCTTGGGATTACCCGAGCAAATAATTCAATACTTAGAATCATCCAATGAGTTTCCATATCTCTGCAAATCATGCAGACCCAAACCGGATCTGTTTGAAAGAGTTGATACCATAGAAATACAAATAACATCCCTTGACACCATAGTAGCATCCCTGGACGCTTTAAAAGAAAAATTATGCAACCTTGAAAAAAAAAGACACAACGCAAAAAGCTGAACATCCAATAGCTACAAACCACATCTCTACCCAACAACCACAACCCAATCCATAAAAAAACATAAATTAGACAAATAATGATATCCCAATTCTCATCAGAGAAGCATGAATGGAAACGTCCAAATGCCATCTTATTTGGTCTAGAGGACATCAATGACAATGATGATATCACAACTGTCCGAAACATCATCAGTGATTATCAAGCATCAAACATCTCTCCTGATGAAATACTTGACATTTCCCGCATTGGCCGAGAGCTCAAAAACAGAGACAGCTCTGTGGCCCCATGCTTCTGCAAGGTCATTTGCAAAAATGAATCAAGCAAATGTAAATTCATTTATACTATAAATTCACTTGCCAAAGCAATATCAAACATAAGAACCTCGTTCTTGCCCTGACCTAACCATACAGCAATGTGCCCGCTCCCATGTACTCCACACAGAACTCAAAAAGCGTCTAGACAATGGAGAGAAGGACCTGTACATTGACTACCATGCTGACTGTATGAAAAGTAAATCACACAACCTGCAACTCAGCTTCAACCTTCAACCACAACCCTACCTCAACCAATCCACCATCACCTAGGCACACACACCCCTAACAACCTCAATTCCAACTACTGCTGGCCTTAAATGCAAGCTACTCGATGCAAGAAGCCTTGTGAATAAAATACCTGAATTTCTCCTCTTAATAAATATGGCTAAATTTGACATAATATTTGTCTGTGAAACATGGCTCAACACATCTCTCCCTGACTCCATTACCACAGTAAGAAACTATCATGTTTACCGATCAGATCGTGAAATTTGTAGAGGAGGTGGTGTTGATATCTTCTATAAAAAGTCCTTACATCTAAAAAACATCCAAGTTACCCAGGAGCTTGCTCTTCCTGAAACCATCATTTGTGAACTATCCTTAAATATCACATTTCGATTCTTACTATGTTACAGAGCACCTGATTATGACATTGAACATGTAAACAAGCTAAATTCACCACTAACATGGGCAACATCCTGCTCACACACTTTTATCTTTCTTGGTGACTTCAATCTACCTCATATTAACTGGACCCTAAATGAATGTACAACTGAACCCATACATGCAACCTTCTACAATGCTGTTACAAATCTGGGACTGGAACAACTAGTAACCAACAATACTAGACTTAACAACTGCTTTGATCTCATCTTCTGCAATAGTTAGAATTTAATCTCTATTCACTGGATGCAATACCGTTGAAGACCATGACAACATATTTTTACTTGAAGTCAAAAGAGTCATCAAAATATATGTACCAATAACAACTCCCCCCCCCCAAAAAAAATAAACCCAGATTACCCATAACAATAAGGAAACTTCAATCCAAAAAGAGATGACTCTGGAGGAAAAACAAAACTGGTCACGTTGCCAATTTCAAAAGCTGACACAAAAATTTATGCCACCAGATAAAGACTTAATGCACCAATTATCACATTAAACAAGAGGAAAACCTTCTATGCACCAATTCCACACACGCTTTCTACAATTTGATAAACAACAAACTAAAAGACTCAAGGTCCATCCCATCCCTGATAGGACCTAATGGTAAAGACTACAACAACGACACCATTAAAGCCAACATCTTTAATACATTCTTTGGCTCAGTATTTGTAAACAGCAATGGATCATGCACAGTATTTCCCAGCAGAACCACAGAAAACTACAATGATCTAATACATATCGATTTTACAGAAGACAATGTTGAAAAAGCACTACGCAATCTAAAACCATCTCTGTCTATTGGACCGGATGGAATATGTGCCTACTTCTTTAAAAAGCTATCCACTGCCATAGCAGCACCTCTAAACATAATCTTTGAAAAATCTTTCAGGACCAGCTCTTTGCCTAACCTATGGCCCCAATACGGTCATCTCCATCTTCAAAAAGGGAGACCCCAGCCTAGTTGAAAATTACAGAACAATCTCCTTATGCTGCGTCACCTGTAAAGTCATGGAATCAATTAATAACCAAACCGTTGTCCTCCACTTAGAGACAAACAACCTACTCTCTAATAAACAATTTGGTTTCAGAAAAAAACTATCGTGTAATCTGTAACTCTTACACTGCAAAAACATATGGACTACACCAACTCAATCAGGGCAAATCAATAGACACAATCTACACAGACTTCTGTAAAGCCTTTGATTCAGTGGTACACAACAAACCACTCCTAACACTAAAATCTTATGGTATCTCTGGACAACTGCATAACTGGATAGAAGCATTCCTGTCAAACAGACAACAAATGGTCAAAATTGGGAGCATTCCGATCAAATTCTGTACCTGTCAACAGTGGTGTCCCCCAAGGCAGTGTTCTAGGACCAACTCTCTTCATACTCTACATAAATGATCTCTGTGATCATATTAAGAGCAACTGCATTCTCTTTGCTGATGATATAAAGCTATTCAACACCACAGACAATACTACTATCCTCCAAAAAGACTTGACAATGTATCAGAATGGTCAATCAAATGGCAACTTCAAATCTCAACAAATAAATGCTCTGTCTTATATATTGGCAGAAAAAAATCAGAAAATAAAATACAAACTAAATAGTCAAGACCTTGTTGAGGATCCAAACTTTGTCAAGGACTTTGGAGTACTCATCTCAAATGATCTAAGTGCTAGAGCCCATTGTAACTACATAGCCAAAAAGGCATTAAAAGTTGTTAACCTAATCCTACGTAGCTTTTTCTCTGGTAATATCACACTACTAACTAAAGCATACAAAACATTTGCTAGACCAATACTCGAATACAGTTCATCAGTCTGGAACCCATATTACGTATCTGATATTTGCACAGTTGAGAAAGTCCAGAAATATTTCACAAGAAGAGTTCTCCACTCCTCTACTCATTGCAGAATACTGTCAGCCTCAAGATATTTTCCACTGTTGCTTCTCTGCTGCTACGCAATTTTTACTTCTTTCGGCTGTCATGACAACGGTGGGAGGGGGGACCTTGGAGGGGAAGAAGGCTGGAGGTGTTTTGCATTCCTTTGCTGGGTTAGCAAGGGGAGGGGGGATTCTTTTCTTTAACTTTCCATTTCTTGGCTAGCCTCTGTCCTCTTTTGCGCAACTGCGAACTTTTATCAAAATATGTCAAGGCCAATTGACAAGAAGCCTCATCACCACCTGGAGATGACCACATGATCATATTCAGAAGTTTTAATTGGAAGAATCATTTGAACTTTGGGGGTGGGTGGGAGCAATTCTATTTCTTTGTAAGTGTGTTCTACCCGCCAATTTCTCAGTTTCGGAATTGGATTTGTAGTTTCCACTTTATTTTCCAGTAAAAGGATAACTTTGCTCTATACCATGGAGTCTGAGTATTTCTTTCTTGGGATCTAAAGGGAGCACAGACTGACATTATTCTGAAACTCCCACATCAACCCACCTGGAGAAAACAGCAACTTTTCTTCCGAGGGGGTTTCATCTCATGTCATCTCCAGCCAGCGATGAAGAGGACCAGGGAGCTGCGGGGGGGGGGCAGCCGATGCTGCTACCGGAGACATCGGTGACTGACCTGCTGGCCGACTTGACTCTGGAAGAAACACCAGCCAAGATGCCCAGATGGTCCTTGGGGGTTGGGTGGAGAGACTTTGAAGACCCCCCCTCCTCCCAGGATCACTGTAAAACGAAAAGGTGCGAGGGAACGGCTGTGGCAGAAGGGGGAGGAGATGGAATGCAGGCTGGATCAAGCCGGGAAATTCCTTATGGATGTTTCTGAGAAGCCCGGCACGGCTCAAAGGTATGAGGGGGAAGACGGAGGTCAGCCCGGGGAAGTCAAGCTATCCCTACCCCCTTTGCCCAGCCTACACCAGCGCAGCCGCCTGCCGCTGCCCAGGGAGCCCCAGCAATAGGTGTGGTTTCTGGAAGATGCCACCTGCCCCCCCCCAGATGTGAAGTTTGGAGGAAATCCCAGAAATTTGGGAGTTTTCCTGGTACAAGTCGGGAGCTATATGGCAGAATTTGAACGGGAGTTCACCTCTGAAGCAGCCAAAGTGAGATGTGTTACCAGAATCCTGGAAGGGATGGCAGCAGACTGGGTGGTGACTTTGTATAATGATAACTCCCCCCAACTGCAAAACCTCAATGTTTTCATGACTGCACTGAGGAGAAGGTTTGAGGACCCTCTGGCAGAGAGAAAGGCCAAGATCTGAATGAAGACCCTAGTCCAAGGGGGGAGATCGGTGGCAGACTACACCCAAGAATTCAGGCAGCTGGCATACCACATCCGAGGTTGGTCCCAGGGGGCCCTGGTAGAAGCCTACAAAGATGGCTTAAATGAAGATGTATACCACATGTGCCTCTCCAGAAGGGACCCAGGTGATTTACAGTCATGGTACTTGCTGGCGGAAGAGGTGGACATTGATCTAGCCCGAACGCAGAGGAGGTCTCGCTTGGAGAAAACCGCTCCCCCCCACATCTCCGAGAGACCTCAACCCCCCAAACGGGAGGGATGGCAGCAAGAGCCAAGACCACGGCATGTTTCCATTGTGGGAAGGAGGGCCACCGGATGGCGGATTGCCGGGTCAAAACGAACCCACCGAAAGCGTGGGGCCCAGGGAGGAAGCCCGAAAACTTCTCAACCAAGCCTTGCAAGACTGGGCTGAAGACAAGAGAGGTTGTAGAGGTCACCCTTTCGGCAGAAGAGGAGCTGGGACCTCCAACCCCACTCGACGAGAGCGAGACCGACTCGGGAGATGACGTCCCGGTAAGTCCTAACCAAGGGCCCATGACCATCCCAATAAAGTTGAGGCAGCCCACTTCTGGGATGGAGGGAGAGATGTTGGCCTTATTGGACTCGGGGTGCACGAGGTGTGTAATTAACATGAAAGTAGTTAAGGGTATGGGCATCGGACTGAGAACTTTAAGAACACCCATATCTTTCTGCCAACTGGATGGATCTGTGGCGGGAGGTTGCCCCGCACGTTTTATAACAGAACCCCTAGAAATGACCATGGGAAACCACCATGAGACCCTGTGTTTTATTGTGGCCCCTGGGATGGAACAGCCTCTAATATTGGGATTACCCTGGCTTCGGAAGTGGAATCCTCATGTGAACTGGAGAGAGGGGTGGATACGCATCCGCACCGATCGGCCACCGGAAGGGGAGGAGCAACCCTATCCGGAAGGGGAGGAGAAATCCCATCCGAAGCCCCAGGTTCCCGCTGAGACAGCTTCTACAGGTTCTACTGTTTGAAGAGTAAGTAATAGCCAAAATCAGGAGGGCTTTTGGATTTATCTTGTGTACCAATTGTACCTTTTCCTAGATCACTGCTTATAATCATTCATGTCTTGATCATTTTCTGAACTAATTACTACAATATTCAATATATGGGACTGAAAACCACTCAGAAACTGCAGCTGGTCTAGAATGCAGCACTGTGGTCAATTAGAACACACTTTGGTACCTCCACATTATTCACTGCTCTGTGACCTACACTGGTTCCTACAAAGCTTCTGAGTGCAATTCAAAGTACTGATAACTATCACTAAAGCCCATCATGGCTGGCTATTTATGAAGAAATTACTTTGTTGTTGCCTGGTTTTGTAAAGGTCTACTTTGGATCTTGTCTATTAAGGAGATCTATCTGGTGAGACCCAGAAAATAACCCTTTCAAATAGTATCTCTATTGCAGTGCTATCCCTCATTTAGCTGTTATCCTATTGACATTTTGTAAATCCTGAATGTTGTCCTAGCATGGGGCCTGTAAATTGGGTGAGCCCATAGTTGTGATTTTCTTAAACTTGACTGTGACTATGTGCTTAAATTGATTGCCCTAGGGTGCCTCTATCTTATTGTTGTGTCACTTTTTTATTGACAGTATTTCACATCTTTGGAATTATTTCTGTGTTCACTGCCCAGAGTCATGATTGTGAAATTGGTGGCTATATTAAATAAATAAGTCAAATGCTTTTATGCTATTTCAATCTCTCAACTCTTAAGTGGCTCACAAGCAGGTTTTATCTGTGGATTTACCAGTTGAAATGTTTGGAAAATCTTTTATGTCAGTTCCATGAAAATAAAGGTAGAAATAAGTAATAGGGAGAATATTAGGAGATATAATTTTTATATAACAGAATATAAGTAATAATTTGATGAAAAAGATCAGAGGTGGAAAGATGGTGTTACGAGGTATGTTTATAATATCATTCGTATTAAAATGGAACATTGAAATATTGAATAACTACTCTAAAACAACCATGTATATTATAATACTAGAATTATATAAGTTTGATTAATATAAGAACTATTATGATTATAATTATTGATGTTTGTATCAAAATGAATTATATCCAGGGGCCACACTATTCATATATTGAAATTGATTTATACCTAAAAATAAAAATCTAATAAAACTTTATAAAAATGTATGCAAATTATATAAAATTAGATGGATAGTTAAATAGCAAACAATTTTGCTAAGTTAGAAAAGGGGGTGAAAATCACACAATGAAATCCAACAGAGATACAGGTGATATTCTTCATTTAAGAAACAAAAATCAAACATATAGCTATAGGATTGGAACTGATAATGAAAAAAAGGTCTTGAAAGAATATTTAACTGCAAACTGAATTTGAGTTAGCAATATAATGTGGCTGCAAAGAAGAAAAATGTCATAGCCTCCTGTATCAAGAGAAGACTTATTTTAAAAATAGTTAGAAATAATAGTTTTTTTCTTGTTCATTTTGCTTTCATCAGATTCCAGTCTGAGTATGTGTCCAATACCATGTAACATATTTTAAGAAGGGTGTAAAGAAACAACAGTTTAGAGAAGGACATTGAAGATTATCAAGATAGCAGGAACTACATCCTATGGAGAGAATGTACTGGGCATGCTCAGTCCTCAGAAGAAAAGATTATCAAGCTATATAGTTTTATTATTGTTCAGTTGCTATGTCATGTCCCACTCTTTGTGACCTCGGGCTCTCACTGTCTCCCAGAGCTTGCTTAGATTCATGTTTATTGCATCTATGACACTATCTAACTATCTTTTCCTCTGTTGTCTTCTTCTCCTTTTGCCAACATCAGGGTCTTTTTCAATGAGGGATACAGTAATACTCTTCAAATACTTGAATGCATATCACACAGAAGAAATAAAGTTCTAATATGTTTTATCATTCCAGAAGATAAGGCATGTAATAATGATTTTAGTTTTTAGTAGATTCCAGTTAAATGGGAGAAAAAACTTTTTAGGACTTCAGCAATAAAACCCATTACCCAGATGGATTCTTCATTGCTAGAAGTGTTCAAGTTATCTGCTAGGGATGCTGGATTTCTGTTTTGAATAGAAGTTGGATTGCATGATTTCAATATACCTCCAAATTCTATAACACTATGAACTGGAACTCCCTGTATTCTTCACTAATTATCATACTGAGCTGTTTGGAGCTGAGTTTAGCTACTGATTCTCTATTTCTTAGTAGAATTAATACTATTGTGTCTAAACAGATATAGGATAGCATTTTTTTAAAAAAAATCTAAGGTAGAAATAATGTAGGAATATAATACACTAAAGAAGTCCCTGCCTCTAAAGGAAAAAGAGCCATTACTGAGAGAAGCACTTTCTATTAAATGAAGAAGCACCTCAAATACAACCCATTATAATTGTTATTTACACAAATAATTACATTAATGAAAAGAAAACCTGCTTCTGTTTACTTGAAAGTAGTTTAATGTTTGCAAACCAAATCCTCCATTTAAAATGTCAGAAAAACAAAACCATATGCTTTCTTGTGAAAAAGATTTAAATGTGAAAAGAAACAAAAGGGATCCGAATTACTACATCTGAGATCAAATAAATGACTAATGCCTACAGTTCTTCAGGCAAGCTTATTATCACAATGCAATTTTTTTTGTTCTTTAAAAAAAAAAAAAAAGAATGCCATTAGCACCCCATCTAGTTTGCAAACTCTACCCATTCAATCTCCTAGAAATTCCCTCGGCAAAACACTTTAAGGGAAGAATAGGCTTTGCTGCATAATCTATTCTGTTTACTGTGAACAGAAGAAACAAAATAAACCACTTCATTTTGAGAGATGTCCTTGAGCTGAGCAAGGACATATGTTGCAAAGATGTATTCAAAGCTATAAACAGAATATTTAACCTGGAGCGTGAAAGAATGAACAGTCATTCATTGCATTCATTGCTTATGCTGTCAAACTCCAGTTCAGGCAATCTGCCCTCTCCTTCTGTGTTGAGGACTTCCTCTAACAGTTTATCCTGTAACTGTTTTGAAATTATGCAACTGGAATAGGGCTGGATACAAACACTGAAACCAGGGAATTTTACAGGCATGCCTCTGATGGTACTTAATGAAGCTCTGAAAGTTCTGAAAGACATCTGATTTCAGTACTTAGAAGAAGATACTTAATCTTCAAGGTGAATCTATGATGCCAAACAGAAAAAAAATCTGATATTTGGTGTGATTCTTTGATTGTACTTTACCAAACATCAAGAGTATCTTAATGTGAAGTTTGCTGTCACTTCAAAATACATGCATGACAAGAGACAAATATGTATGTATGTATGTATGTATGTATGTATGTATGTATGTATGTATGGATGGATGGATGAATGGATGGATGGATTCAAAATTTAATTTGTACCACACTTTGCTTTGAAATAATTCATAATGATAAAGAAAAGGTAATAAAAGGAGCAAGTGAAATAATTTGTACCAAATTAAGCTGTCAGCAAAACAAAATCATAAGAAGTACAAAATTTAGCCTTTCAACAATTAAAAACAAACATTCCTATGAACGGCAAGAGCAATAGGCTAAAATGTCCCAAGGTGCTTTTTTAAAAAGACTTTCTTGTTTTTCTTTGAAGGCATTTCACTTGTCATCCAAGAAGCTTCTTCAGCTTTGACTGGATGGTGGGGAAGATATAAAACAGCTCTTGGATGAGAAGCAAGAAAAACAAGAAAGTCTAGTTGCCTCTTGAAAAAGCACCTTGGGACAACCATGACCTGGATGACGGAGAATATTCATAGACATTTAAATCTTCTATTTAAATGAATAGGAGTCCCTCTGTGAGGGTGATGGGTGGTTTTTAAATATGACATATCAATAAATAGATTTTTGTATGGAAAATTTATTATGGATCTAAGAGCAGTGTATCTTATTTCCCATACACTGCTACATGCTGATCACTATGGAGTATGAATTTGTTTTTGTTGATTATTCTGTGTTAGAAATAGGACTACGTGAGGAACAATTGTACCATAACAATGCAATTGCACTACATTCCTTCCTTTCTTTCTTTTGGAAGATATTTAGGCCTATTATTGAATCTTGTAGACTCATTTTAGTAAATATAGTAAAACACTTTATTAACAAAAAGAAGCTGTCTTACACAATCTCAGGTAGCAGCATTCATACTAGTAATGAAAAGATTTTGAAGCATTCTCAGTGAACAAATAGTATTTACTTCAATAATTTATATATTTAGTATTGTATTTATCTGGATTCAGCTTGCCAGGTTGTGAAGAGAATTTTAGCATACCCCTTGTCTCTTTCCTTTTGTGTCCTAGGTGTGGGATCTTAGGTAGATATTTTTTTTAAACAAAGTCTCTACCATTTAAAAGTGTCTTCAAGTTTTATCTATCAAGTTTTATAGGGTTCACATAAAACAAGTGAATTTAAGAAATATACGCAATGTGCACAGTTCAAGAGAACCAAATGTGTAAGTGCCTGTCTAATATATTTACTGAAATTAAAAAGATATATCATGAAGAACATTTACCCAAGGTCCTAGTTTAAAGATTTCATAGAGTAATTTCACCTAGATCCAGATTTTCAAGTAAATTTCCAGAAACATATTTTGCCATGTGGTATAAACTTGCCCTTTGGTCTAAACTATATGGATTATGATCACATTTATGATGTGATACAAACTGTGCCAGCAGAGATGGCAAAACTTCAGTCTCCAGATACTCCTAGATTACAGTTCAAGCATTCCAGTTTGTTGAATTCCAATGATACCTGGAATGTTGATGGTTTCCCATCCCTGGTCACACTTAATGAATATTCAATGTCCTAGTGCCTTCTACTGATTAACAAATGATTGCACATGATTCTTTGGATACAGGTGAAAGAAAGAAATGCAGTAGGTTGGTTTTACTAGTATACTTTTTTTTTTTTTTTTTTACGAGTGAGCATAAGAAGAGAATCAATTCTTTCCTTTTGGAGAATCTGCAACTTTTGGACAAACAAATGAAGAATTAGGTGAAGATGTCACAAATCAGTATAAAAGGTTGAAAAAAAGTAGGCAGAAAAGTAATGACAGGACAGAGAACATGGAAGATTTGAAAGGGCATAAGTGATGAGAAGAGGGCGAAGAAGAAGAAAGGCTACAACTAGAGACTGTGAAGGTAGGAGAAACTATAGGTAAGCATACAAATAGAGTGTATGCAAACATAGCAAGTCTAGTGGGCAATGTTCAGGAACAAGTAATTGAGGCAGTATCAATGATTGCACTAAGCTTCATGAAGTCTATTCCCTCCTAAAATAAAGCAACAATATATTTTCCTACATCTCCTTACTCTTCTCCAAAAATCTCCTTTTTGTTGTATTTCCCAAGGTTTGTACCACGCCAATATGGAAAAGAATTGTCTTGGTAGTTAAGTCAAAATTGTAAAATAGCTTTCCTTCAAATTGTCTTTATCAACAATGTCATATTTTAAATATTTCCATTTTGTTTATGTCATTAATTTGAAACATAGATGACTTAATGTTAGATTTGTTGTAATGTGCATAGAAAGCAATGTTTTTCTCTCCTTACAGAAGGAGGAGAAAATTAAAGTAGAAATCAAATGATTGAAGTAGCTAACTGGTCCACATACTTGCTGCTCATCTGCCAATAAGCTGGTTCAATTTTTTTCACATGAAGTCACATGGAATGGAGTTTGACTTAAAGACAGCTTTGCCACATGAAGATGATGATCCCCATGGTTCCTTGGAAGGCAGCTGAAATGTCCTCAGATGACCTTTCCCCTTGAAAGAATCCTAAGAGTTGGCGGACAAGGTTAGTTCAAATTGAGAAATCATAGCTGATCCACAAATAAATTAGCTCACCTCTCATATGTAGCCAATGCAGAGAGATGTGATGCTATTTTCAATCTGTTGTCTTGTGGAAATGTCATTTTTCACCTGTTAAATATTGATGTACAGTAATTATTCAGACATTTTGATTAGATTCTCTCTTTGATATGTTTCAGTTTCTGGTTGCAGTTCTTTTTCCAGATTGCTTGTCTCTTGTTCTATTCAAAAGGATTCACATAACCAGATGTGAACAGAATTGCAGCCCTTGTAAGAAAAATGGGAACTAAAACATGAAAATAAGAACAACAATAATAAATCTCAATGGTAACTCTGGTAAAATTAAAAGCACAATAACCTGTGCCACGAAGAAATGTATACAGATTATCAGTTTCAACAAAGATGAAAAATGCAGGGACAATAATAAAATGCAGCCTATTACATTGAACTAAGTCTGGGCTGGTTAACTACTATTTTTGAAGGAAGGATTCCCTCTAACTAATTCATGTTTCTCAACCTTAATAACCAACCTAACGTTCTGACTGGGGAATTCTGGGAACTGAAGTCCACAAATATTAAAATTTCCAAGGTTGAGAAACACTGCATTAAACACCGTGAGGCTTCTTTCTGAATAATTTACAGATTTATACTATGAAGCAATGACTTTCTAGAAAGCATTCTCTGTTGCATTTATTTACATTTCCTTTTATTTTGTTTTATAGAGTACTGACCAAGGCAGAAACAGATGATTTGCAAAATAAAAAAATCATTGTATGTAACATAGTAGAAAAATCTGGTGGAGTTATACTTTCAGAAAGAAGATTTCAAGTGATAAGATGTCAAGCTATATTACAATAAATAGATGCCACGTGCAATACTTTTATTCAGGATGTTAGCCACTGAACAAGACAATTTTTATTATACTAATATAATGTCTCCCCCTCCCCCCCATATTTTAAATACCCTTCATATAACACTATGTGTTGTGTATGCAATATAATTAATAAAGTGTGAGCTTGGAGTAAGCGCAGGGTTCTGGCCCTGCACTTCTGATTGGCTGTTAAGTGGCTGGACCGGATTGCCCCTTTCCGGGGAATCCGATTGGCCCTTAACAGAGAGTTCTTATTAGTTATAAAAGCTAGCGTTCCTAGCTTGTTGTTGGTTGGACGTTATGAGGTTTGCCTATATAAGGCGGGTTTTGCTGATGTTAAATGAGCAAGTCACGATGTAAATAAAGAGCTGAAGTTCACCGTTCAGAAACTTGTCTCCATTCTTTCTCGCCCATGCTCAAACTTAACACTGGCGATGAGGATGGGCTATGGAGACATCTGAACCAACGAAACTTCGAAGAACACTGAGCACGTGACAGACGACACCAACAATGGAACCATGTCCGGCGGCATTGTACCACCCGCTCTGTTCGATCCAACCCAAGAGGACTGGGAGTCCTACATAGATCGCTTCCAAATGTTCCTAGAGACGAACAATTTAAAGGACGCCATACCAGGAAAGAAATGGGCGGTGTTCCTGACGCATTGCGGTCCAACCGTATTTAAAATGGCTAAAGCACTAGCCAAACCCCGAGAAATGAAGGCCATGGATTCGGACGACCTCGAACCTATCCTGCGAGACCACTACGCTCCGACCGTGCCTACGCTCATGAGACACCACGAGTTTTATCAAAGAAGCCAGCGAAAAGGAGAAAGCGTGGCCGACTTCATAGCAGACCTCGGAAATTTGGGAGGCCTCTGCGGATTCACCGATCTAGAAGAAGCACGAAGAGACCGCATAGTTCTGAGAATGGATGCACCAGGCGTCCAAAGCAAGCTGATGACGAAAGGTGACATCAGCCTTGCCGACGCCATTGCCGATGCTACTGTGGCAGAAGCAACCAAGAAGTCGGCTGAACAACTACGCCGAAACCGCACTCCGGTACCACCACCGGCCAGCGAAATCTCACCTAGTTCAGAAGGGCAGCTCTCGACAATGTACCACGAGGACCTCTCTTCATCATCAGACAGCGACGAAGAAGGGGTCCATTGACTGTGGTCTGACCGGGACCCTCACCCGAAGCCCTTACGCCCTTGCGCTGGCTGTGGAGCCAACCATGCCAGGTCGGAATGCAAATTCCGCGATGCACTCTGCCATGAGTGCGGGAAACGAGGCCACATCGGACGGGTCTGCCGCAGCTTGCCAGGACCCAGCCAGGCCTCAAAAGGGGCTAACTATCGCCAATCGACAGGAAACCGTCCTGTAAGGTGAGAGCCAGTAAACCACTCCTACAGAAATCGAGCTTTGCAGAGAGAAGAGGCTCACCATACTATCACTATCGGTCACGCCTCAGCCTTGGACACTAAGAAAATCCAAGTCACAGTAGCCATTGAGAACCAGCCTTGCCACATGGAGGTTGACTCGGGATCGTCCCTCTCGATGGTGTCATGGAAGACACTCAAGCAACTCATCCCCACAATTCAACGCCAAGATCTCCGTTTCCAACGCCTCATCCTCAAGGACTACCAGGGGAATCAAATCCCCGTCATCGGATCCTGCTGAGTCCGAGTCTCCTTCAAGAAGCACACAGCATACTTACCTTTAATGGTCATCGATAGAGATAGGCCTAGCCTACTGGGCCTCCAATGGTTCGTGCCACTCGGCATTGAAGTGGCCGGTGTAAACCGAGTCGGTGGCTGTGACTGGGAGGAAGACCTTATCTCTGAGTTCAGGGACGTCTTCACGGACAGCTTAGGCGAGTACAAGGGGACCCCAATCTCATTCAGCTTAGATCCAAAAATAGCTCCCATTCGCCTAAAGCCCCGTCGAGTTCTGTTTGCCTTAAAATCGAAAATCGATGAACAACTCGACAAACTGATAGCTCAGGGGGTGTTGGAGCCCATCGATCACTCCCCGTGGAAAACCCCTATTGTAACACCCATTAAGCCAGACGGGTCAATCCGAATTTGTGGGGACTACCGGGCCACTTTGAACCACGCCCTGCAGAAGAACGCATATCCAGTTCCGGTGATGCAGCGCCTCCTCCATTCCCTGGGGGGTGGGAAAGTTTTCGCTAAATTGGATTTAGCTCAAGCATATCAGCAATTACCAGTAGATGAATAAACAGCACAGGCCCAAACTATTGTGACGCACCAAGGTGCCTTTAAATGTACCCGGCTGCAATTCGGAGTAAGTGTAGCCCCGGGGATTTTTCAAAGCCTTTTGGAAAGGTTATTGCAAGTGATTAAGGGCGTGGTCCCCTATTTTGATGATGTATTAATTGCAGCCCCTACAAAAAAAATCTTACAGGACCGGTTAAAATTAGTCCTAAAAAAATTCCAAGAGGCCGGTCTTAAGGTTAAAAAAAAACAAATGTAAATTGTGTACTGACAGTGTTGAGTTTTTAGGGTACCTGATTGATAGCCAGGGCATTCACCCAACCGAAAGTAAATTAAAAGTGATCAAAAACGCTCCCAGGCCAAGAAACAAGGTCGATCTCCAGGCATTCCTTGGCCTCATCAATTTTTATAATGTATTTTTACTGCACAAAGCAACTGTCGCTGAACCGTTACACCGATTGTTAGATAAAAAAGCAATTTGGTTATGGGGTTACCGTGAAGAACAGGCGTTCTGAAATGTTAAAAAACTGCTCACTTCTGACTCTGTACTCATGCAGTATAACGAGACTTTACCGTTAGTTATAACCTGTGATGCATCACCTTTTGGGGTGGGCGCCATTTTGAGCCACGTACTGCCTAATGGGAATGAAGCCCCTGTTGCATATTTTTCAAAGACTCTTTCAAAAACGGAGCGGAACTGTGGACAAATTGATAAAGAAGCCCTCGCAATTGTCTCAGCTGTGAAAAGATTTCAAGAATATGTGTATGGTAGGGTTTTTACTATTGTGACTGACCACAAGCCTCTGTTGGGGATAATAGCCGAAGATAAGCCGACTCCCTACATATTATCTCCTAGGATGACCTGATGGTCAGAATTCTTAGCTGCTTATAACTATCGGCTGCAATACCACCCTGGGAAGGCCATTCCCCACACCGACGCATTGAGCCGAGCACCGCTTCCAGAGACTCTCAACGATCCGGCACCAACGGTAA
The DNA here is from genome assembly GCA_033807585.1 of Hydrophis major. NCBI lineage: Eukaryota > Metazoa > Chordata > Lepidosauria > Squamata > Elapidae > Hydrophis > Hydrophis major. The sequence goes on from CM066329.1 coordinate 323,008,167, forward strand.
CCACGTTGCAAATCGAAGCACTCAACTCGCTGCCACTGACCGCCCAAGATATCGCGAGAGAAACCAAACACGACCACACCCTAGCACGAGTCCTAGGCTGGGTAGAATGCGGATGGCCATTGAACCAGTTATCAGATGACTTCACACCGTTCAAAACTCGACAGACCGAACTCTTCTCCCAGAAAGGCTGTGTCATCTGGGGCAATAGAGTCGTTATTTCAGAATGGCTCCGAAAAGCACTGCTGAGAACTTTGCACGATGGCCACCCTGGCATCGTGTGAATGAAAGCCCTTGCACAAAGCTACGAATGGTGGCCGGGCATTGACAAGCAAATCAAACAGTGGGTTAAAGCTTGTCCCAAATGCCAAGAAGTCAGCAACGCCCCACCAAAAGCCATGCCTACTGAATGGGAGACACCACGTGGACCCTGGTCCCAAATTCACCTTCCTGCTTACCGTAGATGACTACTCCAATTGGCTCGAAATTTATCGCATGACGACTACGACCTCCGAGGCGGTCATTAAGATTCTAAACAGACTCTTTGCAACCCACGGATTACCAGACGTCCTGGTATCCGATAACGGCCCACAATTTACTGCACTAGCATTTGAGCAGTACCTCGCTGACCGCGGCATCCGCCATGCACTCACCTCGCCTGTGCACCCTGCGAGCAATGGCTGAGCAGAACGCATGGTTCATTTTGTGAAGAAAACCTTGCAAAAGGTAGACTACAACAACATTGACGACAAGGTCAACCAAATCCTCTTTTTGCAACACATCACCCCACATAGCGTCACCAACAAAACTCCCGCTGAACTGCTAATGGGACGAAAGCTCTGCTCCCACCTTGACCGGTTGCACCCTGTGTATGAACCAGAGAAACCACTAGGATCCAGCGGCCGCTGTCGCACCTTCCAGGTAGGAGACCTAGTTTATGCAAAAAACCTATCGGGCGACCTGTTGTGGGTGGAAGCAACAGTAGTACGTGTAACTGGCCCTAGATCCTACCTTGTGCAATGCCTTGACGATAAACTTTGGAAACAGCATATCGACCAATTATGGTCGCGGCTTGCAGCGGCCAATTCGCAACTCCCCTATGACCAAACTGTGGGGGGGAGGTACAGAAGAAGATGAAGCCCTAGGAAACCCGTTCGAAGGAAACAACGATTTAATTGAAATTCAGGAAGTGGAGCTGGAGGGAGAAATATCTGCACCTCAGGGAATCGAGGAAAATGTGGGCAACGACGTAGAAGTGAACTCTGAACCAGAGACAGCCCCACTGCCAGACAACGATCTACCTCAGCAAGATTGCAACCAGCCAATACAACGAAAATCAAAGAGACTAAAAAGATAACCGTCCTATTTAAGGGACTATGTAACTGCACCCTGAACTAAGGAACCAGGGGGAAGGGGTGTTGTGTATGCAATATAATTAATAAAGTGTGAGCTTGGAGTAACTGCAGGGTTCTGGCCCTGCACTTCTGATTGGCTGTTAAGTGGCCGGACTGGATTGGTCCGTTCTGGAGAATCCGATTGGACCTTAACAGAGAGTTCTTATTGGTTATAAAAGCTAGCGTTCCTAGTTTGTTGTTGGTTGGACATTACGAGGTTTGCCTATATAAGGCGGGTTTTGCTGATGTTAAATGAGCAAGTCACGATGTAAACAAAGAGCTGAAGTTCACCGTTCAGAAACTTGTCTGCATTCTTTCTCACCCATGCTCAAACTTAACACTATGGAACATTCCCACTGAAGAAATGCAGTGAAATGTATTGCACATGCCGAAGTCCATCCAGACTCATAAAACTTCTTCTTCTACAAGTTAGAGAAGTCTCACGAGAAATTCATCAAAAACCATAACTAATTGGAGGGGTGGAAAATGTATTCTCCAGTGATTAAAACTTCATGCTGACAGCATGAAAGACTGCAAGTAAGGCAATAATATATGTTAAGTTGTAAGCTAAATTTGTTTGTATAGCATAGCACAAAGGGACTAATTAGGTGAAATTTCTTTTTATCTCATGCTATAATAGTCTACATGTCTAACTAGACACTGCTAGCAGTCCAACTATAGGACACAAACCAAAAATTAATTAATCGCAATGTTCATTTCAGTTCCATTACTTAGCAGATTTCAGTAATTCTCTGCAGGCATTGTATTCTCAGGCCATGATGGAGAATAAGAGAGTGGGCTGTGTATAAATGTTTGCAGTTCAGGTGTAGTAACCCTATTAAATCTTGTACATCTTGCTCTGTAATAGAATTGTGAAGTTACAAGGGAACAACGCAATAATCTAGTCCAACCTCTTCAATAAAACCACCTGAGAGGTGATTGTCCAACTTTTTTCTAAAAACATCCAGAAATGGAAAATGCACAACTTTTGAGGATAAACTCTTTCATTGCTAAACAAATCCCACAGTAAGTTTTAGCTTGTATTAAAATGAACTCTGGCCCCTTATTTTTGTTCAAAGCTTTTATGATCATGGAATATGGCATATTTTTATGTGCCTGAGCACTGATATCATATTTTCCCAGATAATGTTCCAAGCAACCCAAAACAATCCAATTAAATGGGCCACAAACCAGAGCTACTTTGCTGTCAAATGGTAGTTTTCAATATTACACAGTCCAGGTTTGGGGTCCATTTAATTTAATTGTGATGACATATAAGAAACAGACAGCATGATTCACTCCAGGACAACCAATAAACAGGAAGACCCAAACCTATTTATCTGGCTATTGGTCTCTTTCTTCCTCTAATGCATGAGCCTGCCTGAGATCTAGCAATCTGCCAGCAACAAAGTCTTTGATTTTATCACTTACAGCTGGAAAGCTCAGCATCATCATTAGCAGCACTTGTCAAATGCAAACAGTGCATGCGCATACCCAAAATTTGCATTTGCTTAGTTGCTACTTGCTTGAGAATGAAAGTGCTTAACATAAAGAACATACAACCGAAGCTATGACTTTTAATTTCCCATAGCTAAGAATTCATAAATAAAACAATAAATTCATTCTACTGTTCAAAAAAATATCCTTCTGGGTTCAGTTCCAAGTGGGGAAAAAGACACTGGAAACATGGAGGATGCTTGGAAGGTTTAATGGTGGACAGGACCACATGGCCTGGAGAGAAGGAAGATCACATGCTTCAAGGTAAGAAGTGATCAAGAAAAAGGACTGAGGTGCTGAGAGTGTCTGGGTTTTATACCCTCTGTTGGGATTTGAATTGGAACTTGTATTCTAATTGGTTGTCAGGCTCCCAGACTCTGTAGACTGTCCTGAGTTCCAGGCTTGGTCTAGCCTTGCTGGGTGATAATACTCTTAAAAGGACTTTTGGCAATTGCTATAGCTTTATCTGGATTTCCTTGTTATGTAAAGTATTCTGGCCCAGGCCTTAAATGGCCCACCCATTAACAAAGGTGGGGGTGAGATTCTGCTTCTGAGGTGAGTTTCTGCTTCTTGAGTTTCTACTCTTTTTAGAGGAAATATTCTGCCTTTTTAATATTTCCTAGGCTATTTCAATTTTCTAGGAGAGGGGTGAGTGCTAACTTCCTATACTACCATGCACAGAAGAAAATGAGAAGAGTTTTGATCATTTCTTTTCTGGATCTATCCTCCAGAATGACTTCTCGATGCAGCTGCATCCCCTTGCCAATAAACCAGGCTAGCTAGGGAGAGGCACAGGTCAAAATTCACCTGCACATGATATGACACAACTTTCTTACTTGTGTCAGACATTAGGATGTATGAGTATAAATGCATCATTTCTGCCATAAATATTGCAATGTAATTTTCATTGTATTGACCTTAATGTGGCTAAAAGTAGATGTCTGTGGTAAAAAGACCAGCAATTTCTGCATCAACGTCTGCACATATATTTAAAAACTCTCTCTCCCTCCATCTCCACATGTCCTCTTCTTTCACCGAGTCTTAAATTGCTGAATAGTCACAGGGATGCAGGCTGGTTTTCTGGAAAGAAAAAGAAAAATTGCATCAAGCACAATTTATAGACAAGCAAGTCAGTTTTAGTATTCAGGATTTTTGGAAAATTTTAAAAATGCTGTTGAAAACAACCTAACTCCAGATAAAACCAGCATGATTTATTCCAAGATTGAGACAGAAATCTTGGAATACTTGTGCTTGTTTGGGGTTCTAAACATTAGTAAATCATACATTTGTGCAAAAATACAAAATGCATAATGTGCAATAAAAACAAACAACTGTAAACATCCCATTAAAACAGCATGTACAACATTAAAATTAAAATGATATGTCTTCATTGCAGATGTAAAACTTCCAGTAATGTTAAATGGAGCTTTATGGGTTGGCATTGGGCAAGAAAAATTCAACCACTTCCCAAACCGCATCTAGGAACTGAAGTTTTCTCTTCTATGCAGCGTTCCTTCTATTCCTTGCTCCTCCTTCTCCCATTTCCCATCCATATGCCTGCCTATCTATCAGAAGCACACATACCCATGTCCCAAAGGTGCCGTTTTTTTAACAAGAGGGAACTGGACTTTCTGATTTTTCTTTGAAGACATTTTGCTTCTCATACAAGAAGCTTCTTCAGCTCTGACTGCATAGTGGGGAATGTAAGGATTTATACTCCTTGCAGACAGCTAGTCATTTGCATTCTTTTAGCAAGTCATTAAGGTCACCTGGAGGTTTATCTGCGTCATCAGGGTTACCTGAATGATGCTTTAACAGCTCACTAAAATGACCAGCTGTCTGCAAGAATATACATTCTTCCATTCCCCACCATCCAGTCAGAGTTGAAGAATTTTCTTGGATGAGAAGCAAAATGTCTTCAAAGAAAAACCAGACAGTCCAATTGCCTCTAGAGGAGAAAAAAAAGGCACCTTTGGGACAACCATGACTTGGATAACTGAGAATCTCTATAGACACAAATAATCCATGCTTTTCTATTCTGTTTCCAAGCCATATTTATAAAAATGTGCACTACTTTCTTCTAAAGGAAGGAAAGTTTAATCTCTCTAGCCCATCTCAAGTCCTTCAGTTCTTCTACATTTAATTTTGAATTCAAGACAAAGTGTCTAAGAACCCCTTTCTTGACAGAAAACCACCCAATTCTGCAGTAAAATTGTAGAAGCTTGCTTGCTGCATTTTGCAACACCTTGTTATTTTTCCAGATATAGTATAATTTTCTTTAGCTTTAAAAAAAGATTTTGTTGCTTTTTGCATGGGAAAAGATTATTTATTTTGGACAACTAAGGAGAGCCATCTTATGTGCTAATTCAGAAGTATATGTTCTAAAGTGTACTGCCAGCTAATGCATTGATGAAGAGGTCTCTCATTCACAAAAGCTTTGTGAATAGCAGGTTTCACATGCTGTACTCAATCATGAGGTGATTTGGTTTTGGCCTAGCAAGATGTGCAAAGCCAGCATATTGCAGACCATCTTGTCAAAATGTTGTGTGAAATATAATACATCAAACAAAGCTAGCAATGCAACTCATTTCTATATGCCACAAACATCTTTCAAGGATAGTTTTCCCCGATGTATGGCATAACATAAATAGGTATCATTTTCCTAACATTGATTTAGCCATAGTGGTTCATTTACTTTTGGTTTAGTGAGAAGTGCAAAGCCAGCCATATTAGTTTGAAGACCATGTTTCATGGCTTAGAGCTAAGGTGTGAACTGGACCACTTTGACTATTTCAACAAATCATGTTGGCCACAATGATATGATTGAACCCAGGCTACAGTTCAGATGCCATAGTGGATTTTATTGTGCTTGCTAAAGACTAGCAAGGCACTCTTCTGGAAATTTGTACATAATAGCCACTTTCTAGCATAGAAAACAAGCTCTGACATTGTTTCCTCATAAATCCTAGCAAGTCTAGTGCAATATAAACCCTAGTTATATATGACACATACAAAGATAGAATCAAATGCCCTAGTATAAGGTTTGCTGGTAATTCAGTTTAAAATGGAATGAGTGAAATCCCCAGTCAAGGTAATTCCTCTTAAATGTCTTGCTTAATAGCATACATGGTCATTGTGCAAGAGATGAATATTGTGTTTGCTTTCTAAGTAAGCACTACTTAAAAGCTCATTAGCTTAGCTCAAGCTCAGACTGTACCCTTTGGTGACACTATTTTGTGGTGTTACTAGCAACTTACAAACCTGCTTGTCAGAGTTATGCTTGAACTGCAACCTCAGCAGACTGAGGCATGTTATATTGGGAGGAAAATCTTCATTTCTAAATCTTTCTAAAAATATGCAGAGTTAATTTTTCAGTTTCCCTTTAGTCTGGAGGTTGTTGTGTGAACAGAATAAATTATAACCATCCACTGCAATATTGGATATTGATAAATTGCATTTGTTTTGGTGGTGTAATTTTGTAGCTTTTTGCCATCTTAACTATTGAGGACGAAGAGAATGGGTATATGCAATGTCTTTCTCACTGTCACAATCATCAGGAGACAGATTTACAGCATTGATTGGTATCTTTTTCACCATTATGTTCAAGCAGACATTTGAAATGACTTAAATAGCTTTGATCTGCTTGATGCTTTATTAGACCTCTGAATTTATCTTTTTTTTTTTTTTTTTTAGAGCTCTGCCTATTTGGTTTAACCTAAAAAGCCAGGATCACCCTTTGCACATGATTTGTGGATATACAAATTGGCCAGGTTCTAAACCATAAACTGTGCTGAAAAGCCAGTAGTTGGGATTAGCCAGATACAATTTTTGGAACATCTGGAAGGGAATATGAAATTTATTTGGGAAGCTATTTGTTTGTTAGGAAGAGAAGGCAAGACTTGGATGAATCCAATATATGAAAGATACTTTGCCTACATAAAGCATTCTCAATGGATTCATCTTTCAATTTTTATATATGTTCACAAATTGGCCTGAATGATATTGGATTGCCATTCTTACACCACTTCATGACAGGGATTGAATTATGTAAATGTAAAGTCTTTTTATTGAAGCCACAGAATCTTCCCTCAAAACAGATATTTCCTTAATTCATCATTATCTTGGATTAGGCACCTCTTCAAAGCATAACTGAGGGGAAAAGTTACAGATAGGAGGATTGAAGGGATTAATTTAATTATTAATAACATTGGATGCAATCTTTGGGCTCACTGCTTCCTTGTTCTTGTTTGAGACATTTGCTTACAATTTTCTGAGTATGCGGCTTTAAACCAGATTGATAGTGAGAACAGGACTACTGACCTACATTTCTGAGATATGGTAAAATGAATTATATGGAAACCAGTGGTTTAAGAATTGACATAGTTTGCACCATTTAGGAACCGGAATAAAATACAGCCTCATTATGTGTGAATGAGCACTTTAATTCCCCTTCCTTGAACATAATACTATATTTACTTAACAAAACCCCAAAATTAGATTTTAGGCAAACTTACCACGTGGATAGTTTTTTTTTTAAATAGCTGGATACATACTATAACATTTGAAGTAGTCAGTTAAAATACTGATGTCTGAAAACTCAACTAAAATGCTGAATATTCCATATTAAAATGCTTTTAATCCTCCAAGATCATTTTAGGTGACAGACAAATGCAGTTGTTTTATTGACTTGGTACAGCTGCCAAATATGCACCCCCTGCAATTCCAAAGTTGCAGCTGAATTGCAATGTTTAATACGAAGGACATGTAAAATAAATATTTGAATTATGCTAACTTAATCATTTATAACAGAACAACAGAGTTGGAAGCTACCTGGAAGTCTGCTCAAGCAGGAGGCTCTATACCATTTCAGACAAATGCTTACCTAATCAGTTTTAAAAGGGTCCAGTGTTGGAACATTAGCAAGTTCTGGAGGCAAACCAATCCACTGGTTAATTATTCTCCCTGTCAGGAAAGTTGTCCTTAGTTTCAGGTTGGATCTCTCTTTGATAGGTTTTCATCCATTGTTTCTTATTCTGCTTTCAGGCACTTTGGAGAATAGACTGACCCCCCTCTTCTTTGTGGCAGCCCTTTATATTGGAACATTGCTATCATTTCACCCCTAGTCCTTCATTTCATTAAACTAGACTTACAAAATTCCTGCAACCATTCTTTATATATTTTAGCTTCCACTCCCCTAAACATTTAGTATTTTTGTCTTGGATCTGATATGAGGCCTCCAAAATAACATTAGCAATAGTGCATGTCAAATACCACAGTGCCATTTTTTTCTTTAAAATATTCTAAGTTGTTAGTAAAACAATTGTTAAATCATGTAATGTACAGTACTTGTTCTGAAAGAGGGAAGTTACTAGATATTCTCTACCTTCTTTGTATTCAATATTGGGAATTGATTTTTTGATGGGAAATAATGTAAGCACTTTGGTACATCAAACACAGAAGCTGTTGTCCACCTGATAGGATCATATAGCTTTTCTGGATATAGTCTCAGCAGCAGCCTTATAAAGATAAAAGTGAAAAATTCTACATGGTGAAACATTGATTATCAGTAACATTGCATTAATTAGTACAGCCTTCCTCAAACTTTCATTACTGGGATGTGAATTTTAATTCTCAGAATTTCCATTCAGCATACTGCTTGAGCCATTCGAACTGCTGGCAGTCAACAAAATTAGCCTGTAATACTGCATTCTAACCACTGTGCCACCATGGCTCTGGAGTCTGAAATCCAGTGTAGCTTAAGGAATTTTGCTGAAGATGGCTGTTTTAATATTTTGACATAATTTGCCATACATCTGTAAAGCTAATATTTCTTTTGCCATTGACTTTGATGCAAATCCATTCTGAGCTCTACAAGTATTGTGTTGTCTGTCTATCTATCTTATTCCACATTTCTAAGTTTCTTTGCCAGCATGCCAATTAGACAAAGAAATGGCTAAGAATTAATGATAGCTAGATGCTATCTCTATGTTAAGAGATAGCCTGTCCTCTGTAGACCATTTGCTGGTGGAAAAGAAGGGTTTTCCCAAGGATTGTCTTTCCTCAATTGGTATTCTCAATATGTGTCAAGACTGAAGTTTTATCAGCCAGTATATCCAACCGTGTTTATATCTGCATTTTTCCATGGCTTTCAGGCAAAAATTAGAATTAATATGTAAATGTCAGACACAAGAAATCAGGATCATCAGTTAGGCTGCAGCATAGAAGCCATATCTAAGAATCTGGTTGACTAAAATTCAACATTAAATTGGCACCAGAAAAGTGTCAACGAAAATCAGGAGGGGTTGATGGTGTGTTTAACTCCCTCTCCCACATCTGGCTGCTCTTCTCCTTATAATAGCTATAGAACTTAGACTTATATATTGCTTCACAGTGCTTTACAGGCCTCTCTGAGTGGTTTACAGCATATTGACCCCAACAATCTATATCTTCATTTTAACCCTAACCCTCAGAAGGATGGCAGGCTTGAGCCATTTGAACTGCTGACAGTCAGCAAAATTAGCCTGCAATACTGCATTCTAACGACTGTGCTACCATGGCTCTTGCCTGCTTTTTTGCTATGGCAAATGACTTTAGCTCAGTAACTTCTCAAGAACTCTTCTAAGTATATAATCTATTAATTTTAATAAAGTGATGTAAATGTTAAAAAGAACTCCATATAGTGTCTCTATAAGCAATTAATATACTTTTTTATTCTACCTATTTACCATTCAAAGCAAAATATCCCATTGGATATTTAGTAATCTAGTATTTTCTTTGGAAGTTGTAGAAAGTTGTGACAGCCAGTTTAACTTAGAAAAGAGGAGACTGTGAATTCTAGTTTCACCTTAGGCATGAAAAACGAGCTGGGTGACTTGGGCCCAGTTGTTTTCCCTCAGTCTCTCACAGGATTGTTGTGGGCAAAATAGAAGGAGGAAGGAGTGTATGTATCACTACTGCCTTGAAATGTATATGAAAAAAGCAGTATTTTTAAAAATCTAAAATAACTAATGGAAAAATTGAAAACTGTAATTATAAATTGATGTTTTCCTTCTTTGGAGAGGAGAAAATGATAAAAAAAATGTTCTCCTTTTATGTAATGGCCAATCTTCTGCCACTTACTCTTATTAAGTAGCAAATATAACCTTTTCTGACCAAGTCACTAAGTATTGCACTTTTTAATATGGTTATTATTCCAAATCATTTGGTATGTTACTCAATTAAGCTGTCTCTAAAGGGATGAGCTGACCTTCACCAATGGAGCAACAACACACTGACTTTCTGCACAGCAGCAGGAAATCTACACTCTTAATTCGATAGTGATAAATAGGAACTGTAGTCCTGGATAATGTTCTTCCTCTTAATGTTAGTTCACAAAACAGATTCACTATTCAATGAGTTAGCCAATGTTGGCTTTATCATGAGTTACTTGAAATTAAAAGAGGTGGCCTTCCTTTGGGGACTAATAGGGCCAATTTATAAAACTGGATTCTAAAGACTTCACTCCTTCCAAATAATACATGGATTTTTTGTTTTGTTTAAATGCATAAACCTGACAATGAAAGTTATACTATTTCTAAAGTACATAAACATTGCATGGAAAAATGATTTCAGATGTGGCAGAAAAGCACGGGAGGGAAATATTATATTTAATATATTGAGAATGCTTAGAAGGTGACTTGTCACATCATACTGAGACACTGAATCACTAATAATGAAAGATATTTTGACCCTAATTTATGAATGCTTGCACATTATTTTAATTTTATATGCTCATTCAAATGTTCTTATCTTGTCGAAAGAAACATGAGCCTAAAAGTGATGAAAGAAGAAAGTATAATGTAATACATCTGGAAAATAGCAAAGCAAATAAGAAAGTCCAGGGGTTTTCATTTTTTTCAGGCTATGGAATCTGTTACTTTAAAAAAAACCCAATAAACAAATGATATAAAGCCATCTCTGTTGTCATAGAAAACTGGCTGCATTTGAGTAAACATTTTTGCTTCTATGACCGTCACAAAACCCATCACAATTTGAACAATCCTGAGCTGGCCTATATATTCTACATCTGTAAATAATAATAATGATGATGATGATAATGATATTATTGTTGTTGTTGTTGTTATTATTATTATTATTAATAATAATAACAACAACAACAATTGTTCTCCAAGAACAAAATGGACCAACTGGAAATAACTACCGAAATGATAAGCAACAGAATGAAAAAAGTCAAGAACTGGACATCGCCTGGCAATGATCAACTGCATAGTTTTGGCTCAAATACCTGACCAGCCTGCATAGAAAATGAACAATTCAATGAGATGCTGCAGACAGGAAACATCAGTGAATGGTTAGCTGCTGGGAAAACCTACTTGATACAGAAGGATCCAGCAAAAGGGGCAACACTGGTAAATTACAGGCCATTAACATGTCTACCAACCCTGTTTAAGCTGCTGACCTGCATCATAGCTGACAGGATCCAGGACTACCTGGAAGCAAATAACATCTTGCCAGTAGAGCAGAAAGGAACAAACAAGGAAGCAGAGGTACAAAAGATGAACTCCTGATCAACAAAATGATTCTAGAGAACTGCAAAAGCTGAAAAACAAACCTGCATACAACTTTGATTGACTACAAAAAAGCATTTGATTCATTACTGCACAGTTGGATCATCAAGTGGCTAGATGTCATCAGAATATGCAAGTGCATTGGTATTTTTACTGCAAATGCAATGAAGCACTGGAAAATAGAATTGTTTATTGAAAGTGAAAGCTACAGACTGGTCAACATCAAAAGAGGGATTTTCCAGGGTGATTCTTTATCACCTCTACTGTTCATCATCACCATGACCCCGCCTTTCAACAATTTTACAGAAAACTAACCTGGGTTATCAAACTGCTAAAAATTCATAGAAAATCTCTCACCTGCTGTACATGGATGATCTGAAGTTATATGGAAAATCAGAAATTGAAATCCAGTCACTGACCAATACAATTCGAATTTCCAGCACTGACATCATCATGGAGTTCAGTCTGGACAAATGAGCCACAGTGGCACCGAAGAAAGGCAAGATTGTAGAAAGTGATGGAATTGAAATGCCTAATGGACAAACCATCAATTGCCACTGTTCTGTCCTTCATTAACATACTCGAGATCCCCGCGCTTTGATTGGCCAAAGCGCGGGGCTCTCCGATTGGTCAGGCGAGCCGCGCCGATTGGCTCGCTAAGAATCTCCCGCGATTGGTCCGTTCAGACCGCGGGAGATTCAAAGTGGTGCCATTGGCCGCGGCGGCGAAAGGAATAAAAGCCGCGGGCTTTTTTCCTTTCGCCAGTTCGGTTCCAGCATATCAATAAAGAGCTTTGCACTAAGTCACCGACTCCTGGCATCATTTCGCGGACACGACACTGGCGACAAAGGTGGGATCCAGACCCTGAACCGAACCACGTGTCCGACGGAAGCCAGACGAAGCACTGAGATGGCGAAAATCGCACCACCCGCCCCCTTCAACCCCGCCCCCGAGGACTGGGAATCGTTCTCCGACCGATTCCGCATGTACCTCGAGTGCACCGGCATGAAGGACGCCTCCGGCCCACTGAAACGTGCTGTCTTCCTCACCCACTGCGGGACCGAGGTCTTCCAGATGGCCAAAGCGTTGGCCAAGCCCGCCGATGCAACCGCCGTGGACTGGGACGTCCTCGAACCCATCCTTCGGCGACACTACGCCCCAGAGGTACCCATCCTGATCCGGCGAAACGAGTTCTACCGGCGGGACCAGAGATCGGGTGAGAGTTTCAGCGACTTCGTTGCCGAGCTGCGGCGCCTAGGGGGGCTCTGCGAATTCGATAACCTAAACAACGCTCTGAGAGACCGAATCGTGCTCGGTCTGTGGGACCCCGCCCTCCAGAGCCGGCTGATGGCTAAGGGCGACATCAGCCTAGCAGACACCCTCACCGCAGCCGCCGCCGCAGAAGCAACCTCAACTTCCGCCGACAGCATGCGCAGACCGGACACGAGGGACCGCGGCGGAAACAACAACCCGGCGAGGTCGACCGAGCCAAAAACCGAGACGACAACACACCAGGGCAATTTCCACTCGGCATCCAGCACATCCGATGATGAGGAGGACATCCACCGACTCCAGACAGGGCGTGACCCACGGAACCGGCGAGGTCGTAAGTCGAGGACCAACTGTGCCGGTTGCGGCGGCGACCACCCTAGGTCGGAATGCCGGTTTTTCGATTCAATCTGCCGGCATTGCGACAAAAAGGGGCACATCTCCCAGGTTTGCCGCCTGAAGAAAAACCGCAGTCCGACACGATGGGACCAGAGTGACCGAAGGAGAGAGAGCACACCACCCCGGACCAGAGATCGCCCCTCGGACAGCCGATGGGACCGGAACGGACGATCCTCGTGAGGCGGCGACAGCCGGAGGAGAGAGGAGACCCACCAGACGGTCACCATCGGCCACGCCATCACCAACGACGCCCGGAAGGTCCACGTCGAGGTACGCATCGAGGGCCAGCCGTGCAAAATGGAGGTGGACTCCGGGTCCTACCTCTCCATGATTGCATGGCACGAGATAAAGCGGTTGGTGCCTACCCTCCAAAGGAGGAACGTAGACAGCCAGAAACTCATTGTAAAGGACTACCAGGGAAACCGCATCCCGGTAGTCAGCACCAAAAGCTTTAACATCACGTATAAGGGGCGTACCGAACAACTCCCCCTAACGATCGTCGACCGCGACCACCCAAGCCTCCTGGGACTGCAATGGTTCGCCCCGCTCGACATCGCCCTCACGGGAGTTGACCACGTCACCGACGACGGCTGGGAGCAGCAACTAGCCCGGGAGTTCCAAGAGGTATTCGATGGAAACCTAGGCAAGTACCGAGGGCCCCTTATCTCGTTCGACCTAGACCATAACGTCCCCCCCAAACGCCTGAAACCAAGGCGGGTGCTATTCGCACTGAAACCCAAAATAGACGAGCAAATTGATAAGCTCGTCAAACAAGGGGTCCTCCAGCCCATAGACCACGCCCGGTGGGAGACCCCCATAGTCACCCCGATCAAGCCCGATGGGTCGGTGAGAATCTGTGGGGACTATAAGGCCACCCTAAATGGCGCGCTGCAACAAAGCGCCTTCCCCGTCCCAGTAGTGCAACACCTACTGCACTCACTGGGAGGGGGCAAGGTTTTCGCCAAGCTCGACCTCGCCCAGGCATACCAACAGTTGCCGGTCGACGAGCAAACGGCAGAAGCGCAGACCATTGTCACCCACCGGGGAGCATTCAAATGCAACCGACTCCAATTCGGAGTCAGCGTGGCACCGGGCATATTCCAGAGCCTAATGGAGAGGTTACTGCAAGGTATCAAGGGGGTGGTACCTTATTTCGACGACGTCCTAGTGTCGGCAGCCAACCAAGCCGAACTAGAAGGTCGACTAAGGGAGGTCCAAACAAAATTTAAAGAGACGGGGCTAAAAGTAAAGAGGGAAAAATGCCAGCTTTGCACGGAACGAGTGGAATTCCTGGGCTACCTCCTAGACCGGCACGGCATTCACCCCACAAGCAAAAAAATCAAGGCCATCAAAGAAGCCCCCACCCCCAAATCAAAGACTGAGCTGCAAGCATTCTTGGGGTTACTGAACTTTTACAATGTTTTCCTACCCCAAAAGGCGACGGCAGCGGAGCCTTTGCATAGGCTCCTGGACAAGGCGGCGACCTGGACTTGGGGGAAACGCGAGCAAGCCGCCTTCCAAAGAACGAAGGACCTCCTCACCTCCGACGCCGTCCTCATACAATTCAACGAGACCCTACCTCTGGCCGTCACATGCGACGCATCACCCTTCGGCATCGGCGCTGTCCTCAGCCATACCCTGCCCGACAGAAAAGAAGCGCCCATCGCGTTCTTTTCACAGACCCTCACCAAACCGGAGCGGAACTATAGCCAACTGGACAAAGAGGCTCTGGCTATAGTTGCCGCCATAAAACGGTTCCACGAATACCTCTACGGCCGGACCTTCACAATCATAATGGACCACAAGCCGCTGCTGGGAATCCTTGCAGGGAACCGGGCCACCCCGAACATTCTGTCTCCCCGAATGACAAGGTGGTCCGAGTTCCTGGCAGCCTACAACTACGAACTCATACACAGACCGGGTAAGACGATCTCCCATGCAGACGCCTTAAGCCGCTCGCCGCTACCGGAACCCGACACCGACCCAACACCCACAACGACCACCCTCAGCATAGAGACTCTACCCAACCTGCTCATAACCGCGTCAGACATTGCCCGAGAGACTAATAAAGACAAACGTCTGGCGCAGGTGTTGCATTGGGTGGAGAAAGGGTGGCCGGAAAGGGACAACAACGAGTCGGTCAAAATGTTCCGAAACCGCCAAACGGAACTCTCGTTGTTAAAAGGGTGCATACTATGGGGGGACAGGGTGGTCATTCCGGAAAAGCTACAGGGGAAGGTTTTGGAAATGCTACAGGAGGGGCACCCTGGCATCGTGAGGACTAAAGCCCTGGCCAGAAGTTACGCTTGGTGGCCAGGGATGGACAAACAAATAGAAGCCTGGGTAGCTAGGTGCCAACGATGCCAGGAAACGAGGCCCAGCCCATCCACAGCACCCGTCCTAGAGTGGGAGACCCCAAGGGGACCTTGGTCTAGAATCCATATAGACTTCGCCGGGCCCACAAAAGGACACACCTTCCTCATAACAGTTGTCGCTTACTCCAACTGGCTGGAGGTAAGCAACATGAAAACGACAACCACGGAGGCTGTGATCAAAGAACTCTGCAAACTCTTTGCAACACACGGCCTCCCAGACGTCGTCGTCTCCGATAACGGGCCCCAGTTCACCTCGCTGGAATTCGAAAAATTCCTAGCGGAAAGGGGCATCCGCCACGCGCTGACAGCACCGGCGCACCCGGCGGCGAACGGAAGGGCGGAACGGATGGTCCAATTCACTAAAAAGACCATCCGGAAAATAGACCACGGGGAGATCCAAGAGAAAATCAATAGACTACTCTTCACCCAACACATAACCCCGAATACCACAACCAATAAAAGCCCAGCCGAACTACTAATGGGTAGAAAGCTAAGGTCCCCACTCGACAGGTTACACCCTACGTATAACCCGGAGAGGCCCCCAGACTCAAGCACCAAACACAGAACCTTCGCACCCGGGGACCCAGTATATGCAAAAAAACCTGACGGGAGACCCTCTATGGATCCCAGCCGTCATCACCCAAGCAACAGGCCCACACTCGTACCGGCTACAAACAGCAGACGGACGAGCGTGGAAACGCCACATCGACCAACTGAGGTCGAGAACTGCAAACCAACAAGCCGCCGACGCACAAACAAACGAACCCAACCCCCGCAACGCAAACCAAGGGGGGAGGGAATACCCAGGAGGCCGAATCCAAAGAAAAATAAACCAGCAGTACTCACCGGAACGCAACCATCACGACCCCTCACCAGGAAGGAACAGCCAAGCCAGCTCGACCGACCCGGAAAGACCGAGCGGGAGTGGCGAAACCCGTAGCTCAACCAACCCGGAAGGCCCAGGAGGGAGCTACGGAGAAAGAACCGGCCCGATCGACCAGCCGGTTCCCACGACGGCAGCAAGAGCAACGGAGATCCCGACCGAACCGGCCGGGATCCAGCCTCCAACTGAGTTGCGCAGGTCAAGTAGGACCAGACGGAGCCCCGCCTACCTACATGACTACGCAACGTAAGGACTGAACCAAGAGGGGAGGGGTGTTCTGTCCTTCATTAACATACTCGAGATCCCCGCGCTTTGATTGGCCAAAGCGCGGGGCTCTCCGATTGGTCAGGCGAGCCGCGCCGATTGGCTCGCTAAGAATCTCCCGCGATTGGTCCGTTTAGACCATGGGAGATTCAAAGCGGTGCCATTGGCCGTGGCCGCTGCGGCGAAAGGAATAAAAGCCGCAGGCTTTTTTCCTTTCGCCAGTTCGGTTCCAGCATATCAATAAAGAGCTTTGCACTAAGTCACCGATTCCTGGCATCATTTCACGGACACGACAGCCACCAACCTGAAGCCTACAAATACTTGGGCATACTGCAGCTGGACAATATAAAGCACAGGCAAATGAAAAATGTGGTTAGCAAAGAATACACACAACGATCAAAAAACTTTTAAAAAGCAAACTGAAAGGCAGTAACACCATCAAAGCTATAAATACCTGGATCATACCCATCATCAGATATACTATTGGGATCGTAAACTGGACACAGGCAGAGCTGGACAGCCTAATAGGAAAACAAGAAAACTGATGACCATACACTATGCGCTGCACCCGCATAGTGATGTTGTAGCCCTATGATTTAAAGCCTCTAATTGGAAATGCATTCCTTATTTTACAGCTGATCTTTCTTTTCCATTCCAGACAATATTCCTGAACTTACCATAGTGTCAAGATAATTCATCATTGAAAACTGAGAACATGAATGCCTCTCTAGAACTCAAGATCCTGAGTAACTAGTGAAATAATTGTTTTGTGGTGAACAGCTGCATGCAAGGGATTTCATCACATGTAATAACTATTATCAAAGGACTTTCTCAATTTTCAGTTAAGTTAAAATAACAGAAGACCAATTTATTTTTGAAAACAGATGTTCTGAGAATACTCCTGCAACAATTAGACATCTAGGTAATTAATGTCTGTCTCCCCCTCCCCCACTCTCTCATGTCCCCCAGTCCTCAAGAAAGGACATGTTAGATATGTATTCTTCATTTTGGGAATTATAATTAAGAAAAGTTAACACTATAATTAGTAAGCCACTGATTAGCCAATGTGATGTGCCTTTAAATTTTACTTAAAATGGCCATGAGACATGGACATAAATGAATATTCTCTGCTTCTCTGAGGAGAAACAGCAGGAATACAAATAATAAGCATACTGTGTTCTAACTGAAGCTTAATGTCTCAATGCTCAATACAGGCTGAAATTCAATGCAAACAATATTTTCTTAACATAGAAACTAAGGTATCTATTATAGAGGATATTGTAAAGAAACTGGCAATATTAGCCATAATTTCAAGTCTTGATATTTGTCTTAATTATCATTGAATTTCAGATGCTTTCAGGACAGTATGTTAAAGATTCTAGCTTGCATAGAATAACATGAGTATGCTTAAGGTAAGACTGGACTTTGGTTGTACCTGTGCTTTCCAATCAACTTATGCCTAAACTAGTTTGTAGTTATGGTTAGAAGGGAATACTGCATGTGGCATTAGTGTACCTAGTGTACAACTTTTCTATTTTACTTTAAAAACATGTTATTACAAATTCTTGATTGACCGAAGGATAGGAGATGAAGAATAATATTTGTGGATTTATCCAATGATAATCATGACATGCAGAAGACTATTACTTGGAATACAAGAGAAGAAAACACAAATGAAAGAAGAAAATAAAATATATTTCTGTATATCTCAAAATAATAAACAGTATAATAGATCTGAATCAAAGTGGCATGAACTTGTGGAGTGGAAAGCAATACATGAGGGAAGTCCAGGTGTAGGTTAAATAATGAATGAAAGAACTAAAGTGTAAAATTTTAACCAGCATTATTTACGTTGTGGTGAACACATATGAAAGTCAATGTTCATAGATTAGTGAAAATGGCAGGTGTGTAGTCAGTGAATAATGCTTATTGAAGAACAAGAATTGATTTCATTGCTTATAAAGGAGAGAGAATTAATGAAAAAATAATGTGAAGGAGAAGGCCATTATAAGATAATATCAAAAGCAGACATTAGAAAAAAAAATCAACTGAAAAAAGGGGAAGAAATGGAAGTAAAAATGAAGGAAGTGGAGAAAGAGAGGGTGTGAGTGCTGTAAACTAAAAATATTAGGAGCCAGAGTAATTTTCCAAGAGAATGAATGGAAAGTTGGCATAAGTAAGAAGAACATAAAGTCTACTTGAAACAATGAGAAAATACTCTAATTATATTACAAAATACTATATAGAAGTATGAGTTACTTTAATAAAAAGTACGAAAAGGGATGCTTGGTGGAACAATGAAATAAAAAAGGCTGCAGTGATTAAAAAGCACATATAAGTCGATGACTGCTACAAAAATGTGACACGGTCTTTTCATCTTGTTGGATTAATAACATTTTTTTCTTGTGAAGCTGGTCAAGCACATATTTGAATTCATAATCAATGATGTTAATAAATATTATCTGAATCACACAGAAAAACCACATCGCTATCTTTTGGAACAATTTTATGGAAGTCTTTAATAAACACAGTAAAAATTAATACAAACTAAACTAAAGGAAAGATTGAAAAGAAAAAGAAAAGTTCAGAAGGTGCAGAAAAAAATAGTAGAAGAGAGAACAAAGGCAGCAATAAAGAGTGCCCCCTCCCAACCTTCTTCACACCATATCTCAATCATGTAGCTCTTTGGGAAATGTGAGTTCCCTTAGTGTACGTTATGGCACATTAAATGAAGTCAAAATTAAAGAGAATTATATAGAATTATACTGTCAAATGAAAATATTTTATTTTACTTATTAAAAAGACCCATACCTATCACTACTATGAATACTTCAACAAAGAAGAGAATAAACCATAAAAGCAGCATAATAAAAAGACCTTCAACTATTTGTCTAACAGCTACATAATGGGCAATTGAAAGAATATAGAGTCAAAAAGTGGAAATTATCTCAAAGAATACCCAGTTCAATTTGAATGTAAGTAATCAACCTTTCAAAGAAGGCAATCTGGACTCTGCTTAAGCATCCTACAAAGAACATTTTCTACCTTCTGGGCAGGTTGTTCCATTGTAAAACACATGCATTAGTAAGAAGTCTGTTCTAATATTTATATTAAAATATATAATTCTTATAATTTATATTAAATTAGTTTTGCTTCTTTTATAGCCTCACCTCTTTTATACACATAATGACATAGCATAGATATAGAAAAAGTTAAGGGAGCTTGGTGACAATTGTGCACTTGATATTTTGCAAAATTCTCTCCTTTGTGATCATAATTCTTTTGCAAATTAAGCACATCCAATTCCTTCAGACTGCTTGGTTTCGAAGATCCATACACTTTTTTTGTTCATTAAGCATTATTCAAATATGGCTCAATATTCCCTGTAGTGATTATGTGTTTCATTTGGTATTTAGTTTTATTACAGGATTAAACAACCATAAAACATAAAATTTTTGAACCTGTTTTGAACTTGAGGTTTAGAACTTCAGAATCCATATGCGACCAGTTGAATGAATTCCTGAGACACTTTCCAAGGTAATGTAGCATGGATATTGTTGATTGTACACATATCTTAAACTGTGCATAGAAAGCAATTATGTATTATTGTGATTCAATGTGTTGGAACATATGCTGGCAAAATTCAGTTTTAAACTTGAAAGTAAATAGGCATCCACTGTAGATACTTCAACACAGGAATCAAATGTTTCTGATTCTTTAATTATTCAGCAGCCTGTGTATCTTATTTTCTGTCAACCACAAGTTTCTAACACTTACAAGGCAACTCTAGTACTAGACCTCCCCAGAAACATCTGTAACTGAAAGAAGGTTTAATAAAACTAATCAAATAACATATTTTACATTTTTATTTCTTTCTCTTTTCTTACTCTTGTCACAAAATGCTCCCTTTTTCCTGATAACCCAGACATGACCCCTAGTATGTATATAATGACACAGTTGCTTGAAAATTTGGTTAGGTGGGCTAAAATGGTATTATATAGCTAGATCCCAATTTATTTTTGCATTAATTTTGTTTCCTAAATCAAAAGGCCTTTTCAGGTTAATGTATGGCATGTCTAAAGATTCATGGGTATAGTTGAAAAATTATTCCTCAAAATCTTTCTAGATCGTTACCTTGTATTGTGAATATATCTATTCTAGATGAATATATGCTGAGGCATATTTTTAGGTTCTACAGGGAGCCTAGCATAAAGTAACTGTTAACATATTTGCAACACAGAGAGGTCTAGGTAAAGTGGGGAGAGGGGGGAGTGCATGGAGTACGTTTGGGAAACAATTCCAAACAAATATTAGACTCAATCTCTCATCTCTGTCAATCGTTCATGCTTCAGTTTCTTCCAGCATTTTTCAAGCAGCAGCATTTCACAAGATTATCCTGGAAGGGATAATCTAGAATGAATGCAGCTCTGTGTATCAATTTTCAGGGTCAGATCCTAAATAATAGTCACAGAAATGTTTCTTTTCTCTGCAAAGAAGAACTGAAAATGTGTATACCTTAAATTGTTTTCTAAGATATAAATCTCCTCCAAGAAGAGTGAATAGACTTTTTTTTTTGCATTTGGCAGAAGTGACACTGTGCAACTGAATTTGTTACAACATTCTAGTGCCAGAATATAATATTGCTTTCTAATATAATAGGAGTAACAGTAGAATATTGGATAATAGAATAATGTTTGCAATATTTGATTTGCATTATATCATTTTCTGCTATATTTTATTTCATTCTTTTTACGGTAATAGCTGATGCTGACAATGTTTCCTACAGCTATAGCAGAGAGTGCATCTGTCATTTAAAGATAGAACCTGCTTGTTATTTTTTGTCTTTTCTGTACAACCTTTTTTTGAAAACTATTGTAGTAAGTTGTTAGCTGTTTGCCACTGAGAAGACCTAAGTTTTACTCAAATCTCCCCCCTCCCCAGCTACTGAGTCCTGGTAGCTGTCTGAGCCTAACCTCCCTTCAGCTTAACCTTTCTTGCAAGGTTATTGTTGTAGGCATAAAATGGAGATCACCCTAGAAGCTACTCGAATTCTTGGAGAAACAGGAAGATAGAAATCTAACAGCCAACCAACAGATAAAGTGAAGAATTATACAAGTCAAAATAAATAAAACTGAACTGAATTGCCTAGTGCCAGGATTCCAGGAAAACCCAACTCCAATTAAAAATTCTTGAGACAGGCATTTCCTCAAAGCTTCCTTTTATTAGAATAGGTATGTTGGCACATCTGGGAAAACCCAAATCTGAGAGTTCCAGGTTTTCCCTTAGTAATTCAAAACTCAAAACCCAACCCCTGCACCCATCAGTCCATCACATGGTCCAATCACCAACCCAACTTGAGACATCCCTCCAACCACTCCTCCTCCAGGTGAAGGAATAACATGACCTTGACCGAAAAGAAGAATGCTATTATGTCTTACTACCAACTCTCTAAAAATCCCTTCTCTTACTTTCCCAGGCAGCGTGGAAGCTTATGGTTCTAATATGGCTTCCAAAGCTGACATCTAGATCAACAAACCATGTACCAAGTAAGTATGCCATTATCTGTAAAAAAAGTAGAAACATGTATAATAAATTTATTCTATAGCTGAATTTAATCCACCATTTGCTTCATTAGTGGTAATGTTGTTTTGTTTTACTTTTAACAGTGTTATAAAAACAATTCAGTAAAAAAGATACACAGACAAATCACAAGCAATAAATCTTACTTTGAGATCAGAGATTTATTTCATGAGCAATTTGGAAAATGAAAAGCCATCATAACATAGTTACATTTCAGTACTTACTAACAACCCATTGCAATGAAGTCCAGAGATAGTAGCCAAGTTCAGCAAGGATAGCTACTATCAGTGGCCCTGATTTGAGATTTACCTCCTTCTTTTATACACTTCTTCTTCTGAAGCACACCCAGTGGCATGTAATCTTACTGGATGTACTTCCCTATTCCCTCATACTGTCCATCACTTAATACCCATTTGTAGGCATATGCCAACTCTTTTGCCATCTGCCACTTTCAGTTCCCCTTTTTCTCAATGTCCCAGACATTCATGATCCAAAATAGCTCTATTTTGATTGTCCAGCAAATATATGCTTTTTGCAGAAGTAGCAGAGAGCAAACATATTGCCATGCTTGCAAAATCAGCTCAGCCGGTGTTATTATATATTGTTAATTTGAGGTCTTCAATTAGGCAGAGACCTACACCAACTTTAGGGCCTAGTTGTCCTTATCTCGCAGCAGTGATGCTTTTCAGCACTGACTTATCAATTACTTTTAATTTTAATTCTGTACATTAAGGTGAATGTAAACAATACCAATATTTTCATGTGAATATGATATTACGTGTGTATAGTTCAATTATCTAGTGCTCATTTTCATTGGCTTATAACTACATTTTCACTTGTTCACATTTAAACATGTCTAATGGATAAAAATTCTGGAATAGATTAATTTTTGCTGAGAGATAGTTATGTTTTTATATGTATATTTTCTCTTCCCATTTTTAAAATTCAGTTGATCACATCCATGGCACTATGATGTAAGTACAAATGGGGTATATGATTTAGACATGCTGAAAAACATCAAGTTCCTACATGACTTTACAGGCCTTTACTTCCAGCATAAAAAGAATGAGCAATTTCCCAAAAAGAGGATATCTGTAGCTCAAGGTTGAACTGGGAAGTCCTTGGGGCCCTCTGAGCATTGTTATTTGCTTGTATATGTTTCATTACCTGACTGGGTAACAATATCAGTATAGAAGAGTGTGACTTTTGTTCTCTGTTATATACAATAACTTGCCCTCCCAATGTCAATGGACGTGTGGTTTGAATAAGCAATCTTGGTTATTTAAGTCTTGAAGTTTTCCTCAAACTGTTACCAGTAAGAATCCTAGATTCTTGGTGCAATGGTTGTAGACCTAAAAAAAATCTTCTATGGAAAGATGTGCAAGTTTCAGATTAAAAAAATCAAACTTAGATTTAGAATACCTAAAATTCAATACCGTTTTCTATACCTTTTCTCAAAATGCTATGTCATATAAGCAGATATACAGGGCAACTTGTCTGAAATTATAAGAACAGACAGGCTACTGATCATATCATTCCATTTCAGGACTTGTGTTAAGCATAACAATATTTATGGAGATTCTGTGGAAAATGTTGAAGATTAGCAAATCTGTAAGGATTCAGTTAGATAGCAGACTAAGAGGTTAAGGATGGTACTTTTATTTCACCCTTAATATTATGGATAATAATATTCATGGCTCTTTCTCATTGATTAGATCTACTTCATCCCTTTGACATCAGCTAGGCAAACAAGAAAATGATTTGATAATTAACCACAGTAAACCAGGGATTCGAAATGAAAGTTGCTCATTTCAATTTATCTATTATTCTGCATTCTCTCCTTCACCATATTGACCTCACTGCTTCTTTTACTAACACAAAATAATAGATTGTCAATAAATGGTAGCATACCTGTGTCTGATGCTAGGTTCAAGCTAATAAAGCAGGGTCATCTTGTTTGCAAATTACTAGAAGATAGTCCATGGTTACAGTTATAATTTATAACAGAGATCAGGCCAATCACATATCTAAAATTTTGAAAGCAAGCTATGGGTTTAGCTAATCACACCTTCTACCAATCCAAATAAACTATGCTGAGATTTGTCAGTCACAAAACACCCATATAGATAAAACAAAGCATTAAGCTGTAGGCACCTCCATTTTATTTTCTAATAGTATCTCCGGAGTCTGTGTTGGGGCCCAGAAGCATCATTGGAAATACAATTTATGTTTTAAGCTAGCAGTTTGTTTTGCAGCTTGCTATCTTCCTTTTCTATTATTTTTAACTAAAATGATTTAAACAAATATAGTAGGGAATAGATAGACCAAGGGATGTTTCATCAGATACATTGCTACCATGGGGTATCACAACTAAATTTTCCTTGCTAAGAGATTACTAAAGGCCTTCTAATCAGTGATAGAAAGAGGGAGAATCAGTCACTGCCCGAAAAGTTGCAACTGTTGGAGAACCATTTGTTCTGATATGTGGCTTTATGAGAATAGCAACCTCTTCAAGAAGAATGGTGGTGTTTATTATCATTGCCACAAAATCCATTGCAGCAGGTAGTGTGAACTTTTTTTCAAGCTTCTTTGGAAGAAATAGGGAACTATATTGGATTGGGCTAGCAGCAGCACAGCACAAGCATCCATTCAAATCTCTTTCCTTGAAAAGGATTGATCTGAATAGAAAGACACCTAAGTTGATGATGTTTTACTGAACTAAATACCTGTAGCCATGCTGAAATGCTGTAAGGAATTGTGTTTTAATCTTCCTACCCAATGACATTTTCTTTGTCACATGTGCTTATCTTTCCACACTAAACACACAAACTTGGGAGAATAGAGCTAGCTGTATTTTCTCCTTAGCATTAGCAACAATTTTAAAAGCAGTTATTTTGATAGAGAAAAGAGTGGTGATGAACCAATTAAATATCCCATTCCCTAGCATCTCTCTTATTATATTCCAAAATATTCTTTCTCCCTTGTTCTGGATAGAATGAAGAAATTTATTCAGTTTTCCACATAGCATGTAGTTTGACCTTGAGTGTGATAAAACTTTAAAATATAGACAGGTCATCTAAGATTGAGAAATGTTGGAGAAAGAGTTTATGTCATGAGAGTCAGTTGGTGTAGTGGATATGGTATCAGAACATAAACTGTGAGGCTGAGTTCTAATCATGTTTTAGGCTTAAAGACAGTTGACCTTGGGTCAGTCATTCATTCTTGTTACATTCTGCTCTGACGTGCTATTTTATAAAAGAAACTAAAGTAAAGAAAGAGACCCAGCCCTGTTAGCAAAGTAGCTAGCTCAACCAACTGATGCTGAGTGTCATGACAGGTTAGCAAAATTTTATATTATTTAATTTTATTAGAGTTTTATTTCCAAGCAGGGACACTTGTGAGATTTCCTGCCTTGTGTTTCAAAATGATTTGATGGTATGACTTTGATTAAAGAAGAGAGGAGACAGTCATTTAAGGTCTGACATCCAGCAGCCAAATGACTTGGGCTGGTCCAGCTGGGGTACAGTTGTCTAGGCATTTTGGGGAGAAGAAAACTGGATTACCTGAATATTCAAAATACCCAGCAGGGCAGTTCTTGGGCCATTATATTCTAGGGGCAACCCAAATGCATTTTTCCTCAATAACTTTTAAACACACCTAGTCAATTTCCAAAGTTTATTTTTTTGTACTTCTGTCAACAGACATTTTTGAGTGGTTGTTCTTACCTTGTTGTTTTCAAAAGTTATGTAGGTCTTCTCCGTTTTGAAAAAAAATCCTTAGAATTTTCATAATTGCATTTTCTGTTTTAGTTTCTTGTTCGCAGAGGCATTTAAAGATCTAACCTAAAGCATCTTTCTTATCTACTGAATTAAAACCTCCTCAGTACATTATTTTGTATTAATGGTCAGACAGTTTCTTCCTTTTTCTGTGTTCTCAAATTCCAATTATCTCCCTGATGCTGTGTTGCCCTTTAGGAGATCAGATTAATCTGTCAGAATTGTTATAGTTCAGCAAATAAGTTCAAACATTCTTTTCCCCCAGTGGTCTTCAACATGCTTAAATCTGTGTTGAATTGTAGCTATTGTTTGTGTTAAGATTGTAGTGATTTCTGTCCTCAACCATGGAACCTCATTAGATGATTCTAAAGTCAGTCATAATTACTTAGCTTAATCTATTCCATAGTGTAAGAAAAAAAAATATGCAGGAGGACTATGGATGTCATATCTATTTCTTAGGAATGAAAGTAGGCTATAAATGTAAAAAGCAAACATCATTTTCAGCATCAAGAATTTCTCTAAAAAAAACCATTTTCACATTACATCCTGCTCTAGAGAAGAAAAGTGTCTCTTCCAGAAAAAAGATTAGCAAGCATATTTATTAGTGAGTACAGTAAACTTATGCATGGCCCAAACTATCACTGCAATAAACCTTGTAGTTAACAGTTTTATAAACTATTTTGAAACTATTTCCCTGATTTTGGGAAAGATTGAAAGCAAAAGGAAAAGGGGACAGCAGAGGATGAGATGATTAGATTGTATCATCAACACAATGAACATGAGTTTGGGAAGACCCCAGGAGACAGTGGACAGTAGGGCCTAGTGTGCTGTGGCCCATAGGGTCATGAAGAGTTGGATTTAGCAACAAAACAACAAAAAACTGTTTAACATTCTAAAAATAAAAATATATTTTTGTGATGTTGTTGTTTTAATTTTAGTGTTGTTAATATAATTTCAAATTCTATCCATGTCTGAATAGTTGATGTATCAAACAGGCTGTGGTAACAACAACATTTCTTTCTTTTTTGTCATGTTCCTTATTACACAATGCTTTAAATATGAGATTTAGTAGTTTGAAACCCTATGCCGACAGATAAAGGCAGAATGCACAAATTACCACTGCAAGCAAGAGGAAAACATCCTACATATAAAATCCACCCGTGCCTTCTACAATTTTGTTGACACCAAACTTAAAGAATCAGGAATCATCCCCTATAAGGACCAAATGGGAAAGACTGCAACAATGAAGCTGTTAAGGCCAATGTCTTCAACACATTCTTCAGTTCAGTCTTTGTAAACAGCAATGGTTCATGCCCCACATTTCCTAGTTGTACCACAACTAACTGTAATGACCTACTACATATTGACTTTACAGAAGATAACGTAGAAAAGGCACTACAAAACCTAAAACCATCCCTATTTACTGGCTCTGATGGATTATATGCATACTTCTTTAAAAAAGCTCTCCTCTGCCATAGCAAAACGCCAAAGCATTATATATGAGATATCATTCAGAACCAGCTCTTTACCAAATCTATGGTCCTTAGCTACGGTCATCCCTATCTTCAAAAAAAGGTGACCCCAACCTGGTTAAAAATTACAGACCAATCTCACTGTGTTGTGTCACATGCAAAGTCATGGAATCAATCATTAACCAATTCATCACTTTCCATTTAGAGTCAAACAACCTACTCTCCAAAAAACAATTTGATTTCAGGAAAAATTGTCCTGCAACTTACAACTCCTACACTGCAAAAACATATGGACTACTCGACTTGATCAGAGTAAAGCAATAGACACAATTTACATAGACTTCTGCAAAGCCTTTGATTCAGTGGTACATGACAAACTACTGTTAAAACTAAAATCTTATGGCATTTCCATATCCCTCCATAAGTGGATTACTGTCAAACAGGCAGTAAATAGTAAAAATAGGGAGCGCTATATCAAACCCTGCTCCAGTTAACAGCAGTATCCCCCAAGATAGCGTTCTAGGACCCACACTCTTCATACTTTATATAAATGACCCTTGTGATTACCCTATAAGCAACTGTGTCCTCTTTGCGGATGACGTAAAACTATTCAACACCACTGACAATGCTACTATCCTTCAAAGTGACCTTGATTATGTGTCTGAATGGTCATACATCTGGCAACTCCAAATCTCGACCAACATATGCTCTGTCCTACACATTGGTAAAAAAAAAAAACCAGTTCACCAAATACAAGCTAGGCGGATATGACCTCATTGATGATCTTCACTCTGTCAAGGACCTTGGAGTTCTCATATCAAATGACCTAAGTACCAGAGCTCACTGTAACAGTATTGCCAAAAAGGTATTAAGAGTTATAAATCTAATTTTACGAAGCTTCTCCTCTGGAAATATCGAATTGCTAACTAGGGCATACAACACTTTTGCCAGACCAATACTCAAATACTGCTCATCAGTCTGGAATCCGCACTACATATCAGACATTAATACAATCGAGTGAGTCCAGAAGTATTTCTTGTGAGAAGAGTACTACACTTCTCTGCTCGCAACAGAATGCCCTATATCACCAGGCTTGAGATTTTGGGCTTGGACAACCTTGAACTACGCCTACGGTTAGACTTAAGCATGGCATACAAAATTATCTGCTACAATGTCCTATCAGTCAATGACTACTTCAGCTTCAACCACAACAATACAAGAGCACACAACAGATACAAACTCAATGTAAACTGCTTCAAAGTTGATTGCAGAAAGTACGACTTCAGCAACAAAATGGTCCATGCCTAGAATGCACTACCTGACTCTGTTGTTGCATCCTCTAACCCCCACTCCTTTAACCTTAAACTATCCACTATTGATCTCTCCCCATTTCTAAGAGGTCTGTAAGGGATGTGCATAAGTGCACCATCGTGCCTACCATCCCTGTCCTATTGTCCCCATTTATTTGTACCTATTTTCTGTATTCTTACTCATGTTTACACTTATATCTATTATCTTGTAAGCAATTGACAAATCAAATAAATAAATGAATGAATAAATGCGTGTTTTATTTCATTAAAAAAAAACACTTCAAAATGATGTTGACCATATAACAAATCAGAACTTCCATGTTATTCCATTTGGTTAAGCACTCAATCAACCCAGATCAACCCACCTTGACTTTCTGCCTTGGTGCTCCAAGTGGCATTAAGAACCAGTCATTTTTATACCAGGCCTAGGCAGGATTTTACTTTGCCTTTAAAAAAAATATGGCTTCAGGCAAAGTAAAAAGACAGTTCTATTGAATCCAATCTCAGGTGAAATATGTACCTATACATAATTCAGATTTCTGAGAGATATAAAAACTCATGATAGATACAAGGAGTATGAATGCTAAATACATTTTTCCAATGCACTGTCCTCTCCCTGACCACCAGATGCCTAAAAAAGATAGATAATCTATTGTTTCTGTTAAGCCTGTGTTTCCCAACCAGGGTTAAGGAGACAAGCTAAACAGAATTTGCAGCATTAGTCAGATAGGCACACAGATAAATGAGTGAGATAAATTTGTTAACATACAGTAAAAATAACAGATACGCTTGTGCTATCAAAAATATAGTTTATTCCATTTAGAGATAATAGCATAGTCAAAATAACAGTCCATTAGTCATGTATCGTTTTAGTCAGTCCATTCAAGGATATTCAATTAGCAAAGTCCGTGTAGAATATCCAATGTCAGTTCACTTACAAATAAATCAGTCCTTTCTCTCTCCCTTTCCAGTAGGGGAAAAACTCAGTCTTGAATCCATCCAGTAATTAGGGATCATCAAGCCAGAGAGAGCAAGCTGACGTTCCTTGCTTCCATTATGGTGCTTTCACAACCACTCCCTTAATTATATTCTTACAGTTAAAGTTGCAGACACTTTAACTAATAAACTATGATAACATATTTATTATTTTACCTAAACCAGTTAGGGTAAACAATGTTATCCCTAACATTCTCCCATTTTAGGTAAATATAATAATACTATAACTATTTACATCTTTAAATCATATTTGTTACAACTTTCTTTAAACTTGATTACTCCTTGAGCTTTTGTAAATTGGTCTGCAATGTTTTCTTCCATCATGCAGTATTCCAATTTAATTAGCCCATTGTTTACAGATTCTCTAACATTTAAGTATCTTAAATCAGTATGCTTTGATCTAGTTTTTACAGCAATATTAGTAGCTAACTTTATGGCTGCCTGGTTGTCCTCGTACACAATAATGGAATCTTTAACAGTTATACTCATAATAATAACTGTTTGTACAAAATTAAGTCAGTGCATAGTAATGACAGACATGAAAATTCCGCTTCCATCGTGGACAAGCTAATATGCTGTTGTCTGATTGACCGCCATCCTATTAGTGTATTACCAAATAATATAGCCATCCCAGATGTTGATTTTCTTGTGTTTATGTCAGTTGCAAAACTTGCATCTGCATCTGCACTAAGACTCAAATCACCCTTTGGTTCTATATACAATGCATGGTTCATTGTTCCTTTAAGATATCTTAAAATTCTCTTTAATGATTGCCAATGACATTGATGTGGATCTGAATTAAAACGTGCCAGCTGATTTACACTATAAGCTATATCTGGCCTTGACCAATTGCTTATATATGATAAGCTACCAATCAAAGATTGATATATAGACTTATCAAATTTGGGACTTTGATCATCAGTTTGGCAAACTTCCTGACTCATTGGAGTCTTTGCCGGTTTCAAAGTTCCATTTTATATGTTTTAATTAATTGGCAAATTTTATCTTCTTGAGATATCTTAAATCCATTTTTTGTTTTGTTAATTGTCAATCCTAGATACCTTTTAATTTCACCTAAATGCTTTAATTTTATCTTTTTGGCTAATAATGATATAATCTCATTAGCTTCATTATTAGTCTTAGTTATCAAAGCAATATCATCTGTAAATAATAACAATAATGACACCGTTCCATTATTTTCTCTTTTAAACACACATGGATCTGCTGAACCAGATTTAAATCCTATATTGTTTAATTCTTTCACAACATATTGGTTCCACTCAAAGCCAGATTGTTTCAACCCATGAAGACTCTTTTTGAGTTTCCAACAATCATTACTATTTATTTTATTGTCTTTAATAATAAATGGCTTTTGTAAATATATAGTGTGCTGCAATGGTGCATGCAAATCAGCAGTTTCTACATCTAAATGGTTAATGACATAGTTTTTCTTAGCTGCCCACACTAAAGCTGCTCTCAAAGACTTGGTGCGAAAACTTCATCGTAATCAGATGCAGTTTGATTAAATCCTTGAGCTACCAACCTAGCTTTATGGGTAACAGTCCCATCATTTCCAGTTTTTACTTTAAATATCTATTTGCACCCAATGGATTTTTCTCCTGGAGGTAATTTGGCATCTTCATATACTTTCATTACCTTTAATGAATTTAGTTCTTTCTCCATTGCCTTTTGCCAATTCTCTTGATCCTTAGCAGGATACATCCTAAGTTCATCTACACTAGTTGGAACTTTAGTTACTTGGCTAACTATACTTGCTTGATACCTATCAGGTGGTCTAGTTACACGTGTAGTACGTCTAGGTATTACAGGACTTACAGGTGGACTTTCATTTATTAACTGTTCTTGATTATCTAACTATTCCTGATCAACTGTTTCCTCTTGTTCTGGTTCTATTTGCTCTTTGTGGACTTCTTCTTTAATTGGACTCTACTTATAACTTGTCTGATCTTTCTGCCTTTTGTAGGGTTCAATAATTACTTCGTTATTTAAATCTTGCTCTAATCTATTCCATCCTACATGTTCTAGGAATTTTGCACTAGCACTGGTGTAACTCTAGGTGTACCTGGTTGCCAGAATCTGTAAGATCTGTGATTAGATTCATATCCTACAAAAAATAATCTTTTAGCTCTATGCTGTCCTTTGTGTCTGAGTTGTGAAGGGATATGCACCCATGCTGGTGCTCCAAATGTGTGCATGTAACTTAAATCAGGTTTTGTACCATGCCACAGTGTGAATGGTAATTCACCTGTTGTTGAATTAACAACATTATTTAATATATGATTACCACACATTATTGCTTCTCCCCCTAAATTGTCAGGTAATCCTGAATCAGACAACATAGTACGTGCCATTGACTGCAGTGCTTGGCCTCGTCTCTCTATAAAGGCATTATGTTGTGGCCTATATGGTGCAGACTTTTTAATACTGTAGCAGACTGTTGAATACCTAACATTCTAAGTCTATTCTGGAATTTATTATTTGTAAATTCCGTACCATTATCTGTTATAAGAGTTACTAATTTCTTTTTAGTTTTCCTTTCTACAAATTTTAACCAATTAAAGAGATTTAGATACATTTCAGTTTTGCTCTTCATTAAATAGCAAAACCCATATCTAGAATAGTGGTCCATTATACTTAGTATGTATCGAGCACCTCCTACACTTGTTTTTTTCGGACCTATTAAATCAGCAAATACTACTTCTGAAGGCTCTTTGGTAGTAAATCCATCAACTCTATTAGCCGGTATGACCTTGCCTTTGCTCTGATTACAAGCAAAACATTGCAAATACTTATTACAAGGTTTCAAACTTATTCCCTTAGATAATTCAACAGTTTTCTTAAGCATTTTAAAATTTAAATGCCCTGGCCATCGGTGTAACAAGTGAATACATTCATCATGAGGTTTCTTATTATCATAAACCGTGTTAGCCACCTCTAAACCATTATCATTTAACACATATAATTCACCTCTTAAAGATGCAGTAATTTTCTTATCTTCTTTTTCAATTATGCAGTTATCTCCCTTAAAGGTAATTACATATCCTAGTTTAACCAAAATTCTAACTGAAATTAAATTAAACTTAAGTTGTGCTCCATATAACATTTTTACATTCTCTTTTATGAAAGAACAATATGCTATACCTTGACCTTTAGCTTTCAGTTTCAAGCCATTGGCTAACGATATCTGCTGTGTACTCTGGACATTTTAATAAAATTTCTGTTATCATTTGTTATACAGTGGGATGCTCCACTGTCAACCACCCATAAATTATTTTTTACAGCTCAGTTACTATACATGGCTAACTCTAAATTTTTATTTTTATTTTGATGACTTTTTGTATTCTGGCCAGCATTCTGGTGCTTTGCTTTTTTACAAAACCTTGCCAAATGTCCTCTTCCTCCACAATTAAAACACTTTTTAATTGCGTATGCAGTAGGAGATTCAATATCTTCTTTTTGAGGTTGCTCCCTCCTTAACTGATCTCTTTCAAGTCTTCTTCTTGCCTCTTCAATCAATCTGCTAGTTATATCAGTTAAAGTTAAACTTTCCTTAGGCAAAATTTCAAGGGAAGTGACGTAGTTATCATAACTTTAGTTTAGTGATGTTAGAATTATGTAGACTTGGTGTAGTTCAGAGAAAATAAGCTCTTTCTCATGCAGTTCTTGAAAAATGCTTTTTATAGAATTCAAATGACTCAGCATATCACCATTTGTCTGGAGATATGTCCTGAAAAGCTTCCGTGTAAGATTTATGTGAGCACCAACGTTATCTCGGACATAAATCCTCTTCAGCTTCTGCCAACACCCAACAGCTGTTTGCTCTCCACGGATATGAACAAGTTGCTGGTCAGTTAATGTTAGTCCTATTATGCAAAGAGCTTGTTCATTCTTCTGCATAAAGTCTTTTATCTTTTGTCTATCTTCCTCAATCTCTGGATCCAATTCCTCTACGCTTGGTGGGTTTTCAATTATGTTCCACAGACCTTCTCTTCGTACAAGTAGATTGCATTTCATAGAACCATGATACATAGTTTGTTCCATCCAGCTTGGATATAAGGGACAAACTTTGTAGATTGACTTGTGCCATGTTTTCTTTTATGGATATAAAACTATAATTAATAAAACACAGCTGTCTGTTTACTGTAATGTATAACAATACAAACTCTCACTTTTACATAAATCTGTTTTATCCTAGTTAAACTGACTTTGCAGCCTCTGGGCCCATAACCAGTGTTAAGCCTGTGTTCCCCAACCAGGGTTAAGGAAACAAGCTAAACAGAATTTGCAGCGTTAGTCAGATAGGCACACAGATAAATGAGTGAGATAAGTTTGTATGTTTGTTAACATACAGTAAAAATAACAGATACGCTTGTGCTATCAAAAATATAGTTTATTCCATTTAGAGATTATAGCATAGTCAAAATAACAGTCCATTAGTCATGTATCGTTTTAGTCAGTCCATTCAAGGATATTCAATTAGCAAAGTCTGTGTAGAATATCCAATGTCAGTTCACTTACAAATAAATCAGTCCTTTCTCTCTCCCTTTCCAGTAGGGGAAAAACTCAGTCTTGAATCCATCCAGTAATTAGGGATCATCAAGCCAGAGAGAGCAAGCTAACGTTCCTTGCTTCTTTTTTGGTGCTTTCACAACCACTCCCTTAATTACATTCTTACAGTTAAAGTTGCAGACACTTTAACTAATAAACTATGATAACATATTTATTATTTTACCTGAACCAGTTAGGGTAAACAATGTTATCCCTAACAGTTTCCTTGGTGCTGTTTCTATTATGGTTGTACTGGCCTGGATTCCTGAGGGTTTGCTAGCTTGCTGATGACTGGTAAGCTCCCCATAACTGTAAAACCAATGTTGCTTCCAGCAAGACACATGGGATGCAATTTAAGGAAGAGCTGTTTTCAGACTCAATGCTCTGAAACCTTTGGACAAGTGCAAAAAGGAAAAGATAACCAGATATGTCAAGGTTACTTAATTGCTTTGCTTAGCTGTTTTATTTATTGTTCCCAAATTGTCTTTGTTCTTTTGCTCATTGTATTTAGAATTAATGACTTCTAAATTTATATGTAAATCTTAGCCCTATGTAACCTGTTTCTCATGTGGCTTCTCTTTTAAAATAAAAAGCCTACTTTCTATCATTCCAGTATTGGGTTTACATAGCAACATGAACTTTGACTTGGGACCACATAATCCTGGTTAAAAATGGCCTTATTTAAGCTTATTTAAAATCTTAGCTCTATCTAGATTACAGGTTAGCAAAAACATGATAGCAGTAACTATCCACTCATATGTAATATTTTCATCTGAAAGATCACACACCTCCACATGCAAATAAAGGCATTTATGGTAGGCCCAACTCTCTCCCTCCCTCCCTCCCTCTCTCTCTCTCTCTAGTGTTAGATGATAGATAGATAGATAGATAGATAGATAGATAGATAGATAGATAGATAGATAGATAGATAGATAGAACATGTGCACATACAGATTAAAGCAAAAGCAAAAGCAAAAGGCACCTCCAGAAATATTTTTTAAAATACCCTGTTATTCAAAAACAGACTAACCGGCTTCTCTGGAAATTAAACTGAAAAAGAATCACTTCAAGCTTTAGGCATTGTACATATGTTTAGTTGGAAATAAATTGTTTAGCAAACCTGGTAGAATAAAG
Source organism: Hydrophis major (assembly GCA_033807585.1). NCBI lineage: Eukaryota > Metazoa > Chordata > Lepidosauria > Squamata > Elapidae > Hydrophis > Hydrophis major. The sequence continues at coordinate 323,043,649 of CM066329.1, forward strand.
ATTTGAAATTGAATTTCTGACAGAAGCTTTACTTTCTTAAGTCACTACAATACATGAAATTGGTGGTGTCACCTCATTCTCCTCCATGGATTAGTTTTGCCATCGCTCATGGATGAAGAGCGCTGACATGATTTCCTGATGGGAAGTAAAGCAGAAAACTGATTTTCTTTAGATATATAGAGATGACTTTTCTTGCATAGAAAATGGATTTTAAAAGTTCCATAAAGAAACTCCAATGGTATCATTAATGGGCTGTGAAGGACGCAGTTCACTTATGAGCAATTTTAAATCTATCAAAAGGTGTAGACAGTTGATTAAACATGTGTGTATACTAGAGATTTTGTTAAAATAAACTTATTAAAAATACTTTATCTTATCTAGTCTGTTAATAAATTATCCTTGTTTGCCTCTGTAAGAATAATTAAGATCTAATTTGGAAATCATGTGATCATTAACTTCAAGAGAAATGTTAGCTGTTTAGTTTCTAGAAAATGAAGACTGGCAAAAAATGGTATTGTAGTTAACGAATTGCAATGGCATTGCAGAAGACAATTATATTTTGAAGACCTTAACAATATATTTTTATTTTTTCTTCATATTAGGAACAGGAAGCTCATTTTGAACCAGATTATTTTTTTCATTCTAGCTTTAAAAGGGGGGGAGGGTGAATCTTTACACAGCTGTTGACAGCATTGCCTTATCGACCTTCAGGCCCATCCCAGAATTATCTAGCTAATTTCAAGTCTTGCAATTTTTTTTTGAATAGAATTTTATTGATTTTCTACAAACAAACAAGACAAACAAAACATTAAAACATCAACTCTCATATGTACATCCAGCGTGTTGGTTGGTTCATCAGTTTTGTGCATTCATTTTGTAGTCTCAATTACAATTATGTTACATAACAACTCATATTGTCAATCCAAACTTATATATCCTAATATCGCTATTAAAAAAAATAGAAACTTTTGACTATACTTTTAATTATTCATGCTTTAAGAGATAACAATACTTTAAACAGTTTATTCTGTAACAAATCATATAATCATTCCAAATCAATCCTAAAAACACGTTATAAATATAGTGTCAAATAACAAAGACAAGAAAAAAAATAAAGATATTCCTTACTGTCTAATATTCTAAATATTCTATTATCGTATTTTATCATCTAGCCATTGATAAAAAAGATCCCAAATTTCATAAAATTGTTTAACCTCTTGCTCTCTAATTTCAAATGTCAATCTGCTCATCTCAGCACATTCCAATATTTTCTTAATAATTTCTTCCTGTAATGGTATTTTCTCATTCTTCCAATTTTTAGCAAATACAATCCTAGCCGCTGTTAATACATTTACAATCAGGTATTTCAAATCTTTACTATATGTATCAGGTAAAATTCCCAATAAAAATATCTCTGGTTTCAAGTCTATGTGTTTCTTTGTCATTTTTTCCAACCACATGCGAATTATAGTCCAATATTTTCCAGCATCCTCACAAGTCCACCACATATGGTAATACGAGCCAGGTATCTGATGACATTTCAAGCATTTTTCAGATTTGTTCTTAAACATTCTTGCTATTCTTGTCGGGGGAAAGTGCCACCTGTAAAACATCTTATTCAAATTTTCTTTATATGCTGTTGACATTGTCATTTTATAATTTTGGGACCACAATTTTTGCCATTTCTCTAAATCAATCCCATATCCAAAATTCTTCCCCCAAACAATCATGGTTTCTTTAACTTGTTGTTCCTCTAATTTAATTCCCAGTAAATAACCATATAATTTTTTAATCACCTTCTCATCAGTACCCATCAAGATCTTATCTAAATCAGTCTGTTTATCATAGAATCCCTCCGTTTTAGAATCTTCATCATACCTTGAATGTATTTGCGCATATGAAAACCAATTCATCCTTATACCTTGTTCCTCTAAGTTTTGAATCGATTTAAGTTCAACCTTTTCATCCAATAGTTCCCCATATCTAACTGTTTGTTCCTTCTTATAAATTATAGGATAGGAAAATGCTTCAATAGTCGATAAACTCAATATACCTCATCTACTCCATCCATCATCTTTTCCTCTGTAATTTCCAAAGCATCCACCAAAATTTCTATCATTATCGCAGCCAAACTTTGTCCTTTTTTTTCTTCTATATTTTGAAATCTGAGGTAAAATTCTGACCTTTCCATCTCCCACCTCAACATCCCACTTTTATCTTGTTTAACCACTGTTAATCTACTGTCAATATTTCCAATCTTCTCCTCTCTTTGTTTACCTTCTTCCTCAATTTTTTGGAATCTCTCCTCATACTTCATCATCATTTGTTTAATATTTTCTACTTTTTCATCAGTCTTCTCTATTCTTTGTTCAATGGTGTCTGATTTTGTCTTGAGATCTTGAATTCCTTGCATAATCATCTGTAAAGTTACTTTTTCTTGTTCTTTATCTTGCTTCAACATTGTCTGAATTAAACATTGTCCTCCAGCTGGTGGGGAGGCAGAGGTAGAAGTAGAAACTCCAGATGATATTGGTTTCCTGCTCATTTTAATGCTTCCAAATCTTCAAATTCTTTTTAACTTTTAATCCAACTGGTAGAATAGCCAATTATAATCCAAAATGGAAAAATCCAATAGTAAAAGGTCCAAAACTAAAGAACAAAAGGAAAAAAGGAAGAAGAAAGATCTTCAGGTTCTTCTAGACCCTAATCCAATTACGAAGTAGTCCACCATAAAGAATGAAAAATAGAAAGAAAAAAAAACCCCAAAAATAATAATATTGATTAAGAAAAAAAAGAACAAAAAGAAAAAAGAAAAGAAGAAATTCCTTCAGGTTCTTCACACCTTAATCCAGTTGAGAAGTCTCAATAATCAAAAAGAAAAAACAGAGTGGTCCAAAAACATGGATAGAAAAAACAAAAGGATCCCAGCAAAATAAGGAGAAAAAAAGAAAAATAAAAAAAAAAGCTCTGAGGCTTTCCCTTTGAAATAAAAAGCAAAAGTAAGAATATTACTAGAATTGGAATTTACAAAGAGGCTGGTGAGTAGGGGTATCACAAGTAAAGAAAAAAATATATAAGAAAGCACACTGCACTTTATTTAGTTGTCCAAGGCTCTTATTATGACTCTCTTCTCTACCAGCTTCAAAGCCAAGCCTCAAGTGTTGAAATATTGATAAGAGTCCAGGAAAATACCTGTAATAATATTTTGCTGTGCTCTCCCTCTATCTTATCACATTAAAATGTCCTTGAGAAGGAGTCTTCTTACAGTTCTCTCCAATTCAAATAAAATATTTTCAAGCCTCTAGTTGGCAGTGTTACAAAGTTTCTTAATACTCTTTCCCCCCCCACCAGCCAGAAAAAAAGGATAATTTATACAAAAAAAAATAGCCAAAGGGAGCCTCTGTCCTAAAAGAAAATTAAAAAATCAAAAGGAGCATAAAAATATATGTAAGAGAAAATTCAATCCGGTTACCTACAAAGTCACATTAAAGTCCCCCCCCCCAAAAAAAAAAGTAAAGAAAAAAAAACCAAGCCTCAATTTGACATCACTTTAAAAAACGCCGCTCATACTCTTTTTGTCAAAAAAAAAATCTCACAGGTTTCTTCTCTATTCAGGGTGCCCTTTCAAATCTCAGCGAATTTACAAGAAAAAAGAAGTTTCTCACCCAGCAGACACACTTTCACTTTCAGCCACTTTCTTTCTGGAGCTGTCCCGACTTCAGCAGCTATGGAGGCTGCCTCTCCGCCGCCAGCAAAAGGGTTTCTCCCGGATCAAACCAGAGATTTTGCGATATCCCTGGGATCCTGGGACTATGCCCTTCACAATCACCATCTCTACAGGACGGTTTAGGTCCGTTGGGACCGACCAGGGGCGAAAATATTGGCTGCGATCTCAGAGCCCCGAGATCGCAGCTGTATCGCCAAAACGAAGCTCCGCCTTCCAAGTCTTGCAATTTTGTGACTCTAGGGCATTGACTGAATCAAGGGCATATAATTTTGATGCCAAATTTTAATAAAAGCCCTGAAAATTTTTTCTTTAATACCGAGTTCCTGTGCAGGCTTGACTGCACCAAGGCCTTGGAGTATCTTCATTGCTTGAAATAGGAGTCCCAGCAGATGAAGGGACAGCATCTTGTTTGTCTACATTGCTTCTTTGTTTTACTTATTACAGTTAAATGATAATGCTTGAATTTCTCTTTACCCATTAGTGTGTTTATTGTCTCTGGAGCCTCAAAAGGACCATTTTTCTGGCATCTGGTCATTGTTTGACATCAGGCAAAATATAATTGTATCATGAATAGTAACCAGAGACAATGCCTTAGTAGAAAAGAACTGGTATGCAAAGTGATAATGGTAAGAGCTATATTCCTGGTTGATTCGATATAGGTGTTTCAGACCAGTAGCTTGAATTCTGAACTGGTGATGCTATCAAGGTCATGAATTTGAAGGCTCAACTCCTGATGCAGTGCTGATACTAATGCAGTTATTGGGAATGAGAAATAAAGTGGGGCAACAGAAAAAAGTGGTGGGGCTTGAATGAGTTCTTCTTACTGCACTCCATAACATATGGGAATTAGAAGCCATTCAAAAAAAAAAATAAAATGCAATGGTAGGCTGATGTAGGGATTGCTTTTAGAGATCAACAGGCTCTTCTGAGGGGAGGGGAGTATTAGAAAGTGCTGAGGGGAAATAAGATTTAGCAGGTAAGCAAGCAACAACTATAGCTATTCATTTTTGCAAATTTGTGAACAGGAAAATTTGTATACACTTAAACCATCCTTCGGCTAGAATTCTTGTTTCATCTCAGAAACCTGGGATGGAGATCTGTGAGATTCTGATGAGGAAGAAGTAAGTTGGACAGAACAAGAGGATGAAGGAGATGACAGTACTTCGGTGGCTAAGACATAACTTTTAGTCACCTTTAAGGAGCTGCTCAAGCAACATGTATTGTAAGAGATAACATTCAGCATGAGCTGGCTGACATGTCTTAAACTAATAGACAGCAGCTGGGGAAAAGGCTGTAGCTAGTAAAACTCTGGGATTAAGAAGATAGCAGTTTTAATTTAACTAGGAAGGAATTACCGTATATACTCGAGTATAAGTCGACCCGAATATAAGCCGAGGCACCTAATTTTACCACAAAAAACTGAGAAAACTTATTGACTCGAGTATAAGCCGAGGGGTTTTTTTCAGCACAAAAAAATATCAAATGAATAATCAGATTTCAGAAAAGAAAGAGATAAATGAACAGATAGGTATCTGGTTAACAAAAACAGCAGATGGTCAACAAAAACAGCAGATATTTACCTCTCTTTATTGAAAACAGTAAAACTCTTTATTATGCAGAATGTGGAATAAAATATAATTAACCAATGTGGAATATAATATAGCTAACCAATGTTTCAAAATACCTGATGATTCTTCTTTGAAATAGCTACAATGAACAAGAAGGTATTGTTAAAAGTCAAGTTAGAAGAGACAGACTTGTTTAGGTAGCAAATGGAGAGAGAGTCTAAAAGTCCATCTCAACTAAATTAATTTCACACTTCTCAGAACACAACTTCACAATTGTCCCTCCTGTTTTTTTAGAAACATAATCTTTTTTCAACACTTGTAGGGGGAACTCAAGTCAATAATGGTAAATTAAGGACACAAATTATCGCCTTTTATAACTTACAACTGACTATGTCCTATATATCCAGGAACCAGGAATTCATTGTTTGTTGGCCACTAGTAAGAAGCAAAACCAAGGAATCTGTGAGTGAACCTGACAATAGTACAGATTTCAAGATGAGACACAAATTGCTATCTTTTTCTGATAATACCTTATTTATGTAGTGTAAGCCAAAGGTCAGAAAGTAGGGAATAGGAACAGAAAGATTTCTTTTCTTCCAGAAAGTACTCTGAATCTGCAAATGTAGTAATATCTTTCTGATTCTACTTCATTTATTTGTTTGTTTATAAAAACCAATGGCACAAGTTATTCACAGCTAAATTATTAATTTGTCATCAATTCTCTGTATGTAATGTTTCCTACATTCCTCTGTCTGTTGGTTGCTGATACATAAATGAAGGCATGCTGATTCTTCTTCAGTAAGTCTTACTTTTCTGTTTGTCCACGAATGTAATCTTTAATGCTTTCTACTAATTTACCAAAAGCTATTAAATTAATTTGTTGTTTCCCAATTTTGTCTTCCATTTTTTTAAAAAATCAAATGTTAACAATGGCTATTTTCCAGTTGTATCCTGCAGTATATTATTAAGTATATTAAGGTCTTTAATTTACAGGTTGTTTCTACTATTTATTCCATTATCTCTGACTGAGAAAATATATACTCTACATCTGCTAAGAGATAATATATATAAATAATTCACCATTTTTCAATCTTCAGTTCACTTTTCGCACTGCTTTAGCACTCTCATTAACATGTAATCTGGTTTCCCTGCTGTTATTTGGTTTCTATTTCTTTTAAAAATATTGTTGGACGAACTTTTTTTTAATTCTTATGGAATATTCTCTACATTCTGGATGTTGTTGGTGTTTATTTTGTTTTTGTTTTAAAACTATCTTGTTTCGAGTACCTCAGGCTGATGAGCAAAATTGTAGGTCTGGTTTAAAGCTCCTCCCCGGGGGAGGGGGGTGCAGAACAGGAAGAGGTGGAGGTCAGAGGGAACTGCTGGAGTTCCTTGGTTTGTGTGTGGGGCCAGTCCCGTTACCGCTTTACTCTGTGTGTGTCTTATATTACAGCAATGCTGCCTGCACATCAGTGGCCAGAGAGGGGAGAAGGGAGGAAAAGCCTGTTTACACAGACTGCAAACCGCCTGGGGAATAATGCAGGAAAGGAAGTGAGCCAGCTCTCTGTCTGACTGCTCTAACTTCCTGCTCTCTCTCTCTCTTTCTCTCTCTCACACACACACATTTTGCACACACACACTAGGGGGGGGTGGAAGGGAGAAAGAAACAAGAGGAAAAAATCAGGATCTCATTACAAGAGCAACAGAGCGTTTTAGAGGACTGTCAGCATGGAAAACCGGGGGATTCTACACAGCTCTCTTTAAAACGGCGAGAAGAGACTGGCGAGAAGCCCACCAGACCAGGGGCTGGGTACGTAATTCGAAAGTTGGAAGGGAGCCTGGAAGTGAGGAAAAGGGTTGTCGGGGAGAAAGGTGGGAGCCGAATGCCAATGCAATGCTTCTGGGCTGCTATCGATTGCAAAATAACTTGCAGGAGCACTTTACTTTTCCCGATAAAACACCAGAAGGGTCGTGCCAGGGGGATCCCTGCCTCACTGCAAGGCATCCGGTTGGGGCGGTTGGGAAAGGGAGAGGAGGGGAAGGGAGCCGAGCCGTGTGTGCGTGAGTTTGGGGCCGGTGGGGGCGAAAGTTTTGGGGTGATTTTTCTTGCTGCTGGCGACGTGCCGTCAATGTATACATGGGGGAGGGGCATATTGGGAGAGGGGAAGCAAAAGCTTTGGAACGTTATTCCTTGGGAGGAGGGGGAGGAGGTGGTAGCAGCAGCTTGCGTTATTTTCTGAGCTCTAGGCTCGCGGGTTCAGAAAACAACGTGAGGCGAGGTCGCTTCAGCTCCACTCAGCTTCATTTCCTAGCTGCTTTCAGTCCGCTCAGGAGGAGGCCACCACCACCTCCACCACCTCCCAAGTGGACTGAAAGCAGCTGGAGCTGAGGAGCCGAAGCGACCTCGCCTTGTGTTGTTTTCTGAACCCGTGAGCCTAGAGCTCAGAAAACAACGCTGCCACCACCTCCTCCCCCTCCTCCCGAATGGACTGAAAGCAGCTAGGAAACGAAGCTGAGCGGAGCCGAAGCGACCTCACCTAGCGTTTTCTGAGCCTAGAGCCAGGGCGCTTTCATTGCATGGTGGAGTCCATGAAGTGGGGCTTGCCTGCAGGAAAGCGGCTGCCCAGCTCCGGAGCTCCACACCATTTTTTTTTCAGAGGGGAATCTGACTCGAGTATAAGCCAAGGCCGATTTTTTCAGCACAAAGAATGGGCTGAAAAACTCGGCTTATACTCGAGTATATACGGTAGTTAAATTGGGGCATTATCTAAAGTTACATTGATTAATCTGAGGCTGCCTAATGCTAATACAATAGGACCTTGATTAATTGGTGTGTGTGTGTCAGGTACACAAGCCAGATAACCTGCTGCAATGGATTGGGAAAGATAGATGTATTCTTAGCAAACCACTGAAAAAAATAGATCAACTTTTTTCAAAGGTTTGTCATGAAGAGGGACAGCTATGCAAATAGGGATCCATAGGATGGGATCCTCAGTGTCTTAGAGCCACAATGAGTATACACTTAATAAAAGGACCTCCAGCTTACATGTGGTCATCTGCTAGCATATTAGATCCAGCACAAGAAGCCACCACAGGACAAATTACAGTGTTAATAGGTATACAATTGATAGATGTACAAAAAGAAAATAGCTCCAAACCCCATGCTCAAGTGGCTAAGGGAAAGGAAATTATAAAAGAAAGCAGTCTAATAATACAATGACAACAGACAAATGTTGATAGAGCTTCTTAAAACCAATAAAGAAGTAGATGGCATGCTAATTCCAGAAACATCAAATGTGGAAACAGAAAAAGAGCATAATAAATACAAGTGAGGAGAACTACCACAACACCACAACTGAGAAACAATTACATCCCTCCTTAGATGGGCAAGGAATCAAGGGATAGGAAATGCCCAGGCCTCTGAATTGGGGGTGGGTTAATGTAGACTGTTATCCCTGGAGACCAACATCCTCATTTACCACTAACAATTTACTGATCTGGTCGTAACATACAAGTATAAGTCCTCATGGATACAGGGATAGAAGTAATACTCCTACATGACAAGCAGAAGGGGAATATTATGGAATATATATGGGAATGGGGAAGAATGTACCACACAGATGTGAATGCAATTAGCTTTAGGAAAATCAGCTTCTTTTAGGGCAACTATATTGATCTCTTGTGTTCTTGAATATATTATTGTAATTGATTTATTAGACTTAAAAGGGTTGATGCCACTGATTTGCCTTTGTGTTCAAATTATCCTAGTGTCTATAGCAAAATGGACATCTCTGAAAATACCTCCACCTGAGAAGCAATGAAGTCAGATAATACAAGCTACTTGGAGGCCATAACAAGATATCTTAAACAATACAGGGATTTTGAGAGATTGAGAAATTGTGACTAGCACTTTCTCCTTTTAATTCCCTTATTTGGCCTTCAAAGAGACCCAATGGAAGAGGGAAGGGTTAGATGGGATTATCATCAGTTAAATAAGCCTGCTGTCCTTCTGGGCAGCAGCAGGACAAGATATGGTGACTTTGTTAGAAAGTATAGAGAAGAATGCTGGGACATGGCATGTTATCATAGATTTAGCTAATGCTTTCTTGTTTATTTTAATTGACTCAGATTCTCAAGGTCAATTTGCATTCTCTTGGGAAGGCATATAATGTACCTTTCAAGTTCTGTTGCAAGAGTATTTATGTAGCTCCACCTTGTGCCATGGTAGCAAGGGACCTGAGTCAAATTATTTTGAATCCTGCTATATTTCTTAGTCATTATATTGATGATGTTTTAACCACTGGTCCAAAATAAGCTGAGATGCAGCAAGAGCTAACTGTTGAGGTTGAGCCAGGGGTGGGAGGTTAATCCCAAGAAAACTCAGGGGCAGCTAAACAGATGCGATTTCTAAGGGTGGTTTGGGTAGGATGGGTGAGGCACATTCCTGAAATAGTTATTAAGACTATTGCTACTTTACAAGCCCCAATTTCAAAAATTGAAGTTCTATTTGGCTTAATGGGTTCCCGGAGACAGCACATTCCTTGCCTGGTTCAGATTTTAAGACCTATTTATAATATAATTCACAAACAAGTCCATTTTGAACAGCAACCAAAATCTTTATATGATGCCAAAGCAGCAGAAGCAGCCACTATGCCATTAAAACCTTATATTGAAGGGAAGCCTTTGGAGCTACAAATATCAACAAATGAGGAAATAGCTATATGGAATTTATGGCCGATTGCTTTAGATCTTTGGTCTCAGAAATTGCCTAATGTAAACTATACATCTTTCAAAGGCAACTTTTGGCATGCTATTAGACAATTATTGATATAGAAAGAGTAACTAGACAAGATCCAGTAGTACTTAGAGTTGCCATTCCATTCTAGTTATGATACAAGTGCAAGACAAATCTGCAAGCCCACAAGTAGGAAAAGCTCAGAAGACTTTGACTATATAGTGAAATGGAAAGTTCAACCATATGGTAAATTACCTCTCTGTGTAATACCTGACAGTGCAGGGACAGATCTTGTAATGCCAGAGGAGACATTGGTGCTAGCTAGAGGACAGGCAACAGTGATTCTAGGAATAGGGACTATAGTTCCCCATGGCACCGACATTCTGAACCCACTTGCTGGAGAGAGAAAAATGGAGGGGGAATCTTCACACAGCTGCTGAGAACCCTGCGTTATCAGTGGTCTTATCTCAGAATTATATAGCCAAGGTCAGGTCTTTCAGTTTTATGACCAGAGAAGCAAGGTCGTGAAATCTTGTTGCCAATTTTTAATAAATGAAATTCGTCATTGAGATTCTGCACAAACTTGAGCATTCAACATTATGCACTAAAGGCCTTGGAGTATTTCTGTTGCTTGAAAGGGGGCTCCCAGCAGCTGAAGATAAAGCATCTTGTTTGATACATTGGGATTTTTTGTGATTCTTTTTAATTTATTCACAGAGTTAAAGTTTAAAATTCCCCCTACCTATTGATATGTCCATTGTCTCTGGATCCTCAAAAGTGCTATTTCTCTGTCTGTGAAGATTTTCAGCCATCCAGGTCATGGTTGTCTCAAAGGTGCTTTTTCAAGAGGTAACTGGACTTTCTAGTTAAGAATAATAGAATAACAGAGTTGGAAAGGGACCTTGGAATCCAACCCCCTGCCTAAGCAGGAAACCGTACACCACTTCAGATAAAGATGTTTCGCTTCTCATCCAAGAAGCTTCTTCAGTTTCTTTCTTAGATGAGAAGTGAAATGTCTTTAAAAAAAAACCCAGAAAGTCCAGTTCCTCTTGAAAAAACACCTTTGGGGCGGACATTTGTCTGGTGTCTAGCCACTTCCTGATACTTGGCAAAACTATATGCAAATGTATATGGAACACTTTCCATCGTCCACACAGTTGAAGATGCAGTCCAGATTATTGTCTCTTAGCTTGAGCAAACAAAGTAAGCAAAAGGATTATTAAAGGAACTTGGTCTGGATAGTAATAAAAATGTAAAGGTAAGAAAGTTCTATTCGGTTGAGCTGGAACTTTTACACTGATTTGTTTTTTCTCCATTCCAATTCACCCCCCACCAGTAATGCTGTCATGCTTAGGAATATCTTTGCCAATAAAAAGTTTATGCCTTGCATGTGTCTTTTTTGTTAGATATTTCTGACAACGTGGGCAACTATTTTTTTTTTAACTTTATAACAAATTTGAAAAATGTTTTCCATTTAGTTTTTCAACAAGAAAGCCAACAAAGAATAGTGGAGTTAGTCTATAGTAACCAAAATAAGGATGCTGGTAGCACCTTTCCCAACCATCAACTGGAACTAATGCAATAAGATGTAGATCATGAAAGACTATGCCTCTTAATAAAATCTGCTAGGCTGAAAAAAATACTTCTAACATTTTAAATTTAACTATTTGTCCATCTAGCTTACTACTATCTACTCTTGAATATAGATGGCATTTACTGTGGAAAGTTTTCTCTTCTAGTGGATTGTTAATCCACAATTTTCCAGTGTATTAGGAAAATTCAATTTTGGAAGTATTTAGATTTACTCTTAGTTCAATAAGCAAGGAAAAGGCACAGCCATGTGGGGGAACAACCCTAGTTAAGTTATTTGGCCAGTGAAAATCAGTCTAGATCAAAAGTAACTACAATGACCACCAAAAGGAATCATTTGACTCTTTGATCATGATTCAAACTCTTCAGGAATGGGTGGCAAGTTATTTCATGAGTTCAAACCATTTACAGGAATTGAAGTCATGCCGCTCCATGGCTTAAATAGTAATAGCACTCGGATTTATATCCTGTTTCACAGTGTTATACAGCCCTTTCTAAGCAGTTTACAGAGTTAGCATACTGACCCCAACAATCTGCGTCCTCATTTTACCAACCTTGGAATGATGGAAAGTTGAATAAACCTTGAGGCAGTCAGGATCGAACTGTTGGCAATCAGCAGAATTAGCCTGCAATACTGCATATTAATCACTGTGTCACCACAGTCCATAATTATGTAGCTTTACTTGTAGAAACTACCAGCAGATGCAGGAAGATATATCCAGAAGTGCTGAATGGTAAATACCCTTCCCTTAAGCTAGCAGAATGAAGTGTGTCTACCTGCATACAAAGAGTCTAATAAGGATGAAACCAGTCATCCAGTGCCGCCTGTTGTCTTATGTACTTGAAAGTAGCCCAGTAAAACCCTATAAAAACAGGGAAATTTATGCCCACCTAAGAAGGGTGTATGGAAGTCATGTAGTGTAATGTAACATTTGTATCTCTATTGTCCAAGTCATAGTCATGTGAAGTGTATGTACAATTCTGATAGTGCTGCTCAGACATGTTTATTCTTTGGGTGGCATGTGTGTGTGTGTGTGTGTGTATCCCCTGCCCACACACAGAAAAGGTAAGGGAATTACACTGGATACATTACAATTTACTGCTTTTCCAAATGGGTGACAAAAAGAGGGAAAAGGAGATTAAAACAGATGAGTCAAAAGCAGTTCCCCCATGTTTTTCTGAGCTAAAATATTTCTTGATCTCCCTGTTAATCCACATACTGTAGTTGTCTCAAAAGAAAGCAATAGATAAAGGAGTTTCCTAAGAGACAACTTTTAGATGCCTGTCTATATCAATGTGTTCAGAAAATTGTAAAGCTCAGTAATAATAGTGCTAATAGTAATTATGATTTTTTTGCACAGATAGGTCTTGACTTACGAACAGTCATTTATAACCAGACCTACCTCGGGGCTACTTATTACCTAGGTTTGAAATTCTGACAGTTGGCTCTACCCACAGTCACCTGATCAAATTTTAGCAGTAGGCAAAAGGCTAGTTTTCAGCCATTCGTAGCATTCTTTGGTCATGTGACCATGTTTTACTAAGTTTTGCTGAAAACCAACACTTACTTCCAGTTTTTGGCAAAACCACACCCATAGCAAATAATTGGTTCACTTAGCCACTATGGTAATTCACTTTCCTACTGCAAAAAAAGGCATAAATCTGGGTCAGTCATGTGATCGATCCATTTTATGATGGGTATGCTACATTACCATTTACAATTTACAGTCGTAAATTGAGGACTACCTGTAGTAGAAAAAATATTCAGGGGAAGAACCAATATTATGTGTTTCTTAAAACTGGAGTCAAGCAATGATTAAACATATACTAATTGAATATTGGTTTATATAAAAACAGCACTGTATATATTGTGGTGTATTTCATTTACACCTTCCTTTCCTGTGGTTATGATGTGAACAACCCGGGGGGGGGATTACTATTGAACCTATAAGCATCATACCTTGCCACATGTATTACTTAAATTTAAGAATGACAAAATTAACATTATCTGAAGGAAAATTATCCCTGTGTGAAGCATTGAAGAAAGAGGAAAAACAATTTCTTACAGGTTTTCTAAATTACCACCTAGCTGCAATTATTATGTTAGACCTCCTGCCTCTTGCTATCAGAAGAAAACCTGGAATCCCTGAGTATATTAAGCCTTGAGGAAACTAAATGTCATTGTCATGGAAGGTGAAAAATGGAACTAACCTCTGAGAGAAAGATCATACATTTTACACAGCAAAGATAATTGGGGTTCCAACTTACAGAAAAGAGGATTTGAGAACAATAGAAGGATTAGACCTTTTCTAAGAATTTTGAATTATGGAGTGGCAAATGCTAGAACTCTGATTTGGTGTCAAGATTTTAGGGCCACAGAAGAAAAATAAGTTTTGTTTACCTAAGGGGGTGGAACCACCTTGCTTCCAGAGCTGGAAGCTATTTGCTAACAAATAGTGGAATGCTGATGAACTCACTTCTGTGTCAAATTTACGTAGACTGCAATTTTGCTAAATAATACTGTTTACCTTTTTCTGAGAGAATTGCACAGGGCCTATCTCTGCTGCTTTAGTCAATTTCATTCTGCAGTTGTTACGATTCGCAATTCTTATTGCTTTTCAGCAAGGAAATGATTGGGTGGCATGGTTTTGGAAAGATAATTATTTCTTTAGGTATTATGGGCTTTTGCAAATAAAGAAGCTGGATCTAGGCCAGAGTTCCCCAAAGCAGTCAACGTTAACCCCCAAGGATTGATTAAACTGTTTAAAGGGTTGATAAATATTTGAGAAGTGGGGATTCAAAGGAGGTTGATAAATGCCTTGAGGTTCATAGGTAATCAATAAATGATGCAATTGGGGTTAATTAATTTTTTGGTGTTTTGGTTGCATTCCACCCTAGTCCCACGTTCTGAAGATGAGATAGATAGCAATGGTCAGTTGTCACCCAGAGTTGGATGGTCAGCAGGAGGAGCTTTCAGTTGTCATTATGATTATTAGAGTTAGTTATAAATGTTTGGTTTGTATTTGGCATTTTCATCCACTTATTAATTCTTTCCATAGGATCTGGGATAGATAGTTGTTGTTTGATGGTGTTAAAGATATGTTGTAGGATGTAAGCTTTTCCAGGAAAATCTGCCTTTTGCAATTGATTTATGATGAATTTGTCAATGACGATAATGTTCAAGTGGTGCTCCATTTGTTTTGGGATTGCTCAAGGCACCTAATGCTATTGATATTAGCTTTGCTTTTTTTTGCCACCATCCCTCTACATCTCTTTGAAGATCTTTGTATTATGATGATTTATCTTCACAGTCAGCCAGATGTTTAGTCTGGATTTGACATTTTTATCCACCTATAAAGTTTTTCCCAAGGACCTGGGATAACAGAGGTTGTTGATATAAGCTGTTCCAAGCAAAGCTGCCTTTTGCAATTAACTGGTGGCAGTTTTCTCAATGCTGATGGTGTTCAGGTGATACTCCAGATGTTTTTGGATTTCTCACAAGGCACCTATTACGATTGCTACTATCTTTGCTTTCTTTTGCCAGAGTCATTAATATTAGTACTCATAGTACTATTAGTTAAAGTAGTATTTATTACATTATTTTAGTATAATAAATGTTTGAGGGTTGATGAAAAATTTGAAACTTCATGTTGAAGAATTTGGAAACCTCTAGTCTAGATTCTGTCATATCCTCAAGGCAGAAGCGATGCCCTAAAGATATTTTTTTTTTATTTCAGCCATAACACCATCATTGATATCTTTCCTACAATAGACATCCAACAAGACAAATAAAACAAACAGCTTCTAATATAAGTAACGATGGGATATATTTGTAGCCAGGGTTGGGATTCAAATTTTTTAACAACCAGTTCTGTGGGTGTGGATTAGTTGGTGGGCGTATCTTGGTGGTCATGTGACTGGCTGGGTGTGGCCAACTCAATATCACTCACATTGAGGCATGCATCTCCTCGCCTGGCCTCTCATGACAGTGGGGATTCTGCAACAGTTGTAAGTGTGAAAAATGGTCATAAGTCACTTTTTTCAGTGCCACTGTAACTTTGAATGGTCACTCAACACAAGCAAAGTACCAGCAAAGGAGGAAAAAAGACCTCCAGAGAAGTTTCAGAGACAGGAAGTCTTGTGCTGCCAAGAATGTAATAAGGGTTAACAGAGAGGCAGTTTCTGTAAGCAACACCAGAATGTTTCCTGCCTGCCTTTCTTACAGGATTCGGCCAGTAATTTCTTCTGACAACCATTTTTCTGAACTGCTTAGAATGTTAACAACCAATTCTAGAGAGTAGGTGCAAACCTGTAGAATCCCACCCCTGTCTCTAGCTAATTTTTAAAAAGCAGTATAATTTTATCAAATCCTGGTTTTGTGAATCTTGTTATTTCATTAGTTTATGTTCATATCACCGGTAGACTATGCTCTGTGATCATGGGTTGGGTTCTCTAGTTCAAAGACATTCAAGCATAAATGACAGTTTTACATACTAAACTAGTTGATTGTATTTGGTGAAAACAATGTTCCCCCAGATATTCAACATATAGGAGAAGAAGATAGCACCAGCAGAATGTGCATATGACTTTACATGTTCATTTGAACTTACAGGAGAGCTGTAAATGTGTTTAGAACTGGCCATATTGTGAAACAATATTTGCTGAATACTCCAGATACCTTGCTTTGATCATTAGATTCTGTAAAGCCCATGAGCAGAAATAAAAGTAAAAATGAAGGCCATATTTAGCCCTGTATCAACAGATCACATAGGGGCTTTGGTGTCACATTGTGTTTTATATTACAGATCATATAGAAGGAGAGATAAGGTGAGGGTTAGATGATGATTAGACAGACAGACAAATAATCTTCCTTCAAGTTTGCCTGACAAAAAATATTCCTACAGCTTCAAAAAAATAGAATTGTTCATTACTAATTCATATAATTGCCTGAGTGTCTGGAGTATCTTATAGAATAATCAGTTGTCACAACCATATTCTGGATTAGCATTTGATAACTGAATAAATCTGGCTGAAAATGCTCAATAATGGGCCAACACGTTTAAGTTAAAAAAAACATACCAAAAGGAGCCCGCTAATGTTTATTTATTTTCTCCCAAAGCATCTTTACCCTTTACATTTTTCAGTCTTGCAGTTGTGAAATGGCAAATGATAGAAATTACAGAACAACATATCTATAGGGAATCTCTCTCTCTCTCTCTCTCTCTCTCTCTCTCTCTCTCTCTCTGTATGTGTCTGTCTGTGTGTGTGCACACGTGCAAAATAAAAGCAGAGTAAGATGGGAGAGTTCAATTTCTAATGTGCATCAGTTTCTACTTTCTTCTGCTTATGTGTATATGTAAATTATTAAATTCTTATATACCGGGAGATTTTATTGTTCACTCAATCTTAATTGGTTTCCTACAATAAAATCTTGGATAAATATAAGCAGGTATCAGCATTACGTTCCATTATAAAATGTATTTGTTCAGGTTTTCAGTTACTTTACATTTCTCCTCTCTATTTACTAGCTATTTATTTATTTATTTCCCACTTCCCCTCTATTCCCTTTCTCCTAAATTAAGTTCAGAAAGGCATGCTTGTATACACTATCCATATAGTATTTTTTTACATTTCTTCATTGGAAACTATAACCAATTTAAACTTCCTTAACCCGAGAAATCTAAGTACAACATAGATTGTATTTATTTCAATGTGTTTCCATTTTCTATAGTGCAACAATTTTGCTTCTCTTCAGTGACAAATTGTTGACTGCAGGATAATTCTGGGTCATGGTTAATATATTCTCTGAATGTCTCACTGCTTTTGTCATCATCTGGAACACAGAAAAGTGACCACAGGTGATGCAAAATTGTCCTGCCTTCCTTTATTTTAGTTGTAAAGACTTCTTATGTACAATCAGAAATTTAATTTCATTGAGGTAAAGCAGGCTACCATCTGGTGCATCGGGTCATAGGCTATAGTCCTCAAATTGTTTTCTCAGGGTTACTGCTAAAAATATCCATGGAACAACTGAAAAACAACATGCAATGAATCAGTTGCGTTATCAGTTTGCCTTGGCAGAAAATAGTATCTTTGTCAAGATGGCAATTGTGACATAGAAATATCAGGATTTCTGTCTAAATAGGAGACAGAATGTGTTATGTATGTAAATAGTTGAATAAAGGCAAGCTTGGGGTAAAGTGCAGGGTTCTGGCCCTGCACTTCTGATTGGGTGTTAAGCGGCTAGATCGGATTGGTCGGGTTCTGAGAATCTGATTGGCCCTTAACGAAGGACTCTTATTGGTACTGGAGCTAGCGTTTCACAGCTCCTATTGGTTATTTCACATTAGCATTGCCTATATAAAGCAGAGTTGTTGTTATACAAGTTAGAAGTCACTATGCAATAAAGAGTTGAAAGTTCACCAACTAAGACTGTCTCCATTCATTCTACCCATGCCTGAATCTATGACAGAATGGAAATAGTAATCATAACCTATCACTGAGAACAGAATAAGCTGTCCAGGTGAAACATTATGGCTGCATTCATCATTGCAAGATTATAGCTGCCATAGTATAGGAACACAAACAGATCTCACGGTGCTTTAAATAGATGATTTTTCAGATGTTGAGAAGAAAAACCACAACACTGTATAAGATTTCTTATATAGGTATACAAGACCAAAGAATGAAGAGAAAGAAAATTATAATATGATGCCAGATTAGTTTATATGCTTGAAGTTCTGGCTTACTTTCATATTATTGCTTCCATATGTTAAAGAGCAATTTCGTAGAAAGCATTTATTAACCCTGCTTCATTGACTTTTAATAGTTTGATAGTTTAATAGTTTAATAGTTTATAATAGTTTAATAGTTTGACACACTATGTGCCTATACTCAGTCTTCTGTCCATCTAAAAATGGATCTTCATCGACTGTAGCTTCTGTAATTTGAAAATAAAGTCTTATGAAATGGAAGGGAAATCTGTTCCCCAGCAATTAATTCATCAAATGGGCTCTACCACAAAGAGAGAGAGAGAGAGCACTCAAGAGATGCACAATATAAAAGTTTGAATTATTGAAAGTTCTCTGCAGTTGTTTGTTTGTAAACTGTATAGTATGGACAAACCTACAACATTTATGTAGCCTTCTGTCAACCAATACAATATTAAATATGGACTAGACATTTTTGCTCTAGGACTTAAAAAGCTTGGCTTACTTCAAAGCAATAGTTGATCCTTAAAACAGGGTGATTTCATCCTCTACTAGGGTTATTATATTCAATAATTCATGTCAATGACAATACAGTATGGTTTTTTTCTTTTTCTTTTCATTTGCTATAACATCCATTTTATGTCATTTTTCACTATTTTTCCAGTGCTTCTAAAGCCTATTCCCTCCCTTTCCCATTGGGTTGTTGTCATTTCTCAGATTGACCATTACTGTCATCTAAATCTTTCCAGTTTAGGGAATTGGGGGTGGGGGGTGGGGTAGCTCTCATTATGCTCTTTGTTGGCAAAATCTGAGAACCCTGTAATTTCCAGAAATACGTTGAAAAAGAGATATTGAGATAGCTCAATTTTTTTTGATAGATGCTACTAGCTTTGGTTAAAAAAAAGCTTTGAAGAAAGCTTTGTTATATTCAGTATATGATACAATCTAAGCACCAATATTTCCCAGAAGTTTAGAGCATACAATAATATACAGTATATGGTTTTAAAAAGAAATTATGGAGGAACTTATGTTTTCTTTAACAATATCTATATCTGAAAATGGTAATATATTTACTATTTCAAAGAGCACTTTGAAAAAAGTCTCAAAAGGCAATAGATTTTTCACTCATGCATCCCCCAGGAAAAATGAAAATTGAAGTGTCATTTTTCACCAAGGTGAAAATGACAAAATAGCTCGACACAAGATCTCAGTAGTGTATTTGCTTATTGTTTTAAGTGAGATAGGCATTTTCTGCAAAAGACCAGAGATAGAAACTGCTCTTGCCATTGGCAGAGGAGTAATGGATAAATGTGCCTGAAGAATAGCATGTTACCCACCAATTTACAATAACAATGCCCTTGTTCAACAAGGATTTAACACATCGACCAAGCAACACAAATTTCTATAAAAGTAAAATATGCCTTTATTAAAAAAAAATTAGGATAAATATTTCAAGGGAAAGTGCTTTGAATATTTGTAAGTTGCCCCATTTACCAGATGTGTCCTTTGATAAGGGTGAGAACATCACTACATTTTTACAATTCTTATGTAATGTCAGTCATTATTAAAAAGGGTACTGGGGCAATTTTTCAGACCCAGAATCATAAATGTATCTGTGCTCATTCTCAAATTATGCTACCTCCCTGCCTTTCAGTGGATTACTGATCCATTTGCTATTTCATTAGAAAGGATATAGATGAACATGAAGTGTTTATACTCACTCTTATACTTGTAAGAAAGATCAGAATCATGTAAGCAACTCTTCCTTGTGACACTCTATAAAAGTGAAAGACAGACTTTGAAGAAGCAGGATAAAAAGAGAAATGACACATTTGAGTTAGAGAAGATTCCAGAGAATCCTTACCAACAGAACAATCAAATGGCTCTTTGTACAAATCACTGTAGTATTTTCACTTGAGTCACAAAGTGACCAAGTACAATTATTCTCCTTCAGAAGCATTAACCAAAGACCTGTCCCTCTGGAAAAGATTTTAATGCTGGAAAATTTGGAAAGAAAGATAAGAATGACCAGCAGCAAAATGGATGAACTCAGTTACAATAGCAATGAGTACACCACTGTAAGACCAGATCAGGGACAGCTAGGTGGTCACTAAAAATCAACCTCAACTTGTTGGTACATAATCAATCAGAAATCAGATGGCTAATAGCATACAGTATGATACCAGGTCTGACTGTTTATAAAATAAAATAGATAGAAACTGCACTTTTCCTTCTCCGTATAAAAAGCAACTTCTAACCTTTTACCAAGAGTGGGTAGGAGAAAGAACTAAAAAATGTTAACCACTAAATCCAATATACAGAGAACTTATTGTATATTTAATGAACAGCAGTTGCTGGACTATCTTCCTAGTATTTTCTTCATTTTTTAAAATCAACCTACATCAGAATTCTTACTCCTTTGATTGTTTTCCTTCAGAATTTTTTTATAAGGCTAGGTAATATCAACAACAAGAGTGACATTAGCTAGTATATATACATAGGTCCGTTTTAATTCTTTTAAACATTGCTGAGTTCAAATATTTAAATTACTCTTTGTCTCTGCAGATAACACTGCCTAACATTGTCAGTCATTAATTAGATGGATCAATAGGCTAACTTGTTATAAAGCAGGTTCTTATAGCAGTAGCACTTAGGCTTATATATCACTCCATAGTACTTTACAGCACTCTCTGATAAGTTTACAATGTCAGTATATTGCCCCCAACAATCTAGGTCCTCATTTTATAACCTTGGAAGGATGGGTGGCTGAGCCATGAGCCCATCAGGATCAAACTCCAGGCTATGGGAAAGAGTTAGCCTGTAATACTGCTTTCTAACAACTGTGCCACCACGGTTCTTCATTACTTGTGTTCCAAGCAATATGTTAGTTCTGTATTAATTTTGCTGCATTAATGAGCTGCCTATATGATATTTGAAATTTTTGGTGGCCCTGGTAAGTCACTAAAGAAGCTCAATTGGTTTTGCAATGACAAATTCAATAACTGAAATAAATCAATGTGTCAGAAGACATAAATCATAAAGCTCAAAGCAACCCACTCACTAATGTATAATGATATCTGTATCTTCATTATGTCTCAGGGTCTTTAAAATATATCAATGAACAACAATTGTCATTTTACAGCTGAATTCCATTAGTTTCTAACTACATAGACAAACAAACTTGACCATCTGGAAAAACATATTGCAGAGAGACAAACTGTTTGCATTGGAAGTTATCCTAAACCAATTCTCATTCTCTTATTAAGAAGAATTTTTTAGCTAATTATTTTTTACATCCACAGAATATTTATTTGGAACAACTTAATGAAATCAAAAGAAATTGTCTGCAATTACACTACAATTTTTTTCTGTTACAGTTCCTATTTTAGTTTCAACTTGACTCTCTATATTTTGTTATATTCTCTGTATGTTACTGAAATCTTGTTATGAGCAAGATTGAGTGAACTGGGTGAAAGAGTGCTGATACTAGGACAACAATTTTTGAACCAAAGTACCTCAAATGGGCTACATTTCAAAATGTGTCTGAAATCCAGGCCTGCCAAAGGAATGAAATTTGGGAAAACTATGGCTGTTTCAGTGCAACTGGGTCCTGTAGCTCTTCTCTGATCATGTGAACTTCATTTTCAATATTCCATGACAATATTTCCCACCCAGTCTCACAAACCATCACTTCCTTTCTCACCCAATACAGCCAGTTACATGCCTGTGAAAAGGGGGGGCTTTCTAATGCTCCCCTCCAGATTTCCAAAAGGAAACTCAATCAGGAAGCCAAGAAGAAGTCAGAATTCACTCCTGATCTCTCTGCTTTTTTTGCCTTTTTTCTGTTTAGTTAAGGAAATATCTCTGAAACAATGACCCAAGTGGACAGTTAAAATTCTACTGCTAAGCTAGGTCTTCTCCATTCGATACTTAAAGCTTGTCTTTTTTCATACCTATATATAAAATGTTACATTTATCTCTGTTCAATTCCAATTCTATTCATTTCAGGCCACCTACAAGCCTGTCTAGTTCCCTTTGAATCTTCTATCTTTTATCTAAAATATTAACCCACACTTCCCACCCCACTTTCTATCACTTGCAAACTTGATACATGTTCAACTCCTTCTTTTAACTGATTGACTGAAACTGATAAGAAGAACAATGTCTTATGGAACTCTACTTGATACTTTCCTTCAAGCTTTAGTGGAACTATTAATGAGCACTGTTTGGATGTGATTATTCAGTTAATTTGAGTACATCTATGGTAGCGTCATTAGCCCATTTCTTTCTCAAAATTCTTGCCTGAACTTTCCAGATGTTGGTTATTATAAGCCTTGCATTTTTCTTCTGAATTCTACCAGCCCACTCAGCGAACAAATTTCCTGTGGTTTTTGCATTCGTTCTTGCTGCTTTTTCTTTTGAATATAGGTGATACCAATTACATTAGTTTAATTATCAAGATGATATATAATTTTCACATACGTATTAATATGTTTCAGGGCTACTACTTAAGCAAATTATATCCATATTGTCACATTTCCTCAGTTATTTCATCTACAACATCATTTTTCAACATTGTCACATTGCTGCATCATTTTTATGAACTGTAACATTTATAGCATTTTTTCCCTTTCAAGACTTATTACCACACTAAATTCAGTTCAGTTTTATTTCAAATCATATGTAGTTTTAATCTTATTCACACTACTGTATTATTCCACTGATCCACATTTATTTTATTTTCCTTGCTTGCTTAGGTTACATTCTTTGCAGCTATTTTTCTCCCTGTACTTAGTATATATCTTCCTTACTTGTATTATTCTTACTCATGGTCTTTTTATTTTATCATTGTATTTATCATTCTTTTTCATACTTCCTGAGCCATACTTCCACATACTGTTAACACTGGATTCCAGACATATTGAATGGCAGCAATAAACAAGTAAACAAATATTAAACACACACACTCTATCTATCTATCTATCTATCTATCTATCTATCTATCTATCCATCCATCCATCCATCTATCTATCTATCATTTTTTACCCTAACCAAGTTGCTTCCGTATATTACAGTATTATCTTATCCACTTCCCATTCATTCAGTAGAAGCAAAAATATATCTTTAAAAGTTTTCATACAGGAATCAAACTATCTCCCCCCCACTTCCAGTTCCTTCTTTTTTTTTTTTTTTCTTCCATGTTCAGCTTTCTACGGGTCTGCTCATACACAGCCATAAAATGGTCTGTTTCATCATTCAAAACCTCTCATAACCTTTATATCTATCTGTATTTTACTGCAGTTGGAAATTCTTACTTTTCTCAAGTTTCGTAAATCTATGATACAACAAAATGTGTGAAATGATAAATTCACACTGTTTTTCTCTATATCAATTTTACATTTTAATTAGTTAATCTTAATGGCACCCAACATACTTGATTATTGGTAGTGACAGACTTGAACTGATCATCATCAGACAAACTTAATCATTTTCTTCTAATTTATGGCCATTATATTTACCCATATCTAACAGTCTAGATACATTTAAAATTTCATTTCTCCCAATGAGTCTTCCAAAGATGCATATAGAAAGGTTTATAAATAGTGTACTCCCCTCTCTTTTTCTTTCTCTGTGTGTGTATAAAATGGAGGGACATGTGCAACAAGGCCATATACAGAACTGCATAATCCTATGGTTTTCTTTATTAATGAAGTTTTATTTGTGAGTAATTTACTAAGTAAGCCTGAACTAAATCTGATATTGCATTTTTTGAAATATCTTTATGAAAAGCACTGAGTTCTTTTGTCTGCCAAGTATAACTCTGCACAAGAACTAATGGAGTTTCATTTAGGCCAAAGCAATTGTACTCATTTGCGTTTGCACTATTAGTTCATTTGACAAAATCTGTCAGTGGACAATTTAAAAAATAATCAGATTCTAACAAATACATAATTTTTTTTATTTTAAAACCTAGACAGCTTTATCCTTACTGTTATGAACTAATAAATGCGCTTAAATAAAGTTTTATCACAGCTTAAAGAAAAAGCAGGGTTCTAATCCTGCACTTCTGATTGGCCGATAATAGTGATATCGGATTGGTCCGTTCTGGAGAATCTGATTGGCTGTTAACGAGCCACTCTCATTGGTTCAAGGGTTTAATACTTCCATGTTCTCATTGGTTAATAGATCAGCAGCCTGCCCTATAAAAGGGCTGCTGCTGCCCTCGGTTTTGGCTCTGTTCATGATGGTTAATAAAGAGTGAAGTTCACTGTTCACTGCCTCGTCTCCGTTCCTTGCACCCATGCGCAGAACATAACACTGGCGATGAAGGTGGGATGTGGAGACATCAGAGCTGACTGAACACTACAGAGCACCAAACAGAGCACGTGGCTGAAGGCACACCGACAACGGAACCATGTCCGGAGGTGCCATTCCACCCGCTCCATTTGACCCGGCACAAGAAGACTAGGATGCGTACATAGACTGGTTCCAGATGTTTCTGGAGACCAACAACTTGAAGGATGCCACTACGGGAAAAAAGCAAGCAGTGTTCTTGACCCATTGCGGGCCTGCCATCTTTAAGATGGCCAAGGCACTAGCAAAACTGGCTGAGGTGAAATCCATGGATTGGGACGTCCTCGAGCCCCTTCTACGGGCCCACTATGCACCCGCCGTACCAACGCTTGTCCGAAGACATGAATTTTACCAGAGGGACCAACAGAAAGGAGAGAGTATTGCAGATTTCATCGCGGATCTCTGGAACCTGGGAGGCCTCTGTGGGTTTACAGACCTCAAAGAAGCTCTGAGAGACCGAATAATTCTGGGATTAGATGACCAGACAGTACAGAGCAAGATCATGGCAAAAGGGGACATCAACTTTACTGATGTCATCAAGGACGCTACTGCAGCAGAAGCAACCAGGAAGTCGGCCGCCCGAATGTGCCGCACCAACGCACCGCTCCGTCAACTTGCCAGTGACACCTCACCTCGCCTAGAGAGGCACACAACAGCGACCTACCACGAGGACCTCGAATCGCCATCAGAAAGTGAGGAGGAAGAGGTCAACCGGCTCCGGTCTGAACGTGACCAATGCCAGCAGCGGAATCAAAGACTACAGCACCAATGCATGGGTTGTGGGGCAAACCACCCGCGATCAGGCTGCAAATTCCTCGATGCGCTCTGCCATTTCTGTGGGAAAAGAGGCCACATCAGGAAGGGCTGTAGAAGCAAGCAAGGATCCAGCCCATTTCAGAGGGGAAACAACTACCGCCAGACCACAGAGAATCGCCCTGCGAGCCAGGAAAAATTGAACCGCCAATGGAACAACCACTCCTACAGAAATAAAACACCGGCCATTTTATCGAGAAGAGAAGAGGCACACCAAACCATTACAATCGGTCACGCCTCATTTCTAGACGCAAAGAAGATCCGAGTGAAGGTCGCCATCGAAAACCAGCCTTGTGTGATGGAAGTCGATTCAGGATCGCCCCTCTCGATGGTTTCCTGGAAGACTCTTAAACAATTAATCCCTTAAACAATTAACAATTAATGCCGTCTGGCGTCAAGACCTCAGAGCCCAAAGAATCATACTCAAAGATTATCAGGGGAACCGAATTCCGGTCGTTGGATCCAGCCAAGTCCAAGTATCATTCAAAAATCATACTGCATCATTACCACTGACTGTCTTCGACCGTGACCGGCCTAGCTTGTTAGGCCTTCAATGGTTCACCCCACTCGGGATCGAGGTAGCCGGCATTCACCAAACCAGAAGCGACGACTGGGAAAAGGCCCTCGTCCAGGAATTCCAGGACATTTTTGCAGACAAACTAGAAGAGTACAAGGGGACCCCCATATCATTTAACCTTAACCCTGAAGTAGCCCCCATCCACCTTAAGCCTCGTTGGGTACCTTTTGCCCTTAAACCAAAAATTGATGAGTAGCTCGATAAATTAATAGCCCAGGGTGTTTTAGAACCAACGGACCACGGTCATTGGGAAACCCCAATTGTAACACCCATCAAACCAGATGGATCGTTAAGGATTTGTGGGGACTACCGGGCTACCCTTAATCACGCTCTTCAACAGAACGCTTACCCGGTACCGGTGGTACAACACCTTCTCCATTCCCTGGGGGGTGGAAAAGTCTTCGCTAAATTGGATTTAGCACAGGCCTACCAACAACTGCCTGTAGATAAAAAACCGCGGAGGCACAGACAATCATTACGCACCGAGGCGCCTTTAAGTGCAACCGACTCCAATTCGGAGTGAGCGTAGCCCCAGGGATTTTTCAAAGTCTGATGGAGAGACTCTTGCAAGGGATCAAGGGGGTTGTGCCATACTTTGATGACGTTTTAACTGCTGCCCCAAATAGAGAAATACTAGAAAAGAGGCTTAAATTGGTTCTCCAGAAATTTAAAGACTCTGGCCTTAAGGTTAAAAAAAATAAATGTCAACTGTGTACAGACAAAGTAAAGTTCCTGGGGTACCTAATCGATAAACAGGGCATCCACCCCACTAACAGTAAGCTGAGAGCAATTAAAAACGCCCCAAGACCCAGAAATAGAACTGATCTCCAAGCTTTCCTGGGGCTCATTAACTTTTACAACATCTTCTTGCCCCAGAAAACAACCGTAGCTGAGCTCTTACATAGACTCCTCAACAAAAAAGCAACCTGGGTCTGGGGACACCACGAGGAGCATACATTCTGACAAGTGAAAAACTTACTAACCTCCGATGCTGTTTTAATGCAGTATAACGAGACTCTGCCTTTAACAATTACATGTGACGCATCACCATTTGGAGTAGGAGCCATTTTGAGTCATGTGTTACCAAATGGTAGTGAGGCCCCTATTGCCTATTTTTCAAGGACCTTATCAAAGGCTGAAAGTAATTATAGCCAGATCGACAAAGAGGCTCTTGCTGTTGTATCTGTTGTGAAAAGGTTTCATGAATATGTGTATGGACGAGTTTTTACTATTGTTACCGACCACAAACCTTTGTTAGGGATTATAGAGGGAGACAAGCCAATCCCCTATATATTGTCACCTAGAATGACTCACTGGTTGGAGTTTTTAGCTGCCTACAACTATAAATTACAACACCGCCCAGGGAAAGCCATTCCCCATGCTGATGCATTGAGCCATGCCCCACTTCCAGAAACCGTCGACGACCCAGCTCCAACCCTTACGACACTCCAGATTGAAATGCTACAGGCACCACCGCTAACAGCCAGAGACATTGCAATTGAAACAAAATGAGATCCTGTCTTAGCACGAGTTCTTAGCTGGGTCGAAAGAGGATAGCCAATAGAACAAACCTCTGATGATTTCACCCCTTTCAGAAACCGGCAAACAGAACTGTTTTCACAAAAAGGCTGCATCCTATGGGGAGATAGAGTCGTTGTCCCAGAGCGGTTACAACAAGCAGTATTGAAAACATTGCATGACGGTCACCCCGGCATCATGTGTTTGAAAGCGCTTGCATGAAGCTACGCGTGATGGCCGGGCATCGACAAAAAATCGAAGCCTGGGTAAAGACTTGCTTAAAGTGCCAAGAAGTCAGCAGTGCCCCACCTAGAGCAACTCCAACAGAATGGGAAACCTCCCAGGGGCCGTGGTCCCGCATCCACGTTGATTTTGCGGGACCTACTAAAGGACATACGTTCCTCCTAACAGTGGATGCCTTTTCCAACTGGCTCGAGAAATGTAAAATACTACAACGGAGTCTGTCATCTGAAAATTGAACAGGCTATATGCAACGCACGGACTGCCAGACGTTCTGGTCTCCGACAACGGACCCTAGTTCACTGCCCTGGCGTTTGAACAATACTTAGCGGATCGGGGCATCCGCCATGCGCTAATTTCGCCAGTGCGCCCTGTGGCTAACGGCTGGGTTGAGCGCATGGTACAATTTGTTAAAAAAACTCTCCATAAAATGGACTATGGGGACATCGATGAAAAAATAAACAGAATACTGCTACTCCAACACATCACTCCACACAGTGTCACCAACAAGATGCCAGCTGAACTATTGATGGGACGCAAGCTCCGTTCCCACCTCGACCGGCTTCACCCTTCCTATGAGCCAGAGAAACCCTGCGGATCTAGCGGAAAATGCCACGAGTTCAAGGTAGGCGACTTAGTTTTCGCTAAAAACCTCTCCAGCGAACCATTATGGATCAAAGCAACCATAATTCAAACCACCGGGCCCAGATCGTACCGTGTGCAAACCTGCGACGGAAAAATACGGAAATGCCATATGGATCAGCTTCGCTCTAGGCTACAACCCAGTTCCCGTGACTCCTGGGACTCCCAAACTGAGGGGGGAGGGGATGTCGAAGAAACCGAATTCGAGATGGTGGAGAGCAGAAGTGAAGGGAGTCTGCAATCGGGCACGAGTAATGAAGAAGAATCAGAGAGGGGTGTGTCCTCACCACAGAGGAATACCTCAATGGAGGCTAGCCCGCTAAGATCGGAGGACAACAACAATGACAGAATTAGCGGCACCGAGTCATCCAGTGAGAATGCGGAACCGCCGGTACCAGATATGTCCAAAAACGTCCCACCGAAGCTGGACTGCAGACGGGAACCGGTGGTACAGCGCAAATCTAATAGACAGTTAAAACAACCCACATATCTTAGAGATTACGTCACCGCACCCCTCAAACGGAACCCGGGGGGAAGGGGTGTTATGAACTAATAAATGCACTTAAATAAAGTTTTATCAAAGCTTAAAGAAAAAGCAGGGTTCTAATCCTGCACTTCTGATTGGCCGATAATAGCAATATCAGATTGGTCTGTTCTGGAGAATCTGATTGGCTGTTAACGAGCCACTCTCATTGGTTCAAGGGTTTAATACTTCCATGTTCTCATTGGTTAATAGGTCAGCAGCCTGCCCTATAAAAGGGCTGCTGCTGCCCCCGGTTTTGGCTCTGTTCACGATGGTTAATAAAGAGTTGAAGTTCACTGTTCACTGCCTCGTCTCCGTTCCTTGCACCCATGCGCAGAGCACAACACTTACAGATTTCATTTATGGCCGCATATGGACTCACAAAGCACAGATGAGATAGTAAATCCTGTTTTGAATGTATTACTCCACAGAATAGATAGAAATGTTCATGACTAAATATAAAAAACCATCCTGTCATGCATTTCAAAGGGAACTTGGCTAGTCTAGTCTCATTCTGATGTAGTTATTTTTAAATTATAATTGCTAATTTATGAAAGATTAGGGAAAACATATACATTGAAAATAATTATATTTAATGGATTATGCATTTTAATTAAATTAAAATTAAATTAATTGGAGATGAATTCTTAGACCCACTTTTGGGGGCCCCTTCAAGAATTGTTACAATGATGCATTCTAGCAGGATTATATGTCCCAATTACACCATGAGGAACATAGTCACAAATGTTTGCTTCTAGAAGATTTAACCATGCATAGGACAGGCTGTAATTCAAGTCTAAATAAATCCATGAGAGAAGAAATGGCAACTCACTCCAACATTTTGCCAAGAAAACCAAATGACAAATAGACATTCCACTCTGTGGAAAACCTAAATCAAAGATCCTAAAAGTAATTATATAAATGCATGTTTGATCACTGAACTAGATACAGACACCCTGGAAAGTGAAGTCAAACGTTCCCTAGAAAACACTGCTTACAACAAAGCTGCAGAAATTTAATCAATACCACAGATCTATTTAAAATTTTATGAGATGATACGGTTAAAATGAAACAATTTTTGTTTCATTTTTGTTAAAATGAAACTTTCTTTTTGTAAGAAAGTATAGAAACGATAGAACAAGATTATATAACTATATCTATAATGTATTTAATTTACATGCAGAATATATTATGAGAATTGCTGAATTAGAAGAAAAAGAAATTAAAATTCTGAAAGAAATACCAACAACCTTATATATGATAATACCACTTTGATAGCTGGGAGCAGGAAATCTCTTGTTGAAGGTGAAAAAAGAAAATGCTTCCTGCTCAGTATTGAAAAACCAAGTTCATCTCAATAGGCAGTGCCAACTCAGTACAAAAGGGAAGATAAGTAGTTGAAGTAGTAACAGACATTATCTTTCTATGCTCAAATCTCCACAATAATGATGACTATAGCATGAAAGTAAAAAAAAAAAAAAAATCTGCTACCTGGAAGAAAGCCTATATCAGATTTAGACAAGATACTAACATGTGGCAAGATTATATTAACAACAAAAAATTAGAACCAGAGTTTCATAGTTGTAAAGAATGGCTACAAAATCGAAGCTACCAGAAAGGGGAAACAAAAGAAGATGATTGTCTTTTAGTTCAAGTAAATGACAATATCCTGAACCACAAGAAAAATAAAGCATATACTAGATGAAGCAATGCTAGATTGCTCTTTGGAAGCACTATATGAAGCTAAATTTTAGATATTTTGGATGCATACTGTGACAGCAACAGTCATTGAAAAGACCCTCATGCCAAATTGGTAGGCAATCATACCCAAATTGGTAGGCAATTGAAAAAGAAGCTGACAGAAAACAATTAGCAAGATGCTATTGCTGCTGACACAAGCATAAACTTACAAGAACTCAAGGAAGCTGTTACTCACAGCTTCTAGCCAAAATGGTGTCCATTGAGTCATGAAGTGTTGGAAGTGGTACAATAACAACAATTATGGTTTTCTTCCAAAAAAAGTGGTCTCTAGCAAGCAATTTAAAAGGCAAGTTTAGTTGTCAGAGACCCAACATTACAGTAGTTCACTGTGGCTGACCTTCTGTCCCTCATGCCTGCATCTAATTCCAAAATGAAGGAGCATAGCTGTCACACAATCATTTATACTCTTTGAAAAGTACAGGGTTTCATTTTCCTATCTAAAAGACAATCAAAGAACTAATCAAGGAATCAAGTTTATTATAACTCCCAGAATTCTCCAGCCAGCTAATTCTGGGAGTTGAAGTCCACAAGTCCAAAAGTTGCCAAGTTTGGAGACCCCTGCTTTACTATCACATGCTAAGGCAGTATGTTTCACTGTTGAACTGTTGTTACTGTCAGGAGATTTTGCTAACTTCAATTGGCTTCCAAGTAATGTGCTGCTTGTCCAATATTCTGGAGTAATTCAGAATAATCATTCTATGTTTTGTTCATGCCTCACTCATTTCTAAAGAATGTCTTGTAGTATCTCTCCCAAAGGCCGAGTGTGAACTTTGACTTGGAAAAATATGAACTTTCCTGTAATAAAGAGATTAACAAATAAAGAAGTATAGAGAAACTGGATGATACTAAAAACATTTAAGGAAGCTGAATGGTGGTAGATAGAATAAGTAGTATTTCTTCACAGAACAGATAGTTTCACAATGGTGTTTGATGGCACTATATATTATTTAAACAGGAACTGACTGGAAGGGGCTCTGAAAAGGACTTGGTAAATGTATGGAAGTAAAAGTTATTATTGATTATGCTAGTTATGGCAGCTGTGTGTTATCTCAACTTTTGCAAAAGGTGTGACTTCAAATTGAGTTAGAATTTGAACTCAGAATATGTAATGTTAGATAGGCATTACATTCATGCTTATTTTGGGAGTTCACAAAGGGTCTGGGCTTATCCAGGTAAGGAGAGACAATCTGATTCAGCAGTTATGGATTCTTTTGATCTTAATTTTTAGAAAAACCAGCATATTTAGAAAGAATCAGTATTGAAGCATGATGTAATGGTTGTCTTTTCTTTTTTAAAATTGAAGCAGAGGAAAAGAAGCCACAAATGAAAAATGTTGTGAACAGGATCAAGAGACTCAAATCCTCAGATATTTTTGTCATTCCAACTCAATTTTCATTCAGAGAAAAACATTCAAGGCATAGAACCCAAGAGCACATGCAGATTTTTTTTTTCTCCTGTGTATGCTTTTGTGGGACTCATAAAATACTGCTGAACAGTTTAATTGAATGTGGTCTTGAACAGCAACAACAAAATGAGGTTTATCTAATTTACTTAGAGTTTTATTGAAAAATCATTCTTCCCTAACATGCAAGTGAAAAAAGAATATATGAATAAATAAACCGAAGAGCAATGCCTGGTAAAGTAATAATAATCCTGCTTGAAATGCAGTCTAAATTTTAAACATTCAAGCTCTTGCATGTTTGATGCTCATAGTAAGATATTTATGCCTAAAACCATAGAGTTAAACCTATTATTACTTTTAGTCTATTTATACATTTTCTACAAGTAAATGGATTGTAATTTCTATTGGGACAATCTCTTATCAGGACCTGACCAAATAACAAATAACAAAATTCCACAAAATAATTTCACAAAGCAAATTATACCAATACAATCATAACTGATTCTTAGACCTGCTTAAACAAGTGAATTGTTATTCACTGAGCAATAAAACAGACTTTTCTGGCAATAATATAATTTCAGGACCATCAAAACAGCTTTCAACAACATGTTCAGTTACACAAGAATAATTTAAGTTCTGAGCTTACTTGTTGATTTAAATCCTGATGTTACGCAATCATAATCTATCTAAAATATTATTGTTTCAAGTATCCATATTACTAAATAACATTTACACATATCTGGAGAAAACACTGCATTAAATTTCCTTTGCTCCTGGTGCTATTCCTCTGATTCTCTGAGTATTGATTAATACAATATCCAGAAAAATCCTTCTAGATCTTTCATTCCAGCTACAACTCTGCTTGTAGTATTTCTGTATAGTGATCTTTACATCCAAAACAGGTCAAATAAAAGATAAAAAGAGTAAAGAATTTATATGATAGCATTGTAGTTATCATTTAAAAAGCAAATAATTACATTACATTATACAATCATCATTTGATACAATTGTGATTAAAGCGTTTTAATGTATACAAACTCATTAGCAGGTATTAATATTACATTCTTTATTTAATACACTACCAACACATCCTATAACTATTCTAATGATTAGCATGTTTTGTTTTTATCCATTTAGTGATGTCTCTTTATAGGTAAGTATTCTCCATGCTACTTTGTCAAGCACAGCTTCTTTCAATTGTTGTATGTTCAACTTTGGGTCAGATTTGATGTTATCAAGTCAGCATGTTTTTTGCTTGCCCCATCTTTTTTGTCCACTAAAATTTCCTAGCATCATTGACAGTGGTGGGATTCAAAAAAATTTACTACTGGTTCTGTGGGCATGGCTTGGTGGGCATGGCAGAGGAAGGATACTGTAAAATCTCCAGTCAGAGGTGGTATTTGCCAGTTCTCTGAACTACTCAAAATTTCTGCTACTGGTTCTCCAGAACTGGTCAGACACCATCTCTGATCAATGCTTTCTTCAGTGAATTTGCATGCATAACATTGCCAAAGTAAATCAG
Organism: Hydrophis major; assembly: GCA_033807585.1. NCBI lineage: Eukaryota > Metazoa > Chordata > Lepidosauria > Squamata > Elapidae > Hydrophis > Hydrophis major. Next base: position 323,077,331 of record CM066329.1, read on the forward strand.
ATGTAGTCTTATGACTTTAGCTTCCAGTGATGTGCATAATTAGCATAAGATCATCCAAATTTCACTTACAGTTTTATGGCATTCTTAACAATAAAGTTTCATCTCAATACATGTTTCGAAAACCTAAACAAATGTAGCCTAGATTAAATAGAAATATACTCTGATCCTGACAATTTCCTCTGACAGTTTGATTTATAAGTAAAGGATTTGATTTAGAGATTTAAATGCTAGGGAGATGAGTTATTTTAATTATTTCTGTGGATACAGGTAGGACTAGCACCAATTATACTATGCCCATTAGTCTTAATATGTTTCATAGCTGGACTTTATCTACACAATCAAAGGCCTTGCAGTAATCAATGGAGTACCATAAATGTATGTCTCCTTGTGGTATCTTCTTGTTCCTTGTCCATCTTATGTATTTGCTCTCATGTCCTTCTGCCTTTTCTGAAAAGTTTGTTTACATGAGGAATTAGTCAAGCATTTTCATAATTTGCATGGTCTAGGATCTTTACTTTGGAGTATGTAAACACATAAATCTTTTTCAATTTTTAGGTTACACTGTCTTGTTTTTTGTATTTAGAGCTGTTAGCACTTTAGAACTGTCTGTCCTACAGGAAAAACAGTTCATGGCTATTTCATCTGTGCATGGTGCCTCCCTATTGACAGATGGTACAAGATATCTAATATCTGCTAAAACAATTTTAAGTTATGTTATGGTAAAAAAATATGCTGACATACATTTGTAGGATATAGCATATCCTAAGATCAACAGTGATTTGATTTCTTTATTAACAAAATAAAGAATTAAATTAATAGGATTAAAAAGTATCAGTAGACTTAAATGATTCTAGTTTAGTTAACAGGTTCTGACCAGTTCTGGAGAACTGGTAGTGGAAATTTTGAATATTTCGGAGAACCAGCAAATATTACCTCTGACTGGAGATTTTACAGCATCCTTCCCCTGCCACGCCCATCAAGCCACGCCCACAGAACTGGTAATTAAAAAAATGAATCTTACCAATGGTTTAGTCTCATTAGAAGATACTAAATAACTACACACAGAAATGTGCCTAAAAAGTATATATGGAAAACAATAACTTGTATCCACTGATGATAATATATCTAATAATATATCATTGCAATCTTTCACATCCAACACTAATCAAATTGTGAGGAACTACTGGGCTAAGAGGCTGTAATATATAACATTTTGCCAGCTACTGGCTGGCATTTTTAGAAACAGAAGTGATTGTTCTATAGTGCATTTCTTGCAGTGCATAGGAACTGAGTAGGAATTGACTGAGCTTGTATATAACAGACTTTTTCTCTGTTCCTGCATCTGGTCTTTAGTACATCTTGCCTCCCATCCCCCTTCCCCAGTAAGGTCAGCTCCAATTCCTTTGATTGTTGCAAGAGCTTAAAGACCAGGCTCTGCCAGTTGGCTTGGAGCTGCAATGTGGGGTGAAGAGTGGGTTCATATTGGGGTGGTTGATAGATTAAAAACAGATCCAGCTCCATCCCTACCTATCCCTACTCCAGTTCTATCCCTACCCATCTTTAAGTTAGGAGTAAGTATTAGTTTATAGTATTTTATTTGTATTTTCTATGGAGATTCCCAGTCATCCAGGTCATGGTTGCCCCAGAGGTGTTTTTCAAGAGGCCATTGGACTTTCTGGTTTTTCTTTGAAGACATTTCACTTCTTATCTAAGAAACTTCTTCAGCTCTGACTGGATGTTGGAGAATAGAAGGATTTATACTCCTTGCAGACAGCTGGTCATTTGCATTCCTTCAGGTCACCTGGACACTTATCTTATCTTATCCCATGGTATGGGAGAAGCTCTGTGGTGGACAAAAAGGCTCTACAGAGAATCATTAAAACTGTCCAGTATATCATCGGGCTCCAGCTACCAGCCCTGGACGACATCTTTGCATCTTGCTGTTTGAGGAAGTTGCACAACATTCTCAGAGACTCTTCCCATCCTGCTTACAATCTTTGTGAACTGTTGCCTTCTGGCAGAAGATACAGAACAATTAAAACTTGGACCACATGTTTTCTGAACAGTTTTTACCCCAGAGCTGTAATTGCACTTAACAATGAACTTAAGGACCACCATCAGTGAGCTGTGGACAGTATTACTTGGTCTGTTGTGTGGATGCTTGTGTGTTTTTAGTGGGTGGGGAACCTTGGGAAGTGGAGGTGTGTCTTGGGGATTGTCATGTGTGTGTGCATGTTGGTTCTGGTCTCTGGCTGTAATGTAAATTTCATTGCATGTATACTGTGTATATATGTACAATGACAATAAATAATTCAATTCAATTCATGACTGGTACAAATAGGTGTGGAGCCTTTGTGGAACTGTTGTTGTGGACTGGAGATAGATGATGTCATATCTTCCCCCCATTTGTTGAGAGAGAGCTTTTCATTTTTGACATAGATGGCTTTTTTTGATGCCTCTTTTAAACTAGCAGTCCTCTGTCTAAAATTTGGACTTTGTTGTTTTCAAAAGATTGGCCTTTGTCTTTTAAATTGGATGGACTGCTGAATGGGTTTGTTCTCCTTTATTTGTATTATTTATAGCAGAGGTGTCAAACTCACATCATCACAGAAGCGTCACATGACTATCAGGACTTTCCCCCCCTTTACTAAATCATGCATGCGTCATATGCATGGCTACCACATGATGCATCTGACCTGTGGGCTGTGAGTTTGACAGCTCTGGTTTATAAGTTTTGTATAATTTTATATTTTTAACACTGTAAGTGGTAAGAGGGCAGCCATTTATAATACAATTTATTAATAAATTTTATTATAAATTTAAATATATATATATATGCAGCAGATTTTCTTAAATTTCTGGTGAAGAAGCAACCATGAGTCTCAGCAGGTGTGGGATGCTACCAGTTCGCCCTGGTTCTATAGAACTGGTAGCTGCGAAGAGCAGCTGACATGAATCAGTTTGGTGTTTGGCCCAACCGCCTGCCCAGGCTCTAGGCTGTCCTTTATTCCCTGCTTTTCCCTCTTCGGCTGCTTTGCACAGCACAGCTGAGGTTGAAAAAGCAGGAAACAAGAGGATTTTCAAATGCTACACACCTGCGCCCAGCGCTTGTCAGCTGTCAGGGCGGCACAGCTGATGATTTCTTGAAAATGCTGCACACACGCATGTTACGATTGTCCGCACTTCAGAGAATTGGCAAATCACTCCACTGGCTGGCCCCTCCCCTCCCCGCCAACATACTCCTTACCTGGCATGCGAGGCATCCAACTTGTCTGGCTTGGTAAGTTGCTATTTTTCCTTTTTTTCCCCCCTTGAACATCAGCTGTTCTGCTCTGCCAGGAGATTTAGATTAGCTAGAAAGAAGGAAATCCTTGGATTTCTTGCTTTTTAGCTAATCTAAAAGCAGAGCTAATCTTCCTTAGGATTGAAGTGTTGGGCTCCATTTAGTGCTGATACATAAACTGAGCCCGTCAGCATGTTTGCAAGAGCCGCTGAAGCCTGAGACTATATACCTCCAGGATTGTTTAGCCGTGTCAGACTCATCATCGGCAGAGCAGGATGGTTGATGATGAGAGGGGGAATCCGGGAAACCCCCTGTCCTTTTGCAGTTTTGGAATCGACTGTAGTACTGCAACGGATGATGGGGAGGGAATCTGGGTATATAGTTTACTCAAGAGTAGGTGGGGTTCCTATGCGGAAGATAGATTGCAGAGATAGGAAACAATGGGCATATTAGGTATAACCAGATGGTGACTTGGACGGTAAATAAGGGGCTAATTAGGGGTGAGTACAGGAGATAGGAAAATTTAGGTGGTGTGTTTATACCTTTAAATAGCATTAGAAGGCAGAAGCTTCCAGCGCTAATCTAGACTGGATTATATGCCGTTCTTGCTGGATGGAAAGTTTGTTGTTTGACATTAAACACTTTGAAACATCTTTTTGCTATTGTATAGTGGTTTGTGTGCAAATCTGCGAGCTTTCAGAAGACCGGCTTCTACTTTTCAGTGCAGACTCAGGTAGCCGATTGCAGATAGATATATCTCTAAATGAATCTGTGATTCTGTGAGAAAATCAATTTGCCTGCCTGCTTTGCCTGCTTTTGGGTAAAAGTTGCTGTTTTAGGGAGAAGGCGGAGCTTCGTTTCGGCGATATAGCTGCGATCTCGGGGCTCTGAGATCGCAGCCGATATTTTCGCCCCTGGTCGGTCCCAAGGGACCTAAACCGTCCCGTAGAGACGGGGATTGAGAAGGGTACTGTTCCAGGATCCCAGAGATATCGCAAAATCTCTGGTTTGATCCGGAAGAAGCCCTTTTGCTGGCGGCGGAGAGGCAGCCCCCATAGCTGCTGAAGTCGGGACAGCTCCGGAAAGAAAGTGGCTGGAAAGAAAGTGTGTCGGCTGGGTGAGAAAAACTCTTTTGTGTTGTAAATTCACTGAAGTTGGAAAGGACATCCTGAACAAAGAAGAAATCTGTGAGACTTTTTTTTTTTTTGACTGAAACTGTCTGAGCGGTGTTTTTTAAAATGATGTCAAATTGAGGCTTGGGTTTTTTTTTTTCTTTTCTCTATATTTTTTGGGGGGGACTTTAGTGTGACCTTGTAGGTAACTGGATTGAATTTTCTCTTATTTATATATTTATGCTCCCTTTGATTTTTTAACTTTCTTTTGGATAGAGGCTCCCTTTGGCTATTTTTTTTTTTTTGTTTCTGTATATATTACTCCTTTTTTCTGGCTGGGGGGGAAGAAGAGCAGTAAGAAACTTTGCAACACTGCCAACTAGAGGCTTGAAAGTATTTTATTTGAATTGGAGAGAATTGCAAAAAGACCTCTTCTCAAGGACATTTTAATGTGATAAGATAGAGGGAGAGCACAGCAAAATATTATTGCAGGTGCTTTCCTGGACTGTTATCAATAACACTTGAGGTTTGGCTTTGAAGCTGCTGGAGAAGAGAGTCATAACAAGAGCCTTGGATAAATAAATAAAGTGCAGTGTGCCTATATATATATATATATATATATATATATATATATATATATATATATATATACCCTATTCACCAGCCTTTTCCTAAATTTCAATTCTAGTAATATTCTTATTTCTGCCTTTTATTTTAAAGGGAAAGCCTCAGAATTTTTTCTTTATTTTTCTTTTCTTTTTTATTGGGACTTTTTTGCTTTTCCTATCTATATTTTTGGACCATTTTGTTTTTCTTTTTTGATTATTGAGACTTTTCAACTGGATTAAGGTGTGAAGAACCTGAAGGAACTTTTTGTTTTTTCTCTTTTTTCTTTTTTTTTTTTTTGCTCTTAATCAATATTATTATTTTTGGATTTGTTTGTTTTTCTCCTTTCTATTTTTTCTTTTTTATGGTGGACTACTTCGTAATTGGATTAGGGTCTAGAAGAACCTGAAGATCTTTCTTCTTCCTTTTTTCCTGTTTCTTTTTTGGTTTCGTGCCTTTTACTATTGGAGTTTTCCATTTTGGATTATAATTGGCTGCTCTACCAGTTGGATTAAAAGTCAAGAAGAATTTGAAGCTTTGGAAGCATTGAAATGAGCAGGAAACCAATACCATCTGGCATTTCTACTTCTACCTCTGCTTCCCCACCAGCTGGAGGACAATGTTTAATTTAGACAATGTTGAAGCAAGATAAGGAACAAGAAAGAGTAACTTTACAGATGATTATGCAAGGAATCCAAGATCTCAAGACAAAATCAGACATCATTGAACAAAGAACAGGAAATATTGAACAAAGAACAGAAAATATTGAACAAAGAACAGAAAATATTGAACAAAGAATAGAGAAGACTGATGAAAAAGTGGAAAACATTAAACAAATGATGGTCAAGTATGAGGAGATATTCCAAAAAATTGAGGAAGAAGGAAAACAAAGAGAGAAGAAGATTGGAAATATTGACAGTAGATTAACAGCGGTTGAACAAGAAAAAAGTGGGATGTTGAGGTGGGAGATGGAAAGGTCAGAATTTTACCTCAGATTTCAAAATATAGAAGAGGAAAAAGGAGAAAATTTGGCAGCGGTAATGATAGAAATTTTGGCAGATGCTTTGGAAATTACAGAGGAAAAGATGATGGATGGAATAGATGAGATATATCGAGTCTATACAAGGTATGCGATGAGAAATAAATTACCCAAGGAAGTCCATATTAGATTTACCAAAAAATCCATTAAAACGCAAATATTACAAGTAGTAAGAGAGAAAACATTGAAATACAAAGGTAAAGTGGTTGTGGTTTTAAAACAAATACCCAGAAGAGTGAGAGAGATGAGAAGAGAATATCGATTTCTGACCAAAATGCTACTGGAAAACGAAGTGAATTATAGATGGCTGATTCCAGAAGGACTAATGTTTAGGTGGCAAGAGCAGAGATATAGAATTGATTCAATTGAGAAAGCAGAACTTTTCCATGCAGAATTTTTTGGAGGAAGAAGAGAGGAGGCAGAGAAAGAGGTCTCATTAATTGAGTTTCAAGAGGAACAACTGGAGACTGAAAAAGAGAAAGGAGCAGTAGGGGGACAGATGGATAGCAAAGAACAGCATGAAGTGAGATCCACGAGAGCGGTTAGACCTAAATATAACGCATAATCATGGAAGAAAAAAAACTGATTACAATGAATATAAATGGACTTAATTCAGCTGTTAAAAGAAGGAAAACTTTTCATAAATTAGAGAAATTAAAATTTGATATAATTTGTCTACAAGAAGTTCATATTAAAAAACAACATGAACAATTGTTAGTACAGCCAAAATTGGGGAAAATATTTACTTCTTTGACTCAATGTAAGAAAAGAGGAGTGGTTCTATACATTAAAGAGGCTATCTCAGCAAAATTGATTTACACGGATGAAGATGGAAGAGTATTAATGGTAGAAATAATGGATAATAATATAAAAATACTCTTGATTGCAATTTATGCTCCGAATGACAAACAAGAAGAGTTTTATAAAAAGCTACACATGAAAATAATTGGACTGGACTATGTTAATATAATTATGATGGGAGATTTTAATGGAATTGTGGATAATAAATTGGACTATATAGCAACAACAACAAAGCAAAATAGAAAGGCTCTCCCAAGGTCTTTTTTTAAAATGACAGATGAATTAACTTTAAAAGATATTTGGAGAGAAAGAAATGTTAAAGCTAAACAATATACTTTTTATTCAAATAGACATCTATCATGGTCCAGATTAGATATGATTTGGATCTCAACAGAATTAATATCCAATATTCAAAGAAACAAATATTGAAACAAGTACTTGGGCAGATCATAGCCCAATGACAATTAAATGGAAGGGACAAAAAAAAAAGATCGAGATGGACATTAAATAATACTATTTTAAAGGAGAAAGATTTTATACAATGGATGGAGAAGGAATTGGCTTTTTTCAGAGAAAATAAAAAAGAAGATACTTCAACGCAGAATGTGTGGGATACAATGAAGGCATACGCTAGAGGTTTGATAATAGATTATACAAGAAAAAAGAATATTAGGGAAAGGCAAGCTTCTAAGGCCTTGGAAGATGAGTATAAAATTCTTGAAAAAGAATTACAGAAAATGCCACAGAAAAAGGATATTAAATTGAAGCTGGATGTAATTAAACATAAAATGGAATTAATAGAGAAAGAAGAACTGGCACAGAAAATCAGAAACTCTAAACAGAATTATTTTGAAGATGCAAATAAACCAGGTAGATGGCTAGCATATAAATTGAGAAAAGAGAAGGAATCAAGAAAAATATTGAAGTTAATAGATGAACAAGGCCAAGTTTGTTATGGGAATAAGGAGAAAAAAGAAATTATTCGAGATTTTTATGGGCAACTATATAAACAAGAGAATATTGATGAGGAAAAAGTCAAACAGTATTTACAGGAAGCTAATTTACCGAAGATACCTAAAGAGACTGAAGAAATGCTAGAAAGCAATATAACAATGATGGAACTAAATGAAGCATTTAAGAGACAAAATAATGGGAAAGCACCGGGTCCAGATGGGCTTCCAGCAGAATTCTATAAAACATTTCAAGAATCATTGAGCATCCCATTGTTAGAAGTTATGAATGAAGTTATGTTAAAAAAAGATGATACCCAAAACATGGTCAGAGGCTTATATTACACTTATACCGAAGGAAGAGACTGACCCACTGCAAATTAAGAATTATAGACCTATTTCTTTATTGAATGCAGACTATAAAAACTTTGCTTCAATTTTAGCAGAAAGACTTAAAAAATATTTAAATAATTTTATTCACCCAGATCAAAATGGATTTCTGCCAAAGAGACAAATTAGAGACAATATGAGAGTAATCTTGGACACTTTGGAATACTATGAGGCTCATCCTGAAAAGCAAATGGCTTTGATATTCCTAGATGCTCAAAAAGCATTTGACAACGTGAACTGGAGATTTATGTTATTATTATTGGAGCAGATGGGTTTTGTTAAAAAATTTATTCAAGCAATAGAAGCCATATATAATAAACAGACAGCAAGGGTAATGATGGAGTGGGAACTTACAGATTTTATTAATATAAGGAAAGGCACAAGACAAGGATGCCCCCTATCTCCTTTGCTATTTGTGTTGACCTTGGAAGTGTTGAATAGAAATATTAGGGATGATAAAAGCATAAAAGGAATGAAAATTAAGAAGGAAGAATTTAAGCTACAAGCTTTTGCTGATGATTTAGCTTTTATTTTGGAAGACCCGCTAGAAACAGCTCCAAAGTTATTGGAAAGGATAGAGACATATGGAGAGGTGGCTGGTTTGAAAATAAATAAAGATAAAACAAAGATTTTGACAAAGAATATGTTATTGAGACAGAGAGAAGAACTGGCAGATCTTTTGAAAATTCAAGTTACAAATAAGGTTAAGTATCTGGGGATATATTTGACAACAAGATGTAGCACATTAAAGGAGAATAATTATATTAAACTTAAACAACAGATAACTACAGATTTGAAGAAGTGGGAAAACTTGCAATTGTCATTAATAGGGAGAATTTCAACAATTAAGATGAATATTTTACCTAGAATTTTATTTTTGTTTCAAACAATACCAATTAGGCTTGGAAAAGACTATTTTGAAGATTAAATAAAATTATGTTGAAGTTTATATGGCAAGGTAAAAAAAGCGAGAATAAAGCTAAAGCTTTTGCAAGATGCTAGAATTAGAGGAGGTTTTGGCCTGCCTAATTGGGAATTGTATTATCAAGCTGCAAGTTTGATGTGGGTCAAAGAATGGATAACATTAAGGAAACATAGGTTGTTGACATTAGAAGGGCATGACTTGCTGTTGGGTTTGCATGCTTTTTTATGGTATAAGGGAACTAAAACACAGGGTTATTTTAGAAGACATTATGTACGGGAGTCTTTGTGGTTAAATTGGGAGAAGATAAAAAGACAATGTTATTTGAAAATTCCAGTTTGGTTATTGACTATTGAAGCATTTTCCTATCCTATAATCTACAAGAAGGAACAAACAGTTAGATATGGGGAACTTTTGGATGAAAAGGGTGAACTTAAATCGATCCAAAACTTAGAGGAAGAAGGTATAAGGATGAATTGGTTTTCATATGCACAAATACATTCAAGGCATGATGAAGATTTTAAAATGGAGGGATTTTATGATAAGCAGACTGATTTAGATAAGATCTTGATGGGTACTGATGAGAAGGTGATTAAAAAATTATATGGTTATTTACTGGGAATGAAATTAGAGGAAGAACAAGTCAAAGAAACTATGATTGTTTGGGGGAAGAATTTTGGATATGGGATTGATTTAGAGAAATGGCAGAAATTGTGGTCTCAAAATTATAAAATGACAATGTCAACAGCATATAAGGAAAACTTGTAAGATGTTTTACAGGTGGCACTTTCCCCCGACAAGAATAGCAAGAATGTTTAAGAACAAATCTGAAAAATGCTGGAAATGTCATCAGATACCCAGCTCGTATTACCATATGTGGTGGACTTGTGAGGATGCTAGAAAATATTGGACTATAATTCGCATGTGGTTGGAAAAAATGACAAAGAAACATATAGACTTGAAACCAGAGATCTTCTTATTGGGAATTTTACCTGATATATATAGTTAAAGATTTGAAATACCTGATTGTAAATGTATTAACAGCGGCCAGGATTGTATTTGCTAAAAATTGGAAGAATGAGAAAATACCATTACAGGAAGAAATTATTAAGAAAATATTGGAATGTGCTGAGATGAGCAGATTGACATTTGAAATTAGAGAGCAAGAGGATAAACAATTTTATGAAATTTGGGATCTTTTTTATAAATGGCTAGATGATAAAATACGATAATAGAATATTTAGAATGCTAGATAGTAAGAAATATCTTTATTTTGCTATTTTGCTATTATTTTGTTATTTGATATTATATTTATAAAGGGTTTTTTAGGACTGATTTGGTATGATTATATGATTTGTTGAATAATCTGGTTAAAGTATTGTTAGCTCATAAAGCATGAATGATTAAAAGTATAGTCAAAAAAAAATTTTTTTTTTTTTTGTGATTTTAGGATATATAAGTTTGGATTGATAATATGAGTTGTTATGTGACATAACTGTAACTGGGACTACAGAATGAATGCACAAAAATGATGAACCAACTGACACACTGGATGTACATACGAGAGTTGAATGTTTTAATGTTTTGTTTGTCTTGTTTGTTAGTAGAAAATTAATAAAATCTTCTTTCAAAAAAAAAAAGTTGCTGTTTTAAAAAATAAAAAAATCAATATTTACATACATGATGCGTTGTGGGTTAATTTTGTGAATTTGCTTGTTAGCAAATTTTATGAGTTTGCTTGCAAGCAAATTTTATGTGACAGACTCAGTAGCTAATTGCAGACAGAAAGAGGTCTAAGTGAATCTGTAATTCTGTGAGCAACTCAATCTGCCTGCCTGCTTTGCCTGCTTTTGAGTAAAAGTTGCTCTTTTTAATAAAAAAAATCAATATTTACTTAAATATTTATAATACAGTATTTACATACAAGTTATGCCTATCCAGTCATATAACTACTAAGCCATGTCCAGTCATCAAGCCATGCCCATCCAGTCACATGACCACCAAATTATATCCACAAATTAGGCCAAACCCATAGAACTAGTTATTAAGAAATTTGAATCCCACCCGAGTCTCAGTTGCAATTGGAAGCAGCACAAGCCAAAGAAAGGGTTACTAATTCAGTCAGAAAGAATCAGATATCTGTTTTGTACTTTCGACAGGAAATACCTTTACAGCTGACAATAATTTAACAAGAGATTTTGTGAAGTCTGATGCATAACTGAGAAAGTTGCATTTACATATATAAAACTATGTAGTGCATGAAATGGCACTTCTTTTTCTGTTAAATGTCATGTTAAATGTCATAAAATGTCATAAACTGTTACTGTCCCAAGCTTCTGGAAGTTAAGATAAAATTATTGACAACATTTGGTGATATCTATTCTTGTTAACTTTATCATATAAGTACAAATAATTGTCAACTTCACAATGGAGCCAGAAATTTCAATTATAAATCATTGTGGTTGTAAGTAAAGGAAATCACATGACCAAATTTAATTTTATGGCTGTTTTTCAATGATCATAAAGTGAGTCACTGTGGTCATAAAGCAAATCACACGGTCATTAAGTTCTTAAGCAAATCCATTTTTTCAAATTGGCAGTTTTTGACAGTAAGTAGCTTTTAAGTCTATCAAAACTTTGAATGGTCATTAAGCGACCAATCAGATTTCAAGGACTACCTGTGTCATGTCCATTTGGCAAGGAGACCAGGAGGCAGTGACTGTGGTTTCAGCTCTTTATTAGGCCCCCGGAACCGATCTGGTTCCAAGGGAAAACTTGCGGCTTTTTATTCTCAAGCCGCGGCAGCCACGGCCAATGGCACTGCTTTGAATCTCCCGTGATTCGTATCTGCCAATCACGGGAGATTCTCAGCGGGCCAATCAGCACGGCTCGCTAAACCAATCAGATCACCCCGCACTTTGACCAATCAAAACGCGGGGTTTCAAGAATGCAAATGAAGGTACAGAACAACCTGGATCTGCACTTAAAATTTAAAATTATAGGTATTAATGTGGTTATGCTGGCTATTTTATTGTAGGCAATGAAAAATTTATATAATTTCAACAATTGAACTGCAGCTCAGCAGTGCATCAGCAATTTTTGGCAAATAACTTATTGTTTTAAAATGCAGCTTTGCTCATATCTTAGTATATAATAGTATACAATTATTGAAAAAATGTTGTTTAGCCATATCTTTCTTATGAAGATTCGTACAAAAAAAGGGACAGAGCTCTGATAGTGTGGTTGCAAGCACCATCTTGACTTCATAATGTATAAGAAAGTTTTTAATAAACTTTATTTGCATCATAAGAAAAATGACTTTTCAAAGCTCTTCTGTCCAAACCTATGCAATCATTTGTCAGCAATAAGGAAAATTTTCATCCCATACATTAAGCATCATCCTAGACAGAACTGGTACTATTTTCATTTCCAGAGTTATCTCTGTCATCTTCTCTGTTTTTAATATATTGTTTTCAGTTGGTATTAGGCTGGAAAGTTATTAAATGGTTCCATCTTATCACATCTAATGTTTCCATGAAAAATGAACGGCTTTTAATTCGTTCTGTTTGACTTTTTGTGGTGTTGGAAATTACATAGAAAAATAGAATGTAGAAGTCCATAGAAAAGCAGGCTTCTTGTGAAAATTGGAAGCAATTGGCCACCTCCTTTCTCTCTCATTTGAACCTTTTCCTCAATAAAACAGCAACTTTGATATAGATATGAGAGAAGAATTGAGTTTTGGAGCTCTGCAGGTTGCAACAAATTGAAAAGTTTTGAAAAAAGGGAGGGCGGTGTTTTTCTTTCAAACGAGGTAACCAATCCAGAGGGGGGGAAAGAAGTTTAAAGTCCAAGCAAAGGAAAACATAACTTGGAAAGATGCAACAGTTCTACATAAATAAAATAATAAAACAACATAGAATAAAAAAAACAACATAGGAAAAAAAGAACTCCCAGAGAGTGGAATTAAAAGAGAGAAGGCTTTGTACAAAAAAAACACTGATTATATAGAAATTATGTAACTGCTTCTAATAATATTTGAGCCTTATACTTCACTTTGGATATTCAAACCATCTTCATTCATGCCTTCTCTTTCCTCCCTTTAAATCAAACAGAATGCAGTTCTGTAACTGATTTTATAGGCTAACAAAGTATGACAGTAATTAAATCAAAATATTAAAGAAAGGTCACAAGAAGTTAATCAGCTATGGTTATAAAGATATTCTTGGCCACCAACCTCACCTGAATCAGCCACGAACATAAAACTTATTTCACATATTCGAATGGGAAATATTCCATGCCTGCCCTAGCTTCTGTTATTGTATTACTACATCCATGTAGCTATAAAGAATAACCATATAACACAAGAGCTCCTCCCAATGAATACTATATATTAGTGGGAAATGGGAAAGTAATTGGCTAAATCAGGTGTGATAGTCACTTCAGAATGTTTGTCGAAATATGTGAAGAGTATGTATGCCTGTACCTATTTTGGGATACAAAATTTCATACAATATCTGCAGATTAAAAATAGAATAGGTATCATTAATATTATCAGTCCATGCAAGAACACAGGACAATGATCAAGGTTTGCTGCTAATCTGCTCAGTGCAAATGAATAAGGGCCCACCTGTTATAACATATGTTTACAGATATTAAGCATGCAGAGCAGATCTAATTTAGGCCAGGATCTCTTAACGAAAGTCATGTGTTCACATATATTCAGACAGTTAGAGGGCTTGCAGATAAAGAACACCCATTCATTAATATATATATCCATGAATACAAAATAAAGAAGTAATTAAGGATGAATGTGAAAGAAGATTGCCAAAGATGGACAAAAGCAAACTGGTCAGAACAAACTGTGGAAATTGCCAAGAAAAGAAGAGAAGCCAAAGTCATGAAAGACAAAAATCTAAGAACGAACTTAATAAAAAGTTTTAGAAAGCGGTCAGAAGACACAATAGCAGTATTACAATGACATCTGTAAAGACATTGAAGATGGAAACGGACATGGAAAAAATAAGAAAAGTCTTTCAAAAGATCTCCAATCTCTTTCTCTACCTTCTCATCACCTTTGTCCTTCTTCCTGTTCTTCCTCCTCATGATCATCATCCTATGACAATATCTTTAGAACCATCAAAACTCAATATCTGCCCTGCACAGGAGAACAGAGCTGGAAAGCAGGTTAGTGGGGTGGGGAGGGAATAGGATTTTGCAGTAACCTTCAACCAGGAGTGGGGTGGGAATGGAGATTTTACAGCATTCTTCCTCTGCCACTCCCACCAAGCCAAGCCCACCAAGCCATGCCCACAGAACTTGTAGTAAAAAAATTGGAATCCTACCACTGCTGCAATATATCTATGACATCTTCAACAACAATGTCTACCTATCCCACATCCTTGGGAAGAATTCAATAAAAACACCAAATCCAGCCTAAACATTTGGCTGATTTTTTTCTGTCTTTCTCTCTGTCTCTATCTCTCTTTCTGTCTCTATGTCTCTCTCTACTTCCTCAAACACATTTAGAAACTGCCCATCTCCCTCCCAGAACTTTGGGTAATGTACAAATAACATGTTAAAAACATAAAACTGCGTATTTAAAAATTTATAACAGACATAAGTATAGTTAACATTCAATATTAATTAATTTAAAGTTAATTAAAAGGCAGAAGGAAACCAATGGTTTCCAAGGAAACCAAGGATGCTAACAGCTTTGTGCTTCACCATGATCCCCAAATGAGATAGCAGAGACATGTCTTTAGATGTTTTTGAAAGGCCAGGAAGGAGGGGCTGACCTCACTTCTGGAGGAGAATGTTTCAAAGAATGGGGGCACCAGCAGAGAAAGCTCTTTTCCTGGACCCCACCCATTCAGAATTCTTTAACTGACATTTCAGAGAGAAAGACAGTCCCGTAGGTAGCCTGGCCTCATGTCATATAAGGCTTTAAAGTTATAACCAATACTTTGAATTGGACTTGCAAATGGGCATCCAATGCCACTCACACAGAAGAAGTGTTACATGCACTGTTCTTTGGCCTCCACAGATTATTTGCGCAGCCACATTTTGTACCAGCTTAAGCTTCTGTATTTTTTTTCATGAGTAGCCCCATGTAGAGCGCATTGTAATAGTCCAAATGGGAGATGACCAGGGCATGAGTGACTAGCTCAGTCTCCAAATGAATCAGTGCCCCCTCCAAATGAAAATGGACAGAAAAATCATAATGCCCCTTTTACTCTTCTGATTATATCACTTATGGTCCTCCTACAAAGGTATCTTCAGGGAGAATCAACAGAATCAAAATGGTAGGTGTTAATAGGCAATTGAAACCTTGGTCTAACCACCCATCGACCCATCCACTTTAAATGGTTCATGGACAGTTCATGAAAGGAATGGGATTCTGATTGTCTTAATCATACTTGCCATCTTGATAGTTTTAAGCGCCCACACCCCATATGCCAATGTCTTTCAAGTTATTGTGGAGGTAAATTGTGTATGTTTATTCCAGTACTGTAAGAAAACCAAAAATATTTATATTTATATATGCTTTTCTCTTCTCTTTCCCCGTTTAATTTTACAAGCATATTCAAACCAACAAACACCAGCATTTTACATCCATCTGTGTAATGTATTATTTCTAATCTCTTTAATATTGAGCATTGAAATTTTAAGAATGATTAATACATTTTAGTTCTAGTGCTTCTTTAATATTTAAAGGTACCTTAGAGACTTATCATCACAATGTCTATTTCCAGCCAAAATTGATTGAAATATTCTTTAAAAACCAACATAACATTTATAGAGCAATACTTCTTTTACTCAAGCTCAGCTCAAAGTGAATTGTTACAAAAAGTTTCATAACAATCTCCTGAACTTGAGCAATTTAAGTCACAATGCTTTCTATCCAGGTACTTCTCTGCACAGATAAGTCTAATATGATGTCAGTGTAACATTTCAAGTTAACATTTAAATATTAGGCTGGATTGTGCATGGTACTGATAAGCACACTACTTTATACAAAATGCTTCACCACATTTTTGGAAGTCCAAACTGAATGTACTTTCTTTACCACATAGAGAGAGAGCCATTCAATAGTTTGCAAGTTTCAAAACAAGCCTTCAAATACTGTATATAAACTGCAGATCTGGGAAGTGTTTGAAGAAGTTACACTTGAAATGTCAATGCTATAGATCTTGTTGTTTTACAATCCCTATAGAAAAGAATAGTGGCTCCAAATAATCTAAATAATAAGGTGGAGAACCACCAAGCAGATAACAACCTGAAGCAAGTGTGGCAGGGACTATCTATAAGGACAACACAAGGAATATAGTCAATGCTGACGCCTCAGTGGTAGAGGAGTTGAACATCTTCTTCACCCACTACAAGGTGAAAAGACCAGACCCCGTAACCTCTGCCTGCCAGCCTTCTGATTCCCAGACACTCACCCTATACAAGCATCAAGTAAGAACTGCACTGAAGGCTGTGAATCCCAGTAAAAGCTGCAGGTCCAGATAGAGTGCTGGGGATAATAGTAAAGATTTGTGTCAATCAATTAGCAGGGGTCCTGGCAAAGATCTTTAACATCTCCCTGCAAAAGACCTGTGTTCCATCATGCTTTAAAACTATTATCCCGGATGCTTCCGGTTTGCCAGGTTTCGGTGGCGGCAGGGATTCGCGATCCTGCGCGATCCCTGTTGCGCTAGCCGTCTTGGTGCCTCCGATCCCGACGGGTCTGAATGTTCACTATTCAGAGGCTGTCTCCATTTACTCCGACCCATATTCAGTACTTAACAGGAATCATATATGAATAGGTTTGAATGCTTTTTAAATGCCATTGATCTAACTGAAGCCACGGATCTAAGGAAAAGCGCCTATTTTTTAAGTTTCTGTGGGACCACAGTTTTTGACACAGCCTCTGCGCTAGTGTCCCCATGTTCTATAAAGGCTATTCCCTGGGATGAGTTGAGAGAAATCTTGTCAAATCACTACTCCCCCAGACCCTCTAAGATAGCCAGGAGACTGGCTTTTAGAAGAAGAACTCAGGCTGAAGGGGAGACTGTGAGTCAGTACATGGCAGCATTGAGATCTGCTGCCATACACTGCGATTTTAGGGACCACCTTGAGGACATGCTGCTCGATCAAATTGTGGAGGAGTAAGGGACCTAAAGCTGGAAAGGTGGTTACTGGCTAAAAAAGACTTAACCCTAGCCTCAGCTATTGAGGAAGCTCAGGCTGCTGAATTGTCAGAATTATCAGCAGCTGAAATTCAGGGGAACACCCCTAAGCAAGGGCAGGCTACAGTCCACTATGATGAGGTCTCCCAAGAAGTGGAAGAAGAACCTCTGGAGGTAAACCGCCTCACGCGTCCAAGACCCCCCCCCCAGGGCCACCTAAGAAATACAACAATCAGACAGCCAAACAGCAAACCCCTTGTATAAGCTGTGGGGGCAACCACCATAGATCAACCTGCAGGTTCAGAAACGTTATCTGTCTGAACTGCCAGAAGAGAGGGCACATAGCCAGGGTTTGCCAAGCTGAGCAGGCCTCCATACAAAGACCTCAAGTTTCTGCCTCCTACCAAAGGCAAGTGGAACATTGTTACACTTGTTACCACGCGAACAACACCACCTCTTGGCCTAACAAATTAAGCATTTCTCTTTTCATAGAAGGTCAGCCCTGCCAAATGGAAGTAGACACCGGGTCAACCCTCTCCATCATTTCGTGGGCCTCCCTGAAGAAGTTGCTGCCTTCGCTCTCAAAAAAGAAGCTGACCAACTGCCACTTGACTCTTCGGGACTATCAGGGGAAGACCATTCCAGTCCTGGGTAAGGAAAAATTTCTCATTCAATTCCAAAACTTTAGGGGTCACTTGCCACTGGTGGTTGTAGATGGTGCCCTTCCTAGCTTGCTAGGATTAGATTGGTTTCCTGCCCTAGGCCTCAATGTTACAGGAATTCACGCTGTGGAAAATTCTGATGTAGATGCCCTTTTTAGGGACTACTCTGATGTTTTCAGCAGTGAACTAGGCTGTTATTCAGGCACCCCCATATTTTTTGATGTGGGTCCACAAGCCACCCCAATTCGTTTGAAACCTCGGAGGGTACCTTTCGCCGTTAGGCCTAAGTTAGATGCTGAATTAGATAAACTTATCAAACAGGGGGTGCTAGAACAGGTAGACTTCTCCAAGTGGGAAACCCCCATAGTCACCCCGTTAAAAAAAGATGGCAGCATAAGAATTTGCGCTGACTATAAGACGTCCCTCAACCGTTTCCTACAAATTAGCGCATACCCAGTACCTGTAATCCAACACCTGCTCCACTCTTTTGAGCCAGGCGTAATTTTTGCAAAGTTAGACATGTCCCAGGCATACCAGCAATTTCCCATTAACCAACACACTGCTGACCTACAAACTATAGTTACTCACAGGGATGCATTTAGATGTAAACGTTTGCAATTTGGAGTTAGCGTAGCCCCTGGCATTTTCCAATCACTCATGGAAAGAATCCTCCAGGGCCTACCTGGGGTGGTTCCATACTTCGATGACATTTTAGTTTCTGCCACCAACAAAACACAACTTTTACTCAGAGTGAGATCTGTCCTTGACAGGTTCAGGCTAAACGGTCTTAAATTGAAAAAAGACAAATGCACCATTGCCACCAAACAGGTAGACTTCCTGGGTTATCGAATTGATGCATCTGGAATTCACCCCATAGAGAGTAAAGTTAGGGCTATTCACGAGGCACCCACTACCTCTAACAAAACTGAATTGCAGGCCTTTTTGGGACTCCTTAATTTTTATGCTTCCTTTTTGCCTCACAAAGCCTCCGTAGCTGAACCCCTACAAAGGCTCCTAGATAAGAAAGCCCCATGGCAATGGGGACAAAGGGAAGCCCACGCCTTCCAAGCAGTGAAGTCTCTCTTAACTTCAAACTCTGTGTTAGTTCAGTTTAACCCAAACCTGCCCCTAGTGTTAGCCTCTGATGCCTCACCCTTTGGTATAGGAGCAGTATTGAGCCATAGGCTCTCAAATGGATCAGGGGCACCCATTGCCTATTTTTCAAGAACTTTCTCCGCTGCAGAGAGAAACTATAGTCAGATCGATAAGGAGGCCTTGGCAGCTGTAGCCGCTGTAAAAAAATTCCATGAGTTCCTTTATGTCCATAGTTTTTTG
Organism: Hydrophis major; assembly: GCA_033807585.1. NCBI lineage: Eukaryota > Metazoa > Chordata > Lepidosauria > Squamata > Elapidae > Hydrophis > Hydrophis major. Next base: position 323,096,602 of record CM066329.1, read on the forward strand.
AACTTGTAACAGATCACAAATCTCAATTAGGACTGCTAGCTGGGGATAAGCAAACCCCACAGGTGCTATCCCCAAGAATGACAAGATGGACTCTATTTCTGGCCGCCTACTCTTACACACTGGTACATCACCCGGGAAAGACCCTGTGCCATGCTGATGCCCTCAGCAGATGCCCCCTGCCATCACCAGTCGAGGACCCAGCTCCCATCCATGCAATCTTCGACTGCAATGAACTTAACCTACCAGTCTCAGCTGGGGATATTGCTACACGCTCCAAGAGGGACCGTGTTATTTCCCAAGTCCTGGACTGGGTAGGGAGGGGGTGGCCTGACATTCAGTTTGCCCCTGAATTCATGCCATTTAAGACCCGCAGGCAGGAGCTTTCTTCACTATAGGGATGTCTGTTATGGGGGACAAGGGTGGTCATACCACCCACCTTGCAAGAACCAGTTTTAAGGGCACTGCACAAGGGTCACCCTGGCGTCGTAAGGATGAAGGCCTTGGCCCGCAGCTACATCTGGTGGCCAGGATTAGATGCCCGGATTGCCAACTGGGTTAACATGCGCCAGCCCTGCCAGGCAACAAGAGCAGCCCCTCCAGCAGCTGCCCCAACCAAATGGGAAAATTCGGGGGCCCCTTGGGCCAGGCTGCATGTAGACCTGGCTGGTCCCATACAAGGGAGGACATTCCTGGTGGTTGTAGATTCATTCTCCAAATGGACTGAAGTAGCCTTGTTACCCTCCACCACAATGCTGGCTGTCACAAGGGCCTTGACCAGACTGTTTGCTACTCATGGACTTCCTGACACATTAGTTTCAGATAATGGCCCCCAATTCAGTTCTAACGAGTTTGCCATCTTCACAGCTAATCTGGGCATCAGACACGCTCTCACAGCCCCCTTTCACCCAGCAAGTAATGGAATGGCAGAAAGGGCTGTCAGGTCTGCCAAGGAAGTTCTGGCCAAGCTGGGCCAGGCAGACTGGCACGCCAAACTGTCAACTTACCTACTCACACAACATACCACCCCGTGTCCTTCCACCAACAAATCCCCTGCTGAACTGTTAATGGCAGGCGCCTTAGGACCACCCTGGACAGGTTGCACCCCCACTATGCTCCCAGCACGCCACTAACCTCTGACAGCCATGCCAGGGAATTCGCCCTGCAAGACCAGGTGTACGCCAGGAACTATGCGGGGCACCCCTTATGGCTGCCAGGGCAGATAGTCTTTGTTGCAGGACCCAGATCGTATAGAGTCCTTCTAGAAGATGGCCGGATTTGGAGAAGGCATGTAGACCAGCTGAGGAGGCATTGGAACAAGACTGCCACCGAAATCCCGGGCTACCCACCGCCGGACGACCCGGTCTACTCACCGCCAGCCAACCCGCCGAAGGACCCGGTCTACCTGCCGCCCGACAACGCAACCAGCCGACCGCTGCGGGAAGACTCACCCGAGCAGTCGCCAGACAGCAGTCCAGGGATGGCCAGTGACCCTCTGCAGGTTCCAGTCACTGCCCGGGAGGAACAAGACGCACCAGCCGCCGACAAGCCTCAGGAACTTCGGAGATCGGGCCGCGAGCGAAAGCGGCCATCATGGCTACAGGACTACGCATGCTCGTGGCCAGGGGGAAGGAGTGCTGTGTTCAAAGACTAGCAGCAGTCCTCCCTCTGGTCCGCCGCCAACGCGGGAGCGCCGATCGCTCCCATTGGTTGATGCCGTTTGACAGCTGGCTATAAAAGGGAGCTGTCAAACGGCATCAGCTGTCGCCGCCAGCTGGCTGTCAGATAGCCTCGGCAGCCGCAGCGACCCTTTATTCGCAACAATAAAGTTGATAGCCTTTAGCCTGGCTCCGTCTCCCTTTGTAACCGCCGCTCCACAACAGTGCCTCTTGTTTGGAACAGCATCTCCATGGAGATTAGATTAGCCTCAATCCCAAGGCCTTGAAACCCTTGATGTGGGGATTGCAATTAATGAAAGAAAGTATGTGATGTCTGTGTTACTTATTGTTTGTCCATTTTATCTTGGTTGATGCTTATGCATGTATTATTATAACTTAAATTCCCTAATCAATTTACTTGTAGACTCAAACCATTCTGTATCAAACCAGTGTTGAGAGGGGTAGGCCCTCAGACTCTTGTTTTCCTCTTTTTTGATATCCGGGTAGAGAGCACTGGCTGGAAATCAATTGGGCAACCATCTTCAAAAGGAAATTCTCAGAGCTTTCGTCATACATTATTACACTGATGTTACGTTTTTAACTGTTGTTTGCTGGCCAGAATCATGATGTTAAAATGGGTAACCATATACGGTACATTGGAACTACATACATACATACATAATATAATAGAATTTTTATACCCTTTCAATCCCATGACTGTGAGCATCACAGCCTGTTTTGTAAGCTTAGACTATATAGCTAGTTTGTAACTCAATCTATTGTGCAAAACCAGAAAATATAATTATTTGGATAACATAACAAATTATGACTAGGCATCTCAAATGAGTATAATTAGATTTAATTGAATTTATTTACAGCACTTTTTAAAAAGAGGTACCTGTTCCTAGCCTCAGCTAAACCCTAACCTAAACCTTTAATTTTATTATGTGCTCTTTCAAAAAATGTGGGGAAGGCAAACTAAACTCTATTTCAATCAACCACCAATTGTACCTGTTGCATTAAATTTGCTATTAACCCAGCCAGTATGACAGTTGGCTGGAAATTTTGGGGTAGCTATATATAATCAAACATTTCTGAAGGATGCTTGATGAAAGCTGATTTACCAGTTTTTATGAAAAGACTTCTACTGGATCACAAAACTAGCATCATATTGTTCTCCTAAGATTTTCCTAAATAAACATAATTCAAATTCAAACATCAAATTCATGGAATCAATAAAGGCTGTGCACAAGAAACAGAATTCATATAAAACAAGGATAATTTAAATTCCCAAAACAGAAAATTCACCAATAGGTGATGCAAATCTGCACCCATCTCCATATACATTTTATTGAGTGAATGTCAATGAGATTTACAAATCAAACAAAACCAGACTTTATTGACTAAATAGCTGTTAGGGATAACATTGTTTACCCTAACTGGTTTAGGTAAAATAATAAATAAGTTATCATGGTTTGTTGGTTAAAGTGTGTGTAACTTTAACTGCAAGAATGTAATTAAGGGTGTGGTTGTAAAAGCACCATAAAAGGAGCAAGACAACGACAGCTCGCTCTCTGGCTTAATGATCCCTAATTACTGGATGGATTGATGACTGTGTTTTTTCCTACTGGAACGGGAGAGAGAAAGGAGTGTTGATTTCTCAACGGTGAGAAGAGATAATACGGACTGATTTATTATCAGTGAACCGACATTGAATATTCAACACGGACTTTGCAAATTGAGTATCCCCGAATGGATTGACTGAAATGATACATGACTAATGGACTCTTTTTGACTATGCTAATAACTCTTAAATGGAATAAACTATATTTTGAAAGCACAAGCATATCTGCTTTTTACTGAGTGTTAACTAACATACAAACTTATCTCACACATTTACCTGTCTGCCTAACTGATTAACGCTGCACATTCTGTTTAGCGTATTTTCCTTAACATTGGTTGGGGAACAGGCTTAACAAAGGTTATGGGCCCTGGATCATCAAAGGTTATGGGCCCAGAGGCTGCAAAGTCAGTTTAACTAGGATAAAACAGATTTATGTAAAAAGTGAGAGTTTGTGTTGTTACACATTACAGTAAACAGACAGCTGTGTTTTATTAATTATAGTTTTATATCCATATATAGAAAACATGGCACAAGTCAATCTACAAAGTTTGTCCCTTATATCCAAGCTGGATGGAACGAACTATGTTTCATGGTCTATGAAATGTAGTCTACTTCTACGAAGAGAAGGTCTGTGGAACATAATTGAAAAACTACCAAACGTAGAGGAATGGGATCCGGAGGTTGAGGAAGATAGTCAAAAGATAGAAGACTTTAAGCAGAAGAATGAACAAGCTCTTTGCATAATAGGACTAACACTATCTGACCAGCAACTTGTTCATATCCGCGGAGAACAAACGGCTGTTGGGTGTTGGCAGAAGCTGAAGAGGATTTATGTCCGAGATAACGTTGGTGCTCACATAAATCTAACACGGAAGCTTTTCAGGACGCATCTCCAAATGAATGGTGATATGCTGAGTCATTTGAATACTATGAAAAGCATTTTTCAAGAACTGCACGAGAAAGAGCTTATTTTCTCTGAACTACACCAAGTCTACATAATTCTGTCTTCATTAGACAAAAATTTTGATAACTACGTCACTTCCCTTGAAATTTTGCCAAAGGAAAGCCTAACTTTAACTGATATAACTGGCAGATTGATTGAAGAGGCCAGAAGAAGGCTTGAAAGAGGAGGGAGCAACCTCAAAAAGAAGATATTGAATCTCCTACTGCATACGCAATTAAAAAGTGTTTTAATTGTGGAGGAAGAGGACATTTGGCAAGGTTTTGTAAAAAAGCAAAGCACCAGAATGCTGGCCAGAATACAAAAAGTCATCAAAATAAAAATAAAAATTTAGAGTTAGCCATGTATAGTAACGGAGCTGTAAAAAATAATTTATGGGTGGTTGACAGTGGAGCATCCCACTGTATAACAAATGATAACAAAAATTTTGTTAAAATGTCCATGAGTTCACAGCAGATATCGTTAGCCAATGGCTGGAAACTGAAAGCTAAAGGTCAAGGTACAGCATATTGTTCTTGCATAAAAGAGAATGTAAAAATATTATACGTACCACAACTTAAGTTTAATTTACTTTCAGTTAGAATTTTGGTTAAACTAGGATATGTAGTTACCTTTAGGGGAGATAACTGCATAATTGAAAAAGAAGATAAGAAAATTACTGCATCTTTAAGAGGTGAATTGTATGTGTTAAATGATAATGGTTTAGAGGTGGCTAACACGGTTTATGATAATAAGAAACCTCATGATGAATGTATTCACTTGTTACACCGACGGCTAGGGCATTTAAATTTTAAAATGCTTAAGAGAACTGTTCAACTATCTAAAGGAATAAGTTTGAAACCTTGTAATAAGTATTTGCAATGTTCTGCTTGCAACCAAAGCAAAAGCAAGGTCATACCGGCAAATAGAGTTGATGGATTCACTACCAAAGAGCCTTTAGAGGTAGTATTTGCCAATTTAATAGGTCCGAAAAAACCAAGTGTAGGAGGTGCTCGATACATACTAAGTATAATGGACCACTATTCTAGATATGGGTTCTGCTATTTGATGAAGAGCAAAACTGAAATGTATCTAAATCTCTTTAATTGGTTAAAATTTGTAGAAAGGAAAACTAAAAAGAAATTAGTAACTCTTATAACAGATAATGGTGCGGAATTTACAAATAATAAATTCCAGAGTAGACTTAGGATGGCAGGTATTCAACATAAAAAGTCTGCACCATATAGGCCACAACATAATGCCTTTATAGAGAGATGAGGTCAATGGCACATACTATGTTGTCTGATTCAGGATTACCTGACAATTTGTGGGAAGAAGCAATAATGTGTGGTAATCATATATTAAATAATGTTGTTAATTCAACAACAGGTGATTTACCATTCACACTGTGGCATGGTACAAAACCTGATTCAAGTTACATGCACACATTTGGAGCACCAGCATGGGTGCATATCCCTACACAACTTAGACACAAAGGACATCATAGAGCTAAAAGATTATTTTTCGTAGGATATGAATCAAATCACAGATCTTATAGATTCTGGGAACCAGGTACATCTAGAGCTTACTGCAGTGCTAGTGCAAAATTCCTAGAACATGTAGGATGGAATAGATTAGAGCAAGATTTAGATAATGATGTAATTATTGAACCCTACAAAAGGCAGAAAGAAAAGATTAGTTATAAGAACAGTCCAATTAAAGAAGTCCACGAAGAACAAATAGGACCAGAACAAGAGGAAACAGTTGATCAGGAAGAGTTAGATAATCAAGAACAGGTCGTAAAGGAAAGTCCACCTGTAAGTCCTGTAATACCTAGACGTTCTACACGTGTAACTAGACCACCTGATAGATATCAAGCAAGTATAGTTTGCCAAGTAACTAAAGTTCCAACTAGTGTAGATGAACTTAGGATGTATCCTGCTAAGGATCAGGAGAATTGGCAAAAGGCAATGGAAAAGGAACTAAATTCATTAAAGGTAATGAAAGTATATGAAGATGCCAAATTACCTCCAGGAGAAAAATCCATTGGGTGCAAATGGATATTCAAAGTAAAAACAGGAAATAATGGGACTGTAAGCCATAAGGCTAGGTTGGTAGCTCAAGGATTTAATCAAACTGCATTTGATTATGATGAAGTTTTTGCACCAAGCTTAAAGCAACATCCTTGAGAGCAGCTTTAGTGTGGGCAGCTATGAAAAACTATATCATTAACCATTTAGATGTAGAAACTGCTTATCTGCATGCACCATTGCAGCACACTATATATTTGAAAAAACCAGTTGGTATAAAAGACAATAAATTAAATAGTAATAATTGTTGGAAACTCAAAAGGAGTCTTTATGGATTGAAACAATCTGGCTCTGAATGGAACCAATATATTGTGAAAGAGTTAAACAATATAGGTTTTAAATCTGGTTTAGCAGATCCATGTGTGTTTAAAAGAGAAAATAATGGAACGGTGTCATTATTGTTATTATTTACAGATGATATTGCTTTGATAACTAAGACTAATAATGAAGCTAATGAGATTATATCATTATTAGCCAAAAAGATAAAATTAAAGCATTTAGGTGAGATTAAAGGGTATCTAGGATTGACAATTAACAAAACAAAAAATGGATTTAAGATATCTCAAGAAGATAAAATGTGCCAATTAATTAAAACTTATAAAATGGAACTTTGTAAGCTGGCAAAAACTCCAATGAGTCAGGAAGTTTGCCAAACTGATGCTCAAAGTCCCAAATTCGATAAGTCCATATATCAATCTTTGATTGGTAGCTTATCATATATCAGCAATTGGTCAAGGCCAGATATTGCTTATAGCATTAATCAGCTGGTGCGATTTAATGCAGATCCACATCAATGTCATTGGCAATCATTAAAGAGAATTTTAAGATATCTTAAAGAAACAATGTACCATGCATTGTATATAGAGCCAAAGGGTGATTTGAGTCTTAGTTCCTATGCAGATGCAAGTTTTGCAACTGATATAAACACTAGAAAATCAACATCTGGAATGGCTATATTATTTGGTAAGACACTAATAGGGTGGAGGTCAATCAGACAAGAGCGTATCAGCTTGTCCACGATGGAAGCGGAATTTTCATGTCTGTCATTACTATGCACTGACTTAATTCTGTACAAACAGTTATTATTACACATGGGTGTAACTGTTAAAGATTCCATTATTGTGTATGAGGACAACCAGGCAGCCATACAGTTGGCTACTAATATTGCTGTAAAAACTAGATCAAAGCATACTGATTTAAGATACTTAAATGTTAGAGAATCTGTGAAGAATGGTCTAATTAAACTGGAGTACTGCATGACGGAAGAAAACATTGCAGACCAGTTTTTAAAGCTCAAGGTGTAGTCAAGTTTAAAGAGAGTTGTAACAACTATGATTTAAAAATGTAAATGGTTATATTATTATTATTACCCAAAAGGGGAGAATGTTAGGGATAACATTGTTTACCTAACTGGTTTAGGTAAAATAATAAATAAGTTATCATGGTTTGTTGGTTAAAGTGTGTGTAACTTTAATTGCAAGAATGTAATTAAGGGTGTGGTTGTAAAAGCACCATAAAAGGAGCAAGACAACGGCAACTCGCTCTCTGGATTAATGATCCCTAATTACTGGATGGATTGATGACTGTGTTTTTTTCTACTGGAATGGGAGAGAGAAAAGAGTGTTGATTTCTCAACGGTGAGAAGAGATAATATGGATTGTGTCGTGTCCGCAAAAGACGCCAGGAGTCGGTGACTTAGTTTAAAGTTCTTTATTTTAAAGTTGAGACCCGAACCGGCGAAAAGGAAAAAGCCCGCGGCTTTTATCCTTTTCGCCGCGGTGGCCGCGGCCAATGGCAGCGTTTCAAGTCTCCCGCTCTTGGAGTGAGCCAATCACGGGAGACTTTCAATGGGCCAATCGGCACGGCTCGCCTGGCCAATTAGAAATCCCCGCGCTTTAGCCAATCAAAGCGCGGGGATTTCGAGTATGTAAATTAGGGACAGAACACCCCTCCCCTCTTGGTACAGTCTTTACCTTGCGTAGTCACGTAGGTAGGCGGGGCTCCGTCTAGTCCTACTTGACCTGCGCAACTCAGTTGCAAGCTGGATTTCGACCGGAGCGGTCGAGTTTTTGGCCGCTCCCTCTTCTGTACGAACCGGTTGGATGATCGGGCCGGTTCTTTCTCCGTGGCTCCCACCTGGGCCTTCTGGGTTGGTTGAGCTACGGGTCTCGCCGCTCCCGCTTGGTCTTTCCGAGTCGGTTGAGCTGGCTTGGTGTTTCTTCTCCGGTGGGGGATTGCGATGGCTGCGTTCCGGTAAGTACTGCTGGTTTATTTTCTCTTGCGTTTGTTTATTCGGGTATTCCCTCCCCCCTTGGTTTGTTTCTTGGGGGGTGGATTCTGTTGCCGACCGTGACCTGAGTTGGTCAATGTGTCGCTTCCAGGCTCGCCCATCTGTGGTTTGGAGCCGGTATGAGCGCGGGCCTGTGATTTGGGTGATGACGGCTGGGATCCATAGAGGGTCCCCCGTCAGGTTTTTCGCATACACGAGGTCTCCGGGTGCGAATGTTCAGTATTTTGAACTTGAGTCTGGGGGCCGCTCCGGGTTATATGTTGGGTGTAACCTGTCGAGTGGGGACCTCAGCTTCCTACCCATTAGTAATTCGGCTGGGCTTTTGTTGGTAGTGGTGTTCGGGGTGATATGTTGTATAAAGAGGAGTCTGTTAATTTTGTCTTGGATCTCCCCGTGGTCCATTTTCCGGATGGTTTTTTTGGTAAATTGTACCATCCGTTCCGCCCTACCGTTCGCCGCCGGATGCGCCGGTGCTGTTAATGCATGGCGGATGCCCCTCTCCGCCAGGAATCTCTCGAAGTCGAGGGAAGTAAACTGGGGCCCGTTGTCGGAAACGACGACGTCTGGGAGGCCGTGTGTTGCAAAGAGTTTGCAAAGTTCTTTGATTACGGCCTCCGTGGTGGTAGATTTCACGTCGCTTACCTCCAACCAGTTGGAGTAAGCGTCAACTGTTCTTAGAAAGGTATGCCCATTTGTGGGACCGACAAAGTCCAAATGGATTCTGGACCAGGTCCCCCTCGGTGTTTCCCACTCTAGGATGGGTGCTGCGGGTGGGCTGGGTCTAGTCTCCTGGCATCGCTGGCACCTAGCTACCCAGGCCTCTATCTGTTTGTCCATCCCTGGCCACCAAGCGTAACTTCTGGCCAGGGCTTTAGTTCTGACGATGCCAGGATGCCCCTCATGCAACAATTCTAAGACCCTCCTTTGCAGCCTGTCCGGGATGACCACCCTGTCACCCCATAAGATACACCCCTTAAGTAGCGAGAGTTCGGTTTGGCGGTTTTTAAATGTCTTAATGGATTCATCATTGTCCCTTTCTGGCCAACCTTTTTCCACCCAATGCAAAACCCACGCCAGACGCCTGTCTTTAATAGTCTCCCGGGCAATGTCTGACGCGGTTATGGGCAGGTTGGGCAGGTTTTCGATGTTCAGGGTGTTTGTCGTTGGTGCTGGGTCAGGGTCGGAGTCTGGTAACGGCGAGCGGCTTAAAGCGTCCGCGTGCGAAATCTTCTTACCCGGCTTGTGTATTAGTTCGTAGCTGTAGGCTGCCAGGAACTCGGACCACCTTGTCATCCGGTGAGACAGAATGTTCGGGGTGGCTCGATCTCCTGCAAGGATGCCCAGCAACGGCTTATGGTCTGTCACAATGGTAAAAGGGCGGCCGTAAAGGTATTCGTGGAACCGCTTAACGGCGGCAACTATAGCCAAGGCTTCTTTGTCCAGCTGGCTATAGTTCCGCTCTGGTTTGGTTAGGGTCCTGGAAAAGAATGCGATGGGTGCTTCTTTTCCGTCCGGAAGGGTATGGCTGAGGACAGCGCTGACGCCGAAAGGTGATGCGTCGCAAGTGACGGCCAGGGGCAAGGTTTCGCTGAATTGGATCAGGACGGCGTCGGAGGTGAGGAGGTCTTTGGTTTTTTGGAAGGCGGCTTGCTCCCGTTTCCCCCAAGTCCAGGTTGCCGCCTTATCCAGGAGCCTATGCAAAGGCTCCGCCGCCGTTGCCTTTTGGGGTAGGAAAACATTATAAAAATTCAGCAACCCCAAGAAAGCCTGTAGTTCAGTCTTAGACCTAGGGGTGGGGGCTTCTTTGATAGCTTTTACTTTTTTACTTGTGGGGTGAATGCCGTGCCGGTCTAGAAGGTAGCCCAAGAATTCCACTCGCTCCGTGCACAGTTGGCATTTCTCCCTTTTTACTTTAAGTCCCGTTTCTTTAAATTTGGTTAAGACCTCTCTGAGTCGGTTTTCTAATTCGGCTTCGTTTGGCGCCTCTACTAATACGTCATCGAAATAGGGCACCACCCCCTTGATGCCCTGCAGCAAACGTTCCATCAGGCTCTGAAAGATGCCTGGTGCCACGCTGACTCCGAATTGGAGTCGGTTGCACTTGAAAGCCCCCCGATGTGTAACGATGGTCTGGGCTTCCGCTGTTTTTTCGTCGACCGGCAACTGTTGGTATGCCTGGGCGAGATCGAGCTTGGCAAAGACCTTGCCCCCTCCCAGTGAGTGCAGTAGGTGTTGCACAATTGGGACGGGGTACGCGCTTTGTTGCAGCGCGCCATTTAGGGTGGCCTTATAGTCCCCACAAATTCTCACTGACCCATCTGGCTTGACCGGGGTCACTATTGGGGTCTCCCATCTGGCATGGTCTATAGGTTGTAACACCCCCTGTTTGACGAGCTTGTCAATCTGCTCGTCAATCCTAGGTTTTAGGGCGAATGGTACCCGCCTAGGTTTTAGTCGCTTGGGGGGGGACGCTAGGGTCTAGATCAAAAGAGATAAGGGGCCCCTGGTACTTGCCCAGGCTTCCGTCGAAGACCTCCCGGAACTCCTGGGCTAGCCGCTGTTCCCAGCCGTCGTTGGTGACGTGGTTGACTCCCGTGAGGGCGATGTCGAGCGGGGCGAACCATTGTAAGCCCAGCAGGCTTGGGCAGTCGCGATCGACGATTGTGAGTGGGAGTTGTTCGGTGCGGCCCTTGTATGTCACATTAAAGTTCTTGGTGCCCACTACCGGGACGCGGTTTCCCTGGTAGTCTTTTATAATAAGTCTTTGGGCGTTTATGTTTCTCCTATGGAGGGTGGGCACTAACCGTTTTATCTCGTGCCATGCAATCATGGAGAGGTAGGACCCGGAGTCCACCTCCATTTTGCATGGTCGTCCTTCAATATGGACCTCTACGTGTACCTTTCTGGCGCCGTCGGAGATGGCGTGGCCGATGGTTACCGTCTGGTGGGTTTCTTCCTTGCACCGGTTGTCGCCGCCTCTCGATGGTCGCTGGATTCGGTCCCACCGGCTGTCCGATTGGCGATCTCTGGTCCTGGGCGGTGGGCTTTCTCGCTTACGATCGTGTTGGTCCCATCTGGGTGGACTGCGAGTCTTCTTTTGGCGGCAAACCCGGGCGATGTGTCCCCGTTTATCACAATGCCGACAGATAGAGTCAAAAAATTGGCATTCTGATCTGGGGTGGTCGCCGCGGCAGCCGGCACAGGTGGTCCTCGACCTACGACCTCTCCGGTTCCGTTGGTCGCCGCGCCCCGTCTGGACTCGATGTATGTCTTCTTCGTCTTCGGACGTGCTGGAAGTAGAATGGAAATCGCCGTAGTGTGCGGTCGTTTCGTTTTTTGGGTCGGCCGACCTCGCCGGGTTGTTGTTTGCGCCCTTTGCGTCTGTTTTTCGCATGCTGTCAGCGGAAGTGCGGGTCGCTTCTGCGGCTGCGGCGAGGGCGTCTGCTAGGCTGATGTCGCCCTTAGCCATAAGCCGGCTTTGGAGTGCAGGGTCCCATAGGCCGAGTACGAATCGGTCTCTTAGAAGGCTATTCAGGCCGTCAAATTCGCAGAGCCCTCCTAGGTGCCGCAGCTCGGCGACGAAGTCGCTCAGTTTTTCGCCTGGTTTCTGGTCCCGCCGGTAGAATTCGTTGCGCCGGATCAGGATTGGGACCTCGGGGGCGTAATGTCACCGAAGGATAGGTTCGAGGAGGTCCCAATCCATGGCGGTTGCATCGGCCGGCTTGGCCAATGCTTTGGCCATCTGGAATCCTTCGGTTCCGCAATGCGTAAGGAAAACGGCGCGTTTTAGCGGGCCCGGGGCGTCCTTCATTCCGGTGCACTCGAGGTACATGCGGAATCTGTCTGAGAATGATTCCCAGTCCTCGGTGGCGGGGTTGAAGGGGGCGGGCGGTGCGATTTTCGCCATGTCGGTGCTAAGTCTGGCTCTTGTCGGATACGGGGTTCGGTTCAGGGTCTGGATCCCATCCTCGTCGCCAGTGTCGTGTCCGCAAAAGACGCCAGGAGTCGGTGACTTAGTTTAAAGTTCTTTATTTTAAAGTTGAGAACCGAACCGGCAAAAAGGAAAAAGCCCGCGGCTTTTATCCTTTTCGCCGCAGCGGCCGCGGCCAATGGCAGCGTTTCAAGTCTCCCGCTCTTGGAGTGAGCCAATCACGGGAGACTTTCAACGGGCCAATCGGCGCGGCTCGCCTGGCCAATTAGAAATCCCCGCGCTTTAGCCAATCAAAGCGCGGGGATTTCGAGTATGTAAATTAGGGACAGAACAGATTGATTTATTGTAAGTGAACCGACATTGAATATTCAACACGGACTTTGCAAATTGAGTATCCCCGAATGGACTGACTGAAATGATACATGACTAATGGACTGTTTTTGACTATGCTAATAACTCTTAAATGGAATAAACTATATTTTGATAGCACAAGCGTATCTGCTTTTTACTGAGTGTTAACTAACATACAAACTTATCTCACACATTTACCTGTCTGCCTAACTGACTAACGCTGCACATTCTGTTTAGCATGTTTTCCTTAACATTGGTTGGGGGGAACAGGCTTAACAATAGCAACTGGCTACATCACAGATAACAATAAATACAAGCCATGATCTACCAACTAAACCAAAATTATATAAATCACATTGTGGTTGACTGCACTCAGAATCCTATGTTTTCAGGTTGGTTTCCCCAACCTAAGTCTCTCTAATCACTTGGATCTGTTACTATCATCTTCTTTGCATTGTTAAAAAAAACCAGAAGCCATGGATTAAAACATTTAGAGGAACACTGACCAGGAAAATGTTGCAGCATACTTCCCCCCCCCCAAGCTTTGTTGTATATGAGTCACAAATAATGAGAGTTATAAGTAATTTAACTGCCTCTCCCTAAAAAAAGAATTCTAACTCTGAAAAATAGAGTTTTTACAATATGATAAGTCTCACAGCAGGCTTGAAACACGGGGGAAGGCCCTGTATATTTTTTCACATTTTTTTATTTATAGCGTGCCTTAATTTGTCGTTGGAAATGAAGATAACTACTAAGAAGGCTGAAAAATGTCTTGAAATGATAATGCAGTGAGAATAAATGCAAGAAGAAAGTGCTTCAGAATTATACATACTGGAATCCTGCCTAGCTTTTACTTTTCATCCCAACTATTGCCAAAGAACTTGGAGTTGAAGTTTACACAACAAGTTCTGGAAAAATCAAAATGGGTGCTGCTCCATCTGATCAGAGGTGTGGACAAAATGGACAAAGACCAGAGGAATCAGAGGGACATTTGCAGACAAGTTAGGCAGATGATAAAATGGGAAAATGACAGGGCAATATGAATGTCTATGTTCACAATGAGGCCTTTATACCAAGGAACTATACTGAAAGAAAACAGAAATAATATCAGGTTCCTATTGGTTTTGAAAATTATTTTACAGCATAGCAAAGATGGGAATGCCTTGCACAGGGGAAAAAAAGGCCTTTAGTCTCGATGACCAAATCCTGTCACTTAACATTTTTAAATGTAAGCATTCACATATTGTGTGTGTTATATAAGCTATACTGAAGTTCAATAAATGCACGGAAGTTTAAGGAAATAATTCAAGCCACACAGTAGTGGTATTCGACCGGTTCGGCCTGGTTCTGGTGGGCCAGTAGCAGCAATGAGCAGCAGAGATCGAACCGATTCTCTCTGCCGCTCTGCTGTAGGGCCCACCTGCCCACCCGGACTCCCATACTCGCTTTTATCTGCTGAATTTGAAGCAAAGCTGCTTTGTGTTGTGTCCGCGAAATGATGCCAGGAGTCGGTGACTTAGTGCAAAGCTCTTTATTGATCTGCTGGAACCGAACTGCCGAAAGGAAAAAAAGCCCGCGGCTTTTATTCCTTTCGCCGCGGCGGCCGCGGCCAATGGCACCGCTTTGAATCTCCCGCGGTCTGAATGGACCAATCGCGGGAGATTCTTAGCGAGCCAATCGGCGCGGCTCGCCTTACCAATCGGAGAGCCCCGCGCTTTGGCCAATCAAAGCGCGGGGATCTCGAGTATGTTAATTAAGGACAGAACACCCCTCCCCTCTTGGTTCAGTCCTTACGTTGCATAGTCACGTAGGTAGGCGGGGCTCCGTCTGGTCCTACTTGACCTGCGCAACTCAGTTGTAGGCTGGATCCCGGCCGGTTCGGTCGGGATCTCCGTTGCTCCTGCTGCTGTCGTGGGAACCGGCTGGTCGATCGGGCCGGTCCTTTCTCCGTAGCTCCTTCCTGGGCTTTCCGGGTTGGTTGAGCTATGGGTTTCGCCGCTCCCGCTCGGTCTTTCCGGGTCGGTCGAGCTGGCTTGGCTGTTCCTTTCTGGCGAGGGGTCGTGATGGCTGCGTTCCGGTGAGTACTGCTGGTTTATTTTTCTTTGGATTCGGTCCCCTGGGTATTCCCTCCCCCCTTGGCTTGCGTTGCGGGGGTTGGGTTCATTTGTTTGTGCGTCGGCGGTTTGTTGGTTTGTAGTTCTCGACCTAAGTTGGTCGATGTGGCGTTTCCATGCTTGTCCGTCTGCTGTTTGTAGCCGGTACGAGTGTGGGCCTGTTGCTTGGGTGATGACGGCTGGGATCCATAGAGGATCTCCCGTCAGGTTTTTTGCATATATGGGGTCCCCGGGTGCGAAAGTTCGATGTTTGGTGCTTGAGTCTGGGGGCCTCTCCGGGTTATACGTAGGGTGTAACCTGTCGAGCGGGGACCTTAGCTTTCTACCCATTAGTAGTTCGGCTGGGCTTTTATTGGTTGTGATATTTGGGGTTATGTGTTGGGTGAAGAGTAGTCTGTTGATTTTCTCTTGGATCTCCCCGTGGTCTATTTTCCGGATGGTCTTTTTAGTGAATTGGACCATCCGTTCCACCCTACCGTTCGCCGCCGGGTGCGCCGGTGCTGTCAGCGCGTGGCGGATGCCCCTTTCCGCTAGGAATTTTTCGAATTCCAGCGAGGTGAACTGGGGTCCGTTGTCGGAGACGATGATGTCTGGGAGGCCGTGTGTTGCAAAGAGTTTGCAGAGTTCTTTGGTCACGGCCTCCGTGGTTGTCGTCTTCATGTTGCTTACCTCCAGCCAGTTGGAGTAAGCGTCAACTGTTATGAGGAAGGTGTGTCCTTTTGTGGGCCCGGCGAAGTCTATATGGATTCTAGACCAAGGTCCCCTTGGGGTTTCCCACTCTAGGACAGGTGCTGTGGGTGGGCTGGGCCTCGTTTCCTGGCATCGTTGGCACCTAGCTACCCAGGCCTCTATTTGTTTGTCCATCCCTGGCCACCAAGCGTAACTTCTGGCCAGGGCTTTAGTCCTCATGATGCCAGGGTGCCCCTCGTGTAGCATTTTCAAAACCTTCCCCTGTAGCTTTTCCGGAATGACCACCCTGTCCCCCCATAGTATGCACCCTTTTAACAACGGGAGTTCCGTTTGGCGGTTTCGGAACATTTTGACCGACTTGTCGTTATCCCTTTCCGGTCACCCTTTCTCCACCCAATGCAACACCCGCGCCAGACGTTTGTCTTTATTAGTCTCTCGGGCAATGTCTGATGCGGTTATGAGCAGGTTGGGTAGAGTCTCTATGCTGAGGGTGGTCGTTGTGGGTGCTGGGTCGGTGTCGGGTTCCGGTAGCGGCGAGCGGCTTAAGGCGTCTGCATGGGAGATCGTCTTACCCGGTCTGTGTATGAGTTCGTAGTTGTAGGCTGCCAGGAACTCGGACCACCTTGTCATTCGGGGAGACAGAATGTTCGGGGTGGCCCGGTTCCCTGCAAGGATTCCCAGCAGCGGCTTGTGGTCTGTTATGATGGTGAAAGTCCGGCCGTAGAGGTATTCGTGGAATCGTTTTATGGCGGCAACTATAGCCAGAGCCTCTTTGTCCAGTTGGCTATAGTTCCGCTCCGGTTTGGTGAGGGTCCTTGAAAAGAACGCGATGGGCGCTTCTTTTCTGTCGGGAAGGGTATGGCTGAGGACAGCGCCGATGCCGAAGGGTGATGCGTCGCATGTGACGGCCAGAGGTAGGGTCTCGTTGAATTGTATGAGGACGGCGTCGGAGGTGAGGAGGTCCTTCGTTCTTTGGAAGGCGGCTTGCTCCCGTTTCCCCCAAGTCCAGGTCGCCACCTTGTCCAGGAGCCTATGCAAGGGCTCCGCCGCCATCGCCTTTTGGGGTAGGAAAACGTTGTAAAAGTTCAGTAACCCCAAGAATGCTTGTAGTTGTCTTTGATTTAGGGGTGGGGGCTTCTTTGATGGCCTTGATTTTTTTGCTTGTGGGGTGAATGCCGTGACGGTCTAGGAGGTAGCCCAGGAATTCCACTCGTTCCGTGCAAAGCTGGCATTTTTCCCTCTTTATTTTTAGCCCCGTCTCTTTAAATTTAGTTAGGACCTCCCTTAGTCGACCTTCTAGTTCGGCTTGGTTGGCTGCCGACACTAGGACGTCGTCGAAATAAGGTACCACTCCCTTGATACCTTGCAATAGCCTCTCCATTAGGCTCTGGAATATGCCCGGTGCCACGCTGACTCCGAATTGGAGTCGGTTGCATTTGAATGCTCCCCGGTGGGTGACAATGGTCTGCGCTTCTGCCGTTTGCTCGTCGACCGGCAACTGTTGGTATGCCTGGGCGAGATCGAGCTTGGCGAAAACCTTGCCCCCTCCCAGTGAGTGCAGTAGGTGTTGCACTACTGGGACGGGGTAGGCGCTTTGTTGCAGCGCGCCATTTAGGGTGGCCTTATAGTCCCCACAGATTCTCACCGACCCATTGGACTTGATCGGGGTGACTATGGGGGTCTCCCACCGGGCGTGGTCTATGGGCTGCAGGACCCCTTGTTTGACGAGCTTATCAATTTGCTCGTCTATTTTGGGTTTCAGTGCGAATGGCACCCGCCTTGGTTTCAGGCGTTTGGGGGGGACGTTAGGGTCTAGGTCGAATGAGATAAGGGGCCCTTGGTACTTGCCTAGGTTTCCGTCGAAGACTCCCGTGAAGGCGATGTCGAGCGGGGCGAACCATTGCAGTCCCAGTAGGCTTGGGCGGTCGCGGTCGACGATCGTTAAGGGGAGTCATTCGGTGCGCCCCTTATACGTGATGTTAAAGCTTTTGGTGCCGACTACCGGGATGCGGTTTCCCTGGTAGTCCTTCACAATGAGTCTCTGGCTGTCTACGTTCCTCCTTTGGAGGGTGGGCACCAACCACTTTATCTCGTGCCATGCAATCATGGAGAGGTAGGACCCGGAGTCCACCTCCATTTTGCACGGCTGGCCCTCGATGCGTACCTCGACGTGGACCTTCAGGGCGTCGTTGGTGATGGCGTGGCCGATGGTGACCGT
Organism: Hydrophis major; assembly: GCA_033807585.1. Taxonomy (NCBI): domain Eukaryota; kingdom Metazoa; phylum Chordata; class Lepidosauria; order Squamata; family Elapidae; genus Hydrophis; species Hydrophis major. The sequence goes on from CM066329.1 coordinate 323,114,505, forward strand.
CTGGTGGGTCTCCTCTCTTCGCCGGTTGTCGCCGCCTCGCGAGGATCGTCCGTTCCGGTCCCATTGGCTGTCCGAGGGGCGATCTCTGGTCCGGGGTGGTGTGCTCTCCCTCCTCCGGTCGCTCTGGTCCCATCGTGCCGGACTGCGGTTTTTCTTCAGGCGGCAAACCCGGGCGATGTGTCCCTTTTTGTCGCAATGCCGGCAGATTGAATTGAAAAACCGGCATTCCGACCTGGGGTGGTCGCCGCCGCAGCCGGCACAGTTGGTCCTCGACTTATGACCTCGCCGGTTCCGTGGGTCGCGCCCTGTCTGGAGTCGGTGGATGTCCTCCTCGTCCTCGGACGTGCCGGATGCTGAGTGGAAATTGCCCTGGTGTGTTGTCGTCTCGGTTTTTGGCTCGGTCGACCTCGCCGGGTTGTTGTTTCCGCCGCGGTCCCTCATGTCCGGTCTGCGCATGCTGTCGGCAGAAGTTCGGGTTGCTTCTGCGGCTGCGGCTGCGGTGAGGGTGTCTGCTAGGCTGATGTTGCCCTTAGCCATCAGCCGGCTCTGGAGGGCGGGGTCCCACAAACCGAGCACGATTCGGTCTCTCAGAGCGTTGTTTAGGTTATCGAATTCGCAGAGCCCCCCTAGGCGCCGCAGCTCGGCGACGAAGTCGCTGAAACTCTCACCCGATCTCTGGTCCCGCCGGTAGAACTGGTTGCGCCGGATCAGGATAGGTACCTCTGGAGCGTAGTGCCGCCGGAGAATGGGTTCGAGGACGTCCCAGTCCATCGTGGTCGCATCGGCGTGATTGGCCAACGCTTTGGCCATCTGGAAGACCTCGGTCCCGCAGTGGGTGAGGAAGACGGCGCGTTTCAGTGGGCCCGAGGCGTCCTTCATGCCAGTGCACTCAAGGTACATGCGGAATCGGTCGGAGAACGATTCCCAGTCCTCGGTGGCGGGGTTGAAGGGGGCGGGCAGTGCGATTTTCACCATCTCGGTGCTTCGTCTGGCTTCCGTCGGACACGTGGTTCGGTTCAGGGTCTGAATCCCACCTTCGTCGCCAGTGTTGTGTCCGCAAAATGATGCCAGGAGTCGGTGACTTAGTGCAAAGCTCTTTACTGATCTGCTGGAACCGAACTGCCGAAAGGAAAAAAAGCCTGCGGCTTTTATTCCTTTGGTACCGCTTTGAATCTCCCGCGGTCTGAACGGACCAATCATGGGAGATTCTTAGCGAGCCAATCGGCACGGCTCGCCTGACCAATCGGAGAGCCCCGCGCTTTGGCCAATCAAAGCGCGGGGATCTCGAGTATGTTAATGAAGGACAGAACACTTTGTACAGCACAGAATAGTGCTGTGTGGCAGCTGCTGAAGTGACCGGGATCGTGCAGGCTTGCAGGAGGCAAAGTGCACGTTTGGCACATATGTGCATGCAAAGTATGTGCACATGCACAAAGCATGTCCACCAAGCCACGCCCACTGAACTGGTGGCAAAAATATTTGAATCCCACCACTGAAGCCACCCTTAAGACAAGATAATTATATCAAATATCTATATCTGCCTATCCCAAGTTCTTGGGAAGGACTCAAAAGGTGGATAAAAATGCCAAATCCATTCTTAATATCTGGCTGACTGTGCGACAATGATAACAATGCCAAGGTAATAAATGTTACAGTGCTTGGAGATAGAAGAAAAGAAGAGAAAGAGTTAGGGGAAAAAAAAATCACAAAATGTAAAGATCTGCAAATGGAAGTTGAATGGCTGTGACAAAAGAAAGCAAATGTAGTACCAAGTGATCTAAAATTAACCAAAGCATTGAACACTATCAGCATTGGCAAAATCACCATTGGTCAATTTCAAGAAGCTGCTTTATCTCAAACTGCTTAATCCCCATGATCATCATCTTCTTTTAATGCCCAATAATCTCTTGCGGAATGGAATCTGTGCAACTGAATGGAACTGCGTGTTTACTGGCCAGATATCCTTCCTGTCGCCAATATGGAGTTTTATTCAGCAAATATACTCTTCTTTTTTTGAAAAAGTTTTTTATTTTTATAACATACAAAGTAACAAATAAACCATCTTTCAGTTGTACAGTGTGCCGGTTTGGTATATATATCATGTGCACAATATCTATAATCCTTTACTCTTAACTTTACAGTCGTATTATATTCTAATCAACATTCCATACCATATTATCTCATTATTATACTATCATTAAAATGTTAGTTTCGTTTCCAGCAAGTCTCAATTCTTACTAAGTTATATTAACAGTATAACTTATTCAAAAATAATCAATTATAATGTGTTATGTCTCCCCTTTAATTGCAGGCGAGCAAAACAAAAACCAGCCGTTTCAGAATTAATTCAAATCAAAAACAAACCCCCACAAGAGAACGGCTAGAGTAATTCCAATACACAGCAATAAATCCACATTCTGTCCTGCAATTCGGGCGTAGCAGTAATTCACAAGCCTCAGGGAGTTTACTGCATGTCTTCACTCCATTTAGACACTTTGCTTCTGGCGAATTCTATCAGCCCAGCCTTGTCCTTTTATCCACTTATGGATCGTGTTAATTTCCCTAATTAGTTACTGGCTCTACGCCTTCTCCCTGAGATTGGCGTCTGAGCCTCCTCCTATTTTTGACGTCACACCATACGTTCTCCAAATTATCATCTCCACTGGAAAACATGCCTTCCTTGTTAGCCATTCCCGGTTGCTATTCAGATAAAAATCAGAGGAGGTCAAAGGTTCTGACAACTTTATTAAATCAGGTTTATCTCCCCTTGTTACATCCATCTCCTCATCCTGGCTACTATCCAAGTCACTAAGCAATGCCGGCTCATATTTTGCTGCCATATCCTCATCGCTTGAACTCATCTCTGCCACAGGAGCAGATTCCAGACCCAGAGCCACAACAATAACGTATCCTTACTATTACAATATACTTCAATTTGTTACTCTTCTATCTAGCTATTGATAAAATAAATCCCAAATTTTATAATACTCCTATTCTTCTTGCTCTTTAATTGCTAATGTTAGTCTACTCATTTCTGCACATTCCATTATTTTCTTAATCAACTCCTCTTTCATTGGAATTTTCTCAATTTTCCAGTTATGATACAATTCTAGCTGCAGTTAAAACATTAATAATCAGATATGTTATTTCTTTACTATAATTTTCAGATAAAATTCCCAATAAAAATATTTCTGGTTTTAAGTCTATATGCTGTTTTATCATTTTTTCCAACCATGTATGTATTTTAGTCCAAGTCCACCACATATGTTAATATGATCCAGGTATCTGATGACATTTCCAACATTTCACCAAATTGTCCTTGAACATCTTTGCTATTCTTGCCGGGGGTAAATGCCACCTGTAAAACATCTTATACGAATTCTCTTTATAAGCTGTTGACATTGTTATAGTTTCTAGTCCATAATTTCTGCCATTTATCCAAATCTATCCCATATCCAAAAATTTTTCCCCAAGTGATCATTTCTTTAACTTGTTCTTTTTCTAATTTCACTCCTAATAAATAACCATAATTTTTTAATCATCCTCTCTTTAGTATCTGTTAAAAATTTATCTAATTCAGTCAATTCTTTGTAAAACCCATCTATCTTACTGTCTTTTTCATATCTAGAATGTATTTGCATATATGAATACCAATTAATCGTTATTCCTTGTTTATCTAGTTCTTGTTTTGTTTTGAGTTCACCCTTTTCATTTAAAATTTCAGTATATTTAACAATATTTTCCATTTTAAATACATTTGGATACGCAAATGCCTCTATTGTTGATAACCAGACTGGTATTTTCAAATAATGTTGCTCTCTTATTTTCTCCCATGTTAATAGTAAAGCATCTCGAATATGTCTCCGAAAGTATCCATGCACTCTACATTCCTCACACCATAAAATGCATGCCACCCCAATTGCAGATCATGACCTTCCAATGTTAACAGTCTAGTATTTCTCAAACAACCCATTTTTTTTCATCCACATCGATATTACTCCTGATAACATAATTCCCAATTGGGTAGTCCAAAACCTCCTCTCTCTAGTGTCCTGTAATAGTTTTAGTTTGATTCTTGCCTTCTTTCCCTGCCATATATATTTCAACCTCATTTTATTTAAATCCTCAAAGTATTCTTTCCCTAATTTTATTGGAATCATCTGAAACAGTATAATATCCTTCATAGTATATTCATTTTAATTGTATATATTCTCCCTGTTAAAGATAGCTGTAAATTTTTCCATTTTTCCAAATCTGTCACAATCTGTTGTTTTAATCTATAATAATCGTCTTCCTTAAGTGTTCCACATCTTTCTGTCAATTGTATTCCAAGGTATTTCACTTTTTTGTGATCTGGATTTTTAGACTCTCCATTCTTATTTTCTTTTGTTTTTCCATTATGTTCTTCACTAAAATCTTAGTGCAAATATACTCTCATTGTGCCCAGAGAGAGAAATATCTGCTTCTACGAAGGATCAAACTCACAGCCTCCTGATTGAGAGGTGAGAGTTCCACCTCTATGCCACTGCACCACTCGCTTAATCCCCATGATGATACCTTTAATATTATTAAACAACATCTGCCTATTTCAGGTACTTAGAAAGGACTCCATAACTAGATAAAAATGCCAAATCCAATCTAAATCTCGGCCTGTCTGTGCAACCAACCATAATATTTTAATTATCTTGTTACCAGTAGTTTATAAGCCAAGTTGCAGCAATTACTGGTTAGCAATGGTTTCTTGAGGAGAAAGTGGACAACAGTGTAAACATCAGGTGCTCCTGCAGAAATTTAAGTTTTTAGAATTCTACTCATTTTTTGAAAACAGTCATGAAACATTCTGTCCCATTTCTGAAGGGTATGAAAAGGACTACAAAATATATATACTATTAACACTATAATTAAAAACAATAACTGTGGTGCTTTGTGTTAAAAGTATTACCAACCTACTTTCTATCATGGAGTTACAGCTTATCTTGCAAATCGTTTTGTTCTCTATAGTTCCTCAACATACCATTTCAGAAGGAAACACATCATTTTTCCACTTCAATTACAGTAAAAGGTGAAAAATAAAATCCAAAGTTTCACGACAATTCAGCTTCGTCAGATTCATTTCTATCATGCTCAGCATCAGACCTCAGTTCTGAGAACAGGTTGCAGCAAACAATGCCACTAGGCTGTTCCTATCTATCTTGGAAGTCCAAGTATTGGAGGTGGATAATACAGGAACATCATCTGTTTAGTCCTGCTTAAGATTTCTCACAGGCCTTCAACTTCCCACAGTGAAAAATGTAGTGACAGTCCATTTTGGCCTTTGGAATGACTCACTAATATTCTTTTTATAAAGACATTCTATAAATATTCTTTTAATATTCTTTTTATAAAGACATTCAATAATGTTATTTGGACAGATAACGGGTCAGTCTAGGACGCAAACTAAATTGGACAGGATTCTATAATACCTTTGATACAATTATTTCCTTTACAATTAAACAGTACAACCTAGCTACATATTTGGAGAGGCTTTGGAGATTATAATCCAAGCATTGGAAGATTGAGATGATGCAGCCATGCATTAGGGGGAAAATGAAGGAGAAATGGAAAAGGGGTTTTGAGAAAAAACTGTTCTGATCTTTGGGACTCTTATATTGACATTTATCCTAAAGATTGTGAATGATTTTAAGTAAAAATGCTTTTTTGAAGATCTTTAGGATCAGAGAAAGGACCACTTCGGCCTATGTATTTTTATGTATTCTTAAGTTGTTTTTGTTTTTGATGATGGCTATCAAGTAAATATCAACTCTTCTGGACCTCATACATTTTCTCCACAAGGTTTCATCCCCAATCTGATCCTTAGATCCTCCACTTCTGTACTCATTGCCATTGTGACTGAGTCCATCCATCTTACTGCTGGTGGTTGTCCTTTCCTTTTTTTCCTTCCCTATTTCCTAGTATTAGAACCCTCTTCACAGAGTTAGGGATTATTTTTTATTTTAATATCTGCACACTGCTTGGTGTCCTCTAATATTAAGGCAGTGGATTAATTCCAGGCACAAATAAAAATGTAGAAAAGCAGCATGAAACTTCAATCTAAGCCCTGTGATTTGGTAACCATGCTGATTTATATATACTGTATATATATATATAGAGAGAGAGAGAGAGAAAAGCAACTTTTACTTAAGGGTTTAATTCTGTTCTCCCAACAGTATGAAACGACAGCATCAATAGTTAGCTAATTTGCAAGCACAAATAACATAAGTGTGGTGAGGAATTTTATCACATTTTTCTAAGAAAATAATCTGATAGATGTACAGATAAGGGCCTCTTTGTTGAGATGTTTTCAATTGGAAATTCAAGGTTATTCCAAATATGATTTGCATTACCTGCAGAATTAAACAGTTGGAGCTTCATCCTTTTTTATTAGTACCTGGGAATAGTTACAAATTACAATGCAAACTGTTTATGAAGAATAGCTTCACTATAGTTCCCTTAGACCTAGACAAAAGATAATGGCTTTCATCACAATAGCAGCAACGTACTTCCCTGAAGTGTTGTTTAATATTTGTGCCTTTTGCATTTTGGCTGTTTTTGTTAAGTTTTTAAAATAAACTGGCTTGAATCACTCTAAAGTGACAGTTTTATAAATCTAATACATATTTATTTATTTGTTTGGTTGTTTGTCAAGCAAGTATTAGATAACAGATATAAGTATAAGCATGATTATGAATACATGAAATGGATACGAATTTAAAAAAAACAATAGGACAGGACAGTAGACAGGTTGGTGCATGCCCCCTACTCCATATATTTACTACATATAGTAGTAAAAAGAGATTTGTATTAAGTATAGACAGAATAGCAGACTATTCTAGACTGCAGACTTGTCACCGCTCCTCTCATACACACCCCGGTTACAGGTAATCAGGTATATCAAAATCCACAACAGATAATAAGTTTTTTAGGAATCCATATATATATATATACGTTTTCTTAAGTTTTTGTGGGTACTTACATGTCTGGCATTCAGCTTTGTTCGGGTATTTTCCCACGTCATAATAGTGGTGCTTTTAAAGTTGTAGCAACGTTTCAGCAGAATCTCATCTGCCATCATCAGGCTTCTGTATGGTGTTTGTCTGTGAGTCAGACTTTTACAGTGGTTTCAGATTTAAATTTGGGGCAGCCTATTGCTGTGTCAGAATGGTTTTTTCTTCCTCCTGATTGGTTGAGAGTCTTGGTCTGTGTTTATTGGTCTTGGAGTTTGCTGTGTTCTGCTACTAATATCTTCTGTCTGTTTTTTTTTTGGGGGGGGGCTCTTTTTGTATCTTGATTGGCTGGCAACATTGTGTTACTTTATTGGAGGCCTTTAGTGCAGCTTGGCTTCGGGTAAATGGACGGCTATCATTCGTTAGGAAGCTGGGTTTCATCTGGGTGCCTGGTTGGGGTGTGTTTGAGCTGGAGGTATCAGGGGGGATCTGTTTGTGCCCAGGTGTTTGCCTGGCTTGTGGTGTGGAGATTTTTTTGTTTGTGAGTGCAGGCTTCCAAATGATTGACAGCCTGGTGGAATCATCTCTTCTGTTCATGCTTTCTGGTCTTTTTTCAATCTCTATGGCTTCTCTGGTGATTCTGTGGCTGGGATTTTCTATGGTGGCTAGGGTTTTGGTGCCATTGAAGTTGATGTTATGACCTGTGGCTTCCATGTGTTGGACGAGTGAGGAAGTGTGTTCCAGCTTTTTGACTGCATTTTTGTATTCATCTAGGCGGGTGCTTATTCTTCTATTGGTCTGTCCAATGTATGTGGCCGGGCATGATGCACAGGGGACTTCATATATGCCTTGGTTTTCCAGGTCAATTTTGTCTTTGGGGTTCCTGAGGATGGCTGCTATTTTTCTGTCTGTTTTGAAGGCAGTCTTGATGTGGTGTCTGTATAGAATCTTACTAATTTTGTCTGTAGTGCCTCTTATGTAGGGCAGGACAGCTGTTCCACAGGTCTGTTCATCTTCTGGGTCTCTATTATGTCTCAGTGTGTTTTTGTGGATCAAGTTGGTGATATTGCTTTTGTGGAAGCCGTTGGCTGTCAATATTTTAGTCAGGGTGCATAGTTCAGTCTTAATGTGTGTCTTGTCTGCCAGGCGTTTGGTTCTGGTAATTAGTGTTTTAGCCACGGAGTTTATCTGTGCTGGGTGGTAGTGGGATTGGGCGTTGAGGTAGCGGTTGGTGTGTGATTTCTTCTGGTATATGGTGTGTCCTAGTGTGCCATCTGTTTTCTTGTAGATTAGTACATCTAGGAATGGTAGTTGTTTGTTTGTTTCTGTTTCCATGGTGAACTTGATTTTGGGGTGTGCGCTGTTTAGGTGTGTTAGGAAGTTGTTTAGGTTTTCTTGTCCATGGGGCCAAATCACAAATGTGTCATCGATATATCTTAACCATAGTTTGGGTTTGAGTATGGCATTAGCCAGGGCTCTGGATTCGAATTCTTCCATGAACAGGTTTGCAATGACAGGTGACAGTGGTGATCCCATGGGGGCTCCTTAATATGACAAAGAATTTTTTCTGGAAGGAAAATATCTGAGCACTGAATATGTTCTAGAGAACTTTTGTAATTTTGTTATCTCTCTGGCCAGTTTAAATGTTTTCATGCTATTGTCTCTTTCATGGGAGTGGGGTGCAATGGTGGAATTCCAATTTTACTACCCGTTCTGTGGGTGTGGCTTGGTGGGCGTGACAGGGGAAGGATATTGTAAATTTCCAGACAGAGGTAGTATTTGCCAGTTCTCCGAACTACTCAAAATTTCCGCTACCATTTCTCCAGAACTGGTCAGAACCTGCTGAATACCACCTCTGGTGGGGTGGGAGGAAACTGGAAGTAATATAAATAAGATTGTGACTGAAACTTTTAAAGCTTGGGATGCATTTTCTTTAATTCACTTTTGTTGGAAATTTCTGCCAGCCAGTCATTGCAATTTAATCTGCTGTATTTACTAGTACTCTTAATACATGATTGAGAACCAGGTTGTTCGATTTTTGAAAACATGTTTTGTACTTCAGATTGCCAATGTCCAATTTCAGTAAATGGGAAAAAAAAATGCCAAAGATATCTGAGTTCATGGGGAAAGCAGTCAAAATTCACCCTCTTGAATTTTTGCTTATAAAAAGAGACATATATTGTTTTTATTCTGAAGCTTGAAAAAGTGTGGCATTTTCATGAGAATTTCATAATCCTCTCCTGCGTCACTGTTCCTCTTATTTTGAACTAAACGTTTTGCATCCTCCTATAAAAATTTGGTAAATTCACAGATGTCAGCTTTTGGAATATTTTTTCAAACAACAACGAAGTCCTCTTACTGCCCCCATAATTATCTACAGTGTGCAGTATTTTCATTTATAGGCAGTCCTCAATTTATAATCACAATTAAGGCCAGAGCTTCCATTTGTAAGTGATGTGGTTGTTAAGTGAATCACCACATGACTTCACCCAATTTTAAGATTTTTTTTTTTGCCATGGTTGTTAAGCATATCACTGCAATCAATATGTGAATCATGTGGCCTTTAAGTGAATCCATCTACCCCTGTTGACTTGGCTTGTAGAGTCATCTAAGAAGTTCGCAAATCATAATCACATGACCCTGGGACATTGTAACCATCATAAACACATGCAACTTGCTAAGCATCCATATCAAATTGCAATCATGTGTCTTATTGGGAATATCAATTAAAGACTATTTGTACCAAAGTCATGCGTCATCTTATTTTTAACTCTCAGAATTAGTTTATTTGTATATTGTATTGTGAGGCTATATACTGTATTCCAAAGATTATGTTAATTATTTTAAAGTTTATTTCAATCACATTAACATTCAAACGATAACAGAATATTTTGTATATGGCTTACGGAATTTGACAGGAAGATTCTTTCCCCATTCTAAATCAAAGACCAAAAACCATCCCAGCACCTCACAAAGATGAAACAAATGCAAATACCCAGGGTTGGCAGTGGGGGCAAACTGAAAGGAGTCAAGCTCTGCTATATTATTATAAAGAAAAACGAGAGGGAATCAAGACAGAAGAGAGGCATTGTTAAAGGTCGAGCTCAGCCATGTGTTCGCTGCAGTTAAATAAGCTACATTATACCAGGTTAAACTATTCTGCTATCAATTATCAGATTCAGTACAGTGTTATCTGTTAAGCACAAGCTTATTACGTTTTTAGAAATCAACTCCTCAAATATTATCAGCTGTTTGGCTGACTTCACTCAAGACTCCAGTGATGAACCTGAGACTTTGACATGCAAACAGATTGCAGTCCATTCTGGGAATTGAAAGGCTATGGAATTTGCACTCTACCAAGAGTAAATATATAGGAAGCCTAGCCTTATTTTTATTTTGTTTTTTTTTATACTAAGACTGATATGTAGCAGTATGTGGGATGACCTTGGGATACAGGGAAGAGATGCTGCCTAGGAAACAACGAATTAAGTATGTGGGGAAGGAAAAACAGATAGGAAACAGATCAGATTTATTACAAGTCTACGCATTAACAAAATCTTGCAAGACTGAAATTTCACTGCAATTACAACGGGCTCCTGGTGACTAAGATCATAAGAATTTGAGCACAGAACAACATAATTTATAAAAATACAATGAATCAGATGATCTTGAGCAATAAAAAAACAGGAAGTGCCAATTAAAGCTTCCTGGAAAAGCTCTGTTTTCACCAATTTCCATAATGGCAAAAGGTAAGTGCCAGCCTAGCATCAAGGGGACTACTCTCTAAAAGAGAAGTCATCCCCAAATGAATGCTTTTGGTCTTCAGCCCACTTGCTTTCAGAACACTGGAGAACCATGAAAAGCTTTTTGTAGAACAGGTGTGTCAAACTAGAAGCTCGCGGGCTGGATGTGTCATGCGGCCACCTCCACAAAGGCAAAGAAATGGTCACGATACGTCATGTGACACGATTTGAGTTTGACACCTGTGTTCTAGAAGGTACTTATCACAAAAAAGAAAAGAAAGTCAACAGTCATCAACTGTTCAACTGTTACTTTTTAAAATCCCATTCTGCTTGTAAAGATCTATGTGGTTTGCCCTCTCCAATTCATTTTATCTACAGTGCACCAAGTGAGTTGTAGAGGGTTAAAACGATTGTTAAAAAATCAAATAGTTACAACATTATGGCTTAGCGGGAGATGCAAAAGAGTTAATGTGAGGCCCTAGTTTTTAAAATATGGTTTACGATAATATAGGACAGTCAGGAGGTAAATAACTGCTTTAAAATTATGCAGGCTGCAGTTTCAGATCCACTGACTTGAAGTAATTCCTTGAATTTAGATATACTTTTGGTACACAAGTATAGTATTGTTTGTAAGTTTTGTGAGCAAATGAGAAATTGGATCCTCAATTCTAATTTAGGCCTCCAACCTTAGTCCAGTGTTGTGGCTCAATTCATATTTAACAAGAGTATTCATATCATAGCACAAATATTAAAGCTTCTATTTGACTCTGACGTTCCAATACATACATCACACTTTTCTTTAAAATGCATACTAATTTGTCCAGGGTAATTTGAATAGCTTAATGTACAATTATTTCTGCATTTACATTTTGCTCTTTCAAAGCCGTATTCCATAAAACAGAATGTGTCATCTTTAAAAGCTATGAAACAGGATTTCTCTCAATTGGTATCTTCATTCCTTTAATTGAACTATTTAACATTCATTCATAGGAGTAACTCATTTGAATAACTGATTTAGTTTATGATTTAATATTTAGCTTTCCTAATATCAAATATATGGTCTTGTTTGAAGACCCTATTTTTGGTTCTCCCATCACATGCCCTAGAACTTTTAAATAACATATATGATTTTAAAAGTTATAGTACCTTAAGGGAAAAAAATCCAAAATCCAGAGTTGTGGAATATATTAGAGCCAAATCAAAATGATACAAAAGGGGTTGTAAATGTTAAAGTTAATTCAAGATACTTAAAAAATGCAAGATCTTTCTAGTTTGTTTTCTACCTCCTGTTTTTGTAACATCTTTCTGATGAAAAGTTTTGAAGGATTCAAAAGCTTCTGCTGCCTTTTGTAATATCTTAATTATTTCCATATAACAATTCTTTCCAATTTGAAAACTGATCTAAACCTTTTCAATCCTATGATGGCATCTATTCTCAACAGGCTAGATTTGCTTCTGGCTTGGCTGCTATATATTTGATAGTAGAGTAACACTAGTTTTCTCTTTGCAAACATATGGCTGTGTGGAATTTCTGATCAACAAATGATATAACAGTTATTTTTATCTCATCAACCTACCAGGATCTGACCTTCAGCAGTACTCTTTTTATCTCATCAACCTACTCAGGATCTGGCCTTCAGCAGGATAACCTATGGGTTTATTTTAGATTTTTTCCTCATATAAACCCAGATTCTTCAGAAAAAAATGTCCACATAACACACAATAAATCAGTCTCAAACTAGATTATGTTTACCTATTTAATATATACAACATAATGCAATGAATAGAAACATCTAGATTTCATTAAATTTTAAAATAAAGAAACCTAGAAACTCAACCACGGATTGAAAAACTCAGAACACAAACCTTGTTACTGAAAATCATGCATTCCCTCAAAAATACAAAATAATCTATGAATAGGGAGAATTTCATGTAATTTATTTCCATTTTATGTGGAATGAGAGTATAAAGAAGGTATTTGCTACTAGAAGTAGTATGGCACTTGAGGTGGAACAGTGATCAACAGTGATTTGCCCTTGTTTTCAGCATACTGAACAGAAATGAATACCAGAAGACTAGTGCATATTACTTTCAAAGTGCTCCTGAGGTGAATGCATTGCAAAGATCCTTAAAAGTCAAGTATTAATCAAATATTGTTTGAGTTCCATATTACTTTGAGATAGCATATGGTATGACACAAACAAGCAAGTTCTAAACTCATGAGTTTTCAAATTTGGGAGAGGTTAAAGGTACTCAAGGAATCCAAGTACCAAAAAGCCTACTTTTTTCAGATCCTGCTTTAAAACCCGTTTTACAGAGGTAAAATGGTGAGACACAATCACTTGATCAAGAGTCACACTGCCATGTTTATATAACTGTATTATTCTAAGGAAAATATATTCATATGCTAGAACAAAGCATAATATTGCTTCTATATTTATTCTGGCATTGGGAAACCCACATTGCTTGGTCATTACATTCAGTAATCTTTATGAAATCCCTAATCTGTAACAAATATGCACATGTATTTTACTGGAATAAAAACTTATATTTTATAGAAGAATATTTATAGAATGTAGCTAGGATTGGCTACTTTATATGTAGAATCCCACACCATTGAGTATTTATGCCCTATCTCACACTGTATTAGCATTTCAAAGGATTGGACAATTCAGACTAGATTGCTTTAGGAAAGCTGTTCATTTCTGCATTCAAATCCATGAAGGTATTGTTATCTAACTGGCATAGTTAATATAATTGTATTTCTATAATTCCAGAGCAAAAATGTTTTTCTATGAACCAGGATGGGGCTACCTAGACCAGTGTTGACTAACCTTTTTGGGCTCCTGTGCTCAAAATTGCATGCACGCTCACATGCCAGCCCCCAGAAGGCAATGAGTGGGGAGGCCCCCCACCCCCTGCACATGCGTGCACCCCCCGCATGCCACGCATCTCTGCACGAGACCCCCATGCAGTGCAGAGATGCAGAGGCACATGTGTGTGTGATCCCCACGCACCCCCCCCCCCCGGTGCACCAGATACCCGACAATTAGCTGTCAGGTGGGCCATGTGTGTGGAGCTCTTCCGGGCAAACTCTTGCGTTCTGGCCGAAGTGGCTCTGTGTGCCACGTGCATGCCACATCCCACGGGTTTGCCATCACGAACCTAGACTTTAGGCTGGGTCTGACCCTGAAATTCTGTTTATATAGACAACTTACCTTAACCATTAAAACTGGGTAAGTTTCTCATGCTGAGGTTTTAAATCAAAAAATGAAATCCTCTGGTTAAAATATGTACATCATAGCTTAAAACAAAGTAAATTCTCTAATGTTCCCCAAGCCCAGTACCTTCCTACCATTGTGTATTCTGTTCTCTCACCCACTCTACAATTCTTAATTTCTATAATATTAAAAGAGATCCCTCTCCCAAGTTTGCCAGGGATCCTCCAATTCAAGGGGACAGGGAGGGTGAAAAGCCTGCTAATCTAGGCTAACCCAACTAGTTTGTAGTTCAGCAAGTTTTCATATTCCACCCACCACCTTATGTGGTGTGAATGTTGTATGAATAAGGCAATCACATAATATGCTTCACTTCTTTGGCATAATCAGTTCTATAACACAGCAATTTTGCTTTGTTAATCCAGGTTTAGAATGTGGTATAAACTCAAAAGTTTTACAAGGTAGTCAAGACAAGAGACATGGCCAGATAGGCTAATTATACTGTACTTTGTAAGTGAACTGGAGAATTTTGCAAGTGTGAAAGTACAATTCTCCCATCTCTTTATAGCTAGTTCTAGGGGAGTCTCTGTCCCATTCCACATTCTTGATTCAGATTAAACTGCTTTTTATTCCTAGTAGGCCTACTCTTTGACCTGTCCCCCAAGATCATTTCTCCATACCTTCACAGAACCTAATGGTGGATTTGAAGGACAACCCTCAGTGCTGGGATGATAAGCCCAAAATTAAAAAAAAAGCCAGATCCTGCTGATACTGGAATAGGAAACACCAGGAAATGTTGGGATTTGGGATTAGTCTGAAGAGTCAAAAGCGTCCAGGGGAAAAAAAAAAAGGAACAACTCATCACCGTGTAACTGTTGAGTCAAGGAATCATTATCTTAGGTTAACCCCGGGCAAGAACATTCAGAAGTTAAAGACTCTCTTGTTTTACCGCCACTTTTGCAATAAACAAATGCAAATCATCTCGCAACAAAAAACACGGTCGTCCTTCGGTCACATCCTTCTTTCAAGCAATGCGGAGTTAAGGTGAGACGCACCATCTTACTGAGCGCATAAAAAAAAAAAAAAACCCTACTCACAGCTCTCTGGAATTAGAGTCAGTGAATTCCCGGGGATCTACTTCTGCCTAAGTGCGCCCAAAGCAACACTGAGGTGTCTCGTAACCTAAGGGAGGAAAAAAAACACCGTGTCACGCCGCCTCCGTTCGCCGCTTCCTCCTCACAAAACACCGAAGACCACCCCAACCAAGCTTCGCTTCTCTTCTCCGAGAGGCGCATTTTAAAGTTTAGGGTAGCGGCATTCCCCGCCTCCTCTGGCCACTTATTGGCCGAGGTTTGCTCATCATTTCCCCGCCAGGGAAAGGGCGGGGCTACGTGACGCCCCGGAGACTGGCGGCTGCCGTCTCTGGTGCTACCTAAACGGGAAGGCGGCGTGAGAGGAGCTTGGAGAGGAGCAATTGCCGGACGAGCTCGGGAGCGCGTGGACTTCGGGCAGGACTTCGTCCGCGAGGGAGGGAAAGCAACGGCAGCCTCGCCTCTCACAACATCAAGTCGGCTGGTTTTTTGTTTTTTTTCCCCCCGCTTTGCTTTTTCAAAAGAAAAAAAAAAAAACCCTTTGGCTGAATGCTGCTTTGTTTGATTCTCCTTTGCTCCCCTTTCTCTCGCATCCTGCCAAACAAAGGAAACGGGAGGAATTCCGATTTGCGGGAGACATGCGTTCCATCAGGAAGAGGTGGACTATCTGCACGATAAGTATCCTCCTGATCTTTTACAAGACAAAGGAGATTGCAAGAACCGAGGGGCACCCGGAGGCGCAACCTAGCGGGTAAATGCAAAGCGTATTTGGCAAAAGGGAGGAGGAGGAGGAGAGCCCGGGTGCGCCCCCACAGCCCGTTAAGGTGCAAAGAGTCGGTGGCGTTTGCTCCCCTCAGCCGCCTCCCTAACTTGTATGTAGATGTAGTAGATCTTTGGGGGGATGTTGTGAAGACCTGTCTCCACACAAACACACCCACCCCACTGCCCACTTCCTTTTGATCTGCTGCAGCCTGCGATTTCGCCCTCGCATAAAGCTAAGCGTTAGATCAGGCTGCGGGAGAGAGGTGATCACTCCACCCCCCCTCAAACGAAAATGACGGCCGAGTTTTGGAAAGAAGTTGAAAGGGAAAGAAAGGCGATCGCCCGAATGAGCTGTTGGACGGCTGGCCAGTTGCTAAGAGGAATAAAGCAAGGGACGCGTTAGAGATTTGGAAGCGCCGGGAGATTCCGAAGTAAGCAAGCATAGCTCGAGATGCGGGAAGCGGCTCTCTTCTGTTATAGTGCTGGTTTGGGGGGGAGTGGCACTCCTCCCTCGCTTCCAGGAGTTCACCTGTATTTTATCCAGAATGGCTGCGGATTAGGAACGCCCTGGTCCTAGACGGGAATTTAGTGGGAAATTAGTGCTCATATGTGTTAGGACTCATCTATGGTGACTTTATTTCAAATCCCGATGTTCCTTTCCTTTCCGCTTCTACTGGGTTACACCCCACATTGAAACGGGATTAGCGCCGAAGCAAGTCCGATTGCGCTCAACTACTGATGAAACGGTGTTTAAGACTCAAGAGGGCTCCCGAAAGCTTAAGTTTTCTAGGAGTGGGTTAGAGACGCGGGTCGTCTTTTTAGAGGGACGCGTCCTCCGATTTCTTTCTTGCTGCTCCTTCGTGGCAACAAAACGTCCAAAGCCGTCTGCTGCTGCTCTTTTTCGTTTGAGACGACGGCAATGAAACGATTCATATTTGCACGCGTCTCGACTGCGTTATAGAGCAAAACAAAACTTTAGCCCGTTTAGTGCGACGTAGCTGTGCCGAGACTGCAGTTTGCAGCGCGCACTTAAAAGGGGAGGGAAGGAGCCTCTTCTAATTCTACGGCACAGGGTTGCATTTAACCCTGAGGAGCTTCTCAGCGGGAGAAACCTGGCGGGATCAGCTGCGTCGACTTATGTTTTTTGGAGGATTCAAGGAGGATGGATGCTTGGTTGCTGTTGCTACTGCTACATTTTTATTTTTATTTTTTTACGCTGCCATTGGCGGGCATAGCACTAACTTCATCCTGAAGCTGGCTGGTTTGGTGTAGGCATGTCTGTTGGTAGGTGGGAAGGCGTGCCCGAGGGGGTGGGAGCTGGCAGTGCCTGGGAAATCCAACGTGGTTCTCGTACAGTACAGCAGCAGAACAGCGGTACCGTTTAGGTAGGGAAACTAGTCTTGCTCCCCGCTCCTTCCCGCACAGCAAAGAGAGGAGATACTGCCTGCACTGGAGGGGTGTGTGTGTGTTTTCTTCCCTAGTTTGCCTCCGCCCCGATTCCAGCTTCCTTCACCGGCACCTACACCTTTCATACGTGTCTGCCTGCCGAGCCTCGAGAAACCCGTGGGTGTCTGAGAGGAGGCTGCAGCGTTTCGAATAGAAAGGCGGGAGACTGTGATGATGCGTGGCAGCCAGAACAGCTCGCCTCCTTCCTTGTCACTCCTATACAGTCTCGTTCCCAGGTCGTCTTTTCTTTGGAAATGTTTCCACCTTCCCCGGCGAAGCTGCGGATCTCAACTCATTCGCAAAATCTTCCAGCTGCAGGAAAAGTGGGAGCATGGCGAGAAGGGGCGGGAGGAGCGGGCTTTCGCCCCTCTAGCCTGGCAATGACCCTCGTTTCTCCTCCAGTTTTCTCGCCTCGCGGGGTACGGTCGCCCCGATAGACCCCAAACGGAGAGAGGAGTAGCTTGGTAACATCCGTCTGATCCGTTGAGTTGTGCTTCCCTTCCCGAGCAAATAAAATAGAAGGAGCCGCGGTCGCGTTTCCTCTTTAGTGAGTGGTCTGCAAATCCTTGCCGGCTTTTGCGAGGTTTGCACAAACAGGAAAAGGGCTGTACCAGTGGCGGGGTTTCGGTTATAAGGTTTCTGAGGTGCCAGCAGAGACAAAAGGTTAGCTTCTTTGTTAGCCCTCAGGCATGATTCTTGGCTTTCTCCCTTCTGCTAAACAGTGGCTGCAACTCCTACAGCTTTACATCTTCGCCTTTCTAAACTGTTGGGATAACCCTTTGGAAAGAGAAATGCAACACATCTATTTTGGTTAAAGTGCCTGCACCGCCCCTTATGCTTGTTAAAATTGGCATTTATTGTGCTGCTCTCATTGCTACTATATTTTCCTGCTGCAGGAAGCCCAAAACATGTGTTTTCTTTATTTATGGAGCTAACTTAGGAAAAGGGGTTGATAGATCCCCCTGGATTCCTTTCTTTTCCCAGTAAGCATTGTGGTTGCTAAAAGCAACCACAAATCATTCTCCTGAAGGCTGGAGTTTAGATACATCCTTGAGGTGCTAGTTTATTCACATGCTTAGAATGACATGCTTACCTATCAAGTGTGCTGACAGGTGGCAGAACTTTGGGTCCATGCAGGGTGAAGAAGAAGGGAGGAAACAGTTGATAATAAACATGCTCTGTGATGCAAAGAAGTAGTGCTAATCATGAGTGGCCAAGGAGTCTAATTCTGACCTGGTTAGCAGCATCTGAGTAGACAGTGGATGCAATTCATAGAAATCAGAGTGGAGTTTGCAAAGTCTCTCTCTCTCCCCCCCCCTCCCACTTCCACTGGACAGCCTCAGGAAATGCAACTGCATGATACTCATCCTAGCAGTTTCTGTGTTTTCCGGAAGTCCTCAGAAATTGCAGTTGTGGGGGAAATACAGCTGTGTGAAATCACTTGATACAGAAGCAGTGCAAGATCTGTACAGCGGCCAGTGGGAAAGAAATATCCATATTTATCTTCTTGTTTTAAGGCAATCTTCAGTCAGTGATTCTAGCGCTCTTTTGAAAGGGTTGATGGGACTATCTGTTATTGTTATTGTGATTTATAGTATTATTAGTTAGAGTAGTAGTGTTATTTGTCATCTAGTGTCAATAAGCCATCTAAAATAAATAATCTAAAGTGTCAATAAGCCATCTAAAGCTTCACAAAAGGGTTAATGAACTGAAGAATTTGGGGATCCCTGCTTTAGAAGAACCTTAGTTAAAATTGACAAGTGTTCCAGAAAGCTGTTTGGGGATTAATGCCTCTTTCTATTCACATATTCAGGCTCCCATGAAACTTAAGCTAAAAGGTCAAGAAGGGCAGTGACCAGAGGAAAGGAGGTATAGGATTGAAATAAGTCATGGCTAACTTGCCTCTTGATTTCAATACTGTAATTTGTTTCTAAAACTTTCTGTATGGATTTATCTATTCCTCCTTCTCCTGCCCAATATTAAAAAATATCTCTCATTGAAATAATTCTGAAGGCTGTTTACTTTTTTCCAGAATAAGTTGTGAAACCACTATTTTCCAGGGCAGTTCTGATTTATTAAAAACCAATTTTAGAACATGTTGAAGTTTAATGGTTCCCTAGAATATGCAGTATATTCATGGGTCCTTGAATGCGTTCTTACTAGTAGAGAGATAAGGGGAAATACAGTTTGCATTATCCTTTGAATGTGTGCTTGTGAAGGAGGGTTAATAAGTCATCTACTTACACAGGTAGCTACATGCAGAATTGAGAATTGATTGATATTCTATTACTTCCTGAGTGAGTTGGTTAATCTGCTGTAGCACAAAGTGGTCTAAAACATGATTCGAAATACCCAATGGAATTACACCAATGTGCCTTCTTTCCCCCATCATTTCACTTATTTTGTATTTTATTTGTTTGGAAATCTCTTTGCTGACAAATCTACTGGTATTGATCTACTGCAATGAGTTAGCGTCTTCTACATTGGCTGGAGACAATGGGATAGGAATTTTAGTTACAGATATTTTAGACTTGGGCAGAGCTAAAGAAAAAGGGTAATGAACTATCTGATTGGCCTTATGCTAAATTCAAGCAATAGCTATAAAGGTTTAAAGCAAAGTATAAATAGCTGAGTAATAGTGGTTTGGGGAAATGAAAAAGAAAAGAGAGAAGTATTTCATTTTACATTTTAATTTTAAATGTTTTTATTATATTTAATTTTACTTATATATTACTTGAATGTTCCATGATTTTAGCATTTTTGTTAAAGATTGGCATTTGGAAAGCTACAGCAATAGCCATAACTAAAGGTTAATATGCTCTTATTATCATATGTCTACCTAAATCTATATAGGATTGTACATTTTTCTCCTGCTGTATCTCTGTTAACTCTGTAATTGTCTATTTAATAACTGTTTGAAATATTTATAGTTGGAATATTTTTAATATCCATAAAGAAGCAAGGACCAAAAATCAAAATAAAGTAAATGTATCCAACTCTAGCATCTCTCTAATCTCAGATTTTGTAGGCCTGTAAAATGGTCCAACTGCTTGTTGAATTTTGAGATTCTCTCAGTGATATTAGAAATTAAAACTTTGTGTTTGCCTGGCATTCAGTAAAAAGCAAACATTGCTTTATATACAAAGTAACTTAGTTTGTAGTGAGGGGCAAAGCATTTTAAAAATATTGCTTGCTTTACAAGAAAAAAATATGCCATTTTATTATATTGGTTGAGATGGAGGTAAAAATGTTCTGGTTGGTTTTTGTGAGTATTAAAAAAAAGAGAAAACAACTATTCCTTCAAATCAGTCTGAGCAAGCCCATAAGAAGATTGCATAATGATGCTCTCTGAATTGTACTGCCAATTAAAAGTTTATAACATTGATATAATTTTTTAAAGTAAAAGGATCTGTGCGAGGGAGGCAAACTAGCATCTGTCCAACAAAACTCTATATAGCATAACAAAATGACTTTTCTGACAAAGAATGATCTTTTGACCATAAATCAAAACATTCAGCTGTTTCTTGCTTCTCCTACGCACCCTTTCTCTGTCAAGGCAATTCCTATTATTAAGACTATAATATAGATGAGATACAAATCAAGAATGTTATGTATTTATTGAGCCTGTGAATCAAGTTTAGAGCAAAGAGAGGCTAGCTATGGTGAAGTCAGCAGAAATATGACACACTGACATTTATGTTTGAATAAACTTTATAGAAGTGAACTATAAAAATGGAAGATTTGAAACTATCCAGAAATGTGTTCTCAACTGGTACGAGTTCTACTTAATCGCACAAGAAATAATGTTTTGCTAGTTTGTGGTAAGAGTGTATATGAAGGTTCTTGATGATACTTTTCATATAATTTTGGTTTTTGCTAAATTGTTTATAAATTCTCTTTTATAATCGATTGAACCATAGTTTCAGTAGAAAAATTGTGGCCTTTTTAAAGTAGAGATTTGCTGACAGAAGCAGAAAAAAATATAAACAGAATGAAAAGCAGCATAGATTCTGAATAGAAACAACTTTGGAATCATAAAAAAAAACATTTAATTAAGGACCAGAGGCAAAATCAAGTTCAAATTAAGTATTCAAAATTTTCATTTATTGTTCAAGATTTAAAAACTATTTATCCTAATGAGGAGAAGATGGCACAGATTTTTCAAACAGAGCTTGAAAACAATAAGCCCAAAAACACTTTAGTTGATGAGATATAGCATACAACACAATCTTAATTCTCACATCCTTCATTGTGCACAGCTTGTGACTAATCTGGTCCAAACCTCAAGCAACTGCCAAAATGATAGATTCTCCATAGAGCTTCTACGAGCATCCAGAGTGGGAGGTGCTCCAGTCTTCACTCTAACAGGCTGAGCTATAATTGAGGAACGCTCCTCCTCCTCCATGTGACTCCTCCACGCGTTCCCCAGTTTTAGCTCAGCCTCGCTAGAGACAGGCTACTCCTTGGCTGATCCAGGTTCTTTTTCTACTATTACAAAATCAGGTTTGATCTCTCCGTTCTCCTTGTCCCCTGCGCATTTAGTTTCACCCCAAATTTAATGGAGGAGTGTTTTTTCGCCCCTCAAGGGGGGAAATAGGGGAATTTGGAGCCCTTTGCCCCCCCACCCACTCCCTTTTTCCTCTGCCGCTTTTTCGAGCCGTGCTGCATCCAAGCAGCGGCTTGGGCTCGCGCTTTTGATAGTGCTACGTTGCACCTTCCCCCCACAAACGCCTAGAAGAAGGGGAGCTTCTTCTTACAGCCCTCTTAGTTTTTTTCCTATTTTCTCGCTTGCAGTTTGTTGTTTTAGAGGGTTTGTGCGCCTCTGGAATAGTCGCACCGGGGCCAGCCGCCATTTTGCATTTTTGTTATTCCATTCCGATCGTGCTGCGAAGTTTGTAAAGGCCCATAGCGGGACCGGCAGGCCGCGTGGAGCCTAAATTTTAAGGGTAGTGTGGTTCCGTGCCCTGTTGCCCTTCCTGCCATTGCTAGTTGGCTGTTCCTTTCTGTTCTGCAGCTCGCTCAGAGGTGAAGGCACTTACTTCCCATTTTTGTTGGGAGGCTGCCTCAGGAGGCCTTTTCTTTGTTGATTGTTGTTTTTTATATATATTATTTTCCTTCCCTGGCCTCCACGTTCATTTGGCCTATTGGATGTTTAGGGTTTAGTTCTAAGTTTTCCTTCTTTTATTATTGATAATTATAAATCAGCAACAGATTGTCAACTGATTATTATTATTAATTTTTTTGTTTGGTCTTGATTGGCACCTTTTGGGTTCCGCCTGCAAAAATAAATAAATAAATAAAATAAAATATAAATAATAAATAATAAATAGATAGGTACAGAATAAAAAAATTTTATCCAAAAGGGGGACGTGGCCCAACTATAGAAAAACCGGCCTACGTTGTAGGTCGAACTCCCAGGCGTGCCAACCACTCTTTTTTTTCTTATATAATACACTTTGGTGTCATGGCAGAAGGCAGTCCCAGCAGTCCTTCTTTGAAGGCAAAGTCAAAGACTGATTATTTGCGCAAAAAGGACAAGGACTCCTCCAAGGCCTCTCAAATGGATGCCTTAAGGCGTCATAAGGCCTTGGAGAAGGAATTTGACTCGCATTCTGTAATCCATGCCACACCCTCTACCTCTTCTCAACCCTCTCTCCTGCCAAGACAACCTTCTCCTTCCAGGTGCTCACCCGCCCGAAGTCACCAGGCTTCTCGTATGCCTGAAGCGACCTTCACACCAACCACAGCGGACCTACATCCAGAGGACCCGCCCTCAACCATCATTCCGGACAGCATTAGGGAGTGGATGCAACTGGCTATCCAGCAAGGAATAGCAGAAGGTATCCAACAGCTATCCAGACCAGGTTCCCAGATGATGGCGCCCGAGGTCGAATCTATCTCCGGAAGATCCCTCTCCAGGCCGGCATCACAACATGGTCAGGTACCTTCCCAAGTGGATGCCCCTTTCCTGGAAGGGGAGGAGGCCCAAGAAGAGGAAGAAATGGGTTTTGAACCCTTCAGGGAAGAGGAAGGTTCAGATAGGGAGTCTCCGCAATATTCTGAACCCTTTTTCGAGGTAGACCCCATGGAAGGGGAGATGTCAGAGGACGAGTGCATTTCTCCTGACCAACCAGTATTTGTAGGCCTGTTTAAGCCTCATTTGTTTAAGTCCTTGCTATTCAAGGCAAAGAATGTTTCAGGCCTGACTTCCCAGTCTCCCTCTGAATCATCTCCAGTGATCCTGGGGGGACCAGAAGATTCGATATTCAGACAGCCGGTCGTCGAAACCGAGGTTATTCCAACCCCCCCAATCTTTTCCGATTTGGTCGCGAGACAATTGGCCTCTGTGGGTCCTCCTCCCGCTCCTTCCAGCCAAGACAAGAGATTGTTTAATCTCGACCTGGAATTTTGTACCACGCTAAACACTCCTGAGATAGATGACCCCATAGTGAGACTAGCATCATCATCCAAATCCCACTGACTCTCTGGAAGCTGTGAAGCCAGAGGATAAGCGAGCAGAGATGGTGCTGCGGCGAGCGCACCAGTCGGATGCTTGGGCCATCCGGTCGGCCACAGCCGCGTCATTTTTCACTTGATCTTCTATCAGGTGACTCAGGCAGTTGAAACAACATGTCCCTCTATCAAACATGAGGTCCCATCAGGACATTGCCAAACTCATGGCCTCAGCGGAGTTTGCGGCCGATGCCACCTTTCATTCTGTGAAATTTTCATCTAAGGCTATCTCCTCGCACGTTACTGCCCGAAGGCTACTTTGCCTTAGGCATTGCCAGGCCGACGTTAAAAATAAAACTAAGTTGGCCTCAGCTCCTATAGCGGGGAAAATTGTTTGGCCCGGCACTTGACTCATTGCTGATGGAGAGCTGGAATAAGAAGAAGTTCCTCCCATCACTTTTTTGCAGGCAAGAGTCCAGAGGGTCCCAGCTCTTTCAGAGGGGCTCGTTTCGCACCTCCTTCCAACCATCCTTCACCCCTAGGTATCAGAGCTCCCCGACATTCCGGTCGGCCTATCAGGACTGGAGTGATGCAGGAGACAGAAATAGAAGGGAAGGCAACTACAGGAGGCCCTTCCGGGGTGCAGGAAATAAGGCACCCTGCCGTCCCAGGTAGTCTTTCAGCTCCTTATCCCATTGGCGGTCGCCTGAAGTATTTTGCCGACCAGTGGGAATCATCCACTTCGGATGCCTGGGTTAGGGACACTGTAAGGTTTGGCCTCTCTCTTCAGTTTCAGTCTGTTCCTCCGGAGCACTTCATGATTTCCCCCCTTTCCAGAGACCCGACTAAGCGGGCTCTCATGGCGGCCACTGTCAGTCACCTTTCTGATATCAAGGCCATCCAGCCCGTCCCGCCTTCACAGCGGGGAGGGGGGTTCTATTAAGCCTGGGTTCCCCAACCAGGGTTAAGGAGACAAGCTAAACAGAATGTGCAGCGTTAGTCAGATAGGCATACAGATAAATGTGTGAGATAAGTTTGTATGTTAGTTAACATACAGTAAAAATAACAGATACGCTTGTGCTATCAAAAATATAGTTTATTCCACTTAGAGTTTTATAGCATAGTCAAAATAACAGTCCATTAGTCATGTATCGTTTTAGTCAATCCATTCAAGGATATTCAATTAGCAAAGTCCGTGTAGAATATCCAATGTCAGTTCACTTACAATAAATCAGTCCTCTCACCGTTGATAAATCAACAGTCCTTTCTCTCTCCCATTCTAGTGGGGGGAAAACGCAGTCTTCAATCCATGCAGTAATTAGGGATCATCAAGCCAGAGAGAGCAAGCTGCTGTGCCTTGCTTCTTTTATGGTGCTTTTACAACCACTCCCTTAATTACATTCTTACAGTTAAAGACACTTTAACTAACAAACCATGATAACATATTTATTATTTTACCTAAACCAGTTAGGGTAAACAATGTTATCCCTAACACTATTCCCTCCTCTTCTTGGTCCCTAAGCATTCCGGGAGTTGGAGGCCCATTTTAGATCTGAAGAGGCTCAATCGCTATATCGTCCGTCACAAGTTCAAAATGCATACACTTCAGTCGATATTACAGGGCACCAGGGAGGGAGACTGGCTTACATCCATTGACCTCTCCGAGGCATATGTCCATATACCCATTTACCCCTCGTATTCCAAATATTTGAGATTTTGCTACAACAATCAGCATTTCCAATACGTGGCCCTTCCCTTTGGTCTCGTATCGGCCCCGAGGACCTTCACCAAGGTTTTGGCAGCTCTGGCGGCTCACCTCGGACACTTCCCTATCCGCATTCACTGCTACCTTGATGACATTCTTATTCTATCTCCTACCCGACATCAAGCCGAGAGTGACACTAAGAACACCTCTCGGTGCTTCAGGCTCACGGCTTTCTCATAAACTGGGAGAAGAGTCAGCTTAACCCTTCTACCCGTATAGCTCACTTAGGAGCTGTGATTGATTCGGTTGAAGGAAGGGTCTTCCCTTCCCATGAGAAGCTCAGCAGTATCCAAAAAGCTATCAGGACTATTAGACGGACGAAAAAGGCCTCATTGCTGGAATTGTCCAAGTTGCTTGGAAAGTTAGTTTCATGCATATCGATTATACCCTGGGCACGCTAACATTCCAGATCCTTGCAGTGGTTCCTCCTGCCTTGTCGACGTTCCGGAAGGAGCAACTCAGGCCTCGTGGTGAAGGTTCCTCCAAGGGTTCTTGCCTCCCTCCTCTGGTGGACAAGACCCTCTACCAACAGAGGTCATCTCTTCAAGAAGCCCCAAAGGGTCACTCTCACAACAGACGCCAGCCTTTCCGGATGGGGGGGCCCACATGCAATCGCTTTCAGCCCAGGGAACTTGGTCAGCAACCGAGCGGCGCTGCAGCATCAACTGGCTGGAGCTTCACGCAGTATACCTAGCCCTGCGCGCCTTCCTCCCTCAGGTGTGAGGGTGAAGGTGCCACGTACTGTTTTACAGACAACACTACCATCAAGGCCCACATCAACCGTCAAGGGAGCACTCATTTCATATGCCTCATGAGCGGCTTTGTCGATGGGCAAAGGTGCATCTCTGATCCATCAGGGCGGAACACATCTCGGGGGTCTCGAATGTCCAAGCAGATTGGCTGAGCAGGGCCACGCTGGACCAATCGGAATGGCGCCTACACCCCTCGTTGTTCAGGGAGGCAACAGTGATGTTCGGTCAGCCCTTGGTGGACCTGTTCGCATCTCCACTCAATGCCCAGACACCAAAATACTTTGCGCGTTACCCCACCGATGGGGCAGAGAATCACGATGCCCTGCGATGCCCCTGGCCCACCGGGCTTCTTTACGCTTTCCCCCCCTCCTGTTGATCCCCAAGGTGATTCAGAAATTGATGTTTGAAAGGGCAGAGGTCCTCCTGGTAGCCCCATATTGGCCCAGGAGACCATGGTTTGCGGATCTTCGCAGTCTGTCAGTGGCCCCACCGAGGAGGATCCCCCTAGACAGGATCTCTCTGTCCCAGGGACCTCTTCAATATCCAGACCCACAGTGGCTTCAGTTAGCCATCTGGAGGTTGAGCAGGAAAGGCTAAAAGATGAGGGCCTCTCAGTTCAGGTCATCAATACCATCCTGGCGGCAAGGCGGCCTTAGACTACCCGCATTTATAACGCCACATGGAACATCTTTTGCAGGTGGTGCCGTAAGTCATCTGTTGATCCGCTCTCTCCTTCAATTGCACAAATCCTGGCCTTCCTACAAGATGGGTTAGACAGGGGCCTCTCCCCCAACACCCTGAGAAGACAGATCGCAGCCCTGTCAACGGTGGTCGCTGGTAACTCTTCTGGCTCACTTTCCCACCATCTTCGCATAAGGGCTTTGCTTAGAGGGGCTTCCAATCTGCACCCCCCAGTGATTCACAGATACCCGATCTGGGATCTTAATAAGGTTCTTATGGCATTAACTAAACCTCCCTTCGAGCCTCTCAGGGAGGCGCCACTTCAGTTTCTCACATTCAAAGTGGTGTTCCTTGTGGTGATAACATCAGCAAGAAGGATATCTGAAATAGCAGCTCTATCCGTGCGAAAGGACTTATGTGTTTTTCACACTGATTGGGTGGTTCTGAGACCAGACCCGCCTTTATGCCTAAAATCAACTCGGTTTTTCACAGAGCTCAGGAATTGGTTCTGCCTAATTTTTGTCCCAAGCCTTCTCGAGAAAGGGAAAGGCCGTGGCATACTCTCAATGTACGAAGGGCACTTCGTATCTACATCTATCGTACACAGTCTATCAGAAAGTCATAGTCATTATTCCTGTCCTTTCAGCCAAAGACGCTGGGCTGCAAGGTATCCCCATCTACAGTTGGCCGCTGGATTAGAGCTACCATATCCAATGCCTATTTGGTTCAGGCTCTCCCTGTTCCTAGTGGGATCACCGCTCACCCTACAAGGAGTGCAGCCACCTCGGCAGCCTGGGCTACTCAGGCATCGATTCAGGATATCTGTTGACCAGCCACCTGGGCATCTCTGTCCCCCTTTATCTGACACTATACAATCGATGTTTAAGCCTCAGCTGAGGCATCCTTTGGCAGGCGAGTCCTTCAACAGGTGGCAAGAGACCCAGAGGTGATTCCGGACCAGACAGAGTCCCTCCCGTAGGACAGGCCATGCTTTGGTATGTCCCACTCTAGATGCTCGCAGCAGCTCTATGGAGAATGGGCATTGGTGCTTATCTGATGCGCCCTTTCTCGTCGAGCTGCATAGAGCATCCAGCCTCACCCTAATTGGTCCGTCTGGTGGAGAATCCTGTTTTGGCCAATGATGTACATAGTTTATCATTCAGAATTGTATAATGGTTGACATGAGAGGATAGTTGTTGTCTTCTCGTCTTCGTAAAACTGGGGAACGCATGGAGGAGTCACATGGAGGAGGAGGAGCATTCCTCAATTATAGCTCAGCCTGTTAGAGTGAAGACTGGAGCACCTCCCACTCTGGATGCTCTACGCAGCTTGACGAGAAAGGGCGTATCAGATAAGCACCAACGCCCATTCTGATTTGGATGACATGATTAGTTACAAAACTTAACCAATAAGTTACACATGAGAAATGGAAAAATATTAGAATGTGCTACTTACTGACAGTATGTTAAAAAAGGATATTTTCCTTAATTTTTTTAAATAAAAGAATAAGAAGGAATACTAAAAACTGATAACTGAGGATAAAAAATAAACCAGAAGACAAGATGTCCAACAGACCAAGAACATTAGCTTGAAGTTAGAGAAATAGCATGAAGCAGAAACAAGCAAATTACCTAAGCTACTTTAAATAGACCGTGTTATGTAATGTTATCATTATTATTTTTATTAACTTTAGGTTTTCAACACATTTTAGCTGCTCAGGTTTGTTATGATCACTAAGTGACTGATTCCTTTAGTGATCAAAGTTATAACAACACTGAAAAAGTTACTTAAAACTGTTCCTCACACTTATGATAATTGTAGCGTGGCACAGTCACGTGATCAAAATTCTGTCGCTCGGCAACCAGCATGTATTTTCAATATTTGTTCTATGCCAGGATCGTGTGATTGCTATTTTCAATTTTCCAACTGGCTTCCAATAAGCAAAGTCATAGAGAAGCTGGGTTTCCTTAATAACCACATATTCAATTAACAACTGCAATTATTTGTTTAACCATAGCAAAAAGCAAAAAAAAAAAAAAAAGGTTGCAAAATTGAGTGGAGCTCACTTAACAACATCTTGCTTATCATTGAAATTTCTAGTTCCAGCTGTCTTGTAATATTATCTGTGGTTAGAGCATGAGTACTTCTATGGACAATTATTTATTTGTCTGATTTATATCCCTCTTTTCCCAAGAACACAAGGCAACAAACCCAGCTCTTCCTTTCCAGGTTTTCCCACAATAATTTCTAGGCACAAAAGATCAGAACTACCTGCGAAGTTCCAATTACTACTATTAATACTCCCTTTGCATGGGAACATAGTCGACTAATGATTAGCACTAATTTGGCACCAGTTTTGCAGTGAATACGCGTCAATGAGATTCAAAAAGAGTTGAACTTAGTCCATTTATGGCTATGTAGAAAGTCTAGGCTGATTTCTGTTTGGATTCTGTCCCTTAGGTTCTGCCACTTCTACTACAATAACCCATTGCACTTGAGAAAGAATAACCAGTACTTTGAACTTTGATCACTGATGGTGGATTTGAACCTGCCTTTCACCTATCCTAGTTCCAAAGCTTTAGCTTCCATTTTGCACTATACTACCAAATCATGCTTCACTGAAGATCTATATATCATCACATATTGTGAAATACCCATGTCCTTTTTGGGAAGTTTCTAAGGGGCTACAGTAAATTCAATACAAGTGAAAATTCATTGTACAATCCTTAGGCATCCTGTGGTGTATTTTGATCACTTCATTTTTAAGTGTGCTATGAAGCTGCTTCAGGAATATGAAGGTAACATCACCCCAAAATAAACACATTGTTGTGTGTTTATTATTTAAAAGGGACTGATTCATATGACATTGACATAGAAGGCCGAAATTTGCTGTGTAATTAATTTTGGCATGAATATGTCCTTTGAGATTTATGTGAATATTGTTCACCAGAGATTTTATATTCTTTAAATTTGAAAAAAGTGTTATGTACATGCACACAAGAGTATGTAAATGCGTATGTATTTGTATTTCTTGCCCCATCTTAAAATTACTATGTAAGAAGTTTGAAATAAAATTTGCTGGTTTTCTTTAAGCTCAACTTTGAGCTGTAAATCAATCATACATATTGGATGGGATGCATATCCAGCAGATATACGATCATTGATCCTATACATTCTCCTAGACAAGCTTCAAGATGTGATGAAGCACAGCTTAGTCTTTCTGAATATCATTGTGTGTGGCATGAGATTGCTATATGCAGCAAACAGAAATCCACATTCTTTTAGGCTCCTGCAGGTTTTTTTTTTTTTTTTTTGGGTGAAGTGTGCTTTATAGCAGTGTTAAATCCAATGCTGCGAGTTTGCTGTCAAGCTAAAATTAAATTATACAGTATGTTATGCCATATGAAAATCTGTATGGGTTAAGCTTTCCTATCTAACAACTACTTTCTTTTTTTAATCTGGGCCTAAAGATATAGCAGAACTGCCTTCTTGATGATGCTGTGCTTACAAGAGGTTCATTGAAAGGCAATCCAAAACAGCTAATTCTCAGTCAGAAGTTTCTCAACTGGGAAATTGCCTTCCTCTTTAATTACGATTGAGACTGATCTGAAAGTGGATCTGTTTAACTGGGCCTTTGGTTTAATTGGCGGTACAGTGCTTCTTATTTACTCTGGATATTCCAAAAGTTCTGTCCCATGCAATCACTTTTAAAGCTGCTCTTTTTTTAAACTAATTGTAAAATGGCTTGATTGTATTTGTTGCATTTGTTTGGTACCCCTTGCATCATATTTGTCTTTTTGATACATTGCTTTGTTGATATGCTCTACATAGAAATAAACATACTTTATTGTGTGATATATATATGGGCAAAACATTTATTTTATGATAGTTTTAATGTCAAAGACATTAAATATATAGCTTTAATGTCAAAGACTTCAGATTCAGTTGCTTCATTTAAAGAATCTTATGTGGTGGGATGTGAGGTTTAACTGAAGTTGTTGTTGACTGCTACTCAGATGGTACAAGACAATGTAGACAAATGGTCTGACCTTGTATAAAACAAATTCTTATGTTTCAGAAACTAGCCAGATTTTCTCAGGCATCAGAGTTAATGTATTTATCTCAAAAGAATCGCAGTTATAGAGTTGCTCACAACAGTTAGTATAGAACCAGCATTAAAACAGAATTGTAAAATAACTGTGCTCTTGGGATGGGAAAAACCCAAAGTCAAATCTCTCTCTTAGTTTATAATACGACATTATTATTGACCTCTTGGCAACAGTATGAACGCTTTACAGATTTCCTTCTTTTGGGATTTAAAAAAAAACTTAACTGCCCCAATTCACTTAGATGAAAACCCTTCTGCATACAGTAACATCTACCTAATGACTTAATCTATATTTATACTCCTAAAAACCTCTCTGTGTTTAACTGTTTGTACTTTCAAGTTAGCCCAAATGCTGCTAATATTGCAACACTGTTCAAATCAAATCATCTAACTTAAAAATGCATACAAATCCAAGACCCATTACTCTCATATAATTGAAATTTCCACGATGTTCATATCAGCTTTATTCAAAAAGCTTCCTCACATTGTGATAGTGATTTCTGATGGTCCTCACCAAAAGCAAAGTCAATGGGGAAGCTGGTAGGAAGTCAGAAGTTGCTTCCGTTCCCATTGCTTTTTTGCCTGCCCATGGTCTATTTATCTGTTTAGATAAATAAACATTGACTTATTATTGAAGTTCATTTCGCCACTACATTTATGATATTTACCCTTCTTATTAGTTGATTACAGGACTGTTCAGCATTGAGATAAACAAAATATGGTCAGTCTACAATTCAGTGTTCGTTGTGGTCATATCAGACTGTACTGCCTTTCTTACGAAGGTGACGCAATGGCTCACAGTGTTGTCTAGTTAACAAAGTTAATAGTCTACTTAAGAGTAAATACTTATAACTTGAGAAGTTGTTTTAATTAGAAAGCAACATAAGCATCCTGTCTCTTTCTTCCAGTAATAAATCAAAACAATGGAGAATTAGATGTTTCTCTGATGTTCATAACAAGCCAGTTTGATAAGAGAATTACATTCCCAATATACCTGAGGGCAATAGGTTGTTTTATGGGTTATGTTATGTTGCTTAGTGGACATAGCTTTTGCCTCCTATATTTGGTTACTGGAACTCACTCTCTAAGATGGATGCCACACTCTAGTGAGTAATAATAGGGTTGATTTATTAATAGATATTTTCACTAAAATGGTCCCCCATAGTTGTTTACAAGTACGTGCACTTAATCAAACAAAGTATAAGGAATATGACCCATTGTGAGAAGCCATTTCTTGTTAGGGTTCTGATCTGGCTTCTGAATCACTTGTTTAGAAATAGAGAAGGGAAATATTAAAATCAATTCTATGTATGTATCTTCATTGCAAAATGGACTTTTCCCCAAAAGTTCCTGAAAAACAGACTAATAAGCAATCTGGTTTTAATTTCACTGACAGACTGAAAGTAGTTAAAACAAACAGGCCCATTGATTTTGGTATTTTAAAATAAATTAATAAGAAATACATGCTGGGAAATCTTTTAATGGGTATAGTTCATGATAATTATATATTAAGTCTAGCTTTCTTCTAAACATCACTTGATTTGGTATTTAAAGGATGAGAGTTATTTTCCTATGGGTGTACTTGAGGAATTACTCTAATATTCTGATAACTGTTATGATGGGGAATGTGGTGGTTCATAAGGTTAGGATGATGGGCTCTTGATCTGGCTCTCATTCAAAACCAGTTGTTGCTGTGGGACGGGGTGAGTTCCTGTCACATGCTCCAGCTCCTGCCTAGCTAGCAGTTCAAAATTGGATGGCCGCAAGAATATAAAAGGTACCATTTTGGTGAACAATTTAATGGGCACAAGAAAGGAGCCCCCAACTGATATCCCCTGGGCAACAGTGATGTCACTGTTCAATTTTTTTTCAACCTGGAAGCACTTTAGTGTTTCCAACATGATTGTAGTAATCTGTTATGATGATGTAATGTAATGTGTGGGTGACCTTGGGGAATGAGAGGAAGACATGCTACTAGGAAACAATCAGACAAGAACAGAAGTGGCTTAACAGTCAGAGAAAGAAACTTAGGAAGGACCCACCCTGGTCAGGCAGTTAAAGGTAGTGGCCGTAAGGTTGTATTTTCAGACTTGCAAGATTCTGTTAATGTAGGTTGCAATTATAGGAAGTAATTGTACCTCAAATCAAAATAGTTAGAGAGTTCTTATTTTTAATTCTGCTGTCATTTCAGATTTATAATTAATAATGCATTATCAGCTCAACCTAGCAAGTAAATAATGGCCAAAGATTCAGCCAGTTAATAGAAAAAAAATCCTCCAGTTTTAAGGAAGTTTCAGCTTCTAATCATTCAGTGGAAGCCAGTGTATAAAATAAAAATAAAGTATGTTTATTGTTGTGCTGAAAATTGGAGGAGAAAGAAGTACAGGTAGTCCTTAATTTAATGACCACAACTGAGTCTAAAAATTTGCTGTTAAACAAGGCAGTTGTTAACTGAGTTGTGTTTCATTTTTCATACTTTTTTTGCAACAATTGTTGAACGAATGACTGAAGTTGTTAAATGAATCATGCAGTTGTTAAGCGAATCTGGCTACTGCCATTGACTTTGCTTGTCAGAAACTGGGAAGATCACATGATGATCACATGACCCCAGGCTGTCAAAAATGGATGCCAAGTGTTGAATTTTGATCAAGTGAGTATGGGGTTGCTATTGTAAGTTTGAACAGTCACTGTAGTTATAAGTCAAGAACTACTCATATTAGTTATTCGCCATCTCATAAAGTAATAAAGATGGAAGAAGAAAAGAATCTTTAAAAAAAAAAAAAAACACCTGGTAGCTGGTATTTGTGATGTGATGTCCAAAGGAGGCTTTTGGCTAATCTCTGAGCTAACTACCTTTCATTCTTTTTACATTGTGTTTCAGAGATGGTGAGCAAAGTTTAAGTAAATCAGTGGTCAATAGCTCTGATAAAATAAGCCGGAAGAGTGGCTCTTCAGTGTTCCAGTATTCTGTAGAAAGATGGAAAATCAATTCCTCCTTGGTGATGGAAATAAGGTTAGTATCTTAAATAATATATAGTCATTCATATATATAGCTTGCAGCTTTGATGAGACTGGGAAAACTTTTTTATTTAGCCTTGTCCACTGTGTTGGATACAAAATTCTAAAAGATGAACGAACTTGGGAAAATAAATTTCTCTTGGTCTACAGTACTGTATGGGTTTGTGAAATTACATAAGATCTTGACTGTCTTAGGAAAAAGTCACAAAGCAATTTTGAGCACAATGCTAGAAGATACTAAACTGAAATAGCTTCATATATATGTATATATATATTATATATATGTGTGTGCGTGCAATGGAAGCTTCCCAAAGGCAGAGTCACCAGCCGCTTTGGGGTGAGGCGTGGCTGCCCACAGGGCACTCCTGAGAGGAGCGCCCCGTGCACAAGCTCCTCGAGGCCGTTTCTATTGGCTGATGGAAACTCCCAAAAGGCAGAGTCACCAGCCGCTTCCATCAGCCAATGGAAACAGCTTCATGGCGAGGGGAGTGCGCATGGGAGAGTGGCTACAAACTTTTCTTAGCAGAAGGGAAGCAAGCTGAGTTTCTCTCTCTCTCACACACACACACACACACAAACACCACCCCTACTAGCCCTCGTCCCTGCACCGGGTCAGTCAAGCCCTTCTGGAAAGGGAAGGTCTCAGTATCTGTGGGGTTCCCACTGCTGCCCTCCCCTCCCCAGGCCAGACCTTTTCCAGGCACCCTGCCAAAGTCCCAGGGCAGCTGACCTCCCTTTACCTGCTGCTGCCGCTAGTTTGGGGAGTGGGGGGGGCACCGGAGAGGGAAGAGGAGGCATCAGAGCTAAGCTACCCTTAGAAGGGAGATCAGGCGGGCTCCTGAAAGGAGACACGGGAGCAGTCCTCATGGGAATGCGGAGGGGAAGCGGGGTGAATGTGAAAGGGTCGCCGCCACAGCACAGGAGGGCAGGAGGGAGCTGGAGCGAAGAAAGTCAGGAGAGAAGCTAAACCATCCTTTCGATTGCTCTGGTGAGGGCCGAATATTTGCAGGGGCTGGTTGGAAAGGCCTAATTTTAGTATGAACCTTGAGTCGTGGGGGGAGCTGAATGGTGAAGGCACTCTGCACATGATCCAAGGCAATCCTGCCACAGCTCACGTGTTGCTAACCGTTGGGGGGAGTCTGATAACTTCAGCGACGCCTCCTTTTTTCTCTCTCTCTCTCTCTGAGTGCCTGAAAGAGCACCCGTCATTAACCAATTAACCAACGCCAGCCTCGGAATCCCTTATTTCGGCATAATTCGGGACGACAGAGGAGTTGTAAAACCAGGGACTTGGCAACAAGGTGCAGGTTCTTTTTTTTTTTTTTTTGATTGAGTTCAATCACGAGACATTTCTTGATTTCATCGGATGTCGGAGGTGTTCAGAAGAACTTTTGAAAAACTTGTGGGTCTAACTTTGAGAAGCAATAAGTTTGGTCCTATCAAATGGCGGAGGTTCGGGATGGTCTTTGGAGACCTCCCCTCTCTTTTAGCTGAGGGAGACCTGGGCGATTTTAGGCTAAAAGCTGCCCTAGAGAGATTGATCAGAGAATGGGCAAGAAAGCAAAACAAGAATACATTTGGGCTAAGGCGTTTTCTCCCATTCCCTCTGTTGCAATGTCACAATTTTCATCCAGACACAGATATGTGTGTGCTTTCTCTCCTGCCCAGCTGGTAGATTCAAAGACAACTAATGCGAGCTCCCCTCACGAGGCCATTTCTATCGTCCGATGGAAGCTCCTCAAAGGCAGAGTCGGCAGCCGCTTCTACCGGCCGATAGAAACAGCTGGTCACTCTGCTTTTGGGGAGCTTCTATCAGCTGATGTTCTATCAGTAGTAGATCAGGGTATTCTAGCCTAGGCTACCTGCATGCGCTCCTAAAGGCAAGTTTTCTCCCCCCCTTCCCTTCCCATTTCTCTTCACCTCATGTAGTTCTAATGAATGATGTGAGAAATGTGGGGAAATGCATGGTTTAAATAGGCCTAAATTTTGGGGGCGGGGCTTAATTTCACCTCAAGCCTAGAACTCATGCTGGGCGTTCCTATTGGTGGAGGCCATAGAAATACGGTATATATTTGTTTTCTTAAGTTTTCGCGGGTACTTACATGTATGGTATTCAGCTTTGTTCGGGTATTTTCCCACATCATTATAGTTGTGCTTTTAAAGTTGTAGCAACGTTTCGGCAGAATCTCATCTGCCATCATCAGGCTTCTGTATTGTGTTCGTCTGTGAGTCAGACTTTCACAGCTGTTTCAGTTTTAAATTTGGGGCTAGCCTACTGCTGTGCCAGAATGGTTTTTTCTTCATCCTGATTGGTTGCGAGTCTAAACACAGAGGCAAGCAGGGAAGCATCTGAGCTACCTTCCTCATAGCCGTGGTTTGCGTGATCATTAAACTGATCGGCAAACCGATAACAGTGCCAGCCAGCTGATTGCGTGGGCAGTGATTCTCGTCTTCTCTGGCTGATCCGATCGCTCAGGGCTTGCAATAGCCTAAGGAGTGAATTTTTATTCTTCAGAGCCCTCGATGAGCAGCAGCCATCTTGGAGTGCAGCCTCTACACACACAAGGTGAGCGGCCATTTTAAGTGGCCCAGCAGCCATTTTCAGGACCCAATTGCACCCTCTGCCATCCTTAAGCAAATTTGCAGCCAATCTCACAACGCTTGACCTTGCCTGTTTTAAAATGGATCAGGACCCCCAGTGGAACAGACCCTCCAACCCACTAAGAGGAAAAGACGCAGACAACGTACTGCTCAGAGGAAGTGGCTGCTAAAATCACAGCTAAGGATCTAGCCCCTAAGAAGACAACTCAGGCTGAGTTGAAGGCAGAGAATTGCAGACATGCAGCTCTAGGAAGACAATTTAATAGGACTATTCAACAAATGAGCGGGCAACTGCAATAGGCTTCCCAGTCAGGTGAACATAAGGGTTCCCAGAGAAGCCCTCCCGGGAAGGGGAAATTGTTCATGGAGTCTTTGGATCCATCCTGGTCTGGTCTCCTGAGGCATTTGAGGAACAACTAGATCCTCAGGATTTGACCAGATCTGGGGCATATTTCCAGCAAGCTTCTGGGCCCTATGCCCCCTCTCTCTCCTTTAGAGTTCAGGCCTCCCAGATCAGGCTGGAAGCCACCTTCACACCCACTGCAGCTGGCCTTCAGCCCTCCAATTCCTTTGATAACAGGCTCAGGGAGATCCAAGATGTCGTTTCCTTAGCCATTAGGAAGGGATTGGCTGAAGGTTTTCAACAGATTCTTCGGCCTCTGAAAGGGTTCAGGCTCTTCTCCTTCCTCAGCCCATAGGTTCCTTGCCTCCACAATGAGATTTCCACAGACCCCAAGACCTCAGAGTCCATTCTTCACAGGCAGAATGGGAGGATTATGAAAGGGAAAAGGGTGCCTTCCTATCTGAACACAGTTGCTTCTCTCATTCAGAGCGTGAAGAAGGTGAAATCTGTGATCGCAATCTTTCAGAGGAAGAAGACTCTTCTCCAGATCAGCCCTCCTCTGCATTGGTCTTTAAACCAGCCCTCTTTAAACCCTTACTTAGCAAGGCCCTGATCACTGCCAAGCTGTCACCTGAGGAAGCATCCCCTGAACCACGAGTGGAACTCTCTGGGCAAGGAGATTTGCTCTTCTCCAAGCCTGTAGTACACACGGAGGTTTTGCGTTCTCCCCTTTTGTTTCTCGACATGGTCAAGGAGCAGTGCGCTTCCCCTTCAGCAGGTACTCGCCTATCATCTTTGGACAAGCAGTTCTACAATGTCAGCACATCCCTAGCCAATAACCTTGCAGTGCCCTCGATAGACACTCCAGTTATGGCATCATTCTCCTCTTCTGGCACTCCCACTGAGCCAGAAGATGTACTTAAAGTAGAAGATAAGTGTTCCGAACAGACCTTCAAGTGCAAGCACAAAGCAGCTGCATGGGCTGTTCGGGCCTCGACTGCTGCATCGTTTTTCACAAGGGCATCTCTACGATGGCTTTATCAACTGCAGGACCGGTGGCCTGCCTCTGACCTCAGGTCTCATCAGGCCCTTAACAAAATTATAGCAGCAGTGGAATTCACTGTGGATGCCAAGGGGTTTGGTCCAGGTCAGACAGAACCCATCCCATAAATTGGTTAGAGCTCAGAGCTATCTCTCTGGCTCTCAAGCATTTCAGAGCCTCTGTGACCAGCAGGATCTCTGCACCTTTCACGATGATAGGGTTGTTCTCCGTTTGGACCCCTCCTTTATCCCAAAGATTAACACCTGGTTCCACCGGTCCCAGGACATTGTGTTGCCTGACTTCTGTCCCCTCCCGCGCCATAACTTGGAGCACAAGTGGCACACTCTAGATGTCAGAAAGGCTCTTAGAATTTACATCAAGCGCACTTCCCCTTTTAGAAAGACAGAAGCCATGTTTGTTTCCTTTTCCCCTTCTCGCTTGGGGAACAAGGCTTCTTCCCCTACTATTAGCAGGTGAGTCCAGACGTGCATTGCACAAGCCTACAAAGCAGTGGCTCTTCCGGTACCCCGAGGTCTAATGGCACACTCTACCAGAAGTGCGGCCACTTCAGCTGCCTGGGCCACCCAGGCATCCTTGGAAGATATTTGAAGAGTGGCCACATGGACATCCCCGTCTCCCTTCATCAGACACTACCGTCTGGATTCCTTTGCCTCAGCGACTGCGGCCTTCGGCAGACGGGTTCTTCAGCAAGTGGTTCCACCATCAGAATGATTGGCTGGATGAGGATCCGCCCATGGACATGCAAGCTTTTGTATGTCCTATCCTGGGCTCTAGCTGCAGCATGGAGGAGAATGGGTGTTGGTAAATTTACCTGTGAATGCCCTTTCTATCTATGCTGTGAGAGAGCCCAGCCCCTCTCTTGGTTTGTCCGGAGATGGTAAGACATGTTAATATATTAGATTGTTTGCTTTCAGAGACACTTCTTCAGTCTGTCAAGTATCTTTGCCAAAGCTGGGGATAATCCCGGGGGCTGGCTTTTATATATACAAGTAGAGACTCAGCTTAATGACATCATCAGGAGTCTACCCATCCTGGGCTCTCTCACAGCACAGATAGAAAGGGCATTCACAGGTAAATTTACCAACACCCATTCTGCTAAACTACAAAGGAACAGAATAGTTTATTAGAGGTATAAAAATTACTTGTCTGATGTGAAAGCAAGGGAGGCGGTATTTTAAATTTTTACAGTTTTCGTTATTCACAATCCTTACAGAATAAATTCTATACTAGTGGTGATGAACCATTGCCTATGCACGCGCACTTCCTGCTGGCCAACTGGCCTTCTGATCTCTGCTGTGCATGCATAGGAGCCAGGGTGGGAGGGAGCATGCCTTGGCTTTGGGCACTCAGTGCCCAAAAGGTTCACCATCACTGTTCTATACTGTTATGGGATGGTAATATAAAGGATCTGTCAATTGCTGATCTGAAAACCTGATTAAAGAGTGAATAGTATATAGTAGCCTCCATCAAAATTAGTGAACTAGAAGATATGGGGAAAACTCTGGATAGGCCATCAAGTGTAGTTGCATGAGGTTCTCCCAAATTAAAATACCTTGCCCTGAGATTGAGAACATGGATTAAACAGTTACAGCATACTTGAACGATCTCTTGGAAATAAATCAACAAGAAATAACAGCAGTTAGTTGGTCTGTGTATAACTTTGATAATACTTCACTTTGATTAAGATTTGAATGAACACCTCTTTATAGCTGATTAACAAAACAATATGATCTCTCTCTTCTAAAAGAAACTGTTAAGTATTTATGTTGCTTTACCTTGCTTTGTTTCAGAGCCTCTTCCAGCCTTTTCCTGTGGAACACATGCAATGAAAGTTTTTGAGAAATCCTCCAGGAGAAAGCTGAGACAAGCCTTCCCCTTCAGTGCTGGTGAAACTGATTTCAGGCTGGGCAGGTTAAACCCAAAATGCAGGCATTCCCTTATTGAGCTCTGGAGCTTTCTGGCCTAAAGCGTCCTTGGGCCACTTGCCAGAAGCTTTGGTGGGACTGTAGGGGAGATACTACATATCTCCTTCTTCCGGCATGCTGCAGAGAAAATGCTGCTCAGCTTTGGCCAGCACATGAGGGGAGAGGGATGATATGTCTTACACAGGGTTTGAGAAAGGTCAAAACAATCTGGAGGTTCTATTGCCTTTGTTAGCATCATGGAGAAGGCACTGCTTTTCCAGTGTGCTTTAGATATGAAGTATTTTCTAGGCTGGATTGTTTCATTGCATGTTCCTAAATCACCCAACTTTGGAGATTCTTTGATGGATGCTAAGGCAAAAACCTGAGAAGAAATCATCCAATTGATTTTATGAGGTAAATTATGCCATCTCTATGCATCAGAGAAGTGAAATTACATTGCTTTCATGGTGTTAATCACAAAGTAAATTGTATCTTGATTTCTTTTGGAGAGTTTTGGGTTGATGGAAGGCAGAAGGATGCAGGCCAAAATTGGTTAAAAAAGGAAAAGTAGGGGAAAGTCTTATTTGTATATATAAAACTAT
This sequence comes from Hydrophis major, assembly GCA_033807585.1. Lineage (NCBI taxonomy): Eukaryota > Metazoa > Chordata > Lepidosauria > Squamata > Elapidae > Hydrophis > Hydrophis major. The sequence goes on from CM066329.1 coordinate 323,155,038, forward strand.
GAATGGATATTTCTCCATTACTATGCTTAAATTATGTGGTTCCTTTAATTTAATTTTAATTTTCTTGTAATTTCTGAATTATTGGATGATTTGATGTAGGTGCATCTGACATATTTTAAAAATCACATAAAACTGAAGCTGAAATGTGTTTATAACTCATTAATTATCTGCTTTCTGTTTTCAATTTTTTGATAATCCTTATGAAAACCTAATCTTAACCTTTTTAAAACTGAATTCTCAAAGCAGTCTGTGGAGTGACATATGGCAATTTCAGTGGCAATTTCAGTGGTATATTAGATGGAACATAAACCTGCACTGCATTCTCATTCCCCCCCACACCTCTTTCTCTAACATATACATACACACTTTTAAAACATACGAACTAGAATGTTATTTTGTTAAGAGTTCTATTTGTTTTCAGTTGAATAACCACAAAAGCTTATCAGATGATTACTAGAGGTGGAGATTTCCTTTTGTTCTGTAAAAGGGAAACAGCAAAAAGTCTTCAAGCTAAGTTGAAAAGGATGTGAGTTATTTATGGTTTTTCAGCACTGCAGGCTCAGTTGTGAGGTAGGTAACATTTACAAGCAGTAAAAAACAACTGCGCCAAGACTTATTTCTCCTTAGAGCTGCTCGGATCGTCCAGAGAGTGGGGTGGAACTTCAGTCTCTGCTGTCGTAGGCTGAGCTTAATTTCTGAGGAACGCCCCCTTCCATCACGTGGCTCATTACCTCGTTCCCCAGTTTATGCTCAGCCTTCGTGCAGAGCAGGCAGTTTTTGGATGTGCTCTTGGCCGTTTCAGGAAAGCGCTACTTGATTTGTTAATTCTTTCTTCTCCAGGTTGTATTAATTCATTTAATTGTTTTTCTCGTTTAGCCCTGTGCAGTTGGTTCCTTCTTTTTAATTTCTAGAGTCCCCTGAGAGGCTCTCCCGGCCCCAGGGGGTGCCAGGGGGAAGGCTAGCAAACCTTTACAGCTGCCCCCCCACCTCTTTCCATTGCCTTACTGCCGATTTTCTTCCGCGTTATTAAAACGCTCCATTTCGTTCCATCCCGCCCCACCGAACGCCGTTTTCCTGCCGTTTGAATTCCTTTTGGTTCCTTTCTCTCTGTCCTTCCCCTGGGGACCTTGGATTGCCCCTGGGGAGTCTCCTGGTCGCTGCAGAAGGGCCCTGCAAGTCCACGTAGCAGGCGGCCGCCATTTTGAGTGCCGCCTCGTGGCCGGCTGCTATTTTGTTTTCGGCTTCCTTATCTCTCCGATCGCTGCAGCCTGCTAGTTTAAAGCAGCAGGACTGGCAGGCCTGCTCAGAATCGATTTAAACTTCGAATTTGGTTTATTCTGTTGGAGGCTTGTTTTACTACTTCCGTTTGTTGGCTTCCCCCGCAGCCAGCCGTAGCGGTCATGGTACTACCCACCACTTCCACCTGGTTCCGCCTGGGAAGGCAGTCTGCTATAGACTTGGCTTTCGCCATTAAGGCCTCTGTCGTGCCTTGATCAACTTGATCAGTCTTGCTGATTCAAAAAAAAAAAAAGGCAAACAGACCTTCAACAATTACAAGATCAGAGGGAAATTAAGAGACAGAGAACGGTGGCTTAATTGAATAAGTTTAAAAAAATATATATATATATATATATATATATATATATATATATATATATATATATATATATACACACAAAATAAAAATAAAAGAAATAAACGAATAAGAAATGGGGGGCGTAAAAGAATTTCCCAGTATACACAAAATAAAAATAAAAGAAATAAACGAATAAGAAATGGGGGGCATAAAAGAATTTCCCAGGGCTCCCGGCCTTCGTTGTAGGTCGACCCCTAGGCGCACCAACCGCCTCACATTTGATCCTTACCTTCCTCAATTATCTAAAAGTGGCAGAAGGCAATCCCTCAACTGGCTCTTTGTTAAAGGCCAAGTCAAAAACTCACCATCTGCGCAGGCAGGCTAAGGAGTCCTCCAAAGCCTCCCAAAGGGACGCCCTAAGATGCTATAAGGCACTAGAAACAGAAATAGACAAACGTACCAGACAGGCAGGCTTAGTGCCTCCCGCACCAACCACTCACTCTACCTCTGCTCTACCCCCCCCCTTTAGTCCTTTCCTCCCTATCCAGGCGCAGCTCGCCCTCTCAAGGTCACCAGGCCCCTGGAACACCAGCCAAACGAACACCAGAGGCTACCTTCACACCCACAGCCACCGACCTGCGCCAGGAGGAACCTCTCATTCAGGAGGTTCCAGAGCAACTGAGAGCCTGGATGGAGCTGGCTATCCGCCGAGGAATTGCGGATGGACTCCAACAGGTGGCTAGGCCTGGTCTGCCTCCACTGGCCACCGAATCCGTAAGATCATTCCCATTCATACCGGAACCGTCTCAGGATCAGGTACCTCTTCAAGGGGAGGTTTCCCCCTCGGTCAGGGAAGAGGAGGCAGAAGGGGACCTAGAATTGTGCAGGGAGGTGGAGGAGGAACAGTTTGTTTTGGAGTCCTTACAATACAATGAACCCCTCTCTGGCTCAGAACCATCAGAGGCAGAGATGTCCGAGGACGAAGGTCTCACTCCCGACCAACCCGCCTTTGTGGGGCTTTTCAAGCCTCAGCTATTCAAGTCCCTCCTGTTCAAAGCCAGGAACATCTCGGGTCTAACCACTCAGAACCCCTCTGATCCTGCTCCTCTTGTTCCGGGAGGACCAGAGGACTGCATTTTTAGACAGCCGGTGGTGGAAGCCAATGTCATCCCAACCCCTCCCATCTTCCTGGACCTGGTATCCAAGCAACTTGCCTCCTCAGCTGCCCCCCTGGCCCCTTCGGCCCATGACAAAAGGTTCTTCAACCTAGACCCAGAGCTTTCCAACCTACTGGGCACCCCGGAAGTTGATGAGCCTGTCGTGGGCGACCCCTTAGAGGCCTTGAGGTCGGAGGAGAAACGGTCGGAACTGGCCTTACGACGAGCTCATCAGTCGGATGCTTGGGCGATCAGATCGGCCATGGCTGCTTCATTCTTCATCAGGTCGTCCATTCGCTGGCTTCGCCAGCTTAATCAACATGTCCCAGCCTCCAATGTCCGCGCCCATCAGGACATAGCCAAGATCATGGCCGCGGCTGAGTTCTTGGCTGATGCCACCTTTCACTGCGTGAAATTCTCCTCGCGTGCCATTTTCTCCCATGTCTCTGCCCGCCGTCTGCTCTGGCTACGGCACTGGCAGGCAGACCTCAAGAATAAGGTGAAACTAGCCTCTGCCCCCCTCGTGGGAAATAAACTGTTCGGTCCATCCCTGGATCCTCTTTCAGTCGAGGGAAGGAACAAGAAGAAATTCCTCCCATCCCTCACCCACAAGTCAGAACCCAGATCTTGCAGCCCTTTCGGAGAGCCCCCTTTCGTCCCTATTTCCAATCCTCCTTCCCACCCAGGTACCAAAGCCCCCCCCCCTTGGCACGGGACAGCCCCAGGACAGGTCCGACTCCTCCGATAGGCACAGGAGAGGCAGTAACTTGAAGAGGCCCTTTCGTGGCTCTAGCAGCAGGCCCTTCTGGTGCTCCAGATAAGCCACCTGACTTAATTCCCATTGGCGGGTGACTTCAAACCTTCGCCAACTGGTGGGACTCCTCCACTTCAGACGCCTGGGTTAGGGACACCATCAGGTTTGGCCTTGCCCTCGAGTTCCTCTCTACCCCCCCTGATTTCTTCATGGCATGTCCCCTCTCCAAGAACCACACCAAACGCAGCCTCATGGATTCAGCAATTCAGCACCTACTTGACATACAGGCCATCCAACCCGTGCCTCCGTCCCAGAGGGGACAGGGATTCTACTCCCACTTATTTGTGGTGCCCAAACACTCGGGGGGATGGAGGGCGATTTTGGACTTAAAGTGGCTAAATTGCCATCTGGTATACCGCAAATTCAAAATGAACATGCTGCAATCCATCCTCCTGGGAGTTAGACAGGGAGACTGGTTGTCATCCAGTGACCTCTCTGAGGCATACCTACACATCCCAATCCGACCCTCCCACTCCAAATTTCTGCGCTTCAGTTACAACAACATCCACTTCCAATACGTGGCCCTCCCATTTGGGTTGGCCTCTGCCCTCAGAACCTTTAACAAGGTCCTGGCCGCCCTGGCTGCCCACCTCAGAACCATCCTGGTGCGACTCCATTTTTACTTGCATGATATCCTCATCCTATTCTCTTCCAGGGAACAAGCCATCAGGGATACCCAAATTACCCTCACCTCTCTCCAGGAACACGGGTTCCTCATCAATTGGAAGAAAAGCCAATTGGCCGCTTCCACCCGGATAACCCACCTGGGAATGGTAATAGACACGGTCAAAGGGAGGGTATTCATCTCTCTGGAGAGGATCCTCAGCATTCAACAATCAGTCAAACTTATCAGACAACTTAAGAGGGTCCCCCTTCTCAATCTAACCAAGTTGTTAGGAAAAATGATATTTTGTATTTCCGTTATTCTCTGGGCCCGTTTCTACTCCAGATCCCTCCAGTGGTTCCTGCTCCCGTACCGAAGAGCTGGATCAAGCAACTCAAGGCGCAAGGTCAAGGTCTCACCAAGGGTTCTCACCTCCCTCCTTTGGTGGAGCAAGGCATCGATCAACAAGGGCTGCCTGTTCCAGGAGCCCCCACGACTCATCGTCACCACAGACACCAGTCTGTCCAGATGGGGCGCCCATCTACAGTCCCTTACAGCTCAGGGCAAATGGTCAGCGACAGAAAGACTGTACAACATAAACTGGTTGGAGCTTCGCGCCATCCACCTGGCCCTCTGCAGTTTCCTCCCTCAGGTACAGGCTGCCATGTTCTCATTCTCACCGACAACATAACAGCCAAGGCTCATGTCAACAAGCAGTGGGGCACTCAGTCATCATGCCTAATGAGGGAGACCGATTGCCTCTGTCGGTGGGCAGAGTCTCACCTCCTTTCACTCAGGGCGGACCACATTTCGTGCATCGACAACACTCGAGCAGACTGATTGAGCAGGGCCACCATAGACCAGTCGGAGTGGCGCCTCCACCCATCCCTGTTCAGGGAGGCGACAGCAATATTCGGTCTGCCAGTAGTAGACCTGTTTGCTTCCCCCCTCAATACCCAACTGCCAAGGTTCTTTTTGAGATTCCCATCCCTAGGGGCAGAGCACCACAACGCCCTTCGATGCCCGTGGTCCTCGGGCCTCCTTTACACCTTCCCTCTTCTGGCGCTGGTGCCCAGAGTCCTTCAAAAGGTACTCCACGAGAGGGCGGAACTGCTTCTTGTAGCTCCTTATTGGCCCCGTCGCTCTTGGTTCGTGGACCTCCGCAATCTATCTGTAGCCCCTCCCTGGAGGATCCCAGCAGACAGAACCTCCCTGTCTCAAGGCCCCCTCCTTCACCCGGACCCCCAATGGGTCCAACTAGCCATCTGGAGGTTGAGCGGGAACATCTGAAGAGGGAAAATTTCTCTAATGAAGTCATTGATACTATTTTAGCAGCCAGGCGTCCTTCCACCAGAAGGATCTATGACGCCACCTGGGCCACTTTCCGCAAATGGTGTGCCAATCTCCTCATTGACCCAACTGACCCCTCTATTGCCCAAATTCTCGACTTTCTCCAAGAGGGTCTCAGCAAGGGACTGTCCCCCAACACACTAAGGCGTCAGGTGGCAGCCTTATCCACTGTCGTTTCCTGTGAGGGTGTCAGTTCCCTCTCTCACCATCCCTGCATCTGAGCCTTTCTGAAAGGGGCCACAAACTTAAATCCACCATCCCTTCACCGATATCCGACCTGGGACCTCAACAGAGTCCTGATTTTTCTCACCCTTCAAACCCCTAAGAGAGGTCTCTCTCCAGTTCCTATCCTACAAAGTAGTGTTGCTGGTAGCAATCACATCAGCCCGTAGGACTTCAGAGATCGCTGCTCTGTCTGTTAGGAAAGACCTTTGCGTCTTCCATCCTGACCAGGTGGTCCTCCGACTTGACCCTTCCTTTTTACCCAAAATTAATTCAGTTTCCACAAGGCGCAGGAACTTATCCTCCCAAGTTCTGTCCCAGGCCAACTCATGAAAGGGAGAGACTATGGCACACTCTAGATGTCAGACATGCCTTGCGAATCTATGTTAAATGTACTCAGACCTTCCGTAAATCCAAGGCCCTGTTTATATCCTTCCAACCAAAGTCACAAGGGCTCAAGGTACCTTCAACCACCATAGGCCGTTGGATAAGGGCGGCCATTTCCAAGGCATACCAGGCTCAAGCCCTCCAAACACCCAGGGGTATCATGGCTCACTCCACCAGGAGTGCGGCAACTTCAGCCGCCTCGGCTACCCAGGCCCCAATAATCGACATTTGCCGGGCAGCAGCTCCCCGTCACCCTTCATTAGGCATTACAGAATTGACACATATGCCTCAGCAGAGGCTTCTTTCGGTAGAAGGGTCCTTCACTCAGGGAACCCGAGGAGTCTATAGACCAGACGGTGTCCCTCCTGTAGGACAGGCCCCAGCTTTGGTATGTCCCACTCTCTGGACGATCCGAGCAGCTCTAAGGAGAATGGGCATTGGTTCTTACCTGACACTTCGAGCTGTGAGGATCGTCCAGCCCCTCCCTTTTCTTTCACCGTCTGGTGGGGTCTTGTTTCGGCCAATGCACTTGTAAGTCTACTAAGATGAGAGCACGAATTCCTGTTTCCTCTCGTCTTCACATAAACTGGGAAACGAGGTAACGAGCCACGTGATGGAAGGAGGGGCGTTCTTCAGAAATTAAGCTCAGCCTACGACAGCAGAGACTGAAGCTCCACCCCACTCTCTGGACGATCCTCACAGCTCAAGAGAAATGGCGTGTCAGGTAAGAACCAACGCCCATTTTCATTTGTTAACAGCAAGTGTGGCAAATATGGTGTTGTTAGTCACAAAAATCCACATGAGTAGACAGAGAAGTCCTTAAAACTAGTTTGTTCCTTCTAGAAGTGAGCAGAAAGAGGGAGTGACAGATATCTTGAATAGTTCACCAAAGTCCCAATATTTCTTAAATTGTCTAGCACACTTCAAACATTGGCTGTTATTGTCTTTGCTCTTGGGAATAATCTGTCCAGAGCCCTTACCCTAACTCCTGAAATATGTTCTCTTTGTATTCTCAAAACTTTTTGTTTGATTTTGCATATCGTTTCTTCACCCAAGACTCCTGACAAAGTAATGTTAGACTATGCCAGGTAGCATACTGAACTATCAGGGTTTTTTTTAATCAAATGATGTAAATAGTGGCATTTAATGCATCTGATTGACTTTACAAACATAGACATCTGTCTCCATCCTATTCAGGCATCTAGTGGCTGAGCTGAGGTAGGAAAATGAAGAAATGTGCAAGATAGTGCAATTATGTAAATATTGTCTTTTGTATAATGATACATTTGTGTGGTTATTTTTGTGGTTGTGTGGTTGTGCACATAACATTATTTTGGCATCTCTGCAATGTGTTGTGGATGCTACAAATGTATCTTCCTCTCAATACACAACTAATCATTAGAAAGCTCAGTCTCTTCAGTGGCATTATGCTATTCTACTCAGTGTGGATTTCGGCAACCTGAAGAATTTTTTTGCTGAAATCCATAATATATAACCTTATGTCAACAACTAGTATTGAAATGGATTTGGGGAATTCTGGATTGTAGGAGTTATCTGACCTTAACTTTTCCCTTCCACATGTTTCATGACCTGCATAGGTAACATCTTCCATGCTGTGAATTTGGGAAGAGAGGTATAGTTAGACTGCCATATATAGATGCTTACCTATGCCTTCAAACCTGAGCTTCATTTATTGTCTGCCATTGCAATTCTTCAAGAATACAGGATAACAAAATTTTAATGGTGTCCTACTCATCCTTTCAATGGCATTTGAATCTGCATTGAGTTTGTAGCCCCACAGGGAGCTGCTTGTTTAAAGAAAAATAGTTTGTGGTTTGTTAGGTAATGAAGGAGACATTTTCCTAATTCTCATTTCAGCAAGCTTTTCCTTTGTTTGATGTGAAAAAGAGAATGTAACTTAAGTTCCAAAATGAAAAAAAGCACATAGTATTTTAACATTAAAAAAAATCTCACCTCTGTAGCAGTCTATACATTTTACACATTATTCTGTTTATACTTATTATTAGTTTCCAGGTATGGACCAGATTAATGTAGAAAACAATATTAGATTCACATATTCATGCTAAGCAGTGGTTTAACCTATGGATTGTGTGATGTGCAATGTAATTCAATTGTAGCACTATTGTAAACCATTCTCTATATTGTCTCATATTAAATATTAAGGGCTATTGTTCATACAGATTAGCCCAAGATCAGTTAAATCATTAACTTCAGCTTTAAAGAGATGGCACAGATAGAAATGAGTTCTCATATTTATTGTTTGTGATTTGTTCTATTTAATGAAGTGGTTTCATTTGTTAGAAAAATGATCAATAAAGTCTCCAAAAAGTGAAGTCTTTCCTTAACAAAGATACCTCATAGGATAAATAAAGTAAAGAGTTAGTTACAACAATAGCCATTTGTTTGGTGAAATCAATAACTCCTAGGAGAATATAAACACAAATTTTTCATTTTCATTCCTCACGATAATTTAATTGCAACTATGAAATCAGTGAACTTCTTTAAAAACAGAGTTTGTGAGGATTTGTTTGGACCATCTGTCTTCTTGACACTCAGAGATCTGAACTTAGCTACTGAACTACATAATTTACATTTTTGAAGTGATAAATCAATTTTTTTAAAAAAACAAAACTAAGTTCATATTAAGTTATGTATTAATTACTCAATCAAAATCATTATGTCTTTTTAAAAGTAACAAGCTTGAGGGATATTTTTAAAAAATGGAATGATTTTTTTTCTCTTATTGATAAAGTGGATAAATTGATCTAAGAAAGTTGAATGCAAGCAATCGCCATATCTCAGAGTCTCAGTTGGTCTCATTATACCTAGCGATAGTTCCCTTGGCCGGCTTATTGCCAAAGTCTTCCCTGATATTATTTTAAAATAATTAAAAAATAAAATAAAAACAGGAATAACAATAATGATACAATACATGTAGCACCATAAAATAAAAATACTGTATTTGCTTATCCCAAGTCCTTGGGAAGGGTGGAAAAATGCAAATCCAGTTGAAACATCTGACTGACTGTGTGACTTACTATAATGATAGAAGCTACTATCTTTACTTCCAAAAATGCTTCTAGGCTCATATCTGTGTTCCATTAGCAGTTTTTAGAAAGCTTTTATAAAGGTGTGTGCTGTGCTTTCTTTGAAAACAGGCAAAGCAAACTGATGACTAAAAATAGTGGAGAGGAGTAACTGCATCATTTTGTCTTCTTTAAAGTGTGGTGTTTATAACTAGACATAGCTACTAAGACAACCATTTTATAAGAGTAGCCAAATGTCAGATATGCTCATTAAACCAAAGACCCAATGTATTTTTTTCAAAGTCTATTAATATACATTAGGTTAGCTCTGCCAAATTAGTCCAAATCTTGGTCTAATGTTTTATTTCTTGGATGCTTTATTCAAAATGAGACATGGAGTCATATGCCTTTGCTGCTACTGTTTCTTTGAACAGGTATTTGGAAGTGCTTATATGTTGCTGCAACCCAGAAATAACATTTCACCCTCCCTGGCAGACACTATAACCTCTCTGTCATAAATTTATCCATAACTCTGGGCCACAAGTGACTCAAAGGGCATTTTAAGACCAAAACAGAATTTTAGTTGTATAATCTTTCATTTTTTTGTCATGTGAAAATAAAACAGAAAATAAATGACCTAACCTTCACTACTCAGCTATCTCTTAGCACTCTTTTGTTGTTGTTGTTGTTGTTGTTGTTGTTGAGTCTCCGCCCCAAAATCTGCTTTATTATCAAAAAGGATCCAAAATACTTCATTCGTTTTGTAAAAGAATAACATCAACATCATATCGGTGTAGCTCTTAGAGACTTTGATTGATTGATTAATTCTTGGTAAAATCACATCCTAACTTTTCTTTTTTCATTCAGTATTTTGATTCCATGTAAAGTAGTTAAATACTTTGAGTGTTTTTCCCCCCTAGGCTGTATTTCTCTGTAGAAACTTACAGTTGACTTCATATTTTTATCACAGAAAATAATTTTAAGACAGGCTGTAAACAATTTTTTAATACTTTTTGTCCAATTGTTTTGACACAAAGTATATTATAAATTGTCAAGAAGTTTATAATACTAATTTTGCTAAAATTAGACTTTCTAATTAGGTTAGTAGCTATTTGCCTGGGTTCCCAAAAATGTGTTACTGTTAATGATTGATAAAGCCAAACAACGGTAGCATTAAAGAGTGAAAAAGCCTTCTAGAAAATTTATATTTTTAAATGTGTAGGATATAATATTTGCTGAGAGCTTTCTCTGGCAACTTGGTTTCTATTTATTCAACATATAAAACATATTAATATGCTTTTTTCCATAAAAACTGTTCTAGGGTGCTAAAAATACATTTGTGACTATACATTTATTAATATACACAATATAATGTACTTAATAAAAGAAATTAGAGGTCTGAGTTCAAATTTTCACTTGGCAGTGAAATTCATAAAAAGAACTTGAACTAGTCAGTCTTTCTTCTACCTTAACTTACCACACAAAGTTGTGTAAATAATATAGCAAGGAACAACCAAACCATGTTTTTCACCTTGAAAAACAATATAAAGGAAAGGATGGAACAATGTGGTAGAACCAGTGGATAGAGTGCTAAATATTAGACTTGTGATATCTAGACCATCTTCAGCTATGGGAAGTCATAGGGTAACTTGGAACTATCTTTCAGCCCAACATATCTTACAGTGTTGTTGCTGTGGAGGAAATTGAGCAAGGGATTCTGTTCTATGCCACCATAATCCTTGGAGAAAATAATGCCTTCCTTAAAGTAAGTAATGTAATGTTCAGTTGCAGGCATCACAGGTTATAAACTGTAGAACAGTTTTCAGTTAGAGAAGGTTGCTTTAAGCCTTAATTCGATTTCAAAAGCTCTCTCTAAGCAAAAAACATCTTGTTTGGCAAAACACCTGATGGCAAAAACATCTTGTTCTTTCCCTAACCACTTTTTCAACAGAGAGGAAGTGGAGGAGAGAGAGGGAGAGAAAGAGAAAGAGATGAGCAACTAAAAAGGTGTTGCTTTTGCCTGCTTTTGATTTCAGCATTCTTTGCTCTTGATTTTCTTCAGTGATGAGAGGCATGTAGCCCATAATGGTTCACTCTCATGGGCACAGGACTATTTCAGAAAAAAAGGGATCTGCATCCCTGATATAATTATTTGACTCTGTGTAATGCAGCTAACTGTTTTAGTCAGACTCTGGGAAACTTGTAAAAATTCATTATTGTCCTTTTGCAACTATTAGTGCAGCTAGATCAGTTGCTTATTTTAGTCTTTAATGCAATTTTTTCCAATACTCTTACATTTTGCCAATCTAGGTATATTAGACTTGAAAGGCTTTAAAACCATTTGGATGCAAGATTACACTAGGGATAAAAAAAAAAAAACCCAGCAGAACAGTGAAATTAGGGAAATGAAACATTTCCCTTACTTTATTATCATTTATCAGGATCTCTAGGCACTTTAGGTTTTAATATTTTTCATTTTGCTTTATTGCTTCATTATTCTGAAACATGCATTTTCTTGTTTTGATACTAATTTAGTTGTATATTGAAGACACAGAAAAACATTTTTCTTTTCACATTTAGCAATATTTAAGTTTCATGTATGTATATATGAATATTCCTCATGGAAATAACTTTCAGTTAGAATCTAAGAAATATTCTTCTGATTTAAAGCACTGAATATGGATACTCGGGATTTTAATGGCATTATTTATTATGTGTGTCTCTGTATAGAAATCTATCATTTTTTTCTAGTTTATGTGTTGTTTTAAAATCTGTAAATCTGCTGCAATTGTCATTCACTAAGAAAATAGCTTTGCTAGAGAAAATGAAAGACCCATCCTGTCTCATATCCTATTTCTCTTATGACTAACCAGATTCCCATATGAATTTTCTGAGAAAATATGATATAGGAGACTGTTGCTGTTCTTTTACAGCTGGTAGGCACAACTGAAGGAAACATGAGGTCATTATGACTAAATGTTTTTAATTATCCATTTAATTTGACTTACTATCTTTTAGTTCTTTAAGTCAGGACTCTCCAATCTTCACAATTTTAACTTCAACTCCCAGAATTCCTCAGCCAGCCATATAAATCATAAAGTTACCAAGGTCAAAGCCCCCCTCCCCCAATCCCTATTGTATGTTGTTAGCCAGGGGATGGAGTTCTACTGGTTTGGTCCGGTTCTATAGAAGCTGTTGTTATGATTCCGTGCAGTTCGGAGAACTGGCAAATTGTGTTCCTGGCAGGCCCTGCCCCTCTCCACCCACCTCTCTCTTCCCTGCCCAGTCAGTCCTTATCGCGCATGCATGACATCACTGACTGCATTCTCTCCAGCCCAGTCACTCCTTACGGTATTTCTTTTTTCCCCCCTCCTGACTATCAACTGTTCTGATGATCAGCTGTGCTGGGATCCCTCTTGCTGTCTTATTGCTTTGCTCAGGAGACTTCCCTGAGGCCCAGGAGGCAAAAAGGGATGCTGTGGAGTGCGGGGGGGGGGGGAGCTGTGCCCCCCTGCACTCTGTTCTTTGCATTCCTGTGCTCCAGGGAAGCTTTCTGGGCAAAGCAAAAAGGTTCCCTCAGGAGGCTTCCCTGAGACCCAGGAGGCCCAAAAACAGAGCATAGAGAGTGCTGTAAGCCTTCCCCCAGGCTCCATTTTTTGCCTTCCTGGGCTCCAGGGAAGCCCCCTCCAGGAGGCTTCCCTGAGGCCCAGAAGGAAAAAAAATGGTGTGGGAGGGTGTTTGCTACAAAAACAATCCATGCCCATCCAGTCACATGGCTACACCCACAGAACCGGTCGTTAAAAAAATTTGAATCCCACCCCTGTTGTTAGCCAGTACCATATGGTCATTTATTGTCTTTACTAAATTTTTCACTATTCGCTTTTTGTTGAATGAGTTTGTACTTTAACTTCCAGAAATGTGAACGATAGCCATTTTGTCTGGGAACTCCTGGAGGGGAAATGCCGTAAGATTGGAGCATGGTCAGCTGCCATAAAACTTAAACTTGTCTTATAAGGTTTTTTTTTTTTAAAGGAAAACACCATTCACAACCTGCACACATGCATGATACATTCCTGTCTGCATGCGTGACATTGCTCCAACTGTTGCATCAACATCTGCGGATACAATCTTTGCTTCTCCAGAAAAAAACTATTGAATGTGTCCTGCTACTAAAAGGTTGCCCGTTCTTTACATAAGATTAACAATAAGCCATTGGAGATGATAGTTTTGAAACTGAGTTCCGAGTATAAGGTTAATTACTAAAAGGCTACAGGCTAGGAGAGGAATAACTATCAAATTAGACAAATCTTTCTAAAAGTTGGCACATTTATCAGGGAGGCAGGTTATTTGCAGTGATTGAAGAGATAACACATCTTAGACAGCCTTCTGAGGCACATAACTGTGTCTGAAACTCATCAGCCTGTCCTCATGGAAACCTAAAGCCATTTTCTGTGTGTGTGCCTAGATGGCTAATGTACTAAAAGTAATCAAGGAAGTGTTTCTCAGGTTGTTTTACCCTTTAAAGGTCCTTGGCAAAGAATAGTCCCTTCATAGATTTATCTATCATCCTGGGCTAAGCATTCACTTATATGGTTCAGAAATATATTGAGGAGCATATTGGAAAATACCATTTTGTGTTCAATGCTAAGTTATACCAAACATTTGTTTTAAAGAAAAGCTTTATAATAGGACGCCTACAAACATTGGATCCATGTTAGAAGGGAGACCATCAACGTACCCGGATTCATGAAGGAACACTGCTTTTCAGAGTACCATTGAACAGTTTCCAATGTTCCAATGTTTCAGAGTACCATAAGGCAGTTTCCAATGTTCCTTCTGTAGGCAGTAATGAATAGAGCTCGGTTTCAAACTGGCAAGGAGTATACAGGTTGCCTTTGACTTATAACCACAATTGAGCCCAAAATTTCTGTGACTAAGTGAGACAGTTGTTAGATAAATTTTTCCCCATTTTATGACCTTTCTTGCCACAGTTGTTAAGTGAATCACTGCAGTTAACAAGATTGCGAAGCAAATCTGGCTTCCTCATTGACTTGGCTTGTTGGAAGGCCGCAAAAGGTGATCACATAACTCCAGGATACTGACCATCATAAATATGAGTTAATTGCCAAGCACCGGAATTTTGATCGTGTGGATGCTGCAATGGTCATAAGTGTGAAAAAGGTCATAAGTCATTTTTTTTAGTGCTGTTATAATTTTGAATGGTCATTAAATGAAATGTTGCAAGTCAAGGACTACTTGCATATTTCACAGACTGCAAAAAGCTCTCAACATCAGCAGAAGCCTTTTTACTCTTCCAAGAGATTCTTTGTATTTTCTATTCACTAATCTTGTTGCTCTTTCCCAAATCTGGTCCCCAAGAAACAGCCACACAGTGCCCTAGAGCAACTCTTTCTCTCTTCAAAGGAAGCAGTAAGAAAAGCACACAGTAAATCCATTCCCAAAGGAGAAGAGAAAAGAAAATTTTCTTGTTAGGAACAAGCATTTGGGAAGCACTATTATTTAGTTTTCACAGTTGGCTTGGATTTGTTTGCATCTAGACTTGGGCAGGATGAGAGGTAGGAATTCTAGAATCAAAGTGATGTCATTTCCTCATGGAGTCTGACTCTACAACTAACCTTTAAATGGATCTTTCAGGATTATCCTGGAAAAAGTAATTTTCTTTTAAGAATGTACTCTGATGGGGAATTGGAGCTGAAAACATGAGAAATAACCATCTATGAGAAACAAAGATTCTCCACTCGCATCTTGACCTAACTTCTTATTAACATACAGATATAATTTAGTATGCTCTCGAAAACTGATTTGTTAAATGAAAGTTATTTATTGTTTTGTGTGTAGAATTATTTTGTTACAGATATGATTCAATCTAATTTTTTTTCTAAAAGTATTGATTTCTTTGTTGATTAAAAAAAATCAGTAAAATTGACCTGTGGGAGCTAAACATGAAAATTTAAAATTAGACCACAATTTTTAATCTTAGACTTCCAAATGTACTTTTGTTATAATTTTAAGTTAACAGATAATAATTTTTCACTCATTGTCTCAAGAGGTGTCATATCTTGCTAAAAAAAAGAAAAAAATGTTTCCATCCTTTGAATAGTAACTTGCTAAATACTAGAAACTGTTTGATCATAGAAATGGAGGGTTTGCACAAAAGTGGGAGGATGTCATATACAGTTCAAACTAGGGCTTGGCCCCATCAATGAAAATCAGTCTTAGATTTTTTTTATTATTTCGTTCTCTACCCTGAATGTTGATTTCTTCCTGGTATACAGCAGAGAGTTTATTTTATCTAACATTTGAATTAGACAATTGAAGTATGAATTATCTTGAAGTGATCATGCAAGTTCGGAGGTGAGTTTTCCCAAAAGAAACAGATCAGTCTTCTGAAATACATCTTTCAGATGAGAAATATGAGCAATTTCCTTAAGGTCTTAAAGAGGCACAATATGTTTGCCTTCTTGTTTACAATGCAGGAAGAATATTCTTCGATTCTTGGATGCTGAAAGAGACATCTCGGTCGTCAAAAGCAGTTTCAAGCCTGGAGATGTAATCCACTATGTGTTAGACAGACGCCGTACGCTAAATATTTCTCAGGATTTGCATAGCCTCCTTCCTGAAGTTTCTCCAATGAAGAATCGTCGATTTAAGACATGTGCTGTTGTAGGAAATTCTGGCATCCTTCTGGATAGTGGGTGTGGGAAAGAGATTGACAGTCATGAGTTTGTTATAAGGTGAGTCTTTATCTTTTGCTTGACAGATTGCTTATTACTTCAACAGCAGTGAACAAAAATGCTTAACTTGGAATGATACCTCAGATTTTCTGAAATATATCTTTCACTGTATGATGCCCAAATCAAAAGATTTTCAGTGGAAAATGAAAAGTGCTGTCTATGTATTATGAATGAGAAATTGCACTCTTGGAGACTGCAGAGAGATTTGTGATGCTGTTTGTAGGATCTGCTTTTGCTCTTTATGCAGGCACAACAATTATTTTGATAGGGAACTGGCTCTACAAAGAAAAAATGTTTTCAATTTTTCCCTCTTGCCAGTCATCATAATAGAAAATTACCATATTTATTTATTATACATGCACTATCTATGGTTACATTTAGATGAAATACACTGGGAATTAGCCAAATAATTCCCATTAATTATTATTAAATAATAATTTTAATTATTAAAATTTCCTATCTAAACGCTTAGATGCTGTACTGCACTGAAAAGATATCTTAACTACATGCATAAATATGTTCATATATTTCATTTTAATAATTAATTTCTTTAAAATTGAATATTATAATTATCAAAGATCAGCAAGAAATCAAAATGCAGGTAAAATAAAATTAATTAAAAATAATGCAAGGCATTAGGAACTAAAAAGCTAAATGTGTTTCTGTGGGTTTTATCCCACTAGTTGTGACTGACTTTAGGGAATGATATATCTCTGTTTCTTAAGCCAAAGAGCCAGCATTATCTGGAGACAAAGTCAAAGAATCATATGCTACATAGGGAACTAAAGAAACTAATAAAATCAATTAGATATATTAGATATGTTCACTGTATTTTCTAAGTAAGAGTTTGCTAGATCTATTGGTATCAAATTACAGAAGGCGAACAATCCGGTCAAAATTAAACAATATTAAGTGTCATATTTCAATAATCTTTACAGGCTCTCTTTCCTCATTATATCACCAGATTTTCTGATTGATTGATAATGTTTGGTGGTGCAGTTCTTTGCATTTTGTAGGAGGTAGGTAAAATTATTGTGTTGAGTTTGTGCAAATCTTGCACTTAATTTTATAAACCCTCCCCAAATATAAATAAAGACATCATCTTCTCCATCAACATAGCATTGACTTCTTGTAAACTTTAGAAATAAGTTTTGGGAAATGGGGACAAAGTGTGGCTGTCAGATACAAGAGTTCTTTGCTCTTTTGTGATATTTTTTCTCCTCTAAAAATTGGTCAACATCACTACTGAAATAAGTGTGACTAAGTCAGTTTTCCTAAATATATACATGTCACTGTTCAGTAGTGTATATTCTGGGTTAACATTTTAAATGGTGGAATATAGTTTAATCTACACACTTGGAGTTCTATAAATAAGTACAGTTTAAAAGCTGTGTAAATTATTGTTGTTCGGGCAGTTATCTTTTCAAAGTGAATGTTGTTATTTGTTCTGGGAAGTGAAAAGTTCTGTTTTTAAAAAAGCCTACAACTTTTACAGTTTGCTTGTTTTGTTGCGTTTATATCATTACTTAAAAGAATTGTTGTTTTAGTTACATTTTCTTTAAATCAAAAGAGATTCGCCACTGTTCCAATCAGAGATGATGTAGCAAGAATGATAGTAGACACTTATACTTAACACTTGGCTGAGTAACCTACCATCTTGCAGATGTTTCTGAAGTACAAATAATAGATATCTGTAAATTATTTTTGGGGTACAAATGAGTTCAAATCCTGCAGTTTATCTAACATAATCCATCTAATTTCTAGAATGCTTTCTGAGCTTAAGAGGAACACATACAAGTGAAAAACATTGCAAAGTTTATATATAGGTGTATATATCTGTTACATGCAGAAACAGTAAATAATCATACACATGTGTTTTATAGATCTAGACAGATCTATAAAACACTGCAGTCATTGTATCACCACCTAATATAATTTATTAGACTTTTTATTAATGGTACCACCTGTTGTCATCATTTAAAGCAGGGGTCGCCAACCTTTTGGACCTCAGGGACCACCAAACTCATAATTTTAGATCCAAGGGACCACTAACCAGTTCTGTGGGTGTGGCCTAATTTGTGGGTGTGGCTTGGTGGTCATGTGACTGGCTGGGCATGGCTTGTATGTAAATATTATAAATATTTATATAAATATTGATTTTTTTTTATAAAAAAGAGCAACTTTTACCCAAAATCAGGCAAAGCAGGCATATTGAGTTGCTCACAGAATCATTCAGAAATATATCTATCTGCCATCGGCTAGCTCAGTCTCTCAAATTTGCTTGCTGTGAGTGTGCACTGAATTTGCTTGCAACAAACCTTTAGTCCTAAGGGAGGTTTGGCTGTGCTTAGCCGAAGATCTAAAAACTAGCTAGCAAGCAAGAAATCCAACCATTTCCTGCTTCCTAGCTAATCTAAATCTCCCAGCACAGCAAAACAGATGATGGTCGGAAAAAGGAAAAATAGCAATTTATCAGGCAAGTTTACCGGGTAAGGAGTGAGTGGGCAGGGAGGGTTCCCGTGGGCCATGTGGGCAGCACAGCCTTGTATTTCTGCACAGCCTGGATTAATTGCTTTGTGGGGGTGCTCTGTGGGTGAGATTTCTCTCCGGCCCACCAAAATTTTCTCACGGCCCTCCAATGAGCCTCAGCCCACCAGTCGGCGACTGCTGATTTAAAGAGAAGTTTTCAATTACTGTTCATCATGGAATATCTTGCTATGTATTCATCTTTCCTTTTAGTCAAAATGGACTGCTGTATGTCATTCATATATGAGATTCTAGTTACGGTATTTGTGTATTGCTTCCCTTTTTGCATTAGTGAAAGCAGAGAATGCTCATAGAATTATTTCATAGCTTGAATTTAACTCAATAATTTATTCTTTGGTATGAATTGTGAGTTGGGTTGAGTTATATCTAGAAGATTTAGATCTGCACGTCATGTATTTTTTAATTATCAATTTTATTTATTTTTATTTCTCTTTAGATGTTTTTATCCTGCCTTTATTATTTTTATAAATAACTCAAGGCAGCAAACCTAACATACATACC
Organism: Hydrophis major; assembly: GCA_033807585.1. Lineage (NCBI taxonomy): Eukaryota > Metazoa > Chordata > Lepidosauria > Squamata > Elapidae > Hydrophis > Hydrophis major. The sequence goes on from CM066329.1 coordinate 323,173,998, forward strand.
AAACATACCTACTCCTTCCTCCTTCTATTTTCTCTACAACAACACCCTTGTGAAGTGAGTGATTATGACTGGCCCAAAGTCGCCCAGCCAATTTTCTTGCTTAAGGTAGGACTAGAACTCACAGTCTCCTTGTTTCTAGCCTGGTGCCTTAACCACTAGAACAAATTGGAAATACCGTGTTTTTCACATAATAAGGCCGAGCCTTATTTTTTTTTGAGCCCCGAAAAAACGGCTAGGCCGTCTTTTCGGGAGTGACTTAATTCCCCCCCTTTCATCCTCATCTAGAGTGCCATTGAAGCTGCCGCCGCTGTTTGGAGTGCCGTTGGAGCTGCCGCTGCCATTTGGAGTGCCGCTGCCATGTTTGGAGCTGCTGCCACCATTTGGAGTGTCACCGCCACGTTTGGAGAGCTGCCGCTTCCACGTTTGGAGCACTGCCACTGTTTGGAGCGCCACCGACATTTGGAGTGCCACCGCCACTCTAAACATGGCGGCAGCTCCAAACACGGAAGCGGCAGCTCCAAAAGTGGCAGCGGCAGCTCCAACGGCACTCCAAACAGAGGTGGCAGCTCCAAACTGCGGTGGCAGCTCCAATGGCACTTCAAATGGCGGCGGCAGCTCCAAATGGCGGCGGCAGCTCCAACGGCACTCCAAACGGCGGCAGCAGCTCCAATGGCACTCCAAATGGTGGCGGCAGCTCCAACGGCACTCCAAATGGCAAGTCCCCCCACCCTTACCCCCATTTTGCATGTTTTAAACTAGGCCTAAATTTGGGGGGAGGGGCTTAATTTGATTTTATGCCTAGAAAACATTCTGGGTCTTCCTATTGGTGGAAGCCGTATTATTGGAGAAACGCGGTATCAATATATGTGATACAAGCCTTCCACATGCTGAATATTTTGTTGACATGTAAATATCAATTCCCAGAATTTCTCAACATGTCTGTTGCTGAGAATTCTGGGTTCCGGTCAACATATCCAGAAGTGCTAAAATTGGGTAAGCTGGTATATCATACTATAGTATTGTGACAGGTAGCAGCATTCTAAGCCATTGTTCTTTTCTAAAGGGATTTTTTTTTGTGGAATGTTGTTCTCTATTGTACCAAACCAAATCTGGAGCATTTTTTTTTACTGCTTTTCTAGATCCAAGATAAATATTGAAATAATGAGATAGATGGACATGAATAATATAATTAAATTAGTACGTTTAACACAGGAAACATATGTTCCAGTCCACTATCTGTTAGTTCCTTCCTGCTTTTTTTCTAAAGTTGATAGAGATAAAAGATGACAGATCGACAGACAGACAGATTTATCCTGTCTACATAATATAAAATCTTCCTTTTTATCAAGGAAAGGAGAAAATTCAGTCTTGGCTGTAAACCCAAAATTAGCTTTAGAGGTAAATATGCCTCCTTTCTGAGTAATAGGTATGTACACAGAACACTTTATTTTGAGCTTGAAATGTAACAGCTCCAATTAAAATGTGACTTTATGTTTCAAGCATCTTATATTCCAACAGAAAAAAATTGAAATGACTATTCAACTAGAGGGAATTCAAAGCAAGCCTTTGCTTCCTACATTTTTATCTTGAACTCACAAAAATAGATGGAGTAAGTTCATGTTGGGTTTTTTGAAGGGTGTTTGAGGAAGCAAAACATTAAAATTTAATCAATAAAGAAATAAAAACAAAGGTGGACTCTTTGATTCAAGTATTCCTTTCTGAGATTTATGTTGATGCACGCACATTTGGAAATTGAAGTTTAAAACAGAGAACATTGATTGGTTTCAAAATCTCATTGTGTAGAACATTTGGAATGTTATGAATGAAATTCATCTTGATTGGGAGATAAAATGATGTGAGGTATCTGTTTAAAACCATTAGAAATCAATATTGATAGCATCACGGGGAAGTAGTTTAGATCTGGAAGAATAAATAATAACATCAATATTTGAAAGAGCATTATTTCAGATATGTGTCATTTGGATGAAATCTAATCATTTCAGAATGTCATGCAGATCTACAAAAACTCATCTCAGCTAACAGAAGCTAACATGAAAATACTGTTAACCCTACAAATGAGACCCTTAAAGTCAACATCTAACACACTTGAAAGTAGTGCAGTTTAGAAGGTCTAATCTAAAGTTATTCTATCTGTTTTCCATCAGCCTTCTAAAGTGGTCCAGTCAAGAAGCATACCCAGAAGTTCTAGTCTGTCTTTAAGGTTACATTAAGAGAATCTTGCAGCCTAAAAGTACATTTTTCACCCATTGCTTTTACAGCCCAAAAAATTAGGGAGGCATTGGAGACATTTGCCATGCTCACATTTCTTCTGTGTGTTTAATTCAGCTGCATTTGGGAAAGTTTTCTTCTGTTGGATGGGACTGAAGTTTTTCCCCAAACGTCCTGTCCTGAAAATGCCACTGTTTGAATGAGAGAATTAAATAAGTGATAAACATTGTTGCATTGAATTATTTCTCTCTATATATTGTAAATATATTTAAAAAAACATCAGGACATAGTGTTTTTCTCAGGAGGCTAAAATAAGGTTTTAATACAAAACTAAACATGGTGCCTTCTCTTCCCCCCAAAATTTACATCTGTTCCTTTTGCTTATTTTTTCATGTCATTTTCAACCACTGCTAGATGTGTCTCTTCAACAATGGAGTGAGTCTGAGAGCTATGTTTAAACATCAGTCATTCAACTAGGAACTGAGAATGTGAGTTGTTTTTTTTCCCTTCTGATGTCTCCAGTCCAAAATAACCCCTCCCAGCATGCCAAAAGCAACACTGATACTGTATGACTAGCAAAGCTATACTTAAGGATTTCAGAAAATCCATAAATGGGATTATTCCATAATCAAATTCATGTTCTTGGGGCAGTCCAACTTTGTTTTACATATAAATCAGGAATCCTGGATTATTTAGTTCACGTTTTTCTAATTCCTTATTAATAAGCATCCAAATGTAAATATATTAATTTTACTAGTTAATATGAATTTCAGCAGCTGACTTATTTAATTATCATTAATCATGTGTTCATAATAGATTAATATTTATCAAGATCATATGAAGTGTTAGTACCGCTTTATTATGCCTCGGCAAGACCACACTTTGAATATTTCATTCACTTTTGGTCAACGTGATTACAAAAATTTTTGAGACTCTAGAAAGAATACAGAGAAGAGCAATAAAAATGATTAGGGAACTAGAAACTAAAACTAGAATGGTGTCAGGAATTAGTTATGTCTAGTCTAATGAAAAGAAGGATTAGTAGCAACATTTTAGAAGTATTTCAGTATTTGAAGGGATACCACAAAGAAGAAGGGGATCAACCTATTCTCCAAAGCAGGACAAAAATTAATCAATGGAAATTAATCAAGGAGAGAATCAACTTAGATTTAAGGAGAAATTTATTTACAGTTAAGACAATTAACCACTAGAATGGCTTCTCTCCAAATGTTGTTGGTATTCCATCATTGGAGGTTTTTAAAAAGAGATTAGACAGCCATTTGTCTGAAATGATAAAGGATCTTCTGCTTGAGAAGGGTGTTTAGACTAGAAGACCTCCAAAGTCCTTTCCAGCTCTTGTTATTCGCTGATCTTTACTCAGCTGTTGGCAGAAGTTTTGTTTCTTCATTTTTGAAGTCTAGTGAGCTAACAAAAATATCAGCAATATTATTCCAAATTACATACTTTTGCAGGACATAGAAGGTTAACTGCAAAGGATAGTGGAATTTATTATTTGGGCAACTGCTGTTTTTAAATTATTTTTTTAAAAAATTAAAAGTGTGCTTCAACATTTAGTATCCAACTATATTTATAAACTTTTATTCTGATACAGAATGAAAAAGGAAGATAAAGCCTTAGGGCAAAGCAAAATCTTGCTTTAATGGTCATAACTTCTCTATTCTATAAAATAATAGGTGTGGTTTCCAGGAACATTTTGAAAGTGATAGATTTTCCCCCCAAGTCACTTGATTTCTGAATTCAAAAAACAGGAATTCAAATAATAGGTGTGGTTACTAAAATGTTTTGTTTTCAGATACTATAGAAAGAATTATGTTCTTCATGGAGTGCATCATTTTGTTATCACCTTTCCTACTGGAATATGAATTTGTTGTTATTAATGAAATTAATAAGACAAGAAAAATCAGATAACCTGATATATTTAATTGATTCAAATGAAAAAAATCTCAAAAACAAAAGATGCATAAAACATTAATGTAGAATTAATTTGATACATTCATAATATTAAAATTAGTTATATGGTAGTACACTGCTCCATCTATTCATTTTTAAATACTTTCAAAATCAACATATGAATCTATTCTTTTAATATCCACAATGTTGCTTTCTTTCTACCTGGAATAATTGTTTTTGCAATTAAGCTCAGTAGAGCTAGAGATTTTTTAAAAAGTATCAACTTCTGTATTGCTGTTTGTGTTTGAGGTGCTCCTTGCTTTCATGGTGACATTTTTAACTGTTATATTTGTCCCCAGGATTTCATTAATATATGTAATAGAGCTGTGGTGGCACAATAGTTAGAATGCAGTGCTGCAGGCTAATTCTGCTTACTGCCAACTGCCAGCAGTTTGGCAGTTTGATTCCCACTGGCTCAAGGTTGACTCAGCCTTTCATCCTTCCAAGGTCAGTAAAATGAGGATCCAGACTGTTGGGGGCAATATGTAGACTGTAAACCACTTAGAGAGGACTGTAAAGCACTAAGAAGTGATATATAACTCTAAGTACTATTGCTATAATGACGTGAAATAAAAAAGAGCCATAAAACAACAAAGCAGAGAACCCTTACATTTCTTACAATACCAACCTCTCAGATCTGATATTCATTTTTAAAAAACTTTATTTCAAGAGACAGATCATAAAAGAACAATATTAGCTATTTGGTTTTATTAGTTCTTTGGTTTTATTCATAGGTCAGAACATTCAGAGTTATCTGTTCCCGTTTTTCCTTTCTCTTTCTTTATATGTATAAAAAATGAGCTTAATTTGAAGACTTCCTTTTTCTTTGCAGAGTGTTTCAAAAACTTTAGCAAATTAAGATAATATTATTCCCAACATTTCACAGAGAGATATTGTCAGGAATGAAATACCATTTCCTGTACATTGTAGAAAAATGCATAGATGGAACGGCTTATACTGGCGCTCATATTTTTTTCACAGACTCTGATTGAGGTGATTGGTTTAGACCAGTGGTCGCCAACCGGTAGGCCGCAGCTCACTGGTGGGCCGTGAGAAAATTTTGGTGGGCCGCAGAGAAATCTCACCTGCAGAGCACCCCCCCAAGGCAATTAATCCAGGCTGTGCAGAAACACAAGGCTGCGCTGCCCAGATGACCCGCAGAAACCCTCCCTGCCCACTCACTCCTTACCCAATAAACTTGCCTGCTAAATTTCTATTTTTCCTTTTTCCGACCATCATTTGTTCTGTTCTGCTGGGAGATTTAGATTAGCTAGGAAGCAGAAAATGGTTGGATTTCTTGCTTTCTAGCTAGTCTTTAGATCTTTGGCTCTGTTTTTAAGTACAGCTGAACTTCCCTTAGGACTGAAGATTTGCTTGCAAGCAAATTCAGTGCAGACTCACAGCAAGCAAATTTGAGAGACTGAGCTAGCCGATGGCAGATAGATGATTGAATGATTCTGTGAGCAACTCAATCTGCCTGCTTTGCCTGATTTTGGGTAGAAGTTGTTCTTTTTTAAAATAAAAAATTCAATATTTGCATGCACGGTGTGTTGTGAGTTAATTTTGTGAGTTTGCTTGCAAGCAAATTTTATGTGACAGACTGAGCTAGCCAATGGCAGATAGATAGATTTTTGAATGAATCTGTGATTCTGTGAGCAAGTCAATCTGCCTGCCTGCTTTGCCTGATTTTGGGTAAAAGTTGCTCTTTTTTATAAAAAAAATCAATATTTATATAAATATTTATAATATTTACATACAAGCCATGCCCAGCCAGTCACATGACACCAAGCCACACCCACAAATTAGGCCACACCCACAGAACCAGTCCCTGGGTTCTAAAATTATGAGTTTGGTGGTCCCTGAGGTCCAAAAGATTGGTGACCCCTGGTTTAGACTGAAGGCAGTGATTTAAGTTGCACTTGAGTTCAGACAGTGATATTGATGTAGTTTATGCTTTCTTAGCCTAAGCAACTCAATGATTTATTGTTGAAATAAAGCAGGGGAGCGGTTACCATATATATTGCCTTGAGCTTCTAGAGAAAAGATAGGATAATGTTCCTCTTGGAACAGTAGCAATTATAGAGACAGACTCCCTATTAGTTTTATGACTATTCTTTGCAAGTATAAGAGGAATCTGCCTTTTCTACAGCTCGTGGTGAGGTAAAAGCTTCTAATGCCTAGATGCAGCCATTGTTCATACACTCAATGGAGCAAATTTCTATATTTTAACATTTTAACCTTTTCCAGTCATACAATCTACATCCTTAGTCTTAAAATTTTCAACATTCTTACAGACTGTTTTCATCAAGTTTTTTTTTGGGGGGGGGGAGGGGGATGTGCTATCAATGAATAATCAAGTTCCATATGGATCTCTTAAGTGTTTCTTCCAAAATTCCTGATCTCAGTTTTATAGCTATTTTAATTCTATTCACTCTTATCAGGGCTCTTATTAATCATTAATGTTTACATTATTAATCTTGACCATTCTTTGTTCATTTTGCATTTTTTTTTCAAAATACACATTACTTTTCTCTCTTCATTTTCTAGCACCGTTTTTACTTTGTCATTCAAACCAGCATTCTTTCAGTGTAAGTCCACTGTGGCACTTAGTGTTCTTTTCGAACAGCTCCCACATCTCTCCTCACTGTTGCTCTCTCTCCCCTCCCTTCTCCCCCTCCCCAGGTAACTCTATAGTTTCTTAGCTTTCCTTGGAAGACACCTGACAGGACAATTAAGGTTGCCCTCATTATATGGTTCCATTCCAGCATAAAGCCACAGATGATTAAGTTGCAAATACTGAAACATTAAATCTATGAAAATTAGGAGTTTAGATTCTAGAGCTTGCGTTCATCTTCTTCCCATGATTATTTATCCCCTTTTCTTTTCATCATGCATGTTGCTGAGATGGCATCCTCATGGCACCTGGCTGCCTTCTTTGGAAAACATAACTGGTGAATGATCCTCTTGTATTTACATGGCTCTTACTAGGCTTCTCTGTTCTGTTTTCACCAACTTAATGGAGGGTTTTCTGCAGTCTGCTCAGAGCTTACTGTTCTTTTCCTTGCTTTATGATAGTTCCGTTTTTATTAGGAGATTTAAACCATAGTTTCTCATGCCTGATAGAGTAAAGAAATTGAATAAAACAGGCATCTTCACAATATATATTCAATGTATGGGAAGAATTGCTAGCAGTAATACTAAAAACTGAGGAAACAACAAGAATAGTTTAATTATGAGATCAGACTGGTTCACATGTTTTAAAGATGTGCCACTTAATCTACATCGACTTGCTTAGTTTACTTGCAGCTTTAGATTTTAACCAAGAAAAATTACATTGAGTCCAGTTTTGTGATTTTTTTCAGAAAATATCAGCAGTGAAAACTGACAAACAGCAGAGTACTGCTAGTGTGAATTTTCAACAGCTGAATGGGGGAATGCTGTGAACATAATGTAAAAATTCTATTAATATTTGCTTAAATTATGTTAACAAAACAGGCTAAGGTGTTAAAATGTATTATGGAAGAAAACAAAGGTGTTGCTATTATTTTTTCTCTTATTGTTTTAAAAAGTACAATGCAGTTGGCAGTACACTCAATGGACAGATTAATTCTTAAAACATCAGATACAGCTGAAAGTCACTTGTAAAGTAAATAATTAACAAGCATAATAAAAATAAAGGAAACCCAGTAAATCATTAAAATGCATCATGTGCTGTATACAATGAAAAGTTAACAAGTTGCCCATGGTGAAACTGGGTTTATTTGACCAGCAGTAGCATAATTTATTCTACATTTAGTTTGAGGATATCTATATGTGGTGTGGGGGGGTGTATTTATACATACATACATACGGACATACATACATACTTTATGCATGTTTAATATGTGGATGGAAAGTTACAGTAGACATAATTGCACTATTGGAAGATCTGAAAGACCAGGTTAGGGTTAGGGTCAGATCATCATGGAGGGAATTTATGTAGTAACTAAGATTCAGCAATGACTTGTTGCACATGATCATTTAATTGATGTATACATTCATGCAAGTACACACAGGCATAGACAGTTAAAATATCACTGCCATTACATCAGAATAAGTACATACCTCTACAGATGTTAACTTCTTTCTTACTGGATCTGGGCATGAGACATTTTTGTATGGTTTCACTCATTTAAAGTTTTCTTATGAGCAATTAAAACTTTATATCATAATAATATACTATATAAATAGCATAAAATACAATTCTAAATGGTTTCCTTTTAAAAATATATGCCTATTTACCTAGTGATAATTTACATTTTCACAATGTTTCAATATCTCATTTTTTTTCCTATATACAGCTTTCTTTTTTTCTTTCCAAAGAAATCCAAAGACACCTGGCATTTTGCCTATGAAACAGAAACAAGAGTACCTTTAAAAAGAGATAGAATTATCACTGTGTAAAAAATATTTCAGAATAATTCCATTTTAGCTGCCTTCCAAATAAGAAATGCATTACTTTTGCCACATGTAAAATTGTAAACAATGTTTTAACACTAAAATGGTCCCTTTTCTGTGTTATTAATTGCTGCACTTCATTTGGCAGTAGGGTTTTTTGAAAACCCTTCTAATATTTAAAACTTTATATTTATTTATTTGTATGATGCCTTCTTCCTCCTATTTTTTCCACAATAAACCTGGAAGGTGGGTAAAGCTGAGAAAATGACTGGCTCAAAATCATGCAGCTGGTTTTCATGGCTAAGGCTGGACTTATGCTCACAGTCTCCTGCTTTCTAGTCTGGTGCTTTAACCCCCAAACAAACTGCTTCTATAAAAAATATGAGTCCTTATTTATTTCTGTTAGATGTCAAGTTGAGTATAATTTTGTTTAAAAATTGTAAACAAAATATTTTAAGTCTCATAATCTTTAAACAGTATAAGATACCATGTCTAAACTAATGTTAGTGTAATATCTATAGCCATGAGAAATTTACATCAGTCTGGGAATCTGCTGGCGGGGTCTGAAAAAGGCATGTTCACACATACACCCCAAAGGTCTTGTACTTTTTCTTATATGAAAAGGGAATGTTTGTAAAACAGCATTATCTAGGTGGTGTTTTTCTTTATATGAAGATTTAAAAGCCCAACTTTTAGAAAATTATTGATTGTTTTTATTAGATGGCTAGAGACCATAAGAATTCCAGAAGATTGTCAATGGAAGAATCATTGGAAGCCACGTCAACTGTCACCATTCCTTCATTGTCATATTCCACAATGTTTGTTTGACTTGCCTTAGAAGAGTGGTCAGATATATGAACAAGGAGCTCATAAATGTAATGACAGAACATTAGATAAATCTCCTAATGAATAGAACAGTGGTCCCCAACCTTTCTGGCTTGGCAGAGGGGGAGAGGGGATGGTTCTGTATGAGTGGCAGGCACACACAGGAAGCCTGCACAGCTCCATTTTACCTGTGGGCACACGTGCCTACCACTCACTCCTGTGCAGCTTCGCATGCGAGCCTGCTGCTCATACAAATGGAGTCTTGTGTGCAAGCATGCACATCAGCCATGCATACAAATGAATTGTGAAGGATATGTGTTTGTGTTTTATTTTTGTAATTATAAGGTACACTGAAGATGACATTTAATTTCATTGTACGAGGTGCAATGACAATAAAGTAAACTCAATAATGGTCTCCTGTTTGGGCAGGGGGTTGGACTAAATGTATAAAGGTTCTTTCCAACTCTGTTCATCCTAATCCGGTTAATCCATTTTTCTCCTCATTCTAACAATTGCAGCATGATAAAGGTGAAAAGAAACTACCCTATACATGGTTGCATTCTAGGCCTTATGGATTATTTGATATTGGACCACGATCAGTTACTTAGTTAATATTGACATATTTATGAGACCAATTGTATTTTTTCATAGTTCAATGTTTAAATTTATATGGCTCTGAAAATCCAGTCACAAAGTGCTATCTAGAGCAGGGCTGTCAAACTCCCAGCCCACGGGTGGAATTCATCACACGCTGGCCATGCCCATGTTTTATCAAAGTGGAAAAAAAGTCCCAATGTGTTACATGATGCCACCATGATGATGTGAGTTTAACACCCCTGATCTAGAGGATTCTCATTCATGTTCATATTGATCCTGAAATTAACTGCAAATTGCATATGCATATGTTTTCTATAAAGGAGCACTTAGTTGGTACAAAGGGACATTTTGTACAAGACTGCACAACCCAAAGTTCTATGGCTATTAGCCTCAAAACTTTTAGTGCAGGCCCTTGAGGCATATCCAACAATTTCCAGCAATGTGGATTTCATTTAAATCGACTCAATTGAAATCATAATTTTTAAAGAAAAACTGTCACCTGTGTCCAGCACCTGTTCCTCTTCTGACCTGCTGTGGACTCACCGACAGTCCCATTCACTTTAATGGGGTGGCTGGTGATGCAGCAGTGACACCACAAGATGAGGGATGTGGCAGGTAGCAGGTGACAGGATACCCCCTAACAGGCACTGCCATGATGGATCTGAAATGACAGGTGCTCTTTAATACTATACCTATAAGCTGCTTAGAAGATTGCACTTTCATTTTTACTGCTTGCCCTTTCTCCTCACACTTAGAGCCTGGTGGTACAGGTGTATTTCTCTTCAAACAGTTATACAGTTTGTAGTGTACATGGATTTGCAAAAACAATGGGTAAAAGAATATTCCTGAACTTTGTTTTATGATTTATCCCATGGTTACTGTGAAATTGTGTGAATGCATCAATGCAGTGTATGTTATCTCAGCTTGCAGAGCTTGGATTCATTGAATGAGTTTACTAAAAATGTAAATATTGCAGAATATACAGTTCATGTTACATAACTAAGCTGCATTTCATGCTGAATAAACTAAATTATTAATCTATCTTAAATAGAAAACTATAGATTTCTTTTTTACTCCAAAAGCATTTTATTAAAATAAATTTGATCAAAATAAAAAAAATCTGATTTAAATAAAAAACCCATCAATTTTTATCCACCCTGATTTCCAGTAAATTATAGTTTTACAGAAGAGAAATAAACCCATGCAATGTACTAAGTCAGTTTTCATTCATCCAAATTTAGCTCATTATTGCCTCTTGTTGGAATATGATTTCTGGCATATCACTGTATCCATCTGAAAAGATTGTAGAACACGTTTAGTTTTATGCCTGCATCTGATGCACAATAAAACTTTCTTTGTTACTTGAATTACTTAGAAATGACCTTTAGATCTGTGTTCCATTTACCCAGTAATAAGTAAAATTTAGTAAGGTTTAAGTCTACAGTTAAGTAAATTGTATCTGTTTGTATCAGCAGAACTGAAATTGTTTCTGGATTCCACCTAAATTCTTAAGATGACGAGGGCAGTGCTTTATTCAGCACGAAGTTAAATTTAAATCTGTGAGATGCCCCAGGATTTTTACTCAATATGAAAACAGCCTTGCATTTTTCATTTTCAGCTTTTATTTCATGCATGTTTTTACTTGAGTTAATGTTTCATTGTTTGTTTGTTTTTTGTTATTTTTCCATTAATCTCTTCCTCTCCAGGTGCAATCTAGCTCCTGTGGTGGAGTTTGCTGCAGACGTGGGAACTAAATCAGATTTTATTACCATGAACCCATCAGTTGTACAAAGAGCATTTGGAGGCTTTCGGAATGAGAGTGACAGAGAAAAATTTGTGCATAGACTATCTATGCTGAATGACAGTGTCCTTTGGATCCCTGCTTTCATGGTCAAAGGCGGAGAGAAGCATGTGCAGTGGGTTAATGCATTAATCCTTAAGAATAAATTGAAAGTGCGAACTGCCTATCCATCACTGAGGCTTATTCATGCTGTCAGAGGGTAAGTGTCTGGAAAAGACTGGTCTGTTCACAATGGCACTCATAACTAAAATTTCTGCTGGAGAGAAAGAGTGGCTCTAAAAGGTTTGAGATAATTCCATTCAACTCATAGTGGATTATGTTTCTGATAAAGACATGTTTTAGAGCAAGCACTTCCCATCTGTTTCTCCACTTTAGACACAGAAAAAAATGTGAATCTTCATCAGGTATGGCTGAACCACTTCCCCTCTCCTCCCCCATTTGACTTGTAACAGAGCCAGCTACCGCCAATATTGTATGTTCTAACTTGAAAATGTTGTCTTCTACTGTTCTGTTGTTTTCCATATGTAAGTTTTCAGGGCTCTGAGAATCTGCACACTATATTTCTGCAATTGAACAAACATCAAGGAAATGTTATACTAATTTAAAACATCGATCTAGCCAGACACCTTATATCAAACTCTGGCCAGTTCCCAAGCAAGAATTAAAGCAATATAAATAGTAAAAGCAACGTAAAAACCATATTTAAACTTTCAATACCATAAATATTGAAAATAAAAACTTGGCACGTTGAACGTATGCAGTTGCCTCAACTTAGCCCAGCGTTTGGAGAAAAAGCTGACTCTACAGTATTTTTTTGGAAGCATGGGCAGGTAGAGGTTTGCTGAACTTCAGGAGGAAGACTGTTCCATAGGGTAGCAGCTGCCACGGAAGAGGCATCAAGTATCATATATTTGTTATTTGAGATTAATTGCTTTTTGGGATGCATCCTTCTGGAGATAACCTTTTCCCAGGTTGTAGTCAGTCATTTCATTGCTATGGTATACATTTCTGGTGTTGCCTTGAAACGTTTGATATTGCAGCATTTTTTGTTGCTGGAATAGTTTCAATTATTTTGGTTGCATTTTGCTTTTTATTGGCCTTCTTATTATTAGAATATCATACAGTATAAAGGTAAAGGTTCCCCTCGCACATACATGCTAGTTTCCGGTTCTAGAGGCCTGTGGTCATGTCCGTTACACAGCCAAAGAGCCAGTGCTGTCTCTGTGGTCATGTAGCTGGCATGACTAAATGCCGAAGGTGCACAGAACACTGTTGCTTTCCTAGTCTGTATTTTTCTACTTGCATTTTTACATGCTTTTGAAGCTAGAACAAGTAACGGGAGCTCACCCCATTACGCGGTGCTAGGGATTCAAACTGCTGATCTTTCTGATCGACAAGCTAAGCATGTTAGCCACTGAGCCACCGTGTCCCCATCATACAATATAGTTAGAATTTTTTTCCAAAGGTACTTTTCAAATACGAAAATATATACCATGCATAATGCATGGTATTATGTAGTGGTAAGAATTTATAGGGCTTTTTATTATGAAAGCAATTGTACCTATCAATAGTAACAATAACTGCCCTGATCTACGTAATAGCTTTATGCTCCAAGATGCCAGATTAAAATGCAATCTGCAAACTGGAGCTGCATAACTACTATTGTAATCTTCAAAAATCCATTTTGAGAGTAGCAAGAGTAATCTTGCCTAACATGGGTTCCCTCCTGATATACAGATTTGTCACATTCTCAGTGTGTATTACATATTACATTCAAATAAGTTGTACCACAGTGGGAGAATTGAGACAGATAAAACATGCATGTCTACGCAGGATATTTTCTAAAGCTGATGCGACGTTAAAAATTCCATTCTCTGTCTTTTTGTTCTTTATTCTTTCACTGGAATTGGACAGTCTTTTAATAAGGGAATTGCGCTTAAGCCCAAAACTATCCTCTGCAAACTAAAGCACATGGACACCTTCTGAAGAAACATCAAACAGATGTTGCATTTGCTGATTCTTCTATTATCCCCTCCAGTTCAATATTTCATTCGTCTCTGAAGTGGATCATTACAAAATTTTATTTATTTACTGTCCAAAATCCCCAAAGTAATACTCTACATGGAACTGTATTTGCTACATAAATTGTGCTGATTGCCTTTAAGCTTTGGGTGCAATTAATACTGCGTTTATCATTTATAAAGCCCTCTCTGAAAGATTGTCTCTGGTCCATTACAGGCAGTCCTTGTTTAGCATCTGCTTCATTTAGCAACCATTTGCAGCTACAACAGCAATAAAAAAGTAATCTCGTGACCAATCCAAAGCATTTATAACTTTGCTGAGCTGTAAAATGAAAAAAGGCTGAAATAAGATTGTAAGCACAATCACATTTACTGACCTTATTGTTTTACAGTCAAGTTTCTGGTCCCATTTGTGGTTGTATTTCTGACTATTATCTATGATCCAATTGCGAAGAAGAATGTTACTCTTATCTCTTGGATCCCAAGAAGTATATTTCCACTATTTCAACACCTGCCTTTGAAACAGCATCCCTGCTGTGGAGGTTCAGCCCATTCCAACCTTGCAATCCTTTAGACCAGGGGTCCTTGTATTACAGCCCCCAGACCGGATATGGCCTACCAAAGGAATTTATCCAGCCCGTACATCGTTCAGAGCTGGGACACACACTGAGCTGTGTGCTGGAGTGCCGGGCTGTCAATCAGATGTGCGACATGTATAGCACATGCACCGGTCTCCTGCGGGACCATTGCCGTCTGCTGGGTTGCATGTTTAATGAGTCTAGTGAGGTCTCCTGGAGAGCACATGCATAAACTGGATCCTTTATAATGCCTTAGCTGACTTAGCCTTTGCCAGAGGAGAGACAGAGATGGTTTTTCTGGTCAGTTGGAGAGAAGAAGAACCAGGCAGCAGGCTGAACAGCTATCTAAAGGTCTGCATAACAAATATTAATAGGACATGATTCCAGTGGTGGATTCGCACCAATTCAACTGAACCAGTAGTTAACTTTGTGTGCAGTTCAGCGAATCAGCTGGATCACCATGCCTGTCTCCACCCCTCCTCTCTTAGGCCATTTCATTTACACAGTCTTTTAAAGCCTGTTATGGTTTTTCCCTAAAGCTCATTTGTAGTGTGTTCATTTGATTTGTAATGTTTATTTGGCTATGGTACGTTGTTTCTCCTGGCTTTGTTTTTTAAATACTGTATTTTTTAAATCATGCACCTTCCAAAATCTGTGTTGAATTGTGAATCTTTGTGACTCTGAATTATAAGTTATATAAATTATCAATTATAATGTTGGCATAAAAAATATGTGTGCTGGCTGTGGATATGAGATAGATACTAGTTTGATTGCCTCCCTTCCCAGAATAGAAGAGAGCAAATCTACTGCTTCTTTCTAACTAAGATGAATCAGGTCCAATGTAAGATGATTATGTAGTTTATAGCAGTACCTCAAAGGAATAATTTCCTTTTCTAAACAATGGTATTGTTATAAGCTTTAACATCTATTGTGCACAGGAAGCAAGAGCCTGTAAGTTATCGTCTAATAAACAATTTATGGAAAATTAGGATATGTTTCAGATTTAGGAGAGGCATGAGAAAAAGTACAACAGAAAGTAAAAAATCATTGCTAGCTCTACAGGGTTTAGGAATAAAGAGATATATGTACCCAGCTGAGATCCTGTCTTTTAAATGAAAAAAAAAAAAAAGCATGGAAGCTGTGAAAAGGCACACTGATGTTCCCCATTAGACAAATTATTTATCAATAGTTGAACAGAACACCCAACAAGATTTAAAAAAAAACCCACCAAAAAGTGTATGTTGAATTAGAGATGAATCTGACTAGTGAAAGACTAATGCTTCACACAAATATGAATCTACAATGTGCAACTCAAATAAAGACCCATTTGTGGCCCTTTTAGAGTTTTCTGGATAAGGATAGAAAGTATGGCAAGTCAAACCTGAGGAGCCGTGCACTTGCTGCGAGGTCTTAGCAGAATTGCTTTCACTGACACAGTCCTAAATACAGAATCTGGAAAAAGAACAAAGCTGTAAGAGGGCATCTGCTTCCAAATTAAGTGCCACAGAGCAGAGCAAGATTGCTGAGAAGTGTGCTTTGGGAATATTAATCTATTCAGAATTTGTTATTTTTAAGTAGATTGTTAGTTGCATGTAGCCCAGCAAGCATAATTCAACCTAAATACCATTTACTGTGCTTGAGTGGAGTAGAGCAAGAGCTTCTGAAATGGTAATCTTTGTTTGAGCTCAAACACTAAGACATCTGACATATGGTGTAAGTAGCTGTCTTCCTTGAAACCAATCTTAGACAAACTCTTGATCTATGAATTTTGATTATTCTGAACTTTTTGCAGAGATTGGAACTCTGGATTGGATTTATGGTATATTGCATATAGGACCTCTGATTCACCATCCTATATTTGCTCCTATTAAAAATATTTGCATAGCAATAACTTTCAGTTTGTGAAGCCTATCTTAACAGATCACAAAATACTTTGAAAGGATACTCAATAATTGTTGTACTGGCCTTTTTCAGATATTTACATGAAGGTCTTGTGAAACAGCCTAGTTGGTAGTCATAGCAGGCCTTACAAATTGGCCCATGACCCTTCCACCTTTTAACCCTGCACAAATCTGCAGTGAATGCATATTCACATAATTATTCTTCTGTTTACCCTTAGCATTAGCTGTATATAGTCTGTGAAGGATATGTAAAGAATCTGTGTTAGATCCCAAATATTGCTTGCCTTGCATCTTTCTGACTGTTCTATCAAAAAGTGGTTCTGAGAGGATATCTGGAGAGTTGCTACACACACACACATACACACATACACAAACACAGCATACTGTCAGTGTTCCAGGGAACCTCCAAGCTTCTACAGGATTCCAGAGCTGACACATACAACACATACACAAAGAGCCCAACCCAACTCACAAGGGTTACTGTTGCGGTAATAGGATACAGTAGTATTAGGTATATTTACCATGTATAATTTTGGGATAATAAAAATAGTTGGATTAAATGCCAAGTCTTGTCTTCTGCAACCAATAATAATGTATGTAGACAAATTCCTCACAATCCAACTAATAATTAAAAACCAATGTATAGTCCATTTTAGTAATATAGACCTATTTACATTGCATACTACTCATTCCTAAGTTAAAAAAGAGATTGAATTTTCTGGAAGGCTGCTACTCATTTCTCTTCTTCCAATTAAAATACTCAAATTGCAGTTTCTCAGCTGCTGCAAAGTTATTTTTAAATTCTATGACAATATATATCATCAAGTCTACTCTAGATGACTTGAGAGTAGCTGAAGCTATTCTGTACCTCGCCCACCAGCCTAGGAATTCCCAAACTTTATAAAGTAAGATAATGAAAGAAAAGCTCAGATACTGGAACTTGTCCTAAGGATAGCAGAAGTAGAAAGAGTGGAAATGACTAGATAGGTCTCCCATTTTATTAGCTCTTGGAAAAAGTTGCCATAGACAACAATTGGTCTGCAATGGGACCTATAAAAAAAGAGAGGGAGGAGTATCAATCTTTATTAGGTCCAAATTTTGAAGAGTTTAAAAGCTAGGTTCATATATTTCACTAAGCCTAGTTTGCTTAACCACTATATGATGAAAAAAAACATAATTGACTTGGTTAAAAGTAGCTATTTTTCCTCCCTGATATCATGTGACTGATTAGTATTACATGGACTTAGGTGTGAAGGAGGAGTAGGTATTGCTCTCTCTCATATTGGTCCCTGGAAGTTCAACATGGCACCTTATGGCAATGAACTCTCTGAGGATCTGAAAAAATAAATTGTTGGTCCACATAAAGATGGCCTAGGCTATAAGGAGATTGCCAAGACCCTGGAACTGAGCTGCAGCACATTGGCCAACATGTTCCATTCAGAATAGGCCTCGCTATGGTCGACAAAAGAAGTTGACTGATTGTGTTCAGCATCATATCCAGAGGTTAACTTTGGGAAATAGATGGATGAGTGCTGCCAGCATTGATGCAGAGATTGAAGGGTTGGGTCAGCCTGTCAATGTTCAGATCATATGCCGCACACTGCATCAAATTGATTTGCAAGGCTGTTGTCCCATAAGGAAATGTGATGACCCGGCATGTGGCACAAAGGCAGCACAGTCATATAAAAAGAGTCCCTTTAATCCCCCAACTTTGCCCCCAATGTCCAGGTTACCTCCGGCTGGTGAAAAAAACCTCCCAAGAACAATCTAAGTGGAGGAAATTCAGTCCGAAAACAAAGTACATACAAACTATAAATAAAAATCCACACAAACCATGGTAATTAACTTCACAGGGCAGGATAAGGAATTGCAGACTTAAAAGGCCAGCAAAACACACACACTTGGGAAGACACCAGGAACCCAGATAAGCCTCGACAATAACAGATAACTCACAATTTGCTTCCAACATGTTGCTGTGCACAATCTACCTTTTTAAACACTATGTCCACAGCTGCAGCTAATGAAGGGAATCAGGGTCCTTTCCTCCCCCATAAGCCACGCAACCCATGTTGTTCCTTTCTCCGTTTCTTCCTGCGTACCCTAGGATGAAGAGGGGGTGGGCCTCTGAATTCCCTCTGCCTTGTTCTACCTCTGCCCAGCCGGCCTTTGCCCTTCCCTAGTTTCTTCCACAGCCAATGGAGCCACACTCCCATTCCCTGTCAGCTGCTCAGCCTCCCCCTCGGAATCAGATTCTGACGGGCATGACAGGAAGCCTCTTCTAAAGATGATGCACAAGAAAGCCCTCAAACTGTTTGTTGCAGACAAGCAGACTGGAACCATGTACTATGGTCTGATGAGACCAAGATAAACTTATTTGGTTCAGATGGTGTCAAACGTGTGTGGCAAGTGGGTAAGGAGAAAAAAGACAAGTGTGTCTTGCCTATAGTTAAGCATGGTGGTGGGGATGTCATGGTCTGGGGCTGCATGAGTGCTGCCAGCACTGGAGAGCTACAGTTTATTGAGGGAACCATGAATGCTAACATGTACTATGACATACTGAAGCTGAGCTCCCTTTGGAGACTGGGCCGTATTCCAACATGATAATGATCCCAAACACACACATACCCAAACGACCCCACCTTGGTAAAGAAGCTGAGGGTAAAGGTGATGGATTGGCCAAGCATATTTCCAGACCTATAACTTATTGAGCATCTGTGGGGCATCCTGAAATGGAAGGTGGATGTGCTCAAAGTCTCTTAACATCCACCAGCTCCATGATGTCATCATGGAGGAGTGGAAGAGGACTCCAGTGGTAACCTGTGAAGTTCTGATGAATTCTATGCCCAAGAGGGTTAAGGTAGTGCTGGAAAATAATGATGGCCACACAAAATATTGACACTTTTGGCCCAATTTGAACCTTATCACTTAGGGGTGTACTCATTTTTGTTGCCAGCAGTTTAGAGATTAATGGCTGTGTGTTGTGTTATTTTGAGGGGACAGCACATTTGCACTTATACAAGCTGTATACTCACAACTTTACATTGAAGCCAAGTGTCATTTCTTAAGTGTTGTCACATGAAGATATAATTAAATATTTACAAATATATGAGAGGGTGTACTCACTTCTGTGGTACACTGTGTATAGAATGGTTTTTTTTAATGCAAGTCTTTTTTTACTTTAAAGAATTAGAGTTTCATGATAGTCAGCAAAGTCACAAAGCTTTTACAATGTGTTTAACACAATATATTATTTGTAATAGCTAAAATAATAAAAATAAAATACCACAGGAAGGATTTTGAAAACCTCCTCCTAAATGCATTGTTTCCTTGAATAGCTGCCTGAATTCAGATACTACCTGAAATAAACTGCACAACTCTAAGGAACAAATAAAAGTATAGCTTCATAGTTAATAGCCTAAGTGAGTCTATTAAATCGTTTGGGAGAAAAGAGTATATCTTTAACAGCTAAGTGTCCCTTTGTGTTTTTCTAGCCCACATAGTTTTATCTGAGTAACCTGGCTGCACTGTACATGTTCTAAATAAAATAAAAGTATATTTTAGCCAATCTTCATATAAGATTTTAATAGGAGTTACAGCTTTTAAAAACATTGCACATTTATAGACACAACTGAATTGTTACTAATTTATGGAATTTGACCATAAAATGTCAAAGCTTGGGAGCATTTTAGTTTTTGGACCCTGGAAGGAAAACTAAAGACCGTAGTAGTGAAATAATATTGTTGGCAGCCCTTTTTGAGATCATCTTTTACCTTGAGGCTTCTTTGAAAGGATTTGAGGAGCTTCTGTTCTAGAAATCTCTCAATCAAAAGCAGTTGTTTTCAAAACAAGGATCCTACTTGGTTCAGTTATTTGAGGAGAAAGACATGCTTTTAAAAATGGACTGTGGTACAGAGAATGTTTGCTTTCTCATATACATAAAGAATCATAATTTGGGAAAACTTTCATAAGCAGATTGGCTTGAAGGCTGAGAGACAATTAAAAGTAATACCACTATAATGGCACATTGTTAGGACACACAGAGAGTATGACATAAAATGAGGCGTTGGATGCTTGAGCATTTACTGTCCATTCAATATGAATATTAAGAATTGAAAGAACATTATTTCTGAAGTGCTCAATCTATTTCAAGCCAACTAGGAAAACCTAACAGCCCTACTCTTTGAAATTTATCTCCAGACTTTGATTTTAGTCTAAAAGAAGGTATATATTAAGCAGAGGTGAAGTAATCAGATAAACTGTACTTAATCAACATAAATTTGGTTTTATTCATTATTGAATAAAACACTGAGCTATCTATTTTAAGTAATGTGGCCCTAAAATGCCACTCAGGCCAAGATTTATCTATGATCTGAAAGAAGTTGTACATGCCTGATTCTTAATCAACAGAGCCTGTAAGTATATTTCCTATAAAAATTCATTTGCAGTTCAAGTCTCTGGTTGTGAATTTAGGCCTATGCTGTAAGCCTGGAGAGATACTTGACTTTGCAAAACATATTATAACCCACAGTTTCCTAACTTTTTTGTCTTTGCGGATCAGCTGGGGAGGGGAAAGGGGATGGTTTCGCATGAACAACAGTCAAATATGCACGCACAGCTCCATTTGTGCGAGTGGCAGAATGTGTACACCTGAGCTTGCTGCTGCTTGTGCAAGTGGGATGCATAACTTCACTTGCCTGCCACTTCTGCGGCCTGATTCCAAAGTGCTCAAGGCGTGGTAGTGGACTACAGCCTTAGGCTTGGGGACTCCTGATCTAACCCCTCTCATTTTAAGAAAAAGTAAGCATTTCCCCATCTTTCATATCTGGAAATGCTGTTGGGAGAAACCTTGAAAAACCTCAGCACTGAGCTTTCTATGATGGCATCACAAAACTCACAATAGTGGTTGCGATTGCAAGATGAATTCCAATCCATTTTGCATGCCTTATGATTCAAAGATCTAGGCGAGTTTGAATATTTTTGATTGTGAATGCCATATTGATTTCCCCACCATCCCATTGCCTTTGCCTCATTAAATGCCATCCTGTTCCCCTACTAAGTCTTTGCCAAAATCTGAACTTCTGTTTTTTTTTTCAATATATATCCTTATTTGTTAAGTATGTTGCAATTTTATCAGCTCCTCTATTTAATTTACACCATTTATTTATGTTGCAATTCTGATACTTGGGAAAGCTGTCTCTACAAAAAAAAACATTTTAGACATACAGAAAGACAGATAGGTCCACCTTTTAGAATATAAAACAGCATTAATTGATTATTTTCAAGGGCACCTTAAAAATTATACTCAGAATTCATTGGCAATTCAAAGTTCTGCATGGATACAGTAGATTTAATACACTAGCCCATATTTGATAATGATATGCTGAAGTAATCTCTTTTTATAATTTATTTCCTGTAAAATAATTTTATAGACAAATTTCACTAGTTCTTTGGAGGCATTTCTTTTCTCCTGAGAGCCGGTCAGATCATCCAGAGAGTGGGAGGTGCTTCAGTCTGCGTTGTTGAAGGCTGAGCTTAATTACTGAGGAACGCTCCGCCCTCCATCACGTGGCTCCTTTGCGTTCCCCAGTTTACGCTCAGCCTTCGTGAGAGTAGGCTGTGTATTTCACCACTCCTTGGCCGATTCAAGAACTCTAATTTCTCATGATCATTGTCTCTGGTTCTCCTTAGCCTCTAAGCGCACTGGGGTAGTGACAAAGCAGGGGAGCGTGTTTTTCTTCGCCCCCGGGGGGCTGTACAGTGGGCAATCCCCCCCCTCAATTCGATCCTCTTCCTGCCGCCTTTCGACGCCGCACTCGTAGCAGCTTTATTTGATCGTGCTGAAATAGTGCAGCTGGTATTCCCCACCACCATAAACCCCGATCGCCCCAGGAAGGGGCAAAAATCACCTGGCTGCCTCTCTCGGCCCCTAGACGTGCCGGAGAGGCTGCTTTTGACCCTGAGCAGCCCGTGAGTAAGGGAGCGTGGGCGGCCGCCATTTTGGGCGCCGCCGCGTGTCGGGCGCCGCTTTTAGAGGCCTCATTGAGCTGTGAAGGGACTAGCTCTAATTATAGGCCTTCCAGCCTGTGAGAGTTTTCAGATATTCAGGGGAATTGGCAAACTTGTTGGCTTTCCGCAGCACGCTCAGGGCAGGAAATAGCAGCCTATCCCTCCCGGTCGTTGCCTGGGAGCTCCAGCTGTCAGAGGCCTCACTCCAGCCTCAGACATTTTATTTGGCATATTGGCAATATTAACAGTAATTTCTGGGGTCACTCCTTCCTGGGAGTTCCAACCAGACCTTGGATTAAATATTTGTAAATAATAATAATAATAGTAGTAATATTTATCAATAGATAGATATCTAAATATATTTAGATATACAATTATATATATATATAGATACGTATTTGCATACATATATATTTTTACATCTTATCAATATTTGTCTATTTCACATTGCCAACACTGGTTGGATTATATACCTTGATTGTACGCTTACGTATAAAGATATTAATAATTATATTATAGTTTATATACATCTAAAATTCCAAAAGGGGGTGCGGGCCAGCGAAAGGACACCCGGCCTTTGTTTTAGGTCGAACCCTTGGCGAGCCAACCGCCTTTACATTTGTATTATAGTCCTTTCCTCAACAATGGCAGATGACAATTCTGCTAAAGGCCCTTCTTTGAAGGCCAAATCTAAATCCTACCACCTGCGCAAACAGGCTAAGGAAGCCCCTAAGGAAACTTCCAAAGCTTCTCAGAGGGATGCTCTAAGACGTCATAGGGCACTGGAGAAAGAATTTGACAGGCGATCTAGAGAGACACAACCGGTATTTCCAGCCCCCCCACCCTCTGCTCCTTCTGCCTCCAGACACCCCCCCTCCTCCAGATTGCTCTTCCCTCTCCAGGCACAGCCCATCCCAGGGACACCAGGTCCCCGGATCAACAACCAGGCGGATGCTGGAAGCAACATTTACGCCCACGGCTGCTGGTCTGTGCCATGACGAGGCCGCCACAGTTGAGATCCCTGCAAACATGCAGGCATGGATGGAACAGGCTATTCGCCAGGGGATTGCAGAGGGCCTGCAACAGATGTCCAGGTCTGGTCCTCCCTCGATGGTGGCCGAACACAATTCACCATCAGTCAGGTCCTCGCCTAGATTGGACCCCATTCTTGGTCAGGTACCTTTACAGGAAGGAAGTCCTCTCCCAGAAAGGGATCTGGAGGAGGCCATGGAGGACCTAGATCGGTTCGGGGAGGAGGAGGAGGAGGAAGAATTGGAATGGGGGTCTACGCACCAAGGAGGACCCCTATTGGAGATAGACCCTATGGAGGGGGACATGTCGAGGACGAGGGCCTCACCCCGGATCAACCCACCTTTGTGGGTCTGTTCAAGCCGCACATGTTTAAATTGCTTCTATTTAAGGCCAGGAACATTTCTGGCCTGTCTGTGCAGTCCTCCTCGGCTCTCCCTTCCCCGGCAGAGGAACAAGAGGATGCCATTTTTGGGCAGCCCATGGTGGAGGCGGAGGTGATCCCGGCCCCGCCCATTTTTTATGACTTAGTCTCAAACCAGTTAGACTCCACAAGGGCCCCCCCTGCCCCATCCAGCCAGGACAGGAGGTTCTTTAACCTCGAGTCGAGCTTCTGCAACCTGCTTAACACTCCCGAGGTAGATGAGCCCATCGTTGGTTTGGCATCCTCGTCCTTCCCCAGTGATCCCCTGGAGGCCCTGAAGCCCGAGGACAAGAGGTCCGAGCTTGCTTTATGTAGGGCTCACCAAGCGGACACCTGGGCCATTAGATCAGGCACGGCCGCTTCCTTCTTCACCAGGTCTTCGATCCGGTGGCTCGGTCAACTGAGGCAGCATGTCCCCCCCTCTAACACAAGGGCTCATCAGGACATAGCAAAATTGACTGCTGCGACAGAATTCTCGGCCGATGCCACATACCACGTGGTTAAGTTCTCTGCCCGAGCAATATCCTCTCATGTTACAGCTCGCCGCCTGCTCTGGCTCAAGCACTGGCAGGCGGACGTAAAAAACAAGGTTAAACTGGCCACCGCCCCCATAAAAGGGAACAAACTATTCGGCACCGTCCTGGAGCCATTGCTATCAGAAACCAGAAGCAAGAAAAAATTTCTTCCCACCCCTCTTCCATAGGTCAGAGTCAAGAGAACCTCAGCCATTTTGGAGAGGTTCCTCATGACCTTTCTACCAGTCTCCTTTCCCGTCCAGGTACCCGAGACCCCCCTCCTTCCGGCCTTTCCAGCCCCAGGATCGAGCCGATCCGGGTGACAGAAGCAGGAGGGGCGGCAGCTACAGGTGCCCCTTCAGGGGTTCAGGAGGCGCAACAGATAGACCCCGTCCACCCCTCCCCATCGGTGGACGCCTCAAGCATTTCGCCGACCGGTGGGACTCCTCCACCTCTGATGCCTGGCTCTGATAGACCATCAGACTGGGCCCCGCGCTTGAATTCCAGCGCGCGCCCCCTGAATTTTTTATGGCATCCCCCCCCCAAGGATCCCACCAAACGCAACCTAATGGATTCAGCTATCCGCCATCTCCTCACCATACAGGCCATACAACCTGTATCACCATCCCAGCGGAGGCAGGGATTTTACTCTCACCTCTTCGTGGTCCCCAAATCCTCAGGGGGATGGAAGGCTATTCTAGACCTGAAACGCCTTAACCGTTACCTGACCTACTGCAGGTTTAAGATGCACACCCTACAATCCATTCTACTAGGCATCAGGCAGGGGGACTGGCTGTCCTCTATAGATCTTTCAGAGGCGTACCTTCACATCCCAATCCGGCCCTCCCATTCCAAATTCCTCAGGTTCTGCTACAACCATCACCACTTCCAATATGTGGCACTTCCCTTTGGATTGGCCTCTGCCCCGAGAACCTTCACTAAGGTCCTCGCGGCCCTAGTGGCCCACCTCAGGGACCTCCCGGTTCGTCTCTACTGTTACCTGGATGACATCCTCATCCTGTCTCACTCCAGACCCCAAGCAGAAAGGGATATCAGCGTTACTCTTTCTGCCCTCCAAGATCATGGGTTCCTAGTAAACTGGCAGAAGAGCCATCTGTTACCATCTACACGGATTATCCACTTGGGGTCCGTCATTGACTCGGTTCAGGGAAAGGTTTTCCTTTCCTCCGAGAGATTCTATAGCATCCAGGAAACTGGCAAACATATCAGACGATCAAGAAAGGTAACACTTTTAGAATTGTCTAAATTACTCGGTAAAATGGTCTCATATATTTCCATTGTTCCCTGGGCCCGTTTGCACACTAGATCCCTACAATGGTTCCTGCTTCCGTTCCAAAGGACCGGCAGAAGCAATTCAAAGGTCGCAGTCAAGGTGCCTTCAAGGGTCCTCACATCTCTCCTCTGGTGGACCAGTCTCGCCATCAACAAGGGACACTGCTTCAAGGAACCCCAACGCCTCATCCTCACCATAGACTCCAGCCTGTCCGAATGGGGCGCTCACATCCACTCGCTCTCGACACAGGGCAAATGGTCACAGGTAGAACGCACACGCAGTATAAACTGGTTGGAACTTCGCGCCATCCATCTGTACCTGCGCAACTTCCTACCCCACGTACGCGGGCGGCATGTCCTGATACTCACGGACAACGTTACCGCCAAGGCTCACGTCGACCAACAAGGGGGAACCCAGTCCATAAGTTTGATGTGAGAGGCCGAGCACCTCTGCCGTTGGGCGGAGCACAATCTCTCCCTCAAAGCCGAGCACATCTGAGGGGTCTCAAACACCCAAGCAGATTGGCTGAGCAGGGCCACAGTGGACCAGTCCGAGTGGCGCATTCACCCATCACTGTTCAAGGAAGCAACCATGATGTTCGGTCTCCCGTCAGTAGACCTCTTCGTGTCCCCGCTCAACACCCAACTCCCCAGTTTTTTCTCGAGGTATCCCTCCCACAGGGCCGAGAATCACAACACCCTCCATTGCCACTGGCCCACAGGGCTTCTATATGCATTCCCTCCATTGGCCCTCGTCCCTAGAGTCATCCCAAAGCTCATCTCCGAGAAAGCAGAGCTGATTTTAGTGGCACCCTACTGGCCCAGGCGCCCATGATTTGCGGACCTCCGCAACCTATCGGTGGCCCCCCCTTGGAAAATTCCCCCACACAGGATATTCCTTTCCCAGGGGCCCCTCCAACACCCAGACCCTCAGTGGCTCAAGTTAGCCATTTGGAGGTTGAGCGGGAACGTCTAAGGAAGGAGCATTTCTTTGACCATTTTAGCTGCAAGGCGGCCCTCAACAACCCGAATATACAATGCCACTTGGAATAGTTTCTGCAAGTGGTGCCATAATTTCCAGATCAACCCTCTTTCACCCTCCATTGCTCAAGTTTTGGAATTCCTCCAAGAAGGTCTGAGGAAGGGACTTTCTCCGAACACCCTGAGGCATCAGGTAGCAGCCCTCTCAACTGTGATTATTTGTGACAATCTGGGTACCCTCTCCTTCCACCCTCACATTAGGGTGTTCCTTAGGGGAGCAACTAACTTGTGTCCCCCAACCGTACACAGATACCCTACCTGGGACCTCAACAAGGTCCTGGTGTCCCTTACTAAACATCCCTTTGAGCCTCTCAGGGAATGCTCACTCTAGTTCCTAACTTTCAAAGTCGTCTTCCTGATGGCCATTACTTTGGCTCACCGAATATTGGAGATAGCCGCCTTGTCGGTGAGGAAGGACCTTTGCATCTTCCATGCCGACCGGATGGTTCTTCAGCCGGACCCTACCTTCTTGCCTAAGGTCAATTCAGCCTTCCACAGGAACTCACACTTCCGAACTTCTGCCCCAATCCCTCACGGGAAAGGGAGCAGCTTTGGCACACTCTGGATGTAAGACGGGCCCTCCACATTTACATTAAATGTACCCAGCCCTTTAGGAAGTCCGAATCCCTATTCCTTTCCTTTCAACCTAAATCCTTAGGCCACAAAGTGTCCCTGGCAACCATCGGCCGCTGGATTAGAGCTACTATTTCCAAGACTTACTTGTCCCAGGCTCTGCCGGGGCCCAGCGGAATAATGGCACACTCCACCAGAAGTGCAGCCACCTCGGCAGCTTGGGCCACCCAGGCTCCAATTGCTGATATTTGTCAGGCGACCACCTGGGTCTCCCCATCTCCCTTCATTAGGCATTATAAGATCGACATATTTGTCTCGGCGGAGGCTTCGTTTGGTAGACGAGTTCTCCAGCGAGTCCTCAAGGAACCGCAGGGACTTCAGAACCAGACGGAGTTCCTCCCATAGGACAGCCAAGGTTTGGCATGTCCCACTCTCTGGATGATCCGACCGGCTCAGGAGAATGGGCGTTGGTCCTTACCTGACACGCCATTTCTCTGGAGCCGGGAGGATCATCCAGCCCCACCCTTTTAGTTCACCGTCTGGTGGGGTCTTGTTTCGGCCAATGAACCGCTTAGCATAGTAAGATGAGAGCACGATCTTCTCTTCACTCTCGACTTCACGTAAACTGGGGAACGCAAGGGAGCCACGTGATGGAGGGCGGAGCGTTCCTCAGTAATTAAGCTCAGCCTTCAACAACGCAGACTGAAGCACCTCCCACTCTCTGCATGATCCTCCTGGCTCCAGAGAAATGGCGTGTCAGGTAAGGACCAACGCCCATTTTCAACTTTCAAAGTCTAACTTCCTTTCCACCCCACTCTTTGTATTACAAGTATTCTTTGCAAAATTGCACAATATTTTCTAATAGCTTTTTGCTGACCGTTATTATATAATTCTGGGTCTGTTATTGATAAAAATAATTGAGGTAGTCAGTGTACTGCACTGTTCGTGATTAACTGTGAGAATTAAAACTGCAATAGAAAGGTGAATTTAAAATGATTACTTTTTTATTGCTAGATTTCAATGCCAGGTAGGTTAATTGCAAAGTAATTCCAATTTTGTAGCTTTGAGACGTGCTAAATTTGATAGGAAGGTTTTCAAGTTCATGAAATGACAACAAATATCTTAGCCTCAAATTCATTGCACTCATACTTCCTTGAAATTAGGTATCAATGGGAGACACCTATTATTTTCATATAGCATTTCACAATTTGCCATGAGCTTGAGTTGATTGTTCTTTGTGGGATATGTTCTTAACTCAACCATTAATAGTTTAATTGTTGTATATCTGTGAACCACTTAGAATTCTTGAGGAATGTAAAAGGATATAAATGCAATAAATAAGGAAATGGCAGCAATACAGTTTATGCAAGGGGAAATATTCATAAGAGCTGTTTCTCCCAATGCAGTCTGCATATTTAACCCTACTCTGTGCATTTAGCATATCAATCAAAATATACAGATAGAATCCATAGATGAATATACTTAAGCTTTATATCAAAGTTTCTTCATATACCTTTTTATATTTTTTTCCCCTGATTCCCTTTGAAATGTATAAACCTCATAGATAACAGATCATCAGAGTTGGAAGGGACCATGTAGGTCATCTAGTCCAACCCCCCGCCCAAGCGGGAGACCCAACACCATTTCTGACAGATGGCAATCCAATTTCTTCTTGTAAGTCTCAAGTGATGGTGCTCCCACAACTTTCAAGGGCAAGGTGTTCCATTCATTGATTGTTCTCACTGCCAGAAAGTTTCTCCTTATTTCCAGGTTAAATCTCTCCTTGTTCAGTTTCCATCCATTATTCCTTGTGTGGCCTACAGGTGCTTTAGAAAATAGCTTGACCCCTTCCTCTCTGTGACAGCCCCTCAAATATTGGAAGACTGCTATCATCTCTCCCCTAGCCCTTCTCTTTACTAAACTAGTCAAGCCCAGTTCCTGCAACCATTCATTGTATGTTTTAACCTTCAGTCCCCTAATCATCCTGGTTGCTCTTCTTTGTACTGTTTCTAGAGTCTCAACATCTTTTTTGTAATGTGAACAAAACTGGATGCAATACTCAAGGTGTGGTCTTACTAAGGCTTTATAGAGTAGTATTAGTACCTCCCTTGATCTTGATTGTATCCCTCTGTTAATACAACTTAGGATTGCATTAGCTTTTCTGGCTGCTGCTGCACACTGCTGGCTCATATTTAGCTGGTTGTGCACTAAGACTCCAAGATCTCTCTCACAGTTATTGTTATTGAGCCTGGTTTCACCCAGTCTATATGTGTACCTCTGGTTTTTATTGCCTAAGTGTAGGACTTTAGTTTTCTCTACATTGCATTTCAGTGTTCTAGTCTGTCAAGATCCATGTGGATCTTGAGCCTATCTTCTTGGGTGTTAGCTATTCCTGCCAGCTTAGCATAATCTGCAAATTTGGTAAGTTCCCCTTCTATTCCCTCATCTTAAGTCATTAATGAAGATATTGAAGAGTACAGGGCCTAAGACGGAACCTTGTGGCACTCCACTGCTTACTTTCCTCCATGTAGACTTAGACCCATTAAGGACTACTCATTGAGTATGGTTTGTTAGCCAGTTGCGAGTCCATCTAGTGGTGGTGCTATCTATTCCACTTTTTTCTAGCTCATAGGAAGTAGGTTATGGTCTACTTTGTCAAATGCCTTGCTGAAATCTAAATATATTATGTCTACAGTATTTTGCTGGTCTACTAATTTAGTCACTGTGTTGAAGAATGAAATAAGATTGGTTTGGCATGATGTGTTTTTAACAAACCCGTGCTGACTGCTAGTTATTACTTTACTTGTTTCTAGATGTTGGCAGATCTGTTTTTTTATTATCTTTCCCAGTATCTTCCCAGGTATTGATGTTAGGCTGATTGGTCTATAATTTCCTGGGTCTGTTTTTTTTTTCCCTTTTTTTGAAGATAGGAACCACACCAACTCTTTTCCAATCCTCTGGTAGTTTTCCAATGCTCCAGGATTTTTGAAAGATATGGTGCTGTGGTTCTGAGATGACCTCTGCCAGCTCCTTTAAAATAGTATCTTTGACATAAACAGTTCATTAATATAAGGGCTATCCATGTAGCAATAGAATGATAGGATGAAATAAATGGTATGATAGGATGGATACAATGGATAGGTTGTATGGAATAGGATTGGGGGGGGGGTAACGGGATAGTTAGAAATAGTACTTTAATACGTAGAAAGCAGTTTGTCTATTCATGTGATAAGAACCTGGATGTGTAGAACTGGGAATTGTTTATTTAATTATTCATTAAGTTTTTATTAAGTTTTTTTGTTACATTTGTATTTATTAAATTTTTATTTTATGGGAATGTTCCTACTTCCATTCACGCTTGGCTTGTAATACACAGAATAGATATTCTTGTTCTTTCTTTCAACTTAAAAAGAGGTTTTCCCTGCATTTTTCTTACTCAGTTGCATGTAGATTATTCCAGGCCTTTTGCTTCTTATATCTTCAAGCTGGGTGAGGAATTCTGGGAGTTGAAGTCCACAAGTCTTAAAGTTGCCAAGTTTGGAGACCTTTGGCCTAACACATAGATTTCTGTTTATTAAACAATAACAGTTTAGTTTTGTTAGTCTGCATCCTAAAATGGTTAAACATCTGCTTCTATCTTCAAAAAAGAAAAAGGAAGTTTATTTGATTTTTCCATCAATGCTGATACTACTCATTCTTATTGACTTGAAGTTGGACAAAGGATATCCTGTTTTCTCTTACATTAGGTGTATATATTTCTAGCAATAATTTGTGAAGGACAATAGCATTGAATAGCTCAACTTCCTATCAAATACTTGAAACCAGTCCGGAAGGCTTTTTTTTATTTTCTTTCCAGATAGATTTTTAAAAATTGTTTTGTAAAACTTCAATTAACAGCCGCGTTCCAGATTATTATTCTTTCTGTATTAAGTTTGATATGAGGGATCAGAACAGTTTATCCTTCTCAGACTAGAGAGATACAAATGTTACATTATGCAGGTACAGAGTTTTATATTTAGGGAAAAAAATTTATTCTGTTCGTACATTGATATGATCGCATCTCAAATAAGATACAAAACCAACATTGTTTTCCTATCAGATTTTGTCATGCAGTGTTCTGAAAAATACATTGATATACAAGATTCATTATATTATGGGAATCTGCAGACAAAAAGGTGCATCTGTGTATAAAAATAAGTTATAAGATATTTTACAGTAGGAAATAATTACTTGCAAATATAAAAAAATAAGTTTATATAAACTTTTTATGATAGATACATAGATAGATAGATTTAGCAATCAGATAGCATTGGAAAAGAGAAACTGTACAATGTCAGGGTTGACTAAATCTTCCAGTCTTTTCATGCCTTGCCCTCCTGCAGATCAATCCCTTTGTAGAAGTCTAAACCCAGAGGATTTTTTTTAATGTAGTCTTCGAGTTGTACTTAGGTTGTACTTTTATGATTACAGTGCAAATATTGAAATGTTGATCAAATAGATGGATCAGAAATGAAGAAAAACTTAAATGTCTTTCTTTCCTCATTTAACGGCTTCAAATACAGGTGAAAAGATGGGATGTGGATTGACTGGATGATAAATTACTTTTAGACCTGAATTTGCCTTAAAAATCAAATCTAAACCCAATATGGTTAAGATTTAGATTCAAATACATACTGAAAATCATGGCTAGTATACAAAAACTTCTCATTTTTCAAGAAGAACTGGCCAATTTGTTGTGTAAGATTCAGTATCTGTCTGGCGTATAGATTCAGAACTTGGTTTGGTTAACCAGCAGAACAAATGGGATTCTTATAATGGCTTTTTTGGAAGAACATGTGCTAGTTTTTGATGGTAGACAAGATTAAAAGGCAATCAGAAGAAAGAAATGTTATTTAAAACATTTATATTAAATGTTATTTAAACATCTGTACTTCTGCTGCTTGTAAGGAATTCTACAAGAGTTAAAAAGACAATAGGCATGATATAATAAAAAAAACAACTACATCTAAAGGTCTGACATAAGAATTTGCTTATTCATTGGTGTTTTTAAAAGTTAATTTATTTTAAGTGTATTGTTTCTCCTTTCTGCTGTTCTGCTAATTATGATAACATCAGGGATGAGAATGCACAAATATCAGCATTGCAATTTGTAGGTTTACTTCTGCGTATCTTTAGAAATTAAAGGAATAGTAGCCAATAAATTTGCAGTACATATCAACACAGCTTACAGAATAACAAATACAGTGCCATGTACAAGGACCATAGTTTCAACACCAAGTGTAAAGTGGCAATAGATTTCGCCATATTTTTCCATACATTTTGGAAATTTCAT
This sequence comes from Hydrophis major, assembly GCA_033807585.1. NCBI lineage: Eukaryota > Metazoa > Chordata > Lepidosauria > Squamata > Elapidae > Hydrophis > Hydrophis major. Next base: position 323,206,571 of record CM066329.1, read on the forward strand.
ATTGGCCTTTACAAAACTAATGTTGGTTGCTAAATAAATCATCTTCAAACCCTTTATTTCCTCAAGGTATAGAGTCTTTTGCCACTAATTTTGTTGGGAATCAGGCTGTGAAGCTGATTAATAAGAGTGGTAATGCTTTTTGCATCCTTAGGGAGGTCTACAGTTTACATTTTGGTTTTGGTTATTAGTGATCTCAAAAGTTTGTTCTCTAAATTACAAAATAAGGAGCATTTCAAAAAGGTTTTCTATCTTATGGATAGGTGAACGACAACAGAATTTTCTAAGAAAAGAACAGATAAAAATGGAAAATTCAGATATCAGAATCTACAGTTTCTAAACAGAACTTTTATGATGACCACATGCATGCTCACAATTACTGCCTTAGTCAGTTAGTACAAAATCTTGTTAACCCACACAACCAATCCAAATCTTGCCAACTCACATAATTTGGAAGTTCTTGATTCAAGGCTAACTGGAGAAATTGAAATGGTAGCAAGGATTTTTTTTAAAAAAAGTACTGTCTTGTAATTTAGGCTTATATGTCAGTGTCAAAAGAAATATTCTGCTATTTTTGCTATAGTGAAATCTAGATTAATTTTCTACAATGTATACTGTATGAAACTTTTCAACTGTAGATAGGACCATTAGGTAAGTAGACCATCAACCATTAGAAATAATTTATTTTGTAAACCCTAATGAAGAGAATAGCAATGCATCATTATCTGCCTTCCCACAGTGAGTATAGTTACTATATTTTCGTACTTCCATGAAAATAATAACATATCTACCTATCGTGGAAAGTAAGTTTTTATATGAGCTTATGTACCCAAATAAAATTTAGTGGAATAAAAAAAGTTTTTCTGTATAAGCTTCAATTTATCAGTGACCTTGATGAAACTATTGACATATATTGCTTTGGATGAGTAGGGTTTGAAAGTAATTGAAAATAGAAATAGGAAAGCATTGATTGTGTTTCTCTGAAAATACAACCTATCCCAAAAACAAGCCCTGGCCCAATTTTCATGTTTGCTCCTAAAATAAGCCCTAGCCCAAAAAATAAGCCCTAATTAAAGCCCCGCCCACCATCAAATTGTACGTGGTAAGGAGAGATGCAGGTATAAAAATCAAACTAAGGTAGAGTTGCCCCACGTGCCCTGCATCCGTTTAGGACAGCCGCAGCCTGGCTTCCCAGGAAGAGCGAGGAGAAGAAAGAGGGAAAGTGGGACCACTCCAGCCAGCTAGGCACCAAAGCATTGCTATGACAGAGAGAGCAAGAGAGCAATCCAATCCAACCTCTGTGTGTGTGGGGGGGAGAGAGAGACAGAGAGAGACAGAGAGAGATCCGATCTAGCCTTGAAGAGTTGTATCACGGCTGGTGGCATCTCTCTCTGTATCTCTGTCTCTCTCTCCTCCTTCTCAGACACATACACAGAGTTTTGATCGGATTGCTTTCTCTAACCTCATCTCATGGCAGCACCAGCCATGCTCTCACATCAGCCTGCAGCTGATCTGAGGCATGCCGGCTGATGCCTCTTTTTGGGTGCCTGCCTCCCTCTACCTCTATATATATTTGGGGCTCAAAAGAAAATAAGACCGGGTCTTATTTTCAGGAAACATGGTAGCTGAACCTACTAGTCTGAACGTACTAGTAATGACAAATAAGAGACTCAACATAAAGGCACAAGTAGGAATCATAAAGGCATAAGTAGGAATCATAAATGTATTTAGATGTTTCTCTACTCTTCTGGAGAAGAAACTATGGTACTTACTGCCTATACAATTCCACAGCTTGATCTACAGCTGAAATGAAATGCTTGTAGCCCCGTAAAACAGTTGAAGACAGTTCCCTGATCATTCACATCGTTCACTTTTCCTTGGAAACTGCTGATATAAAGGATTTCAGCATTATACAAAGCTTTGCAAATATTACTCCAGCTGCTCTGCCCATTGCCAATTCCTCTGCTTAAGTGCTTTGCTCTCACAGGAATGAATATCTCCTTTGATTGTTTAGAGGATTACTTACTATTTTAATGTACTGCAGGTCTCTTTTGGCAAATGCGTGAAGGCCCTGATGAGAAATGTGATAGTAAAATCAATATGTTTATTTCTGATGATTTAACCTGATTAAAATCTAAGTATGTGTAATAGATATTTGAAATGATAGGTTTTATTACACTGATTAAAGAAAAATGGGTCAGGATTTAGTGACATGATAAATTAAAATTCAGTATATCAGTCTATAAAGTATGACTGGTGAGACTACTGCTTTACAATTATATTGGGGGAAAAAAAAATCCATTGCTCCACAATTATATTGAAGACATTCATTTTTCCATGTCACATCCTGGGTGTAACCAGAATTCTAAATATTCACAGGCCTTCCATTGTTACATTCTGTAATCTCCAGTGGAAAGACCTAAATTTAGTCTGTTTCAAACACTAAAATTCCCCGCAAAACATACTTGTGTTCCTATACACAGTGGTGCAGAATCGACATAACAAAATTATAGCATCACATACCAAACTCTGCCCTTTTGTACTTGTCTCATGACATTGCATGGAAGTATGTAAGAGAGTGATGTTGCATTATGATGCAGATTTTGTTAGTTGTGGTTTCTTGTAAACCCTATGTATGATCTTGTCATTGTTCTGTAATTTGTAATTCAGTTACTAAAGCAAGCTTTCAGATTACATATTAGTGTGAATGAAACTGAGCTCTTATAATACTGTTTCCTAGATCCCATAATATAATAAATTATTATGCCTGCATGTCTTATTGTGCATATATTAACAATTACAGCAGGATTAATAACCAACAATTGCAATGTGTTTCACATGATTGAAATGTTAATTTTATTTGTTGTGCATGAATGATAAATTCACAAGAGTCCCAATTAACAAGCAGTATGCATTATTTAAAACTACATTTCTCATTTTTCTTAAATATATAGTCATGAAAGAAAAAAAATAATGTAACTATGCTGCATGATAAAATTAGGGCCCCCTTACTCATATAGAAAAAATAGATGATACAACTTACTGTTTCTTCCACTTCTGAACTATAAAAAGTTGGAATCCTATGTAACACAGTGCCAGTCTAAAACTCTCTGAATTATAACCTAGTTTTCTAAATGCGAAGAGATCAATTAGTTCTATACTTATCACTACATTTAAATATTAAAATGATGCATCTGTGGGATATTTTGCCCATATGTCTTTTTGCTCTCATTGTTTGTTACCTTATTTGTTGGAGGATCTAAGATTTTTACATGGATCTCCTAAAATGAAGGTGCCCATCTTGTTGTCTTCATAATACATTCATTGATATTACATTGGGATAGCTTTATTGTGTATATACGCAAATCCCGTGCGTGCGCAAGACACTTCAAGCCATTGGTGTTTTCCCAAGTGTTTTCAGCAATTAGCTTGAAAGAAGTGTGGATTTGTATTTGTGCACTAATACTCAACATCATCGTAATTCACACAGTGCATACTTCCAAAGAATATAGTATCACCCCAAACTACTAGTTTTACAATTAAACTCTTGTGTAACCCAGTAAATTACAGCACTGGTACCCTGAAGCATGGTACAGCTTATAGCTTTTAATATCAATCATTGTAATTTAAATTAGTAGCTCAAACCAGCTCAGAGGCTTCTGGTACTAAACAGTCATAATTTGGCATCATTTACAGTCTCTGAGCTTAGATGTGCTGTAGGAGAAGCAATATGTATTGATTGAAAAGTAGCAAAAGAACAAAGCCATGTGGATTGCTTTGGTTTACTTTTCAATAATCTGCTTGATAAATAGGACTTTTTTTGTTCACAATACTTAATGATCACATTGTACCTATGAAATATGGACTGTCAGCAGCTTCTTGTTGCCTCAAAACAAAAATAAAAACAAAAGAACAAATCTGAGGTGGATCGTGCCTCAAAATTCTATCATCTTGACAATTATTGGCCTGTAACTTGAAGATGGAATGTTAGAAGTAATCCAAATAGCAGGACAAAAAGTAAAAGTGTTGGGGAAAAGAATAGACCTGCACTTAAGTATAACAAAGAAGTAAGGAGTGATATCTTTGCTCCAATTTTACTAGTAGGATGAGGGATGATATTTTCTCCCTCAATTAATATATAATTCAGCCCTGAATATCTTTCCCTCTGTTAAAAGATATACCTGGGATCAGCTCTCCTTCCACATGTTTAATTATTAGTCTATGCAGTTTCTGACAAATTAGAATAGTTGTTGTCAACATGGGTAAGAAGAAATGTGTTCTCTTGTTTTGGATGATTATAAACAGCAACGTCTCTGCTTCAAAATTTGGTACAGAGATTACAGGGCTAATCTTGTATGGAAGTTAAACAGATGGACGTTGGAAATCACTTTTTATATATTTTTAATTTTGGTTTTTCTATATTTTCTTTATATTCTTTTTTTTTTCTTACTCCTTTTATTCTTTTTTCCATTCTCTTTCTCCAAGTTTAGTTTTTATTAGTTTTTGCTATTATAGCCAACATTTTTAATGAAAATTAAATTTAAAAACTTGATTCAAACTAGCCCTGTGCTTCAGAGTCTACTTCTAAAAGGCATTTTAGAGCATGTGGGAGCAGAAGGGTCTGTAGCACCTTACAACAGGGAAGGGTTATAGAATTTCAGACGCTGAGAATTTCAAAACAGCAGAAACTAACAACAGTTGTCCCACATTTTTTTTTAGAATTTCCTTATTTGTGAATTTAGAAACTGGATTTCTTAAACTACCTCTTATTGACTTATAAAGAAGAGGGAAATGATGTTTGTTTTACTTTACATCTTGATGAGAAAAACCATTTCCACTTGTATTTCTATTCTTCTCAGCTGTTCTAATTTTGATCCTGTTGTAAACTAATAAAACACTTAAATAAAGTTTATCAAAACCTTTAGAAAATAGCAGGGTTCTAGTCCTGCACTTCTGATTGGCCGATAAATAGCGATATCGGATTGGTCCATTCAGGAGAATCTGATTGGCTGTTAACGAGCCACTCTCATTGGTTAAAGGGGTTAACACTCCACGTTTCTTATTGGTTACTAGATCAGCAGCTTGCCTATAAAAGGGCTGCTGCTGCCCTAGGTTTTTGCTCTGTTCAGAATGATAAATAAAGAGTTGAAGTTCACTGTTCACCATCTCGTCTCCGTTCCTTGCGCCCATGTGCAGAACTTAACAGATCCTGTGGCGGGTGCCAGACATAGTTAACAGATGAATGTCCATTGGACATAGAAAAACTAAAGCCAAACTACAATAATACTTTTACAGCGTTAAAGATCAACACAGGCCTAGCAGGTAGAATAAGAAAAAAACAGAAAAAAGCAATATTCATCTTCAAATTATCTTTATTTGTATCATTCTTTTTCAAAAAAAATAATACAGATCTCTTTTAAATTTCACTTACCTAATTCCACAATGTATTTCAGACCGCATACAAATTTGAACCTGTAGCAATTGTTTCTGCTATACATATTAGAATATATCCTGGTATCTGCCATCATATCATGGATTTAAAACAGTGGCAGACACTGTGGTAAAACCCTTGCCTCATGGTGTACTAAATCTGCATTCCTCACTTGTGATACATTCATACAAACAGTTTATCCAGGAGATCTTTCCTAGATGATACCCCAGTGCCATTTTCTTCATAGAAAAATAGATTTTTCAGGTATTATGTCTGAACAGAAAATTCAGGGGACACTAGGTAAATGAGTACCATAGGACACTAGTACCATATTTGAGGGAACTTCTCAAATGCTAAAAATCACTCTCAGCCTTGAAAATGTGAGGTGATCCTTCTGTAGAGGATGCAATAAGAAACTGGGTTTATGCAACTACAGACGCTCTCACCAGGAACAATGAAGTATTAACTCAATTTTACTAATAGGGAAAGGAACTGGCACTTGACCTAATGAAGAATGTATTCACAAATGTCATTCTACCACTCAACAGCTACTATATAGCAGAAGTGCAGCTAGAAATGTCATAATGACAGCATTTCTGGCACAGTATTTTCGAATGCAGTTAATTCAAACATTTAAAACAAAAACATTATACAGTGTATAAAATAATTACACACCATATATTCTTATGTGAATGTCTCAAATATGCACAAAAGATGAATGAACATTTATATTTTATGTGTCTCTTTCAGGGACATGCCACAAGCATTGAAAGCACCACTTTTAAATCTATCTATCAATTATTACTTAATATTGTCCTTTATATAAGATAAACTTTTTGACATGCTGCTAGTCGATAGCAAATAGTTTAGAGAGAAGATTGCATGTGTGATGGGTGATGTAATAGAAAGATAAAGAATTAATTTCGGCCCTCCCTAAATGTCCTGAAATTGGTTTTTACTTTGATCATCAAATAGAAAAGTTACTCAGTAGAGAATTAAAGAATGGGAATATTAAAGAATTATAGAATAAAGAATAAGAATGGGATTCAATGTAGTTGAATAAATTTAAATGTACTTTTAAATTATAGGAAAGGTGATCAAGTAAACAACTTGTTGAGTGAATTTCTGGGCAGTCCAAGTGAGACTTCAAAATATCACAACGGCATGATTACCAATGATAGAGTAAAAAAAAGTAGGGAAGTAGGGAAAGCATGCAGATTATGGTTCTAGAATTCTGGAACCCATACTGCGAAACCTTGGAAAGTACATGTACTGTTTAGAAACCATATAAGTCTGCAGGAGAAGGATGGTTGAAATACTTGTTATGCAAATGCTATTAAATAAGTAGATATACAGGTAGCTCTCAGTTAGCAAGCACTTGTTCAGTGATCATTCATAGTTACAACTGTATTGATTGAGAGGGAAATACAAATAAATGGTTCTCAAAGTTGTTGTCCTCACAGTAGTCATGTGATTGTGATTTGTGCACTTGGCAACTGGTACACACTTAAGACAGCTGCAACACCCTGCAGTCATGATCATCCTTTGTGACCTTCATTGCCAGCTTCCCAGAAGAACATTCAATGGACAAGCTGACAGAGAAGGTCACAAATCACTTCCATAAGTCACCCTCACCAGTTATTTTCCTGAAGACTCCTGCTATAAAGTATGTGATAACTGCATCACTTAGTGATAGTAATTCTGGTCCGAATTACCATCATCAGATAACCAAGCTAGAGTTATTTGTACTTTAAAGCAAAACAGGTGGGGGGTTTTCCTGAAAAAGTTTTTAAAGGCAAATTATTCTGAAATTCTTCTCTTAAATCAATGCCACTAATGATTCGCCCTACTTTTTTATTAAAAGGTATCATAAGCTAAAGAATATAAATGTTATAAATGTTAAGTTTCACCTTCACCTTTTAAAGAAAATAAATTTAAGTTAATAATAAATCCTTGGACTACAGTATATTTTGTTACAACATGTATATCTACTGTTCCAACAAAATGCATTGTTCTACTGGTAAAAGCATTCCTTTAATAAAGATAACAACTACAGTTAATAGAACTGCCTAGCAAGGATAAGTGAGTTTAGCTTTTATACTATCAGAAGCCTTGGATGTTAGCAACTGTTTTTTCATGGAAATAGCAATTTCTTTATTATGTGTATCATTAACATCTGAGTTGGAAGTACAAGTGGGCTAGTTTTGATATGGGAAGTGTTGAACCTTTTGATGCAGACAATCAGTTGGGAGAACAACAATTTGGCTGTAGGGATTGGCAAGACTGGTCTTCATCATTTACTTCAGATGTTCTGAATTTTTGCACATCTTTGCCACTGAAAATAATCAGAGCTTCATTGGCTCCTATTGATTATTGAGAATCTAAGTGAATAAGATTGCTCCATTAATTGCATAAAAAAGTAATCCAGACAATGTACGATTTTCCAGAATCCACTTAATTGTCAAACCCTTTATCTCATCCTTAAATAGCTTGTTGTAATGAGAATATTGAGGGATATTTTGTCAAATGGTTCACTGGTGTTAAACAGCAGTGTCAACAGCATTTCCACAATCTATTAAGGAAGTTACCCAATCAAACACTGAGATACAATTAGGCTAGCAAGTTTTGTTCTTGACAAATCCATGTTGACTTAAGGCAATTACTATTTTGTTTTAAAGATGCTTACAGATGCACAACGTTAAAATTTGAACTAGAATTTTTTTAGATAACCCTGTCAGATTCCATAGTTTGCTGAATTTTTCTTCTTTCCCTTTTTGAAGATAGGATATCATTTTTTTGCTCCAAGTATCTAACATGTCTTCCATTCCTCAAGATAAAAGGGTATGGCTAGTCCATCAGTTGACCACCTTTTGCTTTATTTTGAGCATATTGAACACTTTTTGATACTCCTAGAATCTATTCCAAAACTGAACTTATTTTGAGTTTACATTTTTTCTGTACTTCAGCCCTATTGTTCTGAAGTATTTATCTGTGACCGCTCTCAGTTTTCTTTATGTCTTTTCTTTTCTTTACAAGACTCTTCAGATCTTTACAGAGTTTTTGTGTAGTCACATTGGCTTCTTCACTGCCCTTGGGGTTTGTTTGTTTTTTCATCCTTGTCCACATACCATGCCTAGCAGGATGATTTTAGTCATATGCTCTAACTTTTCTTTGTCAAGGTTGTTCATTGTGTACACAGATGTGAGATGGGAGTCCAGTACTAGTATAATGACTAATGTTAGCAAGATATTGATGAAAGTAACAGAAATCAATAATGTTTCCTCAGGGGAAAGAGTGTTTAGGATTGTCTTTTGCCAAATAAAAGATGGTAAGTATTTCTTTGTACGTATTATCTTCTCCACCTTAACTTTCTAATATTACCATTCTCATATGCTTTTTGGCAAAAAGATTAAATCTTCTCTTACTTTGTAATATTTATTACTAGGGTGATATTATGATGGATCAATTGGAAATAGTTCAATACAACTGCAGAATTTAACAATTTTATTTATTTATGCTGGGAATTTATTATGTACAGAAATCTTCCATATGCCAGGAGTTAATTTAGAAAATTGTACAGCAGAAGTCTCTTAAAAACATATATATAAGATGCAGAAGAATGCAAGGGCACTGTAGTGTGTATCCCATTTATTTCAGTCCTCTTTGATAAATGAAGCCCTTTACTGTCTTCTCAAAAAAGGTGCCTTGCTTCTTAAGGTCCAATTGATGTTGATGATTTAGTTGAATGTCTAACAAGTTTTAGTAGCAGTACTAAATGCAACTAAGAAAAAGGTGCAGAAGGATAATTTATCTTATAGGATTTTTCTCTAAAGTAAAAAAGTGACAATAAATACATTTTATTTTTCAACCTAATATACAGCATCTTGAATTGGGCCTGCATATGAGACAATCCTTTGTATGAAATAATTATTGTTAATACGAGGTCCCTGTGTAAATGACAGCTTTGTTTAATTTGTTGTTTTATTTTAAACCATTCTAGAATTAGTTACTGGACAACATCTATATGCATACTGAAGTTTACTGTTTAATTAGATCTTAAATCACATCTAAATCAAGCACATTCATTCTTTTATATGATTTTTAGCTTTTAATTTGCTTTGTTCTATAAACTAATGATGCTTGTTCCAATTTTTTTAAATCATTAGTTCCAAGATATCCTAGTTTCTATATAAACATAAGCTTTTAAAATAGTAACAGTTGTTAAGAAACTATAGAAGTTATTTCTAAATTGTCATACATAAGAGTGCCATTTGTAAATCTTGATGAGAATGTGCTTTGGTGGATGCTTGTATTTTGACAACAGGAATTCATAGATTTATTTTGTACCATTCAGCACCCAGAGTCTAGTGAAATCATCCCCTAAATAACACATCATCTTACCCTGGCAATAAGCCTAAGTAATCTGTTACAAAACTGCACATTGGAGTTTTGAAAGTTTTAAAGCTTCTGGAAGTTAAACCATGTCCTCAAGAAAAAGCAGCTTCAGTAACTTGGACAGCATCAAAAGAACACTGCCAATTGATTTGCTGTTGGGCTGGCATTTTTTTTTTTTTTAATGGTATAAGGGAACTAAAACACAGGGTTATTTTAGAAGACATTATATGCGGGAGTCTTTGTGGTTAAACTGGGAGAAGATAAAAAGACAATGTTATTTGAAAATTCCAGTTTGGTTATTGACTATTGAAGCATTTTCCTATCCTATAATTTATAAGAAGGAACAAACAGTTAGATATGGGGAACTCTTGGATGAAAAGGGTGAACTTAAAATGATCCAAAACTTAGAGGAACAAGGTATAAGGATGAATTGGTTTTCATATGCGCAAATACATTCAAGGTATGATGAAGATTCTAAAACGGAGGGATTCTATGATAAGCAGACTGATTTAGATAAGATCTTGATGGGTATTGATGAGAAGGTGATTAAAAAATTATATGGTTATTTACTGGGAATGAAATTAGAGGAAGAACAAGTCAAAGAAACTGATTGTTTGGGGGAAGAATTTTGGATATGGGATTGATCTAGAGAAATGGCAGAAATTGTGGTCTCAAAATTATAAAATGACAATGTCAACAGCATATAAAGAAAACTTGTATAAGATGTTTTACAGGTGGCACTTTCCCCCGACAAGAATAGCAAGAATGTTTAAGAACAAATCTGAAAAATACTGGAAATGTCATCAGATACCCGGCTCGTATTACCATATGTGGTGGACTTGTGAGGATGCTAGAAAATATTGGACTATAATTCGCATGTGGTTGGAAAAAATGACAAAGAAACACATAGACTTGAAACCAGAGATCTTCTTATTGGGAATTTTACCTGATATATATGGTAAAGATTTGAAGTACCTGATTGTAAATGTATTAACAGCGGCTAGGATTGTATTTGCTAAAAATTGGAAGAATGAGAAAATACCATTACAGGAAGAAATTATTAAGAAAATATTGGAATGTGCTGAGATGAGTAGATTGACATTTGAAATTAGAGAGCAAGAGGATAAACAATTTTATAAAATTTGGGATCTTTTTTATCAATGGCTAGATGATAAAATACGATAATAGAATATTTAGAATGCTAGACAGTAAGGAATATCTTTATTTTGCTATTATTTTGTTTTTTGACATTATATTTATAAAGGGTTTTTTAGGATTGATTTGATATGATTATATGATTTGTTATAGAGTAAACTGGTTTAAAGTATTGTTAGCTCATAAAGCATGAATGATTAAAAATATAGTCAAAAACTTCTTTTTTTAGTGATATTAGGATATATAAGTTTGGGTTGACAATATGAGTTGTTATGTAACATAATTGTAATTGAGACTACAGAATGAATGCACAAAAATGATGAACCAACTGACACATTGGATGTACATATGAGAGTTGATGTTTTTATGTTTTGTTTGTCTTGTTTGTTTGTAGAAAATTAATAAAATCTTTTTCACAAAAAAAAAAAAAGAAAAAAGAACACTGCCAAAAAGTGTGTATTAAGGAAATTCTAGTCTTTGAAAACTCTTGCACATGTTTTCATGCAGTTGTTTATAATATCACTTTTGGGGTCAAGGATAGGCCATTATTGTGACTTACTATTACTTCAGACCTACTTTGAAAGCAATCCCTACAATTATATTTTCTTACTATATGTGCTTTACAAAGCACAAGAGCAAGTATCTTTGCCTAGAGAGAGTTATTCAAATTATCTATCTATCTATCTATCTATCTATCTATCTATCTATCTATCTATCTATCTACCTTCATAAGCTCACATATAAAAAATTAAAATATCCTTTTAGTAATACTGCAAGGGCCTGGCTGATTAAAGCAAAATTCTTGATTCCTTTCCTGAAAGTAGAAAGAGTGGGTTATGAGCACAGTTCTCAAGGGAATGTATTTCATAGCTTGGAAAGTAGAAGAAAATCCTTTCCCAAACATGATAAATGGTTCTCAGAAAATAAGGCCATTTGCAAGAGAGCCTTTTTTACCAATCTTAATATCTGGACAGGTTCATTATAAGACAGGAGGTCGGTCAAATATCAAGGGCAAAGCAATGTAGAATTTCAAAGAATAAATCTATATATTTATTATATATATAAATCAAATAAAGTCCAGAAAATAATTGGTTATTAATGCAGTTGTTTCCAATAAGGGCACATCCTATATCATGAACCAATTACTAGTATGGCATGCATATGTTTAGTCAAAGTTTCCCCCTGTTAAAAGCATCAGGAAGTATCAGTTTACCCAAACTTAGCATCCCTTTGAATAATGAAGTACACATTTCCAGTTGATGAAGGTAGTTGGAACCTGTGCTTTCACTGGTTTTAGTGATATTGTATAATGGTTGCTTGACAGGCTGAGCATTTCTGTCTTCCAAGATGCATCCTCCAAATTCTTATACAGTCAGTTTATTCAGAACGTTAGAGTTGATCATTACAATATTTATGTTCAAGATAAATCTGTGTTTTCAACGTCTAATAATATGACTCTGGGTAATAAATTGTTCAGGCTGCATATTTCACCTTTTTTTTACCTTTATAATAATTTGATGCATATTTACTGTACTCACTTCAGAAGACTTTATTTCTCTAAATAACTAAGCACAAAATCCATTAATTGGGTTTTAGATTAAGACTTTAAATAAAGCACACTCTTGCTTTTTTATTCACTTGCTACAATATTGGAGATTTCTTAAGAACATTTCTTTATGTTCACATAATCTTTATATAGCAATAACATTTAGATTTATATACCACTTCATAGTGCTTTGCAGCCCTTTCTAAGCAATTGACAGTCTCAGCATATTGCCCCCAACAATTTTGGGTCCTTATTTTACCCACTTCAGAAGGATGGAAGGCTGAGTCAACCTTGAACCTGATGGGATTTGAACTGCCAAATTGTAGGCAGCCTACAGTCAGCAGAAGTAGCTGTAGTACTGCACTCCCACCACTGCGCCACCAAGGCTCATGCATCTAATTACATTCAATGGACATGTACAACAGAAGGCCAGTTACTTTGGGGCACTTAAAAGATTGTAAAACTTTCCAAAAATACATTTTAAAAGCAATCACATTTGCTTCAACTCCAAGAAATCATACAAATTATAAAGCAACAATATTGCTGAACAAAGTACTACATTAAGTGCATGTCTTTCTCCTCAGGGAAATAATCGGGTGGGATTCTCCTGGTTCGGACCGGTTGGCTCCGAACCGGTTCGGTCCGACAAGCATGTGGACCCGCCTTTCCTGTGCTTTTATGTATTTTTTTTAGAGCACAGCTGATTCGCATGGCAGAATGGTTTGCTATGCCTCAGCTGTTTTCTTCAGCTGCAGTTGAAGGTAAGTATTAACTCACTGAATCAGTTGTTATACCAGTTGAATTGCACCCCTGGAAATAATTTTAAAACCAAGTGAGTTTTATGCAGTGACAGATATAAATTACATAATTCAAAATATATGTATGTATGTATGCACATATGTATGTGCATGTGTGCTTTATTTATTTAGCATATGGCAAATACATGGACTTATAATAGTTCAAATGTTAAAGTTCTTGATGGACATTTGGACACAATGTGATGGATATTTTGTTGAGCATCACAGTCACACTGAGGGGTAGAGACAAGACTCATTAAACAATGAGTCCTGGCAGACACCATGTTGGGTACGGATCCTGTTCAAAGTTGATCAATGCTGGTGAGGAAGATCAAAACTTGGCACTTTTTGTGTAGGGTCATCTACGTAACTTCCTGTAACTGGTGTTCAACAGCCCATTTGGCTTTCCACTGTGTGTTGATGTCAAAGTTGTTAGACAGATGTTGAGTGAGTTGTAATTTTGTGGCTTCCTGCATTTGTAGAGTTGGTGATGCAATGTGGCTCAGGACGGGGAGCCATTTTGTTTATCCATTGCCATGTGTTTAGAGAGCCAGGAGTTCTACAAAGATGTCTGACTGCCAACTGTTGTTAACTGCCAGTTCTTCAATGTAGTCTGGCTGCCAATTGTTGCAAGTCGTTTGGTTCACACTTCTGTGCTATCCAGGTGCACCTCGAGGAGGTGAACTAGCATCACACCCCATATGTGTAATATAAAATTATATTATACTATTATTGCATTATCAAAAATTGTGACAAAACATAAATTTATCCTTTGGTGATTGATAAATATTTACATCAGCGTCTGCAATTTCCCTACAGTTGTATTTGATTTTATACTGTAAAAATATAGCACCAGATCTATGGATCATTTCTCTTATATTAAAAAATGTATTTTCTCCCTTTCTTCTGAATAAAAATCATAGCAGCCTCTGAAAACTTAATAGAAAATATCTTGATCTTTTGAAATATGGCTACAGGATGTGTTTCCATGTATATGTCTATATTTTCCAATTCCTCATCAAAATGTTTTGGCAACTGATTTGATGTATCACGAAAGATAGCATATTATAAAATTACAAATGTTTTATTGTGGCTTTACTGCCAAAGTAGAAGGGAACATTTTGAAAAATTCAGATTTCAAAATAATTAATAATAGACAGTGCTGTTCATTTTGCTAAAAATGCTAAAAGTGCAGATAGGGTGACTGTTTTTACAGGTTGAATGGTGTTCATGTGGTTTCAAATGCATAAACAAAACTCTCTTGCCACACACACTTCAGTATACATTTAGTAAGAAGTACACAAGGTATTGATGATTTTGTTTGTGGAAATAGTCAAAATCAGAGGTGAATGAAGTTGATTTTTGCTAACTATGTAGATGCTCGTGGTTTGCATATGAAAGGAAAGAAATACTCAAAGTAGAATCTGTGCATTCCAAAGAAATTACAACCAGTAAAAAAAAAATGTCAAAAATTCTTGAATTGGTCCAACCATAGAATAGTTCTAATGCAAGTATCTATGACTCAGTTACTTTTCTAATAATTTTCAGTATTCAATTTCGATTGATCAATTAACAAAATGTCCAGGACTATGTTCAGTTCAGACATATTTTCTAGAAAGAAATGGTGGATGCTAATTAAATTTCTGGATCAGTTTTAAAATTTGTTTTAAGCAAAAACTAGAAGCCAGGCTGTATTGGAGAGTAATGTGTTAATTGCTGATTAAGAACGAAACCAGCCTCTGTAAAGGATATGTCATAAACCACAGGATTCTCTTTGAGATGGTTGAATGTTGCAAAATGAATTTATTAATTTCCAAGAATTACAGAAATTGAAATAGATTTTCAAGTCCTTTCATGTATTATATACCATAGTTGTTTTCTTTTGTTAAATCACAGTTTCAAGAGTTTTCAGAGTTTAAAATGCTTCATTCCTTTTTTCATCTATGAATTATGTGATAAGAGCCAACCCAAATGACTGTATTTCTTCATGTATTTGGATATATACAATAACAGCCAAATAGGAAAATATTAACTCAAAAAACAATATTGCAGATATTATTGCTAGCTCATTATATGTATCATTTAAGTTTTTTTCCCTATACCATGAACCAGTTTTTATTTTGCGTATGGAGATGAGCAACCTTAAGATTGCTTGGGCCTTCCTTAATATATTAGAAAAACATGGAAGGAGCAGAGAGTAGGCTTATGATGCAGATGAGCGGCCCTGAGACTTTTGGTTTCATTTTATTTGGTGTGCTAATACTGTTTTTCTTCATTTCCAAGTATATCAAGCCTATTTTGGAAGTTATGTTAGAATTTTCACATGTATTTTCACAGTTTGCTTCAAAATGGCAGAAAATCATACTACTACTTTCAGAATTAGGACAAGGGTTTACTCTGGGCTCCCCAAAACAGGATGAGGTTCTCATGATTCTAAAGCCAAAGGCTTTTCTTTTCTGTTCCCAATGATTTGGCCAACATTATAACAGTCCAATACACCCACTGAGTAGGGAAAATCTAATTGTATTTGTTCATGAGTGTCAGGTTTTGTCTTTATCAATTTTCCATAGATTGTATTGTATTGATTTTTAATTAAGAGCTGTGGTGGCGTAGTGAATGCAGTACTGCAGGCTCTTCTGCTGACTGTCGGCTGCCAGCAGTTTGGCAGTTCAAATATCACTGGCTCAAGATTGGCGCAGCCTTCCATCCTTCCGAGGTTGGTAAAATGAGGACCCAGATTATTGGGTCCAATATGTTGATTCTATAAACCGCTTAGAGAGAGAGAGTTGTAAAGCACTGTGAAGCAGAATATAAGTCTTAAGTGCTATTGTTATTTCTATTTCAGACTAAAATCAAAAGAAGACATATTAATAAATCAACATTGTGCAGATTTACATAAAATATACTTAGGTTTACATAAAGCTATACCTTAAAAGCATGCAGACAAGATTTAATTATTATAATTGTTTTTGAGTTAAGTGCAAGGGAAGGTTAGAGACATAGAAAAAAGTTGACTTGTTGACTTCTATGTTTAGTTATTTTTTATTTGATGATAATTTAACTCAATCCAAGTTGGCTTGGTGCAGATACAGAAACATTCAAATAAATGAATTGTTTATTTTCCTGATTTTAGTATTTAATGTTTATCATACTGATTTCATGGTCCTGTACCATATCAATGCAATTAAGAATGATAAATTTTCCGTAAACTACCATGGTCTATTTACTATATTGGTTGTGGTATATAAATCAACATGATTTGGAATCTGTACATGGATTGGACGCAGGGGTCTCCAACCTTGGCAACTTTAAGACTTGTGGACTTCAATTCCCAGAATTCCTCAGCCAGTATGCTGAGCTGAGGAATTCTGGGAGTTAAAGTCCACAGGTCTTAAAGTTGCCACGGTTGGGGACCCCTGGATTAGGGTACTCAGATCAGTAAAAATTGACTGTAGGAGTGGGATACTGATCATATATAGTTGCTAAACAGATATTTTCTTACCTTGTCCTTTTTACCACATCTAAAAGAAGAATTGACACAGTATGGTGGAGTTCTGGATAGAAGAGATCAGCAATTTATAATATACATGAATATTACTGTTCATATAAATAATAGTAATCCATAATATTATGGATATATTAGTTCTAACTACAAACTTGTTTTAGAAGTATAGACTGGATAGCAGTTATAAGGATATTTCAGCTTTCGGTTTGGGAGAGACTATCTCTAACAGACCTTTGATAATATATCACCAAATCAGAATGTCTTCTCCAGCTTTAATGAGGAAACAATTCTGTTGAATGTGTATCAATAGAGTAAACCTGAGGCTGGAGCAATATAGACTAAATTAAAATTCCTGCAATTATTTATTGTAAGAAGTGGTCCAGGCAATGAAAATGGAGCTCTGTTCTCATTAGCAATGGTTCACTCATTAAGTGTTGGCACTAGCCTTCCTAAACGAGTTAACTGAAGATAGAAAATTGACGCTCATCCAGACAGCCACTTTAATATGCTTTTTTCCAATCCACATGCCAGCATAAAGTATCCTGGCAAAATTTGCTCTCTCCTGACAGCTGTGCTATAATCTGTCTCAGTAATGAAACTTGTGAGTAGTAGTGTTTTTATATGTTCAGTATGTAACAAGGTAAGAAAAATAATTGGTAAATTTCCTACACATAGGAAAAATAACCATTGGTTGCTGACCTTAACATTGAATGGGGCTGGGGAGAGATGAGTTTTGACCAAGGATGTAATCCATGGATTTAGTCATCTGTCCTAACCTGATCTTCAGAAATAAGTAGGGTCTTTCTGCCTTCCCCCTTTACAAGAAAGTCCCAATTCACCCTGTCATCCAAGCTCTGCAGCCAATTCACAGGGTGGAAAAGAATTTTCCAGACCTGTAGAAGAAGCTGTCCTGTTACTTTTAGGAGACTTCTACCCACCTCAAAAATGATCTGCAAATTGCCTTTCTCTCCTTCTTGTGCTCTTTTGCGTTTCCTTTCATTCTGCTTCTTGTGCTCCTTCCTAATCTTAGTCTCTTGCTTGATTTGTCTTGCTCTTTCTTGCCCTTTTTTTCACTCTCTGTCTCACTATGTCTGAAAACAGCTGATGGGGAGGCTATTTGTAGGCTCCAGCAGATGGTCTCCCCACTCCTGCCATTTTTGTTCATCCTCTCTGCCACTCTATCATGAGCAGAATGGCAATCAAAAGCTGCAATTAAAAAAAAGCCTGCATTACTCTAGTTTCATATGTATAAGCTCTAAATAGCAAACATAGAGTCACTTAAATGAGAAAAGAAAATGTGATTAGGCTCAGAAAGCTCTTCTCCCCTTTTCTCTTTGACAGTGAAATATTTCCCCGGGAATTGTCAGGCTGAAATGTATGGCTTGTATGCAGCGCTTGGAAGAGGCTAATTAGAGGTACAGGTAGACCCACATCCTTTACTTCAGGGATGTCAAACTCGATTTCATTGAGAGCTGCATCAGGGTTGTGTTTGTCCTCAGGGGTTGCCCAGAGTGTGTGGTCAGCTCAGCGTCACTTGTCTACACTCAATTTTCAGCCACAAGGGCTCCCTGCAGCCCTCTGCCAGTGATAACGGAGCTCCCTGAGTGATAACGGAGCTCCCTTCAATGGCAGAGGCACCACTTGGTGTTTCCAGGGCAGCCCCGTGGGCCAAATCTAAGCACCTTGCAGGCCAGATCCATCCCACGGGCCTTGAGTTTGACACCCCTGTTCTACTTCACCACAATGGTTTTTGAAACGTCCAAAATTGTGCTTAGAGCAAGGCTTTTGTTGGATGAAGGTTGAGAACATCATGTTAATGCCATATCAGGTAAAAGCAAAAACAGGCCATGGTTAGTGAGGCATCTACAAGCACTGTTAGGACACATAGATGAGCCCTTGTGATGGGGATTAGCCTTTGTAGAGATAGAAGCTGAATTAAACTTACAATCAGTAAATTTTAGGCTATATTTCCTGTCAGTGCAAGATGGCATTTTTTACATTTTGGATTTTTAAGTGTCTTTGGCTCAGTATGAGAAAGCTGCATCTAGTTCCATAGTTGGTACAACACAAAAGAGGGTTGTTGCTGTTATTCTTTCCTGGTGAAATAAACGTCAGGAAGTTTTGAGCCATAAAAATGACTTCTGTTATACCCTGGTAAGCTGAGACTTTTATACGGCAATTGCTACAGCAAAGAATTCAGCTTCTGCAGCAACCTTTTCCAAAGAAACTTTCCCGTGGGATGTTGAGGCCCAGTTAGAAATCCAAATCCACATATGGCTGACCTTTTTGCATTTTGGTGTGAAATACAACCTTACATTAATTGCTAGGTTTCTGCATATTTTCAGCTCAGTGTGGGGCCAGTATTGGCAAGCTGTCATTTACAACATAATTCTTGCTCGAACAAGAACCGTTTTCTGCCCTTTTCAAGCCAAAGAAAGATCATAGCATCTCTATCACACAAACACACATAGCAGTCAAAAGGACTTCTGCCCAAGCTACACAACCATGGAGCTTGTAAACTGTCAAAGTTGAAAGCAGTTTAATAGATCAATGCATGCAGCAGAATCTTCTGACCATTGGCTATTATCATTGTCATGTATTAATCTGGTTTAAGTTAAAACGATGAAGGATTCGCTAGCTGAATTAACTGCTGCTTTTGAAAGCACTTAGAACTGATCTTTGGAAAAAGAATTAAATGTGATACAGAATTCTTATTTATATAGTTTTATACATTTTATATTGTGCTTCTAACAGCAACAACATTACCATCTTTGTCTTGTTGCACATTAGCAGGCTTGAATTTATATGTGTATGTGTTGATGTGCATTTTCTAAGACAAGTCTTTGCTAAGTGTCAAATAACTGAAGTATGCAGTTATTTTGGATTTATTCTAAGTGTACCAGAAAAAAATCATCCTGTAATATCTCTTAAAAGGTTTGCTGCTAGACAGGATACTTTATCTCACTTAGCAAAGAACAAAATAAGTTTAAAATTAGCAAATGCTTTACATAGTCTTCTAATTTCCATCCATCCCCATCTGTCACTGTTGCTTCAACAGTTGCTTTTTAAAGGATCCAACTCACAATTAATACATTTTTATTGTTGCTATATTGAGAAGGAAGTGTTAACTGAAAATTGGGAAAGGAGTGTGCAATTGAAAAGTAACTAATTCAACTTGAGATGGTCTGATTTCCTACAAAATATATTTCTGTACTCTTAAACCTTCTTGCATCAGCAAAAGCATTTTTCTGAGTTATGGATTTCTCCATCTACATTCAGACTCTAAAAGCAACAGCTGACAGACTCAAATATAAAAAGGGAGTTGAGGTCTGTGCTCATGCTTTGCATAGCTTTCAGTCAGCCTGACTCCAAGAGATTACAAAGATAGTTTGTAGTTTTTCTTGGCAACATTTTTGAAAGTGGAATTACTAGTACCTTCTTCCCAGGGAAGGGGAAGAAAAAAGGGATTGACTGGCCTGCAGTACCCCAGTTGGTTTGGGTGTCTAAAGCAAGATTGGAACTCAGGTTACTCTGCTTCTAGTCTAGTGCCTTAACTGCCAGACCTAACCGACTATCTCTATATCTTTAAGTTTCTTTTAAAACAGCCAGAAGACCGCCACTGCAGCAACTGGGGAAGGGGGAAAACCCAAACCAGGAATAGATCTTTCTCTTTTCTGACCATACTGCTGATATAAATTCTTTCACCAGGTGTTGTTTATCTAAATGGGGAAATATGTGTAATGGTTCAATATCTTTTCCAAAATTGTAGATTGCAAGAGAGACAAGGGCAGGTGTGTATGTAAAAACAGTAGGATCAGGATTAAATTCCTCATCATTAGTGCTCCAGTTCTGATCCAATCTGGGATCCTCACGGCTGCTTTTATTTGGTGTCATATATTGAACTGATGTGAGATAGGAATACAATTAGGCAGCAGTTAAGCACTGTTCATTTGTGAGGGAAAAAACATCTGCATTGGGATGGTGGCCCTTCCAGGAAGACATTGGTGGTCTCATTTCAATGCTCAATTATGGGATGAAATGACTGAACTTTATTTGCAAGATAACATTCATCCTGGGCCAAAACAAGAAACAAGCTCCTAAGTTCTAGTTATTATGAATCTACTTCACCTCCACCCAGGAAAATCTGCAGGATATGGTTAACAAAAAAAGGATCATCACAACAGTAGCACATTAAAAACAAAGACACCCACTGGCGCAGTGCTTAAAGTCCAGTATTGCAGGTAAACTCTGCCCACAACTGGAGTTCGGTCCTCATAAGAATCAAAGTTGACTCTGCCTTCCATCCTTCAGAGGTCAGTAAAATGAGAATTCAGATTATTGGAAGCAATATGCAAATAACACATTGTAAACCGCTCAGAGAGTACTATAAAGTGCTATGGCTGCCATCTTAACTTTTTTTATCATTCCCTAGAAATACTCCGTACCTGAGCCTTATTCTTGTAGTTTGCCTCAGGCTGCATTTCAGCTGTCAATTTCAATAAAAAATATACTTATGTTTCTCAGTGAAAACACAAGATACAGCAATGATTTGTTGAATTGCAAGTCCATAGAGGTGTATAGATGAAGTTGAAAGAAATGCTGCTTCCCTAAGACCACTTAGCATACTTTTGCCAGGGGGCATAGCAATGATGCCATTAATTTGGAGCAATGTGATTTTCTCAGAGTTGCTGTTTCAAACTTTTTTTGCTGGTAGTGGGAAGTATTTTGTGCTGAAAGTGTTTCTTTGTATGAGCAATAAAGTGAGTGGGTCAGAAAACAAATTGTGAACTGGAGATTAAACCATGTTGTTCATATAAATACTTAGAAATCCTGTAGTTAAATATTAATTCAATATACAGACACTTGCTGTTTGGAGAAAATGCTCCAATCCCTGAGATGTGACCTTAATTAAACCTTAGTGAATTCTTATAGGTGATTTGGTTGCCATTTTCCAGGCTGATGTGTGGATTAGATTTTTTACTAAACACCAGGTTTTCTATTTCAACCTTACCACAAAGTATGTGTGTCTGAAATAATATTAAAGGGCAGTCTAATATGTTTATTGTGATACAAAAGGCTTAGAAAAGCATATTTCAAGGAGAAAATAATTTAAGATAAAGTTCTTGTTGAAGTTGAAATAAAGCTTCTTAATAATCAAATGTACTTCTGTTTGTTTTCCAACTTCTACAGTTACTGGCTAACCAACAAAGTTTACATCAAGCGACCCAGCACTGGACTCCTTATGTATACTCTTGCGACGAGGTTCTGTGATGAAATTCACCTTTATGGATTCTGGCCCTTCCCAAAGGATATAAATGGAAAACCAGTCAAATACCATTATTATGATGACTTAAAGTACAGATACTTTTCAAACGCTAGTCCCCATAGGATGCCATTAGAGTTTAAAACACTGAACATGTTACATAATAAAGGAGCACTTAAATTGACCACAGGGAAATGTATACAGCAATAATGCACAAGTCAAATTTCAAGAGAAATACAGGAAATTCAGATTTTATAGAACAGCAGTGGGATCCAAACAGTGGATATATCCCAGTGCACTGTACCAAGCCATCAGAACATAAAGAAGTGCATCAACACTCTATTACCAGCTGTTGTTTTACCTGTTGAAGTGCTAAATCTTGAGTGCAATGGTTCAAGTAAGTGCCACTTTTGCTAAGAACAAATCTTGAATGTATACAATCAGAAGTGTTTACAAGCTTCAACAATGCATTCATCACTTGTGCGCTGATCATTTGCCTCCACACAAAGTCGGGCAATGTCCAAAGGAATACCCAGGCATTGAAACGAAATGAAGTCAAGGTGCACTGGATCATTTCTCAAAGATCAAACAAGACACCTTGGTCAGAGGAATGCCTAACTTTGTATTATAATCTCTTCCTCTTTTGCTTTCCTGTTTTTCATGCATTTATCATAGTGGGTATTGGAACTCTGTAAGGGATGTTAAAAAGACAATAACATGAACATTCTAAGTGAACTTCAAGAAGTGGTCTTATTTTTTTAAAAAACCCTGAAGGTTAAAATCGATGTTGTATCATCTTGTTCAGTTTAACCTTAGAGTCAAAACTAGTTCCATGGGAGGCTTATTGATGCTGTAGTATGCAGAGCCATTCCCCTGTTTTTGCAAGCCACAGAGGATACTTTGTATTAGCATTAACCACTGACAGGAAGATGTGGTGCTGGTAAGAATGATACATAATTAACAATCCTCCTCTTGGACAAAATGGATGGTGGAAAGTCACCTCAGAGAGACTGTTTTAAGCAGTATTTTTTAAAAAAGTATAATTTGAGTACTAGGCCTTAGAATCTCGCAGTTGCTTTATGTGCCTCCCAGGGTTGTTGTATCAGTGAGATGTGCAACATAGAAATTTAATAATAATAAAAAATATGCTTCTGTTGGAGAGATTGATAAATACACGTTCAAATGAAAAACACTCTTCTTGGTTTGTTTTGTTTTACAGAAAAAGCAGTTGTGAGATCCTGATTCAGATAGTTTCATATTGGGGCTCATGAATCTATTCCCAATTATTATTTGCTTCAAACAGCAGCAGCCACAGGAAAGATTTTCAAACAGAGTCTGGCTTATACCCTGAAATCCAAGAGGGAACATGTTCTGGCTGAGAGCTTCATATGGCTTTGACTTCAAACTCATTTTGAAAACATATCTTAAGCATTTTTAAAACACATTCATGATAATAAATCTTATGGTTAAGGTCAGAAGAATCGGGGGAGTAGGGTAAGGTTTTGACAAAGGGTAAGGTTTTGATTGCGTGGCTGCAGCCACAATATTGACATTATTTTTGGATTGTCACCGCTTCCTGCCATGGGCTGTAGTAGAAGACAAGTTAAATGGAGAAGAAATCCATTTAGTTTGGCCCTATGGCATAAATAATCATCCTCAAAGCATTTCATATTTTGAGCAGTTAATAAACCAAGATTGTTTCCTTGTATGGCATATGAAAATACCATGAACAAGCGGGTGCCCTTACATTTGGTACCAAAGATTATGCTGATTTTTGTAATTGATGTATTTATTTACCTTGTATTGACAAAAATGTACATTTAGTGCTATCACTGTTGCTGTACTGCTGAGGAAACTATTTTCAATCATCTCTGTTTCCATTAACTTCGTAGCTAGATTCTGTTTGAATGACAAATTCCTTAACTTGTCTTGGTTCTGTTTTTGAATATTTTATTGAATATTGAATATTTTATAAACAGAGCAAAACTGATTTTTCTCCCTTCTTAATTAGAATGTGCCCATAACTTTCATTAATAAAAATAGGATAATGGAAATAATAAAAAGTACATTAATATTTATTTCAGATTCTGTACTGGCAGTTTTCACCACTATTTTTGGTTTCTTTACAATATATTCACTATAGTGCTGGACAATATCCCTGTTTTTCTGGACCTAATAATATTCTGAAAAATAGTAAATGAAAAACCTAACTGCTAAATTACTTTGCCTTTCTGCTTTTTAGAAGCTTCCTTTTCTTGTACTATTTTGAAGAATTCTATTGTTGCACTTTGCTTTGAAAGGTTTTCTGAAGAATGATTTAACAGAAGCAATAGCATCAAGCAGGGTTATACACAGAATAGCTGCAAACCTTAGTATTTGAAGCACATTTAATGACTGGTGTCAAAATTATTACAGGGTGAACAGAGTACTTATTTCTTTGTTTCCTTATTCATCTCCAATTTCTAAATAAGCAAAAGAAGAAAATGGCTGAAAAGTAAACATGGAGTACTCTTAATTGGATCATGAAATAGAACATATAAGGAAGAATGGGCTGTGGATGCCATTTTCTCACCAATAGAAAAATTTTGAGCTTCAACAACAACCTTCTAGGTCTTAAGTTCTATTCTCACACTTTTCCTTTCTGCTTATCTATTTGTGCCTACATACATACATACATACATACATACATACATACATACCAGATTATCACAGGACTGCTGAACCATCTTTTATGGTTTGACTTCATTTTTGGCTTACAACCTACCTTATTAAAATCAGCTATTCATCTCTTCCATGTACTAACGAATTGCCAATGCATCACTGTCATTTCAGAAGACCATAAGAGAAATTTTGGTGGATCATATTAATATCTTGTCTAATTCAGCATCCTGTTTTTCATAATAACTTCTTTGGAAAGCTCATTGACATTTAGAAAAAGTATTTGATTCCTGCAATATTATTTTAACTGGTAGCTATTTTCTTGCTCTTGTTCTAAAAAAAAAAAAAAGAACAAAATAAATTTGTTGAAGTGACTTGTTTACTCAACCAGCACAAACTTTTATTTTGATAAGGCATTGAAGAGCAAATTATACTCTTTCTTGTTCACTCAGTAAATAAGATTGATCTTACTAACAAAAGAAGTTTAATTTGTATTTGTGGTTATTTATAAGCTCACTTGTTTGCAACACAGTGAGAAAAGAAATACATTAAAATAATTCAACAACAAGAAATGATTGTTGTAGGATTTTTCTTTTTAGTTTATAAAAATGTAAAAGGGTAGATTTGAAAATTGCAGTACTTGCTTTATTAAGAATGATGCATGCATTTCTTAAAATGCAGTTTTTGACAGAATAGATTATACACTTTAAAACTTAGAGGCAATCATCTTAGGGATGTTAATACTAGTGCCTTTATAATCAATTTACTTTATCTTGAATCTTAATACTCACCTATCATTGGTTTGCATTATTCTTTTCTTATATAGACTATTTCAATATGTCCATTATAAAGAAAGGGCTAAAATACTAATTAAAATCCCTTTTATGTTTTTCATCTCAGGGAAATTTAAATTTTCCAAATCAAAATAGAAGAAAGTTACAATTAAAAAAGATTAATATATATTGCTATATTACATTTAAAAAAAACAAAACTGTTTTTCATTATAAGATATTAAAATCCTATTTGTAAAATAAGCCTCATTGAAGACAATAAATACATAAACATGGATAGATTTGGTCTATAAAAAAACAAAACAGAATAAAAGCTTCTAAGTTAAAATAATTGAAAGTGATTGAAACTATCAGAAAGTTTCTTAAGAACACAATACCTTCAAAGCCTTACATTCATTTCATCTGTTTGAAATTATTTACAAATGTTGACATCTCTTCTTTATAGACAGTGTCAACTTGCTCACCTTCCTCTCTTATTTTGTATATGATAAATTCAACTCCTATAACTGCCTGCCTCTTCTTGATTGTCAGATTCTGCAGCTCTTGAGGAAAATCTGCCCGATGTCTTTGTTTTGGATTTTGTTTTTTATATGAATTGAAATTTCTATTCTTTCTTTAAATGCAACTCCTACAGCAAGTTTTTCCTTTATGCAGACCTACATTTTCAATTATTGCTTTTGAGAAAAACCACCACTTTAAATCTAGGGTTGGAGATGCAATGCCTGCAGCCACCATAAAATATGGTGCTTCGCAAGATATCAAATTTTAGACAGGACTCTAAAATTAAAGACTTAAAAACTACTGTAATAAAATAATAAACACAAAGACTCTCAAGCTCATGGGATATTAATATTGTTAAAGGGCAATATCCTGCAATTTCAGTAATTTTTGATTAAGAAAATTTGACTAGAGCTCCGGGAGAAGAAAAGGTAATCAGAAAATATACAGAAAGATTTTGGCCACACATACTAATAATGCATTGAAATAATAGGTGACATCTTTTCAGATCTTTATGAAGAACAAATTGAAGTTTCTCTTCATATTTGCTCTTTTCCATACCATGTTTTACTGCCAAAATTCTGGATATAATGTTTTTCCCATTATTATTGCCCAGCACTATCTCCAACAAATATCCAGGTTTAAAATTTGATCACTTGATGCAAAATCTTAAACTATGAAATTAGAAAGGGAATTTGTTCATTCAAGAATATTTTTTCTATGAATATAAATCATAAATCAGTGTTTATAAATTGGGAGTTATGTTAGGAACTCTCTAGTTTCTGAGATTAGTGATCATGTACAATGAAATCTCATTTAAGTGGACTAATAGGAATTGGGAATTATTAAGTTAGAGATTTCTCAGATCATTATGTAAATTAAAAAGTATATCATTTGTGTCAATTTATGTTTGCATAATGATTACTATTATACAAATGATGTTAATGTGAAAAGTTGCTCCATTCCATATAAAATCTATTTCATCAAGATCCAGTTAATTAAGGTTTTTCTGTTCTTGTTTTTTTTCCCTCCTTTGGAATATTCTCCCTCTTTTATTCTTTTAACTAAAAGGTAAAATCTTTTCAACATTTCTTTTAGTTAGTTGTCTTTCTGATATATCTCTATTTTATATCATCCAGAAAAAAGATTCACAAAATTAAAGACCATTAGTTGAATCTAGATTAAGTCATGCTTACTTGAAATTGATGAATTAAAAGCAATAAAAGGCAGCTTGATTCACAATTTACTGCAAATTTGGTCAACTTACATTTTCCAAACTTATAGGGGGATAAAAATTAATGTGTACTACAGTTTCCATGCATTTTTATGAAGCCGCTTAGACAAAAACATTAAAAATATATGCTAGGGATATAAGGCACTATATAATGCCTATATTGGAAAGGTTTACCATATTGGTACAACAGAAGAAAATACATAAATTGTTTGCAAAAATGCATATATTAAAAAAAGTATGGCTAGTAGAAAATTTTACAAGGAAATGTGTAGTAATTTTTGTACTTTAGAAAATTCAGAAATTGGTACAAGAAATAAAACAAGGTAATAAAAATAAGTAATTTGATACAATTTGATATTTGTTAATTTAAAATAGCCAGATAGAAACTGGAAAATATTTCAGTGTTGATTAAGTTAATTTCTAAACATGTTTTCATTAGTTTCTGAATTTTTTTATCACTAAAACATTGTCCAAAATTCATGCTTTTCCATATCATATATTCCTTGTATATTAAATGCTCTTTTTTGCAAATAATTTCTCCATATGGTACTATATGGGTTTTTGAATAATTTTATTTTGTATGTGTTGCTGAATTGCATATTATTCTGCAAAATTCTCAAAGCACCAGCTACAACACAGATTTATTCTATTTTATGTTTTAACTTAAGAGTATTGAGAAGCTTATATAATTCTACTCAAACACATTTCTCCTTCATTCCTAGCTATAATGAATGAATACATTCCTTTTTTTTTCTAAGCATGTCTTAGTAACCTAGCCAAAGGTACTTATGAGGTGTGCAGTTTAAACTGAAATTATTACATTTTACAAATAGTTTTCAATTTGCAGATAATACACATAGACACTCAAATTCTTGTTAGCGATTCTTAAACTGGGTTCTATGACTTTGTTGCCAGTTGAAATTATCATTGAATTTACCAGATATAGAAGTTCTGTAACTATGTTGGAAACCAACATTAGGTGGTAGTCCAGTGAATGGTCATTTATTAAGAAAAATCAAAATCTGGCAGGGTTTTTTTTGGGGGGGGGAGTCGCATTCTGTACGTAAGTTTATTGCCCTCCCTAAGTCACATCACTCTTACCTTGATGTGAAGTGCCTTAGGGAGTGAGCCCATCTATCCCCATAAAACATTGCGGTAAGTTTGCTCTGAATGGACTTGATCAGCCCCTTTGCTTTAATGGAAAAAATGTCATTTTTGCCAAATAAACTACTCTGGCACTTTGAAGGAAAGGTTCACTGGAACACTAGAATCTTTATTGAAGGAAAGTATCTTCAAAGTATCTTTGAAGATGAAATAATAAGGTACACAGCATTCAGTATACCTTTCAATCTCTCACATATTGAATTCTGTCTACCCCCTCTTTGGTTTTGTGCAAAGGAGGTCAGCCAATGGATAGGAGTTTAAAATACAAAGCATCCAAAAAGTTTGATTGTAACTGAAGGTATGTCTCAAGGCTCCAAATGCCATCCAGAAAGGCACAGGGAAACAAGCATCTGTGTTTCTTCAATGGGAATGAAAGGGTCCATGCCACACTGGAGCTGTGCAATTTTATATGCTTTTTTTCTTCCCTGTCCTTATTTCATCCTATGAAAAAGAGCACTGTTGTCCTAAATCAGCAAAAGCACAATTGTTTTAACTGTATATATTAGAGGAAGGATATTTTCAGAAAATACCTTCTGAAACAGTGCTACTGCTATTAAACTACAGGTTTCATTTGTGTGCACTGTTGAGATGTATTCTGTCAGGATCATCTTGTTTAATGCAGTTTAATATTATTTTGTGTATAGAAGTTGCTGTTTAATTCTTTGTTACTTGTACTTGTAAAATAAAGTCAATTTCTTTCCTTTTCCAGTCCTTTTGTTTGGGCATTTTGTTTCTTCTACACAGCAATGAATACATTAATTTTTCTGGAAGGACAGCATTAGTAGAATTTTTATGTGAAATAGGAAAAAATGTTGTAAAAATAATGTTTTGCAGAGTCTTAAGACAATTGATCCAGTGAAATTCTTACTCAACATGCTCTAATGCAGAATGCATGAAATATTTTGCACATCTCAAATATTTAGATCCAGTCTGATATATTTTATAGAATGTCGTTCATTTATTCATGTCAGTGTGATTAAAAGCCTTTGCTAGGTTTCAATTTTATAGGCGCTGAATGCATTAAGCCTAAATTTTAATACACATGAGAATTCATTGACAAGTAATTTAGCCTCTCCTTTGAACATTTGTTTGGAATACTTTATTCCAATTTTGTAGATAAGGCTTTCAAAACAGAGTGGTTGTTCAGAAAATATATGCTAAATATTGCAGTACAATGCTCAGCATGCATGTAAGACAATTTGTAGCTACAGGAGGAATATAAAGTGATAGAAGAGTGGGGCTGACCAAAGTAGATTGTTTTAAAGGTGCAAAGAAAAGAGAAAAAAAAACAAATGTGTGCAAGGAAGCCCTGGATGAAGAGCTAAGGTGAAGACTGATTATGACAACGAAGGTGAGTTTGTCAGCTGACCTGCTCCCAATTTTAAGGCTGTAAACTTTTCATCTAGTTCAGTAGCTAATTAGTGTCCAAGTACAGTGGCTTTGGAAGAATATGGCCAACTGTTCCACTCCACCTCATTTCTGTATTTTGTTCCTGCTGTACTTTTACAAGCACATGGCTAGCCCCACATGGGATTCATTATAGTAGTCTAAACATAAGTTTGGCAGTGAATTAACATTGGCTGGCTATGTCATTCGAACAATTACAGTTGTTATACAACCAAAGTTGATGAATAATTTGGGCCACTATGGTCCCGTGGGCTCAGTGAAAACCTTAGGAACACCACCAATTGAACTACCAATTCTCTGAAGGAATGCAATCTAGTTTAGAAAAGCAAACTAAATGCCTACAAGTTCTTTTGTTTTTGTCAAGATTTAGTCTCAATTTCCTAGTCTTCAACATTTTACTGAATCCGGACACTGGTTTAGAATATGCACAATCAATTTTGATTCAACACAATAATAAATAGGCTCATTTCACCTGAAAAGGGCTGTAGGGTTGCAGTCTGCAGATGCATTGCCCTCGTTATCTCCACAGGTCTTAATAGTGGCTCTAACCTGTGTTCAGTTGTTTATTCAGTGCCAGCAACACTATAGCCATCGCTTTTCCTATTTCATCTCCCTCAATGTCTTGTAAACCATGGTGAATGCCAGGACCCCCAAAAGAAAAGTGATATGGATGTGATTTGAACCAAGGGTTCAGTTGCCTCAAGGCATGCGAGGTACCATATGGCAGACCTGCAGTGACAACCCCAAAGTCTCTTGAATGATGTGGGATAGGCCCAGGATTGTCATGAAAGCCATGCAATCCTTACAACACCTCAGGATCCATTCATAGGAAAAAGAGATTTAAGTCCTCCAAAACCATTAGTCTAGGGAGCTCCACTGCCAACCCAGAAATGGCATCAAGGAGTTCATGAAAGAGTATTACTATGCTGTGTGGAGACTAGCTAACTTGGGCATCTAACTTGGGTTGATTTCATTGAGGGCCGCATCAGGGTTGTGTTTGATCTCAGAGGACCGGGGGAATGGCCAGGTTGGGTGGGCATGGCCATGGTGGGAATGACACAGGACTTGTGTCAGAGGCACCTGTGGTGGCCAAGTGCAAAGGCAGGACTTCCCTGAGACCCACTCTTATTCTCATAATCTTCCTTTTCTTCTTTTTCCTTCCCTCTTCATTCTCCTTTCTTCTTCCTTCCCCTCTTTCCTTATTTTTTCCCTTGCTCTCTTTCCATCTTTCCTTCTTTTCCTTTTCCTTTCCTCTTTCCCTTTCTCCTTTCCTGTCCCTTCTTGCATGCTCAAATGCAAAAGGAGAAACATTTCTCCTTTTGTTTTTAGTTTGTTTTGATAGCCTTCTGGCAGCAAAAATGGAATAGGATGTCCACATGTATCTCCCTGTGTCCCATTTTCGGTCATGACAGCATCCTGCAGCCCTCTGCCAGTGAAAACAGGGCAGGTGGACCTTTTTTGCTAGCAAAGGGCTACAGGAAGTCATAGCAGCTTAAAATGGGGTGCGAGGGTGATTGTGCCCCCCCCCAGCTCCAGTTTCACTGGCAGAGGCACCATGGGCTGGTTCTTTGCTCTTTCCAGGCCAACCCTGCATACCAGATTTAAGCATGCCTTGAGTTTGACAACCCTGATCTAACTGTTCCCTTGAGCCAAATGTAAGACTTGTGGAACAAGATACCTGAAAGCCTGTGAATGTGCCAAGAACTGCTTGGTAAAAGAATTCTGGAAAAACTGTTCAGCTAAATGTACATAAGTTGTTGAGGAGAATCTTGCTTATTTGAAAATGAATTTTATTCTATGAGAATCACAAAATTGAATCTCTAAGCATTCACAAAACTACAATAAAATGATTCCTGTTATGATAGCAATATTAAAAACCCCAAAATATAATAATTATGTATGGAAGAAGAGTTCAAACTCAGACTTGATCATGTATGACAGGAGTTTCTTTAAAAATGGAGTGCAATCTGTCTAAAGCAAAAAAAAAAAAAATCATTATTGAGCAACATTGCTTGTTTCTGCAGTATCTCCAATTTTTTAAAATTTCTTTTTATTATATATATATATATATTAAAGTTTTTATTGGTTTTTAAAAACAAACATAAACAAACAAAACATAAAAACATCAAGCCATCTTCCATATGTATACATACAGTGTGCCAATTGGTTTACAAATTGTTTTCTGCTTCCATTTCGTAGTCTTCAATTACAATTATATTGCATATAATCTCGTATTTTCAATCAAAAATTAAATACCTTAGTATCATTATTAATCAATCATTTGACTATACTTTTTTTCATTCATGTTTTACAAGATAATCATGATTTACTTAGTTTGTTTTATAACAGTTCATATTATCATCCCAAATCTATCCTAAAATCATTTTGTAGATATAATAAGAAAGAAGTACATCTTTATATATTTATTATTTTCTAAAAGTCTACATATTTCATTACTGTATTTTATTGTCTAACCATTGATAGAATAGATCCCAAATTTTATAAAATTGTTTATCCTCTTGTTCTCTAATTTCAAATGTCAATCTATTCATTTCAGCACATTCCAATATTTTCTTAACGATTTCCTCCTGTGATGGTGTCTCATTTTTCCAGTTTTCGGCAAATACAATCCTAGCCGCTGTTAATACATTTACAATCAGATATTTCAAATCTTTACTATATATTTCAGGTAAAATTCCTAATAAAAATATCTCTGGTTTCAAGTCTATATGTTTTTTTTTGTCATTTTTTCCAACCACATGTGGATTTTAATCCAGTATTTTTTAGCATCCGCACAAGTCCACCTCATATGGTAATATGAGCTAGGTATCTGATGACATTTCCAACATTTTTCAGATTTATTCTTGAATATTCTTGCTATTCTTGTTGGGGTGAAATGCCACCTGTAAAACATCTTATTCAAATTTTCTTTATATGCTGTTGACATTGTCATTTTATAATTTTGAGACCACAATTTTTGCCATTTCTCTAAATCAATCCCATATCCAAAATTCTTCCCCCAAGCAATCATAGTTTCTTTAATTTGTTCTTCTTCTAATTTAATTTTTAATAAATATCCATACAATTAAAAGGTGATTACCTTTTTATCAGTACCTGTCAAAATCTTATCTAACTCAGTCAATTTATCACAGAAACCTTCCATTTTAGAATCTTTATCATACCTTGAATGTAATTTGCACATATGAAAACCAATTCATCTTTATACCTTGTTCCTCTAGTTTTTGTATAGATTTGAGTTCACTCTTTTCATTCAATATTTCACCATATCTAACTGTTTGTTCCTTTTTGTATATTATAGGATAAGAAAATGCTTCAATAGTCGATAGCCAGACTGGAATTTTCAAATAACATTGTCTTTTAATCTTCCCTCAGTTTAACCACAGAGACTCCTGTATATGTCTTCTAAAATACCCCTTTGTTTTAGTTCCTTTGTACCATAAAAAGCATGCCACCCCAACAACAGATCATGTCCTTATGATGTCAACAATCTAGTATTTCTTAGTGTTATCCATTCCTTAACCCACATCAGATTTGTAGCTTGATAATACAACTCCCAATTAGGCAAACCAAATCCTCCTCTAATTCTAGCATCTTGCAAAAGTTTTAACTTTATTCTCACTTTCTTACCTTGCCATATATATTTCAACAAAATTTTATTTAAATCTTCAAAGTAACCTTTTCCAAGCCTAATTGGAATTGTTTGAAACAAATATAAAATTCTGGGTAATATATTCATCTTGATTGTTGAAATTCTCCCTATTAGTGACAGTTGTAAATTTTCCCATTTCACCAGAACTAATGCTATCTGCTGTTTAAGTTTCATATAATTATTCTCTTTTAGTGTACTACATCTTGCTGTCAAATATATCCCCAAGTACTTGATCTTATTCGTGACCTGAATTTTCAATAGATCTGCCAGTTCTTTCTCTTGTCTTAATAGCATATTCTTTGTCAAGATCTTTGTCTTATCTTTATTTATTTTCAAACCAGCCACCTTTCCATATGTCTCTTATCTCTTCTATCAATTTTGATGCTGTTTCTAGAGGGTCTTCTAAGATAAAAACCAGATCATCTGCAAATGCTTGCAGCTTAAATTCTTCCTTTTTGCTTTTCATTCCTTTTATATTCTTTTCATCTCTAATATTTCTGTTTAGCACTTCCAAAGTTAACACAAACAACAAAGGTGATAATAGGCACCCTTGTCTTGTTCCTTTTCTTATATTGATGGAGTCTGTCAGTTCTCCCTCTGTCATTACCTTTGCTGTTTGCTTATAGTATATAGCTTCTATTGCTTGAATAAATTTTCTAGCAAAGCCCATCTGTTCCAACAGTAATAACAATTGCAATATTTTCCTTGATTCTTTCTCCTTTCTCCTTTGTATGCTAACCATCTACCTGGGTTGTTTATGTCTTCAAAGTAGTTCTGTTTAGCACCTCTAATTTTCTGTGATAATTCTTCTTTTTCTATTTGACCCATTTTATGTTTAACTATATCCATTTTTAGCTTGATGTCCTTTTTCTGTGGCATTTTCTGTAGCACTTTGTCAAGTCTTTTATACTCATCCTCTAAGGCCTTAGAGACTAATCTTTTCATAGTATTCCTTTTCCTTGTATAGTCTATTATCAAGCCTCTAACATATGCCTTCATTGTATCCCATACATTCTGAATTGATGTATCTTCTTTTTTGTTTTCTCTAAAGAAAAAAACCAATTCTTTCTCCATCCACTGTGTGAAGTCTTTTTCCTTTAAAATAGTATTACTTAATGTCCATCTAAATCTTCATTTTTGTCCTTTCCATTTAATTGTCATTGGATTGTGATCTGCCCAAGTACTTGTTTCAATATTTATGTCTTGAATATTAGTTATTAATTCTGTTGACATCCAAATCATATCTATTCTGGACCATGATAAGTGTCTATTTGAATAGAATATGTATTGTTTAGTTTTAGCATTTCTTTCTCTCCATGTATCTTTTAAGTTTATTTCATCTACCATTTTAAAAAAAGATTTAAAAGAGTCTTTCTGTTTTGCTGTATTGTTTTCTGTGCTGTATAGTCCAATTTATTGGCTACAATTCCATTAAAATCTCCCATCATAACTATATTAGCATAGTCCAGGTCAATTATTTTCATATGTAATTTTTTGTAGAATTCTTTTTGTTTGTCATTTGGAGCATAGATTGCAATCAGGAGTATTTTTGTATTATTGTCCATTATTTCCACCATTAGTATTCTTCCATCATCATCGGTATAAATCAATTTTGCTGGGGTGGTCTCTTTAATAGTAAATATTTTCCCTAGTTTGGGCTGTATCAACAATTGTTCATATTGTTTTTTAATATGTACTTCTTGTAGACAAATTATATCAAATTTTAATTTATCTAATTTATGAAAGGTTTTCCTTCTTTTAACGGCTGAGTTAAGTCCATTTATATTAATTGTAATCAGTTTTTTTCTCTTCCATGGTTATATTTTGTAGTTAGATTTAACAGCTTTCATAGATCTTAGTTCACGTTGTTCTTTGGCTTCCACCTTTCCACCTACTGCACCTTCTTCTTTTTCAATTGTCATTTGGCAGTCCTCTTGACATTCAATTAATGAGATTTTTTTTTATGCCTCTTCCTGTTTCCCTCCAAAAAATTCTGTATAAAATAATTCCACTTTCTCAATTGAGTCAATTCTGTGCCTCTGTTCTTGCCATGTAAATATTAAACCTTCTGGAATCAGCCATCTATAATTCACCTCTTTTTAAAGTAGCATTTTAGTCAGGAATTGGTATTCTTTTCTCATTTCTCTCACTCTTCTGGGTATTTGTTTCAAGACCACAATCTTCTTGTCTTTATATTTCAATTTTTTCTCTTTTGCCACCTGCAATATTTGCATTCTAATGGCTTTCTTTGTAAATCTAATGTGAACTTCTCTTGTTAAGCTATTTCTCATCGCATATCTTGTGAAAACTCAATAAACCTCATCTATTCCATCAATCATCTTCTCTTGAGTTATTTCCAAAGCTTCAGCCAGTATTTCTATCATTATCTCAGCTAGGTTTTGTCCTTTTTCTTTCTCTACATTTTGGAATCTAAGATAGAATTCTGATCTATCCATCTCCCATCTCAACATACCACTTTTATCTTGTTCAAACTATTATCAATAGGTTAATCTATTATCAATATCTCCAATCTTCTTGTCTCTTTGCTTGTCTTCTTCTTCAATTTTTTGGAATCTCTCATCATACTTCAACATCATTTGTTGGATGTTCTCCATTTTTTCATCAGTTTTCCCTGTTCTTTGTTCAATGTTCTCTGTTCTTTGTTCAGTGTTCTCTGTTCTTTTTTCAATGTCTCTATTCTCTTTTCAATATTCTCTGATCTTGCTTGAATATTGAATTCCTTGCATAATCATCTGTAGAGTCACCTTCTTTTTCTCGCTTTAACATTGTCTGTATTGAACGTTGTCCTCCAAATGGTGGAGAGGAAGAAGTAGAAGTTGAAGCACCAGGAGCTGTAAATTTCCTACTCATTTTAAGCAATTCAAAATCTTCAGGTTCTTCTAAACCTTAATCCAATTGTGAAATAACCAATTGTAGTTCAAAATAAAAATAATAGAAAAAAAAAAGCCAAATAGTAAAAAAAAAGGGAGGACAAAATTTCTTCAGGTTCTTGTATACCTTAATCCAATCAGTAGATGAAGTAGTTAGATGAAGAAAAAGTAGTTAGATGAAGAAAAAGGCTTGGAAAAGAAAAAGGAAAGGAAAAATTCTTCAGGTTCTTCAACACCTTAATCCAATTGAGAGGTCTCAAATAGAAAAGAGTGCATAAAAATAAACCAGAAAGGTAGTTGAAAAAACAAAAATACCAGGAAAGGAGAAAAAAAAGGCTATTCCCTTAAAAAAAAAAAAAGGAAATATTAATACTAAAGCTTTCCCTTTAAAATAAAAAGCAAGCATAGAGATTGGACTTCCAAAGGAAAAAAAATAAAAATAAAGACAAGCTCCAACAAAGCCAAAGATCCAAATAGCTATTGCAAAAAAAAAAAAAAGATAAAATGAAATAAAATAAAGCTGTGAGGAGGGATAGCACAACTTAGAAAAAGTTAAAAGAGCACACTGCACTGTGTTTAATTATCCAAGGCTCTTATTATAACTCTCTTTTCCAAAAATTTATCAACTTTTTTTCCCCTAAGTTTCAACACCAGACTCCAGCTGTTGATAGAAACCCAGAAGAGCACCTGCAATAATACTCTTCCATGCTCTTCTTTCTATCTCATCAAATAGCAATGTCCTTGAAAAAAAAGTCTCAGTTCTTTCTTTCTCAACTTTGTCTGGTCACAGGAGAAATAGAACATTTCCAAGCCTCTAGTAAGCAGTGTTACAAAGTTTCTTTAGCTTTCACTTTCCTCCTACTTTTCCAAGCAAAATATAATAAGAATTAATGATAAAAAAAAGATATTTTAAAAAATAAATAACTAAAAGGGAGTCTTTAGCCTAAAATGTTACAAAATCAAAAAGGAGAAAAAAAATAAATGGAAAAGAAAAAACCAGTCCAGTTTCAAAATATAAGATCATGTATAGAAAATCCAACAATGAGAAAAAAACATTACTGTGACATTCCTGTTTAAAATCGCCACTTAATCATTTCTGTCAAAACTTTTACAAAACTTTTTTTCTTTCTTTTCCTTAGGGTGTCCTTTCAGATCTTAGAATAAAGAAAAAGTTCTCACCAAACCGGCACACTTTCTCTTTCTGTTCTCTTTCATTTCGGAGCTGTCCCAATTTTAGCAGCTTTAATGGCTGCCTCTTTGCTGCTGGCAAGAAGAGCTTCTCCTGGATCTGCCAGGGACTTTGCGGTATCCCTGGGATCAACAGGATACACTCTTCACATTCACCATCTCTTCAGGAAGGTTTAGATCCGATAGGACCGTCCAGGAGCAAAGATATCAGCAGCGATCTCAGACCTCCAAGATCTCATGCTGTATTGTCACGACGCCAGCTCCGCCCTCTCTCATCAGTATCTCCAATTTTTGTCAAGAATCAAGAGCAACATTCTGAGCAAAGTCCCTTTTTTAACTTTAAATGTTCTTTGCTTACAGAATAGCTTTATTAGCAACAGAGACAAGAATCCATTAGGCTGACAAACGAGTGAACACTGTAAAGAGATGGGCTGTCTTACTTAACTCTTAATTTTGCTAAATTAGAACATTAATGTCACCTTTTCTTCCAAAATAAATGATTCAATCAGATATTTTTCCCGGTGCCTAATGCTTTTCAAAGAAATTAATGACTTTTGAAGCTGGCTAGTGTGGAGAGAATAATTACAGAGTGATACATCATTTTCTCAGAATGAGATAACTATATCTAATATAGGGGCTGTTTGTCTCTGTTCAGGTATAAAATTACAATTATTTTAACATTAATTCTTTTAGCAATGTATTTTTCTCTCTTGAAGGCTCTTGGCTCACAAAAGTAATTGCTAATGCACTGCTAAAAACAAATGTTGTGGGGTGGGTTTTTTTTTTTTTGCTTCATTCATACATATCCCTGATACTTTTTCATATTAGTTTTTTGACCTGACTATTATGCAGTGTTCAGAGGCTAAACTGCCATATTCAGTTTAGTTCAATTCATTTCCTTCTGCAGAGGAAAAAAATAACTTACACATCTTTCTGAGCCCTATAAAAATAGATGGTAAATGCACAGTAACTTGTGAAAGGAACAGGGGCAGCAACTTCAACCAATTGCCTTTTTGGGGAGGTAACATTGTTAATTGAGTTGCCCTTACCTCTACCAACTGCATTAGTAGCAGGATATCTAGCAGAAAAATAAGAGTTGGGAGAAAAAAGAAGAGTGAGCCTGAAAAAGACAAATCAGAGGAAGAAGAAATATAGATTTGAAGTTAACCAGCACTGATGAGATGAGAGCAAAAGAAAGATGATCATAAGAAGAGAAAGGGGGTATTTGAGAAGGAAAAAGAGAGGAGACGAATGAGTGAAATAAGCAGGAATCAATGAAATATGAAGAGAAGATATAATCACCAAAAGAAACAGGACAACTAAAGAGATAAAGAACCAAGGGAAATTAATCATACTAAATAAATGAGTGTTAGATGAACATGAAATATAATATGTAGCACCAAAGTATATAATTTTACTTTGACAATTGCAATTTTGGAATTCAGATATTTAGTGATTGGTCTCATTTGAGACAATGATGAATCCGCATACAGACAATAGGTTATACAACTTGCCTCATGGTATAACCGGAACAATCTGGAACTGAACACAATCAAAACCGTAGAAATGGTGGTAGACTTTATAAGAAACCCTCCCATACTACCACCTCTTACAATACTAGACAACACAGTATCAACAATAGAGACCTTCAAATTTCTAGGTTCTACTATATCACATGACCTAAAATGGACATCTAACATCAAAAAGTCATCAAAAAAGCACAACAAAGAATGTTCTTTCTGTGCCAAATCAGAAAGCTCAAACTGCCCAAAGAACTGCTGATCAAGTTCTACAGAGGAATTATTGAGTCTATCTTCTGAATCTCTACAACTGTCTGGTGTGGTTCTGCAACCCAACAGGACACACAGAGACTTCAGAGGATGATTAGGACTGCAGAAAAAACAATTACTACCAATCTGTCTTTAATCAAGGACCTGTATACTGCATGTGTCCCAAAGAGGGCTGTGAAAATATTTACAGACCCCTCACATCCTGGACATAAACTATTTCAATTCCTTCCCTCAAAACGCTATTGAGCACTGCACACTAGAAAAACTAGACACAAGAACAGTTTTTCCCTGAAAGCAGGGCTGCCAACCTTGAGTGATAGTTCGGAGTGAGACACTGCGAGGGAGCGGAGCGACCAAGCCCGAGGGAGCGAAGCGACCAAGGGGGGGATGGTGTAGAAGGGGGGTGTCCCCCCTTCCACGGTAGGGAGCTTTGACAATTTTACATTTTAAATGGTGCAATCTGATGCATACTTTAGTCATGATTTGGACATATACATACATACATACATGCAAGCAGCACCAATGTACTTGAACCGGATTTGTAAGATATTAATAATGCAGTTCACTGACCATGAATAATTGAAGTTCCTGACTTGTAACTGCAGTATTCTACCTCAACTGACTTTATTAGCTTAGTGATGTACTATAGACCACTATAGGATGAATTCAATGTGCAACAAAAAGACAAAAAACCCGAAACAACTACAGAGATAATGCAAATACATCAATGGGTATTCTTCTTTCTGTATCAAATACCATACTACGTGCCAATATCAAATGCTATAGTCTCAGTCTTTAATTATATACTAACTTGTTGACTGAAATAGGGGTTCATAATTTCAGACATGTATAAACTAAACATTTAATCGAATAATGAGTGCTTCATATAAATATACATATTGTTAACTGTAAAACTCATCTACTGTATTCTGAAGCTTGGCCCTAGCTTTCATCATAGAAGCTATAGAACCAAAACAAAGCCCTGGTAGAGACTAAAAAATACAGCAAGTGCAGCTCTTGATTCACAAGGAAACTGTGGAATAGTAGTTGAATGCCACAGGTTAAATACTACACTTCATCACAGATGAACTGTCAACTCTAATAATTTAGCGGGTTTCTGGTGTGGCGGCCTGCTGTGCGGCCGTACAATGTACGTACGTACAGTTGTACGTACGTATTCTCTCACAGTCAGTGTATGTAAAGAGATGTAAAGCACACGTCATAGCCATACATGTACTGTAATTTGCCAAAAGTACAAGCTACGTTCACGTAACTATAGGTAGAAACCAATCGTAATCCAATAGCTCGTCTTCGCGCGCGAACCAAAAACGATTATTATTGGTTAAACTTTACACCCGCGCGGGAAAATCTCGAAACTTTGGGCTTGGGCATATCGATATTTGGAATATCAGAGAATGTAGAGATATATTTATTTTTGTACATTCCATTTTGGGGGTTTAGCGTGAGATTTCGTTTATCAGAGTGAGACAGTCAAAATTGGTTGAATTGCGTGAGTCTCACTCTGATTGCGTGAGAGTTGGCAGCACTGCAATGTACATAAAGTTCATCATTTACGTAGGTGCATACAAAACATGAGATATAAATGAAAGGAGTAGTTTGTGTGGGGAGATCACAACTTTTCCATTATTTTCCTTTGTGTACATTCATGTTCTAATAGACACCTTCTCAAAGATAATAATTATGGTGTCCACCCTACTCCCTGTTCCATAAACTAGCAGATAATATGAAACTAGGTAGACTAAACCATGAGGTTTACCATGGGTAAGCATGGCATGCAAATATCACCCCTGCCTGTGACTTTATATGGAGTAAGCCTGGTGAATTCCTTCCTGCAATGTCTACAATCAACAGCTGCCTGACCAAAACTTGCTGGTTAGAATTCCCGAGGTATAAGTTTATCCCATTTAAACATACAGGAGAAATACTCGCAGTATTTAGGAACTTTAAGCATAGGAATATGCTTATCTTCCCTTGACATGATAAGAAACTGAATTATTGGTATGTCAGTCAGTGTTCTCTTATTGTGATGTATTTTTTCCTTTCATATTCTCTTCCAGCCCGTCTTGTCCCTAACTATCTCTGGCATCATCGGAGTAATGGATCCAAAATAGCACAGTGAGGAAACAGTATATTATTTATTGGGTAAGTTTAGATTCTGAACTTAATGGTCTTACTGCTCTTTGGATGGTAAATTGTGTTAAGATTAGAATATGTTCTAGTTGAGTCAGGGCTATCCCAATTTGGGGCTGAGAAGCCTACTGGCATCAAAAAAAGTCCTTATTGAGTCCTTATCTAAGGGTTTGAAAATATGATAATAATGTAGTACAGTCCTGTCGATCTGGTGCATGGAGACCTAGGATTTAAACTCAAAGGAGAAAGAGGAAAAAGTGATTCCTTCTTCTGAAACAAAGCCATTACGGAGTGGCTTCCATTTAACCACCAAAGATGTTTCTTTATTTTCTCTGGCTGGATTTCTGACCCAGGGGAGAAAGACCATTTAAAAAAGCAAAAAGGACAGAAAGAACAGAAAGAACACCAAGAAAGAATGGGACAACCCCCCCCCCCCAAACAAAAGAGATCCAACACAACTCTGAATAAAATTCTGTGAACATTATATTTTGCATCAGTCTTCTTTTCTTCCACCTTCCTCTCCTTTCCTTGTATCTTACACAGTGTAAACCCCAGGGTGGTGCTCGTAAAATTACTTTTTTTAAAGAGCCATTATAGCAACTTTATTTGGCTGAAGAATTAAGCAGATGTTTAATTAATTACCATTTGGAGGAGACTGCTTCCAATATTAGAAAAAGGAAAACCCTAACCTTGTTTTTAAATTATTTTCAAAAATGCCGTCTTGAAAACTCACCTGCTACCAAGACCCAGAGTAAACCGGAGGGGGAGAGGGGGAAGGTTACTAAACCAAATCCAAGTTATTAAAGGAACCCAACTGCACTGTCAATGCTGGAGTGTCATGTGATCGCTTGGAAATACATAACCTTTCATCCTGGTTGATCCCATTGTCCTAACAGAACATTGTCCTAATGCTTTTAGCATGTGGGTGTATGAGCAAACTTCCACCACCACCACCACCCCTTTACACGCCTTATGCTCTCTTTTAGCTGATCCAAAAGAGTCTTCCCAAACCAGCAAGGCGAGAAGCGCGCCAGGCTGATCTATAAAGGGGCTGGGCAGCTTTGTGCAAAATAGAAAGTTGGAGGACTGACAGGATGTGATCCTCTGGAACAAATGTCTTTCAGAGAGAGAGAGACGCCCCAGCTTCTAGTTACATCTCTGGCAGCGGACAATTCTCAGCTTTGCTTACCAGGGTTATTACTGGCCGAGGCTGTTGCCTGCAAAAGAGGCTTTGCCAGCCCCCTCGTGTCCTTCTTTGAAAAGGGCAGCTGGCTTGTCCCAGAGGACATTGCAGAGAGGGAGAGCGCGGGGCAAAGTGGCTGCGAGCGCCCCGGGCGGGAAGAAGCCTCTTGCTCTTCGCTTTCCTGAAGCGAATTTGCTAATCGGCATCATGCACAGTTATGGGACGCCGAGGCAGAACAAGGATTAAGGCGGGAAAAGAGGCGCGGTGGGGTGGCTGGGCAGGGCGGCGCGGCGCTGGGAGCTCATCCTTCTCCTAAGGGGAATATTCGGAATATCAGAGAATGTAGAGATATATTTATTTTTGTACATTCCATTTTGGGGGTTTAGCGTGAGATTTCGTTTATCAGAGTGAGACAGTCAAAATTGGTTGAATTGCGTGAGTCTCACTCTGATTGCATGAGAGTTGGCAGCACTGTGAAAGCCATCACTCAGCTAAACAAATAATTCCCTCAACACTGTTCAACTATTACAAAGTTTGCACTACTAATCTTCTCATCACCCATCCCCTCTCACTTGTGACTGTATGACTGTAACTTTGTTGCTTGTATCCTTACAATTTTTATTGACTGTTTCCTAGTATGATTTGATTGCTTATTGTACCCTATGACTATCATTAAGTGTCGTATCTTATGATTCTCGACTCCTGATGAATGTATCTTTTTTTATGTATACTGAGAGTATTTACACCAAGGCAAATTCCTTGTGTGCCAAATCACATTTGGCCAATAAAGTATTCTATTCTATTCTATTCTATTCTATTCTATTCTATTCTATTCTATTCTATTCTATTCTATTCTATTCTATTCTATTCTATTCTATTCTAGCTAGAGTCATCTAAGAATAATGAAGATACTGAAATGGGGAGACTTTTATTGCTTCCATTCCAGCAAGCAGATTCTTCCTTGTAGTTACTGTCATTGCTTCACAGAAGTTGGCAGCTTAGTGTATTATTCCTTGTTCCTGATAAGAATCTGAACATATATTCCCCAGCAGGGCATTTCAATCACTTCTATTTGAAAATACCGCTCAAATAGTTTGCCAAAGAGAAAGAAAACAGTTCCAGATTCTTTTACATTCTTCTAAAAAAATTCAGTACACAAAACTCAAGCTATTGCTACAGCCAAGGCCTCCTTTGGCCTAGGTTCAAAATGGAACACAAATTATATGTTACATTCCTTTCTTTTCAAAATCATGTTTTTTCCCATTTCCTAGAAAATAATATTTTTTAAAAAAGAGATAAATATTGCTCTTCCTCTTGATTTTACATTTATTTTTAACAACCCATACATAGCCTATTCTGTACAGAATAAAGCATTGCTGAGGCCAGAATATGTTTAAATATACAATAGCTATGATAGGCCAAAAAGATTCTTCTTCAAAAATGCACATGGGCCTAGTTTGCATATTCTGAGAAGTGGGTAGTGGTGACCTCAAGCATGGCAGCCCATGTCCATTCAGGGTTAGGCTTAAACAATAAGACAGGTATTCCC
The DNA here is from genome assembly GCA_033807585.1 of Hydrophis major. NCBI lineage: Eukaryota > Metazoa > Chordata > Lepidosauria > Squamata > Elapidae > Hydrophis > Hydrophis major. The sequence goes on from CM066329.1 coordinate 323,250,834, forward strand.
ATCTCCTAGGTATCTTGTCTGAGACGAGATTGCAAAAACTTATGAAGCTACTGATTCCCATTCATCTCTTTGGTTACAAATCATACCTGAAGGCTTGACTTCCAGTATATCAAAAGTGACTTTGTGACTTGGGAACCCGCTGATATTCTTTTCACTATTTCCTAAGGGAAAAGTCCGTCGAGAGAGGGGGGAGAAGGAAGGAGGGAGGGAGGGACATAAAGTGAACTGGTGGTTGCAGCACTGGTATAATCATCAAACGTTTGGGTTTTCTATCAATGCCTCAATGGGTTGCCCTGCAGAGACTGAAAAATCTCACCATGGAAGAAAAGTATAAATAACAGTGGGCTAAGTAGGTCAGCAGAATTTAAATTAGAATACAAATGGGTAAGCAACGTATGGTAGCAGCCTTCTCCAGTGTAGCCTCTTTCATATCAGTTGAGAGAGAAATTCCCACCCAATAGGACCATTGCCTAATTCTGGGACCTCAAAGTGAGCAAAACAGGCACTTCCATTTGAATTTTTATTTATTTATTTAATTGGGAAAAAAAGCACGTGTTGCTTTATATTTATATCCTTCAACAAACAAAACAGTTCTCAGAAGTCTTGCTTTCTGGGAAGTTACAAAACAGGAAGTTAAGTATTGCAAAATAAAGAACTAATTTTCAACAGCATTTTCATTTTCAGATATTCCTTCAGTCCAAATGAACTCAACAGTCTTCCTTAATAAATAAAAAATATGTGTGTTTTTGCAGGTCTTGACAATTTGCCCTCCAAGTATAATAGAGGTACTTCCTCTATATATTAAGTTGATCATTTAAGAATTCTTATATTTGACCATCACAGTTGCACCTGCTTTTAACTAGTCTGTAACATTTCCCTATTGCAAACATCCTTAAGTCATACCACCTTTCAGGCAACCTTTTTGTATGTAATGCCATAAGCAGTGGCAGGAACTGGTGCTGAGGGATATAGAAAGAATTTCTAGAATATAGGAATTTCCCCAGAATTGGGCTGCAGATAGACAACATCAAGAAAACTGAGCAAAGCTTGCAGAAAAGCCATCATACCAGTATAGAACTTTTGCAGACTGGACTGGAAATCAGGCATTCAGGGTTTATTTATTGATTTTTTATTTCACTTATATTCAATTTTAAATTAGCATTTAGGATGTCCAGCCATGCATTAAATAACATTATAGTTCATTACATTATGGTCTATATGTTTGTCATACTTGGCAATTTTAAGATGTGTGGGTTTCAATTCCCAGAATTGACGTCCACACAACTTAAAGTTGTCAAGTTTGAAAAACACTGATGTACAAACTGCTGACAATAGTCAGAGGGCTTCTGCTTTGTGGGTGTTGTGTGACCCAGAGGCTTTAGGTCAGAGACTAAGTTCACTAGCAGATGAAAAAATGCTGTTCCCCTTATATTACTATTGCCTATGCCTATGTCTCACCATTTGAGCAATATGTGGCCTGCCAAATCAAAATGTATTAATGGAATTCTCGCTGCAAAGCAGCATTTAGATGAGAATGCTTTGATTCTATTGCTGTTCCATTTTATTGTTCCATAGTTCATATATATCTATATCATTGGCCATAAGATTACATCAGCAATAAATCTGTTCTGTTTCTTTCCTTAATTAGTATTCCAGAAAGATGTCTGTGTTTAACTGAATCAGTCCTTTTCAAAGGCAAGCAGCCATATCCTGTCTGAAGCTCTGCAGCTGATGCTTTTGTGAGGAAACAATATCCACTTTTTAATCATCAGTTTGAACATATGATTGCATTTCTTGCTCTTTGCCTATAATTGTACTGTCTGCTGCAAGGTGCTTCATAGGGGACTGTGAAAAAGAAACAAGCTACTTGGGGAGACATATTTGTGCACCAGCTGAAGTAACAATAAGACTTCTGATTGCAATTTTAGCCTGATAGGGAATGATCCTAAAATGTCATTCACTTCAGGGGAGATGGCTTTTCAGCTGTTTGTTCACCAGTATGTCAAAGTTATGAAGTTGGACAAATGGATGAGCTCATTTCAGCAAGTTCACACAAAGAGTGCCCAAGCAATACAGTAACAAAAATCTGAACATTAGCTTTTTTGTTCAAAGGTCTTTTTAACAGCAGAAATGCTCTTTGGGGAAATACGCTACAGCTTAACAATATGAAATTCAATTTAAAGCTTGGAAGTTCTGCATTGACCTAATTCTTTTGATAGGAGGAAGGGAGGGATAAAAGAGGGGAGGAAATTTGATGTCATTTGGATGATTGCAGACATTGACAATCTTAGAGTTGCTTCTCTCCTTGAGTAGTTTCCATCCATTCTTTCTTGCTTTGCTTTCTGATGCTTTGGAAAATAAGCTAACCCATCTTCTTTGTGGCAGCTCCTCAAATACTGGAATACAGATATGTCACCCCTAGTCCTTCTTTTCTCTAATCTGGCCATTTGCAATTCCTGCAACCGTTCTTCATAAGTTTTTGTCTCCAGGCCCTTAATCATCTTAGTTGCTTTTCTTTGCACTTTTTCCAAAGTCTCAACATATTTTTATAATGTGGTGACCTAAACTGGATGCAGTATTCCAGGTGTGGTCTTACCAAGGCTTTATAAAGTGGTACTAATACTTCACATGATTTTGATTCTGTGCCTTGTTTATACAACCAAGGATTGCATTGGCTGTTTTGGCTGCTACCACACACTGCTGCCTCATGTTTAAATGATTGTCACTAGGACTGCAAGGTCCTTTCAACAATTACTGTTTTTGAACCAAGTTTCGCCTAATCTGTACTTGTACCTTTGGTTTTTCCTGCCTAAGTGTAAAACTTTGCTTTTCTTCACTTTACATTTATGTTGTTGGATAGGTACCATTGTTCAAGTCTGTTAAGATCTTTTTGGATCCTGAGTTTGTCTTCTGGGGTGTTGACTATTCCTGCCAGATTATTGTCATCTGCAAATTTGATGAGTTCTTCTTTTATTTTCTCATCTAGGTCATTTAGAAGATTTTGAAGAATACTGGGCCTAAGATGAAACCTTGTGGTACGCCACTGCCTCTTTCCTTCCATGTAGATGTCGTATCATTAATGATTACTTGTTGAGTATGGTTTGTCAGATACAAATACATCTTTTGACTTTATCAGGAAGTAAGTTGTGATCTACTTTATGTAACACCTTGCTGAAGTCTAAGTATTTCGATATCCACAGCATTTTGCTGGTCTACCTTCATTTTTATTTTGTTCCACAAAGCTTCGTCTGGGTTACCCAGTGAAAACAGATTTGCAAACAAAGCCTTCCAAAGCAGAATGCAAAGATCTGAAATTTTTTCTACTGCTTCTGAGGTAGTTTCAGGCAAACATGAGCTTAATTAGTTTTACACTTTCAAAATAGAATTTTCATTACATTGTACAAAGCAACAATACTGGGAAAGGAGAGAGAACTGTATCAGATTCTAGATTAAATAAATTAAGCAGTTTGATATTGTGCTCTATATTAGGAATACAAATGAATAATATAGCCAGATTCTAGTTTCATTAATCAACCTTTAAAAATATTCTGCATTAAATTGATCAGATATATATGGTAACTTATATCACATATCACAAGTATGAGAGGTCTTTCCTTCCTTCCTTCCTTCCCTCCTTCCTTCCTTCCTTCCTTCCTTCCTTCCTTCCTTCCTTCCTTCCTCCCTCCCTTCCTTTTTATTATAGGACTAGATTACTAATTTTGCTATATCTTTTTTTTTGTTGTTTCAAGGAATTGAGATTACACAGTTAAATCTGTGAGATTAAGATTTGAAGTTTTTCAAGTGGATCAGTGTAAAAGGTGCATGGAATTTAATTTTCAGAAGCCCCTAGTGAAGCTTTGTTGAATCAAGGACTTTCTTGCTTTAATTAGACAAGATCTACTCTAAGCTGCAGCTTCTGGATGTTTAGATACTGTTAATATGATTTCTTGGAAGTTTATTTGACTTAACATTGTGAAGACAAATCCATCTAAGTTTTGTGATGATTCACTAATCATGAACTGGAGAGTTTTCCAACTCAATTATGTGAATCTAATGAGTCCAATTTACAGCTGAAAGAATTTGATTGAATTCGATGAAATGCTCTCCTAGGGCCTTGAAATTCAAAATTGGGAGTTTGACTTCAAATAAATTCAATTTTAGTTGCAGTGAAATCAAGTTGCTGAATAGGAAGATAGAATTGGTGTTAACTAATTTCTGTGTAGCTTCCAGAATGGTTCATTGAAAGATGGCTAATAATAGAATTGGATTCATGGGTTTGTTTGGGATTTGATCTGTAATTGCAATACTTCCAAATTGCAGGTTTACACTTTGTGCTTCAATTTCATAACCATAACATTATCAAATACTAAATTTCACACGCACAACTTTTAAAGAACATATAACATATGCAATATTAACTTTGGAATGAGTGTCACTTAACATTTGTCACATTTCCTTAATTCTAGCTGGCTGCTATCTTTGGCTTGAAGCTGTCTAATCTAGCTGGTAAAATTTTTAAAGTATTTCTTGCAGATGTTTATCTTCTCATCTGTTTCCTGGACCTTCTGTGTGAAAATGCTGAAGACAGTTATGCATAGAAAGTACAATATGTGTTCTGTCATTGAACTAAGATATTCATTACTGAGTGGCTGTTTCTAGAAACTGTACATGATTATGGTTATATCTGCAATTAACTGTAGGAAATATCTATGGAGATTCTCAATCATCCAGGTCATGGATGTCCCAAAGATGCTTTTCAAAATACAACTGAACTTTTTTTTTTCTTTGAAAAGTGCTTGTTTTCATCCAAAAATCTTCTTCAGTTCTGGCTGAAAGGTGGGAAATGGGAGGATTTACATTCTTGGCAGTCATCTAGTTATTAGCACTCTGAAGGTTGGTCATTAGGTCTCTGAGAGTCATAGAAGCCATTTGAGAGTTTAACTATATTCTCAGGGCCACCTGCATCAATATGTGAAACCTTTTTGGTACTGCTGAAAGGACTGTGTTGTAGGCAGGAAATAGGCGGTACCATATCCTCTGTTGTGAGAGGGCTGTTTAATTTTGATATAGATTGCCTCTTTGACCCTCTCTCACACCAGTGGTCATCTCTGCCCAGAATGTGGACTTTGCTGTCTTCAATGTAGGAAATATCACAACTACAAGGTAATCCACCAGTCTTGGTTTTTTTCTACAATCTGGATTTTAAAAAATGATGGTATTGATTAAATGTAATCACTGAAATATTAATTTCTTTATGTCTTAATGATTTGCTGTACAGTATAGGCACTTGACAGATGATTTTATAATTATTACAGGTAGTTCTGTGAAAATACTCATGGATTTATTCAACTGTCAAAATAAAGGTATCTGAAAATGTAATGTAAAAAAAAGATCTAAATTATCTATAATTGTTTTTGATTTTTTTATTAATTTAATAACACCCATCAGTTTTGGTATTGAACATTCAATGTTGGATGGATTTTTCTTTCTGCAAAATTACAAAGGCCAGGTTATTTTTAAATAATAGAAAAGCTTTAAAAAAGTATAAAATTACATCTTAAAATCTTATTTTGTAGAATAATACTGAAATTGCTTCTATTGTGCTTTCTGGGTTCTATCATGAATTAAGATACACTGCCTTTTATTTTAAATGATGACCATTCAGAAAGTTATAACTGACTATTATTTTGCTAAGCTTCAATATGATTTCATTCATGGATAAAGCCAATTATTATGTCTTGTATTTTATTTCTAAACTTTATTCTCTACTTCTTGAGAAGCACATTGATTTTTATGAACTTCCTGATATAAAATGGATAGCTAGGATGTTAATTGTTCAGCACTATTTTCATATGCTTGATTTATTCAGCTAGAGAGGTGATTTTACCTGTGAAAGGTGTCCAAATGAACCGCGCCTCATCTCACCTCACTTCAATACATTTTAAAATAATGTAGTAATTTATTTCTATGTTTAAATTGATGCATAAATGGACCCACATATAATTCATTTAAAAATTGAGCAGATGAATTTAGAAAGATTATATGAGTAGACATGTCTTACTCATGGTGTGCTAGGTTAGTTTAAATTTTTATTTTTGTGATTGTGTGTAGCTTGTTTGTAAACAACACTGAATCCTGGGAGTGTATGGTACATAGGTCAGTTCATATATGTATTTATGTAGGCATGTATATATGAATATATTTTTATTTTATTTTATTTAAAACATTTATAGAACCTCTCAGAATCAGAGCAGCTCCTCATCAAAAGGAAACAGCATAAAAGCCATATTACAATTATAAAACTACTACCAGACTCATGACAGGAGCACCAAAGCACTTCTGGGTTGAAAAGATTGAATGGTGACATTACTGTTGCTAAGGAGAAGCCCAGAAGGGGCTACTGTTAGTACCTGTTAAATTGCCCACCAAAGTGGTACCCATCTGTCTACTTGCAGTCGCCCACTTTCAAACTGCTAGGTCTGCAGAAGCTGAAGTGTGTGATGGGAGCTCACCTTGTCCCATGGCAGCAACCGGATTTTGAACATGAGCCTGCCATTTGTCAGCCCAGTATCCTAACTGTTACTATAAAACTAAAAAAAAATTAAAATAATCAAAAGCCATAAAAACCTGGCACCAAATCAAGCTTTTGATCTGCATCCCCCTAATCTTATCCCAGCACTTGGGAGACAAGCCAGGTCTTCAAAACTTTATGGAAGGCTAGGACAGTGAAGACCTGCTGAACTTCAGGAGAAATTTCATAGGGCAGGAGCTGCCATAGATTAGGAATGCTTCCTTTCAGATGGCAATATTTAGGGAAAGGACCTAATAGTGTACCCATCCTATCTCATCTGATAGGATGGATAGTTGTTCTTGAGGAAAGCTGGTCCTGCAGATAACTTGGTCCTGTGCTACATAAGGCTATAAAGGTGTTGACCAGTACCTTGAATTGCACCAGAAAGAAACTGGAAGCCAATTCAGCTCACATTCTTGACCAGTTGAAGTTTTCAGGGAGACTTTGAGGACAGCCCCACTGAAGTCACATAGCAGTAATCCATAGTTATATAACATATGGTTAAAAACATTTCCATCTTGAAGATTTTGGCTTGCAGATGAACCATTACATATAAGCTCGAAATTATAATATTCTTCTGCAAATAACAATTCCTTTGCCCTTTTCCCATGAATCTAATGCGTCTTCATTTAGCAATCTTTATCCATGAAAAGATTTGCAATACATGTTCTATTGTTGGTCTTAGAAATGGTCTCTTTGATGAAAACACTTAGTTTATTTTTATTGGAATATCATTGTCAAATGCAGAGGCATCCATGGGGATGGGGAAAACATCAAAATGGTAGGCTGTAATTAGGCAAACAAAGGTCTGCCCTTTTAATGTTTGTGGAATGCAAAAGAAAGTGGGCTTAGTTGCTAATAACAATCTTGACTGTTTTGACTTACTGCTCAAAAGATATCAAAAGAAATTTCACAAGATTTTTTTCTTCAACACCTTCCCCCTTTTGACTACTACACAATATCTAAATCAACTGATTTTTTTTATTGTTGTGCATGGATCACAAAAATAGCCTTTTTTGCCTTGCAGAATCAACCTTGTCTTAAAATTCTTTCAATGTGTTTAGTATGATTTCTATTTTCATTAATTACATTAATGTGAAAAAATACACATACAGAGGGAATCAATGGAATATAAACTTTCATTCTGGGAGTTTGTTTATATTTAAACAGTTTTTTAGAAAAAGGAAAGGGGGAAAGAGCTTGAACAGATATTAGCACTTGAACTGATTTCTCCAGACATCTGGTCCTTCTTTGGACTGATTCAAAATGTTGAAAATGAAAGAAAAGATATTGTGAGGTTCCTCCTATTCCACAAGGTTGGATTGGAAATTTAATTCACTTTTAAAAAACTATGATTCCCTTGACTACCTTTTTTTATATCTCTAGTCAACTAAGCTTTACTAAATTATTTTAGGGATTTTTAAAATTTTCTTTCACTATAGAAATGATGAGCAGATGGCTTAGTTGAACAAATTAAGTGGTTTACAGGGATTACTTGGTCTTGATTGCTTCAGACTCAGAAAAAAAGAATTGATTACAAAAAGGGTGGTTGTTTTGCATAGACACCAAATGCGAACTATTAAGCATCCATGAGATTATTTTAGATGGAAAGTTGGCCCTGGGCATTTGATCAACAGCTTTTGTTTTATGCTTCCACATAAAATGAGTCTTCAGTTACCTCTCACTCTCTGAATATTCTCATCTCACCAAGAAAATGCTCATGTTTATTCATGAAAAAGCGAAGAACCCATATCTTTTAAAATCAAATGATATATTTCCAAAGTAAAAGTTTGAATGAATGAAATTTTTAAAAAGTCTTATTTCGCTAAGCACTTTTATGCTAAAAAGTAATAAATAATAAACAAAAAAAGGTTTATGTATGTATCGAGGTGTGCAATATAATAAAAATGCATGTATCACTTCTTAAATTTAACTGCTTCATTTCCTTGTGTTTAACTAGAACTTGCAATGGATACACATGTATATTCACAATCTTTAAGAAGAATAGAAAAATTAACATGCACTAAGAGAGTAATGTGTTTGAGCAACAAATATTCTTAGAAAAGAAAGTGCTCCAAATTTGCCCACTTGTCAGGAGATAATACAATTTTACCAGCAGGGATACAATGAGTATGAAGTCCTTGGTTTTGTCTCCCAAATCTGAAACTGTTGTCTGCAGGCTGAAAAATTGTAAGAAATGAAGAGATATAATATTTATGATCTTATCTGATCATAAGTGGGACTGCCACAATTCATAGCTAGAACATTAATTGCACAGTGGCAATAACTGGAACACTGATCAAATCAAGGGAATTTGGTGGTACTATGTCAAATAACAGTTAGGTCTGTAAAATATTTCTTTCCTGAAATAACCATGCATAAGCTATACCGAAGCTAATATATGTTCAAAACAATGAATATCTTTCAATGTAATAGTCTGATAGGTAAGCAATTGAAAGACTGCATTTACAATACATTTGCTTTGCCATGGTCATTTTATTTCAATCTCACATTGGTTCCAGAGAGCACTGAAATCAGTCAAACATACTCGCTATAATCAGGGGTGGTATTCTACTAGTTCGGACTAGTTCTATAGAACCGGTTGTTACAATTTTCTGCAGTTCAGAAAAGTGGCGAATTGCGCCACTGTCTGCCCCCCCCATCAGATTTCTGCTTTCTAGCTAATCTAAATCGCTGTTGTACTGTTTTTCCTTCGCCCAGGAGGCTTCCCTGAGGCCCAGTCAGGGGTAGTATTCAGGGGATGTGGGGAGGGGGGGAGGTGGCCTGAGAGCAGCTCCAAACCTTCCTTAGGATTGAAGCTTCTATTTTTCAGAGCAGACTCAGGCAGAAGATTGAAGAAAGGTAGATCTATAAGTGAATCTATGATTCTGCAAGCAACTCAATCTGCTTTGCCTTATTTTGGGTAAAAGTTGCATATATATATATATATATATATATATATATATATATATATATATATATATATATATATATATATATATATATATATATATCTGGCATTCAGCTTTGTTCGGGTATTTTCCCACGTCATAATAGTGGTGCTTTTAAAGTTGTAGCAACATTTCAGCATATATATATGTGTATATATATATATATATATATATATATATATATATATATATATATATATAGGTATAGGTATAGGTATAGGTATAGGTATAGGTATAGGTATAGGTATAGGTATAGGTATAGGTATAGGTATAGGTATAGGTATAGGTATAGGTATAGGTATAGGTATAGGTATATGTTATGTCTTACCTGTGCCCACGAGGTGAGAGTCCAAGTTTCCAAAGGAATAAAAATAAACAGACAAGACCAGTAACATCAGGGTTAAATTCCTTTGACTGGAGCAGTCCTTGGCAGTCTCCCACAAGCTGCCTGCCAAATCCGATAATAAAACAAGAATATAAATCACAGGCAAACGCCACACAGAGAATTTGTCGAAGCTTCTATCCCAAATTAACAAATTGTCCCGGATGAGAATCCAGAGCTAACACACCCACTTTTATTCCCTGAGGGGCGTGTCAGTCTCTCATCTCAGTCCGTGATTTGTCCTTTCCTTCTACGTTGGATCGCATACCTATGCCTGCGTCTTTGCCTCACATCAAACCAATATTCCTCAGTTTGATCCTCAGCCAGAGGCTCCGCTATGCTCTCCTGATTATCTGCCAACACCTGAGGCACAACCAGGGAGGAAGGTCCTGGGGAGGAAGGCAATTCCAAATCCTCCAGCAAAGTAGGCTCAAACCTCCAGGCCAAATCCTCCTCTTCCTCATTGCTCAAGTCTGTGTCTGCTAACAGAGCAGGTTCAAACCTCCAAGTCACAACATATATATATATTTTCTGAGGTTCTCGCAGGTATTTGTATGTGGATCTTTGGTTATTCGGGTTTTCTCCTGTGTAAAATTGGAAGTATCTAGGCAACGTTTCGATGAAGTCTCATTCATCATCTTCAGGCTTGTGCCTTCGGCTCTGTGCTTCTCAGAGTAATGTGAGCTTGCAGCTGCTTCTTCCTTTTAACTGCTAGTGGGTGTGTGACTTGATTGGGTGGGGGCTTGGCTGTGTTTTCATTAGGTGGGGTTGTGTTCTCATTGGTTGGGGGCCTGGCTGTGCTCTGATTGGCTGTTCTGTTCAGGTGGAGGCTTGGTTGTGCTCAGGTTAGTTTTAGTTGCTGGGGGATTTGAGCTGGTGAGCTGTGATCCTGCTGTTTGGCTTCACGTTCGTGGTCATGCCGCATCTTCATGGTGGGCATCAGTTCGCTTCATGTATGGGACAGAGGGGTTTGAAGCAGGTAGTGATGCAGCTGCGGTGTGGCTTCTGGTCCGTGATCATGTCTCATCTTCTGTGTGGGTGTGAGTCTGCTTTCTATGTGGAAGTGTGGTGATAGCATCTTGTGTAGCCCTTGTGGGTGTGGGTCTGGTGTCATTCTTCATGTTAGGTACTCATCTGTTCATGAGGGTGGGTTTCCAAATGGCTGCTAGGTGGGAGGTGTCATCTCATTTATTCAGGCTGTGTGGGCATTTTTCTATCTCTATGGCTTCTCTGATTATTCTGTTGTTGAAGTGTTCGGTTTTGGTGATAGTTCTGGTATTTTTAAAGTTCAATCTCATGTCCTGTGGCTTTGAGGTGTTGGACCAGGGAAGAGGTCGGTTCTTCTTTTTTGATTGAGTTCTTGTGTTCTTCAATGCAGGCACTTATTCTTCTGTTAGTTTGTCCAATGTATGTGGTGGGGCAGGCGGTGCAAGGGATTTTGTATACTCCTTGGTTTTCTAACTGGATTTTGTCTTTAGGGTTTCTTAGGATGGTGGATATTTTTCTGCATTCTGCACAAACAGAAAAATAACAGAAGAATAACTGCATGCAAAAACTTAAGAAAACAAATATGTATGTATGTATGCATGTATGTGTGGCATTCAGCTTTGTTTGGGTATTTTCCCACGTCATTATAGTTGTGCTTTTAAAATTGTAGCAACGTTTCGGCAGAATCTCATCTGCCATCATCAGGCTTCTGTATTGTGTTCATCTGTGAGTCAGACATTCACAGCCGTTTCAGTTTTAAATTTGGGGCTAACCTACTGCTGTGCCAGAATGGTTTTTTTCTTCATCCTGATTGGTTGGGAGTCTTGATCTGTGTTTATTGGTCTTGGAGTTTGCTGTGTTCCTCTTGATTGGTGTTTCTAATATCTTCTGTCTGTTTTGTGGCTTTTTTTGTCTTGATTGGTGGCAACATTGTGTTTCCTGTATTGGAGGCTTGTAGTGCGGCTTGGCTCTGAGTAAATGGACAGCTATCATTTGTTAGGAAGCTAGGTTTCATCTGGGTGCCTGGTTGGGGTGTGTTTGAGCTGGAGGTATCAGGGGGGAATCTGTTTGTGCCCAGGTGTTTGCCTGGCTTGTGGTGTGGAGATTTTTTTGTTTGTGAGTGCAGGCTTCCAAATGATTGACAGCCTGGTGGAATCATCTCTTCTGTTCATACTTTCTGGTCTTTTTTCAATCTCTATGGCTTCTCTGATGATTCTGTGGCTGGGATTTTCTATAGTGGCTAGGATTTTGGTGCCATTGAAGTTGATGCTATGACCTGTGGCTTCCATGTGTTGGACGAGTGAGAAAGTGTGTTCCAGCTTTTTGACTGCATTTTTGTGTTCATCCAGGCAGGTGCTTATTCTTCTATTGGTCTGTCCAATGTATGTGGCCGGGCATGATGCACAGGGGACTTCGTATATGCCTTGGTTTTCCAGGTCAATTTTGTCTTTGGGGTTTCTGAGGATGGCTGCTATTTTTCTGTCTGTTTTGAAGGCAGTCTTGATGTGATGCCTGTGTAGTATCTTTCAATATTTACATACAAGGCACACCCACCCCGTCACATGACCACCAAGCTACACCCACAAATAAGGCCATGCCCACAGAAGAAATTTGAATCCCAGCCCTGGCTATATTGTGGTTTGTTTACCAAAGATGGATTATCATAATCAGCTCAAATACTATAGTTTAATCATACAGTAGAAACAAATTGGAAGACTGCATGTTGTCTGGAGGAGAAAACCATACCTATAACATGGGGTATATGAGAACTCAAACAGATTTTCTCATATAATAGCTATTAAATGCAAAAGTGGAGGGTTGGTTTGTGGGGGGAAAGCTATTTTTTTCTACCTGCTTTCAGCTTTCTAAACTAGCCTGTTGAAAAAAAGATGCATTAAATCAGTGTTGTACTAAGATTCAGTTGCCAGTCTAGTCAATTTATGTAAGTGAAATGGGAGAAGTTGACAGCATTTTGGGCTGGTCCTGATGGCACAAGCTTTAGCTTAAATAAAAATACACAGCCAAAAGGACTTGTTGGTTAATGGAAACATGAAGAAACTAATCCACAGAACTGTACATATGATTTTTAAAAAATTAATAATACTCAACTTGATATATACTGTTTGGGGAAAAAAAAATCACCCACCTGTGTACTGAATGATGTTTTTATGCAGCTGAGAACATGACATGAATAAAAACAGAAGCTGTAGAAATATATGAAAAATTAGTTTAAGAAATAGAAAATGAAGTTTTCATTCCATTCCTTAAAAGGTACCTTCCTTTTCCTTCCTTATTCCTTCTGTCCTGGTTCCTATGTTCTTCATTCATTCACATTTTAAGTACTATGCTATGCTGGGTTTTTTTTAGTTCAAAAATCTTTGGAAAGTGTTTATGGGTTGGAGAAGGCCCTACCGCTTTCTCTGAAGTTGCAAAAAAAAAAAAAAAGGGCTATAGCCAATTCTGCTGCAGTAAATTTGAATGAAATAATCCATTGTTATGACTTGGTAGGAAGCAATTTTTACCTTTATTAATCAGAGTCTATCATCTCTTTAATCTTTACAATATAAGTTTACAAAAGACTGTCAGATAGTACTATTAATTTTTTAGTTTGGAAATGTGCTGAAAATCACTCAGTAACAGTACACTGTATACTCTTTCCTTCCTTTGTTATCATGTATTAATTTGGGTTTTTGTTGTTTTATAGTATATTACATTTATTTATACTTTTATAATAACTGATTGATTTTTTTAAATCTTTCAGTATAACCTCTTAGCCATATAATTCTCTAGGAGTTACAGTACATGATGCAGTAAATCCCCAGTAAAAAGAGATTCATAACATATGATAAAACTATAAAAATAATACCCTACTAAAAGCAGAACAAAACATTCAACTGTTAGAATTCAATCAATGGATCTAAATAGCTAATATAATTGCTCAAAAACAGATAAAACAGGAGTTCAATTTAAATGCCCACAAATTTTCTTTTAACCTTTTGCCATTGTCCAAATCTTAGAGTAAAGAATTGAAAGAAGGATTTTAAGAGATGGCTTCAGATGTACCTGGGAAAGGGGATTCTATCAAATAATTAAACCCTAAACCATAGTAAGCATTATAGATCAAAGCTTTTAAACCTAACTTGATCTTGATGGACATATCAGTTGCATCTACTAATTAGCTGGGCTCGGGGCATTCTGCTACTTAGATACTGTGGTCCCTCTACAGTCCGAGAAATTGATTAGATGTCATGAAGTTGGTGTTGACTGTCAACAGCCACATGGATAAATTTTCTCTAGAAGCACTTATTTTATCTATAAAGTTTCTAATGGTGAAACCATTCTAGGGACCCATCTGATTCAATAAAGCATCAGTGATGATCAATTCTGTTTAGTTTACTTTTGTAAAAATGTACAGAACAGAGTATAAAAGTTTTTAAATTGTTGAGGAAACCAGGCATGTCAGAGTGTGTGTGTGTGTGTGTAGATCTAGGTGTGTTCGGGTCTTTTCCCATGTAAGATTAAGAGTATCTTGGTGATGTTTCGGCGAGGTCCCACTCGCCATCCTCAGGCTGGTGCTTTCAGCAGACTGCTTGCACTGGCATGAAGACAAAAGCACCAGCCTGAGGATGGCAAGTGGGACCTCACTGAAATGTCGCCAAGATACTCTTAATCTTACATGGGAAAAGACCCGAACACACCTAGACCTACATACCTGTACCCGTGAAAATCTACAAAAACACACATATATGTATATGTCTGTCTGTCTGTCTGTCTAGGTGTTTTGGGGTCTTTTCCTGTGTAAGATTAAGAGTATCTTGGCGACGTTTCGGTGAGGTCCCACTTGCCATCCTCAGGCTGGTGCTTTCAGCTTCGTGCCAGTGCAAGCAGTGTGTGATCGGAGCTGCCATCTCTCTATTAATACTGGTAATCGGGGCTGGTGTGCTGGGCTGATTGGCTGCGCTGCTGCCTCTTGATTGGTTGGTGGAATTGATATTGTTATAATGGGCTGTGTGATGGCCTTGTAAGTTTTGTTGTGGAGATATCCAGGATCTTGTGCTGTAATCTCCTGGGTCATTTGTTTTGTAGTGATCTTTTTTCCATTAGCCTCTTGTGTTTTAACGGCTTGGGTAATGGGTTGTGTGATGGGCTTGCGAGTTCTTTTGTTGTGGTATCCTGGGTCCTGCATTGTAATCTCCTGGGTCGTTTGTGTTTTGATCTCTTTTCCATTAGCCTCCTGTGTAGTAACGGCTTGGGTAATGGGTTGTGTGACCTTGTGAGACTTATTGCTGTGGTATCCTTGGTCTTGTGCTGTGATATCCTGGGTCATTTGCTGTGTTGCAACTTCTTGAGTTCTTGTGGTATAATTTCCTAAGTTTTCTGATGTGATATCCTGAGTGGGTGGCTGTGATGTAGCATTCTGGGTTTTAGTCTGGCTTCGAGTTTGGGGTCTGGGTCTGTTTTCTTGGCATGTGTCAGCTTGTTTGGTTTTGGGGTCAGGGGGTGCGACAGCTGGAGAGGCAGCCATGGTCTGTTTTCTGGAGAGTGGTTGTCCTTCGTTTATAGGATGGGCTTTGGCCTGGGTCTGATGAGGGGGATTGGCGGTGGTGTCCGGTGTTGTTTTGGGTCTGGTGTTGGTTTTTGTGGCTGGGACACATTTGTTGGTGAGGGCTAGCTTCCAGATGTCTGGTAGGCAGGAGGTATTGTCCCGTCTATTCATGTTATGGGGGTGTTTCTCTATCTCGATGGCTTCCCTGATTATTCTCTTGCTGGAGTGTTCAGTGTTGAATATTAATTTGGTTCCTTTGAAATTAATTTGATGTCCTGTGGCTTTAAGGTGATGGAAGAGGAAGGAAGTATTTTCTTCTCTTCTGACAAACAAGTCCCAGCCACGAAAACCAACACCAGACCTGAAACAACACCCAGGATGGCACACAATGCAAGCTGTGGCAAGAAGGTTTTCTGTTTCTGTCAGCGTAGTGTCTAGAGCATGGAGGCACTACCAGGAGACAGGCCAGTACATCAGGAGACATGGAGGAGGCCATAGGAGGGCAACAACCCAGCATCAGGACCGCTACCTCTGCCTTTGTGCAAGGAGGGATAGGAGGAACACTGCCAGAGCCCTGCAAAATGACCTCCAGTGGGCCACAAATGTGCATGTGGCTGCTCAAACGGTCAGAAACAGACTCCATGAAGGTGGTATGAAGGCCTGACGTCCAGAGGTGGGGGTTGTGCTTACAGCCCAACACCATGCAGGACGTTTGGCATTTGCCAGAGAACACCAAGATTGGCAAATTTGCCACTGGTGCCCTGTGCTCTTCACAGATGAAAGCAGGTTCATACTGAGCACATGTGACAGACACAGGGTCTGGAGACTCCATGGAGAACATTCTGCTGCCTGCAACTTCCTCCAGCATGACCAGTTTGGCTGTGGGTCAGTAATGGTGTGGGGTGGCATTTCTTTAGGGGGCACACAGCCCTCCATGTGCTCGCCAGAGGTAGCCTGACTGCCATTAGGTACCAAGATGAGATCCTCAGACCCCTTGTGAGACCATATGCTGGTGTGGTTGGCCCTGGGTTCCTCCTAATGCAAGTCAATGCTAGACCTCATGTGGCTGGAGTGTGTCAGCAGTTCCTGCAAGATGAAGGCATTGATGGTATGAACTGGCCCACCCATTCTCCAGACCTGAATCCAATTGAGCACATCTGGGACATCATGTCTCGCTCCATCCACCAATGCCACGTTGCACCACAGACTGTCCAGGAGTTGGGGGATGCTTTAGTCCAGGTGTGGGAGGAGATTCCTGAGGAGACCATCCACCACCTCATTAGGAGCATGCCCAGGTGTTGTAGGATGATCATACAGGCACATGGAGGCCACACACACTGCTGAGCCTCATTTTGACGTGTTTAAGAATATTACTTCAAAGTTGGATCAGCCTGTAATGTTTTTTACCACTTTAATTTTGAGTGTAACTCTAAATCCAGATCTCCATGGGTTGCTAAATTTGATTTCCATTGATAATTTTTGTGTGATTTTGTTGTCAGCACATTCAACTATGTAATGAACAAAATATTTAATAAGAATATTTCATTCATTCAGATCTAGGATGTCTTATTTTCGTGTTCCCTTTATTTTTTTGAGCAGTATATATACACACACACACAGAGAGAGAGATATGTCCTGAGCAGGACAACATAAGGGTTCAGCAGATACCAAGAAAAACTCTGGTCATTGTACTATAATTTATATATATACTGTGTGTGTGTATGTATGTCTGTGTATGTATGTATGAACACACACAGAGATGTATGTATGCATGTGAATATGAATACACACACATACATGCAAACAAAAAATCACTAGGAAACAGAATTTACGCTAGCAAAAGGGGAGGTTTAGGCTTACAGGTGATCTACAAATAACAAATAAGCAAATTAATGCAGAAAAGCAATGAAATTTAAACCTCTTTATCACACATTTCAGCTATTTACAATGGGGTCTTTCTTATAAAAAGGGAAAACTATTTGAATTTGAAGATAATATAAAACTATTAGTGGAATTTATTAAAACAAACACAAAAGAGTTGAAGCTTTCTAAGTAGTAATGCTTTCTTCAGAATATTTTAAGCAACAAATCATGATAATGCATGTTTAACTTTCCTGACAGAAATACCAAAAAGTACATATCAATGCTCTGTCATCAATAATCACATTAGGACTGCAGAAATCATAGGCTCTAAAAAAAACCCCCAATAATATTTCTTTCATGGTGTCCTCTTTTTAAGAAGAAATGCACAGCTTAATTAACAGAAAGAACAACAAAAAAGTTTGTCTTCATCATATTATTTTAATATTACCAAATCCACAAGAAGACAAATTGTATTTCATAGGATAAATTGGGTTCTTTTCCATATTTTACTGAAATTCATCTTTGAAGCATTAAAGAATAGTTCATAGCTTATTGATCCTGTAAAGATTTCATCACACGTCAAGAATAAGATGTATCAGATGGTAGTGATCAAATTTAGCATTCTTTTCCTCTAGATAAAATATAATATTCAGTATGTAACTAATAAAAAAACAAACTATGTGAAACTCATTCATGGATAAAATATATTATTTAATGAAGTAAAGCAATTATGGAGACCCCAGGGATTTAGCAATCTAAGAGGCCAATAATTATTTTAGAAATAAATGAAAGACAGGGGAAAAAAAAGAACATTGTCTTTTTTTTTGAGGGGAGGGGAGTAAGCCTGGCTGTTAAAGAAGAGACGAGCAAAAAATGCAAGATACTAAACTGGTACATTTATTTTATAAAAATAAAGTATCTATGAGTGTGTTTGGAGTATCTAGGGGCTAAAGTAATAACATAATGTGTCTACATTTAAATTATACTTATAAAAATGCAAATAGCAGCTACAGAATTGACAAAGAAACAGAAAACAGACCAAATTATAATAGGATATGGGGAAAGGATTTTAATTATTGGTAGATTTTTGTCCAATAAAATATAACAGTTTCGAAGTAGAAGCCATCTTTAAGACTATGGCAAGAGAGAAAAGAGTTGAATTTTTTTACCCCGAGTGCCACAAAACCAATAATGAGGATTTAGTTTGGAGTTGTAGCAGCTGCTATCATTTGCGCAGAGAGTTACAAAGCCACATCCTAATGAGCACCAATTTAAAACAGTGGAGAAGACAGGCTTTTATGCTAGGATTGGAGAGAGAAGTATTGAAATCCTCCTTCAGCCATGGAAGATCATGAAAGAAAGACCTTTTCCTATTCAACTTGACCTCACAGCATCACCATTGCAGGAGAAAATAGAAGGGGAAGAACCATATATCTGCTTGAGTTTCTGAAAAAAAAAAGTGAATTGCAACTCTTACGAATAACCAAATCAGAAGAAATTCTGTGAAATTAGTTCTGCTGTGGACAAACATCTTGTCTTTGTTGCCAGGGAAAGCTAGATAAAAGGAGAACAAGTGTTCCAAAGGGAATTTGTAATTATTAATATTTGGCAAAGGTGCCATCAGAGACAGGTGCACTGTTCCTAATGTGTTCCATTACTGATCTTTCTAAATAAAGAGGGCAAGGATTGACCTTGGGAGTGTTTGTGTGTCAAAAATGCTGTATCAGTAGGTCATCTATGCTTTTTCTTTGTTCTCTGTTTAAGAGAACAATGAATCAACTGTAAAATGAAAACTGACAGGAAGCAGCAGGTGAAGCTAAGCAGAATCACTTGAGATATCTGTACAGGTTATCTGTACACACCCCCAAGGCTGTGTGCTTTCTCCACTTCTCTTTTCTCTATATACTAATGACTGCATCTCCAATGCTCCATCTGTTAAACTACTGAAGTTTGCAGATAATACAACAGTGATTGGTCTCATTCAAGACAACGATGTATCCACAGACAGATGGGAAGTTGAGCAACTTGCCTCGTGCTATAACCAGAAGAATTTGGAACTGAATACACTCAAAACCATAGAAATGGTGGCAGACTTTAGGAGACACCCTCCCATACCACCACCTCTTACAATACTAGACAACACAGTATGAACAGAAGGGACCTTCAAATTTCTAGGTTTTATCGTATCTCAAGATATAAAATGGGCACCTAACATCAAAAACATCGTAAAAAATGCACAACAAAGAATGTTCTTTCTGTGGCAACTCAGAAAGCTCAACTGCCCAAGGAGTTGCTGATACAGTTCTATAGAAGAATTATTGAGTCTGTCATCTGCATCTTTAAAACTGTCTGGTTTGGTTCTGCAACCCAACAAGAAAGACAGACTTCAATTGATAATTAGAACTGCAGAAAAACAATTATTACCAACCTGTCTTCCATTGAAGACCTGTATACTTCATGAGTCAAAAACAGGGCTATGAAAATATTTACAGACCTCTCACATCCTGGACATACATTGTTTCAACTCTTACCCTCAAAATGATGCTATAGAGCGCTGCACACCAGAAGTTTTTTCCTGAACGCCATCACTCCGCTAAACAAGTAATTCTCTCAACATTGTCAAACTATTTACAAAGTCTGCATTACTATTAATCTTCTCATTGTTACTGTCACCCATATTCTCCCACTTATGACTGTATGACTGTAACTTTGTTGCTTTTATCCTTATCATTTATATTGATTTTCTCCTCATGTGATTTGATTGCTTATTTGTAACCTATGACTATCATTAAGTGCTGTATTTTATGATTCTTGACAAATTTATCTTTTCTTTTATGTACACTGACAGCATACGCACCAAAGACAAATTCCTTGGGTGTCCAATCACACTTGACCAATAAAGAATTATATCTATCTATCTATCTATCTATCTATCTATCTATCTATCTATCTATTATTTATCTATCAAAACATACATATGTTCATAAAGCTCCTTCCTGCTAGGTTAAGTGGTAAACATCGTAGAACAGTTGCAAGTTTAAAAAGAAAAAGAATAAAATCATGAAATTGGAAGAAAACGAAAGAAAATCTTAATAAGTCTACTTTACACCCACAGAATAATCAATTTTTTAAAAAATCATTGCAAGGCACTTTTGCTTCCGTAGTGTCCATTACATCCATCCACAAATTCATATATTGAATTATGCTTTTTAAATTCTCACCTTAATCTCATCAATGCCATATAAATCCTTCTGTAGACAGTATTGTCTACTGATAACCTTGATGATTATTTGTTGTTTTGGTTGTTGTGACTGTCACAGCAGGAGAAAAAAAAATGAAGAATGAGATCCATGCCAGGAGCAGTGCAGAAAATATGTGCATGCTAGAAAGACACAACAGAAGAAAAAGATGTGTCAAAAAGAAATCAATGCAAGCTGCTCAGCAAGGAACAGACAGGATGATTAAAGCTACTTCCAAGAAAGGAGAAGTGACATCCTTGCTGTACTATCAATCTGTAGGAAATAAAAGCCTCTCTTCTTGTCTGAATCCATTTTGGGTGTAAACATAATATTAGATCAGAAAGTAGTGAGTAAGTGGCCATGAGAAATCTCCGGCCACCAGTGGAAATAGAAATATGGTCTCCTACAATCCTATCAGCAAATTCTATCCATTACAATTCAATATATTTCAGACTATCTTTAGATATGTTAGACCTGAATGATAAAAAAAACTGGATCACTACTAAAGGGGTAACACTATATAAGATGCTACATCCATTAGCTCGCTGATGTTTTGCAGTTCATATTGGATAGAGTCAGAGTGTAAACCCGATAGAATGAACCAACTATTTTAATAATATGGAAGTAATAATAACATGGAAGTAATAATTATTAATAATTATTATTGTGTTGTTTTGCATGTACACTGAGGGTTGCTGTGCCAGAGACAAATTCTTGTGCATATAATCACACTTGACCAAATAAAGGAAGAGTGTAATTATCATTATATTTTGTTGTTAACATTAAGAAATAGCAAAATTCAGCAGTAAAATTTGATTTAAAGTGAAATGAACAATTTTCAGTATAAATAATAGTTTGAAAAGACAAGCCTTTACCAGAAGCATATTAATATTTAATTACAGATATAAAAAGTATACAACTTGGCAAGTATAACAATCAAATTGTTTCAGCATCCATACAATATAACATGATGCCATTATATACATTTCAAAAGGGGAAAACTAAGCTATTTTAGCCATCCAGATACACATACACACACACACACACACACACACACACACACACAGACAAACATAAACAAATATATCTATCACATTATTTTATTTTGGTATAAGTAATATAATGCAAAGAGCAGAAGAAGATTAAATGGATGAAGAGTTGGCCTTTGTAAATCATTTTTAAATTAGAAGCTCAAAATTCAGACAAATCCTAATTAGATTCAAGATTTGATTTTGAAAAAATAATTGTACATACCTGGGCTGTTAAAATACATATGAACACTAGATGGCAACAATTTTTTCTGAAATGCTTTCCTGTTCTATAGCAGCAATCCAAATTGTCAATTGTTATAGTCCATGGAGAACTTCAGCATGTCTCAAGCTTCTTCATTTTTGGCATAATGTGTAATGTTTATGAAGATTCTCAGTCATCCAGGTCATGGTTGTCCCAAAGGTGCTTTTTTCATGAGGCAACTGGATTTTCTTGTTTTTCTTTGAAGATGTTTGTCTTCTTATCCAAGAAGCTTTTTGGATAAGAAGTGACATATGTTCAAAGAAAATCAAGAAAGTCCAGTTGCCTCTTGAAAAGTACCTTTGGAACATAATATGTAATGGTATATGGGAATGACCTTGGGAGAAAATAGAAAGAGCTGTAGCCAAGGCAATGTCTGATAAATAAAATCTCAGTCTGAATGAGGTGGGGGAGGGGTGTAGAGAGAAAGTGTTTCAGAAGGGCCCCTCCCTAGTTTTGAGCACACAATAAAACTAAAGGAAGATTTTTTTTGGATGTGCAAGATTTTGTGACTGTAACCTTACAATAAACAGTGTTAGTACTCTTGGCTAGTGATTTTTATCTGGATTATTTTGAAGGACTGACATCAATCTGTGGCTCTTCTTCCTGTGTCCAAAGGTCATTTTCACATAGCATTCCCAATGGCAATAATTCTGTCAAGTTTTAGTTAATTGCTTTTTAGTTTTTATAATATTTTTGTGGTTTTTTAAAAACATGCCCCATAACAGTGAGGGAGTAGGAATCCCTAAAACAAACCCTCAAACTGTTCCATGTGTCAGAATTAGAATAACGAGTAGCTAACCAATGCACTGTCTTTGTCTAGATTTTTCCCCAAAAGTTTATTTGTGTATGTACAGACACACACACACACACACACAAATGCACACACACACATATAATTTATTTATTTTTATTTTACTGGTCAAGAGCTTACAATGTAACAGAAACAAGAACAAACATAAGTTTAAATACAAGAAATAGGAACTAATAATTGGGGAGAATAGGACAGGGACAGTAGGTACAATTGTGCACTTATGCACACCCCTTACAGACCTCTTAGGAATGGAGTGAGGTCAATAGAGCTTAGTTTGAGGGTAAAAGAGGGGTTTGAGCAGGTGACAACAGAATCAAGTAATGAATTCCAGACATGGACCACTCTGTTGCAGAAATTATACTTCCTGCAATCAAGCTTGGAGTGGTTTACATTTAGTTTATATCTGTTCTGTGCTCTTGTGTTGTTGTTGTTAAAGCTGAAATATTCATTAACTGGTAAGGTGCTGTAACATATGATTTTATGTACTATGCTTAAGTCTAATGCTAGACGGCATAGTTCAAGGTTATCTAAGCCTAGAATCTCAAGTCTGGTACTGTAGGGTATTCTGTTGCAAGGACTGTAGTACTCTTCCGGTAAAATACTTCTGGACTCGCTCAATTGAATTTATGTCTGATATACAGTGTAGATTACAGACAGAAGAACTGAATTCAAGTATTGGTCTAGCAAAGATTTTGAATGTCCTAGTTTGCAAATCAGTATTACCAGAAGAAAAGCTTCATAAAATTAAATTTACAACTCTTAAAGCCTTTTTGACAATACTGTTGCAGTGAGCTTTGGCACTTAGATAATTTGATATCAGAATTCCAAGGTCTTTGACAAAGTGAGGGTCATCAACAAAGTCATGTCCGCCTAGCTTGTATTTGATATATAGATTTTTTTTTTAACCAATGTGTAGGACAGAGCATTTGTTGGTAGAGATTTGGAGTTGCCAACTGTTAGATCATTCAAACATATAATCAAGGTCTTTTCGAAGGACGCTAGCATTGACAGTGGTGTTGAATAGTTTTACGTCATCAGCGAAGATGACACAGTTGCTAATAAGGTGATCACAAAGGTAATTTATATAGAATGTAAAGAGTGTGGGTCCTAGAATGCTCCCTTGTGAGACGCTGCTAATAACTGGTGCAGGGCTTGATAGGTCGTTTCCTATTTTTACTATTTGTTGCCTATTTGATGGGAAAGCAGTAATCTACTTGTGAAGGAAGAAGGAAGAAATGCAGTAAGAATTTGGTTTAAGTAGGATTTTATAATAATACCTCTGTTCAAATCAGAGGTTGTAGTTTATGTGGGGATCAGCATATCGTATATTCAGCTGGTGTCTTGAGTGTCATTTAAACAACCCTGGTGAGTAAGAAATATGAAGAATGTTCATTTGGTGTTTGTGCTGGTTTTTATGTTGCCGCAATGGGGCTCTTCCCTCTGGACTTTATCCATCAGTATGATAGTCTAAAATGGAGAATTTGAGAGTGCCATAAGCCTCTTCTTTCTCTTTGGTGTCTAAATGTCTCCTTCATTGCTTTCTTTTCTCAATATCTGACTCTTTGGAAACAGAAATATGTTTCTTCACTCTCTTTCTCTCATTGATACACACATATACTCTGTACATTAAGGATTTAACTTTGTTTCTTTGAATTGGTCTCATAATGCCAGTTTATTGCATCATCCATATCCTTGAGTGATGTTATCATTTTCCTAATTTTCTTTTTCACCCTATCCTACATTTCTATAAAATTTATTAACTAATTGAGAATTCTTTGTACTGTCATCTTCAAATGCTTTTTAAAAACGCAACAATGCCAGCCTGTAATCTTTAATTCCTTTTTCTCAGCAAAAATGTATTATTTATTGCAACACTCTCATGATTAGTTTGTGTTGGCAGAGCCAAAAATATTATCAGCTACACAAATTTCCAACCACTTTTTTCAGCTGTGTGTATTTCATTTGAACTTCTAATTTTCATCCCATTCACAATAATGTGATTAATAACATTCCTTCTCCATAATAAATAATGTCATTTATTTTAATCACTTTAACATCTGCATGTATTCCTAATAGAATATTTAATAGGTAGAATCTGGAAAAGAATGAATATCTATTTTTTCAACATCAAGGAAATTATCTAGATTACTTCTCATATTTTCTTTGGAAAAATCCAGTGTTTAGATTCTTTAACTCCCATAACCCCTCTGCTCTGAATACAGGGCAAGTATATAGCAAATAGAAATATCTGTTTGCAATGAAACAACTTTTTACCTCATTGCTCAGTTGATAAATTCTGAATACATTCTAAATTCTTATCCACAATATGTATTTCAGTCCCCAAAGACTAGAATCTCTAGAATCAGCAAAGCCCCTAAATAGCCCAAGAAAAATCATTTTCTGACCTGCAATTCTGTTTAATAACTGGTCTATTAACACTGCACTTGAGAATAGCAGGCAAGGGAATTTGAAACAAGTTGCCTGGATCAAAAAGCCTCTGTTTTCAAGCAACATCACAATGGGCAAATTGTTTGATGATGGGACCAGATTTTAAATACTATCATCATCATCATCATCATCATCATCTTTGAGGAGAGGTGCAGAGACTACACTGTAATAGCCAAATTTTGAATCTGAGGTAGTGCTAGAAAAGATTTCAGCAAAATGAGTTTCAGTTTCAGTGAAGCCCTAGAAAATTGTATTATAGAATTTTGATGATTTGTCTTCAAATTTATGTGGTACAATCTTGGTGACAGACTTTTAAATGTGGATGTGCTCCCCTACCCCCCACCCAGACCCTTGATTACCTGCTGCCTGAGTTGACTGCTTAATGCGGGAATAGGGAACCTGTAGTCTTCCAGATCTTGATGTAACCCTCCAGTGTCCTTGCCATTGGCAACTCTTCTGGAATATGGAGGATTGTAGTTCAACAACATCTGGAAGCCTACCTATAGAACTGGTTATAATTAAGATCAGAAGAAAAACTTCTAGATTCCCAAATGTTATTTGCAGACAAGGAACTGAATCTTTCAGTTGAAGGGATGTATCAAAGAGAAAAGACCACAAAGAAGTCTAAGTGGTCAATTGTACAATTGCATTTTATTCTGTTCATAAATATATTCTGCTGTGTCATTGATATCTATTGAGATTCTCAACACGCAGTCCTTTTTTCAAAAGGCAACTGGACCTTGGTTTTGCTTCTCAACCAAGAAGCTTCTTCAGTTCTAATTTAGAATTATTAGAAATGTTCTAATTGTTCTAAGTTAGAGCTAAGGAAGTTTCTTGGATGAGAAGCATAACATTTTTAAAGAAAAAATAAACTTCTTGTCCAGTTTCTTTTTAGAAAAGTACTTTTGAGACTGTTGTCATTGAGTTTACTCCAGTAAGTTAATTCAGCCTAGAATGATAAAAACTATTAATTTGTCAAACTTAAAAACATAATTTTGAGATAAATTATATTTTTATTAAGAGAATTTGGGAAAGTTGAAGTTCCAGATCAAAAAACAGACTTGGGGATATAAAAAAAGTGCCATCATTCTATCCTATTAGAAAGATATCCTCTTTTGATTATATAATCTTTTTCTGCAACATATATGACTGCTGATTCTTCTTTTGAGGAATAATGTTCTCCCAGCTTCCTGGAGCCAATTTCTTCTTAATGGGTCCTTGGGGCAAACCAACTAGGGCAGTACGCAACTTTTGATCCTGAAGTACATATTGCCCACTGAAAGCCTTGGGCTGCTCCAGAAGTTGCTATTAATTACTATTTTAAATGTGACCTGAGAGGAAAAATATGGAATTTTTCAAGATATAGAGAATAATTATATAAATTGTAATTAATTCATTTAATTCAATTCTAGTTACATTTAAATTCTATAAAAATGAAATAAAATTAGATTTTTTTAAAATGTTGATCATGGCACCCATGTTAAATAATCAGTCAAATTTGGATTGGAGGCAGAGAACCTTGAGATAAGATCTGGTCACATGCTGAGGGCCATAATTGATGTTGATACTGAACATGAAGGTGCAAGTGTCACACTAAATATTATTCCTGTGTTTTTCCTCTGTGTTAAAAAAGAATCAAAGACTTTTAGAGTACTTCTACAGTTAGATATGAGGTTCAATCCACTCTTCTAATGGAAAGTACGAAGGTTAAAATATATAATTTATCCTTTTTTATTTCTTTACTCATACAATATTGTAAACATTTCTCTAGATAATTTGATCCATATTATTTTGTGATCTTTCAGCTTCTCAGCAATAGCCACTTCACTTACTAAGTAAGAGAGAGGTGAAGGAAGTCAGCCTTTTATTGCACCATATTCATGATCTAGGTGTTGCTTGAATTCCAGTAATTTGATTTTTGCCGAGGGATGGAAATGACAAAGATAACATCTAAAGTGACTTTATGAAATTAGACTTGCATTCAGAAGCCTCATCTTCAAATCCCTTGCCTTTATTGTCAATATGAAAAATAGTTTGGGGAGGATCACTGTGTAGTTTAGTATGGTCTTTGACCATAGTTCTGTCTGTCAACTTCACATTTACCTCTACCCTCCAAAACACCCTCCATTCAAATTGATAAGTTTAGCTCCCAGCCATAAAAATATTGTCCAGTATCTCAAGAGCCTGCCAAGACTCTAAATAAGTGTATCTCACTGCTGCTTTTGTGTTTTTCTTTAAAGTTCTCCATGTCTAAGAACACTTACCCTGGGATTATAGCTTATCAGTCAGATTCTGAGAGCTCTCACTTAGTCATTTCTTTCTATGGATAAGTAGTTAAATGGCAAGTAAGAGGTTCAGAAGCATCAAATGAGATTATTGCAGAAAGAATGTAAGATGGCTGAAGTACTTAAATATCAGTAATTATAACAATAATTAGGGGATGAAATGTGTTTTTCTTGACAGTAAGGGAAGACTAATGTTCTTTTCTCTCCTCATCAAAAGTATTTTTTTTTAAAGTGCACACATAAAGGATAAAATGAACACCTGCTGAATTCTTTTAAAGCAGGCTGAATTTAATGAGAGTTGCAGGTGCTTAGCATCTCTCCAGGAATTGGCCAGAAGATTCCATAAACACTTTCACTTTGATCCCATGGCATCCTTGCATCTCCATATCACAGCAAGAAGTAGGGTTGATTACTACTGCATAAAACATTTAGTACTAAACACCAACATTTGTCAAAGAAAAACAATCTTTTAAAAAAGTTTTTGTGTCTCTTGGTTTGCTTTTTATCCATGGCAGTGATCTTTCTAGAAGGCTTATTAGTGCTCATGGTGAAAAGCAGTCCTGCTCCTGGATGACAGAATATTCTGTAAAATTGCTTTAAAAAATTTAAATGATCATTTACAATTATTGTAAACAAGCCATTGTCTCATTTCAATATTATAACCAATTATAAATGGATGTGTGTTTGTATGTCTCCTTCCTTCCTTCCTGTCTTCCTTCCTTCCTTCATCCTTCCTTCTGGTAGGACATTTCTGTTTTTCAAAGCTTCACTATGGGCAAAAGTCACTCATCTTTGCATTAAGCCCCGAAAGAGTCCAGTGGAATCCATTGGAATGAATATAAAACACATGAGAAATGAAGAAAAGAAATAGCTATTTACAAATGTGAAGAGAAATAATGATTAAAAATATTTATTCAAAGGAGAAAAGTCCTGTGCATCAAAATTACTGGGGCCTTCTTCAGGGGCAATATTTACAGTCAGTAAAATTAATTGCTCACTAGACTATAGCACCTGACTGTGCGGGTGTCCTTAAGGTGGGTTGGCATCAAAATTTTACTTGTGACTGTACATTCAAAGCCCCACCATATATTTTTTATATGTGCCATGCTCAATCTTATGTATAAAAGATGATGCAGGTGCCATCCTAATTTTTATTGTTGTTGTAATTGTTTTTACCTTGTCCAATGACCACTCATGCCTGGTTGACTGTGGCTTAAATACTAAACCAGATCAGGTTTGCCTAATATTTGATAGGAGATTGCCAGAGAATTTCACTGCTATAAATTATACTGGGATTTAAAAATAAAATAAAATCCCAGGAGTAAGCTACTTGATACTATTATCAAGAAAAAATGGCCGGATATTGTAAAGTCTCAGGGAATTAAGCTCAATTCAAAGAGGATTTTAATACCTCATGCAATCGTATATGTAGAAAATTTATTTCACACTTATCCTACTTGGAACTTTAAAGATAATATACATATATAGCTAGTGACAAGTAACAGAAAATGTGTTAGTAAATTCTACACTTTGCTTCATAATGGATCCCTGCTTCCCTTCTTTTTCCTACAAATACGTATCCATAATAGTAGATAACATTTATTTATGTAATTTAAATATATATCCTTAAGGCATATAGCTCACTCAGGATCACTATTACTTAAATAAAGTAACCAAAGCAGGACAAAACTATAACATCCTACAGCTGAAGGAGCTGAAAAGCGTTAGAAATAAAGAAAATAAACAAACAACTAAACAGCTAAATTTTCTTTTGCCTGTAGAGTATTTCCAAATTAGGCACCTCTATACCAGTCAGCAAAGAGTAAGGAGAATGTTATAAATGACCTTGAGAGAGAGGGAATTTCTGGCTGAGATGTCCCTCCTCTTGTAAACCATCTGTATTATATTCTGCGTTAGATCTGGGGTGGATCGGCTCGAAGGAGACACGAGACCATCTTAGTGAGTTCAGCTCTTTATTTAGAAGTAGAATAGTCTGAAAAATACAAGCCGCGGCAGCCCCTCATATAGAATAGGGCTGGCTCGTGGCTCGGTGGCCAATGGCAGCGTTTTGAATCTCCCGCGATTGGCGCAGCCAATCGCGGTAGATTCCTAGCACTCCAATCACAGCCGTGGTCTCGACTAATCAGGTCGCTGTCTGTCCGGACCAATCAGTTGCGAGGGTTTGGAGTATGCTAATATAGTACACTGCCCATAGTAGGCAGTGCACATGAACATTAAATGTATATCATATACATAATATTCACAGTCAATAGTGGATAAAATGTGGATGCATTGCACACATACGGTTTTGTGTAACTGAAGGTGGATTCAAAAGGCCTTTGTGGGGGGCATAATAAGATATTTCCATATGCGTGTCCTGAACATTTTCTTCTTCTGAGACTCCCTCTTCTTTATGTTTCTTCCCATACTACCAATAATACTGTCATACTGGAGTATGGTTTGCCTATTTAATTTTTCTATCAGAAGTGAAGGAAAGTGCTAATTTTATAGCACAAAATGGCAAAAGACCTCTGTGATTCAAAATTAATATTTACTTTGAATTTGACTAAAGGCATATGACTCCTTTAATTAGTTAAAGTAAGTAGATTTCTACTACCTAAAGTGGAAGCATTTTAAAAGATGTTTATACAGAAAAAGGTTCAGAGTACAACTACTAAAATATAGGAAAAATGCCCATATTTTCAAATGATGATTATAATCATACAGTGATAAATGTTTATCACCTGTTGTGACCCGCTGCTGGCTGACGGAACTGGCAGTAGAGTTAGACAGCAAAGAGGTTGGGGAGGAACCTGGGCCAGTCCTGGAGGCTGAGGAAAGTTCATAAGAGGGCTCTGCATCAGAGGCAGAGATGGGGCCAGGGCCGTCTGACAGTTATCAGTTGCCTTCGGACTTGGACAGCAGTGAGGCAGAGGAGCTTCTGGAACCAGTTCCCAGCCTGTGCATGCAGGAAGGAAGAAACAATTAAGAATTCAGGGTTGATGTGGAACACCTTGCCCTCAGAAGTTATGGGAGCGCCATCACTTGAGACTTTCAAGAAGAGATTGGACTGCCATCTGTCAGAAATAGTGTAGGGTCTCCCACTTGGGCGGTGGGTCAGACTAGATGACCTACAAGGTCTCTTCCAACTCTGATTATCTGTATCCGTATCTCTGAGTAAGGCCACAGCTGGATGATGAATGGCCCCTCCCATAAGGATTAAAAGAGGAGCAAAAGGGGAGGGGGCTTTTGCAGGAAACAATTCATTCATTTGTTCATTCATTGCAGCCTTGTAAAGATTTCCAAAATTGTAACCTAACACCTAATGGTGTGTGCACATATTTAGTGGGCAGCTTTCCAAGATAGATAAGCTAATAATTATACCTTTGCAAGACTGTTGCCAGGCCATTGGCTGAATAATATAAATTCACATTCATTTAATAAAAGAGGCTTTGCCAGGAGGTTTTGCTTAGTGCTTTTTGGGGAAGCCTAGGACAGAACATCACCACAGATCTAACAACTTTTCGCAATGGAGAACCACAACTGATTTATACACATTTCAAAATCCAGAAAAATTATCAGGCTATCAATTGCTATTTCTTGTTCGGAGAGTACTACTATCTATGTCTTTTGATCCCTTTATATTAATTGTACAAAAATGCAGGATAATTTTTTAGCGTGAACAAAACGTATGTGCAAAAGGGCAGAATGTTCCATAGATATAAGACTTTCTTTTTTTTTTAAGGAAACTGTTTGAGGTAAAATAATATGGGCTATCTGCAAGTAAACTAAATGAAAACACAGTGGGGGAGACGAGATCTATTGTATGATGCTAGGTGCCCACACTATTCTAATCCTTTCTCATATCTTGGTAGAAGGAAAAGAGCAAGACTTCACATGTTCTGTAAACACAATAGATCATGAAAATGGAAAGCACGTATCACAGAACAATAGAAGCAAAGAGGTCCTGATCATTGAAACAACCCATTAGTGGCAGCCTAGCCACAGGACAGTGGCAGAGTTGCCAAGGAAATTGTTTGCATCATTAGCCTGCTGCTAAGAAAGAAAAAAGCAAACCCAAATGTCATCCAATATTGTTAGCTGTGTGATGTTTACTTCCCTTAGAGAACTAAAATGATAAACAGTGTAGCAAGGAACTTCCCTGGGACTGGAATCTGGATCACTAACAAATGTATTAGATATGTTCAGCAAGGACTGTTTCTCTGCTGTTCCAATTGTACTCCTTCAGAAAACCCAACTTCTTTCATAGGGAAACCATTGAAAGAATCCCTTCTAAGTTTCTAGTAGCAGGCACTGTTTCTAGTATTCATGGATCAGTAGGAAGCAAGTAGAATGCTTTACTTTATACTCTAAACATTACTTTGTACTCTAAACTTCTGTTAGAAAGGCAGTCACAGCTGGAAGGACCAGGCAGAGATTACCTACTGTTTCTTAAACTTAGCATTGGGGTAGCAGATTTAGCAATGCCCACCGATCACTATGTCTTCCATCCTGTGGTGAGATATTGCATAGTTCATATTACAGATAGTTTTCAACTTTTATTTGAAGTTACAAAGACTTTGAAAAAGGGACTTATGATCTGGATTTGAAATTCCACCATACATTCCCCCCAACCATGGTCAGGTGACTATATTTTGGAAGCTCAGCAACAGCAACATTTATGTCCATCTGCAGTGCCCCACAGTCATGTGACTGATTTACAACATTTTTGGCATTTACTTCCAGTTTCCATCAAAAACTGCCCCATAGCAAAGAATGGCTGTGCTTAACAACTGTGACATTCACTTAACAACCATGGTGTTTCACTTAGAATAGAATATTTTATTGGCCAAGTGTGGTTGGACACACAAGGAATTTGTCTTGGTGCAAATACTCTCAGTATACATAAAAGAAAAGATACATTCATCAAGAGTATTACAACTGTTACCTTCACTTAATAGCCACTGCAAAAAAAAAGTTATAACATGAGGAAAAATCAGAGGATCTCCTGTTTTATAACTATCATGACTTAGGACCAGTTTCTGATTGTAAGTGAAGGAGTCTCCAGACATTTTTTTCTATGTGCATTTTTTCAGCATAAAGGTCAAGCAACATATATTCATGTAATTTTATTGGCAATAATAAGAAAGTAATCACCATTACTGCCTTCCTGGATTATTATTTCAATTGAACCTTCTAAGATATACCCCTGGTATTCCTTGATAGTTTTCCATCCAAAGATTCCCCTTTCTCAACCCAAATTAGCTTCCCAGCCCAGACAAGATTTGCTTTTTCCAGTGTGCAAGGTACACAAAAAATCATCTGTGATTTGTTTTCTCCCATTTGGGGTGAAAGGTAATGGACCACTCTGAGAGAAGAGAATTTGCCTTTTCATGAGGAATAACTTGTGGAAAAATATACCTGCTTTTTTAAAATCTGAAAGAAACTCCCCGCAATAATTCAGCACTAACTATCTGCATTTCACGTGAATAGTGAATTACTCTAAGGACATATGCTTGATCTGGATAGGCAATTTTGTTTTGAAGGACTCGTTAATAAAAACTTATTCATATCATAATATTCCATTAACTGTCAAAGGTCTATACAAATCATTATTTCAGGACCAACATGCACCTGCTCTTAAATATACACATATAGCAATGAAATCTTTTTGCCCTCTTCCCCCTTTAGAAATGTATATAAATACAGCATTAAATTTAAGTATATAAATTGCTGACATAAAAGAACATATTTTCTAATGTAACTTTCTGAAAATGGAATCCCTTCTTCCATCTTCCAATGACATTTAATCATCTAGCAAAGATTTGCCTCTTTTAGTAGCCACATCTGAATGCCTACAAGCCTGAATAATTTATTTAGGTAAAGGAGTTCTGAAGCAGGAGGGAAGGTAGATCATGCAACCATGTGACTGAAGCACATTAAAAATGGGCAGCTCTTTATTTATGTAGTAATGTCTGCCATCTTGACTTTTTTCGCCATACATATCCTTTCCCACAGACACCCTTTCTTTCTCTCTTTCTGCTCTTAGTATTCCTGCTGGCTGCTTTATGTTATTGTAGACTGTTTTAACATTGTAAAAGAATCTTGTTATCCCCATTTTAAAAGGCATTTTAAAAGGCATTGATGAATTGGTTGGCTCGAAATCAAGGACGGGCAAAATTAGCATTCCACTATGATCAGGTAGAATTATGTCTTCAGATGCCTAGAAATCTAGTACTATGGATATAAAGAATTTGTCAAAATAAATAAAATTGGACAGTTGCAGCTTCATTACTCCTATATAAACCAGATGTTCAGATAGCTCTCTCTTTTGTAATCCCATATTTGTGGAACATTTATGGATATCATTTAGCTGGTTATATTCTTTTTTAAATGTTCATTAATAACATCCAGATCATAATTTAGTAGATGGAATAAACAAATACATTCTGAAGTACATTCCTAACTTAGCAATATGTCAGGCAAAAAAGCAGAAATTTTGAATAAAATATTGCCTGTGATTCCCAAGAACAATGTTATACTGTGATTTGGTCCCTCAGGATAGGACAATCATATCCCAGAAAATCCAGCATAGCCTGGGCATCAACCAAAACCACAAGTGCAAGTGATCAGAAGAGTTGAATAGTCCTACTCAAATCTTGCAGGGTACAATTGCAAGTCTAGGCTGAAGATTATTGTACTTCATAGTTACAGTATTTTAACAGAAGAAGTTAGCAATCCAATTTCTTTTTAAAAAAAGCTTTGTTTGGGACAGTAAATTTTTGCTTATGTTTTCCTTATATAAATATGGAGACTTTGAAGTTCCAAAGTGGCCTCATACCAAAAGAAATACCTGTTCTGTTTACATGTATAAACACATGTTGTCCTTGACTTAGGATTGCAGTTGGTACCAGAATTTCTTTTTCTAAGCAAAGTGATTGTTAAGTGAGTCATTCCCAATTTCATCACCTTTTTTGCTGTGGTTGCCAAGCAAAATACTGTAGTTGTTAAGTGAATCTTGAAGTTGTTAACTGAATTTGACTTCCCCCATTGGTTCTGCTTGTTGGAAGCTGGCTGGGAAGGTCACAAATGGCAATCACATGACCCAGGGATGCTGCAACTGTCATAAATACATGGTGCTTGCCAAGCACCCACATTCTGGCCACATGGACATGGGGACAATGTGACAGTAATAAGTGTGAGGGACCACAGTATATGTCTCCATCACTTTCCATGCTTATGATGTCTATTTTAGGTAAACAAAGACTCCCACACAGACAGCTCTGCATTTCTAAGAATATTTTACCTATGTTTGACATTTGAATGACTGTCACAGAAATACAGTACTTAGATATTTGGAAGCAAAACATCAGAAAGTTGAAAGATGTGTTCTGTTTTCACTTCTATATACACCTTGAGATCTTTAAGAACTGAATAGCCCTTGTATCATACCAGACGTACACAACATTGGCAGGAACTGAAGATCCTGCTTATTTTTTTATAATTACCTTGTTGTGTACAGATGGGTAGCCCTGATATGCCAAATTCCCTGATAAGATTGATGGTACAAATGGTGATGCTTGAAGTGTAGATGAAAGATCAGGTCTAGCAAAAATGTTAGAAAACAAGAAAGTGAAAGAAGAGCCAGGATAATTGATTCCCAACTATATTATGCTCCACAGAATTGTATCTGCTTCTGTCTGAGGAAGATTTAAGTCATAGAATAACATTTTTATTCAAAATTAAGGTCAGAACAGTCCAGGATTATGTACATCAATTCCACTTAATTAGCTTTTTATGTGTTTCACATTTCCAATACATTAACTAATTAACAGCTCTTCCAAACCATTATTTCTATATTCTCTGGAGTGAGCTGACTAGCGTGTAGTCCCTAGCATTCCCTGTCTTGTTTTATGTAGTATTTAGCTTTCAAGATCCAATTCCCTCTAGGCATGCTATAGCTATCCATTTAACATTCTTCAATAACATTTTTCCCAGAGAGACAATTAAATCTGTGCAATTAATTTATATAGTCCTTTGTCAGAATGACTGCTTGCACAATATTTGAATCCTTCAATTGAAATGTATACATTTTGTTTGCAAATTACAATATTCATGAATCATGATCTTTGAATTAAAAACAATGGTGTTTTTTGTTGATCAACCCATTGATGGGGGTTGACTATGACAATGTATCCCTCATAAGCAAACTTATTGGATTGGATTGGGTTACATTAAATAAGAAGCTTCTTAAATATGATGAAGAGAATGGGCATGAAACTAAACCAATTTGGAGAAATTGTAGCTACTCAGGAGGTACTATAAATAAAAAATAACCAACATCATTTCTTAATTGCTTAAACATCATATTTTGTTTTCCTCCCTTCTAGAATTGGAAGTTGCCCAAAACAAAACTTTTAAAAGCAGCTGGCATTCATTAAGAAAAAGTATGTGTGTGTATTTAATGTATGTGTATGTATACATATACCCACATACCCAGATATATCAATCATGTCATTAATAGTCACAGATAAATGATAGTTCATTTTTCTACTACAAAAATTCATTGAAGCTAGGATATAGTTAAGTTGCCAAGTGGCCAAACTGGAAAGTGCTGCTCCTGCTACCATTTTGCTTTCAGCCAAAAATAGGAATCAGCAATTGTTTAGAAAATAAGTCTTGGAATTGCTCAGAGGGAGACTCACTCAAGAAATTGTTTGGGTATATCCCTTTCCTTCAAAAACTCATCAGCACAATTGCTTCCCTCTGAATAGACAAAAGATTTTAGGAAGGAAACTGGGCTTATTTTTCTTTTAGTGACAAATGTAAACCCTCCATTATTAGCTGATGAGACCAATTCTTAGATGCCGAATGTCTTCCAATTATTTTCTATTCATTTTCTCTGAAATCCCTTTTAGGACATGAGCATGGTCATTTGAGATTTAGCTGCATTCAGTATTATATTGTTGCCCAAAAAGAAATAAGAATTTTTTTAAAAAAATAAAAGTGCTCAAGACACTAATGAAAATGATTGGTATTTTTACCAGGTGTATTCAAACTATTATTGAATGGTCCTTGTGCACAGGATGGATATTATTGCATTACTCAATTGCACCCTGAGTATTGATATTAATTATGAGTATGATAAATTCCACAGCTATTCCACAAGCTCTCAGTAGACAAAAGAAAAACAGGATTACCACAGGTTCCCTAGATAACCAGTTGTTTCTTTTCCATCTCCATTGTCATCCCTTTTCTAGTTTTCTGTGTCCTTAAATTGATCTCTAAGTCATCTGGTAGCACACTTTGGTCTTATGCACTTGGAAAACTTCCTTTCACATTGGCTGCTCAGTAATATTAATCCCTCATCTCTGTAATTTTTTTTTTTGCAGTAGTACATTTGCATTAATTTACATTTTTTATTTAATGAGGTTCCAAAGGTGCTTTTCAAAAGGCAACTGGACTTGGTTGGTTTTTTGCTTGAAAGTGTTTTGCTTCTCATCCAAGAAGCTTCAGTCAGATAAGAAGCAAAATCTTTTAAAGGAAAAAAGAAAAAGAAAGTCCAGTTGTTTTTTTGAAAAGCACTCTTGGGACAATCATGACATGGATGATTGAGAATCTCCATATATATTTAATTGAAGCCCTATTTTGTCCAGCCAAACTGGCTTCATAGTTTTTCAGTAATGTAGCTTAATATGCTACCATAACTAATTATAATTGATCTGAATTCACTAAATCCTATTGTCTCTCTCATGTCATATTTTAAGCTTTATTTTCTGATACATGTCATGTTTTATTATTGTTTGTATACTCTTGTCTTATAATGCTAATGTAAATTATATAATATTGAACTATATTCTATTTGAAATAAAATCATTATTATCCTTTGATGGAGGATTTGCTCTGAATATGTAATATGGAGTTCATCCAAGAATATATGTGATAACCCTAGGCAGATCACTATCTTTCAGCTTCACTACAAATCATTATCATTAAATATTATAAAATATACTAAAATCTATTCTAGGATATAGCTTTAGGATGGCAAAGAAAATGCACTAAAGTGTTCACCACTAAATGCAGAAAGATCTAATATGCCTTATTGTAGCGAAGAGACATTTTAGTATTTCTAAAATGGCAGCAACTTGCATGGCTGCAGCTGCTTTGGCTCTCAGGAGTGTTGGGGTTTTGTAGATGAAAATGCCATTTGATTAGAGTTATTCTTTGGAAATTGTGACAAGAAAGTGAAATTTTTTACTAAGCTGTTATATGACCATCAGTCTATATTGGATATGGTGATAGGAACCACTGATAAAGCTGTTCTAGTGAGTCTGTGTTGGTTTGGACTGTTTCCATTGAAGGTGCCAGCAGCAGAAGTCCTGGTAAATTACGTGGAGGATGTGAGATTGGCTGTAATCTCTGAAAGTGATCAGCATTTTGGGTGGCAGAGTTAGTTGAGATGCAGCAGCCTTTGAAGCAGGTAAATGTTCCTCCAGTGCTACGTGTTTTCTGAGGTGGAGGTGGTATGATTGAAAAAGGAAATGAGGCAAACATAGAAGACTAACAAGTAGACTAAAGGTATCTGTTAAATTCTGCACATGGATGCAAGGAACGGAGACGAGACAGTGAAAAGTGAACTTCAAACTCTTTATTAAACATTCTGAACAGAGCAAAACCCCAGGGCAACAGCATCCCTTTTATAGGCAAGCTGCTGCTATAGTAACCAATAAGAGACGAGGAGTGTTAACCCCATTAACCAATGAGAGTGGCTCGTTAACAGCCAATCAGATTCTCCTGAATGGATCAATCCGATATCGCTATTCTCGGCCAATCAAAAGTGCAGGCTAGAACCCTGCTATTTTCTAAAGCTTTTGATAAACTTTATTTAAGTGTTTTATTAGTTCATAACACCCCTTCCCCCCCGGGTTCCGTTTGGGGGGTGTGGTGATGTAATCTCTGAGGTAGGAAGTTTGCTTTGACTGTCTATTGGATTTATGCTGTCCCACCAGTTCTTGTCCGTAAGCCTGTTTTGGCTTACGTCTGGCAGTCCATGCATCGCGAACAATCTGTTCAACTTCCGGATGATGGACTCGGTTGTGGTACTTTTCATTTCGTGGATCTCGAGCCAGTTTGAGTAGGCATCCACTGTTAATAGGAACGTATGTCCCTTAGTAGGTCCCACAAAGTCAATATAAATGTGGGACCACAGTCCCCGAGGTGTTTCCCATTCTGTCGGAGTTGCTTTTGGTGGGGCATTGCTAACTTCCTGGCACTTATAACAAGTCTTTACCCAGGCTTCCATTTGTTTGTCGATGCCCGGCCACCACGCGTAGCTTCGTGCGAGCGCTTTCATATGCACGATGCTGGGGTGGCCCTCATGCAGTGTCTTTAATACCGCTCGTTGTAACTGCTCTGGGACGACGACTCTATCCCCCCACAGGATGCAGCCCTTTTGCGAAAAAAGTTCCGTTTGCCGATTCTTGAAGGGAATGGTCATCAGAGGTTTGATCTACTGGCCATCCTCATTTGACCCAGCTAAGAACCCGCTTTAAGATAGGATCGTGTTTTGTTTCGATCGCGATATCTCTGGTGGTCAGCAGTGGTGAATGTAGCATTTCAATCTGGAGCGTTGTAAGGGTTGGCGCTGGGTCATCAACAGTTTCTGGAAGTGGTGCACATCTCAATGCGTCAGCATGGGGAATGGCTTTCCCCGGGTGGTGCTGCAGCTTATAATTGTACGCAGCCAAAAACTCCAACCAGCGAGTCATTCTAGGTGATAATATATAGGGGGTTGGCTTGTCTCCCACTATAATCCCCAGCAAAGGTTTGTGGTCGGTAACAATAGTAAAAACTCGTCCATATACATATTTATGAAACCGTTTAACTGCAGATACAAGAGCAAGAGCCTCTTTATAGATTTGACTGTAGTTACGTTCAGCCTTTGATAAAGTTCTTGAAAAATAGGCAATAGGGGCTTCACTACCGTTTGGTAACACATGGCTCAAAATGGCTCCTACTCCAAAGGGTGACGCGCCACATGTGATTGTTAAAGGCAAAATCTCGTTATACTGCTTTAAAACAGCATCTGAAGTTAATAGGTTTTTCACTTGTCGGAACGCGTGCTCCTCTCGGTGCCCCCAAACCCAGGTTGCTTTTTTGTCGAGAAGCCGATGTAGGGGCTCGGCTACAGTCGCTTTGTGGGGCAGGAAGATGTTGTAAAAATTAATAAGCCCCAGGAAAGCTTGGAGATCAGTCTTGTTTCTGGGTCTTGGAGCGTTCTTGATCGCTCTTAACTTGCTACTGGTGGGGTGAATGCCTCATTTATCAATTAGGTACCCCAGGAACTCTACTTTATCTGTACACAGTTGACATTTTTTTTTTTAACTTTAAGGCCAGAGTCTTTAAATTTCTGGAGAACCTGTCTAAGACGCTCCTTTAATATTTCTCTATTCGGGGCAGCAATTAAAACGTCATCAAAGTATGGTATGATCCCTTTTATACCGTGTAATAGTCTCTCCATCAAGCTCTGAAAGATCCCTGGGGCCATGCTAAATCCGAATTGGAGTCAGTTGCACTTAAAGGCACCTCAATGCGTAACGATCATTTGCGCCTCTGCTGCTTTTTTATCTACAGGCAGTTGTTGGTACGCCTGTGCTAAATCCAATTAAGCAAAGACTTTTCCGCCCCCCCAGGGAATGGAGGAGGTGTTGTACCACTGGCACCAGGTAAGTGTTCTGTTGAAGGGCATGATTCAGGGTGGCACGGTAGTCCCCACAAATCCTTAACGATCCATCCGGTGTGATGGGTGTTACGATTGGGGTTTCCCAAGGAGTGTGGTCGGTTGGTTCTAAAACACCCTGGGCTATTAATTTATCAAGCTGCTCGTCAATCCTTGGTTTAAGGGCAAAAGGGACTCGACGAGGCTTAAGGCGGATGGGGGCTATTTCAGGGTTAAGGTTAAATGATATCAGGGTCCCCTTGTACTCGCCTAGTTTATCTGCAAAGATGTCCTGGAATTCCTGGATGAGGGCCTCCTCCCAATCGTCGCTGCTGGTTTGGTAAATGCTGGCTACCTCAATCCCAAGTGGAGCAAACCATTGGAGGCCTAACAAGCTAGGCCAATCACGGTCGACAATGGTCAATGGTAAAGATGCAGTACAATTTTTGAATGAGACCTGGACTAGGCTGGATCCAACGGCTGGAATTCGGTTTCCTTGACAGTCCTTGAGAATAATTCTTTGGGTTCTGAAGTCTTGCCGCCGGACAGCAGGGATCAATTGTTTAAGGGTCTTCCAGAAAACCATCGAGAGGGATGATCCTGAATCGACTTCCATCACGCAGGGCTGGTTTTCGATGGCGACCTTCACTCGGATCTTCTTCACATCTAATGATGAGGCGTGACCAATCGTGATGGTTTGGTGTACCTCTTCTCGTTTCGTTGAATGGGCTAGTGGTTTATTTCTGTAGGAGTGGTTGTTCCATTGGTGGTTCAAATGTTCCCGATTCACAGGATGACTTCCTGTGGGTTGGCGGTAGTTGGTCCCCCTCTGAAGTGGGCTGGATCCTAGCTTGCTTTGACAGACCTTTCCAATGTGGCCTCTTTTCCCACAAATATGGCACAAGGAACGGAGATGAGACGGTGAAAAGTGAACTTCAAACTCTTTATTAAACATTCTGAACAGAGCAAAACCCTAGGGCAACAGCATCCCTTTTGTAGGCAAGCTGCTGCTCTAGTAACCAATAAGAGACGAGGAGTGTTAACCCTCTTAACCAATGAGAGTGGCTCTTTAACAGCCAATCAGATTCTCCTGAACGGACCAATCCGATATCACTATTCTCGGCCAATCAGAAGTGCAGGCTAGAACCCTGCTATTTTCTAAAGTTTTTGATAAACTTTATTTAAGTGTTTTATTAGTTCATAATAGCATCCATTTAGAGTGTCACTACCATATATTTTGTTTGCTAATATGCTCCTCAGAGCCTAAAATGGTTTACATGAAGCTAGAGTTAATAAGGTAACAAACTGGCAGACGAGAAACTGCTTTGTCATTATTGCAGGTTTTCACCTGGTACGACCTGGGTCCAGTGGCTTGAATAACAGTGGCCTCGATCCACAACGGTTCGCCAGAAAGGTTTCTGGCGAAAACTAAGTCACCTATCTTGAACTCGCGGCATTTTCTGCTAGATCCACAGGGCTTCTCTGGCTCGTAAGATGGGTGAAGCCGGTTGAGGTGGGAGCGAAGTTTGCGTCCCATCAATACTTCTGCTGGAGTCTTGTTGGTGACACTGTGTGGAGTGATGTGTTGGAGAAGGAGGATTCTATTTATCTTATCTTCAATGTCCCCATAGTCCATTTTGTAGAGGGTTTTTTTAACAAACTGTACCATGTGCTCGGTTCTTCTGTTAGCCGCAGGGTGGGCTGGCGAAGTTAGCGCATGGCGAATACCGTGGTCCGCTAAGTATTGTTCAAAAGAAAGCGTGAAAATACACTTTGATAAATGTCAGAAATTTGTTAAACGTTGACATTTGTTTCAAAGATTTATATAGGCATAGTGGGAAATGTCAGGAGATACTAGCATTTGCCAATAAATGTTATTTACAAACAACTGAGTATTCTCAGTAAATATTCAAAATTTCAGAGACATTTCTATTGTTTACTAGAGAATATTTTCAGTGTTAGGGCTGAACATATGAAAATAATGCAAAAACATTCTCCATCAGACCTTATGTCAATAAATGTCAATATTTGTTTCTGGCATGCAATCATTAGAAACATACATCAGGAATGTTAAGAAATTTTTATACTTTTTACATTACTTTCAAATAATCCCATCTTTTCATTTGGCTTTTCATTCATTCTTCAGTATTCAACATTATACCTTCTTTCTGTCTTCAGTGAAATCTCTAGAATAGAATAGAATAGAATAGAATAGAATAGAATAGAATAGAATAGAATAGAATAGAATAGAACATTTTATTTAGCCACGTGATTAGACACACAATGAATTTGTCTTTGGCGCATAAGCTATCGGTGT
The DNA here is from genome assembly GCA_033807585.1 of Hydrophis major. Classification (NCBI taxonomy): domain Eukaryota; kingdom Metazoa; phylum Chordata; class Lepidosauria; order Squamata; family Elapidae; genus Hydrophis; species Hydrophis major. The sequence goes on from CM066329.1 coordinate 323,293,245, forward strand.
ACATGCAAAACAGCAGAATAATAAAAATAAACATAATACCAATTAGGGAAGGGAGGAGAAAAGATTACAATAGTAATACAGCCATATTATATGGGAAAATATATTTAGACACAAGACAATTAGGTGTTTAGCAGAGTGATGACATAACGGAAAAAACTCTCTGCACCTAATTGTTTTGGTGTGCAATGCTCTGTATGGGCATCCCAAAGGAAGGAATTGAAACAGTTTATGTCCAGGATGTGAAGCAATCTGGAGATATTTTCTCAGCCCTCCTTCTGACCTGTGCAATATACATATCCTCAATAAAAGGCAGGTTGGTTGCAATTGTTTTTTCTGCAATCCTATCTGTTGAAATCTGTAGCTGTCCTTTTCGGTTGCTGTACCAAATCAGACAGTTATAGAAGTACAAATGACGGACTCAATTATTCATCTATAGAATATTGGCAGCTGCTGGATCAGTTTGTCTGAAGAAGGCTGTTATAATTGTGAAATAATGGGAAAAATTATTTTATACACATTACTGTGTATTAAATTCTGTTAACATTCTCCAGCCTGCCAATATTAGTCTGTGCTCCCCCTTCATTACCCACTTTTATTTTCTCATTTTGCTTTTCTGTATTCCCAAGGGACTACATTTTTAGCACACATTTAAAGGCCAATCTGGAGTATTCAAGATAGTTGCCCTATTATGGCCACAGTGACTATTCTATTGCTTGTACAGACATTTTCAATTTTATCTATTACAGGAAAAGCTTTGGCCTAAGAGAAATTATTATCAGTAAAATATTTATACAGCACTACAACCCATGACCCATTGGGTCATCATTTCAGACATATTTTGTTATTTTTTAAACAGAATAACCAGTGTGAGAAAAAAAAAATCAGTAGGAAAGGGAGCAACTTCTGACGTCTGTTGGCTTACCCACTGTATTTTCTTATGGGAAACTTCCTTTCCTTTCCTTTCCTTTCCTTTCCTTTCCTTTCTTTTCCTTTTCCCTTTTTCCTTCTTCCTCCTTCCCCCTTCCCTTTCCCTTTCCCTTATGGCAAATAGTTTGCTGCTACTAGTTGGGGAGAGAGCTAGGGATTGAACAAATCACCAGGAAGCTATCAGAGAATATTGAAAAGAGTGTGTCATATGACTGCAGCAGTGTGGCAGTGATACTGAAGCAATATGGCAGAAGTAACAACTTCCTCAAATTTCATTTCTGTGGGAATAAGGGATTGTCCAATTCTTTACATTAGCCTGTTTGATGTAGCTTAATTGAAAAAACTTTGCTCTATGATGCACCATTTCATTCAGTTAAAGGTTACAGACATAAGAGTTTTACTCATGAGTAAATTGAACTTTGTTCAACAAATACTACAGTATATCTGTCTCATTTTCTTTCTCTCTTCCCTCTCAACCCCCAATTCCTCATGCCAGCATAGCAGTCCATATAATTAGTATGTCATTGCCACATGGAAATTATTCTTTTGCAGAACAATTATCAGAGATCCTAGTAAATAAACCTGGGCAAGATGTAAAATATGGGGATTATTTTGAAACACTACAAATATATAAAGTAAGACAGAAGCAGTGGCACCATGGTAAGAAACAAGTCAAATTAATTGAGAAAAATGATCACAGAGTCCCACTATTCCTGTGTTTCCTACAGTCAGCTCTTTCATAACACCCAATTAAGCCCAACATAGTATAAAGATTATTTGGGAACTAATTGGAACTAATTAGCCAATCCAGATAAAGTATCCAAAACATGAAACTGCCTAATCTTTGCCTATAATATGAACATTTTCATGGTTCACTTTCCAAATTCTATAACATTAGGAAATAAAGGAAAATGAATAACAGAACAAACAGAATTGGAAGGGACTATAGAGGTTTTTTAGTCCAACCCTCTGTTCCAGCAGGAAACCCTATACCAGGGGTCTCCAACCTTGGCTCCTGGAAGCCTGGCGGACTTCAACTCCCAGAGTTCCACAGCCAGCTGTGGAATTCTGGGAGTTGAAGTCCACCAGGCTTCCAGGGGCCAAGGTTGGAGACCCCTGCCCTATACCATTTCAGACAAATGGCTATCCAATATCTTCTTTAAAGGCTCCAGTGTTGAAGCACCCACAACTTCTGGAGGCAACTTGTTCTATTGATTAATTGTTCTCATTGTCAGGAAATTTCTCCTTAGTTCTAGGGTGTTTATCACCTTGATTGCCTTCCATCCTTTCTCTCTGCCCCCTCATTCTTCTTTGGAGCAATCCCTTAAATATTGGAACACTGCTATTGTGCTACTCCTTCTTTTAATTACACTAGACATAGCCAATTCCTGCAACTGTTTTTCATATATTTTAGGGTTTTTGTCTCTCATTTTCCTCCCTTTAAGATATCTATATTTTCTCTTAGAATGACATGTATCATGGTTATTTATTTTTATCCTGCTTTTATATTTCTTCAACAAATAATTCAAGGTGGCAACATATCCAATGTACTTTCCTCCTCATATTTCCCCACAACAAGAAGCATGTGAGGTAGGTTAGATGATAGAGAATAAATGGCCCAAAGTTATCCAGCTGGTTTTCATGGCTAAAGTGAGACTTGCCTTCACTCACACCTGCCCACTTTCTAAATTAGTGCTTTAACCACTAGACAAAACACTCAACCTGCCATTCTTAAGAGTCCAGACTGGAACCAACCCTAGATGCTTCAAGTTCTATGAGCCAATCCTGTGCATAATTCTGACTTGACACATTTGCTCCCTGAGGAAGGGTCTAAGTGCTAATAATTAAAAAGGCCAACACAGTCTTGCTGCATGTTTAACTTGTCAATTTCATTTTGTCCCTGAGACCTGTAGTATTACAGTACTAATCCTGACTGTGAAAATAGCAGCTAAGGTGTAGGCTGTTAACTGCAGATGCCTCTCTGTAAAAATAGTGTCTGTCTCAGAGGTTCACTCCAGTTTTATCATTCAGAAATGTGTGTTAATAAAGTAGGTCAGGCAAACGTGTTAAACATGTTCACCAATACAGCCTCAAGTGACAGGCAGCTAAATCTATATAGCAGTCTGGTTTGCACATACAAATGAGACAAGTGTCTGAACTAGAAATAGCCAGAATTGAAATAAAATTCTCCAGAATGAATCTCGTACAGATAAATGTATACCAAAGTGATTGGAATGTAACTAATTTTATGGGGCATCTTTCAGTTATCACTCCAATCAGGAAAGAAGTAGGATTATTTGTAACCTACTGTGAATGGGGAGGGGGTGGGCAGATTCTATAGATTCTTCCTTGTGTTAGGATTTACATGTATTGCTCCAGTTCTTCATTTGGTAGAAAGACATACTGACAATTTGTACTGTATCTATGATTTAGTGATATCTGCCTAAGTGACAAGGCTGGTGACTTAAGGGCCAATATTGACAGATGTCCCAGACTTCTCTTTCTAGCCATAATGACCTGCTGCAAATGAAACATCACCAACGCGGTGAAAAATATCTGGGCAACTTTGCATATTGTATACATGTTATAGAGGCATGGACTGAGGAGCAAACATGTTAGAAATGCTATCCCACTTTATCTTGGCTCTTTCTGTTGTGTGTGCAATTTGTCAATTGTTGGAGAGTATGAAGTAGAAGACGGTGAATAAGGATGGCTGCAGAAGCATGTGAGTTGCAAATGAAGGGATATAGTCAGTGATACTCAGTTAAACCCATGCCCTTCAACTACATTATGACTTGTCACTAAAATAGAAGAAGAACAGGGAAGAAGGCTTATCAGTTTCTATCCAGGAACCATGGAATAAATAGGTAATGCTGGCACTGAGTGTGTACAGGCAGCAGCATCCAAAAGAAGGCTATAGAATATGCAAAATGGCATAGTAATAGACAAAATAATGCCACTTTCCCACCCACCAAACTAATACGATTTATTGAAAATGCTTCCATATAAAACTTTTTGTTGGCAAGAAATCTTAAATGTACTATTTGGTGACAGAACCAAAATATCTGGTAGAATTCTGTATAATACCTAGTAGGGGAGATAGATCTATAGGAACCAAGTATCTGTCCCCTGCAACAGCTCAGTAAAATTAGTCATAGAGGCAGTGTCTAAAGACTAAAGGGAAGGGTGGAATGTAGAATTTGCCTGCAGTTATCTCAAGTGGTAAATAGACTCTGGACTTTTCTAAGAGTGTCGTCATTATCATCATCATTATCATCATTGAAACACTGCACATTATTCACATGACAATATATGTCAGAAGATGGAAAATTCTACTTTAAAACTTGAACAAATGCAATTTCATCTTGTCTCTTGCCTCCAGAATTGGCTGAATATTTATTTGAAGTATATGGTGACTATTAATGAAAGTCCAGAGACTTCCGGTGACGTCGCAGCATGGCGAGGTAGGAGAATCTTGATCTGCTCTCATATATTGAGGTTTTTGCTCATGGGTAGCCATTCGAGGTGAAGTTAGATCCTGGTGGGATCACTCAAGTGAGGAAGAACTCTTGGAGTCAAATGGGAAGTGCAATCCCAGAGGTGAAGAAGGGAGCCCGAAGCACAGGGCAAAAGAAACCAGCCAGCTAGGCCAGCCCAAAGATGCAATGAAACAACTTTGAGAAGGAAGCGGAGAGACGAGATCGAATTTGGAGTTTGGGAAAGAGGTTGAAAGGAATCAGTGTTGGATTATAACTAACGGATAAATCAAAAAGGTAATTGACATGTTTGTGAAGTGCCGGAGCGGAAGGGAGAAAGTGGAAAGTGGCAGCAAGACTGAGCTGTTTACCCATAGCTCTGGATAAAGTGGAAAATTGTTTTTAAAAAGGAAGTGGAAAGGAAAGAAAAGAAGAGTGACTATTGATGAAGAAAGTTTTGCATCTCTAGTCACAGAATATATGGCAGAGAATATTCTACAGTGGAGAAGAATTGTGAAACTTTGAGACTTTTGTAAGCGATCAGAGGAGTGACAGTGCATTTCATGGAGGCAGACATTGTGACAGGGAGAGCAAAATAAAGTGGCAGAGGTACCAGACCGAACTGAGAATTGAGAACTGACAATTGAGAACTGAAAATTGAAAACTGAGAACTGAAAATTGAGAACTGAGAATTAAGATTCCAACCTATCTCTGGATATAATTGGATTTTTAAGGAAACACTAGGAAAAAGGGAGATTGTAAATCCTCCCTTCACTGAGTGTTTGTTTTGCTCCCCCCCCCTCAAAAGTGATTGCAATGGTATAATCACACTTTCTATTTACTTAAAGTATATATTTAATTAATAAGAAAACAAGATTGATTAGTTATTTGGAAATAGATATTAACTTAAGTAAGTAATATTTAATTCCTTTGGACTATATTTTATATCTTTATATCTTTCTTTTCTTTTACACATTATATATATTTGATTGACTATAGATTAATGACTTTAATATATTGATTTATATAAAGATGAGATAATTAATTGTTCTTTGTCTCTCTCCTACCCTCCTTATATTAGATACTGTGAATTATTGAAATATATATATGTAAAATTATTAATTAGAAATTGAAATTCCTATTATATATTTAAGGTAATATTAATTGAAATATTGTAATTAATTTAAAGAAGTACTTGGGGTTGTAGCACTGTTATATACTTAAACATAGTTGAATAATTTTTTGACCTGCTAGATGATCTAAGAATTGATGATTTATTGAATGTATTAATATTAGATATAATATTAACAGAACGTGAAGTGAACAATCAGGGTAATAATGAATAAAATGGACTAGAAAGTTTAAAAACATTACTAATTAACTGATAAGAATCTCCTCACCTAACAGTGTTAAGGAATTAAACTAAGTAGATAAATAATAATATAAAAATTTAAGAGAATTGAGAAAATCGAACTGCAAAACATAGATAAAATTGATGGTAGTAGGCAATATGATTTGGAAGAATATACCTAGGATAGTGGAGAAACAACAAATAATTATTAAAGATATGAGCAGTACATCTACCACCATTACTAAAGTAGGAAGAAAACTGACACCAGCAGTAACACCATCAGCAACATCGACTCAAAAAACTATTGAAGGGATGTTGGCACCAGAAAAATCTACAGCTCAAACCAGTACACAATTGGTGCAAACTACTCTGTTAACTTATCAAAGCATGATGTTGACATTGCAGGAATCGATGTCCAAAAACCACACGGAAAGCAAAGCAGAAAGAGAAATAATAAAAGAAGAACTAAAAAATGAGCTAGGGGAAATGAGAAGTGAAGTCAAAAATTTACATGGAAAGATAGGCCAGATTCAAGAATTGATTAAAATAAATGAAGAGAAGATTAAAGTGATTGAAGAACAAGCCAATTGAATGGAAAAGAAATTAGAAGGCATGGAAGAAACAATTAAGGAGCAGAATAAAGAGACCAATGAGACCCTGACTGCGGTATCTGCTATCCCGCATCAGATGGGTATCCCATGATAGGGAGCAAAAGGAGAAAGAAATGACAGGAGACGAAGTTCCTCGGGATGAGTGCGCCCAGAATGTCTTGGTACATGCTCTTTTATTATGCTTCTTCACAAGGGGGTGATTTTTTTCAGAGCCTAGGTCAAGCCCAGGTCAAACAGGATATGCATGATTTATAACAGTTCAGGTCAGGCAGGATACCAGGTCAAACAGGATATGCATGATTTACAATTCAAGCAGGATATACCTGCTTTACAAAGCTGCATACCAGACAAACTACTCACAATGTGAATAAGCTTTATCGACAGATGTTTAGCTCCTTGTCCCTTGTACGTGCCCTGCAAAGGTCACTGAACAGACAAAAGCTCAATGACTACACGTGAATGATACAATGTTGCAAATGCCTGAACGATACATAATTGCAATGATACACAGTTGCAAACACATGAATGATACATAGTTACAACACCTGACCAATGAGACCCTGACCCTGACCAATGAGACCCTGACATGGACAAGGCCTCCTATTATCTTAGATTCCAGAATGTGGAGGAAGAGAGGGAAGAGAATTTAGCATTGGTGATGGCGGAGATGTTGGCAGAGCTTCTGAACAGAGATAGGGATGAGATGGTGAATGAGCTGGACGACATATACAGAATATACATGAGCTACACGAGACAGCAAAGACTCCCTAGAGAAGTGCATATTAGATTTGCAGAGAGGTAAGTGAAGGATATAATTTATAGAGTTATGAGAGATGAAGGAATAAAATACAAAAGTAGAGAAGTGATTGTTCTAAAACAGGTGCCAAGAAGAATTTGCAAACAAAGGAAAGACTATTGATTTCTCACAAATTATTTAAACAAAAAAAAAATATCTTTCAGATGGATTATCCCAGAGGGTGTACTAACAATATGGAAGGAAAAAAGGGTGAGAATAGATAACATAACAAAAGCTCAATAATTCTTCGACCAAATAGGAGGAACAGAGGAAGAACTGAGCAGCAGAGATGAGCATGAAACTCTGAGCCAAGAGCAACAACCCAGAAGCAGGGGGAGGGAGAAGGAGAAGGAGAAGGAGAGGGAAGGAGATAAGGAGATGTTGGGAAGAGAAGAAATAGGATGAGAAGTCAAACAACGGGTAAAAATATTGAAGGATAGAAGTAAGAAAGGAATGGATAAAGGAGTTAATTTGATATCTATAAATATTAATGGGTTAAATGACCCAGCTAAGAGAAAAATAATATTCTTTAAGCTAGAAAAACAAAACGTGGATATAATATGTATTCAAGAGGTTCATATAAAGAATAGAGATAAAGGGTACCTATTAAACAAAAAGTTGGGGAAAATGTACGCAACATTGATGGAAGAAAAAAAAAGAGGGGTGGTATTATATACAAAAGAAGAAATAGCCTTAGAATTTATATACAAAGATGAATTGGGAAGAATAGTAATGGTGGAAATGGTAATACAAAATAAAAAGACATTATTGTGGGGATATATTCCCCCAATAAAAACCAGAGTGAATTTTACAAAAACCTATATGAAAAATTAATAGAATTTGGAAACCCAAGAATTAGCATAATAGGAGATTATAATGCAATAACAGATAATAGACAAGATTATGCTTGTGAACAAAGACAATTTAAGAAACGGAAGACATTGCCTAAGAAATTTATAGAGATGGTTAAAGAATTAGAATTAGTGGATGTGTGGAGAAAAGGAACCCAGGAAAATCACAGTTCACTTTCTACTCCAGTCCACACAAATCATGGTCCAGAATAGATATGGCCTCAGTAAATAGTGAGCTATATAAAGAGATTCAGGATATAAAAGTTTTGCTTAACACATGGGCAGACCACAGCCCAACGCAGATAGTATGGAAAAATAGTCATTATAAAAAATGCAGATGGACACTTAATCCCCAAGAGTAAGAATATATTCAAAAAGTTAAGGAAGAATTGATCAGCTTTTTCAAATTTAATAAAAAACAGGATACCTCATTGCAGAATCTATGGGATACAATGAAGGCATATTTAAGGGGAATATCGACAACTTATATAGCAAATAGAAACAAGGAAAGAGAGAGGAAGCAGAAAGCTTTATCAAAAAGGATAGAGAAATTGGAAAATAAGCAAATGGAAACCCCGGGAGATGAGTATATCAGAAATGAACTAGCATCAGTTAATCATGAGATGAATATTTTAGATCAAGAGGAACTAATTCAAAATTATTATATACAAAACAAAACTATTTTGAACATGCAAACAAACCCGGAAGGTGGCTGGAATATAAATTAGAAAAGAAAATCAGAAAAGAATGATATACCAATTACAGGATAAAAATGGAATAATAGAGACAGACCAGGAGATAAACAAGGAAATTGTAAGAGAGTACTTTGAAGATTTTTTTATAAACAAGAAGCAGTTGACTTAAATAAAATAGAAGAATGAAAGAAGGAACTCCCTATCCAATATCAGAGGACAAAAAGATGTTGAACAAAGAAATAACTTTAGATGAGTTAAAGGTGGCAATTCAAAAACAAAAAAGAAATAAAATGCTAGGCCCAGATGCGTTACCAAATGAGCTATACAAAGAAATAGGTGATATATTAGAGATAATATTATTAGAGCTTTGCAATGAGGTATTACTGGATGTTAAAATTCCAGAATCTTGGAAGGAGGCCTACATAACATTAATTCCAAAAGAGGGCACAGACGCCAACCAAACAAAGAATTACAGACCAATATCCCTTTTAAACACAGACTACAAAACTTTTATGGTGGTAATGGTGGAAAGATTAAAGAAAATACTTAGTAATAAAATTCACCAGGATTAAAATGGATTTCTTCCCACGAGGCAAATCAGGTATAACACAAGAACAACAATAGATATATTGGAATATTATGAAAAGCATCCAGGAAGCCAAAAGGCTTTGGTCTTCCTGGATGTACAAAAGGCCTTTGACAATTTAAATTGGGACTTTATGAAAGAACAGATTAATTTGATGGATTTTGGAGATAATTTCCTAAAAATGTTGAATGCAATCTATGCCACACAAAAGGCCAATGTATTATTAAACAGAGAAATCACCAAATCATTAGAGATAAGGAAGGGGGTCAGAAAGGGATGTCCGCTTTCACCTCTGCTTTTTATAACTATTTTGGAAACTTTGCTGGATAGAATTAGATTAAATAAGGAAATTAAAGGGATTAAAATTAAAAACCAAGAATATAAATTACAAGCCTTCGCAGATGATAAGGTTTTTGTCATAGAAGACCCAATAGGCTCAGGACCAGTTCTACTAAATGAAATAGACAAATTCGATAAATTTGCAGGATTAAAAATTAATAAGGAAAAAACCAAAATGTTAGTTAAAAACATAACAAATAGTAAACAAAAAAAATGAAAGAAAAGATGGGATTACAAATTGTAAAGAAAATTAAATATTTAGGAATCTGATTAAGAGCTAGAACATTAAATCTGTGAGAGGATAATTATATTAAATTACTGAAACAGATTGAAAAGGACTTGAAAAATTGGAATAAGATGCAAATGTCATTATTAGGTAGAATAGCAACAATCAAAATGAATGTTCTATCTAAAATATTATATTTATTTCAAACAATCCTGATATTGCTGGACAAAAAAAATCTTTAAATATTTAGATAAAGTAATGAAATTTATCTGGGCAAAGAAGAAAACAAGGATAAAAATTTTTTTTACAAGATAATAAAAGTAGGGGTGGATTCAGACTACCTGTCTGGGAGACATATTATAGAGCAGCAGCATTAGTGTGGATAAAAGATTGGATTAACTTAAGGAATAACAGGATTTCACAATTGGAGGCACATGATTTACAATTAGGCTGGCATGCATTTTTATGGAACCCGAATAGTAAAAATAGTAAAAACATGTATTCTGAAAGTCTTTAATTAAAGTTTGGACTGAAATAAGAAAAGATCATTACACTAAAATCCCGAGGTGGTTCTCAACAATAGAGGCAATGTTCCATTTAAACACGATGGACATCAGTAAAAAACTTAAATACTACCAAATAGTAGATAGTGAGGGAAGAATTAAAATGAAACAGGAATTAAAATTAAAAGAGATAGCTATTGATAATTGGTCATTTTGACAGTCTTTTTTAAAAAAATTATATTATATTATATTACTGGACTCCCTTAAGATCATTTACTTTTGAATAGTAACCAAACATCTAAAACTTTTATATCTTAACTACGAAAAATAAAAAGATATGGTTGTTAACTACATTAAAATCTACGTAATTCTGAGGAAAAGGTTGCCAGTACCCTATATTTGTGTATTTGCAAGAAAAATGAGTATTGCAAGTCATGATTAAATAACATTATAAAGAGCGATAAATGGTGTTATTAAAAGATAATTTAGATTAGTTCAGTTGAGTATTTCACTGAATTTGAGTGTTATAACTCATTCCACAACATAAATGTGATAATCATATCAAAGAGCATACTGAGGCTATTTATAAAAACTATTCAAATGCTTCGCTCTACTAAGCCCTGCAGAGATAGACTAATATCTTGATGATGATGAAGATGTTCAAGGAAAACAGGTTTTTGAATGTTTCCTCATTGGATCCAAACTCACACTTTAATATCTATACTGCAATGCAACCAATGCATCCCAATTCTAACTACAGACTACTCAATGGTTTGCACTAAGTATCATTGTGAGGATCAACTGGTTCTATTTAGGAGTACTTCCAAAATTACTCCATTTCCAAATGATAGATGCAGTTTCAAAAGATTCCAAAATCTATTTTGAAAGGTGAAAGGTGAATATATATGCTCACTTTGATAAAATGCTAAAATGGCCAGATAAATATATATGATCTTGGTACATTTTACATTTCCTATGCATCTCTTCAAAGTTGTAACTCCTACACTGAATTGGTTAGGATTTATTTCTGGATAAAAGGCATAAGACTGTGATTTATAAACATGACAAATTGGGAGACAATGAAATGGAGAAGCCCACATGTCCCAAATAGAGAAAAATAGATCTGTATTTTTAGGAGTGTCCCTGAAACTGCAATTTCAGGGCTAACTTTTGTTATCAAAATATTTCCAGCTATTAGGCTGAATAACAAAGGAAGACAACCAAAATACATTGTTACTGTAAGCTAGTGATTAAGATTGCTTTGACAGAATTCCTCCCCTTAGAGATACAGATTAAGGCAACATTACTGAATGATGAGGTAAAGGGAGGAATAATGTGTATTTTTAAAGTTTAAAAATGCCCAGATGGGCATCATCAGAGAAGGTTTCAGACAAATTATATGATCCCCGACAACTCTTCTCAATCAAATTCATATTATAAAAGAATGCTGCAGCAATGATAATCATGGTTAATCATTTTGTAGCCTTTATAGCACGTAAATTGCTTTACAATGGCTCATTCATCTTCAGGCAGCAAAGTGGGTCATTAATTCTCCTGATGTTACAGATACAGAGCAGAGAATGAGATTCATCAAAGAGAGGCAAAGCAGCAAAATAACAAATATAATTAACCTTACCCAATCTGAAGAACCAATACTTAGGCCAGAACAAAAAAAGGTAAGGATCAAATCAAGTAAATTGTCTTTAACTGGTATTACATTCCTATTGCCAAGGGAAAATACATAGATATGGTTGCAACTCAGTGGGAAAATTGAATGATGTGCCTTGAATGATGTGTTGGCCAGGTGGCCAGCTGGTAGATGATGTGCTTTTTGGATTCAAAGATAATAAATCACCAAAAAAGGGATTTGTTGAATAAATATTATTGAAAAGTGAAAAAAAGAATAGCTTCAAAGAGTAGCAAATGAACTGTAGTTGACAATTATACAGCACTTTCACAGGTTTATGGGATGATTCAGAGTTGAGGGGGGAGGGAGGTTATTGCCACCTTTGAATACTTTTCTTAAGGGACAGAGAGTATAAACAATAATACCTGGAGATGATGTGATTACACTTCTGATCAGTTATTTCATCACAAATGTCAACAGATGATTTTCTGCCAGAGCTATTTTAAATAGGGGATCTTCTTTTACAGGAGTACCTGGAGATGGGCTGATGGTCTTGCCAATAGCTTGGGAGCTCTGTGCTTGCTCTAAGCTGGTGACCTATCCCATCATGGGGACCTTTTAGCTTAATTGTTATAAAATTTAGCTTGCGGAAGAGTTAAGATGATCCCATCTCAGGATTGTACAATCCAGAAAGACATTCTTTCTAAAGCCAGTGTGTGGAGGAATTTACAATACAAAGCTAGCTAAGTCACTTCATTTCAACAACTTGTTAGAGTGCCCCTTTCTACACATGGGTATAGATTTCCCATTTTAAACATGCTCATCAAAAAAGTGAACCATAATTCTAATTCCATGTTTCTTAACCTTGTCCGCTGGAAGATGGGTGGACTTCAACTTGAAGTCCATTTATCTTCCAGTAGACAAGCTGGAGAAACTGCCAACCCTGAAGCTGACCTAACTGAAGCCATTTTGAAGTTTCAGGGTTGCCACACTGGAGCTGAGGGATAGGGAGGGAGGAATAGAGTAGCTGGGGTTTTGTCGCCAAGACAAAATATTTTCTCCTGGGAACCAAGGATATTCTCCCAGATGGCCAGGGAGAGGAAGAGTGACATTAACAGGCAACCAAATGGCACCTTGATTGGACAATGTGGCTGATTCTTTGGGAAAGGGGAAAAACTTTTTTTTTTATCAATCATATATTTATTTTTTGAATGCTAGCCAATTATTTTATATACAAAAAAAACTTTTATTTTTAATTCGGTGAAAATCACAGGAACCTTCAGAGTTGGTTTTCACCAGAACTGTGCTGCTATAATATGTCCAATAAAACTATTCTTTGAGGAATCTACTGCCTCTGAGTTTTGTTTGCTATGGGTGTATTACTTGGAACTCTGACAGAAACATTGTTCTAATTCATCAGCAAACTTCTGCAGTGTCACTACAAATGGTGAACTTTTAGGTTCAATCCTTGGAATCTGTGGGTAATTTGAAAACAACAACACTGGAGAACCACTGCCAACCAGCATTGACTATACAAAGCTAGATAATTATTTCCTGTTTTACTAAAACATTGGGAATTTCTTTTGAATAAATTAATATATCTATGTAGCACAGAATATTTCCTCAATCAAAGTATGCAATCAATCTGCTCCATTATATTTTTTTGTATTTTTAAAAGTAGAACTTGCTCTTAAAATATATTTTCAAGACTAAATGATTCTGCTATGCACAAGGCTGTTTTCATACAAAGACACTGCAGGCCTACCCACTAACTTATAGAAAAACATATCTTTTAATTAACTATAAATTAAAAATATAAAGTACACAACCATAATCTTATGTATATAATTATAGTTATGCTTATAAATTATGAATAATTTATAATTATACTTCAAAGTATAAAATGATAAAATATAACTAGAATTCTGGAATTTGTGTGCCTGGGTGAATTTGTTGTATCATATTCTGTTGTGATAATTATCCCAAAGGGAATCGCTGAAATACTGTTAAATTGCTTGACTAATTCTAATAACTTAAGTTAAAGGATTTTAGCTGTCAGTGAACCGAGAACAATTGCATTCAGAGATAGAACATTTCTTTCAGCTGAGAATGATAATTATTGCAACAAATGTGGCAACTGTCAAAATGTAAACTGTGTTAACATGTTCTTGTAAATTTGCTGAGATTGATGCATTATTTATTTCTTTATGCATATCAATTTGCAATGATGCATAAGTCTTGAAATGATCTAATCAACTATTTAATTGACAAACATACTTTTTGGTATTGAGGCAGGTCTCTCTCTGTCATTGTTTAGATCAGGTCTATCAAACTCCTGGCCCATGGGCTGGATTTGTCACGGCTGACCATGCCCATACCTGGTTTAGTGAAGTAGAAAAAAAGGTGGCCGCTGTGACGTTGTGAGTTTGACACCACTGGTTTAGATCTTATTGAAGCCAAAGAAAGAACATGCACAGTTTGGATTAGAAATGGATACAATCAAGTGAACAGAATCATTCTGCTAATGTGGAGCAGGTTTAGATCCATTTTTTAAAATTTTTGCCTGAAATATTTTATACAAGTCTTTCAACACCTTGATAAAACTATCAGTTTTCTCAATTATTGAGATACAAAAAGGAATCATATACAGCAGCAGCATAAATTAATATTCCTTCTTTCTTCATTAATGTGCTGCTCATTTTAGGTTTTTGGAACACATTTCTAACAGATGATATTGTAATTTAGTCAAGTATCTATTTGATATTTTTAATCCACTGAATAGGAAGTATTTATTTAAATATTTTTATTTTTATTTCTTTTAAGCATAAACAAGGATCATTTAGATGTCTTAGAACAAAAATAACATAACTGAAATACAATAAGAATGGGAGGTCAATAAAAAACAGACTAAAGCAAATATAATAGCAGTAAAGCTTATGTTAAGTAAAGCTTAGCAAGCTGGAAAAACAAAATTTAATTGTCTACATAACAGACAGATGCTGTCTAGCCTCTGTGTTCTTCTTTATTTCATCCAATTCGTTTTTTAAACATTTTGTCCAAGAAGATTTTGAAGACTGAGGTTTTTGCTTTAATTAAGACCTGGTACATTAATGTGTGCAGTATTGGCAGCCTCCCTGCCTTTCAACTAAACTCCAAGTAGTACCATATTAACTAGGATAACCCAGACAAGTTACAGAATACTCAGAAGTTTCCAGTATGAAAAACAGCAACACACTTGCCACTGCCACTAGAATAAATTGTGCTTAAAAAATGCACTGTCAAGCCCCCCCCTAAAATAGATGAATTTTAAGAAAAGAATTTTTAAAGCCATGTGTGAAAGAAATACAGACTTCTATTTCTTGTGGAAAGTATTTTAGAAAATTAGAAAGCCAATACCATTCAGAGCGCATTGATTTGCACAGAGTATTTTATATCTACTGTAAGTTTTTAAATAACTCCTTCAAGGACAATTGCAAATACCATGTTGCAGTAATAAAATCTACATGTCAGTGAGGCATGTGTATCTGTTCCTTTCTTTTCCAATAAGGATTGAAGAAGGTTGCAGAGAGAAATATGCAAGCTTACCCATGAGCCATAATTGCTCAGGTGAACATCTACATTTTTAATCTGGTCTGCCAGAAAAGTACAGCCTCGTCCAATATAGTTTGCATCTCTATTCCATATTTGCCCTGATGTCATAACCAACACACAAATGCACCACAGTATCTGTATTTTGAACCAAGTGTCAATTCAGATCCCTAAAGCCTGTTTAGCATTAGCCCAAAAGAACAAGTTGTCAGCAAAATTTTATAGTTAGATGTGATCTTCAAGCATTTCATGTAGATTTATTTTTGACTAATAGACAGAAATGTGCCGTTGAAGACAGTCTCTCCTCCTCCTTTAGTTATTTTCCTATCTAGGGAAAAAAATAGGAGATGAAAATGGATTATATACTGTAGCTTGTCTGCAAATATCTAATGATATTCATTGTTTTGAGGAAAAGCTAAGGAGATAAGAAAGCTGATGGCAGAACACTGTTTCCTACAGCTTATTTAGCATTCATTTGCCATTAATATTTTTCTTTATAGTTTCTCAGAATATCTAACGATCCAACTTTGATAGCCCCATGCAACTCATCAAAGATATAAGCTTGAACAAGATTTATAATTATACAAAGACAGTATAGCATAGTTTATTTCTAGATGTTTGTGGTGGAATTCTTGTGTTCTGTGTTTTTTTTTTTGGGGGGGGGGAGGGATGAAATCTCTCAATATTAGAGGAGTTGGCATCTTGTTCACAGCCTGAGTTTTGGGGAATGAGGTTTGTATCATATAGGTCATTCTCTAGAGCCAAGCATCTAGCTTATTCATATTGATTTTTATTGTGTTTTAGTAAGCAGAACAGGGAAAGGAATGTTATGTTTACCTTTAGGAATTGAGCTTTTGTTAGATAGAAAAAAAGCCACAATCCATTATGCATAAGTTCCTACAGTTCACTTCCAAGCTATTTTGCTATGTGTACTTTTGGGAACATTCCATTAAACAAAGCAACCTTTTTAATGTTCCACAGGCATACAAATCCTGATAATCAAAACTAAAGGGGAAACAAGCAGAATGTTTAATAAAAGAGAGGGAAAGGGAGGGAAAACATGTTACCAATTTTGTATTCCTTTGTACTCCAATATTGTTGTCTTGAATTGCATCAAAGGAAATAGTATGTTTATCCTTCAATTCTATAAAACCAGAAAGAAAGAAAAATGACAGACTGAAACCTATGTGCCTCTTTGCTATAACCACAAATCAAATGTTTTTATTAAATAGACACGACCACGGACCAGAAGCCGCACCGCAGCTGCATCACTATCCACTTCAAAACCCTCCAAGCCATACATGAAGTGAACTGACCCCCACCATGAAGATGCAGCACGACCACGAACTCGAAGCCAAACAGCAAGATCACAGCTCACCAGCTCAAATCCCCCAGCAACTAAGACTAACTTGAGCACAACCAAGCCCCCACCTGAACAGAACACACCTCCAGCCAATCAGAACATGGCCAACTCCTCAACCAATCAGAACACAGCCAAAACCCCAACCAATGAGAACACACCCCCACCCAATCAGAACACAGCCAAGCCCCCACCCAATCAAGTCACACCCCCACTAGCAGTTAAAAGGAAGAAGCAGCTGCAAGCTCACATCACTCTGAGAAGCACAAGCCTGAAGATGATGAATGAGACTTCATCGAAACATTGCCTAGATACTTCCAATCTTACGCGGGAGAAAACCCGAATAACCAAAGACCCATATATATACATATATACATATGTATGGCATTCAGCTTTGTTCGGGTATTTTCACACGTCATAGTAGTGGTGCTTTTAAAGTTGTAGCAACATTTCAGCAGAATCTCATCTGCCATCATCAGGCTTCTGTGTAGTGTTTGTCTGTGAGTTAGACTTTTACAGTGGTTTCAGATTTAAATTTGGGGCAGCCTATTGCTGTGCCAGAATGGTTTTTTCTTCATCCTGATTGGTTGAGAGTCTTGGTCTGATTTATTGGTCTTGGAGTTTGCTGTGTTCTGCTTCTAATATCTTCTGTCTGTTTTTTTGGCTCTTTTTGTATCTTGATTGGTTGGCAACATTGTGTTACTTTATTAGAGGCCTTTAGTGCAGTTTGGCTTCGGGTAAATGGATGGCTATCATTAGTTAGGAAGCTGGGTTTCATCTGGGTGCCTGGTTGGGGTGTGTTTGAGCTGGAGGTATCAGGGGGGGATCTGTTTGTGCCCAGGTTTTTGCCTGGCTTGTGGTGTGGAGATTTTTTTGTTTGAGTGCAGGCTTCCAAATGATTGACAGCCTGGTGGAATCATCTCTTCTGTTCATGCTTTCTGGTCTTTTTTCAATCTCTATGGCTTCTCTGATGATTCTGTGGCTGGGATTTTCTATAGTAGCTAGGGTTTTGGTGCCATTGAAGTTGATGCTATGACCTGTGGCTTCCATGTGTTGGACTAGTGAAGAAGTGTGTTCCAGCTTTTTGACTGCATTTTTGTGTTCATCCAGGTGGGTGCTCATTCTTCTATTAGTCTGTCCAATGTATGTGGCCGGGCATGATGCACAGAGGACTTCGTATGTGCCTTGGTTTTCCCTGAAAAGAGACAGCAGCGTAATCATCCTCCCAGCAGATAAAGGGAATGCCACTGTAGTAATGGACAGAAAAGACTATGAAACAAAATTGACAGACCTACTCCAAGACTCCACATACAAACCCATAAACACAGATCCAACCACATATCTGGAAAAATTAACCAAGAAGAAAATTATAACCAGCCACATGAGCAAAGAGATCCAACACACGATCATACCCAGAGAAAAATCTTCCAGATGCCCCAAACTATATGGCCTCCCAAAAATACACAAAGAAGGCATACCTCTCAGACCCATAGTCAGCTCCAGAGGAGCACCACTACAAAACCTAGCTAAACACCTAGCAAAAGAGCTACAGCCCCATGCTGAAACAGCAGCTTCTCATGTACAAAACTCATACCACTTCTTGGAAATGATCAAAGATCTACATGTGGAGCAAGAACATCTACTTGTAAGTTTTGATGTGGTTTCACTATTCACTCAAGTCCCGATAAAAGAGACCCTTGAAATCATCAAAAATAAATACCAACCAGCTAAACACCTCATGGAACTAACAGAACACTGCTTAACCAACACATATTTCATATACAAAGGACAAAGATACAAACAAATTGAAGGAGCCCCCATGGGATCACCACTGTCACCTGTCATTGCAAACCTGTTCATGGAAGAATTCGAATCCAGAGCCTTGGCCAATGCCATCCTCAAAGCCAAACTATGGTTAAGATATATCAATGACACATTCGTGATTTGGCCCTATGGACAAGAAAACCTAAACAATTTCCTAACACACCTAAACAGCGCACACCCCAAAATCAAGTTCACCATGGAAACAGAAACAAACAAACAACTTCCATTCCTAGATGTACTAATCTACAAAAAACAGATGGCACACTAGGACACACCATATACCAGAAGAAAACACACACCAACTGCTACCTCAATGCCCAATCCCACCACCACCCAGCACAGATAAACTCCGTGGCTAAAACACTAATTACTAGAACCAAACGCCTGGCAAACAAGACACACATTAAGACTGAACTATGCACCCTAACTAAAATATTGACAGCCAATGGCTTCCACAAAAGCAAAATCACCAACTTGATCCACAAAAACACACTGAGACATAATAGAGACCCAGAAGATGAACAGACCCATGGAACAGCTGTCCTGCCCTACATAAGAGGCACTACAGACAAAATTAGTAAGATACTATACAGACACCACATCAAGACTGCCTTCAAAACAGACAGAAAAATAGCAGCCATCCTCGGAAACCCCAAAGACAAAATTGACCTGGAAAACCAAGGCATATATGAAGTCCCCTGTGCATCATGCCCGGCCACATACATTGGACAGACTAATAGAAGAATAAGCACCCGCCTGGATGAACACAAAAATGCAGTCAAAAAGCTGGAACACACTTCCTCACTCGTCCAACACATGGAAGCCACAGGTCATAGCATCAACTTCACCAAAACCCTAGCCACTATAGAAAATCCCAGCCACAGAATCATCAGAGAAGCCATAGAGATTGAAAAAAGACCAGAAAGCATGAACAGAAGAGATGATTCCACCAGGCTGTCAATCATTTGGAAGCCTGCACTCACAAACAAAAAAATCTCCACACCACAAGCCAGGCAAACACCTGGGCACAAACAGATCCCCCCTGATACCTCCAGCTCAAACACACCCCAACCAGGCACCCAGATGAAACCCAGCTTCCTAACTAATGATAGCCGTCCATTTACCCGAAGCCAAGCTACAC
Organism: Hydrophis major; assembly: GCA_033807585.1. Lineage (NCBI taxonomy): Eukaryota > Metazoa > Chordata > Lepidosauria > Squamata > Elapidae > Hydrophis > Hydrophis major. Next base: position 323,313,146 of record CM066329.1, read on the forward strand.
TGAAGGCCTCTAATAAAGTAACACAATGTTGCCAGCCAATCAAGATACAAAAAGAGCCAAAAAAAACAGACAGAAGATATTAGAAGCAGAACATAGCAAACTCCAAGACCAATAAACACAGACCAAGACTCTCAACCAATCAGGATGAAGAAAAAACCATTCTGGCACAGCAATAGGCTGCCCCAAATTTAAATCTGAAACCACTGTAAAAGTCTAACTCACAGACGAACACTATACAGAAGCCTGATGATGGCAGATGAGATTCTGCTGAAACGTTGCTACAACTTTAAAAGCACAACTATAATGACATGGGAAAATACCTGAACAAAGCTGAATACCATACATGTAAGTACCCACGAAAACTTAAGAAAACATTGATAGATAGATAGATAGATAGATAGATAGATAGATAGATAGATAGATATTCGCACAAGGATCAATTGTATTGAGGGTATAAAATAAGGTTGAAAATAAGGTCCCACAAACCGTCGAGGATGAAAGTGCTTTTAATTGTTTTCTGATTTTTCTTTCTACTTTTCTTTTTTGTTTCTTTTTTCTTTTTCACATTTATGTACATGTTGTTTGTTTGTTTTAATTGTAAAATTTATTAAGTTTATTTTTTTAAAAAAAGAAATAAAGGGATGTTTGCAGTGGTGGGCTGCTGTGGTGGTCTCCCATGGAAAGAATGAGACACAGGCTGGTGTACTTGGGATAGGAGCCCAGAATAAAATTCCAGTGCTTCCTTTTATTGAGATTTTTGTGCATAGTAATCAATTACATTGTGGATTAATAATTGGATATAGTACAGGCTTGTTTGCAGTTGTCTAAGCTGCCTCTTTGTTTGTATTTGTTCTTATTGTTCTCTTTTCTTTGTACTAACTTAGTGACCTTTAGACAGGCATGAATGTATAAGGCATTATATTAATCATTGCTCAAGCTCAGGCCAAAGTTTATTCCCACATCTCCCCTGTTTTAGTTTTTTGATGATCGCGGATGCCTCGGTAGCTTTTCGCCATATGCAACAGCAATTCTCCTTCCGTAGGCTTCACCCGACACATTCCTAAAAGTCCAGGGAGACATTGAATACAACAGCATACACAGAGAGAAAATATAACAAGCAATATCGCTCCAACAATTAGGTGATGAATCCATGAACCATCTGGCAACCAGGACCAAAGTGCAGACCACATGTCCAGTCCCTCGTCCTTCGATTGTAATGGATTCTCATTCAGGGTTTGTTCCATATGCTGTATAGTAGCTGTAATGTTTGAAGAATAATCAGAGATATGCATGCAACAATACGTATGAATCACAGCGCAAACTCCCCCTTGCGCTGCCAAAATAGTGTCCACCGCATATCTGGTTTGCAGGACAAAGTCAAGGATTTTTCCGTGCTCTTCTTCAAGCAGCTTTAGTGTTTTAATGGTGTCTTTAAACATAGTAACTGTCCAATTGTTTAAACGATGAACTCTCTATAGTTCATCATGACTCCTAAAGGAGGAATAACTCCCCTTGATATCTGTGTCCAGTAGTCATGATTCAAAACAGAGTTTACTTCCATTGCGGAACACGCATTGCGGATAGGAGCGGTCCCCAAAGATTTTAAAATGATATGAGATGGGATTACTTTCCCAAAGGTGCAGACTCCTTTCCATCATGCTGGCATGCGATCATAGGCCATCCGTCCACATAGCAACCATAGATTTGCTCCCAGGAGATGACCAACCTTATTTGGCTCAGCATAGATTAATTTTGCAAAGGATTCCATTAACATAGCCAAATAAGTGGGCGGTGGTACGTATTTCCCATTTGCACATTTGGGCAGCTGGTTTTCTATCATGATGGGACAACATGTGGCAGGGATAACTGGGCACCCATTTTCATTGATCAAAGATATGATATCAAATTTAGAAATATTATGTACAAAGTAAGTGAGATTTTTAGTTTTCATGTCATCCGGATAAACCCGACTTCCATTGCTAATAACAATTGTTTTATTGCAAAATGGATATGTTCCCAAGTAAGTCATATTTTCTACCGTCTCATTCTGGGTCCAGCAGATACCCGCCACCTCTTGGATTCAGCTTCCAAGATGCAATGTATTTATGTTACTTGTAGTCCAACTGTTAGACCACATCCCTGAACAACCTTAGCATTGTCCCTTATACCAGTCACCTTCGGCCAGAGGTACTGCAACCATTGGAAGCCCTGATGTTTTGTGAGTTGGCATGTGCATACATACCCAACAATCAGTTTTATTATGAAGGTTTGCTAGCTTCCCCATGTCCTGGATCAATGTGTTTCTTTTCCATTCCCCCAAATCCATCCCCTTGCCCCTTTGGCTGATGATAAGGACGCACACAGCAAGCAGGAACCCAAACAACTGTCCCCTCATCTTCAACAGCAGCATATCCTCAGCCCCAAGTTATCAGCGGGACAGGTCCTTTCCATGTTGGATCTGGCAGTCTCTTATACCGAACTTTCGGTCTTGGCGTACCTGCAGAAGGAGAGGAAGCAAAATGCCTACTGGCTGCTGTAGCAGCGGGAGATCCTGTCATGTTTAAAAAAATTAAAGTGTATAAGGTAATATTAAGAATGTTTTGTATGTAAGGCAAGCCATAGTAGAAACTGTTTTTCGAGGAGTATTTTGCAAATGCAACCATTCAATGATATAAACCTGCACTTCATATAATTGAAATAAAGCTGCAGTAGGCAAGGCTGGAGTTTGTAAAATTGCCAAAGCAAATGAAGTATCAGGAATGCATCAATCATGTAATTTTTCCATTATCCAATAACAATTTTTGTGTGAAATTGTGACAGCAAATCTCTACCCCACAAGTTTATATGCAGGGGCAACACAAGAGGTTGAATCCTTGCAGTCTCACCAGTTTCTCTATGCAATGCCTTCAACCAATGTACACTACTTCTTGCAAACTGCATACCACCCACTCCACAAACAGCCGGAGAGTCTTCAAGCGCCCATTCATTTGGCCCTTCCTTTTGGCGTATCACAGAGACATCTGCTCCGGAATCTATAAGGCCAGAAAATGATTTTCCCTGAATTTCAATTGTCATTTTTGGTTGGTCTGTAGTCAAATTTTTTATCAGCGCTAGCAATTCTGCAGCAACTGGAGAACTGGCCATTTCAGTGGACCCAAAACCACCAGTTCATGGGATCCCAATTGAATGATTCATAGGAATGTATGGAACCAATAATAACTGGGCAATAGAGTCACCGGCCATTAATGATGCAGGAGTATCAGTGTACAATTGTATCTTAATAACCCCTTTATAATCTTGATCAATAACTCCTGGAATAACAAAAAACCCTTTTTCTGATGCAGAAGACATGGGAAGTACTAATCCCACTGTTTTTTCTGGCAGTGGCCCATGCAAATGAGTGTCCTCAATATACACTTGATTAGAAAAGGTCACATTAATTGAATTCAACATTTTTAAACCCAAACCTGCACTCCCAGTAATTGCAGGCGATGCTTTTGTGATAGCCTTGGGAGCGGGGCTAGCTGCACGCCCCAAATTTAGTTTCCCGGATTTTGGTTCTGATCAGAGCGACATTGATTTGCCCAATGAAACCCTTTTTTGCATTTTGGACAGACCGATTTTGGACGGACGTCCTTAATTTTGTTTTTGTTAAATGCCATCCCCCCCCCCAGGGGCACGGCACTGGGGTTTAAAATGGCCAGGCTTTCCACAATTAAAACAATTCCCTGTAGGTTTCATCCCTTTTTGTAATGCCATAGCCAAAGTCTCCATGTTGTAAGCCTGAGAACCCACCACTGCACATGTCTTTAACAGATCAGCCAGAGTAACCTCACCTCTAGCCACCAAAGGCTGTAAGATACGCTTGCAGTCAGCATTTGCATTTTCAACTGCCAATTTCAGCAAAAGTTCTTTTGCAGCTTCTTCATTAGAGATCTGCCTGGTAATAGCCAATTGTAGCCTTTCCACAAAATCATTATAAAACTCAGGTGCTGTTTGCTTAATTTGAGAAAAAGACTGTGCTGGGGTTCCCACATCCTGGATGTGGGACAACACCCCAAGGACAGCTGCCATGACCACTGGAAATATGTGATCAGGCAAATTAGCAGCTTGATCAGCAGTGGATTCAAACAAGCCTGCCCCGTAGATTTGGTCTGGCATATACAGCCCCCCTGAATTCCTTCCCCTAGTGACAGCCTCCCTTTGGTATTCTGAGTCAAAGACCACATACTGAGTAGAGCTCAATATCATTCTCATTAAATCTTTCCAGTCACTAGGAATCATGCGTGAGGTAGCCAAACTTGTCAGAAGCCCCTTTGTAAAAGGACTTTGAATACCATAATCTTTTACTGCTTTTTTAATTTCCCTAAGAACTGCTAAAGGAATCGGAACCCATTCAGTCTGCAGATTGCCTTGAGCATCCACTTGCCTATTGACTGGAAACAAATTCATCTGGGGAATCTCTTCAGGCTCTAATTTCCCCTCATTGAAAGCCTAATGCATCATTGTTTGAACTTTTCCCATTTTTGGTTGGATTTTATTATTCACAGGCATAGGCTGTGGAAATGATAGAGCATACTCCAGTTTTGGGAAGGCGGGTGCAATACAATTCCTTTATAAGGAGGAGGTTCTACTAAAGTTTTTAAAAGAGGTTGTTGCTGGGTCTCTGAAGCAGTCATAACAACCTTCCAATATATCAAAATTTCAGCTGTTGCCCGTAGCTCTTCATGAAGGATAGTTCCAATTCTCCTCCATGTGTCTAACTTTAAAGAGCCTTTCTCTGGATACCAGAGACATTGCCGCCAGATCTCTAGCAGCAGCTCTCTCACATTATCTTTTGAAAGAACTATTTGCTCCCCCCCAGAGGGTTTAAAGATAAAGAAGTTTGTCCTGACTAACTTCAGCAGGTCACTAACATGACATTCCTGTGGCTGAGAGAGTTTTCCCCCCATGTTCCCTGAATAATCCTATTGTCCAGCAATAGTTAAGTACGTACTTTACCTATTCCAGGCGAGGAAATACGGAGGTCCGGACATGTACCACCTGCAGTGGATCATGTTGGGGTCACCACTTGTGGTGGTCTCCCATGGAAAGAATGAGACACAAGCTGGTGTACTTGGGATGGGAGCCCAGAATAAAATTCCAGTGCTTCCTTTTATTGAGATTTTTGTGCATAGTAAGCAATTACATTGTGGATTAATAATTAGATATAGTACAGGCTTGTTTGCAGTTGTCTAAGCTGCCTCTTTGTTTGTATTTGTTCTTATTGTTCTCTTTTCTTTGTACTGTCTTAGTGACCTTTAGACAGGCATGAATGTATAAGGCATTATATTAATCATTGCTCAAGCTCAGGCCAAAGTTTATTCCCACAGGTTGCAACCAGTTTTTTTTTAAATTTTGTGTTTTATTTTCAGTTTTCCTTTCATAGCATACATATTTTGTGGACAGTGCATTGACTGGGTCAATGTCCTTTTTAAACAATGCTAACAATGATAATACAAATAAGTATATATAATCATAATCTTCCAACTTCAACAGTACTAATCTCTCTTTATAGTTCTTTATTATTTTTCCATTAGTTCATTTAAATATAATTAACATTGCTTTTCATCATGTATTTATTATCATTTATTAAGTCACTTATATTTAATATTTTAAAAATTACTCATTTTTCTACCATACTTTCAACTCAGTCGATCCCAGGATTATATCTCAAAATTCCCACAATTTCTAATCCTTAAAAGTTTGAGATTCACAATATATTTTAACTCGCTTATTTCTTCCTATCCCTCTATTATCCCCTGGTAATCCATTTTATTACAATTCAATAAAAATTACTCCATAAAAATTATTCCATATACCTCTATAGTTCCTATGTCTCAATATTTAAACACTCCCATAGAGCCAATTATTAATCTCATAGTTATGTCTCCAAATCGCCTAAATTTATAGATTTTAAAAATCTTTAGTATTTTACAGTCTTTTAATTTTCCAATTATTTGTCTTCCCAATTGTCCAAATTTTAAGGTCTTATTTAACTTTCCTCTTTTCTCTTTTCTTCTATCACTTTTCTCCTTTTGCCTAGTCTGATATTCTGTCAGACAGCATTAGTAGCCCAAATCCACATTAGTCCACTATGTTTTCTCCAATTTTTCAAGTCCTCAGTCCAATAACCAGTTTGGATAGAATTTAGTCATTAGCAATTTAATTCGTCTTTAAAATCTTCAAGAGGGGAGTGAAACTCACTCAGTAATTCAAAATATCCAGATCGCCTTCTGAGATAAAGTAAAGATCAGGCTGCTTTCCCTGCTCTGTTTACTTATGTTATGTGTATTAGACATTCCTTCACTTTCACTGCAAGTTCTCACACTGTAATGCTCCTCTTCTTCCAGTAGATGGCACTCCTTCCAAGTTTCAGCATTAAATAGTATGTCAAAAACAGCTGATTTTCCAATAGATCCAGGGTTTAAAAATACAAATAAAAAATAGTTCCTCCCAAAAATTACCTTTCAAGTTATTTAGCTTTTCTCCAGGCTTTCTATATTTTAAAGCTTCCTTTGGGGCATTCTTTTGCTTCTTAATTTTCGATCTCTTATCTTCTCCACGTGTCTGCTTGCTGATTACTTAGCACTTGGGGATTACTTTTAAAAATTCTTATATTTGAATCAAGTCTTTGAAGTAAGAGTTGAATTTAATCTCACCCAGTTTCAGTGCTCTGTCCATGCACCACTCTAGCACAAATCTTTTGGTCCCAGTTGTCCCAGCTTGTGACTGCCAAAAATGGCCATCATCCCTGCTGCCGCTCAGGAGAGCTTGCTTCTGATCTAACAATGAAATTGCAAGTATCTCATGGTCCAAAAAGTGCCTCTCCTTTCTTTGCCACCACTACAAGGCAGCTCTGGCTCTGTAGGGTCTCCCTACAGCAGTTGCCTACTGCTGGGGGCTTAACAGAGCCCGGTAATTTCCAAGCTGTTCTCACCGTGATATCACCCGGAAATCCAGCTGCAACCAGTTTAACAACCGGTTCTATAAGAGTGCACTTCACCTTAAACTAGAGAAAAGTTAAAGGCCACTATCTTTTTTGGATCATGAGTCATCTTTGACCTTGGAGTGGCAAATATGCAATTGTAGGATTTCCCTAGAGTAGGAAATGGAGAAGGTCAGGATTAATTGTTTTGGTTTATATGAGTAAATAATAAAACAATTAACATTAGGTTGATGTAAAAGAATCAATACATTCTTCCTGTAACATTTAATTGATTTTCTTTTTTTTACCTTACTAAAAATAACAATTTACCAGTAATTTTCAAAGGGGCACAGGGAAGTACACTGAAAAGTTCAAAGCAAGGCCATTTGTGGTTGCTTTCTTCAATAAATCAAGAAAGCAACCACAATCCTATGATTGAAATTCTATTCCTTTAATAAAAAAAATTCTGCCCCTTTAATCACACAGTCATAGCCCAGTTTTCTTATTTTTTGACTACCGGTCCCAGCATGTCTTCTTCAAAGACGCATGCATTCTTAGGGCTATAAATGGGATAACACTGATATAAATGATTCTTTTTTCCTTTAGGAACCTCAAAGCACCATTTCTGAGACTTCAAGTGTATAATGATGTGTAAATTCAATCACATTTTTATTTGATTAAAATTCAATTTTGTTGATTTTTTTTAAGCATATCTTCAAATTATAGTTAGTTGGCATATCTCCAAAAATTAAAAAAAAAAAAAGATTTTTATAGCCTAATATTATCTGGCATGGATATTTCAAAATGCTTGGGAAAATGGTGTTCTCTTCAGGACAGCACAATTTCATTTGAATAACCAATATCTATTCATAATTATTTGTAGCGTTTGGGATGAAGCAAGCAGATTAATAGATAATAAAGACCTGACAATCAAGCAAGCAAGTGATAAATGGAAAGAAGGCTGTACAAGTGATATCTCCTAAGAAAAGAAGTATTTGCAAATATTGAATTATGAACATGTTAACCAAATATTGCAATTTTTTATTGCACAGAAGACTTTGGAGCCATTCTCCAATTCTTCTTTCCTGTAATACATTACTATTAGAATATTCTTTTAAATAAATTGATCTCAACAGAGCCAGATGGTATAGTACTTAAAGGAATGGGCTAGGACAAAGGAGGGTCAGGGATGAAAAGAAAGTGGAAAGATTGGCTCTGGCATTTCCTCTCAACCCAATCTTTCAGGAAATAAATCCAGCAAATAAAACATTATGATTGAAATAAAAGTCTGTAGACATTCTCAGTCATCCAGGTCATGGTTGTCCCAAAAGTGCTGGACTTCTTGGTTTTTTTTTTCTTTGAAGATGTTTTGCTTCTCATCCAATAAGCTTCTTCAGTTCTGGCTGGATGGTGGGGAATGGAAGGATTTATATTCCTTGCAGACAGCTGGTCATTTGCGTCCTTTTAGTGGATCAATGAAGCAGTGAAGGAAACAGAGGGTGAGTAGAAAAAGGAGAGGCAGTTTGAATTTCTTCCATTGTATTTCAAATTCCCAGAGGTTGTGGGAGGATCTGCTGGCTACCTGTGAAGGAAGCAGAGGGTGAATAGAAAGGAGAAAGATAGCAGCCCGCACCCTAATGGCATGCAAATCATATAACTATAAACCAAGAATACCAATAAGACATTTAGAGTAAGTGTGCCTGAGATTGTGATTATGTTTTTTTATTTCAGAATGAAAGGCTTAGTTCAGTGTAATATTTGTTTTACAGCTGTCTTTCGCAGTACTCTTTTCAAACTTGGATACTGTCCTCTTTGTAAAAAAAATTACCAGTCTACATGGACAGATTACCTATCTAGAATCTCTAATCTGTGCTCTCCAAGCAGAAATTAGGTGCCCAATCCAGCCATCTATTGAGCTGCCATGCTACTAGCCCCCACTACCGCAAAGATCCTACAGGAAAAGGGCAATATGGACAACCGTGGGATCTGGCAGGGTGAGAGCTGTGGAGCATAAACACAAAACTTTTGCTGTGTCCCAGCATAACAGATACAATGCCCTTGCTGACCTTAATAGGGACATTAAAGTGACAGGTCAAGGTAGTTGTGATAATGATAACTTAAGTAAGCCAGGGATCATGGTCCTAGAAGAAGAACTTACTTTGGAAAGGAGATAGTGTAAATCAGGTATTACGCACCAGTCACACAAGAAGAGCAAGGTATCCAAAAAGAGAAGCCATCTTCTGGTTGGGGACTCAATTGTAAGGGATGTAAATTTAGGAAAGAATACTGAGGTTTTGAAAGAGGTCAGGTGTCTACCAGGGGCTACTGCCAACAGAGACAAGAAGCGTATTCTTAAGATAGTCAAGAATTCCAGCAAGGGCTGTGATGTTGATGCTATTATACATCTTGGTACAAATAACCGGTCCCAGAAGGATGTACTTTCTGTTCAGAAAGACTTCCAGAGCTTGGGGTATGAACTTAGTAATATGGACTGTAGGCTTATCTTTTCAGAGGTTCTACCAGTATACAAGGAACAAAAAGGGAAAGGGCAGCATGTAGCAGAGTTTAATGTGTGGCTAAAGGAGTGGTGTAAAAGGGAAGGCTTTAGTTTTATTAGTCATGATGTCTGGAGCTGGTCCAATGAAAAACTGTACAAAAGAGATGGTTTGTGTTATGTTTTGAGCATGGGCGAGAAAGAATGGAGACAAGCCTCTGAACGGTGAACTTCAGCTCTTTATTTACATTGTGACTTCTAACTCAATAGTAGTAAAACCCATCTTATATAGGCAAACCCTGTAACTTTTAACCAATAACGAGCTAGGAGCGCTAGCTCTTATAACCAATAGGAACTCTCTGTTCAGGGCCAATCGGATTCCCCGGGATGGGCCAATCCGGTCCGGCCGCTTAACAGCCAATCAGAAGTGCAGGGCCAGAACCCTAAACTTAACTCAAAGCTCATACTTTATTAAATGTTTATGCATACACAACACCCCTTCCCCCTGGCTTCTTATTTGCAGGGCGCAGTTACATAGTCCCTTAGATAGGACGGTTGTCTTATTCGTCTCTTTGATTTCTGTTGTATCAGCTGGCTGCAATCATGCTGAGGTAGATCGTTGTTTGGCAGTGGGGCTGTTTCTGGTTCAGAGTTCACTTCTACGTCGTTGCCCACATTCTCTGCAATTCCCTGAGGTGCAACCGTTTCTCCCTCTGGCTCCACTTCCTGAGTCTCTATCAAGCCGTCGTTTCCTTCGAACGGGTTCTCTAGGAATTCATCTTCTTCTGTACCTCCCCCCCCTCAGTTTGGTCATAGGGGAGTTGCGGACTGGCCGCTGGAAGCCGCGATCGTAATTGATCGATATGACGTTTCCAAAGTTTATTGTCAAGGCATTGTACAAGGTAGGATCTGGGGCCGGTTACACGTACTACTGTCGCTTCCACCCACAACGGGTCACCCGATAGGATTTTAGCAAATACCAAGTCTCCTACCTGGAAGGTACGACAGCGGCCGCTGGATCCTAGTGGTTTCTCTGGTTCGTAAGCTGGGTGCAACCGGTCGAAGTAGGAGCGGAGCTTTTGTCCCATTAGCAGTTCGGTAGGAGTTTTGTTGGTGATGCTATGTGGGGTGATGTGTTGCAAGAAAAGGATTCGATTGACCTTGTCGTCATTGTTGTTGTAGTCTACCTTCTGTAAGGTTTTCTTCACAAATTGGACCATGCGTTCTGCTCTGCCATTGGTCGCAGGGTACGCAGGCGAGGTGAGCGCATGGCGAATGCTGTGGTCAGCGAGGTACTGCTCCAACGCTAGCGCGGTAAATTGAGGGCCATTATCGGATACCAGGAGGTCTGGTAATCCGTGGGTTGCAAAGAGTCTGTCTAAGGTTTTGATAACTGCCTCGGAGGTCGTAGTCGTCATGCGATGGATCTCGAGCCAATTCGAGTAGGCGTCGATGGTAAGCAGGAAGGTGTGGCCTTTGGTTGGCCCCGCGAAGTCCAAGTGAATTCGGGACCAGGGTCCACGTGGTGTCTCCCATTCAGTAGGCATGGCTTTTGGTGGGGCATTGCTGACTTCTTGGCATTTGGGACAAGCTTTAACCCACTGTTTGATTTGCTTGTCAATGCCTGGCCACCATGCGTAGCTTCGTGCAAGAGCTTTCATTTGCAAGATGTCGGGGTGGCCATCGTGCAAGGTTCTCAGCAGCGCTTTCTGGAGTCGTTCTGGGATAACGACTCTATCGCCCCAGATGACACAGCCTTTCTGGGAGAAGAGCTCGGTTTGTCGAGTCTTGAATGGTGTGAAGTCATCTGATAACTGGTCCAATGGCCATCCACGTTCTACCCAGCTTAGGACTCATGCTAGGGTGTGGTCGTGTTTGGTTTCTCTCATGATATCTCGGGCGGTTAGTGGCGGCAAGTTGAGTGCCTTGATTTGCAATGTGGTTAACGTTGGTGCAGGATTGTCGAGAGTCTCTGGAAGCGGTGCTCGGCTCAATGCGTCGGCGTGGGGAATGGCCTTCCCTGGGCGGTATTGCAGCCGATAGTTATAAGCAGCTAAGAATTCTGACCATCGGGTCATCCTAGGGGATAATATATAGGGAGTTGGCTTTGTCTCTGGCTATTATCCCCAATTATGGTGTGTGGTCAGTTACAATAGTAAAAGCCCGGCCATACACGTATTCGTGGAATCTTTTCACAGCTGAGACAATTGCGAGGGCTTCTTTATTGATTTGTCCATAGTTTCGCTCAGTTTTTGAAAGAGTCTTTGAAAAATATGCAACAGGGGCTTCGTTCCCATTAGGCAGTACATGGCTCGAAATGGCGCCTACACCGAAAGGCGATGCATCACATGTTATAACTAACGGCAAAGTCTTGTTATACTGCATGAGTACAGAGTCAGAAGTGAGCAGTTTTTTAACATTTCAGAACGCCTGTTCTTCACGGTAACCCCATAGCCAATTTGATTTTTTATCTAACAACCGGTGTAACGGTTCAGTGATCGTTGCTTTGTGCGGCAAAAATACATTATAAAAATTGATGAGGCCTAGGAACGCCTGGAGATCGGCCTTGTTTCGTGGCCTGGGAGCATTTTTTATCGCTTTTAGTTTACTTTCGGTAAGGTGAATGCCCTGGCTATCAATCAGGTACCCTAAAAACTCAACAATGTCAGTACACAATTTACAATTGTTTTTTTTAACCTTAAGACCGGCCTCTTGGAATTTTTTAGGACTAATTTTAACCGGTCCTGTAAGATTTTTTTTGTAGGGGCTGCAATTAATACATCGTCAAAATAGGGAACCACGCCCTTAATTCCTTGCAATAACCTTTCCATAAAGCTCTGAAAAATCCCCGGGGCTACACTAATTCCGAATTGCAGCTGGGTACATTTAAAGGCACCTCAGTGCATTACAATAGTTTGGGCCTGTGCCATTTTTTCATCTACTGGTAATTGCTGATATGCCTGAGCTAAATCTAATTTAGAGAAGACTTTCCTGCCCCCCAGGGAATGGAGGAGATGCTGCACCACCGGAACTGGATACGCGTTCTGCTGCAGGGCGTGGTTCAAAGTGGCCCAGTAGTCCCCACAAATTCGGATTGACCTGTCTGGCTTAATGGGTGTTATAATAGGGGGTGATCGATGGGCTCTAACACCCCCTGAGCTATCAGTTTGTTGAGTTGTTTGTCGATTTTCGATTTTAAGGCAAATGGAACTCGACGGGGCTTTAGACGGATGGGAACTATTTTTGGATCTAGACTGAATGAAATCAGGGTCCCCTTGTACTCGCCTAAGCTGTCCGCGAAGATGTCCATGAACTCATAGATAAGGTCTTCCTCCCAATCACCGCCGCTGACTCGGTTTATGCCGGCCACTTCAATGCCGAGTGGCGCGAACCATTGGAGGCCTAGTAGGCTAGGCCTATCTCTATCAATGACTGTTAAAGGTAAGTATGCTGGGTGCTTCTTGAAGGAGACTTGGACTTGGCAGGAACCGACGATGGGGATTCGATTCCCTTGGTAGTCTTTGAGGATGAGGCATTGGGAGCAGAGATCTTGGCATTGAATTGTGGGGATGAGTTGCTTGAGTGTCTTCCAGGACACCATCGAGAGGGACCTCCATGTGGCAAGGCTGGTTCTCGATGGCTACTGTGACTTGGATTTTCTTAGTGTCCAAGGCTGAGGTGTGACTGATAGTGATAGTATGGTGAGCCTCTTCTCTCTGCAAAGCTCGATTTCTATAGGAGTGGTTTACTGGCTCTCGCCGTACAGGACGGTTTCCTGTTGATTGGTGATAGTTAGCCCCTTTTGAGGCCTGGCTGGATCCTGGGAAGCTGCGGCAGACCCGTCCAATGTGGCCTCGTTTCCTACACTCATGGCAGAGTGCGTCAGGGAATTTGCATTTGGACCTGGCATGATTGGCTCCACAGCCAGCGCAAGGGCGTAAGGGCTTCGGGTGATGGCCCCGGTTGGACCGCAGTTGATGGACCCCTTCTTCGTCGCTGTCTGACGACGAAGAGAAGTCCTCGTGGTGCGTTGTCGCAAGCTGCCCTTCTGAACTTGGTGAGATGTCGCTGGCCGGTGGTGGTACCGGAGCACGGTTTCAGCATAGTTGTGCAGCCGACTTCCTGGTTGCTTCTGCTGTAGTAGCATCGGCGATGGCGTCGGCAAGGCTGATGTCACCTTTCGCCATCATCTAGCTTTGGACGCCTGGTGCATCTAGTCCCAGAACTATGCGATCTCTTAGTGCTTCTTCTAAATCGGCGAATCCGCAGAGGCCTCCCAAATTTCAGAGGTCTGCTATGAAGTCGGCCACTCTTTCTCCCTTTCGCTGGCTCCTCTGATAAAACTCGTGGCGTCTCACGAGTGTAGGCACGGGCGGGGCGTAGTGATCTCGTAGGAGAGGTTCGAGGTCATCCCAATCCATGGCCTTCACTTCTTGGGGTTTGGCTATTGCTTTAGCCATCTTAAATACGGTTGGACCGCAATGTGTTAGGAACACTGCCCGTTTCTTTCCTGGTGTGGTGTCCTTTAAGTTGTTGGTTTCTAAGAACATTTGGAAGCGATCCATGTAGGACTCCCAGTCCTCCTGTACTGGATCGAACGGAGCGGGTGGTACGATGCCACCGGACATGGTTCCGTTGTTGGCATCGTCTGTCACATGCTCGGTGTTCTTCGAAGTTTCGTTGGTTCAGATATCTCCAAATCCCATCCTCGTCGCCAGTGTTATTATTTTGAGCATTGGTGAGAAAGAATGGAGACAAGCCTCTGAATGGTGAACTTCAGCTCTTTATTTACATTGTGACTTCTAACTCAATAGCAGTAAAACCCGCCTTATATAGGCAAATCCTGTAACTTTTAACCAATAATGAGCTAGGAACGCTAGCTCTTATAACCAATAGGAACTCTCTGTTAAGGGCCAATCGGATTCCCCGGGATGGGCCAATCCGGTCCGGCCGCTTAACAGCCAATCAGAAGTACAGGGCCAGAACCCTGCACTTAACTCCAAGCTCACACTTTATTAAATCTTTATGCATACACAACAGTTTGCTTCCATCAAAGAAAGGGACTGAGTTACTTGGCATTAAATTCACAGATTTCCTGGATAAACATTTAAACTGAACAGTGGGGACAGAGAATTAATGGATTCAGAACATTTCTGTCCCCAGCAACCTGAAACTAATAAGGATACCAGTGGATGCAAAATAGATGTTTGTGCAGGTAAGATTATCAACCTTGATGCCAACCAAAACCAAGCATTTAATAGTGAGTGCCATACCATGTGCACTAATCAAACAGGTGGCAAGAAAGTAGGGAGAAGCAGGCACAACACAGGTTATGTATGTTACGAATTAAGCAAACGCTTTGGTTTGAAATCCGAATAGTTTTGTTTCCACAGCAGGCTCGTAATCCTGCACTTCTGATTGGCCCGTGAACAGCAGATTGTGATTGGCCAATTCTGGCTAATCTGATTGGCTGCCAGCGGGTCACCACTCATTGGCTGCTACCAGCGCAGCAAACTTAAACCATTGGTTATTGTGACAGCAGCCAGCTCTATAAAAGGAACTGCTGCTGCCCAGTAAGCCTGCTCTGTTCTGAAGTTACTAATAAAGAGTTGGAGTCACTATTCGATGTCTCGTCTCCGTTCCTTGCACCCACGCCCAGATCTAACACTGGCGATGAGGATGGGATGCAGAGACGATAGAGCTGATTGAACACTAACAGAGCATGTGGCTAAGAGCGCACCAAAAGCAGCAGAATGACCAGCAGCGCTATACCATCCGCTCCATTTGACCCAGCTAATGAAGATTGGGACTCGTATATGGATCGGTTCCAGATGTTCCTGGAGACCAACAATTTGAAAGATGCTATGCCTGGCAAGAAACGAGCGGTATTTCTGACCCATTGTGGGCCCGCCATTTTTAAAATGGCAAAAGCACTTGTGAAACCAGCAGAAGTCAAGGCAATGGACTGGGACAACCTCGCCCTAATGCTCACTACGCACCCGCGGTGCCAACACTCATCAGGAGACATGATTTTACCAGAGGGACCAGCAGGAAGGCGAAAATGTTGGAGACTTCATCGCTGACCTTAGAAACCTAGGGGGACTCTGTGGTTTTGCAAACCTCGAGGAAGCCATGAGAGATCGAATTGTTCTGGGCCTAAAAGACCCCATGACCCAGAGCAAGATTATGGTGAAGGGAGACATCGGCCTCGCAGATGTCATCGTCGATGCTACTGCAGCAGAAGCAACCAGGAAGTCAGCTGCTCCAATGCACCGAGCGAACGCACCGCACCGCCAACTCGCCAGTGACACTACACCTTTCTCCAAGAGGCACACAATGACCACCCATCATGAAGACCTAGAATCCTCATCAGGAAGCGAGGAAGAGGAGGTCAACAGACTCAGATCAGAACACGACCAGTAAGATCAGAGGAATCATAAGCCTTTGAGTCAATGTGCTGGATGCAGGGGAAACCACCCGCGATCAGACTGCAAATTCCTAGACGCACTCTGCCATTCCTGTAGAAAGAGGGGCCACATCGCAAAAGTCTGCAGAAGCAGGCGAGGGTCCAGCCCAATCCGAAGAGAAAACAACTCCCGGCATACAACAGGCACTCCACTAATAAATTGGGACCGCCTGAACAACCAATGGAACCAGTACTACAGAAATCGAGCACCCGCCAACTCAACCAGACGAGAAGAGGCTCATCAAACCATCACCATCGGCCAAACGTCCTCCCTTGATGCGAGGAAAATCTGAGTGAAGGTTACCATTGAGAATCAACCATGTGTCATGGAAGTCGACTCTGGGTTGTCCCTGTCAATGGTCTCCTGGAAAACCTTAAAACAGCTGATCCCTGACATTCACCGCCAGGACCTCAGCGCTCAAAAAATCATATTAAAAGACTACCAAGGAAACAGAATTCCCGTTGCCGGTTCCAGCCACGTCCGAGTATCCTTCAAAGACCACACCGCAACCCTACCTCTTGCCATCGTCGATCAAGATCGACCCAGTTTGCTGGGTCTGCAATGGTTCATGCCACGAGGAATTGAACTAGCAGGCATCAACCAAACTGGAAGCGATGATTGGGAAGCGGCCCTCATCCAGGAATTCCAGGACATTTTCACCGAGAAGCTAGGCAAGTACAAGGGATCCCTCATCCGCCCTGACGTTGCGCCCATCCACCTTAAGCCTCGTCGAGTGCCCTTTGCACTCAAGCCAAAAATTGATGAACAATTGGACAAATTAATAGCCCAGGGCATGTTGGAACCAATCGATCACGCCCGGTGGGAGACCCCAATTGTAACCCCCTTGAAACCTGATGGATCCTTAAGAATTTGTGGGGATTACTGGGCCACCCTAAATCACGTGCTTCAGCAGAGTGCTTACCCTGTACCTGTGGTCCAATATCTTCTTCATTCCCTGGGAAGTGGGAAAATATTTGCAAAATTGGACCTAGGCATACCAGCAGTTGCCTGTAGATGCAGAGACTGCAGAAGCTATAGTCACGCATAGAGGTGCATTCAAGTGTAATAGACTCTAATTCAGAGTGAGTGTAGCACTTGGTATCTTCCAAAGTCTGATGGAAAAATTGCTTCAAGGCATAAAAGGGGTCGTGCCCTACTTCGACGATGTCTTAATAGCTGCCCCCAACAAGAGCCTGCTAGAAAAATGACTCAGAATGGTCCTCCAGAAATTTAAAGACGCTGGCCTGAAGGTCAAGAAAGACAAGTGCCAACCTTGTATTGAGAGGGTCGAATTCCTTGGGTACCTTCTTGACAAACTGGGAATTCACCCTACGGAGAAAAAACTCACAGCAATAAAAAACGCCCCAAGACCTAGGAATAAAACAGATCTCCAAGTCTTCCTGGGACTCATTAACTTTTATAACATCTTCTTGCCCCAGAAGGTGACTGTTGCTGAACCCCTGCATAGGCTCCTCGATAAGAAGGCTTCCTGGGTCTGGGGACATCGTGAAGAGTGAGCTTTTCAGCAAGTAAAAGACCTGTTAACTTCAGATGCTGTATTTATTCAATATAATGAGACTTTGCTTTTAACTGTCACCTGCGATGCCTCACCGTTTGGAGTAGGAGCCATCCTGAGCCACGTCCTACCAAATGGCACCTATTGCGTTCTTTTCAAGAACTTTGTCTAAAACTGAGAGAAACTATAGCCAACTTGATAAAGAGGCTTTCACTATTGTGTTTGCGATTAAACGATTCCATGAAAATGTATATGGAAGATCTTTCTCCATAATTACCGACCACAAACCATTACTTGGCATTTTAGTGGGAAACAAACCAACTCTCCACATCTTATCACCGAGAATGACACATTGGTCAGAGTTTCTAGCAGCATATGATTACCAACTGATACACTGCCCGGGGAAAGCCATTCCCCACTCTGACGCTTTGAGCCGTTCTCCATTACAAGAAGTCATAGACGACCCAGCTCCAATCCTTGCTACACTACAAATCAAAACTCTTCCTTCACCACCACTGACTACACAAGACATCACCTCAGAAACAAGGAAGGATCCTTGTTTGGCATGGGTCCTCAGCTGGGTAGAAAGAGGTTGGCCTGACAATGAACCAAACGACACCTTCAAGCCATTCAAAAACCAGCAGACAGAACTTTTCTCCCAAAAGGGATGCATCTTGTGGGGAGACAGAGTCGTTATCCCAGAGAGATTACAGCATAAAGTCTTAAAACTATTCCACGATGGCCATCCGGGCATCGTGCGAATGAAGGCACTAGCGAGGAGCTACGCTTGGTGGCCAAGTATAGATAAGCAAATAGACACCTGGGTAGCCACTTGCAGCAAGTATCAGGACACTCGTTCATCTCCACCAAAAGCACCACTGACTGAATGGGAAGCACCCCGAGGTCCCTGGTCCCATATCCACATTGATTTTGCGGGACCTACCAAGGGGCATACATTTCTTATAGCAGTGGATGCCTACTCCAACTGGCTGGAGGTCCTCAAAATGAGCACCACCACAGAAGCCATCGCTAAAAAACTAAATAGACTATTCGCTACGCACGGGTTGCCAGATGTCCTAGTTTCGGATAATGGCCCCCAATTCACCGCTCTGGCATTTGAACAGTACCTGGCAGAGCGGGGGATTCGCCATGCGTTGACATCGCCAGTTCACCCTGCGGCCAATGGCAGGGCTGAGCGAATGGTCCAATTCGTAAAGAAAACTTTACAAAAGATGGAGCAAGGGGACATTGACGACAAGGTGACCCGGATGCTTCTCCTCCAACATATTACCACAAACAGCACCACAAGCAGAACCCCAGCCGAACTTCTGATGGGCCGAAGACTTCGCTCACATCTTGACCGTTTGCACCCTACCTACATGCCAGAAAAACCCATGGGGTCCAGCAGCAGGTATCGCACCTTCAAGATAGGCGACCCAGTCTTCGCAAAGAACTTTTCCGGTGACCCATTGTGGGTCCCTGGTACCATAACTCAACTTACGAGTCCAAGTTCATACCGTTTACAAACTACTGATGGAAAAATATGGAAGCGCCATATCGATCAACGCGGCAAACTCAAACCATTGGTTATTGTGACAGCAACCAGCTCTATAAAAGGAGCTGCTGCTGCCCAGTATTCCTGCTCTGTTCTGAAGTCACTAATAAAGAGTTGGAATCACTATTCGATGTCTCGTCTCCGTTCCTTGCGCCCATGCCCAGATCTAACAATATAGACAGTAAACACAGTGTCAGACATAAAGATCTCAAGTGCCTTATACAAATGCACAAAGTCTGGGGAACAAACAGGGTGAACTCGAACTACGAATACATGAAGGTAAATATGATATAGTTGGAATAACAGAAACTTGGTGGGATGAAACCCATGACTGGAATATACTGGTAGAAGGATACAAACTATTCAAAAAACCCAGACCCCATAAAAGAGGAGGTGGAGTTGCACTGTATGTAAAGGACCACTATATTGCTACAGAAATGCATGAAACCAAAGATGAAAACCACCTAGAATGCATATGGATCAATATAAAAAAAAAAGAATGACATGGCCACAAGCATATAATATAGGTCACCCAATCAAGCAGAAAAAATAGGTGTCCTTTTTGACAGCCAACTAACAAACATATGCAGGAAACACACAACAATAGTAATAGGAGACTTCAATTACCCTGATATCAATTGGAAAACTAATTCTGCACCAAGTGAAAAATCAAATAAGTTCCTAACCAACCTAGCTGACAACTTTGTTGTTCAAAAGGTAGAGGGTAAAACTAGAGGGACAGCCATATTGGACTTAATTCTTACAAACAGAGAAGAAGTGATAGAGGGAGTTGAAATTGCAGGAACCTTGGATGAAAGTGACCATGTCATACTGGAATTCAACATAACACAAACACAAGCAACACAACATAATGACACCAGAGTCTTGGATTTTAAAAGAGCTGATTTCAATAAACTCAGAGAGAACTTGGGAAAGATTCCATGGATGAAAATCCTAAAGGGGAAAACAACTCAAGAATCTTGGGAAACTTGGGAAAAAGTATGATCATAGAAGCCCAGACCAGCACAAGATACCACTGAGAAAGAAAAACAAGAAACCCAAGAAAAAACCAGCATGGCTACACAAAGATCTCTCTGGCAAATTGAAAGAAAAAAAGGACAAGTATAAAAAATGGAAAGAAGGACATACAACTTAGGCAGAATATCAGCAGATAGCCAGAATCTGCAAAGACGAAGTCAGGATAGCAAAGGCTCAGAACGAACAAATACTTGCAACAACAGTCAAAGATAATAAAAAAAGTTTCTTCCAACATATAAAAAACAAGAAAAAAAATCAAGGAAACAGTCAGTCCACTAAAGAGAGAATATGGCAAGGAAGTAATGGGCAACAAAGAGAAAAGTCTTCACACAGAAAGAAACTAAAGCTCAACCCACCGAAAACAAAACTAAAAAACAAACCAAAAATAAAAGTTAAAATAAGCAAAAAAAATAGTAAGAGAATATCTGTCTGATCTTGATGAAAACAAATCACCAGGGCCTGATGGATTACATCCCAGAGTTTTAACGAAGCTGACAGAGGTCATCTCAGAACCACTGCACCATATCTTTCAAAAATCCTGGAGCACCAGGGAACTACCAGAGGACTGATGTAGTTCCCATCTTCAAAAAAGGAAAAAAAACCAGACCCAGGAAGCTATAGACCAATCAGCCTAACATCAATACCCGGGAAGATACTGGAAAAGATAATAAAAAAACAGATCTACCAACATCTAGAAACAAGTAAAGTAATAACTAGCAGTAAGCACGGGTTTGTTAAAAACAGATCATGTCAAACCAATCTTATTTCATTCTTCAGCACAGTGACTAAATTAGTAGACCAACAAAATACTGTGGACATAATATATTTAGATTCCAGCAAGGCATTCAACAAAGTAGACCACAACCTACTTCTTAGTAAGCTTGAAAAAAATGAAGCACCACCACAAGATAGCACCACCATAAGATGGATTCACAACTGGCTGGCAAACCATACTCTATGAGTAGTCCTTAATGGGTCTAAGTCAATATGGAGGGAAATAAGCAGTGGGGTGCCTCAATGGGGTGCCATCTTAGGCTCAATACTCTTCAATATCTTCATTAACGACTTAGATGAGGGAATAGAAGGGGAACTTACCAAATCTGCAGATGATACTAAGCTGGCAGGAATAGCTAACACCCAGGAAGATAGACTCAAGATCCAGATGGATCCAGACAGACTAGAACACTCGGCCATATCTGTTAGAGATACACCCTAGCAGAATCTGCATGGCAGTCAGACAGGCAGGCAAATATTTGAGATAAACGTTTTTGTAGCTTACACTCAGTAAAACAGATACACTGTGCTAGTTAAATAGTTTATTCCAATAAGAGTTTTTTTAGCATAGTCAAACAGTCCATATATCATACACTAGTTCAGTTCGTCTGGGGATTATTCAGTTGCAAAGTCCAGTGTCGAAAAAGAGGTCAGTAAACTTACAAATAATCAGTCCAGTAATAAATCTCTTCTTCAGTAGAGATATGAAGAAAATCAAACCTCTTTTCTTCGTTCAGCAACAGTAGGGAAACACGCAGTTATCACCATCAATCCATCATTGTCAGCAATCCAGTAAAAACTAGCAAACAGTAGATTCTCTTGCTCCTCTTGTGCTGATTTTACAACCGCACCCAAAATTACATGCTTTGCTGTTAAAGTGATACACACACTTAAAATCATTAACATAGTTTACATATATTATTTTACCCAAACTAAGTTAGGTAACCTATGTTATTCCTAACATTCTCCTCTTTTGGGTAATATAATAATATATACATCTATTTACAACTTTAACCATATTTTTCACAACTTTCCTTGTATTTGACTGAACCTTGGGCTTTTGTAAACTGATCAGCAATATTTTCTTCAGTCATGCAATATTCCAATCTTATCAAACCATTTTTTACAGATTGTCTTACATTCAGATATCTAAGATCTGTATGCTTAGATCTCATTTTCACAGCAATATTTGTAGCCAACCATATGGCTGCTTGATTGTCCTCATAAACTACAATGGAATCATTAACAGTTATTCCCATATCCAATAACAACTGTTTATACAGAATTAAATCAGTACATAATAAAGATAGACATGAAAATTCTGCTTTCATTGTGGACAAACTTATGTGTTGCTGTCTAATTGACCTCCAACCAATCAGTGCTTTACCTGATAGTATAGCCGTACCTGAAGTTGATTTCCTAGTTTTTATGTCTGTTGCAAAACTTGCATCAGCTTATGCACTTAAAATCAAATCATCTTTTGGCTCCAAATACAATGCATAGTGCATTGTCCTTTTAAGATATCTTAATATACGCTTTGTCGCTTGCCAGTGTTGTTCAGTGGGTTCAGCATTGAATCTTGCCAATTGATTAATGCTATAGGCAATGTCTGGCCTTGACCAATTACTAATATACGATAAATTACCAATTAATGATTGATAAATAGTCTTATCGAATTTTGGACTTTGAGCATCAGTGTGGCCAAATTCCTGACTCATTGGAGTTTTTGCCAGCTTACAAAGTTCCATCTTGTATGTTTTTAGTAATTGATAAATCTTATCCTCTTGAGATATCTTATAGCCACCTTTGGTTTTATTTATTGTCAATCCTAGATACTGTTTTATTTCTCCTAATTGCTTTAATTTTATCCTCTTACCTAATAATGATATTATTTCAGTAGCTTCATTATTAGTTTTTGTAATTAAAGCAATATCATCTGTAAACAATAATATTAATGACACTATTCCATTTGTCTCTTTCTTAAATAAACATGGATCAGCTAAACCTGCTTTAAACCCAATATTGTTTAACTCCTTAACAATATATTGGTTCCATTTGTAACCAGATTGTTTTAATCCATAGAGACTCTTCTTAAGTTTCCAACAGTCATTATTTGTTTTATTATCCTTAATTTCTACATGTTTCTTTAAGTATATAGTGTGCTGCAATGGTGCATGCAGATAAGCAGTTTCTACATCTAAGTGATTTATGATATAGTTTCATAAACTTCCACACTAAAGCTGCTCTCAAGGTTGTTGCTTTTAGACTCGGTGCAAATACTTCATCATAATCACATGCAGTTTGATTAAATCCTTGAGCTACCAACCTAGCCTTATGGGTAACAGTCCCATTTTTACCTGTTTTTAATTTAAATATCCATTTACAGCCAATGGACTTTTCACCTGGAGGTAATTTAACATTTTCATAAACTTCCATTTGTTTCAATGAATTTAATTCTTTCTCCATTGCTCTATGCCAATTTTCTTGTTCCTTTGCAGGATACATTCTAAGTTCTTCAACAGTAGTTGGAACTTTACTAACTTGGCAAACTACGCTTGCTTGGTACCTGTCAGGTGGTCTGGTTTCATGTGTTGTACGTTTAGGTATTACAGGGCTTACAGGTGGACTTTCATGTACTACCTGTTCCTGGTTATCTATTTCTTCCTGTTCATCTATTTCTTCCTGTTCTGGTCCTATTTGATCTTCCTATATTTCCTCTTTAATTGTACTCTTCTTATTACTGATATGTTGTTTTGGTCTTTTGTAGGTTTCTATGATTACTTCCTTACTTGAATCTTGCTCCAGTTTTTCCCATCCTACATGTTCTAGGAATTTTGCACTAGCACTACAGTAAACTCTAGATGTACCTTTTCCCCAGAATCTGTATGATTTGTGATTAGATTCATAACCTACAAAGAATAACTTTTTAGCCCTATGCTGCCTCTTATGTCTCAGTTGTGTAGGAATATGCACCCATGCTGGTGCTCCAAATGTATGCATGTAGCTTAGGTCAGGTTTTCTGCCATGCCACTGTGTGACTGGTAATTCACCTGTTGTTTAGTTAACAACATTATTCAATATATGATTACTACACATTATTGCTTCTCCCCACAAAGTTTCAGGTAATCCTGAATCCAACAACATAGTACAAGCCATTGCTTGTATTGTTTGGCTTCGTCTTTCTATAAAGGCATTATGTTATGGCCTATATGGTGCAGACTTTTTATGTTCAACACCTGCCATCTTCAGTCTATTTTGGAATTTGAAATATTTATAAATTCTATACCATTATCAGTTACAAGAGTTATTAGTTTCCTTTTAGTTTTTCTTTTTGCAAACTTCAACCAATTGAAGAAATTCTGATATGTTTCCGTTTTACTCTTCATTAAATAACAGAAACCATATCTAGAATAATGATCCATTACACTTAATATATAATGAGCACCTCCCACACTTGGTTTTTTAGGACCTATAATATCAGCAAATACGACCTCTAGAGGCTCTTTAGTTTTAAATCCATTAATTCTATTTGCTGGTATTACCTTGCTTTTTTCTTGACTGCAAGCATTGCAGTGCAAATACCTACTGCAAGGCTTCAGTTTTATACCTTTAGACAGTTCAACTGTTTGCTTGAGCATTTTAAAATTTATATGCCCTAAACGTCTGTGTAACAAATGTATGCATTCATCATGAGGCTTAACGTTATTATACACTGTGTTAGCTACCTCTGATTGATTATCATTTAACACATACAATTCACCTTTTAAAGTTGCAGTCACTTTTTTACCTTCCTTTTCTATTATGCAGTTTTCTGCCCTAAATGTAACTACATAACTTAATTTAACCAAAACTCTAACCGAAAGCAAATTAAACTAAAGTTCTGGTACATGTAACATTTTTACATTTTCTCTTATGCAAGAACAATATGCTATAGCTTCACCTTTAGCTTTCAGTTTCCAGCAATTTGCTAACGATATCTTCTGTGAACTTGTGGACATCTTAACAAATCTTTTCTTATCTTTTGTTATGCAGTGCGATGCTCCACTATCTACAACCCATAAGTTATTATTCACAGTTTCGTTGCTATACATGGCTAACTCTAAGCATTTTTTATCCTTTTGATGCCTTTTAGCATTCTGGCTGGCATTGTGGCATTTTCCTTTCTTGCAGAATCTAACCAAATGTCCCTTTCCTCCACAATTAAAACATTTTCTAATTGTATAGGCTGTCAAAGATTCTTTATCATCTTCTGAACTTCCGGTTTGCGTGGCTTCGGGGCAGCAGGAATTCGCGACAGCTCGCGATTCCTGCTGTGCTAGCCGTCGAGGTACCCCCGATCCAGATGGGTCAGGGGGATATGGCTGCCCTGTAGGGACAGCTGAAGAGAGAGGGGAGTCGGATAGGGAGGTGGGGGTATCGCAGACCCCCCCCCTTCTCCGGGAAAACCCCTTTTTCCCAAGGCGGTGGAGCGGCGGTCAGCAATGGCCGCCATGAAGAAGCCAGCAACCGGGTAAGAACTGTGCTGGAGGAAGTGTGAAGAGTGAAAGTTCTGTCTGAGCTGGGTCAAGTAACACCTTTTAAACTGCCTGGAATTGAGCTGCTTGAATTGCTGGAGGATACATTGTATCCCTAAGAAGAGCGAAAAGTGGCGGAGAAGCTGTTAAAGGGAACTCTTTTTTTTTTTTACTCTCCCACCCCACGGAAAAAGCAGAAATATTTGGATATATTAGACATTGAAAGTGGATTGCTTTGAAAGCTGAAGCTAAGAGACAAAGGGATTTTTGGACATTGAAAAATTTAAGAAATTGGAAAATCTCTGCTGGAGGTATGGATTTTTGATTATTTAAAATTGTCATTGCAAGTGGGAAGGGAGAAAAAAAATTGGAGCAGAAGCTGAAAAAGGAGGAGATTGTCTAGAACGTCTTTGTGGATCCCAAAAGAAGATATATGGTAATTGGACCTCTTTGATTAAAAATTAATCCAGAAAGAGAAAGAGAAGAAGGAAGAAAAGTATTAACTTTTGGAATTTTTTTTTTTTAATTGCTTTTGATTATCTTTGATTAAAAATACTTCTGGTTGTTTTGGAAAAAGTTTCCCTTTTTATAATGGCATTGTTTGTGGATGAACTAGAGATTGAATATCAAAAATATAAAAAAGAAGATACTTTGGGCGCTTTGTTTCAATTCTTAGAAATGGCGTTATGTTCTGTTGAAAAGTTGATTACGCAGCAGAAGGACTGGGACAAGGAAGAAGAGGGAGAAGAAGCCATCTTTGATGAACAATGGGTCCCTTCCGGAGAGGAGGAGAAAAAGGATAAGAAAAAGGGGATTTTAAGAATTATAAAAACAACCAAAAGAGAGAAAAATGAGCGAAAAGGTGGAGGCAAGGTTAGAAAGCAAAGGAAAAGGAGTAAGAAAAGCGATGGGAAAAAGCAAAGGGGTAGAAAGGGCAAGGAGAAGAATAAGCAAGAGAGAAAGGGGGGGGAGGAGAAGCCTTAATGGGGGGAAGCAAGACCTAAAGAAAAAAAGTTTATTTAGAGACAATGGGTGAATTTAATTTAGATTAAAAGAGGGATTCTGGAGGGTATATAAGATTGTGTTTTTATATGTGTATTTAGAATATAAAATTTATTATGTAATTTTAGAATCTTTTAAACAGAATCCCAAGAAAGATTGTAATATGTAGTATTTCTAAGTTAGGGTAATGAGTTATAGATGTTACTCCAATTGGTGTACAGGAGAAGTATAGTAAAAGAAAAAAAAAGATGAATGGATAATTGGAAATAAAACAGACAAAGAATGTTGTTGAAAATGGTAATAAGATATGGAAGGATATATATGCTTTTTTTTTTTTTTTGGATTTTGTATATTGATAAAAGGCAATAAAATTTTAATTAATAAATAATTTGGATGGAAAAGAGAAGTAGGGACAAGATATGAAGTTAATATTATATGAAATATTGATATTATAATCTGGAAATGTTATGCCTTATTGGTCTTTTATTATTATTTTTTCTTAGAAAAGAATTTATAAGCTGTTATGCCTTGATTCTTTGTGCATTGTTCTTATAAAACTGATAAAAATGGTTTTTATATATATATATATAAAAGAAAATGATAATAAGATATGGAAGGAGATATGGGTTGAATATGATGTTTGAATTTGTGTCTGTGTAAAGAGTTTTAACCCGGGAACAGACAACCTTCAGAAAAGATCTTTTAGTTTTGTTTATGTTTTGTGTTTGTATGTTTGTGTATTGTGTTTATGGTAAAACTAACAAAATTTGTTTTTTATAAAAAAAAAGGAAAAAAGAATCAATAAAACCTTGGAGGAATGTTAGACGAGAATAATTTAAACAAGCCAGAAAGAAAAGAATATGATGACTATAAAATGGATAAATATGGAAGAGAAATGAAATTGAATAGGAGTAAAGAGAAATAATGAGAAATTTGCTGGAAGATATTTGTGTGTCCATATGGAGATGGGATAAATTGGAATTATGCTGTATAAAAATAATGTTTTGTTTGATTTGTAAGGATTTACAATGTTAAGAGGTTTTATGTGTTTATGTATTTAATGGTTAATGATGTGTTGTTTTATCTTTAAAATTAATAAAAATTTGTTTCAAAAAAAAAAAGATTCTTTATCATCTTCTTGAGGTTGTTCCCTTCTTAGTTGATCCCTTCCAAGCCTTCTCCTGGCTTCTTCAATTAATCTGCCAGTAATGTCAGTTAATGTGAGGTTATCTTTTGGCAGTACTTCTAGTGAAGTTACATAGTCATCATAGCTATCATTTAACGAAGACAAAATAATATAAACCTGATGCAGTTCTGTGAAGATAAGTTCTTTTTCATGCAGTTCCTGAAAAATTCTCTTCATAGTGTTTAAATGAGTCAGCATGTCTCCATTCTTTTGAAGATGTGTTCTGAACAGCTTCCGTGTAAGATTTATCTGTGGTCATACACTGTCTCGAACATAAATCTTCTTTAAATTCTCCCAACATTTCTCAGCTGTTTCTTCTCCACGAATATGGACAAGCTGCTGGTCACAGAGTGTCAGTCCTATTATACAGAGAGCTTGCTCATTCTTCAGTTTATATTATTGTATTTTCTGGGAATCATCCTCATCTTCTGTTCCATCTAGTTTGGATATTAGAGACAAACTTGGTATATTGACTTGTGCCATCTTTCTCTGGATATTAAACTATAATTAATAAAACACAGCTGTCTGTTTAAAGTATTGTGTAACTACACTAACTCTCACTTTATATAAGCCTGTTATATCCTGGTTAATCTGACTGTGCACCTGGGCCCATAACCAGTGTTAGGGATACACCCTAGCAGAATCTGCACGGCAGGCAGGCAGGCAGGCAAATATTTGAGAGAAACATTTTTGTAGCTTACACTCAGTAAAACAGATACACTGTGCTAGTTAAATAGTTTATTCCAGTAAGAGTTTTTTAGCATAGTCAAACAGTGCATATATCATACACTGGTTCAGTCCATCCGGGGATGATTCAGTTGCAAAGTCCAGTGTCGAAAAAGAAGTCAGTAAACTTACAAATAATCAGTCCAGTAATAAATCTCTTCTTCAGTAGAGATATGAAGAAAATGAAACCTCTTTTCTTTGTTCAGCAACAGCAGGGAAACACACAATTATCACCATCAATCCATCATTGTCAGCAATCCAGTTAAAACTAGCAAACAGTAGATTCTCTTGCTCCCTCTTATGGTGATTTTACAACCGCACCCAAAATTACATACTTTGCTGTTAAAGTGATACACACACTTAAAATCACTAACATAGTTTATATATATTATTTTACCCAAACTAAGTTAGGTAACCGATGTTATTCCTAACAATATCTAATAAAATGAAATTCAATATAGAGAAAAATAAAGTCCTACACTTAGGCAAGAAAAACCAAAAATACACATATAGACTCGGTGAAACCAGGCTCAATAGCAGTAACTGTGAGAGGGATATTGGAGTCTTAGTGGACAACCAGCTAAATATGAGCAAACAGTGTGCAGCAGCCACCAAAAAAGCTAGTGCAATCCTAAGTTGTATTAACAGAGGGATACAGTCAAGATCAAGGGAAGTACTAATACCACTCTATAAAGCCTTAATAAGACCACACCTAGAGTACTGCATCAAGTTTTGGTCACCACATTATAAAAAAGATGTTGAGACTCTAGAAATGGTACAGAGAAGAGCAACCAGGATGATTAGAGGACTGGAGACTAAAACATACAATGAACGGTTGCAAGAACTGGGTTTGGCTAGTCTAGTAAAGAGAAGGACCAGGGAGACATGATAGCGGTCTCCAATATTTGAGGGGCTGCCACAGGGAGGAGGGGGTCAAGCTGTTTTCTAAAACTCCTATAGGCCAGACAAGGAATAATGGATGGAAACTGAACAAGGAGAGATTTAACCTGGAAACAAGGAGAAACTTCTGACAGTGAGAACAATCAACCTATGGAACAGCTTGCCCTCAGAAGTTGTTGGAGCGCCATCAGTTGAGACTTTCAAGAAGAGATTTGATAGCCATTTGATAGCCATCAGAAATGGTGTAGAGTCTCCCGTTTGGGTAGGGGGTTGGCCTAGATGA
This sequence comes from Hydrophis major, assembly GCA_033807585.1. Lineage (NCBI taxonomy): Eukaryota > Metazoa > Chordata > Lepidosauria > Squamata > Elapidae > Hydrophis > Hydrophis major. The sequence continues at coordinate 323,342,568 of CM066329.1, forward strand.
CCTACAAGGTCCCTTCCAACTCTGATTATCTGTAATGAGCTGGATGTTTAGCTGTGTCCTGGAGGTCACCTGAGTAGTGCTCCTGGTTTCTGTAGTCTGATTGAAATAAAGATCTCTTCATTGCCCTCAAATTCTGCCCAAGGTCAGAATAGCTGCCATTTCACTGATGTTTATGGGACCTGTGAAAATCTGTCTCTCCATCTAGGCTTTCAAAAATGGAAGGTGATCCATTCGCTTCATTGTGCTTGCCATTTTTTTATCTTTGACTTTTTATCTTTTATTGTTTTTATAGGAATTTCTTTGATTGTTGTCAGCTTCCCAGAATCATTGAGAGTTAGGTTGAACACAACTTTAATAAACTATAATTATATACTCAACAATTTGAAATTATAGCTGCCAGTTCTTTAGCTGGTGGTGGCCTTCATATCCATCAGGTTCTTCTCATGAACCTAGGTTGTCTTAATCTATTGGAGTAATTATGTGTCCAGATCCAAACAATGTTTCCTTTTGCAAATTCCTGGTGGAAATTTTGTTAATGCACAGATTTTTTAAGTCCCATCTGAGATTATTTGGTATGGTACTCAGTATGCTAATAACCACTGGGATCACTCATCCAGCTTATATCACAATCTTTCAATTTCAGTTTAAGATCTTGATACTTTGTGATCTTTTCACATTTTTCATATAGCTCACTCCAAGTTCTCTTAGAAACAATACAATATATCAGGGTTACTTTTTCTCAGCCCAATTCACCTCACAGGGCTATTGTTTTCCAATACATCAAGTGCACATTTGGAAGCTAAAATGTACTTGAGTTCAAAATTATGATGTACATGGGTTTTCTGTGATGTATAAATTGTGCTATATTAGTAACTGTCTTTTCCCCTGACAATTAAGACAGTTAATATCTGGTTCTGACAAAAGGATGAGTTTATATCTGAGTACCCATTGAAAAATTTCTCCTTTAATCCCAATCAGCAGTCAGAAATGATTTATGTGCTTAAAATTTTAGAATTTTCTGAGAGAGGTACTAGCATTTCAAGTGTTTAGAAAAGAATATACAAATATTTAAACAACTTTGATGTGAACAGGTGTTGCTTTGGTGGATGAATGCTGTCCACATACAAATATTTGCAGTTGTCTAATTTGAGCATTTGAAGTATGCTTATATTCTGGAATGGGACAGCCTGTGTCTGACTGCCAAAGCAAACATGGTCTGTTTACATATTTTATTTTATTTTTTGTTTAAGCAACTCCCAAACAGAAGACAAAATACCAAATGTCCAAGTTTCAGTTGCACATTTCATCCTTTTTAAGCAGCAACAGTATTGGGTGGCAAGATGCACAGTATGTTCAGTATTTTTGTGGTAGAAAGAATGAAAAAAGAATTTTAATAATTTCAGAACCTGAAATACAGTATATCATCAGTGATTATAAAGAGATGATTATCTATTTGTTCTGACCCTATTATGTTCCTTCAAATTACTATCAACTGATTCCTTCCACCATTCTTTGGAAAAATGGAAACCATAACTGAAAGTAATCAGCAAAAGAGGGAATTTATATATTCACTTTTATATTAGAAAATGTTAGATTAGGTTAGATAGACATAATGAGTTGCCAGTATTCATTTTTATGAATTTCACATTAGGACAGAACTATGGAGCCTTTTTAAACCAAGAGCCACTTTGAAGTCAGGCGCCCAAAACAAAGAATAGAATAGAATAGAATTCTTTATTGGCCAAGTGTGATTGCACACACAAGGAATTTGTCTTGATGCATATGCCCTCAGTATATATAAAAGAAAAGATACATTTGTCAAGAGTCAAGAATCATAAGGTACAACACTTAATAATAGTCATAGGATACAATAAGCAATGAAATCATACGAGGAAACAGTCAATAAAAATCATTAGGATACAAGCAACAAGGTTACAGCCATAGAGTCATAAAAGGGAGGAGATAAGTGAATGGGAGGATGGGAGGATTAATAGTAATAGTAATGTAGACTTAGTAAATAGTTTGGCAGTGTTGAGAGAATTATTTGTTTAGCAGAGTGATGGCATTTGGGAAAAAAACTGTCCTTGTGTCTCGTTGTTCTGGTGTGCAGTGCTCTATAACATCATTTTGAGGGTAGAAGTTGAAACAGTTTATGTCCAGGATGTGAGGGGTCTGTAAATATTTTCACAGCCCTCTTTTTGATTTGTGCAGTATACAGGTCCTCGATGGAAGGCAGGTTGGTAGTAATTGTTGTTTCTGCGGTCCTAATTGTTCTCTGAAATCTGTGTCTGTCTTGTTGGGTTGCAGAACCAAACCAGACAGTTATAGAGGTGCAGATGACAGACTCAACAATTCCTCTATAGAACTGTATCAGCGGCTTCTTGGACAGTTTGAGCTTTGTGAGTTGGCACAGAAAGAACATTCTTTGTTCTGCTTTTTTATGATGTTTTGATGTTAGGTGCCCATTTTAGATCTTAAGACATGATAGAACCTAGAAATTTGAAGGTCTCTACTGTTGATACTGTGCTGTCTAGTATCATAAGAGGTGGTAGTATGGGAGGATTTCTCCTAAAGTCTACCACCATTTCTATGGTTTGGAGTGTGTTCAGTTCCAGATTGTTCCGGTCACACCACAAGGCAAGTTTTAAAACCTCCCATCTGTATGCAGATTCGTCATTGTCTCAAATGAGATCAATCACTGTTGTATCATCTGCAAATTTCAGTACATTAACAGATGGATTGTTTCAGATGCAGTCATTGGTATATAGAGAGAAGAAAAGTAGAAAAAGCACACAGCTTTGAGGGAATGCTGTGCTAATTGTACAGGTATCAGATGTGATTCTGTCAGCTTCACCTGCTGCTTCCTGTCTGTTAGGAAGCTTATGATCCATTTACAAGTGTGTTCATCTACTGCAAACTGGTTTAGTTTAGTTAGAAGGATGTCTGGAATGATGGTATTGAATGCTGAACTAAAGTGTATAAAGAGGACCCTTGCGTAGGTATTTGAAGATTCAAGGTATTGTAGGGTATAGTGCAGAAATAACAAAGCCAGAACAAAAAATTTAATTTAATTTAATTTATTACACCAAAATTGAAGAAGTTGAGATAATTGTGACTGAAATTTTCCATACAGTATTTAATAGAGCAAACATGTGTGAACAGAACCAAACTCATTAACATTATCTAAATTGCTTAAGAACCACATATAAATAAGGTTTATTGAGAAATTTACATGATATGATAGAAAGATAGACAGTTTGAAACTGGACTTAATAGCAGTAACTGTGAGAGGGATCTTGGAATCTTAGTGGGCAATTAAAAATGAGCCAACAGAGTGTGACGGCAGCCAAAAAGCCAATGCAATCCTAAATTGCATTAACAGAGAGATATAATCAAGATCAAATGGAATACTAATACCACTCTATAAAGCCTTAGTAAGACCACGCCTAGAATACTGCATCCAGTTTTGGTCACCACATTATAAAAAGATGTTGAGACTCTAGAAAGAGTGCAGAGAAGAACAATCAAGATGATTAGGGGATTGGAGGCTGAAACATACAATGAATGGTTGCAGGAACTGGGCATGCCTAGTTTAGTGAAGAGAAGGACCAGGGGAGACATGATACCAGTGTTCAAATATTTGAGGGACTGCCACAGAGAGGTCAAGCTATTTTTCAAAGCACTTGAAGGCCAGACAAGGAATAATGGATGGAAACTGAACAAGGAGAGATTCAAATAAGGACAAATATTCTGACAGTGAGAGCAAGCAACCAATTGAACAGCTTGCCTTCAGAAGTTGTTGGAGCTTCATCACTGAAGAAACTGGACTGCCATTTGTCAAAAATAGTGTAGGGTCTTCTTGGGCAGGGGATTGGACTAGACGACCTACAAGGTTCCTTCCAACTCTGTTAATCTGTATCTATCTGATTGTCTGCATCTCCATTCTTTTAATCCTAGTGATGGTATGAAGAAGGAGAAGAAAGGAGAAGAAACACAAAGAAGAGTAGAATTATTATTTCCATAGAAGGAAGTATGAAGGGGACAACATAAGAGACTTTAAAGCTAGAAAAACCAAAGCAAAATGAGAGCATGTTCTTGCTTACAATGGAGGGTGTTTTTATTATAAGCAATGGATTTTTCACACAATACACTGACAATTTATAATCACCTTTTCATCAACAATGAATCCCTGTCCCCCCCAAGATTTTTTCTACTATTGAATACTAAACTGATATTCTCAAAGTATAACTTGTTCTTATGAAATTTGAAACCTAAAACTTACCCTTATTAAATTTCAACTCATTCATTTTGTCCTATTATCCCAAATTGTTGAGCTAGTTTTAAACTGCAGTCTTGTCACCCAGAGTGATTGCTATCCCTTTCAGTTTCATAGCCCCAAATTTAGAAGTGTGCTTTCTATTCCATTCGCCACATGAGTGAGCACATTAAACTGCATTAGACCTATTCTGAAGGCTTAACGTACTGTACTCCACCTGTTATATCACCCTGGACAGATAATACATGATGGGTTCATATGTGATAAATTGATTGATCTACATATATATTCAGTTCAGTGCCCTCCCCTGTAAATAGCATTATTCGGAATAGCAGTTTGCATGACCCACTAAGGAAGATAGTAACAGTAAAATTCAAACTGTAACCATTAGTTGCACATTTATTCAAAATCCAATTTAAAAATAATTGAAAATCCAATATAAAAATAATTGAAAATCCAATTTAAAAATCCAGTTCTGTGGACATGGTCTAATTTGTGGGTGTGGCATGGTGGTCTTGTGACTGTCAAACCAAATACAAGTGGTCCTCGCTTAATAGCCAGTAGCTTAGCAAGTGTTCTAATTTATATCTGATCTCCCTATAGCTACTTGACCTGTTTTTGGAGTTTTAACAGCCATGCACACACACACACACACACACACACACAAACATCCTTCTAACCCTGCTGGAACAGGTGGATATCTCATTCACTTTCTCCTCCCTCCCTCTCTCCCTCCCTCCCTCCCTCCCTCTTTCTTTCTTTCTTTCTTTCTTTCTTTCTTTCTTTCTTTCTTTCTTTCTTTCTTTCTTTCTTTCTTTCTTTCTTTCTTTCTTTCTCTCTCTCTCTCTCTCTCTCTCTCTCTCTCTCTCTCTCTCTCTCTCTCTCTCTCTCTCCTTCCCTTCCCTTCCCTTCCCTTCCCTTCCCTTCATCCTTCCCTCTATTTTCCCAAAGCTAGGAGACCCACCTGAAACAAACAAACAACAAACACACAACACACATCCAGCAAGGTACTCACCCGGCATCTTTGCTCGTAACGAGTCTTCCAGAGTCCCAGGAATTGAGTCCCAGGATTGTCGGTTCATGCCCAGTCCTATGTTGCCCAGAAAAGCTGGCAGGCAAGGCTCCCAGGTCCAACAAAGGGGCTGAGGACAGGACTACCAGCCCTCCCTTTTTTGGAGAAAGGGCAGGGAACTTTGAGCGAGATTACAGCCTCGCCCACCACAGGAACTGTGGGAGAAGTGAGCTGCAGGAAAGGTGAGCCAGCCCACCCTGATTGGCTCACCTATCCCTCTGCTACCAGCCGCAGGAGGAAGGTAAGTTTGCAGGCAGTCGAGAAAGCCCAAACCACAGCGGTTTGGGTTTTCCCGACTGCCTGCAAACTTACCTTCCTCCAATGGCTGGTGGCAGAGGTAAAGGTGAGCCAGCCAGGGCAGACCCATTGCTACTCGGCTCCCCACCAGCCCACATCTTGTCAGCTGCTGGGGCTCGCAGGTCACAGTTGCTGAGGGGGAGTGTGGGAGGCAAGCAGAAAGCATGAGGCTTATGCCGCCTGCATCGGCACTCTGCCAGCTACCCCTCTGAGTGTTTTAGATGAGTGAGGGCTACCGCTATGGAAGATTTGCATTTGCGAGGCTTGTCTCACATCATTCTCACAGAAGTGGGAGGCATAGCATCATGCTTCCTGGTCGCCTTGCTGGTGCGAACTGGAAGAATCCCACCCCTGAATTGCACCCTTCGAGGGGCCCATCTCCAGCACTCTTCTGCTGCCCCCTTGCCTCTTATTACCCATCCCAAGTCATTCCACTCCCCCTGGGTACTGCCCACTTTGGGAACCACTGATATAGATGAACAATCAAATTTTAAAAACTGTAAATATAGCAAAAAGAAAAAGAAAGAAAAAATTAACAGACCCATGTTTAAGGGATGTTAAATGAAATGTGCCATTTGCATCCCTCCCCCTAAATTGACAAGCTTGTTGCATCTGATGTAGGACAGAGAAGGCTGCTACATTTACTTCAGCATTACCTCATTTTTTAATATGGTGACTTATGACATTTATGTACTGAAATCATGATGCAATGTAATGATGTCATTAAGAAAATGATGTAATTGCTACAATGATGTACCTTGAACATTATGGTTCATGAAAGCAAGGCTTCATTTCATATCTGGGGATTGAAGGTGAGCACCTTTTTTACATTATGCCACTGTTATGAGAGCCGACAGTTGGCACTTTTTCCAATGCTACAAGAAAGTTATGCCACTAGTTCCTGGGATCCTAGGGAACCAGAGACATTCATAAATGCCTCAACTTGAGTTGTATATTCACTCTGTCCTTTCCTTGTAGTTTACCTATTTTTCAATAATACTTTAGTTTTTAAAAATGATTAACATATTTTATAGCGATTGTTTTTATATGTTGTTATTTTAATTGATTGTTATACACCACCCAGTGTCACTATTTGCAAAATAGGTAACCATGTGATCTTGATTAATAAATACTAATAAATTAATAATTTATTTGTTTAAAATAAATATATGAAATTAATCATGAGAAACATGAATATGAAACCAAAACAACATCGCAGTAGGAAAAAGTTGTAATCTGTGGTTAAGAACGGCTCTTGCAATTTTGTAAAAATGGTAGTACATTACCTCTTCTACCATAGTAGTTCTCATTTCACAATAAGTAAGGACTTAGACTGATCTTATTTAACTTGATTAATAGTTATTACTGTGCTCAAACAGTAGAAATAACATATGGAAGTAAAAATTGGAACTTCATCATCTGTGCTCCATCACACCATGTGTCTATTTCTTTTCTTTTCTTTTTTAAGGTTGCTATGAGATTAGAAAGGCTTTTTGCTTGGAGTCTAGACAGAAAAAGGAAGGAGGAGGAAGAGAAAAAAATTAAACAATATATCAGACAGTTTGTTGTGGGTCCTGGAAAGGTAGATGTAAAATGAATGAATCATGAAGTCATCCAACAAATGAGAAACATACAAAAAATTAAAAGGGAACAGTAAATTTTCTGCTTTCCACACCTGAATGAGTTGCTTTAAAATGTTACAATTTTATTTTGTTAGACATTGTTCTCTCTCTTTCTATCATTTGCCAGTCTATTTATCTATTTGTCACCTGAAGCCACTTTTAGGCACTCTAAGCAAGCAGAATAACAAAAGGAATCTAAAACAGAAAATGGAAGGGTAATACAATGAGGAAAATTCAAAATAATGAATTGTGCCTAGCCCAACAATGACTGTGAAAATGCTTCTACTGCAATACCTAATATAAGCATAAGCAAGTTGGCATCAGATATGCTTTTTTTTTTCTCCTAGAGCTTGGCACCAATGATTTATGCTTCAATTGACCTACCATCTGTATTCCAGTCATCTGGCCTTCTACTCCATCTCCGCCAGAACTACTATCAAGTCCACCAAGGACACTTGTGCTGTAAAGAATTAGGATGTTGATAATGAGAATCCTGATGATAGCAATCCAAGGTCAAACTGTAATTCCACACTTTGACGTCTAATGACAGAGCAGCTGTCATCAGTGGATTTATCCACATACCAGGAGATTGTGATTTCCAGTCCTACCTTAGGCATGAAAAACCATATGAAAAACCACCCTTTCAGCCAAAATTCACATCACAGAGTCATTGTAGGGAAAATATGAGGAGGAAAGAGTGTTATTTGCCTCCTTGAGTTGTTTATAAAAAATAATAAAGGGCACTTTGAGGCATGAGAGATTAAAAAATATCAAAAATAAATAAAAAATAAACCTAAGCTTCAAGGAAAGCAATCTTTGTGGGAAAAAAGCATATCTTAGTACTGATCTCTAACTTAGTTTCAAGATTACTAAAATCAATAAATATATTTCTTACACCAATGTTTTTTCTAATGTAGAAAAGAAGGATGAATGTCTCAAAGCGCCCCTGACCCTAAATCAAATTTATTATGTATTTACTACTTTATCACAACCTTTTTTTATGTCAATTTCATTACAATTACAATTTTCATTGTAACTCCATTGATGATGTCATTGTGGTGGTTCAGATTGCATTTCAATTATACACATTGGACTACAATCTGCCAAATTCCCAGCTTTACGGTGAATATTCTAAGAATTATGAAAGTCAATCTTCCACACTTCTACTTTCTATTCTACTTTGATGTAATAATTTCAGTTGTCAAGTTTCATTCATTCATTCAGTTCATTTATGATACTCAATTTTCATTGTGCACCGTGATTGTAATAATAAAAAAGAAATAACAGTTGAACAGTTGCATCTCAATTACATATATTTATTGAACATCTTGGGAATCATAACTCGCCACTTCCTCCTTAATCAGATCAGTTATTAATGGAATTAAGAGGAGTTATATCTGCATGTTGAGCAAGAGCTCCCTCCCCACCCAAAAATAAAACTCCAGAGGTCCGTAATTCCTCTCCCCATTTTGGTGATTTCATCTAGCAAATGCAGTTAAGTCATAAATAAAAATATTTTTTTCTTTCAGTAACGTAGTTACTTCTCTCTCCTTTTTTCATACCTGATAATAAGCCAAAGAAGAATTAACATTTTGGCAGGCAATTTCCTTTGGCTGAAAGAGATACAGTAGCAGTTCTGTAGCTATTTTTTTCCCACTGTTGTAATGACAACTGTTAGATTGGGGGCGGATCGGTTTGACAGAGACGCGAGACCATTCAAGTGATTTCAGCTCTTTATTAGGTAGGAGAATAGTCTGGGAATGCAAGCCGCGGCAGCCCTTCATATAGGGCTGGCTCGCGGCTCGGCGGCCAATGGCAGCACTTTGAATCTCCCACGATCAGCACAGCCAATCGCAGTAGATTCCCCGTGCTCCAATCATGGCCGAGCCTTCGACCAATCAGGTCTTTGCCGGTCCGGACCAATTGGTTGTGAGGGTTTCGGAGTATGCTATTATCGTACACCCCTCCCCTCTTGGTTTCGTCCGGCGGTGCGTAGTGATGTAGTCACGTAGGTAGGCGGGGCTTCTCACCTGCCTACTTGACCTGCGCAGTTCAGTTCTGGTGTGGTCGTTGACCGGTTTGGATGCCTTTTCTGTCGCTCCGGTTCCTTGGGATGGAGCTGCCTGGAACGTTGAGCTGGGCCTTTCTTGGTAGCTCCCTCCCAGTCTACCTGGGCTGTTTGAGCTGCTGCTTCTGCTCCCGCCAGGTTTTTCCTGGCTGGGTGAGCTGGTTTGGCTGCTCCTTTCAGGTGAAGATTCTGGGGTTTCGTGTTCCATTGGTCCTGCATCTACAGGTGAGTAGCATTGGTTTATTGGTTTATCTATTCTAGGTGGGGGGTGTTCTGCTTGTGTTAGTTGGTTTCCTTCAGTTCTTTCTTTATCGCTTGCCGATTCCCCCCTCCCCTTCTAGTTTCTTGTTCGGGTGTCTGGCTGGTGGTGATGGCTATTCTTTTTTTTTTTTTTTTTGGTAAAAGTTTTATTGATTTTAACGACAGACAAAAAACATATAAGACATAAAACATAACATAAAAAGATCATTCTTCATAAATTTACAGTGTATCGGTTAGTTTACCACTCCCTTTTGTGCATCCATTTCATAGTCATCAAAATAATTATATTACATAATAACTCACATTATCAATCATCAATAAAATATCCCAATATCATTATTAAACAATCATTTGACTATAATTTTACTAATTCATGCTTAAGCGAGATAACTATAATTAAGTTAAATTATTTTATAACAAATCATAGAATCATACCAAATCTATCTTAATAAAATATTCTTAAAAATTATCAAAACCAAGAAAAATTATATATTCATTATTTCCTAAGTTTCTAAATATTCTATTATTATATTGTATTATCTAACCATTGATAAAAAAGATCCCAAACTTCATAAAATTGTTTATCTTCTTGTTCTCTAATTTCAAATGTCAATCTACTCATTTCAGCACATTCCAATACTTTCTTAATAATTTCTTCCTCTTGTGAGGGAGCCAGGAAATATTGGACTAGAATTCGCATATGGCTGGAAAAAATGACAAAGAAACACATAGATTTGAAACCAGAGATTTTTTTATTGGGAATCGTACCTGATATATATAATAAAAATTTAAAGTATTTGATTGTAAATGTATTAACAGCAGCTAGAATTGTATTTGCTAAACATTGGAAGGGTGATGGCTATTCTTGACCAAAGTTGGTTTATGTGCCATTTCCAGTTTTTCCCATCGCTTGTTTCCAATCGGTATGATAGGGGCCCGGTTATCTGGGTGATTGTTGCTGGCACCCAGAGTGGTTCTCCTGTGAGATTTTGGCGTATACAAGGTCCCCTACATTAAATTTTCTGTGTTTGCTGGAGGAACCTGGGGGTTTGTCTGGGTTATATGTTGGGTGCATTCTGTCTAGTGTTGAACGTAGTTTCCTTCCCATCATTAGTTCCGCCGGGCTTTTATTTGTGGTTGCGTTAGGTGTAATGTGTTGAATTAGGAGCATTTTATTGATTTTGTCCTGTATATTTGCTGTTTCTATTTTCTGGATGGCTTTCTTGGTGTATTGGACCATGCGTTCCGCCCGCCCGTTCGCCACCGAGTTTGCCGGTGCGGTTAATGCATGGCGTTTCCCTTGGCCTGCCAGAAATTGTTAAAACGCTAGTGCGGTGAACTGGGGCCCATTGTCCGACACTATTATATCTGGCAGGCTGTGCGTTGCGAAAAGTTTACTCAGTTTCCTTATCACCGCCTCCATCGTGGTTGACTTCATCATGCTTACCTCCAACCAGTTGGAGTAAGCATCTACTGTGATAAGATACATATGTCCCTTGGTTGGCCCCGTGAAATCTATATGAATTCTAGACCACAGACCTCTTGGTTTTTCCCATTCTTGGGTTGAGGCGGTGGGCGGATTGGATCTGGATTCTTGGCATTGTTTGCATTTGGCAACCCAGGTTTCGATCTGTTTATCCATTCCTGGCCACCATGCATAGCTTCTGACCAGGCTTTTCATCTTAACCATCCCCAGGTGCCCCTCATGCAACATTCCCAATACCTTTTCCTGTAATTTTTCCAGAATCACCACTCTGTCCCCCAAAAGTATGCAGCCCTTTTTGGAAAAGAGTTCAGTTTGTCTGTTCCAGAAGGGTCTGAATAGTTCATCTATGTCCCCTTCCGGCCACCCTTTTCCCACCCAGCTCAAGACTCATGCCAGCCGTTTGTCTTTATTTGTTTCTCTGGCAATGTCTGGCGCGGTCACGAGTGGGTTGGATATTGTCTCTATTTGGAGTACCTCTGTTGTGGGTGCCGGGTCGTCTTCCCGGTCCGGTAAGGGTGACCGGCTCAGGGCGTCTGCATGGACGATGTCCTTGCCGGGTTGGTGTATCAGCTGGTAATTGTATGCTGCTAGGAATTTGGACCACCTTGTCATTCTTGGCGATAGAATGCTCGGTGTGGCCCTGTTTCCCGCCAGGATTCCTAGCAGCAGCTTATGATCTGTGATGATTGTAAACATCCTACCGTAAAGGTATTTGTGAAATTTCTTGATGTCGGTGACGACTGCTAGGGCCTCTTTGTCGAGCTGGCTGTAGTTCCACTCTGGCTTTGAAAGTGTCCTTGATGAGAAAGCGATGGGTGCTTCCCTCCCGTCTGGTAGCTGGTGGCTGAGGATAGCGCCGATCCCAAATGGCGATGTGTCGCAAGTTACCATCAATGGCAGGGTCTCGCTGTACTGGATTAGTACCGCGTCAGATGTTAGCAGGTTCTTTGTGTTGTTGAAGGCGCTCTCCTCCCGTGCTCCCCAGGTCCAGGTGGCTGTTTTATCTAACAGCCTATATAGCGGTTCTGCCACGGTCGCCTTTTGAAGTAGGAAGACATTGTAAAAGTTTAACAGTCCCAAGAAAGCCTGTAATTCCGTTTTGTTTTTTGGTCGCGGTGCTTCCCTTATGGCTCTCAGTTTCTTTTCTGTGGGGTGAATCCCTTGTTTGTCTAGGAGGTACCCTAGAAATTTGACCCTTTTGGCCCATAGCTGGCACTTCCCTTTCTTGACTTTAAGCCCCGAGTCTCTGAATTTCTGCAGTACCTCCCTCAACCTGGCTTCTAGTTGTTTTTCATTTTTCGCGGCCACCAAGACTTTGTCAAAGTAGGGCACAACCCCTTCTATTCCCTGGAGGAGTCTTTCCATAAGGCTTTGGAAGACCCCGGGTGCCACGCTGACTCCAAATTGGAGCCGGTTGCAGTGGAAAGCCCCTCAGTGCGTTACGATGGTTTGGGCTTCTGCTGTTGTGGCGTTGACCGGCAGTTACTGGTAGGCTTGTGCCAGGTTGAGCTTTGCAAAGATCCGGCCTCCCCCCAGTGAGTGCAGAAGATGCTGGACTACTGGGACGGGGTATGCACTTTGTTGAAGCGCATGGTTTAGGGTGGCCTTGTAGTCACCACAAATCCTCACTGACCCATCTGGCTTGATGGGGGTGACAATTGGGGTCTCCCACCAGGCATGATCAATCAGTTCCAGCACCCCTTGCGCGATGAGCCTGTCAAGCTGCTCATCGATCTTGGACTTGAGTGCAAACGGCACTCGCCTGGGCTTAAGGCGGATTGGCGTGATACTCGAGTCTATGTTAAATGAGATAGGGATCCCCGGTACTTGCCTAGGCTGTCATCGAAGACTTCCCAGAAGTCCCTCACGAGCGCCGCTTCCCAGTCCGCCTCTCCAATGTGGTGTATGCCTGTTACTTTGATGCCCAGGGGTGCGAACCACTGGAGTCCCAACAGGCTCGGCCGATCTCGGTCAACGATAATCAGGGGTAGCACTTCTGTGTGGCCCTTGAAGGTGAACTTAAAATGGCCCCTGCCGACTACAGGGATTCGGTTCCCCTGGTAGTCTTTGAGGGTTAGTGTTTGATCCTCCAGCGCATGGCAGCGGATGGCAGAAACCAGACGCTGGAGTGTGTGCCAGGAGACCATGGAGAGGTAGGACCTGGAGTCCACCTCCATTTTGCATGGTTGGTCTTCTATTCCCACCGTCACGTATACCTTCCTGGTGTCGCTTGTGGAGGAGTGGCCGATGACAACGGTTTGGTGTGTTTCCTCCCTTTGTCTTGTCTCCTGTAGTCGCCTGTTCTGACCTTCTCGGCTCCATCGATTCTCTGTCTGGCGATCGTGGTTTCTGGTGGGGGTGCTCTCTCTCCATTGAGGGCTGCCTTCTCGTCGTCGCAGGCTGTAGTGTCTTTTGTTCCAGCATACTTTGGCGATGTGCCGCCGTTTCTCACAATGCTGGCAAATGGCGTCGAGAAAATGGCAGTCTGCCCGGGGATGATCGCCGCCACAGCCGGCACACTGGAACCTCGACTTACGACCTCGGGTCCCCCGTGGCTCCTGCACTGATTGGAGGCGGTGGATTTCTTCCTCCTTGTCCTCAGCTTCCGAGAAGGAGTCGATGTCGCCATGGTGCGTGGTTGACGTTGTTTCTCCGGCCGTCGGTGATGGCATGATGCTCAATTGCCGCATCCGAGCTGCTGATTTCTTGGCCACTTCAGCTGCTGCGGCCTCGGTGAGGGCATCGGCAAGGGAGATGTTCCCCTGTGCCATGATGCGGCTCTGGAGAACGGGGTCTCGGAGTCCTAGGACGACACGATCTCGCAGTGCCTCGTTCAGGTTAGCGAACTCGCACAGACCGCCCAGGTCTCGTAGTGCCGCTATGAAATCGCCAAGCCCCTCACCCTTGTGTTGATCCCGCCTGTAGAACTCGTGCCACCGGATAAGGATGGGCACGATGGGGGCGTAGTGGTTCCACAGCACGGGCTCGAGATCGTCCCACTCCATCATCTTGACGTCCTCTGGTTTGGCCAGGGCTTTGGCCATTTTAAACACTGTGGCCCCGTGTGTGAGAAACACAGCTTGTTGGCATCTTTAAGATTGCTACTCTTGAGGAACATTTAGAACCTATCGGTATAGGATTCCCAGTCCTCGGTAGCAGGATTGAAGGGAGTGGGTGGTGAGTTGATTCTGGCCATTCTGCTTGCTGCTGCATGCCGCCTCGCCATGTGTTGGATGGTCTCCTTGTCTCACGATCCCACCTTCGTCGCCAGTGTTAGATCAGGGGTGGATCAGTTCAACAGAGACGCGAGACCATTCAAGTGATTTCAGCTCTTTATTAGGTAGGAGAATAGTCTGGGAATGCGAGCCGTGGCAGCCCTTCATATAGGGCTGGCTCGCGGCTCGGCGGCCAATGGCAGCACTTTAAATCTCCCGTGATCGGCACAGCCAATTGTGGTAGATTCCCCGTGCTCCAATCACGGCCGAGCCTTCGACCAATCAGGTCTTTGCCGGTCCGGATCAATCGGTTGCGAGGGTTTCGGAGTATGCTAATATCATACAACAACTATGCATAACAAAACTTTGTATGTATTTTCCATGGAGAACAAGCATGAATTAACAGTCGCGTTTGGTAGAAGTTGATTAAAATTTAAGAACATCTGAAAAGAACAAAGGGAATAATTGATTTCTTAACTACAATGCAGTTCTTCAAATATGAACTCATGCACTGGGAATGAGATGTTTGTTTAGAACTTCCTAAGCTTATAAAAATATTTGGAGAGAGTCTCAAATATGTACCAAATAGCTAGGTGTGGGTTCTGCTGAGCCCCTCAGTTTCTAAATCTGACATGGAAGGAACAAAAAACAAAAACAAAACCCAACCAGAATTATTTGAGGCCAAGTAGGATGTATATGTGTGTGGACTCATAAATAACCATTTAAGGAAGTATGGGCACAGATTAGTAACCAGTTTCATCAAGCCATCTGATTCACATGGATGATTAGCACTCTACTTACCTAAAGTAAACCTGACTGTCATAAGATAACCAAGAAGAGGACAGTCCTTCCAATATTGCTTCCTGTAGAAATGAAGGTCTAGATTATAATAAGAGTAGAAGACTGAAGCCATGCCACCTTCTCTGGTTGTTCCAATAAAAAATGGTAAAATATCACTGCTTTTGTTGCATGTAAGAAGACCATCAATTAGAAAAGGAAATGGCTGATTGGACAGTTTCTTACATAGTTTGATTGCTCATAGGATGACCACAAACTTTAGATGGACCTTGAAAATCCAAGAATAACCACTGATCTTGGTGGAATCAAGCCATATAGCCCAGGTAGGAGGCAATAATATGATGGTCATTCAAACATGGGAGCTATGTTTCCACAGGGGATTGACAGGAAAAAAGGTAGACCATGATATATTCTGATTCAAGTGAAAATCATGAACAGAGATTGGATGAAGGACTATCTGATTTCTATGAAAAACAAGGAAGGGAC
Organism: Hydrophis major; assembly: GCA_033807585.1. NCBI lineage: Eukaryota > Metazoa > Chordata > Lepidosauria > Squamata > Elapidae > Hydrophis > Hydrophis major. The sequence goes on from CM066329.1 coordinate 323,358,149, forward strand.
AATGTCTTTATAGATGAGTAGAGAGTTCAGAAATGCCCTTGAAGAAAGAATTCAATGACTTATGTAAGCATTAACTTATCTTGGATAGAAAAGATGAGGTGAGCAAAAACTTACTTTAATTCTGAGTTGATTCTTTTTGGTACGATATGGTAAGAGAAGATCTCTGTCAGATTTCTACAAGATTCTGCTACTAAATCCTAACATAATAGCATACAAGTATTGCCCATGGGACTGAAGAACTAAGTTGAGGAGCCATCTTCCTGGAAAAATATATGTGATTGCCAAGAGTTGACATCATCTTATGGGCACATAATCAGGCCTTGTAGTATCTGTTTCAAAGCACATACCCTACTTCTTCAACTGAGGGAATATCATGGCTACAAAATGAATTGGAAAGTAGTCACAAGTGAAAAAAATTCTCAGAGAATAAGACATCAGATTGAATTTCTGGAAGTGAAGAAGAAGCTGTAACATAGGGATGTGTTAGACTTTTATAAAATGCTTGGTCAGAGGGATGGAGAAAGGAAAAGTTTCCCAAAAGTGAAAGAAGATGTCAGGAAGATATACTTTTAGTGGGGAAAAAAAAGAACTGAGTGTTACTTTTCTACATGAAGAAGAAAGGCCAAAATGGGTGGAAGCACTACAAAATAATGAAATCATGATTGTTGAGGCTAATATATTGTGACAAGATTTTAAGGATCTATAGGTCAGGATGCGAGAGAACAAGCTGGAATCCTGTTTTTCATTCATCTTCTCTGTTGACCCCATTGTTATCTCTAGATGAGCAAGAATCAGGGAGTCATTCTGAACTCATAGCTCCTGCATGAACAGCTGATGGAAGCTGTGGAATTTTTTAGTTTTCTTGGCAAGATTTTCAGAAGTGATTTGCCCTTCCTTGTTAGAGAGAGAGAGAGGGAGGGAGGGAGGGATAGAGAGTGTTAAGTTCTGCGCATGGGTGCAAGGAATGGAGACGAGGCAGTGAACAGTGAACTTCAACTCTTTATTAAGCATGCTGAACAGAGCAGCCACCTAGGGCAGCAGCAGCCCTTTTATAGGGTTGGCTGCTGTCCTATTAGCCAATGAAAACATGGAAGTGTTAAACCCTTGAACCAATGAGAGTTGGCCCGTTAATAGCCAATCAGATTTCCCAGAAAGGACCAATCCGATGTCGCTATTATCGGCCACTCAGAAGTGCAGGATTAGAACCCTGCTTTTTACTTAAGGTTGTTAAAACTTTATTAAACGCCTTTATTAGTTCATAACAGAGAGAGTGGACAAAGATAACCACATGGTTTCATGCCTATTGCAGAACCTGAACTCATAGTCTCCTGGTTTCAAGCTGGTGCCTTAACTACTATTTCAAACTGGATGTTATACAGTATATATTTTCTTTTAAAAATTCTGGTTTATCTATTTAAATTGTAATTGTCAGTTGTGCACATTTTAACATTTTTCTGGGCTGCCAGGCTGTGCCAGAATATCAATGTATCTATCATCTATCCAGCTATCCAGCCATCCATCTTAAATTGTTCAATTAGTTTAAGTTGAAGCTTCTGAACTTCAGGCATCTGCAGTTACAAAATCTAATTTAGGATTTTTAATAATTTAGCAACTTTCTACAAGAGGATGGTGATAGAACATTTGTTCACTCTACAACATTGTGGCTACCTAGAGGAGATGTCCTTTGGGTTTAACAGGCTTTTGAGGCAACGTTTACATTTTGTTTTAGTTGGAGATAAAAAAAAAATTTGATCCATAAAATTGTGTAGTGCTATCCATGCTCTTCACATAAGATAGCTTTTATTTTAACTTAGTTTATTGTATGTTCTGGATTGGATTTTATTTGAACAAACTCATTAGTTTGCATATTCTAACCAGACTGGATATTCATTAAAATTGGTCTTATAATGTGTCACTGATTTTTCTCATGAACCTTGAGTAACTTTAGAATATAATACACATCGGGCAGGTGTTTTTTTTCCCATTAATTACAGGGAAAGTGCCAATAGAAGAGAATATATATAGCTCAGGGTTGAACTGTGGAGTCCTTAATGCTCTCTGAGCTTGGCTGTTTTCATGCAGATGTTTCACTACCCAGCTAGGTACCAACTTCCCAAAGGAATAGTGTTTGTTCTTTGTTTATATACAATAGCTTGCCTTGTCAGTATTTGGTGGTGGAGGTGTTGTTTTCTGCTTGATAGTTTCCTGATTAGGTTTCTGTTCACTGTTGATTGTTATCTGCAGTTGCTCCTGCTTATCTGGGTATTGATTGTTTTCAAGGAGGTGATCTAATCTTTTTGTTTCCATTTTAGCTTTTTATTGTTTCTTTTGTAAATGTGGTTATACTTTATGTATCTATTGATGTCTGATTCTGGAGAATCAGTTCTTGTCATAACTAAAATAATAAAAAAAATCAATTACAAAGTTTCAAAGACTTTATGCAAGAGAAACCCAAACTTTAGATAGGACTGCATAGAGAATTATAGTATATAAATAATTCCCAAATAAAATACCATATTTCTATTGTAATTATGAATTGTTTTTGAGCTATGTCTTCATCTTATTATTGTTCCTTAATATTATTGAAAAACATGAAAGGAATTTAAGATCACTATCTCCATACATATAAAAACAACTTGTCCATATTAAATTAATCCAAACAAAAATTATGTGTGATCATATTGTAAAGGATGTAGTACAAATTTCATTTACTTTTATTTTTCTTAAATTTCTCAAATAGATAATAAGCTGAAATCTTCACTTTCCAGAATGTTGCAATGTAGCTGGCTCCTTTTTTTTTTTGCAGGGTAGAGTTGCATAGATTAAGGGAAAGTGCTGAGAAAAACACATTATATGCAGAAAAATATCATTTTCAAAGTGCATATATTAGGGAACAAAACACATATAAGAAAAAAACATACTAAATGTTTATATTACAAAAACTATGCAAAAAAAGCATATACATTTTTGGACTAATAATAGTAAAAATTGCAAACTGATTACAAAATGGGTCAGAATGTGTTTAGTCTTGTAAAAATAAGAACTCTGATTCACTGAAATTGGATAAAGTTATTCTTTTGTTTAGTGTTAGTGGAAATCTGGGGTTTTGTTCTTTCTATTAACTTTAATTTGTAAGTAAGCACAGATCTTCATTCAACAATTGCTATTATTAACATGAAAAAAACTAAGACACCCAGAACAATAAATTTCACAATGTGCACAATAGTCTAAGAGAAGAAGAAGAAGAAGAAGAAGAAGAAGAAGAAGAAGAAGAAGAAGAAGAAGAAGAAGAAGAAGAAGAAGAAGAAGAAGAAGAAGAAGAAGAAGAAGAAATAATAATAATACAAAAAGGAAGTAATTGATTGTAATTTTGCCTGATAAGAAGTTCAGTTTATATGAACAGGAATATTTTGAAGGACAGCACAACACATTACACAGACAAAGATCTCAGCAGAAAAACCTGATGATATTTTCTTCAATTTGCCATTGTAAGAGAAGAGTTGGCTTCACTGAACAGTTATATTCTAAAATAGAAAAATAACTTTCCTTATTTCAGTTAAAAGCTTTTATCTCATCTTAGCATTTCTAGAGGTATTTTAAGCATTGCAAATAAAACCTTTTGCAATTTGTTATTTTCAAAGTAAATAAATTCAAGTCTCCTTTCAGTGGAACTTGATTCATAGGTGATTTTGTAGTGTATCCATTCTGTTTGCTTGATAACAGTGTGGATGTGTTTGGTTTTCTGAATGTTGTTTCAACTTCCCATAGCTTTGAAGTTCCTAGTTACAGTATTTCTATTCCGCTACTAAGAAGGAAAGCACTATTAAGCTTCTAATCTCAGAAAAAGGTTAGTCAGGTTTTTCCTCCTTTTCCTTCTTCTATTTCAGAAGCATTTTGTGGAAATTTTCCTCCATCTTCCCTTAATACATTCTTATTCAGCTTGATGGAAATGAAATCATTTTCCTTCCCAAAGGAAGTACATTTGGTGAATTTCTGATGGGCAGGACATAGTATTTATAGTCTTCTCTTTAGTCACAAGGTAGCTAAGAGTGCAGAGGACTGTGTTGTCTATTTGTTGGAAAACCATGTTTTCAGCAGCTTGCAGCCTCTTTGCCCTCTCAAATTAAAATTCCCCTTCATCCCTACTCCCAAATCCTATCATAAGTAAGTTGTTTTTATGAGGTTGTACCACATCAGGAAATAGAATCAGAGATGGCTAGAAAAAGAAAAAAACAAGAGCAGCTGTGCCATCATACGATAATGCAGGACCCTCAAAGGCATACCTAAAATAAATTCTAAGACAACTCTAAAACATTATGAGAATGATAAAAGTGGTGTTGTTGTTTTTTCAGAAGAAACATTTTTGGAAACTAGAAATCAGATTAGAGTATCATTTTGACATCAAGCTCCTTCCATATAATAATCTGAACCCTTTCTTGCTTTATTCTGATGCAGCTAAGTTCCTTCCTATGATTGACATTATGGAAAACTTCTATTAAATTCATACCTCCACACACACACCCATGCCAATATCTGGATTATTTTTAAATTTGCACCTTTTCACTACATTGTTCACTTTTATGTTATCGTCTCTTCCTTATGATTAAATGGATTAATGCATTAAAGATGTCAATCTCCTGAGAGTCCTGGCAAGCTAGAAAGAAATCCCATTGCTTCTACAAGTGTGAGATAACATAATGTAATTGTATACTTTGCAAAGTTTAATGTACTAAAACCCTGTCTTTGGAAGGAGAGGCTTTTATTTCTTCAAAAGATAACTCACACAATGAGATTGATTTGATATGAAATTAAAGTCTCATATTCTCATATCATTATTTCAGAGGTTTCACAGTATCAAGGCTCAATAAAAATGGGAATCAACTTCAATTGTTTCCAGATGTAATTTTTCATTTTAAAACACCATTGCAGAAGTGTGCAATTAAGAAAATGGGTCCAAGCTTTCATATATATTTTAATTTGTTGGTAAAAGACTTGGCCACAGCTGCATATTGGGGATTATGTTTTCTACTCCTGCACGAATGTGAATCCAATGTTACATATGTTTCTGCAGTGTCTTAATGTAAACTGCTACTAATTGTAACAGGATATACAAAAAAAAAAAAAAAAAAATGAAAAAAAGAATAGTAGACTTGCTGGGAATCATGTCTTACCTTTCTTTCTTTTAAAATTAGCTTATTTTACTGTACCAAGTCTACCTCTCTGTGCTATAGCTTCAAAAAAATGGTTAAACTTTATCTGCAGCCCACCTGCATTTACCATAGTTCAGCCGCTTCCCCAGATAATTTAAATAGCATGAGAGTGGGAAGGATTGGGGTTGGATAGTAGGGTATGAATTTTCAAAGCATTCCTTTCTTCATGCTAAGAAGACTTCCATTGAACTTGCCAGAAGTACAGTAATGTCATTATAGCTTCTGCAATGTTCATTTATTGCACAGATGTCAAACTTGCTGCGTCACATTGCTGTCATGTGATGTTTCATGACATTTTTCCCTTTGCAGAGCTGGGTTGGGCATGGCCTGTGCGTGACACATCCAGCCTGTGGGCCGCCCATTTGACACCCCTGATTTATTGTATGCGCAAATACAATTGTATGCAATTTTGTCCATACAGGTGGCCTTTGTTATGTGTTCATTTTGTCCCCCCTATAGTAGTCCTTAATAAATCAAAGCAAATTCTCATAGCACTGGACAGTATAAACAACCAATATACATATGGTCTGTATTTGTTTGAATGGCTATAAATTGAGGTGACATAATAAAAAGTCTAACAGAAGATACCCAGATCAAACAAACATTTCAGTCCAAAATGCACTTGAGTGGAAGCAAGTTCTTTTTAAAGCAATAGCCTTCCCCCTTCCCTCCCCTACCCCACACACTTCAAGCTTATTGTGTTTGGGATCAAGTTATACGCAGAACTATTTTTCAAGCTTTTCTGTCAGCACAAGGCAATGCTCATTTTATTTTTCATCTGGAAAATCATTTGGGTCTCAGACAAATACAAATAGCTCCCTGATATTTGTCAAACCAGCCACTCTTTTTCTGGCTGCTGCGTGATTTAGAATAAATCATGGAACGACTTTCAAAGCCACATTAATTTTCAAGAATCAATTCCTTAAAACAGGCATACCTTTTTTCAAGCTCACTTAAAGCCTGAAAAAAGCAGAGAGACTTCAAGGACCATATTGTTGAATACAGTGGTGGGACTCATTTTTTTTTACTACCGGTTCTGTGGGCGTGGCTTGGTGGGCATGGTAGGGGAAGGATACTATAAAATCTCCAGTCAGAGATGGGATTTGCCGGTTCTCTGAACTACTCAAAATTTCCACCACCGGTTCTTCAGAACTGGTCAGAACCTGCTCTGATTGAATACTTCTGGATCATTTCTGAAGAGTGTGTCCACAAAATGTATTTGCCTTACTGTGCTTCCAAAGTCATAAAATCTGTGAATTAGGATTTCTTCATCCAGTCAAAACAGGTATTGGAATTCCTGGACATCTGGTGATAAATGAGCTACGGGATTCCAGACTGTCTAGACTACTGGAAGAAGATATATTTACCTGTTGTAAATATACAAAGATTGGAAACAAAGAAATGATGATCTGTTATTATAGATCACGTTCAACAAAAAGAGAATAGCTGAAAAGAATGTACCAGTTCTGGAAAGAACAACTTCCAGAATCAGAACAGAACAGAGGCTATTAGATCAACGTTAATTTATATTATGAAATAAGATATTCACAAAATCAGAACTGGAAGAATTGCAAAGGTCTACCCAGGCAAGGAAATCAGAAGTAACTCCAATTGTAAAGACAAACTAGGCAGAGTCAGCAGTAGGGAAATCTAAACAGCTGGCTGATTGTGCGATCAACGATAGGAAATATATAATGATTTGAAGAAAGGTATAGATTTTAGCATTTGTGTCAATCAGAATAGGCTGTATTTATTTAATATATGGATAACCAAATTGAAACCCAGATTTTCCTTTTCATGGCTGCTGTTTTGGAGGCTTCCTAAACAATTCTGGGCGTATGTGTGCAGAACCTGTGAGCGTACTTCCATTTTTACTTCTTGGCTGGATAGATAGCAATATTCCATTGGTGAGAGCTGGGACAGAATGATTACTTCTCAAGGAGCAGATCCTAAGGCACTTTGCAAATGGATAAAGCACTTTACTGAATGATTTGTACTGCCTTTGTCTGAAAACAGCATTATTTTTTGTTAAAGAAAGGGAGCTTCTCATTTAATGTATATTGAGGGCAGCATAAATTGCACAGGAAATCATTAGCAACTACTGCATAGCTCTTAATTACTGAAATCAGAAAATATAACCTATACTTTAGGTGCCTAAGGCATAAGACATTTGGAGGACAAGTCTATCTTTATACATTATCTTCTTTGCTAATTAAGTTCCCTATCCTTTTATTATATCAGCTTTTCATTTCGATGCACATTTAGGAGACCAAATTTAGCTTTATTCAAATTTATTATCTTCAGGCTATTTACTATTTCTTATTTTATCATTTTACGCAGGAGATTATGAAGATAAAATGTATCTATCCACTTAAATTTCTTAAAAGAAAGGCAGAGATAAATAAAATGTGTTGTCAAGTGAACTAGATGCCAGTTTATCTTACAATTTTTGATTACTCTTGTTATCCCAGTAATACAATTTGAATTTCTTTCTATTTTATAATATTATGTTACATTATGAAAATATATTTTTGTTAAAATCATGCACACAGTTAGTCCTTACTAGAGACCTCCTATAATAAGTTCTGGTCATTCAACTATTCAAATCAGTAAATCATCTCAGTACATTTTGAAGTAAAGTCTTGCTTTGAAACTCTATGATGTTATGATTCCATAACCTAAGATCTTGTTTGGTTTAAAGGAGTTCTAGGCCTCCTTTAGGAATAATGGCTGGCTGTGTGACCTACCTCTCATCCCAACTCACCCCATAGGTTGCTGTTGTGATGAAAATGGGAGGCAGGAGAATTAGATGTTTGCCACCTTAAATTGTATGTATAAAAAAAAGGTAGGATAACAACCTAGAACTCAAAAAGAGATTCAAAAAGGCCTAGTCTCTAGCAGCTATGTCCACTGATAGGTTATGAACCTAAAAACCTGAGTAGAAGATTATGAAAGTGACAATTGTTTGGTTTGTGATCAACTATTCATAGACATTATATACACTTATGCTTTTCTCCTATATTAGAAATGTAAAACAGAACATTAGATGTGTTCTGACCAAGGCTTCCTGAGACCATAATTAAGCACACAGTTAATTAAAGCAACTTTTGTTTGATTTCAACGCTGGGAATTATGTTCATTCCCAGTCTGTAATGAGTCCCAAACAGTCCCTCCTTTCACCCACCTTTCGTTCCTTTGAATTGCTGCCAACAACTAAAGTGCCAAATGAACTATTAAAAACCAACCAAAGTACAAAGTCCACACAGATATTCAAGGATTAATCCGAACAGAACAAACAACTTTGCTCTCAACAAAGGTTTCTTTACCTTTGCATGTCCTTTACAGGAGGCAATCACCTCCAAGCCTTACTCCTGAGTCACCCCTTTTGTCTCAGCTGTTCTTGTCTTCTAGCAGCCCTGCACACACACATACTGGGAACAGGCTCCCCTTATTCTTCTGCCTCGCTGCTCCCAGACTCTGGAGTCTCCAGAGTCAGCACACCACTCCCAGATGGTCCCGGCCCCATCTCTGAATCAGATGCAGGACCCTCATCCGAGTCCTCTCCAGACTCCCGGACTGGTCCCCGTTCTTCCCACTGTCTGATTCTGCTGCTGTCTGCACAAGCTGCCGGTGAACCACAACAAGATGTACTTTTTGAAAGACTGGCCAGACCAGACAATCAGTTTCCTAGACAATCAATTCATCACTAAAAAAGACAATTTATTCTTTTGAATGAATGAAGACATATAGCAGAGATTTACTTTTTTTCTTAGAAAAGACATTGTTCCAATTCTAGGCTTGACAATTGCATAGTTATGGTTGTTATTTTGATATTTTTAAACCATTCCTTCTAGGTACATCTCAGACTAGGATTCTGTGTAGATAATTGATCGAAAGGGTTATGTCTTCTGCCAGAGATCAAAGACAAAGAGCCTGACTAACTCTATTTATATTCTTTTCAATTAGGATATATACATAGGCAAATATATTTTTATGTTCAAGGAAGACTAAATATAAAACTATCAGAGTTGAGCTGCAAAAATCTGGATAACCTCTAGATTTTTTTTAAAAAATTATATTTTATTTCATTTTTGTGCCACTTGTACTAGTTAGTTTCAGGGGTGGGCTGCTGCAGGTTCGCATAGGTTCTGAAGATCCTCTAGCTAAGATGCTGCATGGTTTGGCGAACCCACAAATCCTACCCCTGGATGGCCCCTTCCCTCCCAACCCTCCCCTCCCACTCTGCCACACTGCTCCAAGGAGTCTCCATGTGGTCTGTTTTGGATGTCAAGTAAGTGCAGGGCCCTCATGGAGGCTTGGGGAGGGTGAAAAATAGGCTGGCCTCTGGAGCCTTGGGGAGGCTGTTTTTGCCCTCGTGGAAGCTCAGGGAAAACCTCTGGAACCTGGGGAGAGCGAAAACAGTCCCTCCCCCAACCATGGTGCAGGAGGCCAACTAGGCTACACCCACCATGGCCATGCCTATCCAGCAACTGGGCAGAGAATTGGTTGCTGAAATGTTTGAAGCCCACCCCTGATCAGTTTTCTAAATTTGTTTGTTCCCAAACAGATCTTTGGTCATTTGAAGGATGGTAGCCATCCAGATCTTTACAGCCAAAGATGCTTGTTTGAAATCACACCAGTTCCCATAGTAAAAATGTCCAGTAATGTTTCATTTCCATAAAAATATACCAAACTATGATGGGTCCAAACAATTCACAAAACTTCTGCAATGAAATATTTTTTGGCAAGTCAAAAACAACATGCATTTCCATTTCATGCACATCCAGAATAAATAATATAAATGAAGGTTCAAAACAATTTATATTCAAAGTTTAGAATGAAACTGTGAATCTTATTATGATTATGCATTGATTTCCTACTTCCCACAACCTACTTCTTTGTAAGATAAAACAATATGGATAGCCATACCAACAATAGATGGATTTGCAATTGGTTGACTAAACACACTCAGTGGGTTGTCCTTAATGGAACTGCATCTACATGGGGGGAAGCATGCAATGGGGTAGCACAAGGTTTTGAATTGGGCCTAGTATTCTTCCACTTCTAAATAATCTACTGAGAAGGGGAACTCATTAAATTTCCAATTTGGTGGGAATAGCTAATATTTTAGAACATAGGCTTAAGTTCCAGAAGGATTTTGAATCTTGAGCATTGGGCCATATCCAACAAGATGCAGTTAAGTGATGAGAAAAGTAAAGTTCTACATTTAAGGCAGGAAAAGCCAGATGCATAGGTGTAGACTATGGGGCACTTGGCTCAACAATATTAACTGTGTTTGGCATCTAAGTGTCTGAGTGGACCACCACTTAAATATGATCCAGAAGTATGCTGCAGCTGCCAAAAAAGCCAATGTAAACTTAGACTGCATCAATAGAGCGATAGAATCATTATTACAGTGAGAAATGATAATACCACTTTATACTGGGCTGGTGAGACCATATTTGGAATACTACGTCCAGTTCTGACTACAAAAAAGATGTTGAGATCCTGTAAAATATGCAGAGAAGAGCAAACAAAGATGATAAAGCATCTGGAGATTACATCGTATGATGATCTGTGGAGGGACCTAGATATGTCTACCCTATCACAGAGAAAGATCAGGGAGGATATAATTGTCTTCCAATACTTGAGAGTTTTATTCTCTGGGCACCAGAGAGCAGGTCAAGAAGTAATGGGAGGAAGTTTATCAAGGAGAGATGCAAGCTAGAAGTAAGGAAAAATATTGTGACAGTAAGAGCAATTAATCAATGGAATAGCTTATCTCCTAAGGCTGCGGATGCTCCATCACTGGCGCTTTTCAAAAATAGACTGGACAACCATTTGACTGGGTGGTATAAGACTCCTGTTTTGAGCAGGGGGTTGGACTGGACGACCTCTGAAATCCCTTCTAACCAGGAGTGAGATTCAAATTTTTTAACAACTGGTTCTATGGGCAGGACTTGGTGGTCATGTGACTGGGTAGGCGTGGCCAATTCAACATCACTCACATCGAGGGGTGCTTCCCCTCGCCTGGCCTCTTGTGACTGTGGGGATGTTGCAATGGTCGTAAGTGTGAAAACGGTCATAAATCATTTTTTTCAGTGCCATTGTCACTTTGAATGGTCACTAAATAAACTTACTTGTACAAAAATACAAAAAGCTGCTTTGCTTGCAAAAAGCTGCCGTAAATACCAATCATTATATTAAAAATACCTGCAAGCCGGAGTTACAAATCAGGCAGAGTGCTAGAGCACCTTGAGGAATTAAAATAATTAAAATGCTGATAGTTATATCAGCAGCCAACTCTTGCTCATAAAGTGAAACCCTTTAACAGAGAGGTCATTTAAGCTCTCCAGAAAGAGCACACCCAGGAGAAGCAATCTTTAGATCTATTTACACCACTTAAAGATACCAGCTGGTCTCACTCACCTCTCAAGATATCCTAAGGAAATCATCCAGATTTAAGGAAAGGTCACATGCCCCCCAGAAAAGCAGTAAAAAAATCAGTGCCAAGATTGCATCCTGCTTCTTGAAAGTACAACCCAAAAGGACAGTGCCAGATACCACTAAAGCAGTGAAGGAAGACCCCCATCCCAGATAGAAAAAGAAACCATGAGGCAGGAAAAAAATCAAACACAATAGAAAGAATTAAATCACAACTGTAGTTGTTGTTTGTTAAACCAATTACCAGAACAAATATACATAGGAACTAGCCAGATTTCTCAACCCAGTTTCTTTTCAGGAACAGAGATTAACCTTTTCCTTCCAAACAAAGCTGAATAGAAAAAAATATTCCATCAATAAACACAGGATTAAACATCACCAAGCACAGAATTAAATTTCACCAAAAACCAGTTTTAGACTAAAACTCAGAAATGGTATGTAAACTCACCTCTGAATGTCAATCTTTCTAGCTAGCCAAGATGCCTTGCTGAATGTCACTCATCTTGGTTCCTTGTCATTATGCAGCTCTGCTTCATTATTCAATTATTTCTTCAAAATGCTAATTCCAACAGGGGAGTATTTCCTCCCAATAGCAGTGTAAAAAGTTTAAAACAATCCTTCCCCTTTAAGAAAGTCAAGCTGTCAAGTTTCCAAGTGAAATGTCATATGTCAATTTCTGGCTCCACACAAGCAAAGTACCAGCAAAGGAGAAAAAAAAAATTCCAGAGAAGCTCCGGAGACAAGAAGTCTAGTCCTGCCAAAAATGTAATAAGGGTTAAGGGAGAGGAAGTTTTTGTAAGCCACAACACCAGAATGTAAAGAATGCCTTCCTTACAGGATTGGGCCTGTAAAGTGAAAAAAAACAAAAGGAAATTTCTTCTAACAACCAGTTCTCTGAACTGCTTAGAAAGTTAACAACAGGTTCTAGCGAATAGGTGTGAACCGGTAGAATCTGACCTCTGCTTCTAGCCCTATGTTTGTATGATTCTTTATCTCTACATCTTAAGTATCAGTTCAGAATTAAATAAAATTCTTAATATAAACATTGATTTAAAGAAAAGTGCATTTTCTTGTTCACAAAAGCAAATTGACCAAATTGCTATGTTAACCATATATAAGATTGAAATGTTAAGCATCTCTTGTTATTGAATGTATAGCAATATAGAATTAAATCTCTCAAAGAGCACTAGTAATAATTAATCTGACCTAAAAGGACCTCTTCAATGGGTGACTCAAATATAATTAAAAATACTTTGCAGATTTAATAATATTCATGTTCCTGATAAATGTTACACAGTGTTATTGTTTTAAAACTCTGAAAACATAAGCTCCTATTACCTTTGTCTCCCTAGTATTCCTAGACTGAAACTCTACCAACAGGGTGGTCAGTCTTTGACAATGTGTTGTATTCATGTTTGACCACAATCATAGCAGAAGATGCTAAGTTGAAGATTGTCCTAGATTTTTGCAGGAATTAGTAGCAAGCTTCTCTTACTCATAACTCTTGCTATCAAATGATACCACAATGAAAAATAAAAAGTACTTGGAAAATATTAACGCTCTATTAGATGTCAACCAAGTGGTTATTAATCCAGTTAAAGGGAACAACATATTTAGAACTCATCCTGCAAATTAAATAAAAGCAGGAAATGAGAATAAAGAGAACGAACAAATTCTTTATGATCACCACTATTTCGACAGGTTATGCCACAAAATGGGGTGGGTGGGTGGTGGGACTTGTTTAGAACGTCTGATAGCAAGTAAATTTTTGGGAGCTCCAAAATGGAAAGACCTAATTAAAACAATTTTTCTTAGCCTCATTGTCCCATTTTGCAATTTAAATTAAAAATATATAATTAAACGGAAAGCTGCCACTATGCAGAGCAGTGTCTTGATGTGCATGATTTTTAATCCCCATAGAGACATTCTTAGAGTAGGACAGTGAAAAGAATTGAAAAGGTTGCTTTCTAAAGCACTTGAGCATGAATGAAAGACTTGTCTACAAAATGTTAATGAAACTACATCCAGAAAGTATGGCACAGTTGCTTTGTAGATCTCCACACATGTGAAAGCACATTTGATTCATAGATGGTCCCAACATGCTTTGCAAATAATCATTCAACATTTTGAGGGGAACTTCATTTACACAACATACCTTGTTGATCTGTCCCCTTTAAACACAAGTTCCTTTCATAAACCAAAACTCAATGCTTTCTTTAGGAATTTGCCCTTCTTGGAAAAAAATAATAATCAAAATTCACTGAACAAGGACAGCAAATAGGAATTTGATCAGGGAAGTGAAGAAGCTGCATATGTCCCAGCCCAGCTCTTCTAAGATGGAAGTGTGGAGGAACTGCTACTATAGCAAACATGCTACAACTGTAAGCTGTTGACTCTCCGACAAAAGAAGGTTACAGGGCTATGATGTCCATATTCCAGTTAAAATCATAAGGGTTTTGTTTGTATCGTGGCTTATTTTTACAAATAACACATACAGAGAACATATCCAACACATCCCCTCCTCCTATTTTTCCCACAACACTGTGAGGGGAGTTGGGCTGAAAGAGAGTGACTGGCCCAAAGTCACTCAGTCGGCATTTATGGCTTACTTGAACTCATGGTGTCTGGCTTTCTAGCTTGGTGCCTTTCTTGGATCCATCATAGGAAGGACAATATACTAAGAGGTCATTTTGAAAATAAAAGAAAGTTAGGCAAATGGTTGGTTATGATACAATGGATGATACTTTTTATGGACACTTTTTCTTTGGCTCTTCAGAAGAAGTTCCAAAGCCTCTGCATAGATTTTTTTTTAGAAAGATAACAGCTGCCATACCTCAAGGATTGAAGAATAGGATTCTACAGGCTGTATAAATAAAGGATGACTTGCCTTAGAGGCTGTAAACTAGAGGCAGTTGTGATGAGGGACAGGATATTGACAAGCATCAAAACAGCAATCTGTGGACATGGTAGTCTGTTTAAGAGAAATATGCTACCTTCTAAGGATTCACATTTATGTGACAGAAAAGCCCCTAAGACCTTTTAAGATAATTGACAAACATTCCTTTTTACAGATACACATGGAAATAAATGACATAGGACAGACATTGTGTTAAAAAACATTACAAGTGACAATGAAGCATTGAATAAAAGGGAGAAGGAGCTGGGAGTAGAAGTGGCATTTTCTTTACTCCCTGAAGCTTATGAGCTGAGAGGAATATTGGAAGCAAACAAATGGATACATGAGAATTTGGATTCCCTGTTTATGGGATATATTTGTGATGAGAAATTCCTGGCAAGAAATGGGCTGTATGAGGTGGGAATGTTTGGAAGACACCTTGCAAACCTAATGCGGAAGGCTTTAAATAGGGGGAAGAGCGTCCAGAAAAGTCACTTCAAGATGACATATGATACACAGAATATGGAGATGTTCAATAATGAACATATGAGTCAGAGAAAGGAATACATCAAATTATATGTTTTCAGCACCTGTATAGAAATGCATAAATGGAAAGAACTAGGTCTCTTAATGTAGGAAGCTGGAAATGATTTAGTAGGCATTACAAAAATGCAGTAAAATAAAACTTGAGTGGTTTACTAAAAGATACAACTTGAAAAATAAATAGATCAGACAAAAAGTGAATGAGTGAATATTGCAAAATTTCCATTTTTTAAAAAAGTCTTATAATCCATCATATTTATATGAATTACTGCAGTAAAGAGTAATAATTTCACTGTAGGCAATTTTTATAATTTATTTGGATATCTAACGATATCTAGTGTGGATATTCCAATAACATTTTGACTCAAGAAATGTTTAAAATTACAGAACTGAAATGATTATTTGGAAAAAAATTCTTCCAAATTACTATGTTCAAAATATAGTTTTGGTGGATTATGAATAATGGGCAAACTAAGTTGAAAGATATGTATTTCTTCTAAATCAAAAGTAGCATAGTAGTAGTAGTAATTTCTTAATTCTCCTAAGTACCAAGAATCTTCAACTTATGAATCCTATTTTCAAAGAGTTTTACTGTTAAAGTGGGAAAGGGAGTGTATGTTATATCACACTTTTAAAAATTAAATATTATGCATATTATATAAACACCCTCTCATTAGTGATAACCTGTTTCCTAGATCAAAAGCGAAATGATCACTAAGGGATCCACATAACTGAGAGATGCTGCAAAGATCAAGGCTGTTGCTGTCTCATTTGGATAAAATTCTCTTGTACAGCAAAGCTATTTTTATTGTCTCTCTGGCACACACTATTATCACAGAAATTGGTTAAACTCTGCACATTGGTTGGAAAATGATTTTTTAAAAATTACCATGGCATTTGCAGAGGGTCACTAAACCAGGTAGACACTAAATAAGGAACAGCTGAGTGTATGTCTGTGTGTATAAAAAAAACCCTGAATAGTCTGTTTCATTCCCATGCATTTTCATATAACAAGGTGAGCCATTAGCACATGAGATTGTATGGGCTTATATATAAAATTATTTGATATATCTCCAGTTATTATAATGGTGGAATTTTCTTTAACGGCTTCCATGAATGCTTGCACATAGAAAAATGCTGACAAGATGCCTTAGCAATTCTGCACATCTTACATTAAAAGACTATCAAGAAGTCCTTCTCTAAATAGTTTATGGAATTTGAAATTAGGCATAAAACAAAGTTCCACTAATTTATACTTGCTGAAAAAGTGGTTCCAAACTCAGCTAATGGAAGATCAGTTCCATTATTGCAAGCAATTTTTCTTCCATCCAAATCAACATCTCACACCAACAGATTCAGAGACCAAGGAATGAATGTTAGGAATACTGTAAACATTTATTTACATCGTTCACACAGAGCTTCAGTATACATCTAATTTACTAAGAACATACATTCCTCTGACACATGGTTAGATTTGGCTAGCTGCAAGGAGTTCAAACAAATAAATTACCACAGTTTACATAAAAAAAATTGGCCAACAAAAGATTTTCAAAAAGATCACAAATTAATATAAGCAGAAAATACCCTGTTGAAAATAGATTAGAAATTTAGTGCGCTATTTCCATAGGCTTTGACCTTACAGTATTTCTGTATATACAAAAGGTACAGTATAATGTTAGTATTTATTGCAACAAACTAAGGATGTCATAATACATTTCATATCCTCAACTGATGTTGGCTTCATGTTCCTTCCAAACAGCCTTCTTTTGTTGCTCCACAATTGAAATATTTTCACACAAGGCACATACTTATCTATAAAGAAAAAGAAAAAGAAATAAGCAAAACCAGCTCATCCAAATTAACGTAATTACATATTTTTAAATTCAATATTCATAAAAGTAGGATCTCATATTATCCAATGTATTATAATATATTGTCATAACATCTACCCGATAGAATGTCATAGCCAGAGATTTGTTTGTACCCAATCCTGCTTGTTTCATAAATCCTTGAAGACCTTGATTCATGAGGCCTGAAGGTTAGATTTATTTATTAAATTTATTAAATGTATATGCTGCCATCTTGCTATTCCGAGCCATCACTGCTTTAAACCGCTTTTAACAAATCCATGTTGGCTTCTAGTAATCGGTTTATTCATTTCTAGATGCTCACAAATCCACTGGTTTTCCAGGATTTTTCCCAGGTATTATTGTCAGGCCGATTCCTGGATTCACTTTCTCCCTTTTTTGAATGTTTGGAATTATATCAGCTCTTTTCCAGTTTCTGGCAGTTTCCCTTTGCTCCAGGAGCTCTAAAAGACTTCATTCAGTAATTCCAAATGAATCTGCTGGCTCCTTCAGAATCCTGTGACGTAAACTAATTGGTCCCAGCAATTTGAATTTGTCCAAAGCAGATCAACATTCTCTTACCAATTCCATGCCTAGTATTACTATTCTGTTTCCCATAATGCTAATTTTGATAGGTTGGGCTACTTTTTCTTTTTATGTAAAAACAGATGCAAAGAACGAATTATGCATTTTTGCTTTCTCCCTGCTACTTATCAATTTTTTTGCCATCATCTCCCATTAGTAGTTGGATCATTTCCTTGATTTTCTTCTTGAACCTTACATATTGAAACATTTTGGGGAGATATTTTTGGCATTTGTTGCATACCTTAGTTTATTCTGAGCCATGAGCTTCTTGATTTCATCCTTGCAGATTAGGGCTATTTAATCATATTTTGTTCTATTTCTATACTCCTTTCTATTTTTTATACTTGTCCTTTCTATTCCTCAGTTTGTTGGAGAGCTTTTTTTGCAACCATCCTGGTTTCATCTAGAATGTCTTGATTTTCTTCCTCTCTGGTCTTGACCTTTATTATCTTACTTTCAGAGTTCAAGCATTTTGTTCCCACCCTCTTAGGATTTCCATTCATGGAATCCTCCTTAATCTTTCTGTTAGTTTATTGAAGACAACTCTCTTAAAGTTTGAAGTACTAGTCTAACTTTGTTCAGTTACCTGTGCCAACATTATGGTAAATTCTAGAATGACATGGTCACACTGTATTCTTAACAATAAATTAATAATTCACTTTTACAGAACTGTGTTGCCAGTAATTGTCAGAAATGTATTTCATTCCAATTCTTCTTTAATAATTTCTCTTTCTCCAGATTTAACTTACAAAAAATTGTAAGTTAAAAACCCACTCTACCTTAGCTAAAATTATAGGCAGTCTAATTATCTGTTATATCTGTTTAAAAAGCGAATCAATCACAGGTTAAATTTGCCATGAATTTTTCGAGAGTAGCATCCATCGAATGTCACTTGCAACTCCTATTCTGCTTCAGTTATTCCTTGTCAGAACTGACTAAAAATGTCTGCAAAGCACTATTTAAAGAATAGATTTTTGTTCTAGTGAGAATAAATGGCTTGCCTTTTATAAAAGGCATTAATATTTAAGCTTATAGTATTGATTTTTGTGTACAAGACACAAGAAAGCTACTGAAGCATGAATAAAAAAGGCAGAATACCATGGGAGATATTATCTATATTTCAAAACCAGATTGCTGCAAGTGAAAACCAAAGCTACAATAAACAGACAGCCTATGCTACCTGGGGGACTGCTGCTCTTAATATTTTCAAAATAGATTACTACCAAGAATAGAACACAAGACAGAAGGCTTATTTAATTAAACATAATTATCATTTTTGAAACACAGTTTTAAGAAAACACAATGTGCAATAGCAAAATAGTCATCTCTCCCCCAGCAAATACAAACATGTAATACAAACTACAATGATAAGCTTGTAGCTTATTTTGTAAAGAATGAATATTGCTATCTAATTAAAAAGCCATGGATTTCTTATTCTCACTCATATGGTTGCATATAATTGTTTGCTTCATTTACAACGATGTCACATATCTTCCTTTGGAAACTGCAAAACACTGTTCCATAATCTCTAATCAAAGAGGAATATGTGAAGCTACATACCCTGTTTCTCCAACAATATGGCCTCCCCGAATAGGAAGTCCCAGCATGTTTTATAGGCATGAAATGAAATTAAGTCCCTCCCCCCAAATTAAGGCCTATATTAAAACATGCGGAATGGGGGGGGAATGAGGGGGGCTTGCTGTTAGGAAGTACTTTTGTTGCACACCCGGATATGGTGCTGCCTGCGTTGACCCTGATATGAAGTGCCCCACCAATGCCGAGGTCAACATCCAAACCATCGCTGCCTGCCCGCCCAAAGATGCAAGGGGGGGGGGGGAAATTAAGTCACCTCCGAAAAGACGACCTAGCCATTTTTTCGGGGCTCAAAAAAAAAAAAAAAAGACCCGGCCTTATTATATGAAAAACACGGTAGTAATATATGCTTATATAAAATGCCTACTTTATAAATACATTCTACTTTGTTTTCACATGTGTCTTTATAATCCCTACTGTCCTATTATTTTACTCCCTGAAATAAAGATACTAACCTTCGAGGATGATTGGCATCAAACAGTGTGTTATCTTCATCATTATCATCTTGCTCTAAAGGTGTCAGCTCTGAGTTTTCTATGTTTGTGTCCAGAACACCATACTTCCGTGTCTTCCTGTTTCTTCGTCTAAGTCTAATACAAATGTTACTATGTGTCAATCAGGGCTGAAGATTAATATGAGCAGAATTAGATTTCAACTTTCAGTGTACAAAATAAAAATGAAACATTTGAAGCATATAAATCTGAGTCAATATAGATTTAAACAAAGTTTGTATTCTGAGTTAGTCAATAATGAAATATATCCCCACCCCTTCCCGAATTTTAGTATTTGTCCCACGCAAATACAAAAATATTTAATTAGACTTTAAATATATTTCTACAATGTAAAGCATAAATAAATTGTATAGAGATCAAAAATATACAGATAAGTTTGTGAATTATCAAGCACCCTACGCACTAAGTTTTAATGGTCCTCTCTTATCACCAATTATATTGATTTAAATTTTCATTTTTAACTACTTTTGCTTCTTATTTTACTTTAAAAGTATTAAATATGAAGGGGAAATGCTTACATGCAAATTAATATCTATTTGGCCTATTTATATTAACTGCACTCTGTAGTTTATAAAGGCTATCCGAATGCCAAACAAAATAGTCAAGCCTTGAAGCTTGTAAATATATGAAAATAAACTTCTTTGTGGAATACTGAATTCTGAACTTTATCTTTGTACTGATTTGTTCAATGCAGCTCTGAATTTTGTGCTGAAGAAATTAATCCTATCTTCTAAAATGCTAGCTCTTCATTTCTTACCAATGAAACATAGAATATACAAAGAATATCATTTAAGGCCCTCTTGATTTCATCCTCTCAGCAGCTCTAGAAACTTTATTCTTTCTTCTACAAATGATTTTCCCAAGTTAATTCAGTATTCTATACAAACTAACATTTTACATTTAGCTGTAACCTGTAACTGTATGTGTACTATTCTATTACTTTATATCAATTATTTTTAGTGATCATGATAATCAATGAGCTAGTTCAAATTGTTCTTTCATTAAGAAGCTATTTGCTATCATATCAAAATAATGCTTTTTAAAAACTCCATTAGTAATAACAATATGTAAAATGGGAACTTTACAAGCAACAAAGTCACCAGGAGACTATTTATCTATTTGTAAAATTTATTGGTTGCCCATCTTACCACAGGGTAACTATGGGTGGCTTACAATAATTTTATGTGATAATGATGATGCGTGTATGTGTGCATATAAAATATTTTTTATTTATTGTCACCTTCTCTAACTTTAATGTCTTATTTAATCCCATTGCGTTTCTTCTATCATGACCATAGTAAATTTGTGACTTGATTTTCATAACTGGTAGTATAGCTTGTGTCTCTCATGTACATTATATTATTCAGGAAAATAAGGTGTATTTAAATAAACTATAAATATTGTAGAATAAAAAAAAATATCACCTTCAGCCGGGAAGGTCATATTGCAAGATAAATAGTGAGTCAGTTGCAATTATACAGCATGAACTTTGGGTTAAAGCAATAGTTGCAATGAATGTTTCATTGCACTTTATTTGTCCAAAATCACTCTCAGAAGATTTTGTTTATACTGCTTGTTGGCCTTTAATTACAATAGTGTCAGCAATTCTGAGAAAAAGCTGCATTGATGGTGAACAAGAAAATGTAATCCCATGCACAAACTTCTATTTGCCTGCATAATAATGGATTCAACTTTGACTGCTTTACAATATACAGGGGACTGAGGAGATCTTGCAATGGCTCTCTACTGTAGCCAACATCACCCTCCCTATTTGCATTTTTAATAATTTTTAGTGATGCATTTTTATATATTCATTATACAGAAAATACTGAAATGTAGCATACCAATTTCAAATATTCACAAATTTCTCCAAAAAACACATTTGATAATTTTTCAAAAATATAGTTTAAACTGTTATTTAGGATAGAGGCTTTATCAAAATATATTCTGCTTATTTCATGTATGATTCAGTAAAATATCTATGGTGTATGTCTAGTGAAAATTGACTTTCCCACCTAATCTCTTGGACACCACAAAAAGGCCACCTTGAAAGAAATTCAAAAAAAGTCTCCAAAATCTGAGTTAGCGTCAACACTTAATAGATCCCTTTAAAAGTCTACTCGTAGCTATGCAAAAGGAATAAGGAATCTTGCTCTAGTCTAGATGCATTTTATTAGGAACCATTCTTCCATTTATCTACTTCTTTAGCTTCTAATTAACACCAAATGAAATTCACATGACTTACTGAACATTCTTTTATCTTTTGAGGATTTTTTAAGCCTGAAAGTAGGCCTTTCAGTAGAACACCAGACATAACAAATGTGTACCAACTATTTTTTTTTTAATTCTTCCTTTAAATCTCTAAAGGCTATCTTTTAATGCTAAACAGATAGTCCTTGAGTTACAATCATTCGCTTACTGATTGTTTGAACTTACAACAGCACTGGGAAAAATGACTTATGATTGTTTTTCACCCACAACCATTGCAGCATCCCCATGGTCACATGATCAAAATTTGGATACTTTATGACAGTTGTAGTGTCCTGGGAGAAGGTCAATGGGTTAGTCAGATTCACTTAACTGTGTTACAAACTTAACAACTCAGTGATTCACTTAACTATGGCAAGAAAGGTTGTAAAATGAGCCAAAACGCATTTAACTGTCTTGTTGAGCAATGGTATTTTGAGGCTCAATTGTGGTCATAAATCAAGGACTACAGGTATTTTGTTATGATCCTAGAACTAATCATTTCAAACCCTCTTTCTAAGATGGTGTAAGCATTTCAGACTTCCATCTGTCAGTGAGAGAGAGAAAGACAGAGAGACAGCTGTCTCTTTCATATCCTGAATTCTAAACTTGACTTTGGTTACTCTGCACATTATCTATCTCCTGCCAGTGGTACAGAATATTGATTTGAAGCCACCTTCTGCTTGTTTGAACTTTGTTTAAAACCCACCATTCTTTTCCAGTGTGAGAACAGGAAGCATTAGCCATCCACTGGTCTATTACCCCTTTTAACTTTTTAAAGAAAAAATTGGACAACCATTTGTCTGAAATGGTACAATGGTACCCCAGTCAGCAGGGGGTTGGACTAGAAGACCTCCAAGATCCCTTCCAATTCTGTTATTCTGTACCCTCATTCGGGTAGCCTGTTCTGGGATGGTGAAGGAACGTCAAACCCAAATGAGGCCTTCAAAACAAGCGTTACGTGAGCCACACTCAGTTATACGGCAAAAAAATACTCTACAGTAAGCCAACCCAGCAAAACCAAGGAAGTTTTAAAAAGAAACGATTCCAAAACGATTCCTGATGTTTACCGGAGCCAAATAAATGTACGCAAGCCGTGGGGAGACAAACAAGGGCAGAAAGTGGAAGAGGAGCCGACCCAAAGCAACCTACTCCGTTGTCTGTCTTTCCCCTCAGCCCGAAAAATTCAACCTGAGTTACGTTCAGGTCCAGGCATACGGCGCGGCTAGAGGGCCAGACACGGGGAAAGGGCTGGGGGCGTATATAGACCTTCCCGGGGCAGAGCGAGAAGGAAAAGCCGCTCACCGCACGGTCCGGATGACGAAGTAGACGATAAGGGCAGCGCTGACCAGGACCAGCACCGAAAGGGCGCGCTGGGTCATGGGCTGGCTGACCTCCGAGCGGGGGGGCGCGGCGGCCATGCTGCCGTTCCCGTTCACGCCGCCGACCCCGTCCCGCGCTCCCTCGCCGACAGAAGAGCCGCTGCCTCCCGGCGTGCCCGAGGGCGCATCGTCGAGGCCCAATCGCACGGCTGGCAGAGGGGCGGCCGGCAACGCGGAAGGGAGCTTCGTGGTGGTACGCGGGGGAGGCGCCGCTCCTTTCCCGCACAGCGCGGCCGCCGAAAGCAGCACCAGCAAAAGCCACGATAGTGGCGGCGGCGGCGGCCAAAGCCGCCGCATGGCACCCAATCGAAGCCTGGCCTGGCGAAGCGCGGCCTAAGCCCCGTCGGATCCTTGACAGAAGGAAGACGAGAAGGAGGAAGTGCTCATCTTTCCGGCGACTGAAATCGCTGCCATGGACGCCGAGCGACGCTACGAATCTTCAGCTCCTCCCTTCCGCCCCGGTTCCTGCCACGTGACTGAGAGTCCTCGGCGCCTGCGCAATAGTTGTCGCTGCAGCGGTTACCCTGAGGTTGGGTTTTGTGGGAGGGCGGAGAGGGAGCGGATAGAAAGAGTGCCAAATAGGGCTTAAATTGGCTTCCCTGGTAATAACTGTTGTCCCAACATTCATTCGTCCGTCCGTTCATTCGTTTATTTATTTCCTTCCTTCCTTCTTTAATGGTTTGCTTTGTGAACCAATCTCTTCTCAATCATCCAGGTCATTGTTGTCCGAAAGGTGCTTTTTCAAGAGGCAACTGGACTTTCTGGTTTTTGTTTGAAGACATTTTACTTCTAATTCAAGAAGTTTCTTCAGCTTCAATGTCTTAAAAAAACAAACAAAGTCCAGTTGCTTCTTGAAAAAGCACCTTTGGGACAACTATTACCTTGATGTCTGAGAATCTCCACAATGCACTTTGGAATGAACACCCTTCAAATGGTGCAGGAACATGAACGGATTTCCAGAAAAATTACAGATCACATTTGCGCTCAGAGTGGAACAAGCTTCTTCGTCTTCAAAGAAAAGGCAAAAAGTCCAGTTGACTCTTAAAAAAGCATCTTTGGGATATTGTGAACACTCACTAATATAGACATCCTATTTGCATTGAATAGAGCTCCCCAGCATTTCCTGTGCCTGCAAGAATGAAGGGTAATAAGCAATTGGTAATAGTTAGATAATAAACCACCCAGAACAAACATTTACCTATCAGATATAGTGTCTGTTCTACTTTTTGTTCAGGAAAAGATTTTTAAAATGAGGAACATCAAAAGTTGCCTTAGACCAGATAAGTGAAAGCATGAAACTACTGTAATGTAAATTGCCTGGTTTGGGTTTGATGTTTTCTCGGAATCCAGTTATTCTATTTTGTAAATCAAGGTTAATGGTGTAGTTAGTGTCAGCTATATGAACTCACTGGATTAATCAATAAATCAGTTACTGTAATAATGTGTATGTCACCCAACTCTGATTCTGGGTAGCTCACAATAATCAAAGAAATAAATAAAATCAATTAAAGATAAAAGATGACAGCAAAATGAAGTGAAGGGTCTCTAAGGCAATGATAATCACCAGTAGATGACTCCAGCAAATGTTTCCACCTTGCCCAATATTATTTACATAGTTGTTCCTAATCTGATACTATCATATATACTGCTGTGCAAATTTCAAGTATTTCAGTACAGAAAACGATCAGAGGACATTAAGATAAGAAAATAGGTTATTAATGTGCTTTCCAAGATAATGGATTAACAGGGAAGGGGCCTTGGAGTTCTTCCAGCCCAGGGGTCTGCAACCTGCAGCTCTGGAGCCACATGCAGCTTTTTTAGCCCCCTGCTGTGGTTTCCTGTTGGCTGATCCTGTCATGGATTCAGGCATGGGTAGAATGAATGGAGACAGTCTTAGTTGGTGAACTTTCAACTCTTTATTGCATAGTGACTTCAAACTTGTATAACAACAACTCTGCTTTATATAGGCAATGCTAATGTGAAATAACCAACAGGAGCTTGTGAAACGCTAGCTCCAGTATCAGTAAGAGTCCTTTGTTAAGGGCCAATCAGATTCTCAGAACCCGACCAATCCGATCTAGCCGCTTAACACCCAATCAGAAGTGCAGGGCCAGAACCCTGCACTTTACCCCAAGCTTGCCTTTATTCAACTATTTACATACATAACAGATCCCACCCCTGGTTGGCCCCTTCCCTCTTGGTCACTCCTCGCCTGACCTGAGAAGGTAAGGGTGATGGCGGGGGATGGAGACTCGCTCCATATTCCAGAGCCAACCCAACAACACTCAGTCCCATCTAATCACACCGGTTGTTAGATTAGTGGCTCCTGGTGTTTTCTTTTCTGTGGGAAACGGGTCCAAATGTCTCTTTCAGTATTTAAAGTTGCAGACCCTTGTTCCAGCCTAACCTTCCGCTCAAGTAGGAACCTTACACCATTACAGATAAGTGGGTGTCCACTAGTGGTGGTATTCGATCAGTGCTGCCCAGTTCTGGAGAGTCGGTAGGAGTGATGAGCAGCAGAGACTGAACTGGTTCTGCTGCTTTGCTGGCACTGCTGTTGGGCCCACGCACCCACCGAGGCTCCCATACTCACCTTTATCCACTGAATTTGAATCGCAGCTGCTTTGCGCGGCACAGAATAGTTCTGCACAGCAGCTGCTGAAGCGACCAGGATCGTGCAGCTTGCAGGAGGTGAATTAGAATAGCTCTGTGCCTGTGAAAACGCCTCTGTGCCTGCACAGAGTGTGCTTTTGGCGCACACGCAAAGCACGCCCACCAAGCCACACCCACCAAACCGGTGGCAACAATATTTGAATCCCACCACTGCTGTCCACTCTCAAAAGCCTATTGTGATGGAGTACCCACAACATCTGAAGGCAAGCTCTTCCACTGTTTAAGTGTCCTCACTGTTAGGAAGGGTCTCCTTAAATCCAAGTTGCTTTTCTCCTTGATTAGTTTCCATCCATTCCTTCTTGTCTTCTTCTGGTGCTTTGGAAAATAGGTTGGCCCCTGTCTTCTTTGTGGGAGCCCCTCAAATATTGGAACACTGCTATCATGTCACCTCTACTCCTTTTCACTAGACTAGCAATTCTTGCAATCATTCTTGATATATTTTAGCCTCCAGCCTCCTAATCATCTTTGTTGCTCTTTTCTGCACTCTCCAGAATCTCAACATCCTTTTTATAATATGTTGATTAAAACTGGATACAGTTTTGTGGTCTTACTAAGGCTTTATAATGTGGTATTAATATTTCACGTTTACCTGACCTTGATTTTATCCCTCTGTTAATGCAGTCTAGGATTGCTTTGGCTTTTTTGGCTGCTGCCACACACTGTTGGCTCATATTGTCCACCAGGACTCCAAGATCTCTCTCATATAAATATAAACTACTGTCTAGTTAGGTTTCAGCTAATCTGTACATTTACATTTGGGTTTTATTTCCTGTGTAAACCCTACTTTTCTCTAGAATTAATTTCATTTTGTTAGACAGCCCAATGTTCATGTCTGTCAAGATCCATCTGGATCATGAGCCTTTCTTCTGGGGTATTGGGTATTCTTGCCAGTTTAGTGTCATCTGCAAATTTGAATAGTTCCCCTTCTATTCCCTCATTTAAATTATTTATGAAGATATTGAAAAGTACTGGCCCTAAACTGAATGTTGTGGAACCCACTGCTTACTTCCTCCATGTAGATGTAGTTCCATTAAGGACGACATAATGAATACAGTTTGTCAGCCAGTTGTGAATCCACCTGGTGGTGATGCTGTCTAGCCCACATTTTTTTTAGTTTACCAGGAAGGAGGTTGTGGTTTACTTTGTCAAATGCCTTGCTGAAATACAAATATACTATGTCCATAGCATTTCTCTGATCCATTAATTTAGTCACTTTGTCAAATAATTGAATAAGCTTTGTTTGGCATGATATGTTTTTTGATACATCTATGTTGGCTTCTGGCTATAATTTTGCTTGCTTCTAAATGTTCGAGGATCTATTGCTTGATTATCTTTTTCAGGATCTTCCCAAGTATTGATATCAGGCTGATTGGTCTGTTGTTTCCTGGATATGACCCCCCCCCTTTTTTTTTTTTGTTAAGATTGGGATCACATCAGCTCTTTTCCAGTCCTCAGTGCTCTAGGATCTTTGAAAGATATGTTTCAGTGGTTCTGAGATCAATTGGCCAGCTCCTTCAGAACTCTGGGATGTAATCTGTCAGATCACCGTGATTTGAACATGAGTAGAGTGGACAGGTATTCTCTTAACTTTTCAGGTGATTGAATCAGTCTAAGTAGAGCGAGTGTCTGAATATGGGACTTTTTATTAGCATAAACTGTAGTGTTCTGGCGAAGATGATCTGATAATCCATTTCATTGGCTGGACTTCATAATACCTTTTTCAATATTTAGTTATGGCTACAAGGACTGAGTCCAAACAAGCATAGACATACTTGATTTATTAATCTTTAGTTTTGTTCACTTGTACTTCATGAAACTGAGGCTGGTCAACCAATATACAGTAGATATTATACCAGGCAGCAATGTTTTATGCTAATGAAAATATACTGGCTATAGCCACATTTTGCTACTGATGATCATCCTGTCAAAATATATTGAAGTCAAAATATATTGAAGTTTTAATCTGTTTGCTTGCCAACTTATTTTTCAATACATGTATTTCAAAATGGGGCAAGCAGGATTCTGCAGTGTTTTTATTTCATTGGTTGAGTATGAAAGTTCTGGCTAAGCTAGAACAAATCTACATTACTCCTCTAATAAGTCTTTTTTACTGTAATATGATAAGATGTAGAGTTAGTGCTATACAGATATGCAGAATTGGATTATAAATAATTGATAATTCTTACTTCCAATATTTACATTACATCATCTGTCCTCAATAATATTTTTTTTATTATTGGAGTCTAGTGCACTATAAATTGGATCCTAAAAATAAGCTTTCTTCATTTTTTATGTTATTGCTTGAAGTTAACTTTACAGAATGCCAACTTGGCAGATTTTAATTTTATTAGGAATAATTTAAAAAGTGTTTATGCAACATTTTACTAAGTAAACTACAAATTATTAATTAAATTGGTGTCCAATCTAATCTAAGGTTCCATTTATCAAATTTTTATCCTATCAGTGCCAGATGCTACTTTTTAAAGAAAAATTATCATGTTTCTATTTAAATTCCTATAATTTTGTCATTAGTAGAATGTTTAAGGTGAAAGTTTTTGAAATTTAAATCAGGCTATTGCTCCCTTTTGCCATTAGAAATGGATTTAAAATTTAAATTTAAAATAAGGCAACTGAACATTTCAGCAGTCACTTGAACTTACTATATGTTAAAGGATTGCTTTCTTTATTAAACAATTTAATATTTTGCCAATTCTTCATTTAAAATATTTTATATGACATAATAGGAACAGATCTTGGGATTCAGTCAATGCTACTCAATTATATTTTTAAATTAATCAATAGGATTGTCTGATGTTAGGTAAAAAATGGAAAATACATCTTTTCTTCCTGCACAAATGATTGTTGTAGATCAGGTGTTGTAGATCAGGTGTGTCAAATTCATGTCGTCATGGCATCATGTGATGTATCGGGTCTTCCCACCCTTCGCTAAACTGGGTTTGGGTATGGCCAGTGTGTGATGCATCTGGCCTGCAGGCCGGGAGTTTGACAGCCCTGTTGTAGATGAATTATGAAAGTTCATACATTATGGCTCAGTTTACAGAATTTGCTCAGGCACAAGTTTCTTTTTAAATTGATTAATCAAGCAATATCTTGGAGAAAGGCTCTTAGGAACTTTGAAAAGATATTCATTTCCTTTCTTCCAATTTAATGACAAAGGCAGTTTTACTGTGCTTTTATTGGACTTAGATTTTAAATTTTTAGAATAAGCTGTTTTGAGACCCCAAAAGGTGGTCAAGAATTTCAAAGGATGAAATAATAACAACAACAATAATAATTCTATCAGCATACTGTATATATACATTTTACCAGATTCATTGGAGCTGACTCAGATGACTGCAATTTATCCCAACAATTATTTAATATTTTAAAAACCCAAGAGACAGGTCAGAGACTTGGGAAATTATTTTTCCTTCTTGCTTCTAAATTAATTTAAAAGTATTGGTGTTAAGTGTGGAGCATGGGTGCGAAGAATGGGGACGAGCCAGTGAAGCAGTGAACTTCAACTCTTTATTTACATGGTGTGACAGCTCAAACTGGATGGCTGCTATAGCCTTCCTTATTAACTATTCAACCAATGACAACCTGGGAGCGCTAGCTCCGTTGACCAATGAGAACGGCTTGCAAATGGCCAATCAGATTCTCCTGAACGGACCAATCTGATCTCGCCATTTAACAGCCAATCAGAAGTGCAGAGCCAGAACCCTGCACTTGACTTCAAGCTCTAGATAACTTTATTAAACATTTATTCATTCACAACAATTGGTACATCTGATTTTAGGCTGGACAGAAGGAAAAATGAAATCTTAGCATGTTGGGGTAAAGAAGCTAAACAATATCTACTACTATGCATTCTGACAGAGAGCCTCTGAAACCTAGAATCATATTAGTTGTTGCTAAAGATTTAAAATAAATTTAATCTGGATTTCTGTGTAAAAAGGCACTTCCTTCCTGCAAATCTATCAAAATATTTCTTAAAATTTCATATAAAAGAAGTATTGTCAGAGAAATTGATGGATGCTCACTGTGACAAGTGAACAGGATGATAATGAGTTTTTGGGGATTTTGCTATAGTTTCTGATTAATCAACAGAGAGAAAGTCAAAGAATAAAGAAAATAATCCAACAATGATTAATACCTCTTTTCTTTGAAGGTCTGTGGTGCAGCTTTTAGTAATTAAAATGATTTTCCCAGGGTTCTGACAAATGTGCCTTTAAATTTTGTGAATGAATCGAATTCTCAATGCAGAAGTTGTTAGAACAAATTATTTTGTGTTTTCAGCACAAAAACATTTGATTGTATGGAAAAAGATTTTATTTATAGTGCATGCTTTTCAAATTGACCGAAAACTACTTCTTGTCACTTAGGTAAAGATAAAGGTTTTCCCTGTCAAGTCATGTCCAACTCTAGGGGATGGTGTTCATCTCCATTTCTTAGCTGAAGGTGCCAGCATTGTCCATGTGGGGTGGGGGCTTGAAAAACCAGCAAAGATTTGATATTAATCCAAGGAAAACAACTTTATTGTAGCATTTCTGCAGAAACGGGTTCCTACCCTGGCAGATGGGAGGACCCCAGAGCAAAGTTTGCATTCTATTTTATACCCTGACCTACCGCCCCATTCTATAATGGCTTGGTTTACAATCTACCTATTGAATTTCAGTATACAATTCATCACCTAATATGGGACATCAGGAAGTTGGATGCTTTCTAACACGTGTGCAGTATCTGCCATCCCGCATTAGATGGGCGCCTCATGAGAGGGAGCAAAGGAGGAAGAAACGACACGAGATGAGGTTTCTCGGGATGAGCGCGCGCCGAATGCCTTGGCACAGGCTCTTTTATTATGCTTTTTCACAGGGGGGTGAAATTCTTCAAAGCCCAGGGTAAACAGGACATTCATGAATTATAATAGTTTAGGTCAGCAGGAATACATATGATTTATAATAGCTCAGGTTAGTAAAGATAACAGGGTATCAGAAAGTGTGATTTATAACAATCCAGGTCAGTTAGAATTACAGGTTTAACAGGATGTGTGTGAGTTATAACGATCCAGGTCAATTAGAACATCATTCTGTATTGACAGCTGCTTAACTCCTCTTCTCTTTTGCATGCCTGGCAAAGATCACTGAAGAGACAGGAGTCTAATGTTTACATGAGAAAGATACATCGTTACAATGCAGACAGGAGTCTAATGTTTATACAAGAAAGCTAAATCGTTACAATGCTAGGATGGTACATGGTTGCACTGATACATAGTTGCAAATCACATGAATGATTCATAGTTACAACATCTCCTCTGTTTTTTTTTTTTTTTTATGACGAGTCTTCTTCCTTGTCCAAGAAAACAGGAACTATTTTTCTGAAATGTTCTCCGTCCCCGTCATCTAGGCAGGCGTGCGACCCGTCAGCATCAGGGTTGTCCAAGGAGCGGTAACTCAGCAATGATATTTCTTCATCCGGTGTTAAAGACATAACATGAGCTTGCAATAACACATCAGCATCAGTAGTCATGGAAGATAATTGATCTTTAAAAAATTGCAATATTCTATTAAAACAACAAGGTCCTATAATACATATCAATATAATGATTATTAATGGTCCTGCCAATGCAGTTAAAAGGGTTGTAAGCCATGGTGAAATAGAAAACGAACTTTGATACCAATTATACATGTTTGACCTTTCGTATTTTCTATCTTTTAAGCGTTTTTCTAATTCATTCATAGAATCCAGCACGACCCCACTGCTATCAGCATAGAAACAACATTCTTCTTTAAGCGCAGCACACAATCCCCCTTGTTTTAAAAATAACAGATCTTTACCTCTACGATTTTGCAAGACTACTTCCGAGAGGGATGTCAAGGAGTTTTGCAAAGCTACAATTGATTTTTCAATTCGTAATAAATCATCATCAATGGCTGAACCCAGAGCTGTAATTCTTTTGTCAGAAACAGCTAGTCCTGCAATGCCCGTGGCTGCGCCCGTGGCGCCCAGAGCAAGCAGTAGACCTAAAGTGAGAGTACTAATAATTTCCCGTTTTGCTCTGAGGGGGTATTCCATGGGTGCCTGTAGGGATATAAAATCATCAGAGTTATACACATTAATTTTTGGTACAAGCCATACTTGAATACAAAATGATTTGGATTTAACAAGTTCATCCCCATAGACACATGCTGTGAGACCGGTGTTACAAGCCCAGACAGAATTTTTGCCAGGGATAAAATACATTCCTTTTAGGCGTGATGTTAAATTTCCTCCTGAAGAGGTGTAGACTGGAGCATATCCCCCAACGGTGTGGTAGCAGCCAAGGCGATGCTTAGGAAGATATAATTGACAATGATAGCCATTAGAAACATTATGACAATATTGTGAGTAATTGGATGGAATATTTCCCAAACAACAACCAACCCCAGTGATGGAAGAAACAGTAATAGTGGAGTTTCTCCAACGGCAAAGTTCATCTGATGTGGAATTAACGATGGGTTCTTGGGAAGCGATGGCTTCGTAAAAAGGTGGAGAGGCAGAAGCACAAAGCCAACATGTGGAGGCAATTAATGAGTTTGAGGAGTTCAACAAGGCATAGGAAGCTTTGATCAATGGAATCAATGGGTTAACTTCTTGTGTTATAGGTTGCAAGAAAGGGGATTTAATAGTCTTTTCATGTGGTCCCACCGGGTCAAAGCAAGGGAGTTCAATGTGACGTTGAATGTAAAAAATATTTCCATAATGCTCTCCTGGCCAAGGTAATTTTAAGCGAGCACCCCATTTCAAGCCAGTGTCCCATAAAGTACTTTCCTTGCCTTTGTCTGTGAACCTTATGGTTACTGGGTTGCATCTGGGCCATTTTCTATCACCACATGGAATATTCCATGTGGTGCGAGTGGCAGTAATGAAATCACCCTTAGTGCCTGGATTCCAATAAATGTGTCCAGTTGAAACACACGACCAGTCTTTGCAAAAGTAATCTGATAACCCCCCGCAGTCAGAAAGTCGTTGAGCAGGGAACTGAGTGTCAGAAACAGGCTGTCCGGGGCATACATAAAACCTATTTTTTTTTTCACAAATCTATGATTAGGCTCCGTTGTATGAGAAGGTGAATTGTAAGCGATGGAGCCTAAAAGCATCTCTGCCAAATCGAATTGAAGCGGTGGGTAAAAGTCTTCTATGCGAGAAAAATTGGTTGTGAAGTTTAAACGAACGCCTTGAAAGTCAGTTATAGTCCACGTAATATTGTATCTTCTATGAGGCTTCTGCGGATCGTCATGGGCAGTTCTTTTGAAGCGTCGTTTGTTGACAGGATCAGAGTTTGGGTAAATAAAAGCATGACAGGTAGGAGAAAGAGCTAGGGACAAGTTAGTTGTGGAACATTTACGATATGAGGAAGGAATACAATTAGTAGAAAAAGGATAATAATTACAATAATGACAATGAAGATTAACTTGATCATTCATTAAGGACGTTAAGTGGGGTGGGGAAACCCTTGATACAATATAAGGACATTTAGATCCCCCTATGTTTAGATTAAAAAGAGGAAAAGATTTTAAGGTTCCTTTCCATAGGAAGAGTAAAGGAGAAACAAAAGAGCGAGTGGTAGAGTGTTCTGTAAACAAAACAGAAGTGACAGAGTGAAAGCTACGGGTAGCATTTTCATGACGTACCCTCATGGAACAAGTATAAGAGCCTTCTGTTAAAGGAGTAGCTTTCACACGAATAATCTTTTGACAGGAAGCATGTGTTTTGTTGAAATATGTGTGAATATAAGGAGATATATTTATGGGAAGATTATTATGCCAACAAACAATAGGACAGTCATTATCATATTTACTAAAGCGAAATTCTAATGTGGTCCAATGACCATGTTGAACAAAAGTATAAGTAGGATATGAATAAGGTAGAAATTGCAAAGAGGGTATAGGCAATAATATCAGGAAGAGTTTAAGATGCAGATGTATCGGAGGATTTCCCATGATAGGGTCTTACCGCCTGACCAGGGATCCAGCAAGTGGTTTTGTCTGGCAGTAAGATCGCAGCGTATCCTCTCCCCCAAGTAATGAGTTCAGCAGGACCCTGCCAGGTTGGATCTGGCAATCTACGGTAATATACCAAAGGTCTGTTAGGAGGGGGAGAGGGGGGGGAAATGACGAAAAGCAGCAAAAGTAGGAGGAATTCCAGTTAAATTTAGAAAGTTTAGAGTAAAAAGACAAATGTTAAGAGAGTTTTGCAATGCTGGGAGGTTCGGGGGGTTTTCCCGCAATGAATATCTATCAAGAGCACTTTTCAGAGACAAATGAGCCCATTCTACAATAGCTTGCCCTTGGCTATTGTAGGGAATCCCAAACTTGTGGATTACATCCCATCTGTTACAAAAGTCCTGAAAAGCAGAACTTGTATAGGCAGACCCATTATCTGTTTTTATTTTTCTTTTGAATGTCCCAGCGAAGCAAAGGTACGAATTGAATAATTGTTTTACAGCTTCTCCCCTTTGAGGAGTAGCCAAAATAAATCCTGAATATGTATCTATTGAAACGTGCAAATATTTCCATGGGGCAAAAGGTGGATACTAAGTTACATCCATTTGCCAAATTTCACAAGCTTTTAATCCTCTAGGATTTTACTCCTATGGGAATGGAATGTAGCAGCTTCTGCCTGAGTTAGAGAAAATTAAAAAGTTATCATAACTTGGCAGGGGAGATTCAAACACACTCCCTGCTTCTATTTTTTGATGGACTTTTAAAGCCTCCATAATTTTCCTCCAAGTGACCAAAATGCCAATAGGTGCACGAGGAGGATTATGGAGATGTTCACCAATTTTTTGCCAATTGGAAAATTTTTAAGGACCCTTCCTCTGAATAATTGGGACAATGTTGCCACACATAAGCCAATAACGTAGCAATAGATTTCCTTTTTATGGGAAAGCCCTTTAAATTAGCAGAGTATTTAGAAGAAGCGACTAGCTCTCTCAATTCCTTCTGCTGTTGAGAAAAGCCTCCACCCATACTTACTAAAGTCGAGACCGTCTTTCAGATCCGATGAGGTGCAATTCGCTCAGGCGCCTGGCGATGCACAGCTCCGACCGAGCTGATAAGATATGGGCGCGCCGCTGAGTATCCCCCTTAGGGAATCACGTCGGGGTCACCATAATGCGGTATCTGCCATCCCGCATTAGATGGGCGCCTCATGAGAGGGAGCAAAGGAGGAAGAAATGACACGAGATGAGGTTTCTCGGGATGAGCGCGCGCCGAATGCCTTGGCACAGGCTCTTTTATTATGCTTTTTCACAGGGGGGTGAAATTCTTCAAAGCCCAGGGTAAACAGGACATTCATGAATTATAATAGTTTAGGTCAGCAGGAATACATATGATTTATAATAGCTCAGGTTAGTAAAGATAACAGGGTATCAGAAAGTGTGATTTATAACAATCCAGGTCAGTTAGAATTACAGGTTTAACAGGATGTGTGTGAGTTATAACGATCCAGGTCAATTAGAACATCATTCTGTATTGACAGCTGCTTAACTCCTCTTCTCTTTTGCATGCCTGGCAAAGATCACTGAAGAGACAGGAGTCTAATGTTTATACAAGAAAGCTAAATTGTTACAATGCTAGGATGGTACATGGTTGCACTGATACATAGTTGCAAATCACATGAATGATTCATAGTTACAACACACGTGTTCCCAGAGCACAACGTGAGATTGTTCAATGTTTCAGCTCTCCCTTTTGCAGTAGAAAAGTATCAACTCGCAGTTTGAAGTTTGAATCACAGCTACACAATGGATTTTATTCATGTTTTCCTCTTACAATTCCCCCCTTTTCTGCTTACATTCTTGACTCAAACTCACGCAACAGATCCCCAGCCTCTTTCAGAGCCATCTCCTCCTGAAACATCATCAGAGGTTCTTCCTCCTGCTTTCCTGGCATGTGCATGCACATCCAGCAGTTAGTTATGTTCAATGCTTGTGATACCTTCTTCAAATCCTTCATGTATGTATTGTCTTCCCATAAATCTGTCCGCAAGTCTCCAGCTGGTCCGATATATGGAGTGTGTCCTCCTGATACAATCATCAGTACTATCGTCAAGGTGGTTAGCTCAGTCCAGGGTCCAATCTTCTTCATCTTTTTAAGGTGAGTTTCAGCAGCTGACCATCCACTGGAACTGCCCTCCATGTAGAATTTGGATCTGGTGCCTTCTTGACTCTTCTGTAATGCATCCAGCCTCCTTCTCGAGTGCGAACTGCAGATTCAGTTGTCAACAGCACCTGGTACGGGCCTTCCCAGCTAGGTTGCAGCTTCTCACTTCTCCATGTCTTTACTAGAATCCAATCTCCAACTTCATAGGGGTGTTGGCTTCCCGCAAGTGGTGGTCGTTGTGCCAACAATCCCTGTTTATAAAGAGAAAACAAAGACCTGGACAGTGTCTGCAAATATTTTCTCAGGAACAAATCTTTAAATTCAGGTATAGGATTTCCCAGTCTGGCCAGGTAGGGTCGCCCCATTAACATTTCAAAAGGGGAGACTCCTGTGTCTTTCCTTGGGCATGTTCTAATTCTAAGGAATGCCAGGGGCAGATTCTTTGTCCAAGGCAATCCATTTTCCAATTGGAGCTTGGTCAGATGTTTCTTCAACTCGCCATTAGCTCTCTCTTTTCCCTACCAACTTCCTGTGCAGGAATTGGGCTAACACAGTGTATTGGTCCACCCAGGCTCTGCAATATCCCAGCAATCCGAGGGCTTTCCTGACTTTTGTCTTATTTCTGGGAGGACCCAAGCTCATGATCCCTTTCACCTTCTCAGGATCCAGGGACCTCACCCCCTGCTGAATATAATGCCCCAAATATTTCACCTTCCTTTCCACAAATTGGATCTTTTCCCTTGAAACTGTCAATCCTTGCTCCTTCAGCCAATTTAATAAAGCCACAGATGCTGCTCTGACTTCTCTCTCTTACTCCCCAGTCAGCAACAAATCATCCACATACTGAATCAATGTGATCTCTTTCCCTTTCTCAAAAGACACTAACTTCTTTTCCAAAGCCTGTCCAAACAGCAAAGGGCTTTCAGTATATCCCTGGGGAAGTACCGTCCACCTTAATTGCTGTTTCCTTCCACTCTCAGGATCATTCCATTCAAATGCAAACAGGTCTCTACTTCTTTCCTCAAGGGGGCATGCCCAGAAAGCATCCTTCAGATCTACTACAGTAAACCATTTGTCTTTAGGAGGGATTCATCCCAAGATAGTATAGGGGTTGGGAACCACCGGGAATCTGGGAACCACTATGCTATTGATCCTCCTCAAGTCCAAAACCAATCTATGTTTCCCATCCTTCTGCAACACAGCAATTATTGGAGAATTAAAAGATGACATAATAGGCTCCAACATGCCCTGTTTCAACAATTTATCAATCACAGGCTTCAACCCCTCTCTCCCCCTTCTACTCATTGGATATTGTGATGTCCATAGCTTTGTCACCCCAGGCTGCACTTGAATCTTGATTGGCTGAATGTTCATTCGCCCTACCTTCTCATCTCCTGCCCAAACCTCATTCAAAATTTCCCTCTCATCTTCCACAGTCATCTTCCACGTCCTTACTCCCTTCCTGGTATCCCACAGCTGGATACCAAACGCAGGCAACAGATCTCTTCCTAGCAAATTCACTCCCAAATCAGGAATATACAACACTTCAGCCTCAGTCACCACTTCATTCATTTCCAGTCTGATTTGTTCAAACACCCTCACATCCTGTGATTTTCCACTCACCCCCATTACTTTTATCATTTTCCTTGATCTATGTGCACCCTCTTTCAGGTCACACACAGAAGTCCGGCTTGCGCTGGTGTCTATCAGGAACAGCCACTCCTGATGGTCAGGACCCACTGAAATGTTTACCAATGGCTCCCCGCAGGTCCTCTTAAAGGAGCCGGAACAGCCCTAATCATCATACAATACATAACTTCTCTCCCTTTGGTTGGTAGGACACTTGCGCGCAAAGTGTCCTTCCTTCCCACATCTAAAGCAGCTTCTATCCATTCCAGGCTGTCTCATTCCCATCCCTCTGAAACCTCTTCCTCTTCCTCTGAAACTTCCTTGCATTCCGCCTTGCCTTCTCTCATTCTGTCCTCCCATTGCCCCCTTTACACAATCCACACTTTTCTTCACCTCATTCTTAGCTGCAGCCTGCATTGTAGCCAACATCTTTTGAGATTTCTGTCTGGTTTTCACAGTATCCCTGTTAACAAATACTTGTTGAGCGGTTTTCAGGAAATCATTCCAACTGCATCCCAATTGTCTAATTTTTGAATTTTCTTCTGAATATCTGGCCAGGCTCCAGTCACAAACTGCATTTTCAGCATGGATTCAAACGCAGGTGTGCTTGGGTCTACTCCAGAGTATTTTACCAGACTTTCCCTTAACTTTGTACAATAGTCACCAGGGGATTCATCTTTGCCTTGTGTTACTTCAAAGGCTTTGGTTAAATTCCTCCCCTGTGGCACAGCAATTTTGATGCCATTTAATATCATTGTTTTAAGGTTCCTCATATTCCGTCTCTGCTCCTCATTTTGTATGTCCCAGTGGCCAATGGGAATTTCACATCTCCAGCAACCGCATTGTCATTCCCCAGTTGCGATCTGCGCCAGACTTCTATAGCCCCTTGTCTAATCAAATCCCTTTCTTCTGGGGTGAATAGATGTCCCAAAACATACATCAATTCCGGATACGTGTAATCATTTGGTCCCCAAAACAACTCTAATTGTTCTGACACATTATTGGCATTTTCGTGAAGTCTTGGAAGGGTCTTCTTTTAGTCCCGTAGTTCACCTGCCTTAATTGGAAACACTACATACATTGTAACCGTGTTTCCCTGGGCATTTACTCCATTTGGGACTTCACGGAGGGGAAAGGCAGATGCCAGAGGTTGTTCCCGGAAAGGCAAGTTTTTTACGTTTTGTTCAAGTTGACACAGTTCTCTCAGCAGCGGTCTATACGGGGGCAGCTGCTGAGAGGGAGGGGGTGATGGCGGCAGAGGAATCACTGCTGCTTGGTCTACCAGCGCATTAGGCACTACCGGAGCCTGCAGAATTGGAGGGGGCAACGGATGTGTCTTATACAAGTATTCATCCAATCCCTCTTTGTTCTGCTTTGCATAATATTGTCCCGCCGGTGGGTCAGGACCCTCAAAATTTACATGAAACTACACCTCAATATATGGTAATTGTGAATTCATCTTATGTCCAATTATGTATTCTTTTAATTGATTTATCCAATAAATACTGGTCTCCCCGTCTGCAGTCCAGTGGTATGGGAATTTAGGATCAATTAGAGGGTATTTTGGCCACTGGTTTCTACTAAGGTAGATCATATGTTTCTTCTCCAGCTCCTTCGTAAAGTGTTTCAGATTCGGGGAGAACCACTGCTGGAGCAGTTGTCCCAAAGGCGAATCTGTGGGTATTGGTTTCCTGCCATCTGTTTCACTTTCTAACTCCAGGCAATCCCTTCCTGGATCCCCCAATCCCTTACTCTGTCCCTTTCCCATCACTTCCTTACTCTACTAACCAGTCCGATCCTCCAGCAAGCGCTGGATTCTCTCCTGAGAGTTTAAGGATTCCCTCCTCTAATCTTTTCAAACAAAAGAAACAAGTTTTACCTGATCACTCCAGACCTCCGAGGTAGTGGATGTGTGAGTGTCCCCAACTCAGGCTTTCCTCTATTCTCCTTTCGATAGTCCCAGACTATCAGCCGGCAAAACGCTGTTTCCGAGGATTATCTGGATTTCCAGTCGCCTCTGGAGCCGACCAGAATTCAGGGAGGAGGCACCTCTCAATGGGAGGTCATGGCCACTACTCACCTAGTCCCTGGCTTCCGGAAGACCACCATTGAGGCTCCTGGCTTGGCTCGCCAAATTGTGGGGTGGGGGCTTGAAAAACCACAAAGATTCGATATTAATCCAAGGAAAACAACTTTATTGTAGCATTTCTGCAGAAACGGGTTCCTACCCTGGCAGATGGGAGGAACCCAGAGCAAAGTTTGCATTCTATTTTATACCCTGACCTACCGCCCCATTCTACAATGACTTGGTTTACAATCTACCTATTGAATTTCAGTATACAATTCATCACCTAATATGGGACATCAGGAAGTTGGATGCTTTCTAACACGTGTTCCCAGAGCACAACGTGAGATTGTTCAATGTTTCAGCTCTCCCTTTTGCAGTAGAAAAGTATCAACTCGCAGTTTGAAGTTCGAGTCACAGCTACACAATACATAATGGATTTTATTCATGTTTTCCTCTTACATCCACATATCTTTTTCATGGTCATGTGGCCAGTATGACTATACACCAAGATGCACTGAATGCTGTTACCTTCTCACCTATTTATTAAAGCATTTGTATGCTTTCAAACTGCTAGATGATCAGGAGCCGGGAAAAGGAAGGGAACTCACACCATCATGCAGTACTCGGGTCTCGAACCTGGGCTGTCAGCTTTGCAGCCAACACGTCTAGCATCTTAACCGCTGATCCATCATGTCC
The DNA here is from genome assembly GCA_033807585.1 of Hydrophis major. Lineage (NCBI taxonomy): Eukaryota > Metazoa > Chordata > Lepidosauria > Squamata > Elapidae > Hydrophis > Hydrophis major. The sequence continues at coordinate 323,398,619 of CM066329.1, forward strand.
CCCTCTTAATATACTTAAAGTCCCCAAAATCTCATTACGATTTCAGTAATTTCTATGTGAATGCTAGAAGTTGACACTGACTTGCTGACACAATCAATAAAGAAATTGTTAGAAAAGAAGACTGTTCAAAGAACCTGATGCTACTATAAATATGGAAGCTTTTAAAGTTATAGGAGACTAATGTTGGTAATTTTGCAATGTAAGTCAACCCTACTCATACACATAGGCTCAACCCAATATATTTCAGATATGATTTTAATCTTTTATTTCTATAATAACTCAGCCAGAAATTTGCTGAATTGGAAAACAGTTGCTAAAAGTGTAAATAAAATATATTTTTAAATATTTTAAAAATAAAAATAGAGCAGACAAGTCTGGTTGACTATGAGCTTCACTGAGAACACTTATTTTCAAGTTTGTTTGCATGTCTAATTACAAGTTAAAGGTTATGTTTCAGCTCATGAAAGTTCTATTAAAAGAGCTCAGTACATTTTAAATGCTGACTGTATGTAGTAAGAAGTAAACATTACTAAGTTCAGTGGAGTTTAGTCCTGGAGGATTACAGTCATGCACCATAAACTTAATTAGGAGATTTTATTAGTGGTTTGATTGCTTTGAATATCTGTGTTTTATGACGGAGTATTAAAACATACAATCTATCTCTCAATCTCTTCTCCTTTGGGATGTGGCTACTGACAAGTTAAGCTATGTAGAATTTAATTCAAAATTACTAAAATGAGGTAGAAAGAGAAAAAGATAAAATCATCTAGTCAATTCAAGTCAACTCTTATTTCCTAGAGTTTCTCTGTTTTTTCTAGAGCAGTTGTTTTCAATCTTTGTAACTTAAAGATGTGTGGAATTCAGCCCCAGCGTTTTCCCCCAATCCATTCATCTTAAAAGTTGCCAAGATTGAGAAACACTATCATAGAATATCAAGAGAGGAGGGTGAATCCTGGAAACTTTCCCTGTACATGTAGTCCTTGTTTAGTAAATGCTTTTGTAGTTCCAAAAGGCAATTGTGGGAACTTAAGACAAAATGTAGTTGTTTTAAGGAATTGCCAAATGGTGTTACTATATATGAGTATCCCTGCATACTTCAAGCCTTTTTTCTCCTTTATAGCAAAGTGTTGCACTGGGCAGTGATGGATTAGGAGAATTAATATATCAAAGCTTAGCAAACATATATTACATACAAAAAAGTAAATATGGCCATAAATTAGCTTTGGTTACAAACATTGTTGTGAATCTGGAGGGCTTCAGATGGGAGCTATCTCATGGCCTACATAAAATGAATATGCCTTAACATTGTATTGAGAAATTGCTCTCATTTTCCCAATAGTGTGAATAATTAAGTGAAAATCTGCTTGTAGGTTATAATGGAAGATCAGTGATTGGATGAGAGGCCGTTCACTAGAAAGGAGCCCTGAAATGAATCTTAACAACCTGATTTGCACTTCTGCATATTTCAGTATAATGTAACATTCCAGTTCTGAGTGTTAAAAGCAAGATCAAGAAATCCTTGGACTGGCAGAAATAGGAGACTCTCTCTGAATTAAATGTAACAAGCTACCTTTGAAGCAAAGAGCTTTAGTTTAGGAAGAGTTCAAATTTTGTTAAAAATAAAATTTAGAATTTGTAAGACGTGGGCTACAAATCTTACAACCCTTGATGCCAATATACCTATTTCAATAGAACATGTTCTTAAATATGTACAGTGTAAGATCATACTGTGTGTAAGATTACTTCTTGCTCATCACTTTGAAAAAAAGTATTAGCCAAATGATTCATGCTAAACTACATGAATAGTTTTTTTAAAAAAAACAGAAGTCTTGCCATTTAAAAAGTAATAGAATATATATGTATATTTTCCTAGCAGGAAAGAAAGTGATCTCAGGTGGTCTGTGTATTCAGTCTGCTACTTAAGTGTTTTCATTTGATGAGTATCAACTGTTGATGAGCTTTTCATGATCATTCAAATGATTCTGTTATGGGTCTCTTTTAACTGGTCTTGAACTGAACAGTCTTCAACTATAGAAGTATAAGACATTTTTAATCTCCTCTGCAAGAAATCATTTTAAGCCTCTAGTAAGAATTATATTCCTTGTCTTCACCACTTACAAATTAGGAGAGGGAAAATCAAAACAGGAAGGACAAAGGGTGCTTTTCTTTTGCCTTGCTCCAACTTCATTATGCAGCCTCAACAGATTACCCTTAAAGGAATGTGACACTTAACATAGCTGTATTCACTTTTTAAATGCCTTTTAGTCAGTGTTGACTTCTGGAAACTGCCTGGATAAGAACTTGCAGTTTTCTTGGCAAGGTTTTGAAAGTGGTTTTCAATTGTTTCTTTCTTAAGGCTAAGAGAAAGTGACTAACTATAAATCACCCAGCATATTTTGTGCCTAAGAGCGGACTGTAACTCAAGTTTTCTAGTTTCTATTGTATGCTGGGACTTCCAGGTGAAGCCTAATGGCAGGCTAGATGGTCAGATGGTTAGCAAGGACTCTCTGGAAAAAGAGAAATCATGGAATTACCCATCTGCTGTGCTCCTTACTAGGAGACTGGAAATATTGTGGATTTTGTGGTCAACTTGTTTGTTTAATGCTCAGAAGTTAAAATATTTTAATTGTGCTGACAACCACACTTTAGCCTGTAGTGGACATAAAGTTTGCAAAAGTCCTACTTTGTTAATCACTATTGCCTATAATCAATTTAAAATCAAAGGTAACTTCCAAATGGCAGGATAAGAGAAAAACTACTTGGTGAATCAACCTTTTTTTTAATCAAAGAAAGTGAGATAAATAATGTTTTAATGGATTTTAAATTACTAGCAAAAAAAAAAAAGCTTAACAAGAATTTGATATAATAAAGTATAAATTGATAAAGGGCATGAAAGATTGATGATGGTGCTTTTGAAAATATTAGAGCCAAATAGATAAATTAATTAACCTTTCATGAAAATATTGTTGGTTTAATATTAAATAATGTAGACAATTGATGGATTTTATAGAATAAAGATAAAGGTAATATGAGACATATTGTATATAACTACAGAATGTCTGACGAGACTGAAGTATTAAGGACATAGAAAGGCAAAATAGAAAAAAAAAGCAGAGGGATCCTGTCTTTCATTTTTTCCTGTATAAAGGAGACACTTTCATTTTGGTTTATAATATTAGAATGCCAACCATCAGAAATGCATCAAAAGGAGAAGAGATTGTTAGAGCTACCTAAGAGGGATTACACCAGAGACATTGCAGAAAATGTTTAAAGGATTGGGTAAGAAAATATCTGAATCAATTAATGCTAATTGGCAGCTGTGAAGAGAGAATTAAAGAGAGAGGAAAGAAAAAATAAAGAATTAATTCAATATGTAAAATTAATGATAAATTGAAAATTTTGGAAAACAAGACAAAAAAAGACTTAGGAAATTTGGCATTATTAGATACGAGACTGAAGGAATTCTGCTTGAAATTCAGAACAATTTCAGACATTTTAGTGAAGATGTTAGAGAAAAGATTTTTAAGCCTTTTGTGTGCGTGGAATGGAATAAAGATGATACAGTTTCAGAAATTGATGAATCTCGTAGGAGAAATATGAGATTTATGAAATTAAAAAATATTCCAAGAGATATCCTTGTGCACTTTTCAGGGAGAAGACTAGAGAAGAAGTTCTGCTGTAGTATTTTAATATTAGATTGAATGTCTGTGTAGATTCTTAGTCATCCAGATCATAATTGTCTCAAAGGGACTTCTCAAAATGCTACAGGGATGTTTTTTTCTTCGTTTTTCATCCAAGAGACTTCATCAGTTCTGGCAGGATGGTGGGGGTGATGGAAGGATTAGTTCTGATAGGATGGTTGTGTGTGGAGGGGTGGGATTGGAGCTTTCAGAAGTTGGCACTCTCCCTGAGAGGTCTTAAGGCCACTTGAGGGTTTATCTATGTCCTCAGGGTGACCTGTATTGGAGTGCAAATGGGGGTGGAATCTTCTTGGAACTGCTGGAAGGACTGCATTGTAGACAGGAGATAGGTGGTGTCTTATCCTTCCTTCTGTGTTGAGAAAGCACTGTTCATTATTAACAAAAATGGCTTTTTTAACCCAAACTTTTAAACCAATGGTCCTCTCTATCCCAAGTTTTGGATAGAGAGGACCATTGGATAGACCATCTTTCTGTTCACATTCTGGATATAGAGGACCATTAGACTATATCTCTATTCATATTCTGGATGGAGAGACCCATTGGATTCTGTCCTCACTATATGTTGCTCCATATGCAGCTTTATTAAAGGAATAAGAAGAACCCAAATGCAAAATAAGCAGTGTTGATTTGCTGGTGAGCATAACAATCAAATACAGATAAATCTAAATCTTGTCAACAATGTTGTGTGTGGGGGTATGTGTATTTTTGTTCACAGTTGAACATGTGCCATGGATTATCCTGGATTCTTCCTGGTGCTTCTGATTCTGGCTTCCCAGGATGCATTAGTTTTGGGAGAGAGTATTGATAGGCAAATATGACTCCTAAAGGAGTGGGTCAACTACTAAACAATACAGATTCGTATTTGGCCTCCAGCCACTAGATGAGACTAGACAGCAACAGTATATACACAAAATTGTATGCTGGGGCATGATCAGATTGGTTTGAAAGAGGTGAGAGGTCATTTATGTTAACATTGAGCAGCTTCTCAACAGAGCGGGAAGGACAAGATATCACCTATCTCATGTCTACAATGCAGATCTCTCAGCAGTTCCAAGAAGATTTCACTTGCACTCTGATACAGATGAGCCTGATGGCACAGTTAAACTCCCAAGTGGCCCCAAGAGCTCTCAAGGAGAGTGCTAACAACCAGATAACTGCAAATGATCTTTGCAAGTCCATTCCTCCATCTGGTCTTCCATTGCTCCCACCATCTTGCTAGGACCAATGAAGATTCTTAAAGCTACACTGCCCCATGTGATTTATACTACTTTGAATTCAGCCACTGTTCAGACAATACAGATTATAAAATCAGGGTATTTTTTGTGATTTTGTTTAATTAAAAAAATTAACAATAGCTTATTAACGGGCAGAATAGTGACATTTTTAACAGCAACTTGAATCTCACTGTTCTTTTTTATAAAAGAAGAACATGAGAAGGACACATGTGAAAGGTGTTACATTGAAAAATTACAAGCAGATTAACACTTTTAAGTCTCACACAAGCTAAAATTAAAAAGTTGTGAAATGTTTGCAGTTTCACAAGCCAGTAATAATGTGAACTTTTTATGCTGTTTGAGCAGGTTCTTATTTCACAGAATAAGTGAGAAAGAAAAGAGAAAGCTTGGAATTTTCACATTCTGAGACCTCCTGGCCTTTAATGCAGCAATCAATAACTTACTTTTATTGAAAAAGTAGAAGGAATATACCCTTTATCAACTTTTCATCCTCATCAAGAAAGTTCCAAAAATAAACTCTTGGTTCTTAAAATTTTAGACAAATGAAAAAAAAAAATAGCTGAATGCCCTGCACTTTTTTTTCACTGTTCTAGCTTCATCCTTGTAAATGCTTGTATTACATTCTACAAATGGGATGAGGTATCTGTGGCTCTTCAAATATTGCTAAATTTCCATGAACTGTGTTTAATGGTGAACAATGTGGGGAATAGCAATATTTGAAGGGACATAAGTTCTCCATCCCTGATTTTAGATAGTAGTGTACTCATAAGTCTCTGGTAAGCATCATAACAGTTTATAAATCCATTAATGTGTATCATAGCTAACTTAATATCTGTCAGTGATACTGTTACCCAGAGGGAATTGGAAGGAAAAAAAAATCTTTAAAATTAATTACAGATGGTTGTTTTCCTTCCTTGCATCATATCTGCCATAACTATGTTTGAAAAATAGCAAGCACTTAAGCTTCTTTCCAGCAATAAATTCTTATTACCCATTGATGCCTAGGCCTAGCTTCCATCAACCTTAACAGTAGGGCAGGACATGCTTGCTTCAGATCACTGAGTCAAGAAATAAATAGATATTGCTAAATGGTTTCCAAGTTTTAATAGTAAAGCTTCCACTAAGTGCTATCAGTTTTAGCATAGTATGATGGAAGAAAAAATTTAACCAGAAAATTCCACTTCAGAAAAGGAGAAGTTTGAGTTTGGTTATTAACCAGCTTATTAGTACTTGCTCAGTTTTGTTTTTAGGTGATAATAGTAAAAAAATAATTTGCGTTTTGAGACCTGGTATAGGTAATCCTCAATTTACTATCACAATTGCGCCTGGAATTTGGTGATAAGTCTTGGAGGCTATTAAGTGAGGAACCCATGTGACTACCTTGCTAAACAATTTCAATTTGTTTATAACAAATCCATGCTGACCTGATAAAAACTATTATTTTCAAGGTGCTTATAAATGGATATTTTATTATTTTATCTAATATCTTGCCAAGAATTAATGTCACATATTTCATTAGAAATATATTTTTCACTATTTTCCCCCTTTGAAGTTTGTGATACATACTATACTTATTCTCCATTTACGTTTCCTAAATATAAAAGGTTCTTAACATTAAATGATCACTTCTTCTGATTGTTCCAACTGCTTTCATTTCCTCAGCTAATCTTTCTTATTGGTTACTACCTAGCCAAGAAGAGCTAATTCTAATTCTCATATGCCTTTTTATTTTTTACCCTTTCAAGGAAAAAGTTATCAGCAGAAAATCACAAATTTCCCAGATGGACCATACTCAGCAGTTTGTCTCCCAAAAGATGCAAGAATAATTAAAGTTCATCATTATTGTTTCAGGTGTCTATGAAAGAACAACTCTTAGCTTTTGGAAGGCATTATCTCCTTGAGCAAATTACAGAAAGCAGAAACAGTAACATTACTTTTATTTCTTTCTCTGTTTACTTTGACTGAGATGGTCTCTATAGCATTTCCCCCTTTAATCATTTGTTTCTGATCAGGAATATCTAGTTTTAACATACAATCTAATTCCTTCTCTCTTTCATTTACTCCTGTTGTGCTTGAACAAATTTTTCAGCTGCTATATGTCAACCATGGGACCATTCCTATATATTTTCCATTACAGGATGGGTCCCATTCCATTCCACTTCCATTAAATCATACTTGCTTTTCTGTATTAATAGTCCAGGTTTATCTTGTTTATTTCTCATACTGTGAGTATTAGCATAAAGACAATAAAGGCCAGGAACACTAGTGTTAGTGTTCTTTTTTTATTTTATTTAATGCTTTATTGTCTCTATTACAACAACACTCCCTCTTGTTTGTACAGTGGCATGTCTTCAATGATTTTATCTCCAATACAGACAGTATCTAAGAGCCATCCTATTGTAACATGCCATGTTTTAAACAAAATTATTTTTGAGGTGCAACCCATATCTTGCCAAGAGTCCCTTATCTTATTCAGACCATGATTCCAGAAATGAATTCTCTGCCATCTGTGTCGGCAGTCATTCACAAATTTTATGAGGAACTCTAAAAGGCCAATTGACTTTGCCAAAAATTATTTCAGTTGGCTTAGGTTCTATTGCCAGTTTTACTGTGAAGCTGGATGAAAACCATTGATGGGATGCAATTCTTTCATGATTAATTAGAACCAGTTGCTGAAGAGAAAAACTGAAGTTGTAGTCCTACTGAAAAATGCACACCATATGGCAACCAATTTATAGAATACTTAGCAGATAGATAACACAACAAGTTAGTTGACTGAAGCACAGTAAAAATTAAGGATGTGCACAAAACAGAAGGTGTATTTTGGTCCTAGCTCTGCAGAAAATAGATAATCAAGTATACCTTGTGGAAATGTTCTGAGCTGAATGCATTTCAATATATTCAATACTGTTCAATAAAACAAAGCAGCTCAAAAGGTGTGTGTTTCTTGGTGCAGAAGTGAAAATGCTTTGAATGCTCTGATCATAAAAACAATGGCAAGTCCACAGGAACGTTGTATTACTACATTTTACACCAGGATTGGTGAAGTTAAACATAGGACAGTTTATGTCAGCTACCAATGGCTATTTGTAACAAGAGCACACAGGAGGCAAATGACAAGGCATTTGTGAAAAAACTCCACCATATATGGTTGCTGGTTGCTATTTTGTCACTGTTATAATGTGCTGTGGATATTGCTCTGACTCCCACTGCCATTTCAATAACAAAGAAACTGGGTTAAACAAAAAAGCAAACTTTAAAAGAGAAAAAAAATCTCACAAAATGGAAGCAGCAGTTAATTTCCTATATATGTACCCGGGCCAATCTTGCTGGAGATGCTAATATGAATCATTTCATTAAAGTACAAGAACCAAATTCCACCCAAAAATATTATATTCACCCTTTCCTTCTCCATTTAAATACAAGTTGCATTACAGATGTCAGTCAAAAGGAATTGCAATCTCTTCTACTTAGCACTTACCATGTTCAAGCAAAAGATAGAGTATGCTGTATGTATGTTGTGGGGTTTTTGGCAGCCTGGCAGAGGCTGATTGACTGCCAAAGGCAGTGTGCTCACAGCTGTTGTTTAACTCCAATTGGAATAAGATTGCACTCACACAGAAACATGCAAAAACCACACAGGCACACACATTAGGTGCTGCCCTAGTCTAGCAGGACTTCATCAGTAAATATAAACCCCACAGCTCCCATTTCTTCCTAATTCCTCAGCACAGATGAAAAAGAGCAATCATGAATTAGGATAGCCTTTCATCCAACACTAAAAAGGAAGAAAGGGAACTGTTCTTTTTATACTAGAAGTGCCAAACAAACAGAACAAGTCTGTAGCATTGAGCAAGCCAACCACTTCTTACAGCAATTCCATCCCCAAACATCAACAAGCAGGCACACATACTGAAGCTCAGCTCAATTCCAAACCAAACAGCATAAAGTCATTGCAGTTTTAAAACACTGAATTTCCATAACAAATCAGAATCAAGAAAATATACATATAGAAACTTTAATTTAATTTAAAAAAAAAAATAGTTGGAGACTCTAAAAAGTCAACATTTAGCCAGCAAACCAACCCAAAATATAGAACTTTTTGAGAAAACAGCATATTTTTGCCCTGTTCGGTTTAGATGTGTGCACTCTGCAGTTTCCTTTATCTTCTTGATTGCACAACTTTCAAAGTGCCTTTGAACATGAATATTTTACATTTTGAAAGCTGTCTTGCCCTCATTTTCAACATGTAATTATACTTTTCTTGCTGTAGTTATCTTCAAAATACAAATACAAATCTTTTCAAGGAGATGAAATTGCTGGACTTATTACTAGTTTTAAGAAATTCCATATTTTGATCAACTTTGTCTTATATGTTCTTTCAGATTTGTGTCTTCTTTTCTTCCTTATAAACAAATATCCATGAAGTCTTGACCAGTTCTTTTTAATATTAATATTCTACTATTTGGTAATTTTATATATTTTGCTATGGATAAAATTATGGCAAACAATATACATGGTAATATAATTTAAATTTTGGGAAATCAAGTCTATTCTATCTTTGGAGTCTTGTAAGATTTTAAAATGTAGTCTGCTTTTTCCTGTTCTATATAAATCTGTGGATGCTTTGCATCTTGCAAAGTTAAGACCAAAATGGCCCCAGTAACAGTAGGAATACTCACGATTGTGGCTCCCACAATGGAAGAGTAGATCCAACAGATCCCAGGAACGATATCGGTGCTCTGTCCAAAAGAGTTAAAGCTAGTACTTGGAATCTTTTCTTATGCTTCTTGTAATAACTGCATAATTTTTTACTTTTTATTGGGAGCCACCTAGAATTAGTTATAAGATAGACAGCTTTAAATAATGTTTTAAACAAATAATTCGATAATGATAATGCCTCTGTATGCATTTTGCATACAGATCATCACAGTTCCTTATATATGCAGTGCAAGAGATGAAGGAAAAGGAAAAAATGCCAAAATGTTTTGTCTTTTAGTAGTTATAGTCCTTAAAGACGAATCAGCAATCATATCCCATTGTTGAAATTAAACACACATAAAAATAAAAAATTTCAATACGTAACAAATTACCCACAGTATGTTTTATGGCACTTAACTGTATAGTATACAGAATGTAGAATACATTTTGAAATATGTATTAAATAAATGTTTATTTTTTTATTTTGTTTTGCTTTTATTATTTTCATGTATTTATACCATATTTTAATTTGAGTTCAGTTCAATATTCGATTACATAGTAGACCCTGCAACATTCTTTTATTTGTATCCTTATTAGCTATAAAATAGATCATCCCAGATTATAATGCCTTTTATTTTATTTTATTTTATTTTATATTTTATTAATATTTTAACAAATATTTGGTGGATGCTACTCTTAGAGATTATCTCTAAATCACAATTCTGGATGTTTGGTTAATGTATTGTAATTATGTTTATATCATCCTTCCTTTTAGAAACCCAAAAGAAACCTCATTTTATTCTATCAAGATCCACTTTGTTAAGTAATCAAGTCAAGTGAAGACTTCAACCTCTGTAATTCCACTTCTATCCCTATCTTAGTCATCACACCTATTGCATGAGATTTTGTGGCTTTTTGCCCAGATGGATGTCTACTATTTTTATATGACAGGAACATCTGCTTTATTTTGGTGTAAAATTACTTCCATAGCTGTATCAGAAAGAAGAGCATAACCCAGGCCATGCAATGATATATGAACTTGAAAGCTTCTTTCTGGCAAAACAATCTCCATTCAAATAATAATACCATTAAAAAAAACTATATATCTTATTATGTAAGGATATAGCCAAGTTATGTTTATTCATTTGACTTGGACATCATCTGATTCTAATCAACTCTGATGCCCAGGTCCAATCAATTAACATCACTTCATCCACTGGGTTTAGAGCAGGGGTGTCCAACCTTGGCAACTTTAAGACTTGTGGACTTCAATTCCCAGAATTCCTCAGCTTTGCTGGCTGAGGAATTCTGGGAGTTGAAGTCCACAAGTCTTAAAGTTGCCAAGGTTGGACACCCCTGGTTTAGAGGCTCCTGGACAAACTTTGCAGGATGCCTTAATTCTCCTATGAATGTGTTGTATTTGGTTTTATTTTAAAGACATGCAAATAGCATCTAGATTTGGAAGGTCAATAGCCCATTTAGCACTATTAGTCCTAACATTATAAATAGCAATTCTATTTGGACAAGGGTGTGGGATGTGATTTAAGTAATTATAACAGTTATTGTCCCCATTCCCCCTTCTTTTGGCACTTCTGGTACTTCATCTTTCAAGTCCTTTTATAAGCTTTTCTGGCACAGTGAAATTTCCTTTGGTGGTATACTTTGGATTCCAGTGCCCTTTCTGATCTTGGCTGACTGATTATGTACATTGTACTTTTGTAAAACCTACTTATAACTCTAATTGCTAAGGTTGTGTGAAGCTTCAGTCTGAAAAGATTTGTTCTAGTTGCTCCTTTGAAATGAATCTCCAAATTGCCAAATTGAGTCAATACATTACAGGTAATAATGCATCAAAATTACAGAAGGGCTGAATGAAAGAAGTTACAACCCCTCCCTGAAATTATGGTCGTATAAGCATCATGTGATCAAAATTTGAATCCTTGGCAATCTTCCCATCCTTACAACCAAGGATGCTATAACTCTACACACTTGCCTTTCTTTTCCTTCATCTACGCCAGGGACCCTCTAAGAGTGCAGCATGAAGCAATCCAGCACAACCGCAAATAAAAGGGCTGAATGCCTGGGAAGCCCTTCACATTTTCTTGTGGGAATCTGTCCAATAGTTTTAACCCACGGAAATCAAGTCAATTTTTTTCTTTAAGACCATCAAGCCAATTCCTGGAAGAAAGTAAGGTCAGATCTACTTTTCTTTTCTTTTTAGCAGAAAGCCAGTTCCAGAATTCCAGTAATTCCTAAGAACACAGGAAAAATGGCATTTTGAGATGCTGTAGCTGAACAACTGACTTCAGACTCCTCCTCCTCCTTCTTCTCCTTTCCCTTCCCTCCCTCTTTTCCTTCCTTCCTTCCTTCCTTCCTTCCTTCCTTCCTTCCTTCCTTCCTTCCTTTCCTCCTCCTCCTCCTCCTCCTCCTCCTCCTCCTCCTCCTCCTCCTCCTCCTCCTCCTCCTCCTCCTCCTCCTCCTCCTCCAGTGGCCAGACTGGACATGCTTAATAAGCAGTGGGATGAAGAAAACAATGAAGGTCAGGTATTATGTAGAGTGCAAGGTAGTGAGGGCAGATAGCTGGGGCTTCCCAGTATTGGTGCTTCTTGGGAGACATGGCTACTTGATGTTACAGTATGTCCTTGGAGGCTCTGAAATCTGCTTTGTATCCCATTGCTTTGTACCCTATTTGGGCTTTTGGCCCTTTATAGAGTAATTGTTTTGTGCTCCACTGTGGAGACTTCTCAGGCAATTTTGTGTTTCCAAGATATGAGATCTTTTTGTCACACTACTGGGCCAGACTGGGGCAGTTACAGTCTCTCTTTTTGGTTTCTATGTACTAGTGCCACACTGCAGCACCTCCAGTGGATATGCATGGCATGTACATGGCCTCCCATAATCTCCCCCTAAAGATACCCTGCATTTCTAACAAGGAATACTAATTAAATGACCCACAATATTGTTTAATGACTGCAAGGGCAAGTCATTACCAGAATTGTAGTTGTTGAGTGCTTGAGTATGGTTGTTAATGACTGCTTAGCCATGTGGGGGCACCACTTAATGTTCATAATGACTGATGATCAAAATGTCAGGCTCATTGTGAGTCAAGGACTACCTGTAAATCAATTCAAATACCTTCAAACTGACTTAAAACTAGACTTTTGCTGATGTGCATTTAAAGTTTTATCAGTTTGGACATTTTAATCAAAATTGATAATTGATTTGTCTCCTTGAATTAATTCCCAAATCTGAATTGAATTTTGTCATATTTGCATAGTCTTAGTAATCACATTGAAGCTCTAGTCAAAATCTGTATATTTGTGTATAATGAAAGCAAGCTTTTCTCTCTGTGTATATAATCTCAGTCTTTCTCTCATTCTCTTTACTTTCATTCACAATTATAGACATGTGCAGGGATCTCCAAACTTGGAAACTTTGTGGTCAGGAGGCTTTCCTGATCCATGATTAGCATTTTGGGCGAGGATACTGAATGAAACTTCATAAGCTGGGAATGATAAGCAAATGTTCCTTTGTTATGTATTTTTCTTTAACTGGACACCATCATTATAATAGTCTTCATATTTCTATTATCCACCTGGAATCACTTTGGGCAGTGAGACAAATTTAATAAATAAATAAATAATCATTATTCTGCTTATTTTCCCAATTATTTTATTTTTTAAAACCACAAATCCAATTGACCCAAAATAATGGTGACTTTTTTTTAAACATCAGCTTAGGGACAGGAGTTATCATTTATCAAAGTTCATGCTGAAAAATGGGTGAAACTGAATGCTGATGAAGAACTTTTGATTTATGTCCCACAAACTAACTAGTGTTTTGCCACATCTCTAAGCACAACCTAAAAGGTGTGTACTTTAAAAAAAAAAACTTTAATGAATGATAAAATTTTACCAAATATGAATAAACTGTAACAGGAACTAACATGGATATTGGAACTAACATTGGATATTGACTATCTAAAGGAAGCAATAGGTTCCACTGATTCTGCTGGTGTAGACTAATATCAAAATGAAACTTATTGGGTGAAAAGTTGAAATATTAGAAAAGTACAATACTGCTAGTTGCAAAGTGGACATGGATCAAATGCTGCTGGTCAGGTACAACATTACATTTTCCAGTAAACTGAAACTGTACCAGCAAAATATCGTTATGATCTGATTGTAAATAAACAAGCCCTTTCTCATGTTGCTTATGGCAACTGGAAACACATGGGAAATAAGAATGAAATTAGAAAGAGTTTTTTTTTTTTAATAAATGTAAGATTTTTAAAATTCTTTTTATGTTCCAGTGAAAACGGAGCAAGAGGCTTGGCCTTACAGGACTGCAAATAGTACTGCCTCTATTGTAGATCTTACTTCATGTTATTCTTTGGTCTCCACTTGTCCACCTACTGCACCTTCTTCTTTTCCCATTCCCTTTTGGTCATCTTGAAGTTCAGTTGAGATGGTCTCTTTTTCTATCTCTTTTTCTCTTCTTTTGAAGAATTCATTGTAGAATATTTCTGCTTTCCCAATTGAATCAATTCTGTGTCTCTGTTCTTGCCATGTAAACATTAATCCTTCTGGAATCAGCCATATGTAATTCACCTCTTTTTCCAGCAACATTTTAGTTAGCAATCGATATTCTCTTCTCATCTCTCTCACTTTTCTGGGTACTTGTTTTAAGACCACAATCTCTTTGTCTTTATACTTCAACGTCTTCTCTCTTGCCACTTGTAATATTTGTGTTTTAATAGTTTTTTGGTAAATCTAACATGGACCTCTCTTGGTAGACTGTTCCTTATCGCATATCTTGTGAAGACTCGATATATCTCATCTACTCCATCCATCATCTTTTCCTCTGTTATTCCCAGAGCTCCAGCCAAGATTTCTATCATTACTGCAGCTAAATTTTGTCCTTTTTCTTCCTCTATGTTTTGAAATCTGAGGTAAAATTCTGATCTGTCCATCTCCCACTTCAACATCCCACTTTTATCTTGTTCAACCATTGTTAATCTGCTGTCGATGTTTCCAATTGTCTCATCTCTTTGTTTATCTTTCTCTTCCATTTTTTGGAGTCTCTCATCGTATTTCACCATCAATTGTTGAATGTTTTCAATTTTTTCATCAGTCTTTGCGATTCTTTGTTCAATGCTCTCCATTCTTTGTTCAATACTCGTTTTAAGTTCTTGAATTCCTTGCATAACCATCGTTAGATCCACTTGTGCTTTATCTTGCTTCGCCATTGTTAAAAGTCATCCTCCAGCTGATGGGGAGGCAGGAGCAGAGGTTGAAATGCCAGAAGATAAAATTTTCTTACTCATTTGGATAGCTCCAGGTCTTCAAGCTCTTTTAATCCAATTGGTAGGGTGGCCAATTATAATCCAATTAGGAAAAAGGAAAACATAAGAAAAAGCCAATAAAAAATAAAAAGCCCAAAATTGAAAAGAAAAAGGATTAAAAATAAAAATAAAAAGGAGGTTCTTCAGGTTCTTCTAAACCTTAATCCTGTTATGGGATAGTCAGTTGTTCAAAAATAAAAATTAAAAATAAAGAGAAAAAAATAATACCCAATAATATTAAAAAATAACAAGAAAAAAAAGAGAAAGAAAATTCTTCAGATTCTTCACATCTTAATCCAATTGAAAGGTCACAAAAAGTAAGAGATAACCATAAGAGTAAATCAAAGATGGAAATGGGGAAGACAAAAGTCCCAATAAAGAAAAAGAAAAAAGATATTCTGAGGCTTTCCCTTTAAAAAAAAAAAAGATAAAAATAGAATAAAAAAAATAAAGAATAAATATACAAATATTACAAAGTACTGTGGGGTTGAAGAGGGGGGATAAAACAGCTAAGAGAAAATAAAAAAAGGAGCACACTGCATTTTATTTAAGTATCCAAGGCTCTTATTATGGCTTCTTCACAAATTCCAAAGCCAAGCTTCAAATGTTCAATTAATAGTAGAGGTCCCAGAGAGACACCTGTAAAAACATTCTCCAGTGCTCTTCCCTCTATCTTATCAAGTTCCAGTGTCCTTGAGGAAGAATTTTTCACAGTCCTCTCAACTTCAAATAAAGTATTTTCAAGCCTCTAGTTGGTAGTGTTACAAAGTTTCTTTAATCCACTCCCCCTTCTTCCCCCCAAAAAAGCCTAATAGAAAAAGAAAATATACATGTATATATATGTATATATATTTTAAAAAAAATACTAAAGGGGGCCTCTGTTCTAAAAAATATAAGCAATCAAAAAGGAGAAAGAAAGTAAGTAAATATAAGAGAAAAATCCAGTCTGGTTACAGTTACTAAGTCGCAATAGAAGTTCAGTGAAGAAAAAAAAAGTAAAAGTAAAAAGTCAAGCCTCATTTTGATATTTCTCTTTAAAAAATCGCCGCTAGGTCAATTTTATCAATTTTTGTCAGAATCTTACAGGTTTCTTCTCATTCTAGAGTATCCTTAAGTCCCAAATATTTTTTAAAAAAATCTTCACCAGCCGATACATTTTATCTTTTTGTCTCTTCCTTCTGGAGCTGTCCCTGCTTCAGCAGTTTAATGGCTGCCTCTCCACCAATGATAAAAGGGCTTTTCCTGGATCAACCAGGGACTTGCAATGTCCCTGGGATCAACAGAATGCGCCCCTTACTGTCACCGTCTCTACGGGATGGTTTAGGTCCGTCAGGACCAACCAGGGGCAAAGATATCAGCTGTGACCTTGGAGCCCCGAGATTGCAGCTGTATCGCGGCGACTAGCTTTGCCTGCCGCTTAATGCTTTTCCCTATGAGAGCTGTTAGACCTAAATATAAAACATAATCATGGAGGAAAAAAAATTGATTTCTATGAATATAAATGGACTAAATTCAGCTACCAAAAGAAGGAAAACTTTTTACAAATTAGAGAAGCTAAAATTTGATATAATTTGCTTACAAGAAGTACACATTAAAAAACAACATGAACAATTATTGATACGACCAAAGTTAGGGAAAATATTTACTTCTCTGACTCATTGTAAGAAAAGAGGAGTGGTTTTGTACATCAAAGAAACCACTCCAGCCAAACTGATTTATACTGATGAAGATGGAAGAGTATTAATAGTTGAAATAGTGGATA
The DNA here is from genome assembly GCA_033807585.1 of Hydrophis major. NCBI lineage: Eukaryota > Metazoa > Chordata > Lepidosauria > Squamata > Elapidae > Hydrophis > Hydrophis major. The sequence continues at coordinate 323,415,362 of CM066329.1, forward strand.
ATAATATAAAAACACTCTTGGTTGCAATTTATGCCCTGAATGATAAACAAGAAGAATTTTATAAAAGGTTACATATGAAAGCAATCGAACTGGACTATATTAACAAAGCTATGATGGGAGATTTCAATGGAATTGTAGATAATAAATTGGACTACACAGCGACAGCATCAAGACAAAATATAAAGACTCTCCCTAAATCCTTCTTCAAAATCATAGATGAATTAAATTTAAAAGATATATGGAGAGAAAGAAATGCTAAAACTCAACAGTATACTTTTTATTCAAATAGACATTTATCATGGTCCAGAATAGATATGATTTGGATCTCAACAGAATTAATATCTAATATTCAAGAAACAAATATTGAAACAAGTACATGGGCAGACCATAATCCAATGACAATTAAATGGAAAGGACAACAAAGAAGATCTAGATGGACATTAAATAATACTATTTTAAAGGAAAAAGACTTCACACAATGGATGGAAAAAGAATTGACTTTCTTCTTTAGTGAAAATAAAAAAGAAGATACTTCAATGCAGAATGTTTGGGATACAATGAAGGCATATACGAGAGGGTTAATAATAGACTATACAAAGAAAAAAAAATACTAGGAAGAGGCAAGCTATTAAAGCTCTAGAAGATGACTACAAAAAACTGGAAAAAAATTACAGAAAATGCCACAGAAAAAAGATATTAAACTTAAAATGGACATAATCAAACATAAAATGGGCCAGGTAGAGAAAGAAGAACTGGCACAAAAAATAGAAGTGCTAAACAGAACTATTTTGAAGATGCAAACAGGCCAGGTAGATGGTTAGCATATAAACTGAGAAAGGAGAAAGAATCAAGGAAAATATTACAGTTAATAGATGATCAAGGTCAAATGTGTTATGGCAATAAGGAGAAAAAGGAAATTATTTGAGACTTTTATGGACAACTATATAAACAGGAGGATCTTGATGAGGGAAAAATTAAACAGTATTTACAAAATGCTAATTTACCCAAAATACCTGAAGAGACTGAAAAAATGTTAGAAAGTACTATACCAATGATGGAATTAACTGAAGCTTTCAACAGACAGAATAATGGGAAAGCACCAGGTCCAGATGGGCTTCCGGCAGAATTTTATAAAACACTACAAGAATCATTGAGCATACCACTGCTAGAAGTCATGAATGAAGTTATGTTAAATAAGAAAATACCTAAAACATGGTCAGAAGCTTATATTACACTTATTCCAAAAGAAAGGGTCGATCCATTACAAATTAAGAACTACAGACCTATTTCCTTATTGAATGCAGACTATAAAACCTTTGCCTCAATTCTGGCAGAAAGACTTAAAAAATATGTAAATAATTTTATTCATCCTGATCAGAATGGATTTTTACCAAAGAGACAAATTAAAGACAATATGAGGGTAATTCTGGACATTTTGAAATATTATGAGGCGCATCCTGAAAAACATATGGCTTTGATATTCCTAGATGCCCAAAAGGCATTTGATAACGTGAATTGGAGATTTATGTTATTATTACTGGAACAGATGGGCTTTTCCAGAAAATTTATTCAAGCAATAGAAGCCATATACTATATGCAATTAGCAAAAGTAATGATAGAAGGAGAATTTACAGACTCTATTAATATAAGAAAAGGTACAAGACAAGGATGCCCATTATCACCTTTGCTATTTGTACTGACTTTGGAAGTGTTGAATAGAAATATTAGAGAGGACCAAAATATAAAAGGCATGAAAATTAAAAAGGAGGAATTTAAATTGCAAGCCTTTGCGGATGATTTGGTTTTCATTCTGAAGATCCTCTAGAGACAGCTTTAAAACTATTGGAAAAGATAGAGACGTATGGTGAGATGGCTGGTCTGAAAATAAATAAAGATAAAACAAAGATTTTGACAAAGAACATGTTATTAAGGCAAAGAGAAGAACTGGCAGACTTATTGAAAATCCAAGTTACGAAAAAGGTTAAATATTTGGGGATACATTTGACATCAAGATGTACTACATTGAAAGAGAATAACTATATTAAGCTTAAACAGCAGATTTGAAGAAATGGGAAAATCTACAATTGTCATTGATAGGTAGAATTTCAACAATCAAGATGAATATTTTACCCAGAATTTTATATTTGTTCCAAACAATACCAGTTAGGCTTGGCAAAGATTATTTTGAAGAATTAAATAAAATTGTGTTGAAGTATATATGGCAAGGTAAGAAGGTGAGAATAAAATTAAAACTTTTACAAGATGCTAGAACTAGAGGAGGATTTGGCCTTCCTAATTGGGAGTTATATTACCAAGCTGCAAATTTAATGTGGGTCAAAGAATGGATAACATTAAGAAAGTCTAGATTGTTGACATGAGAAGGACATGATTTATTATTGGGCTGGCATGCCTTTCTTGTGGTGTAAGGGAACTAAATTGCAGGGCTATTTTAGAAGACATTACATACGGGAGTCTTTATGGTTGAACTGGGAGAAAATTAAGAGACAATGCTATTTGAAAATTCCAGTTTGGTTATCAACTATTGAAGCTTTTTCTTATCCTATAACATATAAGAAGGAACAAACAGTTAGATATGGGGAAATATTGGATGAAAAGGGTGAACTTAAAACGATGCAAAATCTAGAAGAACAAGATATAAAGATGAATTGGTTTTCATATGCACAAATACAATCAAGGTATCTTAAAGATTCTAGGGAATCAGAGGGATTTTATGATAAATTGACTGACCTAGATAGGATTTTGACAGGTACTGATGAAAAAGTGATTAAAAAATTATATAGTTATTTGCTGGAAATTAAATTAGAGGAAGAACAAGTTAAAGAAACAATGATTGCTTGGGGGAAGAATTTTGGATATGGGATTGATTTAGAGAAATGGCAAAAATTGTGGTCTCAAAATTATAAAATGACAATGTCAACAGCATATAAAGAAAATTTGTATAAGATGTTTTACAGGTGGCACTTTCCCCCGACAAGAATAGCAAGAATGTTCAAGAATAAATCTGAAAAGTGCTGGAAATGTCATCAGATACCTGGCTCATATTATCATATGTGGTGGACTTGTGAGGATGCTAGATAATATTGGACTAGAATTCACATATGGTTGGAAAAAATGACAAAGAAACATATAGATTTGAAGCCAGAGATTTTTTTATTGGGAATCTTACCTGATACATATAATAAAAATTTGAAGTATTTGATTGTAAATGTATTAACAGTGGCTAGGATTGTATTTGCTAAAAATTGGAAGAGTGAGAAAATACCATCAGAGGAAGAAATTATTAAGAAAATATTGGAATGTGCTGATTGACATTTGAAATCAGTAGATTGACATTTGAAATCAGAGAACAAGAAGATAAACAATTCTATGAAGTTGGGACCTTTTTTATCAATGGCTAGATAATAAAACATAATAATAGAATATTTAGAAACTAAGGAAATAATCAATTTAAACCTTTTTTTTCTTTGATAGTATCTTTATAAAATTTTATTAAGATTGACTTGGTATGACTTTATGATTCGTTATAAAATAAATTTAGTAAACTATAGTTATCTCGTTAGAGCATGAATTAATAAAATTGTAGTCAAATGATTGTTTAATAATGATGTCAGGTTATATAATTGTTGTTTGATAATATGAGCTATTATGTAATACAATTACAATGGAGACTATGAAATGGATGCACAAAAAGGAGTGGCAAACCAACCGATACACTGTCTGTAAATTTATGAAGGAGGATGATGTTTTTATGTTTTATGTCTTATGTTTATGTGTTTTTGTTCATTGTTAAAATCAATAAAACTTTTTTTTTTTTTTTTAAATAGTACTGCCTCTATCGGCTGTATCTGGATTTTTTTTTTTTTTTTGTAACTGATGCAGCTGATGGGAAAAATATATTTTAGTAAGTATTGGCACAGGTTAGGGCATATAAATTACAAACTTTTCACATAATTAGGATCCCTTTCAAAAGAGATAGTATCAATGCAGAAAGTTGCTATTTCTTTTTGTTATGAACTAATAAAAGCGTTAATAAAGTTTTTACAAATTTTAAGGAAAAACAGGGTTCTAATCCTGCACTTCTGATTGGCCAATAATGGCGATATCGGATTGGTCCTTTCTGGGGAATCTGATTGGATGTTAATGGGCCAACTCTCATTGGTTCAAGGGTTTAACACTTCCATGTTTCTATAAAAGGGCTGCTGCTGCCCTAGGGTTTTGCTCTGTTCAGGATGATTAATAAAGAGTTGAAGATCACTGTTCACTGTCTCATCTCTGTTCCTTGCACCCATGCGCAGAACTTAACACTGGCGACGAGGATGGGATGCGGAGACATCAGAGCTGACTGAACACTACAGAGCACCTAACAGAGCAGGTGGCTGAAGGCGCATCGACAACAGAAACCATGTCCGGCGGTGCCATACCACCTGCTCCATTTGACCCGGCACAAGAAGACTGGGACTCGTATATAGACCAGTTCCAGATGTTTCTGGAGACCAACAACTTGAAGGATGCCACTACGGGGAAAAAGCGAGCAGTGTTCCTGACCCATTGCAGGCCTGCCATCTTTAAGATGGCCAAGGTACTAGCAAAACCGGCTGAGGTGAAATCCATGGACTGGGATGTCCTTGCGCCCCTTCTACAGGCTCACTATGCACCCGCCGTACCAACGCTTGTCCGAAGACATGAATTTTACCCAAGGGACCAGCGGAAAGGAGAGAGCATTGCAGATTTCATCGTGGATCTCCGGAACCTGGGAGGCCTCTGTGGGTTTACAGACCTTGAAGAAGCTCTGAGAGACCGAATAATTCTGGGATTAGATGACCACATGGTGCAGAGCAAGATCATGGCCAAAGGGGACATCAACTTTGCTGATGTCATCAAAGACGCTACTGCAGCAGAAGCAACCAGGAAGTCGGCCCCCTGAATGCGCCACACCAATACACCACTCCGTCAACTCGCCAGCGATACCTCATCTCGCTTAGAGAGGCACACAACAGCGACCCACCACGAGGACCTCGAATCGCCATCAGAAAGTGATGAGGAGGAGGTCAACCAGCTCCAGTCTGAACAAGACCAATGCCACCAGTGGAATCAAAGACTACCTCACCAATGTGCAGGTTGTGGGGCAAACCACCCGCGATCAGACTGCAAATTCCTCGACGCGCTCTGCCGTTTATGCGGGAAAAGAGGCCACATCGGGAAGGTCTGTAGAAGCAAGCAAGGATCCAGCCCACTTCAGAGGGGAAACAACTACCGCCAGACCACAAGGAATCGTCCTGTGAGTCGAGAACATTTGAACCACCAATGGAACAACCACTCCTACAGAAATAAAACACTGGCCACTTCAACGAGACGAGAAGAGGCACACCAAACCATTATAATCGGTCATGCTTCATCGTTAGATGCAAAGAAGATCCGAGTGAAGATCGCCATCAAAAACCAGCCTTGTGTGATGGAAGTCGACTCAGGATCGTCCCTCTCGATGTTTTCCTGGAAGACCCTTAAACAATTAATCCCTGCCGTCCGGCGTCAAGACGTACAGAGCCCAAAGAATCATACTCAAAGATTATCAGGAGAACCGAATTCCGGTCGTTGGATCCAGCCAAGTCCAAAAATCGTACTGCGTCGTTACCACTGACCGTCGTTGACCATGACCAGCCTAGTTTGTTAGGCCTTCAATGGTTTGCCCCACTCGGGATCAAGGTAGCCGGCATTCACCAAACCAGAAGCAACGACTGGGAGGAGGCCCTCGTCCAGGAATTCCAGGACATCTTTGCAGACAAACTAGGTGAGTACAAGGGGACCCCGATATCATTTAACCTTAACCCTGAAGTAGCCCCCATCCACCTTAAGCCTTGTCGGGTACCTTTTGCCCTTAAACCAAAGATTGACGAGCAGCTCGATAAATTAATAGTCCAGGGTGTTTTAGAACCAACTGACCATGCTCGTTGGGAAACCCCAATCATAACACCCATCAAACCGGATGGATCATTAAGGATTTGTGGGGACTACTGGGCCACTCTTAATCATGCCCTTCAACAGAATGCTTACCTGGTGCCGGTGGTGCAACACCTTCTCCATTCCTTGGCTAAATTGGATTTAGCACAGGTGTACCAACAACTGCCTATAGATAAAAAAAAACTGCAGAGGCACAGACGATACGCAAATGCAACTGATTCCAATTCGGAGTGAGCGTAGCCCCAGGGATTTTTCAAAGTCTGATGGAGAGACTCTTGCAAGGGATCAAGGGGGTCGTGCCATACTTTGATGACGTTTTAATTGTGGCCCCGAATAGAGAGGTACTAGAAAAGCATCTTAAAATGGTTCTCCAGAAATTTAAAGACTCTGGCCTTAAGGTTAAAAAAAAAAAAAAGTCAACTGTGTACAGATAAAGTAGAGTTCCTGGGGTACCTAATCGATAAACAAGACATTCACCCCACTAATAGCAAACTAAACGCAATCAAAAACACCCCAAGACCCAGAAATAAGACTGACCTCAAGCTTTCCTGGGGCTCATTAAATTTTACAACATCTTCTTGCCCCAGAAAGCGACCATAGCTAAGCCCCTACATAGTCTTCTCGACAAAAAAGCAACCTGGGTCTGGGGACACCGAGAGGAGCATGCATTCTGACAAGTGAAAAACTTACTAACCTCAGATGCTGTTTTAATACAGTATAACAAGACTTTGCCTTTAACAATTGCATGTGACGCATCACCGTTTGGAGTTGGAGCCATTTTGAGACATGTGTTACCAAATGGTAATGAGGCCCCTATTGCCTATTTTTCAAGGACCCTATCAAAGGCTGAACGTAACTATAGCCAAATGGACAAAGAGGCTCTTGCTGTTGTATCTGCTGTGAAACGGTTTCATGAATATGTCTATGGATGAATTTTTACTATTATTTCCAATCACAAACCTTTGCTAGGGATTATAGCGGAAGACAAGCCAACCCCCTATATATTGTCACCTAGAATGACTCGCTGGTTGTAGTTCTTAGCTGTGTACAATTATAAATTATAACACCGCCCGGGGAAAGCCATTCCCCATGCTGACGCATTGAGCCGTACCCCACTTCCGGAAACCGTCGACGACCCAGCGCCAACCCTTATGGCACTCCAGATTGAAACACTACATTCACCACCGCTAACAGCCAGAGACATTGCTATCGAAACAAAACGAGATCCTGTCCTGGCGTGAGTTCTCAGCTGGGTCGAGCGAGGATGGCCAGTGGAACAAACCCCTGACGACTTCACCCCTTTCAGAAACCGGCAAACAGAACTTTTTTTCACAAAAAGGCTGCATCCTATGGTGAGACAGAGTCGTCGTCCCAGAGCGGTTACAACGAGCCGTGTTGAAAACATTGCATGACGGTCACCCTGGCATCATGTGTGTGAAAGCGCTCGCACGAAGCTACGCGTGGTGGCCGAGCATCGACAAGCAGATTGAAGCCTGGGTAAAAACATGTCTAAAGTGCCAAGAAGTCAGCAGTGCCCCACCGAGACCAACTCCAACAGAGTAGGAAACCCCCCGGGGGCTGTGGTCCCGCATCCATGTTGACTTTGCGGGACCTAATAAGGGACATATGTTCCTCCTAACAGTGGATGCCTATTCCAACCGGCTCGAGATCCACGAAATGAAGAATACTACAACCGAGTCCGTCATCTGAAAATTGAATAGGCTATTTGCAACGCATGGTCTGCCAGATGTCCTGGTCTCCGACAATGGACCCCAGTTCACTGCCCTGGCATTTGAACAATACTTAGCAGACCAGGGTATCCGCCATGAGCTAACTTCGCCGGTGCACCCTGCAGCTAACGGCAGGGCTGAGAGCATGGTCCAATTTGTTAAAAAAAACTTTCCACAAAATGGACTATGGGGACATTGATGACAAACTAAACAGAATACTCCTACTCCAACACATCATCCCGCACAGCGTCACCAACAAGACTTCAGCTGAACTGTTGATGGGATGCAAGCTCCGTTCCCACCTCGACCGGCTCCACCCGTCCTACGAGCCAGGGAAACCCTGTGGATCTAGCAGAAAATGCCATGAGTTCAAGGTAGGTGACTTAGTTTTCGCTAAAAACCTTTCCAGCGAACCATTATGGGTCAAAGCAAACGTAATTCAAACCACTGGGCCCAGATCCTACCGTGTGCAAACCTGGGACAGAAAAATATGGAAACGCCATATAGATCAGCTTTGCTCTAGGCTACAACCCAGTTCCTGCGACTCCTGTGACTCTCAAACTGAGGGGGGAGGGTATGTTGAAGAAACCAAATTCGAGATGGTGGAAAGCAGAATCGAAGGAAGTCAGAAACCAGGCACGATACATGAAGAAGAATCAGGGAGGGGATTGGCCTCGCCACAGAGGAATACTTCAACGGATGCAAGTCCGCAAAGATCGGATGACAACAACGACAGAATTAGCAGCACCGAGTCGTCCAGTGAGGATGCAGAACCGCCTGTACCAGATATACCCCAAAATGTCCCGCTGAAACCGGACTACAGACAGGGACCGGTGGGACAGCGCAAATCTAATAGACATTTAAAACAACCTGCATATCTTAGAGATTACGTCACCACAACCCTCAAATGGAATCCGGGGGAAAGGGGTGTTATGAACTAATAAAAGTGTTAATAAAGTTTTAACAAACCTTAAGGAAAAGCAGGGTTCTAATCCTGCACTTCTGATTGGCTGATAATAGCGATATCGGATTGGTCCTTTCTGGGGAATCTGATTGGCTGTTTACGGGCCAACTATCATTTGTTCAAGGGTTTAACACTTCCATGTTTCTCATTGGCTAATAGGTCAGCAGCCTACCCTATAAAAGGGCTGCTGCTGCCCTAGGATTTTGCTCTGTTCAGGATGATTAATAAATAGTTGAAATTCACTGTACACTGTCTCGTCTCCGTTCCTTGCACCCATGTGCAGAACTTAACACTTTTCACTGTTGACCAATCAAGACAATTGATTGGGGAACATGATTGACTCTGCATGCAATAATCATTCCAGATTATGAACAAGCACAGGTGGATTAAAAGGTATCTCCATCACTTAACTACAAAACTATAATCTGTACTCTTTTGAAACTGACGTGTCTCTGCCTTCCACTATTCAGCAGTTCTCAGGTATAATTTTTATTATCTAGTTTCTTCCACAATCATAATTCTATCCCATCACCCTTTCACTGAATGAGTTGTGAAAGTAAAGTTCCGTCCAAATGATGAAAATGTATTTTCTAGTGTACATTTCAGACATAATATACATGCGGGGGCTTTCTGCTAGGCTTATCAGCCCACCTCCTTTAATTATATTTATCTGACATAAAGTACAAGTAAATTAGGCTTTTATTTTATTTTCATCCTTTCTCATTTACATGTATTTAGAAGAATAAAAGATGCACGAGTTTTCTTTTTTAATTTTTTCAGTCTTTTTTTTTTCCTTCATTTATTTTTATCATATATTCACCAATCATTTTTTTTCCATTAAAATATGAAACTTGCAAATTTTCTGAATGGTTCTGAAAAGTACTTTATTTAATATCTAATAAATATAAAATAAAATTGATAAATTATAGTTCAACCATTTAGCACTTTATAAATACACACTTTATTTTAATGCTTTGTCTGGCCTTTTCATCATAAAACCATGAATCGGTTTCTTTGACAAATTCACACTTCATAGATTTTATTGGTATTAAAAAGGGTGGCCCACCAGCATATGTCAACCTGACTTCTACATCATTGTCCAGCCAATTAACACTCAGCTCACATTGTCCAGGCTACCAATAAATTGGTCAATTTAGTACTTAAGCCTGAAAAATTGAAATGTTCTAGCTTTCATAAGAGAATAATTGAGTAAATCGTCAGCTTATTTTAACAGATGATAGTATGCATTTTTAGCTAGTTAAGTCGTTTTCTCCACCCCCACACACCACTTGTAAGTGCTTACCATACTTTCTAAAAGTTAGAATCTTCTGTCTTTCTGTTGTTGTAACCAGCTGTGGAAAAGTCAAGTTCACTTATATTCCGAGAAAGAAAATATTATCACTTAGCTACATGATTGCTAAGGGTAAAGCTTCAATGAAATAATTCCCTTTGGTTCTATCAAATCTCATAGGATCTGGAAAATAGATAATGTTGAAGATACTGAAAATACAACATTTAGAAATTTTATAAACTTCAGTTATAATTTAACCTCATTTTTATCTTTGCCTTCATAGTAGTAATTTACATAGTAATGAGGCCTCATCCTTGGTCTTTGAATCTTCAAGTTTTTATAAAGTACCATCCTTTTGTCACCCACTATTTTTCAAATATTTGGATGCCAACTATGAATTGGATTTCCATTACTATTTGATCTGAGAAGCAGAATGATATAACTCTGTGTGATCTGGGGTTTTCAATAACATTAGTATCAAGCAATCTAATCTTTATCAATTATCTCTAGTGAATACATTTGGTGTTTTTGTTTAATAGCCAATAGCCTTTTCAGACACTGTCCTCTCTCAAGACAATAAACTATAGTCAATAACTTATAGTCAGTAAACTATAAAATACATTAAAATCACTGAACAATTGTGAAACTGTTAAAAAAAACAGTCTAAAAGTCAGAATCAGAGGTATTAATTGGGTCCAAAACTGTCATCAAAATGACAAAATGGCCATATCCTTTTGTGCAGTCAAATAGATGCTTCTGTCAGAAACATTCCAGCATAAAAATAGCTGTTTCAAATACATTCATTGTCTGATGAATGGGTATGTCCATACTGTTAAGCCTGTGTTCCCCAACCAGGGTTAAGGAGACAAGCTAAACAGAATGTGCAGCGTTAGTCAGATAGCCATACAGACAAATGTGTGAGATAAGTTTGTATGTTAGTTAACATACAGTAAAAATAACAGATACGCTTGTGTTATCAAAAATATAGTTTATTCCATTTAGAGTTATAGCATAGTCAAAATAACAGTCCATTAGTTATGTATCGTTTTAGTCAGTCCATTCAAGGATATTCAATTAGCAAAGTCCTTGTAGAATATCCAATGTCAGTTCACTTACAATAAATCAGTCCTCTCACCGTTGATAAATCAACAGTCCTTTCTCTCTCCCGTTCCAGTAGGGGAAAAACGCAGTCTTCAGTCTATCCAGTAATTAGGGATCATAAAGCCAGAGAGAGCAAGCTGCCATGCCTTGCTTCTTTTATGGTGCTTTTACAACCACTCCCTAAATTACATTCTTACAGTTAAAGTTACAGACACTTTAACTAACAAACCATGATAACATATTTATTATTTTACCTAAACCAGTTAGGGTAAACAATGTTATCCCTAACATTCTCCCCTTTTAGGTAATAATAATACTATAACTATTTACATCTTTAAATCATATTTGTTACAACTCTCTTTAAACTTAATTACACTTTGAGCTTTTGTAAACTGGTCTGCAATGTTTTCTTCTGTCATGCAGTATTCCAATTTAATTAGCCCATTCTTTACAGATTCTCTAACATTTAAGTATCTTAAATCAGTATGCTTTGATCTAGTTTTTACAGCAATATTAGTAGCTAACTTTATGGCTGCTTGGTTGTCCTCGTACACAATAATGGAATCTTTAACAGTTATACCCATGTCTAATAATAACTGTTTGTACAAAATTAAGTCAGTGCATAGTAATGACAGACATGAAAATTCCTCTTCCATCGTGGACAAGCTGATATGCTGTTGTCTGATTGACCTCCACCCTATTAGTGTCTTACCAAATAATATAGCCATCCCAGATGTTGATTTTCTAGTGTTTATGTCAGTTGCAAAACTTGCATCTGCATAGGCACTAAGACTCAAATCACCCTTTGGTTCTAAATACAATGCATGGTTCATTGTTCCTTTAAGATATCTTAAAATTCTTTTTAATGATTGCCAATGACATTGATGTGGATCTGAATTAAAACGTGGCAGCTGATTAACACTATAAGCTATATCTGGCCTTGACCAATTGCTTATATATGATAAGCTACCAATCAAAGATTGATATATAGACTGATCAAATTTGGGACTTTGATCATCAGTTTGGCAAACTTCCTGACTCATTGGAGTCTTTGCCGGTTTACAAAGTTCCATTTTATACGTTTTAATTAATTGGCAAATTTTATCTTCTTGAGATATCTTAAATGCATTTTTTGTTTTGTTAATTGTCAATCCTAGATACCTTTTAATCTCACCTAAATGCTTTAATTTTATCTTTTTAGCTAATAATGATATAATCTCATTAGCTTCATTATTAGTCTTAGTTATCAAAGCAATATCATCTGTAAATAATAACAATAATGACACCATTCCATTATTTTCTCTTTTAAACACACATGGATCTGCTAAACCAGATTTAAATCCTATATTGTTTAACTCTTTCACAATATATTGGTTCCACTCAAAGCCAGATTGTTTCAACCCATGAAGACTCTTTTTGAGTTTCCAACAATCATTACTATTTACTTTATTGTCTTTTATAATAACTGGCTTTTTCAAATATATAGTGTGCTGCAATGGTGCATGCAAATAAGCAGTTTCTACATCTAAATGGTTAATGACATAGTTTTTCTTAGCTGCCCACACTAAAGCTGCTCTCAAAGATGTTGCTTTAAGACTTGGTGCGAAAACTTCATCATAATCAGATGCAGTTTGATTAAATCCTTGAGCTACCAACCTAGCTTTATGGGAAACAGTCCCATCATTTCCAGTTTTTACTTTAAATATCCATTTGCACCCAATGGATTTTTCTCCTGGAGGTAATTTAGCATCTTCATATACTTTCATTACCTTTAATGAATTTAGTTCTTTTTCCATTGCCTTTTGCCAATTCTCCTGATCCTTAGCAGGATACATCTTAAGTTCATCTACACTAGTTTGAACTTCAGTTACTTGGCAAACTATACTTGCTTGATACCTATCAGGTGGTCTAGTTACACATGTAGTACGTCTAGGTATTACAGGACTTACAGGTGGACTTTCATTTATTAACTGTTCTTGATTATCTAACTCTTCCTGATCAACTGTTTCCTCTTGTTCTGATCCTATTTGCTCTTCGTGGACTTCTTCTTTAATTGGACTCTTCTTATAACTAGTCTGATCTTTTTGCCTTTTGTAGGGTTCAATAATTACTTCATTATTTAAATCTTGCTCTAATCTATTCCATCCTACATGTTCTAGGAATTTAGCACTAGCACTGGTGTAAACTCTAGATGTACCTGGTTCCCAGAATCTATAAGATCTGTGATTAGATTCATATCCTACAAAAAATAATCTTTTAGCTCTATGCTGTCCTTTGTGTCTGAGTTGTGAAGGGATATGCACCCATGCTGGTGCTCCAAATGTGTGCATGTAACTTAAATCAGGTTTTGTACCATGCCACAGTGTGAATGGTAATTCACCTGTTGTTGAATTAACATTATTTAATATAATGATTACCACACATTATTGCTTCTCCCCACAAATTGTCAGGTAATCCTGAATCAGACAACATAGTACGTGCCATTGATTGTAGTGTTTGGCCTCGTCTCTCTCTATAAAGGCATTATGTTGTGGCCTATAGGGTGCAGACTTTTTATGTTGAATACCTAACATTCTAAGTCTATTTTGGAATTTATTATTTGTAAATTCTGCACCATTATCTGTTATAAGAGTTACTAATTTCTTTTTAGTTTTTCTTTCTGCAAATTTAATCCAATTAAATAGATTTAGATACGTTTCAATTTTGCTCTTCATTAAATAGCAAAACCCATATCTAGAATAGTGGTCCATTATACTTAGTATGTATCCAGCTCCTCCTACACTTGGTTTTTTCGGACCTATTAAATCAGCAAATACTACCTCTAAAGTCTCTTTGGTAGTAAATCCATCAACTCTATTTGCCGGTATGACCTTGCTTTTGCTTTGATTACAAGCAAAACATTGCAAATACTTATTACAAGGTTTCAAACTTATTCCTTTAGATAGTTGAACAATTCTCTTAAGCATTTTAAAATTTAAATGCCCTGGCCATCGGTGTAACAAGTGAATACATTCATCATGAAGTTTCTTATTATCATAAACCATGTTAGCCACCTCTAAACTATTATCATTTAACACATATAATTCACCTCTTAAAGATGCAGTAATTTTCTTATCTTCTTTTTCAATTATGCAGTTATCTCCCCTAAAGGTAACTACATATCCTAGTTTAACCAAAATTCTAACTGAAATTAAATTAAACTTAAGTTGTGGTACATATAACATTTTTACATTCTCTTTTATAAAAGAACAATATGCTATACCTTGACCTTTAGCTTTCAGTTTCCAGTCATTGGCTAACGATATCTGCTGTGTACTCTGGGACATTTTAATAAAATTTTTGTTATCATTTGTTACACAGTGGGATGCTCCACTGTCAACCACCCATAAATTATTTTTTACAGCTCCATTTCTATTCATGGCTAACTCAAAATTTTTCTTTTTCTTTTGATGACTTTTAGTATTCTGGCCAGCATTCTAGCGCTTTGCTTTTTTACAAAACCTTGCCAAATGTCCTCCTCCTCCACAATTAAAACACTTTTTAATTGCGTATGCAGTTGGAGATTCTTTTTGAAATTGCTCCCTCCTTAACTGATCTCTTTCAAGCCTTCTTCTGGCCTGTTCAATCAATCTGCCAGTGATATCAGTTAATGTTAGGCTTTCCTTAGACAAAATTTCAAGGGAAGTGACGTAATTATCTAAACTTTCGTCTAATGAAGACAGAATTATGTAGACTTGGTGTAGTTCAGAGAAAATAAGCTCTTTCTCATGCAGTTCTTGAAAAATGCTTTTCATAGTATTCAAATGACTCAGCATATCACCATTCATTTGGAGATGCATCCTGAAAAGCTTCCGTGTTAGATTTACATGAGCACCAACGTTATCTCGGACATAAATCCTCTTCAGCTTCTGCCAACACCTAACAGCCATTTGCTCTCCGCGGATATGAACAAGTTGCTGTTCAGATAGTGTTAGTCCTATTATGCAAAGAGCTTGTTCATTCTTCTGCTTAAAGTCTTCTATCTTTTGTCTGTCTTCCTCAATCTCTGGATCCCATTCCTCTACATTTGATGGATTTTCAATTATGTTCCACAGACCTTCTCTTCGTAGAAGTAGACTACATTTCATAGACCATGAAACATAGTTTGTTCCATCCAACTTGGATATAAGGGACAAACTTTGTAGATTGACTTGTGCCATGTTTTCTTATATGGATATAAAACTATAATTAATAAAACACAGCTGTCTGTTTACTGTAATGTGTAACAACACAATCTCTCACTTTTTACATAAATCTGTTTTATCCTAGTTAAACTGACTTTGCAGCCTCTGGGCCCATAACCAGTGTTAAGCCTGGGCCCATAACCAGTGTTAAGCCTATGTTTCCCAACCAGGGTTAAGGAGACAAGCTAAACAGAATGTGCAGCGTTAGTCAGATAGGCATACAGATAAATGTGTGAGATAAGTTTGTATGTTAGTTAACATACAGTAAACATAACAGATACGCTTTTATTATCAAAAATATAGTTTATTCCATTTAGAGTTATAGCATAGTCAAAATAACAGTCCATTAGTCATGTATCGTTTTCGTCAGTCCATTCAAGGATATTCAATTAGCAAAGTCCGTGTAGAATATCCAATGTCCACTTACAATAAATCAGTCCTCTCACCATTGATAAATCAACAGTCCTTTCTCTCTCCCGTTCCAGTAGGGGAAAAACACAGTCTTCAGTCTATCCAGTAATTAGGGATCATCAAGCCAGAGAGAGCAAGCTGCCTTGCTTCTTTTATGGTGCTTTTACAACCACTCCCTTAATTACATTCTTACAGTTAAAGTTACAGACACTTTAACTCACAAACCATGATAACATATTTATTATTTTACCTAAACCAGTTAGGGTAAATAATGTTATCCCTAACACATACCATGTTATCCCTAACATAACATGTTATTCCTAACACATACCATGTATAAACCAAACCAAAACATGATTAATAACTTTTCCAAGCAAAATTTCCCTACACATATTATTTCACTTGTTTGGCATCTGGTATTCCACCCAGAATCACTTGGTTTTGACATGGGTGACTGAATTATATAAATAAAAATGAGTGAATAAAATCTTATGGAAAGTTGTATCTTCCAGCCAAGATTTTTCAAGGGCAATAATTTCCAGCATTGTATCTATACCAAGCATATGCAGCAAAGAAAATCCATGATGGGATTTTAGATTGGCTTGATTCCAAATCAAGTACTTCCAGTCTTTTTGTTATTGAGATTCTCAGTCATCCAAGTCACAGTTGTCCCAAAGGTGCTTTTTAAAATGGGAACTGGACCTTCTTTGTCTTTTCTTTGAAGATGTTTTGCTTTTCATCCAAGAAGTTTCTTCAGTTATAACTTAGATCTATTAGAAGTGTTCTAACTATTCTAAGTTAGAAATTAAAGAAGCTTCTGGGATGAGAAGCAAAACATTCTCAAGGAAAAGAGACCAGTCCAATTGCCTTTTGAAAAAGGATCTTTGGGATTTCCATCTTTTTAGGCTCCATTTTATTTTCTTAAGGAAACTTTATTACACTCATTATCCTTGGGTTTGGGCAGATTGGCAAGCAGTAGAAAATCAGATGTCTGAGCCAAGCTGGGAAGATCTCATATGGAAACTAGAGTGGCCTTATTTAGTTCCTTCTTTGAAAGCCGGGGATGATCAGGAGGGAGGTATTATTTACATTCTACACTGTGCATTTGTTATGCTCATTAAAAAAGTTATAATCATTTTCTTCTAAACAATGCTTCATAATTTCAAATCTATTATTAAACCTTCTCTTGCTTCTCCTCTGCTGTCATTCCAGTTAAGTAGTTAATCCAATACAGAGAAATTAAGAGGTGAGAAAAGAAAACTGGTGCTTCACGCTTCAGTGCATCTTTGTCTACTGATAATCCTCTGGTATTTTTCCTAGCATACCTGATGTGGATGACTGAAGTCTTAACCCTCATTAAAACTGCCAGACCCTAGAAGGAAATGGGGAATAGTTGAGCTTGTATGTAAAAGTTCAGGATCATTTCTTCACTAACTATTTCAAGACAAGAAAGCAGGTGACAAAATAAACATCACCTCTGCAAACAGCACTAATAGAAAATCTACTTTTCTCAATACAATGCTGCTTCTATAACTTATATATACAGAAAAATCATGAGCATTACTTGATGAGTTTTAATAGCCTTAAATGAGAGAAAGAGGTTCTCATCCCTTGGCCTTGGCTCTGGCCTTGGCCTTTCTCTCCTAGACTTACCTATTTGTCCCAGCAAAACTATGTGAAAAGTCCTTCCATGAACCCTCTTCTATGCTTTAAAACCATTTTCTCTCTTTAGATAATAATTTTATCAAACTTTAAAATACAAGGACAAAAGCAAAAAACTAAAAAATACAAAGAGAAAAAAATGGGAAGGAAAACCATCAAGAAAAAAGATATATAAGGAAATTATTTCTTCCTTCATCACATCGCGTACAAACAATTTAAGTAACTTATCCTCTTATCTAACATTCTAAGCAAATATCTTTTCATCTTATATTTCATCTTTTATCTATTGGCAAATAATGAAGCCTCATCATTCAATCTTAATCAGCTAAAGTCCATTAAGAGTTACCATAAATAACTATATATTTTAACCTTAAACAAGTAAATCAATTCTTATTCCTTTTCTTTACACAGTAACATCATTTTCTCTAAAAAACAACAACATTTTTTCTTATTTTCTCTTATGTCTATAAACAATTTTTAAAGCCCTATTATTCAAAATTTCCATTAAGTGCTACTGGAAGCAACAACATGTTGTACATCTTGATCTTTAATCATGATTTTGGTTAATAAATATTTCACTAGTGAAACAATGATTCCTTGCCTATATTTAGATGCAGATACATTCAAATATTAATGCAGGTGACGGACAAAAAGAAAATGAGTCTTCATAACTCAGAAGCTCACAAACATCAACTATGCAGGCTGACACTGTTCTAAATATATTGGTTTAACTGGCTCTTTATTGCTGCCATGCGGGCTTGGAAATTCTGGGACTTGAAGCCCACAAGTCTTAAAGTGGTCAAGGTTGGACATTTCTGCTCTAGATGAAGTTCTAAGGAAAATATGATGTAAAGTAGGAAAATAATTCTTTGGATATTGACCTATTTTTTTTCTATTTTCAAAAAAGAAAATAGGTTAGTAAAGATCTTTATGCCAGGCTGGTATGAAAGTATATCCTATACTAAATCCCACTGAGTCCATCTCTTACTTGTACTTAAGGATGTGTGGGAATTTTATTCTGCTTTACTCAGTGTGCTAGCCTGATCTCCTTTTATTTACTTCCACTTGTAAACAACATATGTCTGCACCAAAAAGGCTCTACTTCTATGGAAACATTACCATTGGCAAATCCTTATTGTTAAGTTCTGTGCATAGGTGCAAGAAGCGGAGACGAGGCAGTGAACAGTGAACTTCAACTCTTTATTAAACATACTGAACAAAGCAATCACCTAGGGCACCAGCAGCCCTTTTATAGGGTTGGCTGCTCTCCTATTAGCCAATGAAAAACATGGAAGTGTTAAACCCTTGAACCAATGAGAGTTGGCCCATTAACAGCCAATCAGATGTCCCAGAAAGGACCAATCCGATGTCGCTATTATCGGCCAATCAGAAGTGCAGGATTAGAACCCTGCTTTTTATTTAAGGTTGTTAAAACTTTATTAGTTCATAACACCCCTTCCCCCTAGGTTCTGTTTGAGGGGTGCGATGACGTAATCCCTAAGATATGCAGGTTGTTTCAACTGTCTATTAGATTTGCACTGTCCCACCGGTTCCTGTCTGTAGTCCAGTTTCGGTGGAACATTTTTTGATTTATCTAGTACAGGCGGTTCCGCATCCTCACAGGATGACTCGGCGCCGCTGATTCTGTCGTTGTTGTCCTCCGGTCTCTGCGGGCTCGCCTCCGTTGAGGTATTTCTCTTGGTGAGGCAACCCCCATTCCTGATTCTTCTTCAGGTAACGCGCCGGGCTGCTGACTTCCTTTGATTTCACCTTCCACCATCTCGTATTCAGTTCCCTTGACATCCCCTCCCCCTTCAGCTTGAGAGTCACAGGAGTCACGGGAACTGGTGTGCAACCTAGAGTGAAGCTGATCTATATGGCATTTCCATATCTTTCCATCCAATGTTTGCACGCGGTAGGATCTGGGCCCGGTGGTTTGGGTTACAGTTGCTTCGACCCATAATGGTTTGCCGAAAAGGTTTTTAGCGAAGACTAAGTCGCCTACCCTGAACTCACGGCATTTTTCGCTAGATCCACAGGATTTCTCTGGTGAGTAGGACGGGTGGAGATGGTCGAGGTGGGAGCGGAGCTTGCATCCCATCAACAGTTCAGCTGGAGTCTTGTTGGTGACGCTGTGCGGGGTGATGTGTTGGAGTAGGAATATTCTGTTTCGTTTGTGGTCAATGTCCCCATAGTCCATATTGTGGAGAGTTTTTTTAACAAATTGGACCATGCACTCGGCCCTGCCATTGGCCGCAGGGTGTGCCGGTGAGTTTAGCACATGGCGGATACCCCGGTCCGCTAAGTATTGTTCAAACACCAGGGCGGTGAACTGGGGTCCGTTGTCGGAGACTAGAACGTCTGGCAGGCCATGTGTTGTGAATAGTTTATTTAATTTGCAGATGACTGAATCGGTTGTAGTAGTCTTCATCTTGTGGATTTCGAGCCAGTTGGAATAGACAACCACTGTTAGGAGGAACGTATGTCCCTTATTAGGTCCCGCAAAGTCAATGTGGATGCAGGACCACGGCCCCCGGGGGGTTTCGCACTCCATTGGAGTTGCTCTAGGTGGGGCACTGCTGACTTCTTGGCACTTTAGACAAGTCTTCACCCAGGCTTCGATCTGCTTATCGATGCCCGGCCACCACGTGTAGCTTCGTGCGAGTGCTTTCATATGCATGATGCCGGGGTGACCATCATGCAATGCTTTCAAAACTGCTCATTGTAACCGCTCTGGGACGACGACTCTGTTTCCCCATAGGATGCAGCCTTTCTGCAAGAAAAGTTCTGTTTGCCAGTTTCTGAAAGGGGTGAAGTCATCAGGGGTTTGTTCTACTGGCCATCCTCATTCGACCCAGCTGAAAACTCACGCCAGGACAGGATCTCGTTTCGTTTCGATAGCGATGTCTCTGGCTGTTAGCAGCGGTGAATGTAGTGTTTCAATCTGGAGTGTCGTGAGGGTTGGAGCTGGGTCGTCAATGGTTTCTGGAAGTGGGGCATGGCTCAATGCATCAGCGTGGGGAATGGCTTTCCCCGGGAGGTGTTGCAATTTATAATTGTACGCGGCTAAGAACTCTGACCAACGAGTCATTCTCGGTGACAATATACAGGGGGTTGGCTTGTCACCTACTATAATCCCTAGCAAAGGCTTGTGATCGGTAATAATAGTAAAAGCTCATCCATAGACATATTCATGAAACCGTTTTACAGCAGATACAACAGCAAGAGCCTCTTTGTCAATTTGGCTATAGTTGCATTCAGCCCTCAATAAGGTCCTTGAAAAATAGGCAATAGGGGCCTCACTACCATTAGGTAACACATGACTTAAAATGGCTCCTACTCCAAACGGTGAGGCGTCACATGTAATCGTTAAAGGCAAAGTCTCGATATACTGCATTAAAACAGCATCGGAGGTTAGTAAGTTTTTCACTTGTCGGAATGCGTGCTCCTCTCGGTGTCCCCAGACCCAGGTGGCTTTTTTGTCGAGAAGTCTATGTAGGGGCTCAGCTCCGGTCGCCTTCTGGGGCAAGAAGATATTGTAAAAGTTAATGAGCCCCAGGAAAGCTTGGAGGTCTTTTCTATTCTTGGGTCTTGGGGCATTTTTGATTGCTCTTAGTTTGCTATTAGTTGGGTGAATTCCTTGCTTATCAATTAGGTACCCCAGGAACTCTACTTTCTCTGTACACAGTTGACATTTATTTTTTTTAACCTTTAGGCGGAGTCTTTAAATTTCTGGAGAACCATTCTAAGACGCCTCTCTAGTACTTCTCTATTTGGGGCCACATTTAAAACATCATCAAAATATGGCACGACCCCCTTGATCCCTTGCATCAGACTTTGAAAAATCCCTGGGGCCACGCTCACTCCGAATTGGAGTTGGTTGCATTTAAAAGCACCTCGGTGCGTAACGATCATCTGTGTTTCCACGGTTTTTTTATCTACAGGCAGTTGTTGGTACACCTGCGCTAAATCCAATTTCTGCAACCCAGGGAATGGAGAAGGTGTTGAATCACTGGCACCGGGAAAGCGTTCTGTTGAAGGGCGTGATTGAGGGTGGCCCAGTAGTCCCCACAAATCCTTAACGATCCATCCGGTTTGATGGGTATTACGATTGGGGTTTCTCAACGGGTGTGGTCAGTTGGTTCTAAAACCCCCTGGGCAATTAATTTATCGAGCTGCTCGTCAATCTTTGATTTTAGAGCAAAAGGCACCCGACAAGGCTTAAGGCAGATGGGGGCTACTTCAGGGTTAAGGTTAAATGATATCGGGTCCCCTTGAATTCACCTTGTTTGTCTACAAAGACGTCCTGGAATTCCTGGACGAGGGCCTCCTCCCAGTCATCGCTTCTGGTTTGGTGAATGCCGGCTACCTCGATCCCAAGTGGGGCGAACCATTGAAGGCCTAACAAACTAGGCCGATCACGATCGACGACGGTCAGCGGTAGCGAAGCAGTGCGGCTTTTGAATGATACTTGGACTTGGCTGGAGCCGACGACCGGAATTCGGTTCCCCTGGTAATCTTTGAGTATAATTCTTTGGGCTCTGAGGTCTTGACGCCAGATGGCAGGGATTAACTGTTTGAGGGTTCTCCGGGAAACCATCGAGAGGGATGACCCTGAGTCGACTTCCATCATGCAAGGTTGATGGCGACCCTCTTGATGGCGACCCTCACTCGGATCTTCTTTGCATCTAACGATGAAGCGTGACCGATGGTAATGGTTTGGTGTTCCTCTTCCTATCTTGTTGAAGTGGCCAGTGTTTTATTTCTGTAGGAGTGGTTGTTCCATTGGTTGTTCAAGTGTTCTCGACTCACAGGACGATTCCCTATGGTCTGGCAGTAGTTGTTTTCTCTCCAAATTGGGCTGGATCCTTGCTTGCTTCTACAGACCTTCCCGATGTGGCCTCTTTTCCTGCAGAAATGGCAGAGCATGTCGAGGAATTTTTAGGCTGATCACGGGTGGTTTGCCCCACAACCCACGCATTGGTGCGGTAGTCTTCGATTTCGCTGGTTGTGTTGGTCGCGTTCGGACCAGAGCCGGTTGACCTCCTCCTCATCACTTTCTGATGGAGATTCGAGGTCCTCATGGTGGGTCGCTTTGGGTTCCTCTCTAGGCGAGGTGAGGTATTGTTGGTGAGTTGACAGAGCGGTGCATTGGTGCGGTGCATTCGGGCGGCCAACTTCCTGGTTGCTTCTGCTGCAGTAGCGTCTTTGATGACATCGGCAAGATCGATGTCCCCTTTGGCCATGATCTTGCTCTGCGCCGTGTGGTCATCTAATCCCAGAACTATTCAGTCTCTCAGAGCTTATTCAAGGTCTGCAAACCCACAGAGGCCTTCCAGGTTCCGGAGGTCTGTGATGAAATCTGCAACGCTCTCCCCTTTCCGTTGGTCCCTCTGATAAAACTCATGTCTTTGGACAAGCGTTGGTATTGCGGGTGCATAATGGGCCCGTGGAAGGGGCGCAAGGATGTCCCAGTCCATGGATTTCACCTCAGCCGGTTTCACTAGTGCCTTGGCCATCTTAAAGACGGCTGGCCGCAATGGGTCAGGAACACTGCTCGCTTTTTCCCCGTAGTTGCGTCTTTCAAGTTGTTGGTCTCCAGAAACATCTGGAACCAGTCCATGTATGAGTCCCAGTCTTCTTGTGCCAGGTCAAATGGAGCGGGTGGTATGGCGCCGCCAGACATGGTTTCCGTTGTCGATGCGCCTTCAGCCACATGCTCTGTTTGGTGCTCTGTAAGTGTTCAGTCAGCTCTGATGTCTCTGCATCCCACCCTCGTCGCCAGTGTTAAGTTCTGTGCATGGGTACAAGGAGCGGAGATGAGGCAGTGAACAGTGAACTTCAACTCTTTATTAAACATACTGAACAGAGCAATCACCTAGGGCAGCAGCAGCCCTTTTATAGGGTTGGCTGCTGTCCTATTAGCCAATGAAAAACATGGAAGTGTTAAACTCTTGAACCAATGAGAGTTGGCCCATTAACAGCCAATCAGATTTCCCAGAAAGGACCAATCCGATGTCGCTATTATCAACCAATCAGAAGTGCAGGATTAGAACCCTGCTTTTTACTTAAGGTTGTTAAAACTTTATTAAATGCCTTTATTAGTTCATAACACTTATCTTCCTTATTCCTCGTCCATATAGAAAAATCTACTTTCTCGAAAGGAGACAAGGTAGTATTGCTTACTCTTGAAGTAGATCACTATTTCTTCTTTCTGCCTCTGTTTCCACCACTGCTTGTACCTCTTACTTTGTTTCAACTATCTTTTTCTATCACCATATTCAAATCTGAGAAAAACCCTCAATGCCAGGTCAGATTACCTTGAACTTGGGGTTTTTTTAACAGATGTTTTGGGATGCACAACAAACCATCCAACAAACTGAAGCATGTGCAAGTATTTTAAATAAATGCACAAAATGTTTTATTTTGCAGTGCAAAGGAAGCATCGAAAGAGGCATGATATATTGCCTAGAATGACTGACTAAAATACATGTTGATCTTGTAGAATGCAAATGCTCATATATTTGTATATGCAAACTCTGGAAAAAAAATTAATACAGAAGTCTACGTAGGATAAATAATGAAGTTTATCTGGAATTATTTTTCTTTAGCAGAAGTGATAAATTTGGCTTGCTTTTCCTTTGGTAGATAAGAAATAGGGCATTTAGTTGCATGAAGCCATTTATCCTTGTAATCTTTTTTCATTAAATTGCAAATGTTGGTCTCTTTGCAATTGCTCCATATGTTTGATTTATTTGAAAAGATGCAATATAAACGTTTAAGATTAAATCTTCCATGTGACTGCACTTTAAAACATCTTATTTTTCTCCTCCCCCTTTCTGCAAAATTAGATTTCCTCAAAGATTTATTCAAATATTTTATTAGAGTAGCTGTAATATGCCACACTTTATTACGGTTTGATCCAATACTTCAATAGTTTCTGCTGAAAACATTTCTATCCTACTCCCAAAACTTTACACCCTACTGAGCACTCCAGCTAGGATCACTGTGTTATTTCTGATACATCAAATTTGAGGAGGGATTTGGAGCTTGACTCTAATTATGAAAAATATATAGACAAAATGATTCTGGAAAAGGGGGTTATATTTGCAGCAAATAGTGCTAATTGAGTTTTCTTATTCTCTCTCCCCCCCCCCTCACTATTTCACTATTTTTGTAATGTCACTGTTTCTGCAGAAACTTGGAACAGAATCAGCAATTAATCTCTCCACACTATCATAATTTTTCATGTTTAGATTATTTCTGGGAAAGACTATTCTGGAAATGAATTAGAGCAGCAATGGTAGTGATGGAATGAGCTACATATCTTCTCCTGTAGTGACAGTGTCAATGACTTCCTAAATATTTCATTTAAATGGAAGTCAAGAAGAGGTAAATAAGAAGTTATCTTCAATTATACTTCATTCCTTAAAAAAAAAGGTTGTCAAATTGTGATAGTTAAAATAGATATGAAATGTCTCCCCTGTGTGTGTGTGAATGTACACACACAGAGAGAGAGAGAGAGAGAGAGAGAGGGAGAGAGAGAGAGAGAGAGAGAGACTTAGTACTTGGGTCAAGTCATTTGGCCCATTATTTTAGAATTCAATCAACAAATTAGCATAGAACTACCCTTTCTATGAGTATTATGTCATATATACCAATTCCATATTTCTGTTTCTTGACTAGTAATCCATCTCAGTAAAGCTTTATGGATGTGATAAAACTGGATTAATGTTGAGAAAATATCTGAAATCGGCTAATTACAGTTTCACTAGTGTTGCTTTCTTTTATATAATTGTTATTAATTATGTACAGGTATATTGTTGTAGGATTTTTAGGATTGTCTCACAATTTTTAAATTCATTTTTATAGTTATCATACTTTTGGATTTTTTCTCATGTTTGGATTTGGACCTGTAAATACACTTAGATTGAACAATTTTTCAGTTTAAGAATTCTCAAATGGAAAACAGCACAATATACAATTAAATATCCAAGGTAACTTATCTGAACAATAATGAAATCAAATAAATTAATGCGGATATGTGAAATATATTCTTACTTTTTTAAATAGATGGCATCCTAAATTGCACCCTTAAAATTAATACCAGTAGCAGTAGGACTTAGACTTATATACAACTCTATAGTGTTTTACAGCATTTTCTGAGCAGTTTACAAATGTCAGCATATTGCTCCCAACAATCTGGGTCCTCATTTCACTGACCTTGGAAAAGATAGAAGGCTGAGTCAACCTGAGTCAGGATCAAACTCCTGGCTGTGGGCAGAATTAGCTTTGATTGATGTGAATGACAGGAACATTTGTATATCTCTATATAATGTTGTATAATGTAACTGTCTAAATATTATCTTGTTTTTGTGTAATGCAAATATTCATCATGGTCATTGATCTCAACTATTTAAAAATGTTCCCAGGTAATTGCCTAGGTCTTTGAAGCCTGATCCCCAATGTAAGAAGCTTGCATTATAAATGGAGCTATTTTTGGTTCTGGCAGGCATATCTATCTACGCAATAGTCTATATAAAAGTGTACAACTCCCATTTTGACAAAGAACAGATAATCAGAGTTGGAAGGGACCTTATAGGTTGCCCAAGTGGGAGAACCTACACCATTTCTGACAAATGGCAGTCCAATCTCTTCTTGAAGGTCTCAAGTGATGGCACTACCACAACTTTTGAGGGCAAGCTGTTCCATTGGTTGATTGTTCTCACTGTTAGAAAGTTTCTGCTTATATCCAGGTTGAGTCTCTTCTTGTTCAGTTTCCATCCATTATTTCTTGTCTGGCCTACAGGCGCTTTTGAAAATAGCTTGACCCCTTTTTCCCTGTGGCAGCCCCTCAAATATTGGAAGACCATTATCATGTCTCCCCTGGTCTCTTTACTAGACTAGTCAAGCCCAGTTCCTGCAACCGTTCATTGTATGTTTTAATCTCCAGTCCCCTAATCATTCTGGTTGCTCTTCTCGTTTACTTTTTCTAGAGTCTCAACATCTTTTTTATAATGTGGTGAGCAAAACTGGGTACAGTACTCTAGGTGTGGTCTTACTAAGGCTTTATAGAGTGGTATTAATACTTCCCTTGATCTTGATTGTATCCCTCTGTTAATACAATTTAGGATTGCATTAGCTTTTTTGGCTGCTGTTGCACATTGCTGGCTCATATTTAGCTGGTTGTCCACTAAGACTCCAAAATCCCTCTCACAGTTACTGCTACTGAGCCTGGTACAGTTTTAAGTTATTCCTAGTACACACACATTAAGTGCACAGGAAAGGGACTTTGAGACCACACTCTTATAAAGCCACTCATATGTTGGCTAACCCTGGAAAATATTTTTGTTTTTGTTTAATTCAGTCATGTACAATTCTCACAGACTGCCTGGATGAATCCCTGCAGTTTTCTTTCCAAGGTTGTTTGAGGTGGTTTGCCACTGCTTCCTTCTTAGGGTGGAGAGAAAGTGACCAACCCAAGATCATCCAACTGGTTTTGTGTCCAAAGTGGGACTTGGATATATGGTCTCGCAATTTCCTGATAGCTTAAGCATTATACCAAGCTGGCTCTCAGTATGTGGGACTCTATGTGCTTATTTCCATAAGGTCTCGAGAGGTAGAAACACTGGGTTGATTTTGCTTGAGCTCACAAGGTATACAAGGTTGGGTCAAGAAGCCTCTTGTTTGTAAGACTTCTATGAAATAATAGAACAGGATGTTATATTAGAAAGTTAAAACAAGTTAAAACAGAAGAAGGCAGTGTCAAACCACTTCCATATTTCAGCCCAAAAAACCCTATGTCTGTCCATGATGACATCAGGAGTCAAGTTCAACTTGAAGGAAATCTCCTCTTTATTTCCATACAGCTCAGGAGCCTAGACTATGGAAAAAGCCTGTGTAAATTAGCATACTATAGATATGCTGAATTTGCATTTGTTAAAAGAAAAGAATCAATAGTGCATGATGAAAAAGGTTAATGGCACATTCCACTACTCTCCAAGGTCTCCATCAATATACGTAGAGAAGAGTCTATTAGTGTTTAAGTATACCTGAAATTGATCATCTGAATCCAACTGTGATGCATGTGCATTTTCTATATAACTTTCTTCCTATGCTTCCTTCTTTCATCTGATTGATGTTCTAACAGAATGCACTAACCAATGAAATTAACATTAAGAATCGTTTGTTCCAATATTCTTGTGGGAGAAAAATGAATATGAACACTATCAGCAAGAAGCTAAAGGGAAGAAACTTAAAGAGCCACTAATGAGATTTTTCTGGAGAAGAAACTTATCAAGTTTTGGACCCATGTAGAGCACACTGCAGTAATCTGTAAAAGTGGCAACCAAGCATGAATGACAACAGCAGAAATTCTTGATCCACATGTCCTATTCAGAAATGTGATCACACCACAATTTGTTGTTTTTTTTTAAAAAAAATTGACTATTAATTTAGTGGGTCTGTACTAGGTAGATTGACTGGCATTGGCTCTTTAAGTTCAATGTGGATCTTTCTTAGCATTTGCTGCTTTTTAACATCAACATCAGGTTTGAACCTGAGAATGTGCTTTACCCCTGAATTGTGATTTTGTCACATGGATCTGCCAACCAATCCTGATCTCTCATTAATAATCTCTTTGAAGAGAAGAATTTGTGATAAAAAGCCCCAGGTTTGATGATACTAAGGTTTAGAGATGGAGGAAGAAAATATAGTCTGCTAATCTGTTGTTTTATCACTGGCTGAACAACTAAAGCACGTTGCTGATTCTGAATCTATAGAAGCCTCCCTTGACCCAGATTCATCTAATGTGCCAAGTATCTCCTGTTTACAATATTTGTCCAACATAGAAATTCTACCAAGTGGAAAGCAACTGTCAGAAGAGGAAAATAGCTTGTCTTCAGACCACAGCAGTCGGTATTGATCAAATCATACTTATCAGATATTTGAACCAAGTAGAGATTCACTGTTCAGTCTTCATCTAATCTATTTTAGCTTTGTCTTTGCTCAGTCATGTTTTATCAATTTTCTACATAATCCCATCATTTGAAGATAAAACAAAAATATTGGCAAATGCAATTTTCTCTATGATACTCATTCAAAAATTGTCTTTCTTTTCCTAAGATTTCATTTGTGTTTTGTGCAGAAAACAAAAGTTGAGGCTTTTATTAAAGCCAGATGTTGAGACGGTTGCTTTTTAGGTTCCTGCTGAAGACTTCAGCAGGGATGGGATTCTACTGGTTTGGACCAATTCGGTACAATTCTGCGCAGTTTGGAGAACTGGTAAATTGTGACTCTGGCTGTCCTGCCCCTCTCCACCCATCCCTTCTCTCCCAGTTAGTCCTTACCACACATGTGCGATGTCGCATGCATGCGTGACATTGCTGACTGCATTTTCCACTGCTGGCCCCATCCCACCCTGCCCAGTCACTCCTTATAGTACATTTGCATGGTTTAATTATTTGAGGAACTAAACAAAGCAACAACAAAATTTGTTTGGCTAGGGAAGAAACCTCAAATAAAATTGAAATTATTACAAGATAGCAGAAGTAGAGGTGGCTTCAGACCCCCAGATTGGGAATTATACTACCATGCCACGGCATTAACATGGATAAGAGAATGGATAAATCTGAATAATAAAAGGATCCTAATATTAGAAGGTCATGACCTGCAGATAGGATGCATGCCTTCATTTGGGAAAAGATGAGTCGAACACATTCATATTTCTATAGACACCAAATGAGAGATACACCTATACAGGTCTGGGGAGAATTAAAAAAGAAACCCATTACATTAAAATACCTGGTTGGTTATCAACCATGGAGGCTATGATTTATCCAGATACATTGGACTTAGATAAGATGGAAACATATAGTGAATTGTTAGAC
Organism: Hydrophis major; assembly: GCA_033807585.1. Classification (NCBI taxonomy): domain Eukaryota; kingdom Metazoa; phylum Chordata; class Lepidosauria; order Squamata; family Elapidae; genus Hydrophis; species Hydrophis major. The sequence goes on from CM066329.1 coordinate 323,444,611, forward strand.
AACCAAGGGAGGCTCAAAACAAACCAAGAATTGAGATACCAAGGAATAAGTATAGACTGGTGGCCATATTTGCAATTGCAAGTGAGGTATAAAAAAGACCTAGAAGAATATGGCTTTTATAAAGAACAACAACAACTTGATAAAATATTACTGGAGGAGAAATTCATAATGAAAATATATAACTATCTGTTAAGATTTAAACAGAAGAACTAGTTAAATGGTCTATGATAGCTTGGGCAAGAAATTTTGGGTACAATACTGAATTATGACACTATGAAAAATTATGGACAAAAAATTAACAATGTCTGTAGCCTACTTTTTCTGTCTGTTTTGAAGGCAGTCTTGATGTGGTGTCTGTATAGTATCTTACTAATTTTGTCTGTAGTGCCTCTTATGGAGGCCACTACAGAAAAATAGCAGCCATCCTCAGAAACCCCAAAGACAAAATTGACCTGGAAAATCAAGGCATATATGAAGTCCCCTGTGCATCATGCCCGGCCACATACATTGGACAGACCAATAGAAGAATAAGCACCCGCCTGGATGAACACAAAAATGCAGTCAAAAAGCTGGAACACACTTCCTCACTAGTCCAACACATGGAAGCCACAGGTTATAGCATCAACTTCAATGGTACCAAAACCCTAGCCACTATAGAAAATCCCAGCCACAGAATCATCAGAGAAGCCATAGAGATCTAAAAAAGACCAGAAAGCATGAACAGAAGAGATGATTCCACCAGGCTGTCAATCATTTGGAAGCCTGCACTCACAAACAAAAAAATCTCCACACCACAAGCCAGGCAAACACCTGGGCACAAACAGATCCCCCCTAATACCTCCAGCTCAAACACACCCCAAGCAGGCACCCAGATGAAACCCAGCTTCCTAACTAATGATAGCCGTCCATTTACCCGAAGCCAAGCTGCACTAAAAGCCTCCAATAAAGTAACACAATGTTGCCAGCCAATCAAGATACACAAAGAGCCCCCCCCCAAAAAAAACAGACAGAAGATATTAGAAGCAGAACACAGCAAACTCCAAGACCAATAAACACAGACCAAGACTCTCAACCAATCAGGATGAAGAAAAAACCATTCTGGCACAGCAATAGGCTGCCCCAAATTTAAATCTGAAACCACTGTAAAAGTCTGACTCACAGACGAACACTATACAGAAGCCTGATGATGGTAGATGAGATTCTGCTGAAACGTTGCTACAACTTTAAAAGCACCACTACTATGACGTGGGAAAATACCCGAACAAAGCTGAATGCCATACATGTAAGTACCCGTGAAAACTTAAGAATATATAGATATAGATATAGATATAGATATAGATATAGATATAGATATAGATATAGATATAGATATAGATATAGATATAGATATAGATATAGATATAGATATAGATAGATAGATAGATAGATAGATAGATAGATAGATAGATAGATAGATAGATAGATATGTAGATAGATAGATATGTAGATAGATAGATAGATAGATAGATAGATAGATAGATAGATAGATAGATAGATAGATAGATAGATAGATAGATAGATAGATAGTCTGGAATGTTGGAAGTGCAAACATAAGTTGGAAGTGCAAACATAAAGCAGTGCAAACATAATTCTTTCATATGTGGTGGCTGTGTCCCAAATCTAGGAAATACTTGGCAAAGATAAGATAATTGTTACAGGAAATAACAAGTCTTCAAACTGAGCTGAAACTTGAACTTTTCCTAATAGGGATAATAAAAGGAGTATTCAGTAAAAAAAGTTAAATATATTATATTGCATATGGTGACAGTGACTAGAATTACTTTTGCATAAAATTGGAAATTGGACAGCACCTCTTTCAAGGAGATGATAATAAAAGTGTTGGATTGTGCAGAGATGGATAAGCTTACTTTAGAATTGAAAGACAGAGAGGAATCGGAATATTACATGCTCTGGGACATATGGTATAGGCTAGATAATAGAAATAAAGATTAAAAGTATATAGATATATTAGTATCACCGATGTCACAGTATTGTAAAGAATGTAAAAGAGATATGTAATCTTGAAAAAGGTGCAATAAAACATTAATAATAAATAATACAAAATAAACAGGAATATATTTATGGGTTCCAGTAAAAACACCCAGGGGTGGGATTCTTCCAGTTCTGTCTGGCTCTGTAGAACCAGGAGCTCTGAAGAGCAGCAGGCATAGAACCGATTCTATGTCTGCTGCTGTTTTGGCCCACCGACCAGCCCGGGCTCTTACCTGACCTTTATTTCCTGCTTTTTCAACCTCAGCTGCTTTGCGCAGCACAGCTGCAGTGAAAAAAGCAGGAAAAAGGGGCTTTTTCAAATGTTGCATACCTGTGCGCAGCGCAGGTTAGAAAATTGTTTGTATTTATTGTGATAAAGAGGGAATGCCATCATTTATTTTTTCCTTTTTCTTTACTACATTCTTATTTTTTGGTTTTCTTCATGACTTTTATCTTTGTAACTACAATTTTAATGAAAGTATTATAAGAATACTTTAATAATTATTAATGTACTTAAAATATTAATTGCTTTTGATACTAAATCCTTTTTCCTAAACATTATTTTATTAACATGGATGTGGATTTGGGATAACAAAATTATTGCCTTCTTTTTAATATACAATGTATTCCTATTTCTTCTGCAATCAATGCTTGCATACTTATGGTATTAATTTATACTGCAAATCTAATTGAACTTAGAAGTTATTCTTTCAATATGGAGTATGAAAAAATAACAACCTAGAAACATCTTTCTTTCTGGTATCTGTCATTGCCTTGTCAGCATAGTCCCTGGTGGTATCAATATCTTGTCTTTCTAAATACAAGTCCTGATATTAACTGTCAGCAGTACAGAATCATCTGTAAAGTTTGTCAGAGACATATAATCAAAAACTAAATAAGAATGTCAACATGATGGAATTGTGTGATGTAAATTCTAATACAACTGGCCAAGTCTCAGAAAAGTGGCATCCTTTGTATGGTTTTTGTTAAGCCTGGGTTCCCCAACCAGGGTTAAGGAGACAAGCTAAACAGAATGTGCAGCATTAGTCAGATAGGCATACAGATAAATGTGTGAGATAAGTTTGTATGTTAGTTAACATACAGTAAAAATAACAGATACACTTGTGTTATCAAAAATATAGTTTATTCCACTTAGAGTTTTATAGCATAGTCAAAATAACAGTCCATTAGTCATGTATCGTTTTTAGTCAGTCCATTCAAGTATATTCAATTAGCAAAATCCGTTAGAATATCCAGTGTCAGTTCACTTACAAATAAATCAGTCCTTTCTTTCTCCCGTTCCAGTAGGGGAAAAACGCAGTCTTCATCCAGTAATTAGGGATCATCAAGCCAGAGAGAGCAAGCTGCCATGCCTTGCTTCTTTTTATGGTGCTTTTACAACCACTCCCTTAATTACATTCCTACAGTTAAAGTTGCAGACACTTTAACTAACAAACCATGATAACATATTTATTATTTTACCTAAACCAGTTAGGGTAAACAATGTTATCCCTAACAGTTTTTAAAAATTTTATTAAAAAAATTAGGCCATCTATTCTGCTTTAACTTTAGTTTTCCATGTTTTGTTTGCTGTTATTGACTGGTACCTCCCCATACAGGTACACACACACGGTGTAGCATAGATGACCCCTTATACATGCAACAGACACAAAACAGGAAAAACAAATCTGTGAAAAAGCCAGCAGAAGCCACTCCCAAAACATCTTAGGGAGATATTCATGAGAGCGAGATTTGAACAGCTTGATACAATGGTTAGATATGGGAGATTTCATGCAATAACGTACAATGAGTGTCTCTGCATTTGCAGAACGGCAGAGGTAGAGAACCTGGCTCACATCCTAGTTGACTGCTGCTTGTATAAGAGGATGAGAGACAGATATCTTGGTCTATATATCAGACAACTAACCCATTGGGATACCCATATCAAAATAACTTATCTTATGTCCAGCCAGAACTTGAAAATAACATTTAAAGTAGCACAGTATTTAAACAAAATGATTCGGTTGAGATCTGCATATGTGGGATTGATTGGGGTAGATTGCAAGGGCAACTCTGAAATATAATGTTATTATATTTTATCTATATCTTAAATTATTGTACATTATTACAATTTTATTTTGGATTGTATTTTATTACTATTTCATCTTAAATTGTATTTTGTCTAGATTCCATTTTAAATTGTATTTTATCAAGTTCCATTTTAAATTGTATTTTATCAAATTTCATTTTGAATTGCTTTTATTAAATTTTAGTAACAAATTGTTGCTGGAACTTTGTACTTTGATATGGCCCAATGGCTAATCAATAAAGACTTATTATTATAAACAGTAATATTCTTTAAAAATTGTATTGTTTTGGGATATGTAACCCTAACCTTAACCCATTGATGATGGCAGGCCCAAGATCCAGTCTTAGAAAAAGATACGCTCAAATATACAAAGGAATGAACCTGTTCAATTGGTTCACCATCCAATTGCCACCGATGTCTCTGATGGTTTCTTCCAAACACCATTATCATGGCAATAAGAGCTAAATCTTCTTAATAGCCTACGTATCCTACTTGTGAGTATGATAATAAAATCATATCATCAGCATAAAGCAAGCTGTTACAGTAAGTATTTAAGTTCATTGGCATGTGTACTATGATATATCCTTCATTAACCCTGGCAAGTCATTGATGTATAAATTAAATAATAATGGGGACAGGATACACCCTTGCCTAGAGTCTGGGTTCTATTTTAAGAGATGTCAGTTTACTCCACAGTACGTCTCTATTTACTATATCAAATGCTGCTGTAAGGTTTTCAAAGAACTCCCTGGGATTCCCTTCTTCTGGGCAAGCTCATACAAAGAGGGACCCAGTCTAGCATTCAGATCTCCTAATAAAACCACAATGGACTGAGGATACAGTATTGCTATATCTTCTAGGATAACTTCCAAGCACATCCAATATTCGGAATTATAGTGCTGGGATGTGCTTGGGGGAATATACACATTTATCAATATTAACTCAAACTGGTCATATTCAAATTTGGCAGCTAGAAAGTACGAATACTTATCTTTGTAATATAATTTCTCTCCTTGCCATTGCAACTCTTGCTTTATAAGATTACATAGTCCACCAGAGGGTCTCCCTTTGTTCTTTGTGTTTTGGGCTGGGGAGGCCCATCCCTGAAAGCCTGGCAGTTGTACTGGTTCATCCACTTTGGTTCGCCAAGTTTCTTGAAGGGCTATTACGTCAAATCTAGAGAAAAAGCTCATTAGTCCACTATCAACTATTCCTTTCCAGCATGCTGTTCCAGGTCACCAACTGTATGGGGCTCTCAGAAGCAAGATGATCTGGCTTGGTTAATTGGCTGAATGGTAAAGAAGTCAGATTGACATTGGAGCCAGATCAATATCATCTAAGTTTTCCATATAAACACAATTGTTGCGAGGTTTAATATTTCTCCTCATGGGTTGCAGAACTTGGTGTTGCTCCTCTATATCTCGGTTGCCAATATGCCTTTGCTCTTGCTCCAAGAATGATTTTTTTTCCCAATGGGCAAGTACTCTGGTTTAAATCTATAAATGTAGATTTATGTCCATTTTTGGAGCGGCATAGCTGAGGATTCATCTTGTGGAAAGCTGTTATGGGAGCTTCTAAATCAATTGAAGATGGAAGATGGATTATCTCCTTAGTGTTTGTCAGCTTAGGGGGCACTGTGTGATGAAGCCTTTTGTCTTTCAGTTGTTTCTCAGAGGTTGGATCAGTCAGTGCAGTTACCCCAGTCAGCTTGTGTGACAGTACCTTCTTTTTCTGTTAAGGTAGAGGCAGTTTGTTGATTAAATACATTGTCATAAAATTGTGTGGTTAGTGGAGCCAAATTAAATAGAGACTTTGTTGTAGATTGAGTTGTTGTCAATGCCTCTTTTAGGTCATTGTTCTGTACATTCATTAGCATTCTTGAAACCCCGCGCTTTGATTGGACAAAGCGCGGGGCGATCTGATTGGTTTAGCGAGCTGCGCCGATTGGCCCGCTAAGAATCTCCCGCGATTGGTGGATACGAATCGCGGGAGATTCAAAGTGGTGCCATTGGCCACGGCCGCCGCAGCTTGAGAATAAAAAAGCCGCTGTTTTTCCCTTGGAGCCAGATCGGTTCCAGGGACCCAATAAAAAGCTGAAACCTAGTCACCGCCTCCTGGTGTCCTTACCGACGGACACGACACTGGCAACGAGGATGGGATCCCAATTTTGAACCCCAGCAAGCACGTGTCCGATGGAAACAAGACCGATGAGATGGCCAGCATCGCTCTGCCCGCACCCTTCAACCCCACTAGCGAGGACTGGGAATCCTACACGGACAGATTCCGCATGTTCCTCAAATGCAGCGACATGAAGGATGCCACCGGGCCGAAGAAATGAGCCGTCTTCCTGACACACTGCGGGCCCACAGTATTCAAGATGGCAAAAGCCCTAGTGAAACCCGCTGACATCACCGGGATGGACTGGGCTGACCTCGAACCTTTACTCCAAAAACACTACACTCCTGCCGTGCCCACCCTCATCAGACGGCACGAGTTTTATTGGTGGGACCAGAGGTCGGGCGAAAGCCTCAGCGACTTTGTTGCAGAACTGCGGAACCTAGGAGGACTATGTGGGTTCTCTGACATGGACGAGGCCCTACGGGACCGAGTCGTGCTCGGGCTTCGGGACCCAGTCCTACAGAGTCAGCTGATGGCCAAAGGCGACATCGCCCTCGCCGATGCCATCGCTGAAGCCACCGCAGCCGAGGCCACCAGGCTGTCAGCAACCCGCATGCGGAGACTGGACGCCGGGGACTGCACCGCGAACAACAACCCTGGACGGGCGACCAAGGCCCAACCGGAAGCAAGTCACCGCGAAACTACCACCCACCATGGCGAATTCCACTCTGCCTCTGATACTTTGGACAAGGAGGAGGAAATCCACCGGCTCCAGGCAGGATGCAACCAGCGCAGTCGGCGGGGTCGTAAGTCGGAGACCGCATGTGCCGGTTGTGGAGGCGACCACCCTAGATCTGAGTGCTGGTTCTTCGATGTAGTCTGCTGGCACTGTGACAAAAAGGGTCACATCACCCGTGTATGCTGATTAAAGAAAGCCTACAGCCCCAGACGGCGGGACCACAGTGAGCAGAGACGGGACAGCACACCCCCCAGAACCAGAGATCGCCCAGCCGACAGCCGTTGGGACCGGAGTAGGCGAGGCCGATGAGGTGGCGAGACCCGGCGGAAGGAGGAAACCCACCAGATGGTCATCATCAGCCACGCATCAACCACCGACACCCAAAAATTCTACATGGAGGTAGGCATCGAAGGCGAGCCATGCAAGATGGAGGTGGACTCTGGGTCCTACCTCTCCATGGTCGCCTGGCAAGAAATCAAGCTTTTGGTGCCTACCATCCAAAAGAAGGGACTGGAGAACCAGAGACTAATCATTAAAGACTACCAGGGAAACCGCATCCTGGAAGTCGGAACCAGACAATTCAGAGTAACATTTAAGGGATGCAAGGCAAAGCTTCCCCTAACAATCGTGGACCGAGACCGACCCAGCCTTTTGGGACTGCAATGGTTCGCACCGCTCGGCATCGAAGTCACGGGCATCAACTACATCGCCGAGACCGATTGGGAGCAACAGCTGGCACAGGACTTCCAGGAAGTGTTCAATGGCATCCTAGGCAAGTACCGAGGGCCCCCTATCTCTTTCAGTCTAGACCCGAACGTTCCCCCGAGACGCCTAAAACCAAGGCGGGTACCTTTCGCACTCAGGCCAAAAATTGACGAGCAAATTGACAAGCTCGTCAAGCAAGGGGTCCTACAACCCATAGACCATGCCCAGTGGGAGACCCCAATAGTCACCCCAGTCAAGCCTGATGGGTCTGTGAGAATCTGCGGGGACTATAAGGCCACCCTAAACTGCGCCTTGCAACAAAGCGCCTACCCCATCCCAGTAGTGCAGCATCTTCTACACTCACTGGGGGGAGGCAAGGTTTTCGCGAAACTCGACCTGGCCCAAGCATACCAGCAGCTGCCGGTTGACGAAGAAACCGCAGAGGCACAAACCATAGTCACCCACCGGGGAGCTTTCCGATGTAACCGACTCCAGTTCGGAGTCAGCGTGGTGCCTGGAATTTTCCAGAGCCTCATGGAGAGACTCTTACAAGGCATCAAGGGGGTGGTGCCCTATTTCGACGATGTGCTGGTATCGGCAGCCAACCAGCCAAAACTAGAGGGTCGACTAAGGGAGGTGCTAACCAAATTCAAGGAAACCGGGCTAAAGGTGAAGAGGGAAAAGTGCCAACTTTACACAGAGCGGGTCGAGTTCCTCGGGTACCTCCTAGACCGGCACGGCATCCACCCAACTGAAACCAAAATTAAAGCCATTAAAGAGGCCCCCACACCCAGGACTAAAATGGAACTGCAGGAGTTTCTGGGACTGCTTAATTTTTACAATGTTTTCCTGCCCCAAAAGGTGACCGCAGTGGAACCTTTGCATAGGCTCTTGGACAAGGCGGCTACCTGGACTTGGGGGAAATGCGAGGAAGCCGCCTTCAGGAAAACCAAGGACCTGCTCACTTCGGATGCCGTCCTCATCCAATACAATGAGACCCTACCACTAGCAGTCACATGTGACGCATCACCTTTCGGCGTTGGCGCCATCCTCAGCCACACTCTCCCTGACGGAAAAGAAGCACCCAACGCCTTCTTTTCAAGGACCCTCACCAAACCAGAGAGAAAATACAGTCAGCTGGACAAAGAGGCCCTGGCTATCGTCGCTGCAGTGAAGAGGTTCCACGAGTACCTCTATGGCCGGACGTTCACCATTATCACCGACCACAAGCCGCTGCTGGGAATCCTCTCAGGGAACAGGGCCACCCCGAACATTCTATCTCCTAGAATGACAAGGTGGTCTGAATTCCTTGCCACCTACAGCTACCGGCTCACACACCAACTCGGTAAGATGATCACACATGCAGATGCTTTGAGCCGCTCACTGCTACCCGAGCTAGACACTGATCCAGCACCCACGATGACCACCCTCAGCATAGAGACTCTGCCCGATCTACCCATAACCGCGTCAGACATTGCCCAAGAAACTAATAAAGACAAATGTCTGGCGCGAGTGTTACATTGGATAGAGAAAGGGTGGCCAGAAAAGGACAACGACGAGACATTCAAAACATTCCGGAACCGGCAAACAGAACTCTCGCTACAAAAAGGGTGTGTACTGTGGGGGGATAGAGTGGTTATCCCAGAAAAACTGCAAGGGAAGGTACTGGACATAGTTAGAACAAAAGCCCTGGTAGGAGTTATGCTTGGTGGCCAGGGATGGACAAACAAATCGAGGCTTGGGTGGCAAGGTGTCAACGCTGCCAAGAAACCAGACCAAGCCCTCCCACGGCACCGATCCTAGAATGGGAAACTCCCAGGGGACCTTGGTCTAGGATCCACATAGACTTTGCCGGGCCCACAAAGGGACATACATTCTAATAACCGTAGACGCTTACTCCAACTGGTTGGAGGTAAGCAACATGAAAACCACCACCACAGAGGCCGTGACCAAGGAACTTTGCAAACTTTTTGCAACACACGGCCTCCCAGATGTCATCATGTCGGACAACGGGCCCCAATTCACCTCGCTGGAATTTGAAAAATTCCTAGCGGAACGGGGCATACGACATGCACTGACAGCCCCGGCGCATCCGGCGGCGAGCGGAAGGGTGGAATGGATGGTTCAATTTACGAAAAAAACCATCCAGAAAATAGACCCCGCGGAGATCCAAGATAAAATAAATAAAATGCTTTTCATACAACACATAACCCCGAACACGACAACAAACAAAAGCCCGGCAGAGCTACTAATGGGGAGGAAAATAAGGTCCCCACTCGATAGACTGCACCCCACATACAACCCGGAAAAACCCCCAAACTCCTCCAGCAAGCACCGATCCTTTGCACCAGGCGACGCCATCTATGCAAAGAACCTAACCGGAGACCCACTATGGGTACCAGCAACCATAACCCAACTGACAGGTCCCCGCTCGTACCGGCTACAAACAACCGATGGACGAGCATGGAAACGCCATATCGATCAATTAAGATCGAGGACAGCCACAAGAAACACAACCGACATGCAACCAGACATAACCAATCCCCTTAACAAAAACCAAGAGGGGAGGGAATACCCCGGGAACCAAAACCCAGAAGAAAGGAACCAGCCATACTCACCAGCAAGCAGCCAGCTTGGAACCTCACCAGGAAGAAGCAGCCAGGCCAGCTCGACCAGCCCGGAAAGACCAGGCGGGAGCGGCAAAAACCGCAGCTCATCCAGCCCAGGTAGACCGGGAGGGAGCTGCGATGAGCGGCCCGGCAAGACATATCAGGCGGTTTCACCGACAAGTCCGAGAGACACAGAGAACCCGACCGAACCGGCCGGGAGCCAACCCACGACTGACCTGCGCAGGTCCAGTAGGCAAATACGGAGCCCCGCCTACCTACAGGACTATGTTACGTAGGACCAAACCAAGAGGGGAGGGATGTTCTGTACATTCATTAGCATTCTTGAAACCCCGCGCTTTGATTGGCCAAAGCCGGGGTGATCTGATTGGTTTAGCAAGCCGCGGTGATTGGCCCGCTAAGAATCTCCCGCGATTGGTGGATACGAATTGCGGGAGATTCAAGGCAGTGCCATTGGCCGCGGCTGCCGTGGCTTGAGAATAAAAAAGCCGCTGTTTTTCCCTTGGAGCCAGATCGGTTCCAGGGACCCAATAAAGAGCTGAAACCTAGTCACCACCTCCTGGTCTCCTTACCGACGGACACAACAGTCATCCAATCTTTGAATGATGTTAACTTGCTCAGGTTCTGACAATGGACTGAATAAATAAATCAACGTTTCCTCTGGCACATCCTCAGCAGTTCCTACAGCTGTGGGTAATACAGTTGGTATATTGCTTCTTTGCCTTCTCTGAGTCAGTTCAGTTGCAGCAGCCTCAGGTTTAGCAATGTGAGAGCTGTTGCAACCTAGATTTAAAGCAACAGTTCCCATTTGGTGATGCTGTTTAGGTACACTTTTTGTGAGCAAAAAACTCTTATTGGAAATATTGAGAAGGTGCTCAGAAAGGGCTTCATTCTGAAAAGCATGGAGGATATTATGGGTTGCTTGAACAATAGGAGAATTCTCATACATTGCATTCTTGCTGGCAGTCACTCTGCATGTAGTAGATCTATCAGAGTAAGTTCACAACGGAGCAGCTGGCTCAGGGACAGCCTAAAAGAAAAGCTCGGTAGCTTTTCTATTACTCCAATGCCCTCTATTTACTCTCTTGTCATAAATTTGCAAGGTAATTTGCAAGGTGTTCAAATTTTTGGGAGGAAAATAAAGGTCCTTCGCTAGTTTCATTTTCTGAGTTAGCCGTCCCATATCTATCTTGGTTATCCTCCCAAGTCCTTCTACAGTATTTGAATGGCTCCTAACAAACATTGCGAAAGATTCTTTCAGGCAATCGACCTTATTTATGACAATTGACAAAAGATCATATATTGAGTTTACAGTTTGAGCTGTAAGCAAACATTGTCTAGAGAATAAGTCTGTCACATTTTTCTTCTTTAAATTTGTTACATCTCCCCCCTGAGCAAAGAAGGCTGCTGCTGCCCTCCAAGAATAGGAACCACCCTCCGAGAGGGAGGAGGACAGCTCTACACACTGCTTATCTTCCAGTTCCGTTTGTAAGTCCCATTCCAATGAATCACATAAATTAAGTTTGTCTGACAATATGCCTGTGAATGAGTTACTCACTAGAACAGACTGTCTGTTTGTAATATAATCTTCCATTTTCTGCTGCTTCAAAGGCTTGAATAAACTCTCTGCTGCAGAGTGCTGTCTCTTCCTTCTTTTCCCCATTCAGGTTTTTTTTTGTCGAATGCTCCTTAATGAATTTACCTTAGGAGAGCTGTAAGGCTACCTCAAGTCAAAGCAGCCAGAGAAAATGCTGCTGCCTGAAGGAATTATAAATGGATAACATACTTATACCCAAATGGAGAGAATTTCATTGAGACCCATTAGAACATGAGCATCTTGATAGTTTCAGTGTTTTATGTGGAACATCCTCATAAGAATGTCTGTTTATTACTGTTTATTACAAAAATTGTTTTTAACCTATTATGTACAGACATCAAAGTAGCTTGGATTTATTAATGTGCATTTGGTTAGTCAAAGGTTCACATCAGGAATAAATATCCATACCGTACACTTTTAGGGTCCCGCATTACGTAAACATCAAAATCTGGGATAAGCATATGGCTAACCTTGTCCAGTCTGATAAATTAGGAAGATTTCCAAAAGCAATGCAAGTTAACATAAGGAAGGTCAGGACATTAAAACTGCTGTGTTTGCACACAATTTGTTGGCATAAAAATATGCAGACTCAAATATAATAATAATAAGCTGCAGAGAGTGTATGTCAAGATAATGAAGACAAAGACTGAAAGTGCATGTGAACAAGTCTGAAGATTTGCTGTATATATTATATTACTATCCTTTGAATTTTGTTAATACAGAAGTACTCTCAATAAAGCTAAAAACCATGATTACATCAGTTTCATAAGATATCATGAGTTTTCTAGCACTTGAGAAATTGTTATTCTAAAGATAGAAAACTATTACCACACAAATAGAAATCAGTGTACATCATAGACATCCTGATATCAGAGACACGGACAGCTCAGTTCCTTCTGTTATTATTATTATTTTTTACTTTTTGTTTTATAGTTTAATGATATTTCTTATTTTGTTCATTGCCTGGATTTTCACTGGATAGATAGGTCACCATACAAATTTGCTAAATAAAAATAAATGTCTCCTGAACTATGCATGGTTCTGGCTAAGGAAATGGAAAACTATTACTTAATCATGCCAATTATTTTTTTTGAACATTTGCTTTTCATTGGAAGAAAAATGAAATTATATAGAGAATGTTGGCTGAATCCTAAAGCAAACCAAAGATCTTCCTTTGTGGGGAGACTGCAGTTCTGATAGTGAGAGGCTGGGCCTTCCAATAAAATAACAAGAAAACAGTCTTGAATTCCTCCTGAACTAATATACGATCAATGCTGTCAGGTCTTATTTACTTCCTGTATTTGTAAAGTATCAGGATTTATAAACTTCCTTCAACTTCCTTCAACATGACACAATTATTCTGCTCTCAGTCCTGTTCATCTTGAAATCTACCAAGCCAAAACACCAACTTAATCTGCCAGATGCTTGACCTTTGTTTTATTAATAAATTCATTTTAATTTTAATTAATAAGAATAAACAACTTATTCACAATATCATGTTTCCCATACCACTGCTTTTCTCAAAAATAATTCTTTTTGCTATTTTGTCCAGCTGATATACTGCTGATTCATCTCTTTTCAATATGCCTCTGATTGTTGCCAACTATTGTTATGACAGAAGGAATCCTTTTCCTTGAATACCTTGGTGGGTATTTTTTCTTCTTCTTCTTCTTCTTCTTCTTCTTCTTCTTCTTCTTCTTCTTCTTCTTCTTCTTCTTCTTCTTCTTCTTCTTCTTCTTCTTCTTCTCCTCCTCCTCCTCCTCCTCCTCCTCCTCCTCCTCCTCCTCCTCCTCCTCCTCCTCCTCCTCCTCCTTCTCCTTCTCCTTCTCCTTCTCCTTCTCTGTTATGGATTAAACCATCGCAGCGATACAACCGAAACAGCTTCATCTTACAAACAGACTTGTAATCCTGCAATTCTCATTGGCCCGTGAATAGCGAGTCATGATTGGTCAGGTTTGGCCAGTCTGATTGGCTGTTAATGGAAACCCCTGATTGGACGCTTTTGAAAGCGATAGACTCAGTTCATTGGTTATTTGACGGCAGCAAGCTCGATAAAAGAGCTCCGTTCTTTCTTGTTAAATAAAGAGTTGAAGTCACAGACCGATGTTTCGTCTCTGTTCTTATGCCTTTGCCCAGGACTTAACACTGGCGACAAGGATGGGATGTGGAGATGATAGAGCTGCCTAGAACATATTGGACAAAGACAGAGCACATGACAAAAGAGCGCACACAACAGATGGCAAGATGACTAGCGGTGCCGTACCACCCGCTCCATTCGACCCAGCAACCGAAGACTGGGACTCGTATATAGACCGCTTCCAGATGTTCCTGGAGACCAACAATTTAAAAGATGCAACATCTGGCAAGAAACGAGCAGTGTTCCTGACTCATTGCGGCCCCGCCGTTTTCAAAATGGCTAAAGCGTTAGCAAAACTGGCGGAAGTGAAGACCATGGATTGGGACACCCCCGCTCCAATCCTCAGGGCCCATTACACACCCACAGTACCTACACTGATACGAAGACATGAATTTTACCAGAGGGACCAATGGAAGGATGAGAGCATTGGTCATTTCGTAGCTGACCTCCGGAACTTAGGAGGCCTTTGTGGCTTTGCAAACTTAGAGGAAGCCCTAAGAGACCGAATAGTTCTGGGATTAAATGCACCACATGTGCAGAGTAAGCTGATGGCAAAAGGCAACATCAGCCTTACAGATGTCATCGCCGACGCTACTGCAGCAGAAGCAACTAGGAAGTCAACTGCTCGAATGCGCCGAGCGAATGCACCACTTCACCAACTCGCCGACAAAGTCCCACTTGCCACTGAGAAGCATGCTACCACTGCCCACCACGAAGACCTCGAGTCATCCTCAGATAGTGATGAAGAGGAGGTCAACTGGCTCCACTCGGAACGAGAGCAAAGGAACCAGTGACGTCCACGCCAATGTGCAGGTTGCAGGGCAAACCACCCCTGATTGGACTTCAAATTCCTTGACGCGCTCTGCCATAACTGTGAGAAAAAAGGCCATATCGCGAAGGTCTGCAGAAGCAGACGAGAGTCCAGTCCCAGTCAAAAGGAGAACAACCTCCGTCGGGAGAAAGGCAAACCTCCTGAGAACCGGGACCGTCTGAACCACCAATGGAACAACCACTACTACTACAGAAACCAAGCACCAGCCTTCTCAACGAGACGAGAAGAGGCCCACCAAACCATTATCATCGGCCACGCTTCATCGCTCGATGCAAGGAAGATACGCGTGAAGGTTATTATTGAGAATCAACCATGTGTGATGGAAGTCAATTCGGGATCCTCCCTGTCGATGGTATCCTCGAAAACCCTCAAACAACTGATCCCTGCCATCTCCTGCCAGGACCTCAGCACTCAGCGAATCATCCTGAAAGACTATCAGGGAAACAGAATCCCAGTTGTTGGTTCCAGCAACGTTCCCCTAACTGTCGTCGATCATGACCGACCCAGCTTGTTAGGGCTACAGTGGTTCGCCCCACTCAGAATTGAACTAGCTGGCATACACCATACCAGAAATGATGCCTGGGAAGAGACTCTCATCCAGGAATTCCAGGACGTGTTCACAGGAAAATTAAGCAAGTACAAGGGGACCCCTATATCGTTTAATCTCAGCCCTGATGTAGCTCCCATCCAGCTTAAACCCCATCGAGTACCTTTTGCCTTAAAACCTAAAATCGACGAGCAGCTAGATAAACTGATAGCCCAGGGCGTATTGGAACCGATTGACCACGCCCGCTGGGAAACCCCAATAGTAACGCCCATGAAGCCAGATGGTTCATTAAGAATTTGCGGAGACTATCGGGCCACTCTAAATCATACTCTTCAACAGAGCGCTTATCCAGTACTGGTGGTTCAACACCTTCTTCATTCCCTGGGTGGCAGAAAAATATTTGCGAAATTGGACTTAGCTCAGGTGTACCAGCAACTCCCTGTGGACGCAGCAACTGCAGAAGCCGAGATAATAGTTACACATAGAGGCGCTTTTAAGTGCAATAGACTCCAAATCGGAGTAAGCGTGGCACCGGGCATTTTCCAAAGTTTAATGGAGAGGCTATTACAAGGCATAAAAGGCACCGTGCCTTATTTTGACGACGTCCTAATAGCTGCCCCCACTAAAGAATTATTAGTACAACGGCTCAGAAAAGTTCTACAGAAATTCAAAGATGCAGGTTGTTAGGGATAACATTGGTTACCTAATTTAGTTTGGGTAAAAATAATATATAAACTATGTTAGTAGTATAAGTGTGTGTATCACTTTAACTGCAAAACATGTATTTTGGGTGCGGTTGTAAAATCACCATAAGAGGGAGCAAGAGAGCTCACTGTTTGCTGGCTTTCACTGGATAGCTGACAAATGATGGATTGATGGTGATAACTGCATGTGTTTCCCTGCTGTTGCTGAAATGAAGAAAAGTTGTTTGATTTTCTTCATATCTCTGACTGCAAAAGAGATATATTGCTGGACTGATTATTTGTAAGTTTACTGACCTCTATTTTTCGACACTGGACTTTGCAACTGATTAATCCCTGGATGGACTGAACTAGTTTATGACATATGGACTGTTTTGACTATGCTATAACTCTTGCTGGAATAAAAAACTATTTAACTGGCACAGTGTATCTATCTTACTGAGTGTAAACTACAACAACGTTTATCTCACATAATTAGCCTGCCTGCTAGACTGCCGTTGCACGTTCTGCTAGGGTGTGTATCCCTAACATTGGTTATGGGCCCAGGTGCACAGTCAGACTAACCAGGATATAACAGGCTTAGATTAAAGTGAGAGTTTGTGTAGTTACACAATACTGTAAACAGACAGCTGTGTTTTATTAATTATAGTTTAATATCCAAATAAAGATGGCACAAGTCAATTTACAAAGTTTGTCTAATATCCAAGCTGGATGGAACAAACTATGTTTCATGCTCTATGAAATGTAGCCTACTTCTACGCAGAGAAGGTTTGTGGAGTATAATTCAGAACCCACCAGAAGTAGATGCATGGGATCCGGAGGATGAGGATGCTGCCCAGAAAATACAAGAATATCAACTGAAGAATGAGCAAGCTCTCTGTATAATAGGACTGACACTCTGTGATGAGCAGCTTGTACATATATGAGGAGAAGAAACAGCTGCCAAATGTTGGGAGAATTTAAAGAAGATTTATGTTCGAGATAGTGTAGGAGCACATATAAATCTTACACGGAAACTGTTCAGAACACATCTTCAAAAGAATGGAGATATGATGACTCATATAAAAAAAATGAAGAGAATTTTTCAGGAACTGCATGAAAAAGAACTTATCTTCACAGAACTACACCAAGTTTATTTAATTTTATCTTCTTTAGATAAAAGCTATGATGACTTCATAACTTCATTTGAGGTTCTGCCAAAAGATAACCTCACATTGACTGACATTACTGGCAGATTAATTGAAGAAACCAGGAGAAGGCTTGAAAGGGATCAACTCAGAAGGGAACAACCACAATGTGAAGAAGAGAAAATATCTTCGTCAGCTTATGCTTTAATTGTGGAGGAAAAGGACATTTGGCTAGATTCTGCAATAAAGCCAAAAGCCAAAATGCCAGCCAGAAAGATAAAAGGCATCAAAAGGATAAAAAATGCATAGAGTTAGCCATGTATAGCAACGAAACTGTGAATAATAATTCATGAATGGTAGATAGTGGAGCATCGCACTGCATAACGAAAGATAAGAAAAGATTTATTAAGATGTTCACGAGTTCACAGCAGATATCGTTAGCTAATGGATGGAAACTGAAAGCTAAAGGTCAAGGTATATCATATTGTTCTTGCATAAGAGAAAATGTAAAAATGTTATATGTACCACAACTTAAGTTTAATTTGCTTTTGGTTAGAGTTTTGGTTAAACTAGGTTATGTAATAACCTTTAGGGGAGACAATTGCATAATTGAAAAAGAAGGTAAAAAAGTGACTGCAACTTTAAGAGGTGAATTGTATGTGTTAAATGATAATTCAGAGGTAGCTAACACAGTTTATAATAATGTTAAACCTCATAATGAGTGCATACATTTGTTACACAGACGTTTGGGGCATACAAATTTTAAAATGCTTAAACAAACAGTAGAACTATCTAAGGGTATAAAACTGAAGCCTTGCAGTAAGTATTTGCACTGTAATACTTGTAGTAAAGAAAAAGGCAAGGAAATACCAGCAAATAGAATTAATGGATTTAAAACAAAGGAGCCTCTAGAGATCGTATTTGCTGATATTATAGGTCCTAAAAAGTCAAGTGTGGGAGGTGCTCGTTATATACTAAGTATAATGGAGCATTATTCCAGATATGGTTTCTGTTATCTAATGAAGAGCAAAATGGAAACATATCAAAATTTCTTTAATTGGCTTAAATTCGCAGAAAGAAAAACTAAAAGGAAGTTAGTAACTCTTATCACTGATAATGGTGTGGAATTTATAAACAATAAATTCCAAAATAAACTGAACATGGCAGGTGTTGAACATAAAAAGTCTGCACCATATAGGCCACAACATAATGCCTTTATAGAAAGACGAGGCCAAACAATTCAAGCAATGGCTCGTACTATGCTGTCAGATTCAGGATTATCTAAAACTTTGTGGGGAGAAGCAATAATGTGTGGTAATCATATATTGAATAATGTTGTTAACTCAACAACAGGTGAATTACCATTCACACAGTGGCATGGTAGAAAACCTGACCTAAGCTACATGCACACATTTGGAGCACCAGCATGGGTGCATATTCCTACACAACTGAGAAATAAGGGGCAACATAGGGCTAAAAAGTTATTCTTTGTAGGTTATGAATCTAATCAAAAATCATACAGATTCTGGGAAAAAGGTACATCTAGAGTTTACTGTAGTGCTAGTGCCAAATTCCTATAACATGTAGGATGGGAAAAACTGGAATAAGATTCAAGTAAGGAAGTAATTAAAGAAAAAAATCAGTAATAAGAAGAGTACAATTAAAGAGGAAGTACAGGAAGAGCATATAGGACCAGAACAGGAAGAAATACCAGAACAGGAAGAAATAGATAATCAGGAACAGGTAGAACATGAAAGTCCACCTGTGAGTCCTGTAATACCTAGACGTACAACACGTGCAACCAGACTACCTGACAGGTATCAAGCAAGTATAGTTTGCCAAGTTAGTAAAGTTCCAATTACTGTTGAAGAACTTAGGATGTATCCTGCAAAGAAACAGGGAAATTGGCATAGAGCAATGGAGAAAGAATTAAATTCATTAAAGGAAATGAAAGTTTATGAAAATGCCAAATTACCTCCAGGTAAAAAGTCCATTGGCTGCAAATGGATATTTAAGTTAAAAACTGGTAAAAATGGGACTGTTACCCATAAGGCTAGTTTGGTAGCTCAAGGATTTAATCAAACTGCATATGATTATGATGAAGTATTTGTACCAAATTTAAAGGCAACAACCTTGAGAGCAGCTTTAGTATGGGCAGCTAAGAAGAACTATATCATCAATCACTTAGATGTAGAAACTGCCTATCTGCATGCACAATTGCAGCACACTATATATTTAAGAAAACCAGTAGGTATAAAGGATGATAAAAATAATAATGACTGTTGGAAACTGAATAAAAGTCTCTATGGATTGAAACAATGTGATTATGAATGTAACCAATATATTGTAAAAGAGTTAAACAATATAGGATTTAAAGAAGGTTTAGCTGATCCATGTTTATTTAAAAGAAAGACAAATGGTACGTTGTCATTATTATTGTTGTTTAGAGATGATATTGCTTTAATTACTAAGACAAATAATGAAGCTACTGAGATAATATCATTTTTAAGTAAGAGGATAAAATTAAAGCAATTAGGAGAAATAAGACAATATCTTGGATTGACAATAAACAAAACCAATAGTGGATATAAGATATCACAAGAAGAAAAAATTTACCAATTGCTAAAAATGTATAAAATGGAACTTTGTAAGCCGGCAAAAACTCCAATGAGTCAGGAATTTTGCCATACTGATGCTCAAAGTTCAAAATTTGATAAGACTATTTATCAATCATTAATAGGTAGCTTATCATATATAAGTAATTGGTCAAGGCCAGACATTGTTTATAGCATTAATCAATCAGCAAGATTCAATGCTGAACCCAATGAAAGACACTGGCAAGTGCTAAAGCATATATTAAGGTATCTTAAAAAGACAATGCACTATGCATTGTATTTGGAGCCAAAAGATGATTTGATTTTAAGTGTATCTGCTGATGCAAGTTTTGCAACAGATATCAAAACTAGAAAATCAACTTCAGGTATGGCTATACTATTAGGTAAAACACTGATTGGTTGGAGATCAATTAGACAGCAACACATAAGTATGTCCACAATGGAAGCAGAATTTTCATGTCTATCTTTATTATGTACTGACTTAATTCTGTATAAACAGTTATTGTTAGATATGGGAGTAACTATTAAAGATACCATTGTAGTTTATGAGGACAATCAAGCAGCCGTACGGCTACAAATATTGCTGTAAAAACAAGATCTAAACATACTGACCTGAGATATTTGAATGTAAGACAATCTATAAAAAAATGGTTTAATGAAATTGGAATATTGCATGACTGAAGAAAACATTGCTGATGGATTTACAAAAGCCCAAGGTGCAGTCAAGCACAAAGAAAATTGTGAAAACTATGGGTTGAAATTGTAAATAGATATATATATTATTATATTACCCAAAAGGGGAGAATGTTAGGGATAACATTGGTTACCTAACTTAGTTTGGGTAAAAATAATATATAAACTATGTTAGTGAGTATAAGTGTGTATATCACTTTAACTGCAAAACATGTATTTTGGGTGCGGTTGTGAAATCACCATAAGAGGGAGCAAGAGAGCTCACTGTTTGCTGGCTTTTACTGTAGTAGCTCACAATGTTGGATTGATGGTGATTACTGTGTGTTTCCCTGCTGTTGCTGAAACGAAGAAAAGGGGTTTGATTTTCTTCATATCTCTGACTGCAAAAGAGATATATTGCTGGACTGATTATTTGTAAGTTTACTGACCTCTATTTTCAACACTGGACTTTGCAACTGATTAATCCCTAGATGGACTGAACTAGTGTATGACATATGGACTGTTTTGACTATGTTATAACTCTTGCTGGAATAAAAACTATTTAACTGGCATAGTGTATCTGTCTTACTGAGTGTAAACTACAACAACGTTTATCTCAAATCATTTGCCTGCCTGCTAGACTACTGTTGCACGTTCTGCTAGGGTGTGTATCCCTAACACAGGTCTTAAGGTAAAAGGAGACAAGTGCCAACTTTGTACGGAGAGAGTGGAGTTCCTGGGATACCTTCTCGACAGACAGGGAATCCACCCCGCCGAAAAAAAACTAACCACAATAAAAAAAGCCCCGAGACCTAGGAATAAGACAGACCTTCAAGCCTTCCTGGGACTCATTAACTTTTATAACATTTTCTTGCCCCAGAAGGCAACCATAGCCGAACTCCTACATAGACTTCTCGATAAAAAGGCTCCTTGGGTTTGGGGACGGCGTGAAGAGATAGCATTCAAAGAGATAAAAGACCTTTTAACCTCCGATGCCATATTAATGCAGTACAACGAGACTCTCCCTTTGATGGTTACCTGTGGTGCCTCACCATTTGGAGTAGGAGCCATCCTAAGCCACGTCCTCCCAAATGGAAATGAGGCACCCATTGCGTTCTTTTCGAGAACTTTGTCTAAAACCGAAAGGAACTATAGTCAACTTGATAAAGAGGCTCTCGATATTGTATCCGAATAAAACGCTTCCATGAATATGTATATGGAAGACCTTTTACCATAATTACAGACCACAAGCCACTACTTGGGATTTTGGCGGGAAACAAATAATCTCCCCATATATTATCACCAAGAATGAAACGTTGGTCAGAATTTTTAGCCGCCTACGATTACCAATTGCAACATCGCCCGGGGAAAACCATCCCCCACGCTGACGCTTTGAGCTGCTCGCCACTACCAGACATTATAGAGGACCCTGCTCCGACCGTTACTATACTACAAATAGAAACCCTCAAATCGCTGCCATTAACTGCTCAAGACATAGCCTTAGATACAAAAAAGGACCCTGTTTTGGCACGAGTCCTCAGCTGGGTAGAACGCGGTTGGCCGATCAGCGAAACTGATGACACGTTCAAGCCATTTAAAAATCGTCAAACGGTACTGTTCTCCCAGAAGGGTTGCATAGTATGGGGAGACAGAGTCCTAGTCCCGGATAAGTTACAATATAGGGTATTGAAAATGCTGCACGAGGGACATCCAGGCATTGTGCGGATGAAGGCATTGGCCAGGAGTTCCACATGGTGGCCTGGTTTAGATAGACAAATAGAAACCTGGGTAGCAAAATGCAGTAAATGCAGGAGACTCACCCCGCTCCTCCAAAGACTCCCCCAACTCAGTGGGAAACGCCTCGAGATCTGTGGTCCCGTATCCACATCAATTTTGCGGGACCCACAAGAGGACACACTTTCCTGTTCACGGTGGATGCCTATTCAAACTGGTTTGAAGTCCAAAAAATGAAAAGCACCACCACAGACGTAGTCATTAAAAAACTGAATAAACTATTCGCTACCCACGGATTTCCTGATGTCCTCGTCTCAGATAATGGCCCCCAATTCACTGCTCTGCCATTCCAACAATACCTGGCAGATCGGGGCATCCGCCATGCTTTAACATCACCAGCTCACCCTGCAGCCAATGGTAGGGCTGAGCGAATGGTTCAATTTGTAAAACAGACCTTGCATAAAATGGATCACGGCGACATTGACGACAAAATAAACCGAATGCTTTTTATCCAACACATAACCCCAAACAGCACCACGAACAAAACCCCAGCAGAACTCCTGATGGGCTGGAAACTTCGTTCGCATCTTGATCGCCTCCACCCAAACTACATGCCAGAACAACCCCCGGGATCAGCAGTAAGTGTCGGGCATTCCAGGAAGGTGACCTCGTGTTTGCGAAAAACTTCTCGAGCAACCCATTGTGGGTCCCCGCTACCATAACACAACTTACAAGACCCCGATCTTATCATCTACAAACGACAGATGGTAAGATGTGGAAACACCACATAGACCAATTCCGTTCCTGATTAGCGCCGGAACCTCCAGCTGGGGGGGAAAGGAACATGGAGGAGGACGAAGAAGAAATTGAAACCCAACAGCCCAGGGGATACTCACCATCTGAGGGAGAACCGGACCAGGGAATGGCCTCGCCATGTGACAACACTGCGACAGAGGTGGATCCAGGGAACCCAGAAGACAGTGCCGATGAGGGCAACCCGGAACTACAGTCTTCGCTATCCAGCCCAGCGGACAGCCCACCGGAGCCAGAGCCAGAGCCAGAATGGAACCCGGTGGAACAGCGCAGGTCGAACAGACAGGTGAAGCAGCCTGCTTATCTGTGAGAATATGTCACCCCATCCCTCAGACAGAACCAAGGGGGGAGGGGTGTTATGGATTAAACATAGCAGCGATACAACCAAAACAGCTTCGTCTTACAAACAGGCTTGTAATCCTGCAATTCTCATTGGCCCGTGAATAGCGAGTCGTGATTGGTCAGGTTTGGCCAGTCTGATTGGCTGTTAACGGAAATCCCTGATTGGACGCTTATGAAAGCGATAGACTCAGTTCATTGGTTGTTTGACGACAGCAAGCTCTATAAAAGAGCTACTGCTGCCCAGGTTCAGAGCTCCGCTCTTTCTTGTTAAATAAAGAGTTGAAGTCACAGACCGATGTCTCGTCTCTGTTCTTATGCCCATGCCCAGGACTTAA
Source organism: Hydrophis major (assembly GCA_033807585.1). Classification (NCBI taxonomy): domain Eukaryota; kingdom Metazoa; phylum Chordata; class Lepidosauria; order Squamata; family Elapidae; genus Hydrophis; species Hydrophis major. The sequence goes on from CM066329.1 coordinate 323,468,372, forward strand.
CATTCTCCTTCTCCTTCTCCTTCTTCCTTCCAGCAACCCTCCCCCTGTTTTTTTTGCCTCCTGTGCATCAGGGGAGCCTCCTTGGCAAAGCAGATTGTTGGAGGGGAAAAAAAAGAAATACCTTAAGGAGTTACTGGGGGTGAGGAATATAGTCAGCGATGTTGCGCATGCACAATAAGGACTGACTGGGCAGGGAGGGGAGGGGAGGGGAGGGGCAGCGCGCGAGAGAGGAGGCCAAGCTGTGCAGAATCATGGCAATCGATTCTATAGACCTGGTCTGAACTGGTAGAATCCCACCCCTGCCTTTCTCCCAGTTCCTGAGATTTACAACAATCGTTCTTCACCCTATAAATACAATCCACACAGACATCATGTTGTATATTCTCTTCTTGATTTTCTTATAGATTCCAGGAAGCTTCACGGTGCAGTTTTCTGTCTGCAAGCATCTTTCAGGGGGCTGCTGCTTGCTGTGACAAAATGCTTTCAGCAGAGACGTGTTGTGTCGCACAACACCTTATCTGACAATTCCATGAACTGACTGGATGAGTCAAAAGAGACTTCAGACTAGCATAGTGCAGAAGCATCAGTTCTTTTGCAAAGTAAGCATAGTCAGCTAATACTTGTACTTTTGTTAAATGCCTAGGTTTAACGAGGTGCATTGCAGGATAGATATGATTTTAAATATAAAGGTTATTTATACATGGTCAAGATGATGCAGCCCTCGGGAGATAAAGTCACAATAAAATTAGTTTTAGGATTAATTGATTTCTGGAAGAGATTAGGAATTAATGATCAATGGGCTTCCTAAAAGAAGAACATGACAATGTGCCAAAAAGTATTAGCTGTTATGTTGAATGAATTAATTGAACTACTTATATCTTTGTTTTCAGTGAAAGACAGGAGGCTAAATGCTGGAATTGCACCATGATCCTTCACAAATGCAGTTGAAGCTGCCTGGCTTTAAAAACTGTAGCAATTTAAGACTGCTGGAATAGGGAGATCAAAGCCTTTTTCCTCATATTTTGTCTAATAATTGAAAGCAGTTAGATAATGATTTTGAAATTATCAGCTGAATGTTTCAGCTTCCCTTTTTAAAATTGGCCTCTAAGGTCTGTATGGCATGTTGTAGCATCTTTGAAATGAACAGGACTCACTATTTTTAGAATAGTGAAATCACTATGCTGAGCTTATCAGAGTCATCTTTCAGCCAAAATTCTTTATCAGGTAAATATATATATATATATATATATATATATGTAGAGGGAAAAAAAATAAACATTTCTCAGTGTTTAATATTAAATTGTTTAATATTCAGAATTCAGATCCTAAGGTATTAAACCCATGGATGTACAACAACATAGGCATTTTAACTATATAACTAGCTTAATACCCATGCTTCATGATGAAACCAGTGGTGGGATTCAATTTTTTTTTACTACTGGTTCTGCGGGCATGGCTTGGTGGGCATGGCAGGGGAAGGATACCATAAAATCTCTGGTCAGAGGTAGTATTTGCCCTTTCTCTGAACTACTTAAAATTTCTGCTACTGGTTCTCCAGGCTGGTCAGAACCTACTGAATACCACCTCTGGATGAAACTATGTGATCAGGCTATGCAGGAGAAATTTGGTTCACAATCCATTGGATCAGTGGTGGTTGATGATTGAAACACATAAGAGTTTCCTTCCCTTTCCCTTCCCTTTCCCTTTCCCTTTTCCTTTCCCTTCCTTTCCTTCTTTCCTTTTCTTCTTTCCTCCTTTCCCTTCCTTTCTTTCCCTTTTTTCCCTTTTTTCCCTTCCTTTCCTCCTTTCCTTTCCTTTTGTCAGGGTTCCAGAAAAACCAAGGTCCAATTAAAAACTCTTAGACAGGCATTTTCTCAAAGTTTCCTTTTATTAGAGTAGTTATTCTGGCACATCTGGGAAAACCCAAATCTGAGAGTTCCAGGTTTTTCCTTAGTAATTCAAAAGTCAAAACCCAACCCCTGCACCCATCAGTCCATCATATGGTCCAATCATCAACCATCCCAACTTGAGACATCCCTTCAACCACTCCTCCTCCGGATGCAGGAATAACATGACCTTGACCAAAAGAAGAATGCCATTATGTCTAACTACCAAAATACCCCTCCCCCCATTTTCCCAAGCATAAGAATGTGGCAGCATGGAAGCTTCTGGTACTAATATGGCTTCCAAAGCTGTCACCTTTCCTCCTTTCCTTTCCTTTTTTCCTCCTTCCCTTTCTCCTTTCCTTTTTTCCTTTCCCTTCCTTTCCTTTCTCCTTTTCATTCCTTTCCATCTATCTGTCTGTCTGTCTGTCATCTATTCCGCAAAACAGTTGTAAAATCCAATTCTCCAACTGTTGTCCCAAAGGTGCTTTTTTTCAAGAGACAACTGGACTTTCTGTTTTTTCGTTGAAAATGATTTGCTTCTTATCCAAGGAGCTTCTTCAGCTCTGACTGGATGGTGGGTAATAAAAATATTACATCCTTTGATGCCAAAGTAGCTTCCTGTTTGGAAGTGTAGTTTGCATCATTTTAGGGAGTTATTGAGGCAACTTTGAGGTTTGTCTGTGTCCTTCAGTCACCTGAGTGATGCAAAATGGCTGTGGAGTTACAAAGGTAATGGAATGTGGTATAACAGAATGTGAGGCAACTGGCAATTGGAACAGAGTTCTTTTCAGGTGGGGAGGGGGAGTAGAACTCCTTAGCATCAGAGCATATTAATTACTGTATTAAGAAATACTAATGATCTGATGGTCATTTTGAAAAATCCTTTGTTAGCAAGCACCTAGAAGCCAAGAGGAGCATATGTGCCAAATTTCAAGTTTGTAGGCTTTACAGTTCTGGAGATTTTGTGATGCTGCATAAGTGGTATTTCACTTTTATACATATAGATAATGAGATTGTGTTAAGAAAGATTGTGTTAAGGACCTTCAGGAATATACACAGTTTATAATTTCTGCTTTTTCTATTCTAAGTTTCCAGTGGGATTCCCAGTCTTCTTCACTTGGCCTTGCTCTTTAAAGCTTCACACAGGAGTCGTTCCTAGCTGTGCCTGGAGATATCACAAACTGAATTTATTCTTTCTGCATGAATTCATCTCTTGCAAACATTCCTACCTTGTCTGGAAAAAAACCAAACCTAAACCTGAACATGAAAAAGAGAAAGACTGCATTATGAATCACAGTCATTGTCTGCTTTTATAAAATATCTGAAAAAATAACTCCAAAATAGATTTTGGCAAATAAATGTTTGGTGAATATTTATTACCATTTGGCACTGCAAACTTGCAGCGAACTAACTGAGAAATGTATAGTGGTGATACAGATCAGTAGTGTTATACACATTTATTTATTCTATAGCTTGGGCTTTAGAAGATTGTAAGAGAAAGCAATGCAGCTTGATTTAATCTAAAGATTTCACCAGCCTTTAAAGAACTTCTTGGGAGACATAACATGATTTTAAAGCTAGATGAGAGATTCAATGAATATTATAATTCCTATCACTTCTAAATAATTTAATTATTTCAGTGTAACACATTAAAAGACATTCTGTATCATAAATCATCATATTTTTCTGGAAATGTACCAAACCATATTTCTTCCCAGTTTGCCTAGAAGGAAATGAGGTCAGGAAGGATTTTTTTGAGTCTGCTTTTAGATTCATTCTACAGTATGTAGAATCTTTCAAATTCCTGAATATTGTCCTGTTCTTCAATTTCATTTTTAGAACCTTTAGAAATCATTTTTGCTATTAGATTATTGTATGTCTATAGGATGGCAGAGATTGTTATTTCCTATTCTTTTCACTTCTCTATAGCCTTGAGCTGTTGAATCAGAATACCATTTGTTTTCACCATATTTTTTCTTGGTGATTTTAAGAAGAATGAAAGTTGCAAATAGTTGGACAGATACAAAGGCAGTTCAGCCATCTTACTGGAGGCTAAGTACCAGAATTTGGCATGTGTATGTATTTCCAGAAAAATGTCTTCTTCAAAATGGAAATTTAAACCCATAAAAATGTTTTGATTAAATTGAAGAAAACAGCATTAATTGAAATAGCTTATAGGAAGAACTAGCTTGTTTTCTCATCTCTACTTTTCATATCTTTTGCTTATTTTTTTCCAGACCACAGTAAGCAGCAACCAGAATATAATGCAGTTCCTCAGAAACTCAGAAAACACTGAAATTTCAAGTTTGCAAATGAAATGTCATATAGTTTCTATTTCTGAAACAACTAATGCAAACAAATCATTTCTTTTGTTAATACTGTCATGCTGTACCAGCTAAGTTTTGTATCAGCTATACGCCGGTCTGCCATAAGAAACAGGGGCAGGGAGCTGCAGGCTGGGATAAAGAGAGGGCTAGCTTCAGGGGAATCTAAACTCCTTGTGCCATCCCGTGAGAGCTACTGGCAGTTCCAAGTCACATCATAGAGTACAACTCCATCTTACCTGCCAAGCTAATTTGTATGAATATAATTGTGTTGTGCATGCAATATAATTAATAAAGTGTGAGCTTGGAGTAAGTGCAGGGTTCTGGCCCTGCACTTCTGATTGGCTGTTAAGCGGCCGGACTGGATTGGCCCGTTCCGGGGAATCCGATTGGCCCTTAACAGAGAGTTCTTATTGGTTATAAAAACTAGCGTTCCTAGCTTGTTATTGGTTAAACATTACAAGGTTTGCCTATATAAGGCGGGTTTTTACTGATATTAAATGAGCAAGTCACAATGTAAATAAAGAGCTGAAGTTCATCGTTCAGAAACTTGTCTCCATTCTTTCTCGCCCATGCTCAAACTTAACAAATTGGACAACAAAAGATAACTAAGGGGGAGGGGGGGAATGGAAAAATGAACCAGATGCTTTGGGTGCGAACCTTTAGATTCAACTTCATTATATAATTTGCTTAGTAAAGTATACTCATTGTAGTCAAGGCCTTGACAGGCTTTCTTTGCTATCTAGCTACGCTGGGATGGCTGACATCTTTTTTATGCCTTCTCATGAGATTCTTATAGTTTTAACAAGTGTCTTTTGTAAGTACAACATAGAGAAATTATCCAGGCCATTCTCTTATTATTTCTATGTCATTTTTAATTGTTAACATATTAGGCACATTTTTGTATGTCCATGTCTCATCTTTTTCCATATCATTTATAAATCCAATTTTAGCTCAGCCTCCATCTTGTCAGGTAAAACTTGTTTCTCTTCCATGACATTTTTTAGACATAATCTATCAATTTAAAACAAGAAGAGAGATCAAGCCTAAAAGGTAGCTTTCAAAGTCATTCCTACCTCTTTGCATAGTATTGTTTACCCACCCCCACTATATAGAAATCTATATAGTATTGTGATTCTCCAAAAAGAAAGCTGGGTCTTATTTTATTTTGACACCCCCCAAAATGGGTAGGCCTTCTTTTTGGAGGGTTCTAATTATTAACTCACCTTGCAGCATTGGCGCCAACAGCCTCGTCCAGCAGAAGCCCGCTGCTGGTCCACTTCTTTTGTGGCCAATTACAGCCGCTCGTACGCATCGCCCCAACCTCTGTTTTGCCTTCAGATACCTTCCAGAAATCAGTCTGCAGCTGATAATAGAGCTCTAAATTGATCCGGAACTTTATTATCGAATGCTTTTCTGAAAGCTCTGCAGCCATGACAGAGCTCTGCAAATACTTTCCAGAAAGCCCTCTGCAGCTGATAAATCAACCCAGAGCTCTGTTATCAGCTGGAGATGCCTTCCAGAAAGCCTTCTGCAATCAGTTATAGATAATCTGTTATCAGCTGCAGAAGGCTTTTCAGAAGGCATCTGAAAGTGAAATGGAGGCCGGGTGATGTGTGCGAGTGGTGGCAAGCGGCTATAGAAGAAGGCAAGGCAGGTGTCAGGGAGTGTGAGGCCTGGTAAGTATGGCAGCTCCACCCCCCCATCCCCACCCTAGCTTATTTTTTTAGCTCTGTGCCTTGCCCCACTCCCTACAACCTGGGGTGTGGGGGGATCTTAATTTGGGCTAATTTTGTGGATGAGGCTTAATTTGATCGCAGGCGTTCAAAAACGTGACAGGGTTCTTTTCAGAGTGGCTTGTCTTTTTGGAGCAACATGGTATCTATTTATTTTATTTAATAAGCTATATTCAATTCTATTTAAATTTGGGTCCTGACTCTGGGTTTTTTTGATGAAGAATCTCAGTCATCCAGGTAGAATTGTCTGGAAGTTAAATCATGGCAACTAGACTTCTTTTCTTTTTGGTTTGAAGCATTCTACTGCTTATCCAAGTAACTGAAGAAATTACTTGGATAAGCAGCAGAAAGTTTCAACTCTGGAAGAAAAAAAAGTCCAGTTGCTAAGGCTCTAAATAGATTTTGGGGTATGAAACCTGGCTTCTTACTTTAAGGTTGTATGTCTGCTGTCATCCAAAAAGATATATTCCCTTGATTTAGGTCTTTTCTTCTCTACTCAATTTAACAGAATTTTCCAAGTGAGTGATTTTTGATATAAAATACACATTTTTTTCTTGATGGTATTCTTGTTACAATTATTGCAGATGTTCCTCCAGATTGCTTAAAGCTCTTAATTTTTTTCCTCTAAAGTTAACATAGGAATGTAATATATTTGGTTTAAGGAATATATGCAGCAGTCACTCTCACCATTAAAGGTATAATTTCCATATCAATTTCTTTCGTAGAAATGTCAATCCTTAAATTTTATATTTGGTGAAAATGACAGCATTTGCTGTTTATCCAAAACCAAAACTTAAAAGCCACAAGGGGTAAAATTTAGAATGTCCAAAAGAGAGAATAAATCACTGTCTATTGTTTATGTAGAAAAAATGTCATAAACCTTCAGAGGAACAGCTCATTTGATTTCATTGTGACTGGTCTCAGTGGTAAATGTCCAACTTTATGACAGATTCATGAATGAAAATGGCAGTTCTACTTTCTTTTTCTCCAGCTGGGTCACTTATATACAGTTTTTCTGTACATTGTTATGCAAACCAGGAAACCGGCTTGAAAACTGGAAAGCAAATAGAATTGCTATTTCTGACAATTTATCTTTAATTTATCAATTTGACTGGAAAATGTTTTAAGCTTCATTCGATCATCTCATCCTCTAGTGACTTTTTTCATTTATTAAGTTTCATCTTTCAATTCTTTTTAACTCTCTAAATTACTTAATCTATGATTCTGTTTTTTCTTTATAATCATATTAAAATCAGGCCAAGCCAAATTTTGGATCAGTCATAGGAAGGATAAAAGTCTTCCATGAATTATGAGAGGGATATTTGGGATATATCAACATGGTGGGTTGAAAGGGACAGGAAGTTCTGCTATCTTTCATCTTCCCTATTTATAAATATATTAAAATTAGTTCCTACATTCAACATCTGGTTACTGGTGGCCCTTATAATCTGGAAACACCGCTGTTGAGAATATGGCAACATATGATGATGACCTAGTATAATTCCCACCAACATTGAATGAAAAAATGACTGTTTCCATGGGCAACCATACTCCAACAACCTATAGATGTACAGAATTAATATATGAATGGCCAAATTACGTATTCTAAGCCTGCTATGCTAATGCTGTATGCTCATAAATATTTTCTTTCAATATAAGATATTTATATATAAACAACTATTTTGACTTCTTCACCTCCTTTGGCATAGCAGTGCCATATATGCATTGAGATTCTATGATAAAATAAACATCATTTTAGAGATTCAAGGACATTCATTTCTTTTCTAATAAGTTCTGGAAATGCAAATAAATATAAACTATTACTCATGTGTACCAGAGTTGGTTAAAGCCTCAAAGTAATTCCTGCCCAGATCCTAACACCAATCTACTAGGATACAAGGTTTAAATTCAAAGTACTTTGAAAGGAAATTTCTTTTTTGTTGTTTAAGCAGTAATTTGTCTTTAGATATTTTCTTTGCTTTACTTATAAGTAGGAATGCTTCTTTTTCTTTGACTATTGTGGGCTGTAGAATAAAATCTGAGTCTCAAATTTAAAATTAATTGTGAATATAAAGCAGTAACCTTCTATCAGGAAGGAAATGAGCACACAATAAAAATATTAATGCAAATGTGATCTATGCATTCAGAGAAATAACTAGTTCATTAGTAGGAAGGAAAGTCAACAAAAAGAAGTAATACCCAGCCAGAATTATATTTGGAATCCAGAATCTTTGTGTTATAGAATTCCCAATGACTATTGATTCTATCATTATGGAATCATTGAAAGAACTCCTCTTATATAATGTATCTGTACTGCCTAATACTTGACAGCAAATAATTAATCAAGCATTAGAAGGTCTTGTAATTTCAATAAAAAGCAAATATTAAAGACAGCTAAAGCTTTTCATGGAAGGCATGTTTGCAAGGAAATGTGGTGAAATGCTACTTAGCTCTTTCATTCTCAACTATTCTTTTGTTCCTAATCATGCTGCTACTTTCTTTTCCATCACCTGCCAACAAAAGTGTGTATAGTCAAGGCTATGGTTTTCCCAATTGCAATATATGGTTGTGAAAGTTAGACCATAAGGAAGGCTGAGCACCAAAGAATTGATGCCTTTGAACTGTGGTGCTAGAGAAGACGCCTGTGAATCCCTTGGATTGCAAGGTGATCAAACTGGTCACTCCTACAGTTCAACCCTGACTGCTCTTTAGAAGGCCAGATCCTGAAGATGAAACTCAAATACTTTGGCCATCTAATGAGAAGGAAGGATTCACTGGAGAAGAGCCTAATGCTGGAAATGATTGAGGGCAAAAGAAGAAGGGGACAGCAGAGAATGAGGTGGCTGGCTGGTATCACTGAAGCAGTTGGTGTGAGCTTAAATGGGTTCCAGGGGATGGTAGAGTTCAGGAAGGCCTGGAGTAACATTGTCCTTGATAGGTCAGACACAACTTTGCAACTAACAACAACAAATTTACATTTGAGAGGTAGTTAATTTTCAAAATTTAAAACAACTTATTGCCTAGACTTTATTCACTCTTTTTTAAAGTGAACATCTGTCAATTCACACACCAGTGTTACGTACCTGCTCAAAGCCCTTCAATAGTTTTCAGAGTTTTCAGAATTTCTTGGAGAGGGTTTTAGCCTATGCCTAATATCCATACATTAGTGTATCTCCCACTAAAAATCTTCAGTTTCTGAGACTAACACAGTGATGTCTTAGAAGATCATTGAGATCTACTTAGCTGAATAGGAAGGTATTTGCATTCATAAGCCACAACTTGAAGCATTTCACTTAAAAGTAAAATGCTACTTGTCTTTATTATGCTTTCTATGATTTACCTAAATGGGTAAATAGCTAGCTTATTACTTGAAGGAGGTGCTCATAAAATGACTGAATGGGAGACTGATATTCAAAAGATTGCATTCTTCTCACAACTGTGGTTAAAGAGATAACATTGGATGATATCTAATAGCTGGGTCCAATTTCAAGCAACTTTCCTGCATAATTTTGTTAGGGGATGCTGTAGGGCCATAGCTTATGTAGAATGGCTATAAACTGGAAGAGGCCACAGTTGTTTAACTAGCTTGTAACAAAATCTGAAAACATTCTTAAGGGGTTTAGTAGAAGCACTATCTGTTCATACATATTATATATGGATGAGACTCCAGGAAAGCTCCAGAAAATTCAAAACAAATTTTGTGGAAATGCATAATTTATGTATATCATTCACAAGACCATGATAAAGAATAGTGACAACTGCTGTATCAACTTGCATTTCAATAGTCATTAATAGATAATCTTTTCTTGGTAATGCAGAAAAATATGCCTACATTATGCTTGTATTAATCCCGTTAAGCCAAAATTGTATGGATTGGGTATGGATCATAGATTAGATATTCAGTTTCATTTTCCCTAGGAAGCAGGGATTTGTCCAGGCAGTTCTGAGTATTGAATACTATTGAACAGAACCAAAAAGTGCGCTCTTGAAATCTGTTGTATCTCTTATTCTTCATGCTAGTAAAGATTCTTATTGGATTTACTCAGATTTTATTCATCTTGCTTCCCGCAGATGTAATAGAAAAGCATGTTGCCACTGCAGCGAAACAAATAACTTCTTATAAGAATATAACTGGAAGAAAATTAGATATTGACTTGAAGAAATGTTTCTAATTGGTTATGAAAAGTTAATTCACTATAGAATCAAAGATGAGTTTCAGAATGGATTGTTTCTGCCCTTTTTCCGATGTCCTTTCTGATTGTTATTATGCATACTGTATAGACATTCTCTCCTCAATTATTTACAAAATTATTTCTTTTATTTCTGATATTTCATCTTTCTGTGCAGTATCTGTGTCCTGGTTGAAGCTTCTGAAGTGCACACCATGCATACTTACCTAATGCAATGGAATCATTTATAAAACATATTATGCATCAGAGAAGAAATCCAGGATTGCAAATCTGCAATTAAGGTCTTTCTAAATGGAAAACTTCTTAAAATGTTTATTCAAATGTTATATCAACTTTATATATATATATTGTAAATACTCCAGGACAAATCACCCCACTATCTTCAAGTTATTAATCCCAGTGACCCATTTTTTTTTCTTCCCATGGGTGCATACAATTTTTTAACAGCTGTTCTCCATACCCAGTAAATTACAAGTGAACTTTTGCTATATATGGAGGGGACCAGAGGAATTAAGCCTAAGAATTGATTCGGGCAAGAGTACAAGAACTACAAGTAGAAGAAAGGATTCATTTCAGCAATACAACCAGTTATAGATACAGTTCATGCAAAACTCTTCTGTGTTTAGATCAAACAACATAATCATGTTCAAGAGTTCTGTAGACATTCCTTGGTGCTGTCTAGGTACAACAGCATGGCCCCTTTTTGCAATACATGATTCACATAAGCAGCTTACAATATTTCCCAACTATTTGTCAATTTATATGGAAATGCACAATGCCATGCTGTAACTCAAACCCTGGGCTACATCTTGATTGCTAAGTATAGATTGGGGTCATTGGTATGTCATTGCTTCTCAGGTTAGCTGCTGATCATGCACATAAAAATGAAATTGGTATCTACTATGGAGTTGTAGAGGTGGCTGCCCTCTTTTGCAACTTCCAGAAATTACTGGATATCACTTATTTTCCTCTCTGTATGAAACAACAGTGCCACTCTACAACATCATATATTGAATCCATGTTGAGGTCCTTGGATGGAATTCAGTTTTTCTTTTTCTCCCAAAAGCAGTTTTTCTTTTCTCCCAAAAGCATCTTTCATAAAAACCCATTTATAAAGGCAAAAATGGTGAAAACCAAATCTGCAATTTCATAGTTCCACAAAGAACCCACTCGCAAAAGTAGGTTCATCCCAAGATAATTTCTGATCTTCAGATATCATAGATGAAAGGTGGCCCTTAACTGGACAAGATGAAAATCAATCTCCCTGAAAATGCTGTCTTTCACTAAACACACATATTCTACAGATTGTCATTGACCTATGGCCAAAATTGAGAAGAGGGAATAACACATCATAAAAGCCTACCTGTAAACATCCTAATATACATTCTTTCATTAAACATGTACATAAACATGTGTTTATCTAAGGAGGTTATAATATCTGCATTAGCTTGGGAAGCATTATTTTCTTTAATTTGGAATGTGTGTGTTGAGATTGTTGCATTCACTTGTTTTCCCTATTTCCTTTTTGGAATAAGTTCCTTATCTATAAAATTTTGGCTTCCTGGGTTTTGAAAGGTAATTTCTCATTAAGCCCTTTCTCACATGGAAGACTGCATAGTTATCTAGCTTACAGGTAGGTTTCCAGATGGACACAAGGTTTGTTTCTGGATTTGAGATGGAGGATCCACAGCACTTCCCCTCTTATTTTCCAAGCAGGGTTTAAGGAAGTAATTCTTTCCTTTATAGTATAGACTGACTCATAACTTTCCAACTAGAAAGATTAGTGGGTGTCAAGAAATTTGATCTAACTGGCTATATTGAAGATACTAAACCAGGAGTGAAGAAAACCAAGTTCCTTAACAACTGAGGGTAACTGGACCAGATTACATCTCTTAGCCCATCGTTGTATTGCTGTTAGGAAAAATGGGAGGAAGGAGCACTATCTGTGCTGCTTTGAGCAGCTGAATTAAAAATAAAGTATACATCTAATAAAGGGTGGCATGAGGGTTCAGTGGTTAAGATGCTGGGCTTATTGGCTGCAAAGCCTGCAAATCAGGTTTGGGACTCAAAACATGAGACATGATGGGGTGATCTTTCTATCCTCACCTCAGCTCCTACCAATCTAGCAGTTTGAAAGCATACAAATATAAGTAAATAAATAGGTACCACTTCAGTGAAAAGGTGGCAGTGCTCCATGATGTCATGCTGGCCATATGACTTGGAAATGTCTTTGGATAGCAGTGACACAATGGCCTTGAACCAGAGGTGATCCTAGCCCCCTATAGATGCCAATGACTAGAGGAGTAAAATCCACAATGACTCCCTTATACATCTAATAACTAAATAAAAAATAAGCCATTTGTAATTATGTTTAACTAGATAAAGTTTTCTTGGAGAAGGGGTCTATCATCATAGTCCACCATCCCAGTTTGAAACATACTCCCTGCATAAAAAATACTAGCAGTGCTGGTGACAGGTAGATAGTAGCTAATGAACTTCTCTGGAGTAGATTACTGACAAATCATTACTATAAATTATATATACTAAGAATATTAGTCATATAGTTATGGATTTTGCTGAATGACTATGGAATACTCAGTTTTCTTGACCCAAGGTATCTGTTGTAGAAGAACCCTGGAAAAGTGATTAGCATGTACTCTGGGCTATAAATAAATTCAAATGTATGAATAAAAAACTTTGGCTTTTGTACAACACAGTATAACATATTCAGTCCAAAACTCAATTGAAAATTCAGAATATGGAGTCTTTAGCTATGACAGAGAGAGAGAGAGAGGGAGGGAGGGAGGGAGGTAGAGAGAGAGAGGGAGAAGGAGATCTGGATCTTATTAATATATTGATGAGAATGAAACTGTAAACATTCAATTATCTCAGTAACTTCAAAAGGGAAACCACTTGTTTCTACCCTAAAATTTTCTTAGCTTTGTTGTAAGGAACAAGATTTCAGTCTAAGATAAAATATTATCTAAATCTCAGAAATTTAATTCTTATTAAAAGAGATGGCATTTCTATATTGTTTGGAGCCAATTGAATTCTATGTATTGAGGGATTAATTTGTCTGATCAAAGCTTTCAATGCAAAAATAAATCTTATTGTATAAGAAGCTACTAGAGAAATAAAAATCCAGAAATTTGAGAATATATATATGTGTGTGTGTGTATCTGTGTGTGTGTGTGTGTTTATATACACAGTGTGTCTGTGTATATGTATATATGCATGTGTATGTAATATTCTGAGATTTGTAAACAAGAATGTTTATATATGTATATATATATACATAAATACAAATGTAGTCATCCATAGCAATTTTGAAGCAGATGCATAAAAAGCTATCTCTATAATATCCAAATATGTGAGCAAATAACTGGTTCAATAACTGGATTAAAATATATGAGCAGCAGTGTAAAAAGAAGCTTTGGTTGCAAATATGCCCCAGATAAAGTTAGGGTAGGATGTTTTCTTTTCAAGTCCTTTTCAATATCCAAGGATCAGACAACCATTTAGCTTCTTAGAGTGTGGGATTTCATAGCATAGGAGACATCATTTAGAACAGGTTGGTTCTCAGTACTTGCATCAATATTAATAGTGAATAGAAGAATCAACAATATTTGGTTAAAGGCTTTTCTTACTTGCATCTATCTATAACGTGAAGTGCTTTGACATTTTTTTTCTTCCATGTCCCTATGATGTTATCTTTATCTTGATTTCATAGGTGAGAGAGATTAAAGTCCTAAATTGTACTGCGGACCTAATTGAGATGTGCTGTATTTTTGCTGGCTTTGAAGGAGTCTTCTCACTGCTCAGGTTCCCTAAGTGGCAGAAAAGGCTTAAGGTGTTCCTTTCTCTATGTTGCTGTATATTTTGAATATTTTTGACTGATTGTTGTGTTACATTTTTCAGTATTCTTGAATATTCTTTGGTGTCTCATGTTATGTTACTGTGTTATTTTCTTATACTGCCTTGGAATAAAGAGTCATACTAATGTAGTGATTGCTTTGAAATAGATCTGGGGACAAAGCAATATGACACCCAAGTCCATTAATTTTGTTTAACAGCATTTCTTCTAGGGAGGTATCCTTGTTTTCTTCATATCTCCCCACAGGCTTTCGCTTGTATTTCAACAGAGAAAATGTTGAGGTAATTCCCCGTTAGGAGAATGAGCACATACAGGGAGACATATTTGAGAGAAGTGTTTGAATAATACACACACAGTACACAGATACACTGTACAGTAAATGTAGGTTTTTACTTCCAGAAAGGTTTAAGCAAAGTCCAAAATAAGCAACCCAAAGTCATTCACAAGTAAATCAGTCAGTTTTCAATCCAGGGATAATCCAAATATCAAAGTCCAGTGTCAAAAAACAGTTCAGTAACAGACTTACATTAAACCCAGTAATATCGGTCAATTAGAAGAAATGGAGGAATGGCAATACTTTCCAACAGAAGGAAACAGAGAGACTCACTCAGACACACTCTCTTCTAAGACTAAGACTAAGACAAACCAGGTTTCTGGCTCCATCTTATGGCCATTTGTGAAACCACACCTAATCACAGTTTTGCATTTTCTTAAAGATACAGCTTTAAAATGTTTATCCTGGTTTATATATTTCTAACCCAAATAGCTGTTAGGTGACTTATATTCCTAACATTCTCCCCTTTTGGGTAAGATAATATATACAACCTTGCATTCTAAGTCCATAATCCTCACAGCTAGCCTTATGCTTTAGAGAACCCTGAATCTTTGTAAAATGATCTGCTATATTATTTTCTGACATACAGTATTCCAGTTTAATCATCTTATTTTGCACACATTGTCTCACATTTAAATATCTTAAATCTGTGTGTTTAGTTCTTGTTTTAACAGCAATATTTGAAGCCATCTGTATTGCTGATTGGTTATCTTCATAAACAACAATAGAATCTGTTACATTAAGCCCCATATCAATTAATAATTGCTTATACAAAACTAAATCTGTACATAGTAAAGACAAGCATGAGAATTCAGCCTCCATTGTTGAGCAACTTAGATGTTTCTGTCTAATAGATCCCCATCCAATCAATGCTTTTCCCAATAATACAGCAGTTCCCGATGTAGATTTTCATGTATTTATGTCTGTAGCAAAACTTGCATCAGCATATGCAGTCAAATTCAGTTCATCTTTTGACTCCAAATACAATGCATAATGCATTGTTTGTTTCAGATATCTTAACACACATTTAGCAGCTTGCCAGTGCCTTTCAGTTGGCTCAGCGTTAAATCTTGCTAATTGATTAACACTGTATGCAATATCTGGCCTTGACCAATTACTGAGATAAGATAAACTACCAATCAAGGACTGATAAATGTTCTTATCAAAAATAGGACTTTGAACATCACTATGGCTAAACTCCTGGCTCATTGGTGTCTTAGCTGATTTGCAAAGTTCCATTTTAAAACTTTTTAGTAATTGGTTAATTTTATCTGCCTCTGAGATTTTGTATCCTCCCCTAGTTCTATCTATCTTTAAACCAAGATATTGTTTGATTTCTCCTAACTGTTTTATCTTAAATTACTTCTCTAACAATGATATTATTTTAGTAGCTTCTTGTTCAGTTCTGGTGATTAATGCTATGTCATCAGTAAATAATAGCAACAATGAAATTACACCATTATTTTCTCTTTTAAACAAACATGGATCAGCCAAACCAGCTACAAAACCTATCTTAGTTAATTCTTTAACTATACATTGGTTCCACTCATATCCTGATTGCTTCAAGCCATAAAGACTCTTTTTCAATTTCCAGCAATCAGTTGTATCATCATTTTTGAGACCTAAAGGTTTCTTTAAATATATAGTGTGTTGCAATGGTGCATGCAGATATGCTGTCCCTACATCCAAATGATTTACAATATATTTCTCCTTAGCTGCCCACACGTAAACTGTAAATCATGGTTTACAGTTGAATTGCTAGACAAAGCTAAACTAACATTCTTCTTAGCCTTCTGGTGTTTACTAGTATTCTGTTGTTTTTCCTTCTTATAGAATTTAGCTATATGTCCTCTCGCTCCACAAATTTTGTTATTCGTTCTGAATTCTTCTAAACAATTGAATCACGGGTGGAATTCAATTTTTTAAATAACCGGTTCTGTGGGCACAGCTTAGTTTGTGGGTGTGGCTTATTGGTCATGTGACTGGGTGGGTGTGGCCAACTTGACATCACTCATGTCAAGGGGTGCTTCTCCTCACCTGGCCTCTCATGACAGTGGCAATGTTGCAATGGTCATAAGTATGAAAAATGGTCATAAGTCACTTTTTTCAGTGCCATTGTAACTTTGAATGGTCATTAAATGAACTGCTGTAAGTCAAGGATTACCTGTACAAAAATACAAAAAGCTTCTTTGCTTGCAAAAAGCTGCCTAAATACCAATTGTTGGATTAAAAATACCTGCAAATTGGAATTACAAATCAGGCAGGGTGCCAAAGCACCCTGAGGAATTAAAATAGTTAAAATGCAATGATAACTATCAGCAACCAACTCTTGCTCATAAAGTGAAACCCAAAGGTCATTTAAGCTCTCCAGAAAGAGCACACCGAGGAAAAGCAATCCTTAGACCCATTTGCACCACTTAAAGGTACTAGCTGGTCTCACTCACCTTACAAGATATCCTAAGAAAATCATTCAGATTTAAGAAAAGGTCACATGCCCCCCAGAAAGGAATAAAAAATCAATGCCAAGCTTAAATCTTGCCTCTTGCCACTGTCCCCAAAAGGACAGTGTCAGATACCACTAAAGCAGTGAAGGAAGACCCCCTCCCCAGATAGAAAAAGAAACCATGAGACAGGAAAAAATTCAAACACAATCCAAATAATTAAATCACAACAGTAGCTGTTGCTTGTTGAAGCGGAATAGGGAAAATTATCCCATCAATAAACACAGGATTAACCATCACCAAGCACAGAATTAACCTTCACCAAAACCAGTCTTAGACCAAAACTCAGAAATGGTATGTAAACTCATGTTTGAATGTCAATCTTTCTAGTTACCAAGAAGCCTTGCTGAATGTCACTCATCTTGGTTCCCTGTCATTAAAAGCTTCTTTCTGACAGCTCTGCTTCATTATTCAATTATTTCTTCAAAGTGCTGATTGTCCAGGGAAGTATTTCCTCCCAACAGCAGTGTAAAACAACACTTAAAACAATCCTTCCCCTTTAAAAAAGTCAAACTCCAGAGATGGAGTACTGGCAAGAATGTAATAAGGGTGGAAAAGAACAAAAGGAGATTGCTTCTAACTGCAGGTTCTCTGAACTGCTTAGTCAGTTAACAAGGGGTTGTTGTAAGTTAATCAGTCAGAAGCAGTAGAATCCCACCCTTGAATTGAACCCTATCTATTTTTTTAAAGTATCAAATCACAAGAAAAACTATCCTTTGCATAAAACATAGTATAAGTATTTATTAAGTGTTTACAATAAGTTTATTAAATAATTAAATAAAAATATTCGGAAACATTACATGTACTAATATTTATCTTGTGAGGAAAATTGATAATTTAAAAGAAAAAGAAAAAAAGCAATCTGATATATACTTGGATATCCATTTTCCTACAATCTACTAGTAATAATGAATTTTATCTTTTTAAAAAAGTCTCTTTTATCTTTTAAAAAATAAAACTAATATCTACATAGAAATAGGTATTTTACCCTATGTCATTATCTATCTTGAGTCTTAAATAGTTATAAATGCAATAATAAAAATGAAGTAAAAATAAGCACAAAAACATCTCATAGTAAATAAGGAGTAATGAAATGATCCTAACTTAAGCTTTCAAATCTGAGCTACAAAAATCCAGACAACCATTAAATGGCAGCAATTTAGGAGAATTTTTCATAATGATGTTAACCAGTATGAATCATTAACAGCATAACCAGAAATGGCTTTTGATCCTCATGGGACATTTATTTGAATGTATTAATCATTAATTAATAATTATAATCAGTATAATCAGTATGATTATAATTTAGTGTTATAATAATATGTAGGTATCTTGAATGTATGTATTTCTCTCTGTGTGTATCTACTGTGTCTGCCTGTCTGTCTATCTATCTAGCTATCTAGCTATCTAGCTATCGATCATCTCCACAGTGAAATAGGATTTTGGATGCTGTTGTTCAAATCCTTGCATCATTACAAGAAAACTTGAAACCTAGCTGGGTAGAAAGTATCCAGCGATGATATCAGTTTGTGTCCCATGTAGCTGAAATCTTTCTTTTGCCTCATATCACTAAATATTCATTTCATAGTAACACTGAGCTAGATGGATCAATGGTGTGATTCAGCATAAAGCAACTACATGCCTTCCGTCTTACAGATTTCTGTAAAGCTCCACTCTATATGAGAGCTGCTTCTTTTCTGAATTTCAGCCCAGCTGGGATATGACAACTCTCATAAACTTGATTTTGCAAAAGAGAGCCCAACTGAGAGTATTGTCTGTCTGGGAACTTCAAAAGCTGCGCGTGTATTTGTTTTTCTAAGAAGCTATCTGTGACAACAATCAAACATTCTGAGAGACATTCTATTCTTATTTAGTCATGCCTTACTCCTTTTCCTTGAAGAATGTGGCAGAGAGAGATAAGATCAGAATTTATTCCAATATGCTGCTATGTATGTACCACAGTTAATAAAGTATGAGCTTGAGGTTAAGTGCAGGGTTCTGGCCCTGCACTTCTGATTGGCTGTTAGGTGGCCAGATCGGATTGGCTAGTTCTTAGGAATCCGATTGGCCCTTAACAGAGGATTATTATTGGTTTAAAGTCATAGCTCGCTGTTGGACAATTCTCACAATGGTTGCCTATATAAGGCAGGGTTCACTGTTGTTGCTTTGAGAAGTCACTATGCTAATAAAAAGCTGAAAGTCACTATTCAGAGGCTGTCTCCATTTACTCCGACCCATGTCCAAGTACTTAACATTGGCGACGAAGGTGGAATTTGGAGACGTCTGAACCTAAGAAGTCAGGAAGCAAGACCGAGCATGTGGAAGATGACGCCAACAATGGAACCATGTCCAGCAGCATCATACCACCCACTCCGTTCGATCCAAACCAAGAGGATTGGGAATCCTACATGGATCGCTTCCAAATGTTTCTTGAGACGAATAATTTGAAGGACGCCACACCAGCAAAAAAGCGGGCACTGTTCCTGACGCACTGGGGCCGGCTGTTTTTAAAATGGCAAAAGCACTCGCCAAACCTCGAGAAGTGAAAGCCATGAGCTGGGACGACCTCGAACCCATCCTGAGAGATCATTACGCGCCAACCGTGCCTACACTCGTGAGACGCCACGAGTTTTATCAAAGGAACCAGCGAAAAGGAGAGAGCGTGGCCGATTTCGTGGCAGACATCCGAAATTTAGGAGGCCTCTGTGGGTTCGCCAATTTAGAAGAAGCACTGAGAGACCGAGTAATTCTGGGATTAGATGCGCTAGGCGTGCAGAGAAAGCTGATGGCAAAAGGCGACATCAGCCTTGCTGACGCCATTGCCGAAGCCATGGCTGCAGAGGTGACCAAAAAGTCGGCTGCACAATTACAGCGAAGCCGCACTTCGGCAACACAACCGACCAACGAAATCTTACCCAACTCAGAAGGGCAGCTCGTTATGACGCACCACGAGGACCTCTCTTCGTCGTCAGACAGCGACGAAGAAGGGGTCCATCGAATGCGGTCCGACCGGGATCCTCACCCTAAGCCCTTATGCCCTTGCGCTGGCTGTGGAGCAAACCATGCCAGGGCCGAATGCAAATTCCGCGACGCACTCTGCCATGAGTGAGGGAAACGAGGCCACATCAGTCGGGTCTGCCGCAGCTTACCAGGACCCAGCCAGGCCTCAAAAGGGGCCAACTATCGCCAATCAATAGGAAACCGACCTGTAAGGCGAGAACCAGTAAACCACTTCTACAGAAATTGAGCTTTGCAAAAAGAAGAGGCTCACCATACTATCACTATAGGTCACGCCTCAGTCATGGACACTAAGAAAATTCGAGTCACGGTAGCCATCGAGAACCAGCCTTGCCACATGGAGGTCGACTCGGGATTGTCTCTCTCGATTGTGTCTTGGAAGACACTCAAGCAACTTATCCCCACAATCCAATGCCAAGACCTCCAATTTCAACGCCTCATCCTCAAGGACTACCAAGGAAATCGAATCCCTGTGGTCAGGTCCTGCTGAGTCCAAGTCTCCTTCAAAAAACATACAGCGTACTTACCTCTAACGATCATCGACAGAGATAGGCCTAGTCTATTAGGCCTCCAATGGTTCGCGCCACTGGGCATCGAGGTGGCTGGCGTGAACCTAGTCGGTGGTTGTGAGTGGGAGGAAGGCCTTGTTTCTGAGTTCAGCGACGTCTTCGTGGACTGTTTAGGCGAGTATAAGGGGACCCCAATCTCATTTAGTTTAGATCCAAAAGTAGCCCCAATTCGCTTGAAGCCCCGTCGAGTTCCATTCGCTCTTAAAGCTAAGATCGACGAACAACTCGATAAGTTAATTGCTCAAGGGGTGTTGAAGCCCATCGATCACTCTCCATGGGAAACCCCTATTGTAACGCCCATTAAGCCAGATGGGTCAATCCGAATTTGTGGGGACTACCGGGCCACTTTAAACCACGCCCTACAGCAGAATGCGTATCCAGTTCCGGTGGTGCAGCACCTCCTCCACTCCTTGGGGGGTGGAAAGGTTTTCGCTAAATTAGATTTAGCTCAAGCTTATCAACAACTACCAGTGGATGAAAAGACGGCTCAGGCGCAAACAATTGTAACGCACAGAGGTGCTTTTAAATGTACCCGATTGCAATTTGGGGTTAGTGTAGCCCCGGGGATATTCCAAAGCCTCATGGAAAGGTTGTTACAGGGAATCAAGGGCGTGGTTCTGTATTTTGATGACGTATTAATTGCAGCCCCTACCAAAAATATCTTGCAGGATCGTTTGAAAAGTGTTCTTAAAAAATTCCAAGAGGCAGGACTTAAGGTGAAAAAAAAACAAATGTCACTTATATACTGACAGTGTTGAGTTTCTAGGATATAGGATTGATAGCCAGGGCATCCACCCAACCGAAAGTAAATTAAAGGCGATAAAAAATGCCCCCAGGCCACAAAACAAGATCAATCTCCAGGCATTCTTAGGCCTCATTAATTTTTATAATGTATTTTTACCGCATAAGGCGACTGTTGATGAACCGTTACACCGGTTATTAGATAAAAAAGCATTGTGGGTATGGGGTTACCGGGAAGAGCAAGCGTTCCGGAATGTTAAAAAATTGCTCACATATGACTCTGTACTTTTGCAGTATAACGAGACTTTACCATTAGTTATAACCTGCGATGCCTCGCCTTTCGGGGTGGACGCCATTTTGAGTCATGTACTGCCTAATGGGAACGAAGCCCCTGTTGCATACTTTTCGAAGACTCTTTCACATGCAGAGCAGAACTATGGACAAATTGATAAAGAAGCTCTCGCAATCATTGCAGCTGTAAAGAAATTTCATGAATATGTGTATGGAAGGACATTCACCATTATAACTGACCACAAACCATTGCTAGGGATAATAGCCGGGGACAAGCCAACCCCCTACATATTATCCCCTAGAATGACCCGATGGTCAGAATTCCTCGCTGCTTATAATTATCGCCTTCAATATCGCCTGGGGAAAGCCATTCCCCACGCCGACGCATTAAGCCAAGCACCGCTTCCAGAGACTCTCGACGATCCGGCACCAACGGCAACCACGTTGCAGATCAAAACACTCAACTCGCCGCCTATGACCGCCCGAGACATCGCGAGAGAAACCAAATGAGACCACACCCTAGCTCAAGTCCTAGGCTGGGTAGAACGTGGATGGCCATTGGACCAAGTCCCAGATGACTTCGCGCCATTTAAAGCAAGACAGACTGAACTTTTTTCACAAAAAGGCTGTGTCATCTGGGGCAATAAAGTCATTGTCCCAGAACAACTCCGGAAGACGCTACTACAAACCCTGAATGAGGGCCACCCCGGCATCGTGCGGATGAAAGCACTCGCACGAAGCTACGCATGGTGGCCGGGCATGGGCCGGCAAATCGAGCAGTGGGTCAAAACGTGTACCAGTTGCCAACAAGCCAGCAATGCCCCACCAAAAGCCATGCCTACTGAATGGGAAACGCCACGTGGACCCTGGTCCAGAATCCACCTGGATTTTGCGGGACCAACCAAAGGATATACCTTCCTGCTGACAGTCGACGCATATTCCAATTGGTTAGAAGTTCATCGTATGACGGCCACAACTTCTGAGGCAGTGATTAAGATCCTAAATAGACTCTTTGCAACCCACGGATTGCCTGACATCCTGGTGTCCGATAACGGGCCACAATTCACGGCATTGATGTTCGAGCAGTACCTCGCTGACGGCGGCATCCGCCATGCACTCACCTCGCCTGCGCATCCTGCGACCAATGGCTGAGTGGAACACATGGTCCAATTTGTTAAAAAGACTTTGCAAAAAATGGACTATGACAATATCGATGACAAAGTCAACCAAATTCTCTTTTTGCAACACATAACTCCACATAGCGTCACCGGCAGAACTCTCGCAGAACTACTGAAGACTCCGTTCCCACCTCGACCGGTTGCACCCTGCTTATGAACCGGAAAAGCCAATAGGATCCAGTGGCCGCTGTCGCACGTTCCAGGTAGGAGACCGTGTTTATGCACGGAACTTATCAGGCGACCCGTTATGGATAGAGGCAATGGTAGTACGAGTGACCGGCCCCAAATCCTACGTAGTGAAATGCTGTGACAATAGACTGTGGAAACGGCATATCGACCAATTACGGTCACGACTCATAACGGCCAGTCAACAACTCCCCCATGACCAAACCGAGGAGGGGGGAGGTACAGAAGAAGAAGAAGATGTTCCAAGTAACCTGCTCGAAGAGAGCGACGAATCAAGTGAGACTCAAGAAATGGAGCAGGAAAGAGAATTGTTTGCACCACAAGAAATTGCACCTGAACAAGAAGCAGAGACACTGCCAAACAACAATCTACCTCAACAGGATTGCAATCAACCAGTCCAATGAAAATCCGAAAGACTTAAAAGACAACCATCCTACTTAAAAGATTATATAACTACACCATAATTAAGAAGCCAGGGGGAAGGGGTGTTATGTATGTACCATAGTTAATAAAGTATGAGCTTGAGGTTAAGTGCAGGGTTCTGGCCCTGCACTTCTGATTGGCTGTTAGGTGGCCAGATCGGATTGGCTAGTTCTTAGGAATCCGATTGGCCCTTAACAGAGGATTATTATTGGTTTAAAGTACTTGCGTTCATAGCTCGCTATTGGACAATTCTCACAATGGTTGCCTATATAAGGCAGGGTTCACTGTTGTTGCTTTGAGAAGTCACTATGCTAATAAAGAGCTGAAAGTCACTATTCAGAGGCTGTCTCCATTTACTCCGACCCATGTCCAAGTACTTAACATATGCCATGTGCTAGAAGATGAATGAGCATATTTTCCGGTAATCCATCATTGATCCTTCTTGCCTCTTCTCAGACAAACAAACACAGGTCTTGGATGAAAATCAAGCTTGAAAACATTTTTTTAAACAAATGAGCAAGTGGTATTTTTCTTTAAAAAGAAATAGAATGTTCAGAAATGGATGGAAATACACAAAGAGAGAGAAAAGAGAGAGATATATATACACATACTAACTTGAGTATTTCATAATTTCTGAAAGAGTCTTAATTATAAAGTAAAAAAAAACATTATTTCTACTTAAAGGAAAAGAAGGAGGTATGTGAAAATTTATTCACATTTAAAATGACTTTAGCTACAGAGTGAATAAATTATAAACTTAAACAGCACAATGTTAAGTAATAAAGAAGAGAACTAATGACAATAGATTGAAATGCATATACTTTCTTTTTACTATCGTAATTTATAATTGCTATTGAGATATAGCTTGCTATTTTTCCAAGATCACGACATATGGGCTCCAGATGATACTCTGCTTTATTATTACTTATATGGTGCAAGTAACATCTGGTTAGTTTATACATCACACTTCATAGTAATTTAGGGAAATCGTTTTCCTCATACAATGGGCTGATTTGTAAAATCATGTTGTCAAAAGAAATGAGGTAGGATGATGAAGAAAGAAAAACTTATTTTGTGCATGTGAGTGGTACCCTCCCCTTATAACCTAGCCAGAATCACAGTCGGCAAGCAGTGGTCTAAGACCATACACAATCAAGAAAAGCCACAATGACACCATAACATACATGACATAATTTATTCCCTTATCTCCTGTGCCACTGTTATCTGTAGGGGAGGACTAAATGACAAGTAAAATGTACCAGACAACCAATTTTTCTGGAGCTTTTTTTTTTTTTTTAAGCAATACATGAAATAATCATACTTGAAGTAGCAATCAGCAGTTTAAAATGACTAGTGGACATCTCCAACAGAATCACCAACTCTGCAAAAGCTGTAACAAAAATACCTCAAGGAGCAGTTCATGCTTTATGCCTGCTGCCTCACTTAGATCCTGCTCAGAAACATTCTTTGGGTACTCTAATCTAGTGAAGGAGTAGAAGAACAAGGGATTGTGGATGTCTATGGAGACTCTTCATCATCTATGTCATGGTTGTTCCCAAGGTGCTTCTTCAAAAAGCAACTGGCCTTTTTTTTCCTTTGAAGACGTTTCTTGTCCCATCTGACATTCTGCTTCAGAACTGAAGAAGCTTCTTGGATGAGAAGTGAAACATCTTAAGGAAAAATGAAGTCTACTTTCCTTTTGAAAAAGCACCATTGGGACAAGGGAGTTCTATTTATGAAATACCATTTCTAGGAGGAAACACCTGGTGTTCTCTGGCATTATTGCTCATCTTCAAGACTTTTTTTCAAGTTCTTTTCTCACTCTTGGGACAATGTCTTTTTGGAGTTCTCACTACACACATGCTATATGAGGTAAGGGGGACATGGACCAGTTGGGAGGTCTTTTCTGTTGTAGTCCCTATACTTTTGGATAATTCAGTTCTGTGAAGTAAAAATAATTCTGCAATATCTCCTCCTCTTCAGATCTTCACTAAATCTTTTCTGATCTCATGCAGGTGCACTTGGAGACTTCAAACTTCTTTCAATACAGCAATCCTTCAACAGTGCAATGCTGTCTAGTTCATCTCAGTATCTAGCCAACATTATTCTTTACTAAAATTAACAATATATTTTCAAAACCAGGGTTGTCTAGGTCTATCTTGGATTGTAACCTCCTCCCAGTTTTTCCAGATCCCAGATGTATTTGTGTATTTTAAGTCATTGCCTTTTTTGATAACTCAGGAGCGATCCTTCTTTTTATTTTATGATAATATTATTTCTATGATGTCATCACAGAAGTGATGCAGTTCAAAGCAAGGTTTTCAGGGCAGCAAGAGAAGAATGGTCATTCAAGCACCTCTAGAAGTGCCAGTTGAGGAGATAACAGACATTTCATACTGCCTGATTGGAGGCTACCAGTCTCCAAGATAAATCAACATGAGAAGAAAGAGGGAATGTCTCCTTTGGCTTGTTCCCATAGCTTCTTACCTTATCACTTTCCCTTTGCCTCTCTTTGCCTCTCCCATTTTGTGGGAGAACCTCCCCACTGCTTGTCTCCATTCTTTAAGATGACAGCTCCTGCAGCCTTCCATTGTACATCAGATGTTACCTCCTAAGGATTCAATTAAGCAGCCACAAACTGCCTTCTGGCTGATGAAGATGTACAAGCTGGGTCCTTGAGGTGGACTCAAAGTACATGGATATAGTTGGTAATGGAGATAGTCATCAGGAAGTGGTGGTGGCTATGTTGAAGACAGTGAGTGAGCAGCACCTGAATACCAAAAGAGAAACAAAAGCATTGTGTTCTCTGTGTAATAATGTTATGCGAATATCATAAACCATAGTGGAATTTGATTTGTTGCATATGAAGTCCCTTTCATAGAGATTTTCAATGTGTAAGATACAGGTGAAACTCAAAAAATTAGAATAACATGCAAAAGTTCATTTATTTCAGTAATACAACTTAAAAGGTGAAACTAATATATGAGATAGACTCATTACATGCAAAGCAAGATAGTTCAAATTTGTCATAATTGTAATGATCATGGCTCATGAAAACCCCAAATCCACAATATCAGAAAATTAGAATATTATATGCAATCAATAAAACAAGGATTGTGCATAGAACAATATCGGACCTCTGAAAAGTAGAAGCATGCATATGTACTCAGTACTTAGTTTGGGCCCCTTTTGCAGCAATTACTGCCTCAATACGGCGTGGCATGGAAACTGTCACCCTGTGGCATTGCTGAGGTGTTATGGAAGACCAGGATGCTTCAATAGTGGCCTTGAGCTCTTCTGCATTGTTCGGTCTCATGTCTCCCATCTTTCTCTTGGCAATGCCCCATGGATTCTCTATGGGATTCAGGTCAGGCAAGTTTGCTGGCCAATCAAGCACAGTAATCCCACGGTCATTGAACCAGGTTTTAGTGCTTTTGGCAGTGTGGGCAGGTGCCAAGTCCTGCTGGAAAATGAAGTCAGCATCCCCATAAAGCTCATCTGCAGAAGGAAGCATGAAGTACTCCAAAATCTCCTGGTAGATGGTTGCATTGACCCTAGACTTAATGAAGCACAGTGCACCAACACCAGCAGATGACATGGCTCCCCAAATTAACACAGACTGTGGAAACTTCACACTGGACTTCAAGCATCTTGTGCTTCTCCATTCTTCTTCCAGACTCAGGGTCCTTGGTTTCCAAATGAGATGCAAAAGTTGCTCTCATCAGAAAAGAAGACTTTGGACCACTGAGCAACAGACCACTTCTGTTTTTCTTTAGCCCAGGTAAGATGCTTCTGATGCTGTTTGTTGTTCAGGAGCGGCTTGACAAGAGGAATATGACATTTGAAGCCCATGTCCAGGATCCATCTGTGTGTGGTGGCCCTTGATGCACTGACTCCAGCCTCAGTCCACTCCTTGTCAAAGTCCCCAACACTTTTGAATGGCCTTTTCCTGACAATCCTCTCTAGGCTGCGGTCATCCCTGGTGCTTGTGCACCTTTTTCTTCCACACTTTTCCCTTCCACATAACTTTCTATTAATATGCTTTGATACAGCACTTTGGGAACATCCAACTTCTTTTGCAATTTTCTTTTGAGGCTTTCCCTCTTTATGGAGGGTGTCAATGATGGTTTTCTGCACAACTGTCAGGTCAGCAGTCTTTCCCATGATTGTGATTCCTACTAAACCAAACTGAGAGACCATTTAAAAGCTCAGGAACCCTTTGCAGGTATTATGGCTTAATTAGCTGCTTAGAGTGGGACACGTTGAGCCTCGAATATTGCACCTTTTCACAATATTCTAATTTTCTAAGATTGTGGATTTGGGATTTTCATGAGCTGTAAACCATAATCATCTCAATTATAACACATCATGGCTTGAACTATCTTGCTTTGCATGTAATGAGTCTATCTCATATATTAGGGTCACATTTTAAGATCAGAAATAATTAAGCTCCAGCAATTAGGTTGATGATAGAACTAGTTAAGTATTTTAAAATATGTTGTTATTTTACCACAAACCTTCTCCTGATTTTTCTCAGTCTGGAATGATTAACCCTATTTTTATATTTATAAATAAATATATTTGTTTAAATATAAATATATAAATGTTCTACTTTTCTTTTGTCATCTTATGATTTTAATGCATATTACATCAATGTTCATTCAGTGAAAAAGTATTTCATAGATTAACTAATTGAAACATAGATTAATGAAAATAAACTGATGAAATGTAGTCTGGATTCCCAAGAGGGAAAGGCTGCATTCCAGAAGGCCAAGAGAAGTTTAGTGTCGTGTCCGCAAAAGAAAGCTCAGAGTCCGTGACTATCATTCAAGCTCTTTATTAAACTGTTGTGAACCGAACCGGCGAAAAGGAAAAAGCCCGCGGCTTTTATCCTTTTCGCTGCGGCGGCCGCGGCCAATGGCAGCGATTCAAGTCTCCCGCTCTTGGAGCGAGCCAATCGCGGGAGACTTCAATCGGGCCAATCAGCGCGGCTCGCCTGGCCAATCAGAAATCCCCGCGCCTTAGCCAATCAAGGCGCGGGGATTTCGAGTATTCAAATTCAGGACAGAACACCCCTCCCCTCTTGGTATGGTCCATCACGTAGCGTAGTCACGCAGGTAGGCGGGGCTCCGTCTAGTCCTAGTTGACCTGCGCAACTCAGTTTCAAGCTGTACCTCGGCCGGAGCGGTCATCTTTTTGGCTGCTCCTCCCTCTGTGTGAACTGGCTGGATGATCGGGCCGGTTCGTTCTCCATGGCTCCTGCCTGGGCCTACCGGGTCAGTTGAGCTGCGGGTTTCGCCGCTCCCGCTTGGTTTCTCCGAGTCGGTTGAGCTGGCCAGGTGGTTCTTCTCCGGAGGGGACTCGCGATGGCTGCGTTCCGGTGAGTATTTTTGGATTTTTTCTTGCGCTATTTTATTCGGGTGTTCCCTCCCCCCTTGGTTCGAGTCTTGGGGGTTGAGGTCTGTTGCCGTACGTGACCGGAGCTGGTCGATGTGTCGTTTCCAGGCTCGCCCGTCGGTGTTTTGGAGCCGGTACGACCGTGGACCGGTGATTTGAGTGATGACGGCTGGGATCCATAGGGGGTCCCCCGTCAGATTTTTGGCGTAAACTAAGTCACCGGGGGCAAATGTCCGGTATTTGGAGCTGGAGTCTGGGGGCCGCTCCGGGTTGTAAGTCGGGTGCAACCTGTCGAGTGGGGACCTCAGCTTCCTGCCCATTAACAGTTCGGCTGGGCTCTTGTTGGTAGTGGTGTTAGGGGTGATGTGTTGTATGAAGAGGAGTTTGTTGATTTTGTTGTTGATCTCCCCGTGGTCCATTTTCCGGAGGGTTTTTTTAGTAAACTGGACCATCCGTTCCGCTCTACCGTTCGCCGCCGGATGCGCCGGTGCCGTTAATGCGTGGCGGATGCCCCTCTCCGCCAAAAACCTTTCAAACTCGAGGGAAGTAAACTGGGGCCCGTTATCTGAGACGACGACGTCTGGGAGGCCATGCGTGGAAAACAGTTTACACAGTTCTTTGATGACAGCCTCCGTGGTAGTGGATTTCATATCGCTTACTTCCAACCAATTGGAGTAAGCGTCGACAGTGATCAAAAAAGTATGCCCATTTGTTGGACCCGCAAAGTCTAAATGGATGCTGGACCAGGGCCCTCTTGGTATTTCCCAGTCCCGGATGGGTGCTGCGGGTGGGCTGGGTCTGGTCTCCTGGCATCGATGGCATTTGGCGACCCATTGCTCAATCTGTTTGTCCATCCCCGGCCACCAAGCGTAACTCCTGGCCAGGGCTTTAGTCCTGACGATGCCAGGATGACCCTCGTGCAGCATCTCTAAGACCCTCCCTTGCAATCTGTCCGGGATGACTACCCTGTCACCCCACAAGATACATCCCTTAAGAAGTGAAAGTTCAGTCTGGCGGTTTCTGAACGTTTTAATGGATTCGTCATTGTCCCTTTCAGGCCAGCCTTTTTCTAGCCAATGTAGGATTCGCGCCAGACGCTTATCCTTAACAGTCTCTCTGGCAATGTCCGATGCGGTAATGGGTAGGTTTTCAATGCTAAGGGTGTTTGTTGTTGGTGCTGGGTCAGGATCAGAGTCTGGTAAGGGGGAACGGCTTAAAGCGTCCGCGTTCGAAATTTTCTTACCTGGCTTGTGTAACAGTTCGTAGCTGTAGGCTGCCAGGAACTCGGACCACCTTGTCATCCGGGGTGATAAAATGTTCGGGGTGGCTCGGTTTCCGGCGAGGATTCCCAGTAATGGCTTATGGTCTGTCACAATGGTGAACGGGCGGCCATATAGGTATTCGTGGAAACGCTTAACGGCGGCAACTATAGCCAAGGCTTCTTTGTCCAGCTGGCTATAGTTCCGCTCTGGTTTAGTCAGAGTCCTGGAGAAAAAGGCGATGGGTGCTTCCCTTTTGTCGGGGAGGGTATGGCTGAGGACAGCGCCGACGCCGAAAGGTGATGCGTCGCAAGTGACAGCTAAGGGCAAGGTTTCGCTGAATTGAATCAGGACGGCGTCGGAGGTGAGGAGGTCTTTGGTTTTTTGAAAGGCGGTTTGCTCTCGTCTCCCCCAAGTCCAGGTTGCCGCCTTATCCAGGAGTCTATGCAAAGGCTCCGCCGCCGTAGCCTTTTGGGGTAGGAAAACATTATAAAAATTCAGCAACCCTAAGAACGCTTGTAATTCCGTTTTAGACTTTGGGGTAGGGGCTTCTTTGATGGCTTTCACTTTTTTAATTGTAGGGTGAATGCCATGCCGGTCTAGAAGGTAGCCCAAAAATTCCACTTGCTTTGTGCATAGTTGGCATTTTTCTCGTTTAACTTTAAGTCCTGTCACTTTAAATTTTGTTAAGACCTGTCTGAGTCGGTTTTCTAATTCGGCTTCGTTTGGCGCCGCTACTAATACGTCATCAAAATAGGGCACCACCCCCTCGATGCCCTGTAGCAAACGTTCCATCAGGCTTTGAAAGATGCCTGGTGCCACGCTGACTCCGAATTGGAGTCGGTTACACTTGAAGGCCCCCTGATGGGTCACGATGGTCTGGGCTTCCGCCGTTTTCTCATCTACTGGTAGCTGCTGATATGCCTGGGCGAGATCGAGCTTGGCAAAGACCTTGCCCCCTCCCAGTGAGTGCAGCAGATGTTGCACGATTGGGACTGGGTAGGCGCTTTGTTGTAATGCGCCATTTAGGGTGGCCTTATAGTCCCCGCAAATTCTCACGGACCCGTCTGGTTTTACTGGGGTCACTATAGGGGTTTCCCATCGGGCATGGTCTATCGGCTGCAACACCCCCTGTTCGACGAGCTTGTTGATCTGCTCGTCAATTTTAGGCTTCAGGGTGAATGGTACCCTCCTAGGTTTAAGCCGCTTGGGGGGAACCTTCGGGTCTAGGTCAAATGAAATAAGGGGCCCCTGGTACTTGCCCAAACTTCCATCGAAAACTTCCTGGAACTCCTGGGCTAGCCGCTGTTCCCAACCGTCGTCGGCGACGTGGTTGACTCCTGTCAGCGCGATGTCAAGCGGAGCGAACCATTGTAAGCCCAGTAGGCTTGGGCGGTCGTGATCGACGATGGTGAGTGGCAGTTGTTCGGTGCGGCCCTTGTAGGTTACATTGAAGCTCTTGGTGCCCACTACCGGGACGCGGTTCCCTTGGTAGTCTTTTATGATGATTTTCTGGGTATAAATGTTCCTCTTATGGAGTGTGGGTACGAGCCGCTTAATCTCGCGCCATGCAATCATGGAGAGGTAGGACCCGGAGTCCACTTCCATCTTGCATGGCTGGCCCTCAATATGGACTTCAACGTGTACCTTTCTGGCGCCGTCGGAGATGGCATGGCCGATGGTCACCATCTGGTGTGTTTCTTCTTTTCGCCGACCGTCGCCGCCTCTTGAAGATCGCTGGGTACGGTCCCACCGACCATCCGGTTGGCGCTCTCTGGTCTTGGGCGGGGGGCTTTCCTTCTTCCGGTCGTGTTGTTCCCATCTGGGCGGGCTGCGGGTCTTCTTTTGGCGGCAAACTCGAGCGATGTGACCCCGTCGTTCACAATGCCTACAAATAGAGTCAAAAAATCGGCATTCTGACCTGGGGTGGTCGCCGCCGCACCCGGCACAGTTGGTCCTCGACCTACGACCTCTTCGATTCCGCTGGTCGCTGCGTCCCGTCTGCACGCGATGTATGTCCTCCTCGTCTTCCGACGTGCTGGAGGCTGACTGGAATTCTCCGTAGTGTGCGGTTGATTCAATTCTAGGGTCGGCCGACCTTGCCGGGTTGTTGTTTCCGCCCTTTGCATCGGATCTTCGCATGCTGTCAGCAGACGAGCGGGTTGCCTCTGCGGCTGCAGCTGCGGTGAGGGCGTCTGCTAGGCTGATGTCGCCCTTGGCCATAAGCCGGCTCTGGAGTGTAGGGTCCCATAGGCCGAGCACGAATCGGTCTCTTATGAGGCTGTTTAGACCTTCAAACTCGCAGAGTCCTCCTAGGTGCCGCAGCTCGGCGACGAAGTCGCTCAATTTCTCGTCTGGTTTCTGATTTCGGCGGTAAAACTCGTTGCGCCGTATCAGGATGGGGACCTCGGGGGCGTAATGGCGCCGCAGTATAGGCTCGAGGACGTCCCAGTCCATGGCGGTTGCATCTGCCGGCTTGGCCAAGGCTTTGGCCATCTGGAAGACCTCTGGTCCGCAGTGAGTAAGGAAGACGGCGCGTTTTAGCGGGCCCGGGGCATCCTTCATTCCGGCGCATTCCAAGTACATTCGGAACCGGTCTGAGTACGATTCCCAGTCTTCGTTGGCGGGGTTGAAGGGGGCGGGCGGTGCGATCTTCGCCATCTCTTTCACTGGAACTGGCTCTTGTTGGACATGGGGTTCGGTTCAGGGTCGGGATCCCACCCTCGTCGCCAGTGTCGTGTCCACAAAAGAAAGCTCAGAGTCCGTGACTATCATTCAAGCTCTTTATTAAACTGTTGTGAACCGAACCGGCGAAAAGGAAAAAGCCCGCGGCTTTTATCCTTTTCGCTGCGGCGGCCGCGGCCAATGGCAGCGATTCAAGTCTCCCGCTCTTGGAGCGAGCCAATCGCGGGAGACTTCAATCGGGCCAATCAGCGCGGCTCGCCTGGCCAATCAGAAATCCCCGCGCCTTAGCCAATCAAGGCGCGGGGATTTCGAGTATTCAAATTCAGGACAGAACATTTAGATAGGTTGGAAGACAGAAAGTCAAGATAATTCCTCTCTACAAGTAGAATTCTTAGAGTATTTCCTTAATGATGCAAGTAATTACTTTAGTTTGGCAAGATTTCTATCTATAGTTGAAGAATAATAAAGATAACTGATAAGAAGCAACATTGTGTGTCCTTCTTGGTTTCTGGGTTCTATCAAATACTGTAGTAAGTCACAATAACTTTTTACATAATTGAAACTCTTGCCTTCAAATGTTAATTCCTTCCTATGATTACAAGCCTATCATTTAATCAGCCGTATAATAATGTTTCCTTGTAATTGTGACATTTCAGACAAATTGCCAACTTTTTGCACTTCTACCTGATCACAAAACATTTGTGGTAAAAAATATGGTAAATCTTACTTATTTTAATTAGTAACTTCCCCTCCTCCAAATAATTATACATTTGCAACATCTTATTGCAGCAGAATTTAAATATTTAATTAACAGATGCATTAATTTTTTATGCTGAGTGTTTTAAGGTTAAAACATTGCTGCTTAATATGTTAAATGGTTTCTCTCATAAAATTAGTTAAACATATTTAATTAAAATTAAAGTCATTTAATTCAACATAACTAATTACTTCCAATTAACAGAGTTCGGAGAACTGAGGGCAGATGTCTACTTTTTACCTCCACCATCAACTGCAATCCCTTGAAAAATTTAATTTAAAGGTCAAAGCACTTTTAAGAATAGCGTATGGTTTTGGAATAGAAGAGGGAAGGCTGCAACTGCCGAATGGAAGTAGGGCTCTTATTCAAGCTGAACTTTGGACTTTATGCCACCTTTCTTGTACCATATTGCCTACGCATTATCACTTTGGACTTTATGCCACCTTTCTTGTACCATATTGCCTACGCATTATCACATTGCTTGAATAAGTGATGTATAGTTAGCTACTTAATTAATAATTAGTTAAATATTTTAACCATGTCTAGAAGAGCTGAGATAATTGAAGAGAGAAAAGATCTCAAACTTCCTTTCCCATTGATTTTACAACTGTGCTTCAGAACAAACAGCATCTCTGCAGCTCTTCATATTGACTTGGGTAAGTGAGAGCAAACTCACTTATTGAGTTAGGTAAGTAAGAGCAAACTTTGGGAACTGAATGTGTAGCAATGCATAAACTTGCTCTTTTATTTATAGGCTTCTGCTTTTTGCCAGTAAGCATGTTCTCTCATAATTTGTTAAATAGACTTCAAGAGTATTGGAACTAGAAGGTTAGGATTTTCAGTGGATTTTCAACGAACATCACTAAGTGTTGAAAGCAGTTGTAAAGAAGTTTTGGGTTAAGGAGGAGTTAGGTTTAACTTTATTTCCATTAATATCAGTTATGTTGATTATGATTTCTACTAGCCATACACTCAACAGTAATGTGAAGAAGGCCTACATACATTCCTGCTGAACTATATATTAGAATTCTTGAAGCCAGAAAGAAATCATTAGCCAATGGGCAACCCCAAAAGCAAATTGTCTTCCACACAAAGACAGCGAGGGAAAAGGGGCAAACCGTTTGCAGGTTATTTATTTATGTGTTTTCACAATTCAGGTGAAACATGGAGCTGAATAGAAAACAACATTCTTCATATTGAGACCATCCCACTCACTTCATTTCACAAACCACAAAATACAGAAACAGATCATCAGAGAAAGAGAAGGACACACAGTACCTAGTAATAATTTTTGAATATTAAAAAAGAGCCCTTGTACGCCAGCAGTGGCCTAGCTCAGATTATATGAGAAAATACTTGAGATCTCTCCAAATATTCTGATAGGGTTTTTGGGGGGCTAACTTTGTTTTTAAGTTGTTTAATGTTAAGTACTGAGCATGGGCGCGAAGAATGGAGACGAGCGGGTAAAATAGTGAACTTCAAAACTCTTTATTAACATGGTATGACAGCTCAGCTCAATGGCTGCAATGGACCTCCTTATATAGGCAACTTATTAACTATTCAACCAATGAAAACTTGGGAGCACTAGCTCCATTAACCAATGGGTTAACCATTCAGATTCACCTGAATGGACCAATCTGATGTCGCCATTAATGGCCAATCAGAAGTGCAGGGCCAGAACCCTGCACTTGACTTCAAGCTCTTGATAACTTTATTAACACATTTATTCATTCACAACACCCCTTCCCCCCGGGTTCCGTTTACGGGGTGTGGTTACATAGTCCTTGAGGTAGGCCGGTTGTTTTGTTAGTCTATTTGATTTTCGTATTGCACCCGGTATTTGGCTGCAATCTTGTTGAGGTAGGACATTATCTGGCGAAAGGGGTGCCTCTAGCTCTGAGTTCGAATTTTTGTTGTCCCCAACATCTTCGGTATCACCATGAGGCGAACTCACTCCCATCCCCAATTCTTCTTCACGTGTTTCCGTTTCGCCGTCGTTTCTATCATTAAAACTTTCTGCTATTCCAAGTTCATCTTCCTCCATATCTCCTTCCCCCTCAGTTTGAATATCAGAGGACTCGGAGATTCCTGACTGTAGCCTTGATTGTAGCTGATCAATGTGGCGCTTCCATAGTCTATTATCGTGACACTCCACGAGGTATGATCTGGGGCCGGTTACTCGGACCACAGTCGCCTCGACCCACAACGGATCGCCCAACAAGTTCTTAGTGAATACTAAGTTGCCTACCTGGAAGGTACGGCATCGCCTGCTGGATCTGTGTGGTTTCTCAGGTTCATACGATGGGTGTAGTCAGTCAAGGTGGGAACGGAGCTTCCGCCCCATTAGCAATTTGGCGGGAGTTTTGTTGGTGACGCTGTGCGGAGTGATATGCTGCAAAAGGAGTTTATTTTTTCTTTGATATTGTCATAGTCCATTTTGTGTAGTGCTTTCTTGACGAATTGTACCAGGCGCTCGGCCCTTCTGTTGGCTGCAGGATGCGCTGGCGAAGTCAGTGCATGGCGAATACTATGGTCTGCTAGGTACTGCTCAAAGGACAACACAGTAAATTGGGGTCCGTTATCGGATACCAGAACGTCTGGTAATCCATGTGTTGTAAATAGTTTGTCTAGTTTCTTGATGACTGCTTCGGTTGTTGTATTCCTCATTTCGTAGATTTTGAGCCAGTTTGAGTAGGCATCTACTATTAGCAAGAATGTGTGGCCTTTGGTAGGTCCCGCAAAGTCCAGATGAATACGGGATCAGGATCCCCGCGGTGTTTCCCATTCGATTGGGGTCGCTTTCGGTGGGGCGTTGCTTACTTCCTGGCATTTGTGACAAGCTTTGACCCACGTCTCGATTTGCTTGTTGATGCCCAGCCACCATGCGTAGCTACATGTGAGGGCTTTCATGCGCATGATGCCAGGGTGGCCATCATGCAAGGTTCTTAGTACCGCTCATTGTAGTCGCTCTGGGACAATGACTCTATCTCCCCAGATAATGCAGCCTTTCTGTGAGAACAATTCCATTTGTCGACTCTTGAATGGGGCATAGTCATCAGGTATCTGGTCCAATGGCCATCCGCGTTCAACCCAACTGAGACTCACTAAGGTGGGGTCGCATTTCATTTCCATCGCGATATCTCAGGCTGTTAATGGTGGTGTTCGTAGTGTCTCGATCTGCAACATTGTCCCGTAGGCGCGGGGTCATCAATGGTCTCTGGAAGCGGTGCTCGGCTCAATGCGTCGGCATGGGGAATGGCCTTCCCCGGGCAGTGTTGCAGCCGATAATTATAGGCAGCCAAGAATTCTGACCAGCGAGTCATTTGGGGAGATAATATATAGGGGGTTGACTTATCTCCCGCTATTATTCCCAGCAAAGGTTTGTGGTCAGTCACTATAGTAAAGGCTCGGCCGTACACATACTCATGAAATCTCTTGACAGCAGACACAATGGCAAGGGCTTCTTTATCAATCTGACTGTAATTGCGTTTTGCTTTTGAAAGCGTCTTTGAAAAATAGGCAACAGGGGCTTTGCTACCATTTGGCAAAATGTGGCTCAAAATGGTGCCTACTCTGAAAGGCGATGCATCACGTGATCGTTAATGGCAAAGTCTCATTGTACTGCATTAGTACAGCGTCAGAAGTCAATAATTTTTTTTACATTTCGAAACGCCTGCTCTTCTCTATGTCCCCATACCCAGATTGCTTTCTTGTCCAGTAAACGATGTAGGGGTTCGGCTATGGTTGCTTTGTGTGGCAGGAAAACATTATAAAAATTGATAAGGCCTAGAAATGCCTGGAGGTCGGCTTTATTTTGGGGTCTTGGGGCATTCTTGATTGCCCTCAATTTGCTATCGGTAGGGTGAATGCCATTACTGTCAATCAAATATCCAAAGAATTCGACACAATCAGTGCATAGTTTACACTTGTTTTTCTTAACCTTAAGCCCTGCATCTTTGAATCTCTGGAGAACCAATCTCAGGCACTCTCATAAAATTTTCGGGGTAGGTGCACGATTAACATATCATCAAAGTATGGAACAACACCTTTGATTCCTTGTAATAGTCTTTCCATCAAACTTTGAAAGATTCCCGGGGCTACACTCACTCCGAATTGGAGCTGGGTACATTTAAAGGCACCTTGGTGCATAACGATTGTCTGTGCCTCTGCCGTTTTTTTGTCTACAGGCAGTTGTTGGTATGCCTGGGCTAAGTCTAGTTTAGCGAAGACTTTTCCGCCCCCAGGGAATGGAGGAGGTGCTGCACCACTGGCACCGGATATGCGTTTTGTTGAAGGGCATGGTTCAGGGTGGCTCGGTAGTCCCCACAAATTCTTATCAAACCATCCAGATTAATGGGTGTAACGATTGGGGTCTCCCAGGGAGAGTGATCGGTTGGCTCTAACACACCCTGGCCTATCAATTTATCAAGCTGCTCATCGATCTTTGGTTTAAGAGCAAATGGCACTCGACGAGGCTTAAGGCGGATGGGAGCTATTTTGGGATTGAGGTTAAATGATATCAGGGTCCCCTTGTACTCGCCTAGTTTTTCTGCAAAGACGTCCTTGAATTCTTGGATGAGGTCCTCTTCCCAGTTACTGCTACCGATTCAGTGAATGCCTGCCACCTCAATTCCGAGCAGAGCGAACCATTGGAGGCCTAGCAGACTAGGCCGGTCCTTGTCGATCACAGTCAGGGGAAGGAATGCTGTATGGTTCTTGAACGATACCCGGACTCGACTGGATCCTACGACTGGAATCCGATTCCCTTGATAGTCTTTGAGTATGAGTCTTTGGAATTGGAGATCTTGTCGCCAGACGGTAGGGATGAGTTGCTTGAGGGTGAAACCATCGAGAGAGACGATCCTGAGTTGACTTCCATCAGGCAGGGCTGGTTTTCAATAGCCACTTTCACTCGGATCTTCTTGGCATCCAAAGAGGAGGCGTGACCGATCGTGATAGTTTGGTGAGCCTCTTCTTGCTTCGTGGGGCGGTTTATGGTTTTGTTTCTGTAGGAGTGGTTGTTCCATTGGTGGTTCACTGGTTCTTGCCTTACAGGATGGCTTCCTGTTGGTTGGTGATAGTTAGCCTCCCTCGAGGGCTGGCTGGGTCCTATTTGGCTTCTACGGACCCATCCGATATGGCCTCGTTTCCTGCACACATGGCAGAGCGCGTCGAGGAATTTGCATTCTGATCGGGGGTGGCTTGCCCCACAACCAGTGCATTGATATTGAGATTTCTGGCATTGGTCCTGTTCGGACCTTAGTCGATGGACCTCTTCTTCGTCGCTGTCTGACTACGAAGAGAGGTCCTCGTGGTGGGCCGTTATGAGCTGCCTTCTGACTGAGGTGAAATTTCGCAGGTCGGTTGGTGAACCGGGGCGTGGTTGCAGCGCATTTGTGCAGCCGACTTCCTGGTTGCTTCTGCTGCAGTAGCCTCAGTGATAGCATCGGCAAGGCCGATGTTGCCTTTCGCCATCAACTTGCTTTGGATGTGTGGTGCATCCAATCCCAGAACTATTCTGTCTCTTAAGGCTTCTTCGAGATCAGCAAACCCACATAGGCCTCCCAAATTCCGGAGATCCGCTATGAAATCGTCAACACTTTTGCCCTTCTGTTGACTTTTTTGATAAAATTCATGCCTTCTGACGAGCGTTGGAACGACTGGCGCGTAGTGGGCTCTCAGTAGAGGTTTGAGGATGTCCCAGTCCATAGACTTCAGTCCTGCCGGTTTCGCTAGTGCCTTGGCCATCTTGAATACAGTTGGCCCACAATGCGTTAGGAATACCGCCCATTTCTTTCTAGTAGTGGCATCCTTCAAATTGTTGGTTTCCAAGAACATTTGGAAACAATCCGTATGAGAGTCCCAGTCTTCTTGTGCTGGGTCGAATGGAGCGGGTGGTATGACGCCGCCAGACATGGTTCTGCCGTTGTGCGTTCGGTCACATGCTCGGTCACATGCTTCATTGTTCAGTCAGCTCTGACGTCTCCACATCCCATTCTCGTCACCAGTGTTAAGTACTGAGCGTGGGTGCGAAAAATGGAGATGAGCCGGTAAAATAGTGAACTTCAAAACTCTTTATTAACATGGTATGACAGCTCAGCTCAATGGCTGCAATGGGCCTCCTTATATAGGCAACTTATTAACTATTCAACCAATGAAAACTTGGGAGCACTAGCTCCGTTAACCAATGGGAGAGGCTCGTTAATGGCCAATCAGATTCACCTGAACGGACCAATCTGATGTTGCCATTAATGGCCAATCAGAAGTGCAGGGCCAGAACCCTGCACTTGACTTCAAGCTCTTGATAACTTTATTAACACATTTATTCATTCACAACATTTAATTAAGAAGATTTTTATATAGGATTTGTATAGGATTTGTATAGGATTTGATTTAAAGCTTAGAAATAACAGTTTGTATACCAGGGTGACTTTGAATAATTGTTCAAAGGGACATTAAGTTGCCTTCACAAAAATCAGCCTTATGTAGAAAAACCTGACAAATGCTTAACTCACACAAAAAAGAAATATTGCAAGCCCTTTTAACTTTTAACCCAAATGCATGGAGACCTGGCATTGCATATTAAGCAGTATAATGGGTAATTCGAATGCTATTTAAATATTTCATGAGGAGCACCTGGAATATTTTTCTTTCTTCCTCTTTGTGAAGGCATTGATTATGGTCAATCATAGACATTGTTAAGAATAAATTAGTACCACATTCTTGTCCTGGCACTGACAACAAGCAGCTGCCAAAGCTACACAGAAGAATATGTGTTGTAAGAATGACAGCATATGGTTTTGTTGAAACAGCTATATAACACCAGGGTAAATGTTGGCAAAGGAGCTATTTGAGCAGGTAACTAACCACAGATGGTTATTGCCTGACCACAGTTTAATATAAATCCAGCTCTTCATAACACTGTAGATTCATTCCATTGTTTTAAAATTATGCTTTTAATCTGCTGGAAAATTTAATTGGAACTTTGTTGTTAAGTGAAAAATTACATGACAGTGATAGACTTAAGATGTCACTTCCGTTGTGGTTTTTGGTCACTGCAGGTTATGAGCACAACTTGTGATTACTACTGGCTTCTTTATAGAGTCTCCGTGTCAGAAACTGGTTGTGGAGTGAAGAAACTATGATCATATGATTGTGTGATGCTATGTTGATTATAAATGCTCTCAGGTTACAAAATGCCTGAAAGTTGATCGTGTGAATGTTACATAAATGTGAAGGCTGGTTTTAAAGTTAATTTTTCAGTGTCACCACAACTTTGAATGGTCACTAAACAGGGCAGTCTTTAAGTGAAATCTATCTGTGTAGTGTTCACAATCTGGGTGGGGGAGGAACATGCTATTTTTTAAAGAGACGGGTACAAGGTAGGTGTCCTGTGTAGTCCACAGTTCCTTTTTGTCTTCAAATCTGAAATGTTGCATGATGTATTTATACAGAAATAAATAAATATAATATAAATAATATAAATTTATTTATAAAAATAAATAGCTGTAGGATGCAAACGGCCAAATTTATATTCCTTTTCAGACACAATCTTTCATAAATAATGTACCTTGGTGGATTATTTTGAGAGACAGCAGTGTGGCAGTAGCCATTTTCAGCAGATCCCTTCACCATCTAGTTCAGAACTGCAGAGTCTCATGGGCCTCTTTGGAATATTCTGCCTTCTGCCTGGGAAACTGTGATGCTGCATTTACATTCCTCCCACTTCTCCTTCAACCCCACTTTCCATCACATCTTCAGGCTTGCAAGATTCTATTATTATAACTTTACAATAGAAGTGGCATTAACTTCTATTAATCATTAATGATTCTAGTTTCCTGATCTGAACTATCTTGAAGTATGACAATAACTAGTGTTATTGCCTAGAAAACACCAGGGCTTCCTTTGTCCTTCTTAGTTTGTTTTCAATATGAATTGTTTTTTGTTTTTTTGTTTTTTTTTAGGAAACAAGTTGGATGGCAGGGACTTATGGACCTTCATAAGGCGCGTGGGAGACATTTCAGTTCAAATGTGCAGTACATGGTGAAAAATTTAATTAAATAATAAACTGCATTAGAAATACATTCTGCTTATTATAATTCATGTGAGAGGTACTAAGCTATCCCTGGAGCAGTTTCTCCTCCAGAATAGAAGCCCTTCTACCTAACGGAATAAGGATAAATCTAGACTAGAATTTCAAGACTGTCTACAGATGTGTTTCAGATGAGTTCCTAGAACCCTGTTCCAAGATACTAAGCAATCTCGTTAGGGGCCAAGAAACAATGGCTTTGAGTTACAAGGAATATATATTTCAGTTGGATGTTAGGAAAAAAATTTTTAACACTAACAGCTGTTGAAAAATGGAGCAGACCACCATAGACCTTTCTTGGGTGTGTCTAAATGGCAGCTAGATAGCATTTACAGAGATGCTGCAGTAGTGAATTCCTATACTGAGCAAAGGGTTGGATTAAATTATCTCAAGAGTCTCTTGCCACTCTTCTATGATTCTATGCTTGGTCTCCTTGATAAAAGTAATGGGAAACATTTTTGGAAATGTAAAACTCTTATCCCAAGGTCCTTTTTCAAGAGGCAACTGAACTTTCTGGTTTTTCATTGAAGATGTTTTGCTTCTCATCCAAGAGAATTTTTCTCTTCAGAAAAATCAGAAAGTCCAGTTGCCTCTTTAAAAAGCACCTTTGGGGCAATCATGACCTAGATGACTGAGAATCTCCATAGACACTTGCAAAATCCGTATACTTCATCTGGTTTGGGAAGACAGATAATAGGTTGAAATCAATAATTCTTCTAGCATTTGTCATGTCTTAAGTCAATCCTTCCCTTCATGGTGCATTCTAAAAGTGATGGAGCACAACCACCACCATTTTACCCAGCATAATACAGTGTAGTTTGAACTCTGATCAGAATTAACGTATGAAATCACCAGTTGGAGAGTCTATTTTATTCACAATGTGATATTTTAATTCTTAGTCATTCCCCTTCTGAGCGTGTAGTTCATAAACTTGTTGTTAGAAATGTAAAACAACAACAAAAGTAGAGTGCATGAATTGGCTGAAATTATCATGGAATCATGAACTATTCATTTGAACTTAAAATGGAAGAAGAAGAAAAATCAGCAATTCAGGCAAATAATGAGGGATCCTTCTTCAGCTTTATGTTTTTAACATTTGGGGGTGGGAAAAGCAAACAACTGTTGTGTGAGCAGGATTTTTTAAAAGTAATTTGAAAAATATGAATGTGCTAAGACTCCAGGCTGAATATCTAGAGTGCTAATAAAGCATAATCTATAAGCAATTGACAATTGTTAAGCTATTGTAGGTTTCTGAATTAGTTCCATTCTTTGAGTCAATTCATATAGCAATGAACTCAAGCATCAACCAGCTCTAGACATCTGTCACACACACACACACACACACACACACACACACACACACACACACACACACAAAACCTGTGCTATTATCTATGCCATTTGGATTGTGAAGTCATTTTGCATTGAAACTGTCTGAATGTCATTTGGCCAATTTGTGTAATTATAGCATAGAAATATATTTACTCCTATCTTGCCAACTGGAGCCTCAGCAAATCTTAATGTCCTTGGATTTTCTTCTTACAAGCTAAATATAAATCTTTGAAACATTGGGCATGAATGTTATGTACACTTGAAATATGACTTATCTAAAGAAAGGGGAGGTTGCAATCTGCCTGCACTCAGCTGGGAGACTCATGTATGAATTTTTGAGCCTTCAGGTCACTGCTAACAAACATGGAATATATTTCTATCTGGCTGAACACATTAAGCTGAAAGAACAATGTGATCTGTGACATTTTGACTGTAAGGATCCATGTTTTTCTGGAAAGATATGTTTGAAAAAAGATTAATTAAGCAGGTATCAATGAAAATATTGCCTGCCATATTATTTTTGGGCATTTTCATTCAAATAAAAATATCTACTGAAATGCAGCTAATTGCCAACTGTTAACGCAATTGA
Source organism: Hydrophis major (assembly GCA_033807585.1). Classification (NCBI taxonomy): domain Eukaryota; kingdom Metazoa; phylum Chordata; class Lepidosauria; order Squamata; family Elapidae; genus Hydrophis; species Hydrophis major. Next base: position 323,511,731 of record CM066329.1, read on the forward strand.
TTAAAAGTCATGAATCTGTAGGGAGGGAATAAACCTGTCAGTTTTGGAAGCCATATTAGCACCAGAAGCTTCCACGCTGCCACATTCTTGAGTTTGGGAAGTCAGGAGGGGGGATTTCATGGAGTGTATACGGTTAGACATAATAGCATTCTTCTTTAAAGTCAAGGTCATGTTCTTCCTGTACCTGGTGGAGAGGTGGTTGAAGGGATGTCTCAAGTTGGGATGGATGGTGATTGGGGCATGTGATGGAATGATCGGTACAGGGAGTAGATTTATAATTTTTACTTATTGGAGGAAAACCTGGAACTTTCAGATTCCACTTTTCCCAGATGTGCCAGTATGACAATTCTAGTAAAATGGAACTGTGAGAAAATGCCTGTCTTGGAGTTTTGCTGTTGGAGTTTGTTTTTTTGGAACCCTGACACCTTCATAAGTAGAAGGTTTTCAACTTATTTTCTGGGTGTGGTTCTGTGCTGCATGAAATTAATTGTGTGGATGTGGGAAATGGACAGACACCCATTCTGGAAATGTTTGCAGAGAAAATGCAACTGGTAAGAAAGAGTCTTACAGCTCATATTCAATTCAAATATCAGAATACTGCATGCAAATAATATTATTATTAAGTTATTCAATTCAGCTGATTATAAATACAATGTAATTTCTATCCTTCTCCACAAAAAAAAAACAACCACGTCAAAGTCAAAAAGTAAAAAAAATTGTAGAAAAGGAAAGTTCATCTCATAACCCTTCCATAAACGTGAGCTAAGTATACTGTACATGAAAATAGTATCTCTTTATCTAAGTAATCTCACTGATTCCAACCTATGCATTCATAAAGGTGCTGCATGGCATTATATAGCTGGTAGATAAATCTCGTAAGTCCATATGTGCTATTTCTTGATGAATCATACCAACATACAATCCATTTTCATATCAGTAATTCTTTGAAGTGTGGGCTTTTTAAAGCCAGGAATTTTTTTTAATCAGTGTGAACATTTCAATTTGCTTAGCAACAGAAGTGATTTCTTATACATTCTGTCTCTAGAATGTCCAGATAGATCCTTTCATTTCATTTTGGTAAGATTAGAAATTCAAACAGAGCCTAAGGTGTATTTTCTTTAGATATTTGTGTTATGTTCTCTGTGTTCTGCCTACAGATGAAGTGCCAGGCCCAGTAATCCAGGTTCCTCTGCTACACTATCACTGTCTCAGCATGCTTGTTGTTGCAATATAGAAATGTCATTTCACTTGGCATGACAGCGGGGCAAGGATTAACTCATCTTGGTGAAAATGCAGTAAGTGATGCTGTTTACTGCTGGAAGTCTTATCTCATTGCTATGCTGATTTTCCATAGCAAATTATGCCATGGAAAGAATTGAGAATAATTTCCTAATAATTTAGCATATAAATGTCAGAAATGGTCATGCTAATAGATTAATCAAACCATTTTATTAATGCCCTGTCCCTTCATAAAGACTGAGCTTCATAAAAACACTGATGTCATGATAAAAAAGCAGATTTAATTTCTTTCTCTATTCTCAAATCAGTCTGTACACAGAACCATGACATAATCAGATCCTGAGATGTGAGGTAGTACTGGTAATGCTTGCTGGGAAAAGGAATGAAGCTGAAGAATCCATAAATCACTTTCCTTAATGTTACAGGTTATCTTTCTTTAGCAACCAACAATTGGGACCAGAAACTCAGTTAAGTGAAGTGGTTGCTAAGTGGGACTGCTGAGTTGATAAGCAAAAGGGTTGCCAAGTGAAACCACCTCTAGTTTATGATCTTACTTCAGTATAACCTTGCTTTGTACACCTGCAAATGTCATAAATATAAATTTTGGTCATAAAGTTACCTTTTCATCATTGCTGTAACTGAATTGTTGCTAAAAAAAGGACAACCTGTAAAACCATCAAGACAGAATAGGATGCAGTAATGCAAGAATGCCAGCACAATTTTCAGATGACTTATAGAGTCGAGGAAATGATTTTAATTCAGCTGTCTAGCTGAGTCAAAATGACTGTATTTTATATCACAAAACAAAATGAAATATTATTTTGGGGAAGATGGATCAGTTTGCCAAATTCTGGGAAAAAAATGTCTCCTTTAAATTCTGATTATGGAGGGAAGACATGAAAAAGGTTGTAGTTTTATATATATATATGAGAGGATTTGAGAGCATTTGACGATAAAAGATCCAATATCCTTTCCCAAAGCCCCATGATTAGAATCTGACCTATTAGAAAGGAATTCTTAACTCACCTCCGTTGTTCTTTCCATTCTGCAACTCCTGGGAATGTCTACCTGACTAAAATGCACTGAAGAAGCAAATCATATCTTTATACCACTGGCAATCCCACTTTATTCTGAGTCAGATTAAAAGATCTTGCTTCACTTTATGAAAGCACAGAAAAAGGTGTGGTGTAGCTTGATTTGACTCAGGATGTAATGCATAGCAAATCCCAGGATATATCCTTACTTAGAAACAGAAATGTATATTTTCTTGTCCAGTGTGGCTCATCTATAGAGGGACAATTTCCAAGTTTCAATTTTGATCTAAAAGCTTAAATAAGGAGGACATAATTTGTGGAACTCTCTAGCTAACAAGTCAGAATGATCCAACCATCTTGCCACCACTTTTCAGCAAAGGGTTTCCTGCTTCAGTAGACTTTGGGCCTACCAAATAAAATATTTATTGACCTTAGTGAATTTTGAGTTTTAGGTGACTGGTGTTCCATGCAAATTTTGTGATTTATTTTGCTTGGCAACCTTGAATATAGAAAGGCAGATATTTGTTGGAGTAGATGGAACTCAACACAACTGCTATTCAGTAGTGCAAAACGGTGAAACAAAAACATTGATCCCAGGTGGAACTATGATACTGCCTGTAGCATCATCAGGGCATTAGAGTCATTGTCAAAAGCCTCTCCCCCATCAGGAGGGGGGATGCTTTGGATATAAATGAGGTTTTTTTTCCTCTGAAGCTTTGGAAGGAAAGCCTGAGCAGATTCCAATCCAGCTGAAAAAAATGTGCCTATTGAAGAGGAATGGATGGTGCACAAAGAAGACTATTTTCCTTCATTTCCTTGCTGACAAGGTTTAAGAAAAGCAGGTTTTAAGTGTCAGATTGACACACCTGTAGGTGCATGCATGTACAGATGACAATGGGTAATTGATAACACTAAAGGAATTGTAAATACTGATGAATGAGGAGCCCTCTTTTTATCTAAATCTGTATCTTTACATTTTGTTTTAGGAATATATGCTGCACCTTATCTTGTCAACCAATGTAATTGTAATAAAGCACAAGAAAAGAAGGCACCAAAGAAAGAAAGATAAACATATGCTATTTGTTTTTAGAATAACTGACAAGTTAATTAGATGCCATCATGTCAAGCTCAACTTCTGGTAATTGCAAGGAGAAATGTTTGCCATCTTGACTTTAGAAATATCATGCACCTCTTTCCAGGACAGTTCTGTTCAGATAGCCTCAGGTTACAATAGCAGTTAGGACTGGGATTTCCATCCTTACATATTGTAAATGCAATGTCATGTGACCATGTTGCTTAGGATGGCAATCTCCACAGTCCAGGTTGCTCTCATAACCCCAGACTATGCCAGTTGTTATCTGGCAAGATGAGGAAGTCTCAGACAAGCAGACATGAGGGTGCCCTGAGGGGCAGTTTTATAATTGGGAGAAATTAGAATAAAAGGAAATAGGATGTTCTAAACAGAGATGGAAGTTAATAGGGAAATAAACAAGTTGTTAGAAAGTGGCTTGGAGTGCAGCAGAATATCAGAATATGAATTTTTGGCCAAGGAGTTGTCTCCCACAGAATAGAGAAGAAATAAACTCAGAGATGCTAGGAAAGGTATAAGAGCTGATCACCAAATTCAAGGCAACAGGAAACAGAAGAGAAGACAAACGTTAGTCTAAAATAGGGACATTATTGAAGAAATAAAAGACAAAGGTCTAAAGCAACAAAGAAAAACTCATGAGTAAGGAAGAGGGGGGAAAGCAGCAGGTTCTTCTCTCTGCAGCACTTGACTCAGTTTGGAAGTTGAAAGCATTCAGGAGTACAGGCTGACAAGTTTAGCCAATAAAGAGACAGAATGAGAAAGAGAAACTGACAGTTATACCGGAAAAGAAATTGCCCAGTGAATTCACTGGGGAAAGATGGAGGCTTGAAATGACAAGCAGTGGAGCCAGCTGGATGAAATGGCCCAGAAGAAGAGATCAAGAAGCCAAGCAGAGGAGAGAGAGAAAAAAAATCACTACATGAGACTTTTGTAGAGACAGCTTTGGGCAGTTTATCTAGCAAATTTGTATGGATTGCTTATCTCATATAAGATGGTCCATCCATCTCTGCGTAATGTAAAACCATTAAAATAGAATAATAAATCTATAAAATAATTATTAAAAAAACAATTAAAAATAAAAATAAAGCCATCAGCTACAGGAAACTGTATTATATAATTAAACCCAATGCTAGAACCATCTTAAAATATCCTGGTTTCCTGGGACCCATAGTCCAGATGACAAACCGGGTCTTGAGAATGTATGGAATATTAAAAGAGATAAAGCTAACCTCATTTTGGGAAAGTGAAAGAATATTCTATAAATGCCCACTGTCATGGTGTGCTCTGATTTGGAGTCAGAGGAGAGACTGACAACAAGCAGCCAGAATTAATTCCAGTGGGCCCAACAGATGACAAGTAATCAAATCCAGCACCACTAAACAGCCAAAGAACGCATACTTCAGTAGCCGTACCAAAGTTGCACAAAAAAGGTCTAGTCCAGGGGTGTCAAACTCGTGGCTTGCAGGCCAGATGCGTCATGCCCACTGCCATTTTAGTGAAGGGAGGAAATTGTGATATGTCACGTGATAACGTGTCATCGTGAGTTTGACACCACTGGTCTAGTCTTTTAAAGGTGTTCCTGTGGGTTCTACCTAATACTAGTTCATGGTAAACTTAGAAAAGAGATAGATCTTCAACAGTTTGAGCCACTGATGGAGTTTCAAAGGTGTCTTAGTAAACTCCTGGAGTATGGCCTCTAGCTTACTCAAATAATTGGGAATCTGGTGATTTTTCTAAATAAATTGGAAGCCTAGATATTCCACAAAATCTTTCAGTCCTAAAGGCCTGAGAGAAGTTATTCCATATGAATAAGAGGTTGATGATAAACTATAATTTCCTCTTCCCATCTCTAAATACAGTGAGCACCATGGATGTCTTCAAGTTAAAGGGCACCTTGGCTGAGTGGAAGAATCTTACTTACATGATCTAATTTTTCTTTGAATCTTGAAGGATATTTGGCAAACCAGATCATCAGCAAAGGCAATAGAGCTTAGATGCAGACCATTAAAGTTGTTGCAAACCTCATGCAGTGACCTCTATAGAATGGTATTAATGCCATTATAAATAACAATTGATTTAAAGAATCTCCAAGTGGGCCATCCTAACCATTGTCAATGTCAATTCTTTTTGGTTCTTCAGAATGGAAGGGGAATCTCAATAATCTACATAGGTCTTTAAAGGGTCTGTTGGTTTTGTTGCCATCATCACACTTTTTTCTCATTAGAAAATTATTTATATTTCTTTCTTCTGCTTCAGTAATAAGGTAATACAATTTGATAGGATGTGTGGAAAGTATAGCATCTTTTAAAATTATGTTTGAATGAAGAATCACATTAATTTTAATTATACAACTTTAAAACCATTTTAAACAAGTTACCTTGAGATTACAGTTTAGATTAGCTTATTTTGAATTTCAGAGCAAAATAAGTAGTAGCTAACACTATACAAAATATAATGATTATTAATCTTTTCATTTCCTGACTATATGATAGCTATTTCTTTGACCTCTCAACAGTGAATACTTGAAAACCTATTATCTTCAATCTGGACTGCTTGAAAATCCAAATGACTGAACTTCTATTATACATATTGAAACACTGGGGCTTCATACAGTTTGAGAGTGAGGCAGTTTCTAATTGTTGCAAATTCCCACCAATTTAAGATACTTACATTATCCTCTTCTCTATACAACTGACCAGCTGGTTTAACACCAGCCACTACTGTGTAATGGTTAAGGCATCAGTCAAGATAGCTTGACTTCTAGTCCCGTTTTCAGCACAAAGCTGGCTGGGTCATTTAGGGCCAGTGACATTTTCTCAGTCCTAGGAAGGAGGCAATGGCAAACCACTTCTAAAAATTATTGCCAAGAAAACCGCAGGGACTGTTCAAAAAGTCTCTGAAAATTGGACATGATTGAATGGAAAGGGAGAAGCACATGCATGGGTTGGGGACATATAATCAAGGCAGTAAATAGTTCTTGGGTTTTGTTTTTTTTAATTGCTTCAACAAGCGCCACAGACATAGCTGGTGATTAGTGGTGAGGGAAGATGACAGAAGACTGCTTTTGGCTATTCCACATTAGTAGGATGGAAAAAACACAGGTTAGTTCTACTCTAATGAATGCTTGCAAAGGCTGCAGTGAGACAATCATTGGCTTTTGCAATGCTGGACCTGATGGTTTGCAGAATTACTGAGAAGTAGAAAACTAGTGAAAGTAGATACTTTTGGGTACATTGATGGAATACTAAATAAAATGAAAAAAATGAAGATCTGCAGATGCTGGTAAAAAGATAGTGGGTAATATATGGTCTGAGCAAGAAACAAATCTTTATCATAAGCCTGAAAATATCTGTGTAATAGCATGATTCTATCTCATTTGTTATATAAAAATGAAAGTTTGGATATGTCAGGAGAAACATAAAAATAAGTGAAATGCTGTGCATGTACAGTAGATAGTTGAATAGATTGAGTGCAAAAAGAAAACAGATGGTGAAAATGGACAGGTAATGAATGAATCTGGAATAAAGAGTGAGTAGCTTCTATGAAATGGTTAAATTATATTGGTCTTATAATGTTTATAAATGAAAACTGAATCTGAATGAAAGTGATTATAATCTACAAAAAAAGAAAGTCTGCATAAGTGGCAGGTAGATGGGATAAATGAGATCCTCAGAAAGAGAAGTGACAAACTTAACAAGCAAAAGATAAGAAATGAAATGGTGTACAGACATGAAGCAAAGACAGAAAGACATGGAATCAGTTAATGATTTTAGAACAAGCTAGATATAATTGTATTTTGTTTTGTTTTCTTATCTCACATTTTTATATATTTAGCTTGCCATTTCTTATTCCTTTTCTGCACTTCATATAACATATATTCACAACAAAAGAAAATAATATGTATTATATTTGGGGAACGTGGGACAAAAACAGTGGGGATTTAAATTTACCCTGAACACCATAGTAGTAGGATTCCACAAAGAGTCTAAATACTCTGTCTTGACTTAGAAGGTAAATATAATTGCCATGTTGGAACATGCCAGAGATCGATCAAATTCAGTATCTCAATCCTACAAGAATCAACAAAGACTAGCAAGAATTTCATAAGTGGCTTTGATAACAACAATTCTTCTTCCTTTGTGGCACACTGTATCTAACCTGACCTATGGCACATTCAATGTCACACTATATTTAACCTGAGAATCTCCTAATATTCTATCTCTAGGTGTTGCTTAATTTGTCTTTTTTTCTTTGAAGGGACTGACCTTAGGTTAATGCTGGAAAACACCTTATGCCACATCTAAATTCAGACAGAGAAAGGTTTTTGTCCACTATTCTGGAAAGTATCACTATAAAACAAACAAACAAAAAAACGGAGTAAATGGACTAGTAATTAATTGGAATAAAGTGACTCATTTGTATGTAGCTTAATAGCCTTTCCCACACAGTCAGTAAATAGATGTATTGAGGTCCTGGGTCATTTCTTTCAGCCCCTCCCCCCACATCAATAGGCATGAAGTGTACCTTCCTTTCCCCAGCCTGCAGTAATCCAAGGTGGATTCAACAAAGCAGCCATGTCCATTTTGTCCCTGCTGGTACCAAAGCAACAGACCTGAACTCTCCTCAAATCACCACAAAACAGCTCTTTCCTGACTGAGAGGAGGGAAAGTGGGCTGAAATTAAGAGCTGCTCTGTTGCTTTTGGGGGGAATAACTAACTTAGCAGCAGAGGAAGAGATACTATGCCAACAGCAATGGTTCTTCATTCATTCCTTGCTTTTCCACCATTTTCTTCTCTACTACACCTCCTGCTGGGGCTCTATACGACCAGGTTTTTAAAACTGAAATACTGGGCAAAGAAGGAGCTCCATGTGGGCAATTTCCTTTTTTCCCTTTTACATTCATTTTCTCATATTGTAGCAGTAAATTCTACATAGGCTCTGTAGACAAGTCCTGCCTGCTTGAATCACCTGTCAATCAATTTAATTTGCTGGCTGTGTTTAGAGGGAAAAAGAAAAATCCTCTACTCAGCTATCTGTTTGTTTGTTTTTCACACCGATCTTATAAGGCTTTTGCATGCATTTCCAAAGTGTTAAATCCTTTCTGCATTGGGAAAGTTTTACACACACACTTACACTGAACCTCAAATTAATGCTACAAAATACTGAATGTAATGTTTGTGGTGGTGATGAGTATTTAAATTGTGCCTTTAGGAGTTCCATGATTACAGCCTTGGGCCCTGAGCCATCTTGTTATATGCCTGAACATAAACAGCATATACAGAGAAAAGAGGTAAATTTTCTGCAGGAATACCTCTATGCAATCATTTTCCAAAGCTGAAGCAGTTTTTAAGTGTTCTCAAAATTACCAGGAGATGCTGTAAAAGCTGTGTATCAAAGAGATGCCCTAGGTAAATTTGCAAGTGGCAAAACATTGATATCAACATTTGACATATGGACCCTAATGTAATTGCTAAAATCCCTATTTCTAACAGCTACAAGGATATAAAAAGGATCCAGATGAATTTTTAATTTCCAATGTTCTTTAAGGCTAGCAACGTTTTGGACTAATTAAATTTTATTAGTGGAAAAGCATAAAGTTAATTTAAAATGAATGTAGTTTTTTATTTTATTTTTGAAGTTGATGTTTAATGTTTATTAAATGTAAATGTTATTAAAGTTATTTGAGTTGCCTAAAAAGACCATAAATGAAAATGGGAACAAAGTTCTAAATTGTACAATTATTCTTTCTATACCATAGTAGTATTTGGTCTACTGGAAAAATTCTGATGGAGGAAGAAATACAAATAAATGATGCTACTGTGGCAAGTTCATTTGAGATGCTTTTAGAGCGAATAAGCCACACATTATACATCTGCTTTACATTTTAGATATACATGCTGAATCCAGTTCCAAAGGGATTGATTTCTCTTTGACACAGTTCAAGTTTCAATATACCTATTTGATCTCTACATTATTTTGCTTTATCAATGTTTTTTCTTTATTTCTGATTTTTCCATCTCCAATCAGCCTTGAAAATTTTGCTGCCGGAGATAGAGCAGCAATTATGCTATACCAGCCATGTTATTTGAGAATCCAAGCAGAAAAATACACAGTCATTTCTCTTCTTGCCCTTGCAGTAATCATAAGCTTCATAGTTAACAATGTTTAACCCTTCCTTGCACAAAGATGTGCTTCCTGAAAATAGCCTTTCTGGCATCTAGTGGCACATATCTTCATGGGAATTTCCTTTAGAAATCCAATTTGATCATACAAGATATGAAATAGTCAGAATCCATATGTTTTGTAATTTACATTACCTACTGCCTTACCTGCATTGTAGAAGATCCATAGGCTGAGTTCAAATAATACATTAAGCCAAAATATAGTTTAGTTGGTTTTAGTTTAATGTTTTACCCACACATTGTAACATGTATCCATTGTATTTATCTTAATTCACAGTGTGAATTAAGCTTCTAGCTTCTTTAAGCAACCATCTCCTTCTAGTTTCTTTAAGCAACCATCTCCTAATCTGATTCAGAAATCCAACCATATGGTCTTTATAGTACAGTGTGCATACACATATCCTATACTGTATAGCAATTTGCTTTTAAGATAATTTTTAAGGTCTTCACCAAAGACCTAAACTGAAAAGAAAAACTGAGCCACCATATCTGTGACAAACTATTTTTTGTAAAAGCCTGTTATAGACATCAAATATATGACTTCAAATTCTATTTTGCTTACCATTCAGTGGTTTTAACCAACTCTATGGATTAGTTCAGGGGTGTCAAACTTGATTTCATTGAGGGCTGCATCAGGGTTGTATTTGACCTCAGGGGTGGTTGGGTGTGGTCAGGGTGAGAATAGCTCGCTCAACCTCACTTGTGTCAGGGTTGCCTATGTTGGCCCAAATGCTCTGTCAGTGAAGATGGGCTCCTGATTTCCCTTTTGGCTGCAATGGCTTCCTGCAGCCCTCTGCCAGTGAAAATGGAGCTTGGGAAGGCTGGCCATGGTCCTTGTGAACTCTGTTTTCAATGGAAAGGCACTGTGGGCAGGTCCTTCGCTGTTTCCAGGGCAGCCCATTGGGCCAGATTTAAGCCTTCAGTTTGACACCCCTGGATTAGTTGGTTGATTTATTTGTTTCATTACACCACCTCCTACTTTGGTGTATTAGATATCATGAATTGCATTATTTTTTCAAACTTTCTTTTTTTTCTTTCTGAGTAGCATACATGATTTTATATTTTTAATTTTGCTGTATCTTTGTCAGATTTAAATTTCATCAATCTTTTTGATTGCTTGGCTTTCTTCCTGTAAGCAATTACTAATTGGTGTGGTGTTTTTTAAAAATGTTTATTAAAGCTGTGCATACTTAAAATTATTTGATAAAGGTATTTTGGAACACATAAGTAATGAACATAGCATCTCTTTAAAGCAGCTATGTCTTTTTTTAGGCTTCCATGTAGAATATGAGAATATCTTTGAGTCCTAATAAAGAAACTCACAAAATGTTTAAATATTTAAAAATGTAATGCTGCAGCAATTTGGCAGGCACATTCTGCAGCCCCAAGCTTCAGTATTTGTTTCTAAACAATTTCCCATATATTCTAACAGTTTAGCCTAAAGATAATTAATGCATGAATAATGATAAGCTCTGATTGCTGAAAATATGATTGTAGGCTAGGATAGTATCCTACATTATTAAATGGCACTTATAATTGCCAATACTATTTTAATTCCTACAGAGTTCAAGAGGAATCCTTAAACTAAATATTTGACAATTTCATCTATATTCAGTTAGACTATCCAGATTGATTTGGTTTTCTGATTCACAACACATCCATCTTGTCAGTAATAAACTCCCATTTATTTGTCTTCAGTCATCCTCAAACAGTTTATAGACATCCATTAGAGAATTCTACAGAGTTAGATTTAGAGATAGAAAAAGATAGGTTGTCATATGTATATTTATTTAGATGATTTATAAGCTGTCCAACTCATAAACTATTACTGTAGGTGGTGTAAAAATATAAAACTTATGTGGAAACAAACTCCACAACACAGACATAACCAAGGCTGAGAATAATAACCACTCATTTCCTAACAGAATGAGCTCAAAGACTATTCTGACTCAGTGTATGGTAAAGGAGACAAATCTTCATGGGTCTATGAGAGGCTAATATATTTGACCTTCCATCACGTTAGAGGAAAGCTTATTCCAAAGGACAGATGCACCAATAGAAAGGGATTTGATTAATATTTTTAAAGACAGATATTTCATATAACTGTTACATACCAAAAGATAAAATAAATCTTATGATAATCTATAGCATGGGTGCCAGATCTGGAAACTGTCAAAGCTACAAAAGGAGGAATGAGGGAATTGTTATTACAGTATGCAATCAAAAGTTTATGCAGACTCACATTCATTATAGCAAACCATGATTGTCTTTGCATATACTTTAAAGGTACAAGCCAGGCAAGCAGAATAAGCAATCATGATTTCTTCCCCATGATTAATATCATTGAACTTTGTTTGATGAGCATATGTATCTTCCATTTATGGTAACTCTTCATTAGGCCCCTGTGGATCTTTAATGTGCTTTTCTTCAATCCACGGGGAATCAAAAAAGTATGCTGGCATACTTTACCACATTAAAACAGCCAAACTCTAAGCTGCTTAAGCAATGATGTTGATTAGTGGTGCTGTCCTTATATTTAATAAGGGATTATTAAAGTGATGCAATTGCTGCCAATGGAAAAATCATTCACCCATCACTTTACCTAAATGGAGTGGGGTTTGGATTTGGAAAAGTTTGACAGATAGCTCTGTCCGTAGATTTAGCTGCATACCAGAACCTGATCTATGGGATGAGTGATATATTTCCAGCTCTACAGAAGTCACAGGGTGGGGATAGAGACTTCCTTGCTTAGTTCTATCATTCATTTTATGAAAGTTAGTCTCTATATAGGTCAGTGAAAAATGATACAACAGTAAATCTGACAGAAGAAAGAGAAGACTGGCTTCTTGGACAGGAAAAAAGCCAGGCTACTTAAAAGAATGGTCATTGCACCAGGTGAACTTGGATACTCTATATAGGGCTCTTTCTTAAAGGGAGGAGCACAGAAGTTGCTTAAATTCATTGGTTATCACTTCCTACTTTCTTCAATAAGATCGCTAGAAGTTCTTAGATTTTCCAGGCTCATACAATATTCCTCTAGACTTTGCTTTATCTGTCCTTCACTCTTTCTGTCCATTCTTTCTTGTACTGTTGTTGGCTTCTTACTGAGACATTCTTACTTAATCATCTTTTTCATATTCTTTCCTTCTTTTGGGCCTTAATGGATACTAAGAAATCTCTCAGTTGCAGTTAGGGAGATCTATGGAGAAGCCCATTGTCAAGTGTTTGACAGATTCCTATGTTTATGTTTTTCTGTTCTTTGCACAATGACTCAGTGGAATCCACATATTAATGCAATCTATGGCAGAAAGCAAACAGTTATTCTCACTTAAATCTTTATATTACTTGGCTGAATGAAATCAGTATTCTGGCTCACAATTAGGAAACTTATTATTTCACAATGTAGCTAGAGTCTTATGCCCACAGTATTACAGTCAAGTACACAAACGGGAAAAGTTATTGATTTAACAGTAAAATAAGTAACCACAAGAAAAAACAGACCATAGGTGTCCATTGTTACAGCAAAATTGTTATGCACATATAAATAATAATTGCTTGTATTGTAAACAAATGTTCAAGGGATTGAAAAGCTACTGTTGTTTTTGCCTGATATTCTCAGAATTCATACTACATATGTAAGTTTTCACTCTGTAGCTGATGAATGCAATACTGCTTTCTAAAAGTTGCTTACACAGAGTGTATTCCAGAACCCTACTCTCAAAACCACATTCCTCGATGTCAGCTAAAAAGTTTGCTTTCTTTTTTTTGTAAATATGAGTCTGCTCTAAAGTCAGTGGAGTTTTTGTTGACCATGTTGAAGAGGTTTTTAAAATTCTCGTTGTGTAGCAACATATCTTTTACTTTGAAGGGCTTTTGTTTGCTTAATTCACATCTTCACAGAATCCTCAGCAATGATGGCAGCAAGGTAGAGTGATTATAGTGATGCACATCTTTAGTAAGTTCAAGGACTGCTCCAGTTTATAACAGGCTCTATATTGTAACTGTATAGTATTACTTACTACTAGTATTGAATTGCTGTGATTTTTCTGGCATCATCCATTGCCATCCATTGAACAGGAGTTGCCAAATGAATTTTCTGTTTGATAGCTCCACATGAAATAATTAATGTTGGATAATGTTGTGTCCGCGAAATGATGCCAGGAGTCGGTGACTTTAGTGCAAGCTCTTTATTTGTAAGTTGGAACCGAACTGGCGAAAGGAAAAAAGCCCGCGGCTTTTATTCCTTTCACCGCGGCGGCCGCGGCCAATGGCACCGCTTTGAATCTCCCGCGATCCGAATGGACCAATCGCAGGAGATTCCTAGCGAGCCAATCGGCGCGGCTCGCCTGACCAATCGGAGAGCCCCGCGCTTTGGCCAATCAAAGCGCGGGGATCTCAAGTATGTTAATTAAGGACAGAACACCCCTCCCCTCTTGGTTCAGTCCTTACGTTGCGTAGTCATGTAGGTAGGCGGGGCTCCGTCTGGGCCTACTTGACCTGCGCAACTCAGTTGTAGGCTGGATCCCGGCTGGTTCGGTCAGGATCTCTGCTGTTCCTGCTGCTGTCGTGGGAACCGGCTAGTCGATCGGGGCGGTCCATTCTCCGTAGCTCCCTCCTGGGCCTTCCGGGTTGGTTGAGCTGCGGGTTTCGCCACTCCCGCTAGGTCTTTCTGGGTCGGTCGAGCTGGCCTGGCTGTTTCTTCCTGGCGAGGGGTCGTGATGGCTGCTTTCTGGTGAGTACTGCTGGTTTATTCTTCTTTGGTTTTGGTCCCCTGGGTATTCCCTCCCCCCTTGGTTTGTGTTGTGGGGGTTGGTTTTGCCTGTTTGTGCGTCGGTGGTTTGTTGGTTGGTAGTCCTCAACCTTAGTTGGTTGATGTGGTGTTTCCACGCTCGTCCGTCTGCTGTTTGTAGCCGGTACGAGTGTGGGCCCGTTGTTTGTGTGATGACGGCTGGTATCCATAGTGGGTCTCCCGTCAGGTTCTTTGCGTATACGGGGTCTCCGGGTGCGAAGGTTCGGTGTTTGCTGTTTGAGTCTGGGGGCCTCTCCGGGTTATACGTGGGGTGTAACCTGTCGAGTGGGGACCTTAGTTTCCTGCCCATTAATAGTTCGGCTGGGCTTTTATTGGTTGTGGTATTTGGGGTTATGTGTTGGGTGAAGAGTAGTTTGTTTATTTTCTCCTGTATCTCCCCGTGGTCTATTTTCCAGATGGTCTTTTTAGTGAATTGGACCATCCGTTCTGCCCTACCGTTCGCCGCCGGGTGCGCCAGTGCTGTCAGCACGTGGCGGATGCCCCTTTCCGCTAGGAATTTTTCGAATTCCAGCGAAGTGAACTGGGGCCCATTGTCGGAGATGACGACGTCTGGGAGGCCGTGTGTTGCAAAGAGTTTGCAGAGTTCCTTGATCACGGCCTCCGTGGTTGTCGTCTTCATGTTGCTTACCTCCAGCCAGTCGGAGTAAGCGTCAACTGTTATGAGGAAGGTGTGTCCTTTTGTGGGCCCGGCAAAGTCTATATGGATCCTAGACCAAGGTCCCCTTGGGGTTTCCCACTCTAGGACGGGTGCTGTGGGTGGGCTTGGCCTAGTTTCCTGGCATCGTTGGCACCTAGCTACCCAGGCCTCTATTTGTTTGTCCATCCCTGGCCACCAAGCATAACTTCTGGCCAGGGCTTTAGTCCAAACGATGCCAGGGTGCCCCTCGTGTAGCAGTTCCAAAACCTTCCCCTGTAGCTTTTCCGGAATGACGACCCTATCCCCCCATAGTATGCACCCTTTTAATAAGGAGAGTTACGTTTGGCGGTTTCGGAACGTTTTGACGGACTCGTCGTTGTCCCTTTCCAGCCACCCTTTCTCCACCCAATGCAACACCCACGCGAGACATTTGTCTTTATTAGTCTCTCGGGCAATGTCTGACGCGGTTATGGGCAGGTTGGGTAGAGTCTCTATGCTGAGGGTGGTCGTCGTGGGTGCTGGGTCGGTGTCGGGTTCCGGTAGCGGCGAGTGGCTTAAGGCGTCTGCATGGGAGATCGTCTTACTCGGTCTGTGTATGAGTTCGTAGTTGTAGGCCACCAGGAACTCGGACCACCTTGTCATTCGGGGAGACAGAATGTTCGGGGAGGCCCGGTTTCCTGCAAGGATTCCCAGCAGCGGCTTGTGATCCGTAATGATGGTGAAAGTCCGGCCGTAGAGATACTCGTGGAATCGTTTTACGGCGGCAACGATAGCCAGAGCCTCTTTGTCCAGTTGGCTATAGTTCTGCTCCGGTTTGGTGAGGGTCCTTGAAAAGAATGCGATGGGCGCTTCTTTTCCGTCGGGATGGGTATGGCTGAGGACAGCGCCGACGCCGAAGGGTGATGCGTCGCATGTGACGGCCAGAGGTAGGGTCTCGTTGTATTGTATAAGGACGGCATCCGAGGTGAGGAGGTCCTTCGTTCTTTGGAAGGCGGCTTACTCGCGTTTCCCCCAAGTCCAGGTTGCCGCCTTGTCCAGGAGCCTATGCAAGGGCTCTGCCGCCGTCGCCTTTTGGGGTAGGAAAACATTGTAAAAGTTCAGTAACCCCAAGAACGCCTGTAGTTCCGTCTTTGACTTGGGTGTGGGGGCTTCTTTGATGGCCTTGATTTTTTTGTTTGTGGGGTGAATGCCGTGATGGTCTAGGAGGTAGCCTAGGAATTCTACTCGTTCCGTGCATAGCTGGCATTTCTCCCTCTTGACTTTTAGTCCGGTCTCTTTAAATTTGGTTAGGACCTCCCTTAGTCGACCCTCTAGTTCGGCTTGGTTGGCTGCCGACACTAGGACGTCGTCGAAGTAAGGTACCACCCTCTTGATGCCTTGCAATAGTCTCTCCATTAGGCTTTGGAATATGCCCGGTGCCACGCTGACTCCGAATTGGAGTCAGTTGCATTTGAATGCCCCCTGGTGGGTGACTATGGTCTACGCTTCTGCCGTTTGCTCGTCGACCGGCAACTGTTGGTATGCCTGGGTGAGGTCAAGCTTGGCGAAAACCTTGCCCCCTCCCAGTGAGTGCAGTAGGTGTTGCACTACTGGGACGGTGTAGGCGCTTTGTTGCAGCGCGCCATTTAGGGTGGCCTTATACTCCCCACAGATCCTCACCGACCCATCGGGCTTGATCGGGGTGACGATGGGGGTCTCCCACCGGGCGTGGTCTATGGGCTGTAGAACCCCTTGTTTGACGAGCTTGTCAATTTGCTCGTCTATCTTGGGTTTCAGTGCGAATGGCACCCGCCTTGGTTTCAGGCGTTTTGGGGGGACGTTAGGGTCTAGGTCGAAAGATATAAGGGGCCCTCGGTACTTGCCTAGGTTTCCGTCGAAGACCTCTTGGAACTCCTGGGCCAGTTGCTGCTCCCAGCTGTCGTCGGTGACGTGGTTGACTCCCGTGAGTGCGATGTCGAGCGGGGCGAACCATTGCAGTCCCAGTAGGCTTGGACGGTCGCGGTCGACGATTGTCAAGGGAAGTCTTTCGGTGTGCCCCTTATAAGTGATGTTGAAGTGTTTGGTTCCGACTACCGGGATGCGGTTTCCCTGGTAGTCCTTTACAATGAGTCTCTGGCTGTCTACGTTCCTCCTTTGGAGGGTAGGCACCAAGCGCTTTATTTCATGCCATGCAATCATGGAGAGGTAGGACCCGGAGTCCACCTCCATTTTGCATGGCTGGCCCTCGATGCCTACCTCCACGTGGACCTTCCGGGCGTCGTTGGTGATGGCGTGGCCGATGGTGACCGTCTGGTGGGTCTCCTCTCTCCGCCGGTTGTCGCCGCCTCGCGAGGATCGTCCGTTCCGGTCCCATCGGTTGTCCGAGGGGCGATCTCTGGTCCGGGGTGGTGTGCTTTCTCTTCTTCAGTCGTTCTGGTCCCATCATGCCGGGCTGTGATTTTTCTTCAGGCGGCAGACACGGGCGATGTGTCCCTTCTTGTTGCAATGCCGGCAGATCGATTCAAAAAACCAGCATTCCGACCTGGGGTGGTCGCCGCCGCAACCGGCACAGTTGGTCCTCGACTTACGACCTCGCCGGCTTCGTGGGTCGTGGCCTGTCTGGAGGCGATGGATGTCCTCCTCGTCATTGGAAGTGCCCGATGTCGAGTGGAACTCACCCTGGTGGGTGGTCGTCTCGGGTTGGGGCTCGGTCGACCTCGCCGGGTTGTTGTTCCCACTGTGGTCCCCAGTGTTCGGTCTGCGCATGCGGTCGGCGGAAGTTCGGGTTGCTTCGGCGGCTGCGGCTGCGGTGAGGGTGTCTGCTAGGCTGATGTTGCCCTTGGCCATCAGCCGGCTCTGGAGGATGGGGTCCCACAAACCGAGCACGATCCGGTCTTGCAGGGCGTCGTTTAGGTTGTCGAATTTGCAAAGCCCCCCTAGATGCCGCAGCTCGGCGACGAAGTCGCTGAAACTCTCCCCCGACCTCTGGTCCCGCCGGTAGAACTCATTGCACCGGATCAGGATGGGTACCTCTGGAGCGTAGTGCCGCCGAAATATGGGTTCGAGGACATCCCAGTCCATCGCGGTCGCATCGGCGGGTTTGGCGAGCTCCTTGGCCATCTTGAAGACCTTGGTCCCACAGTGGGTCAGGAAGACGGCGCGCTTCATTGGGCCGGTGGCATCCTTCAAGCCGCTGCACTCGAGGTACATGCGGAAGTGGTCGGAGAACGATTCCCAGTCCTTGGTGGCGGGGTTGAAGGGTGCGGGTGGTGCGATTTTCGCCATCGCAGTGGTTTGTCTGGCTTCCGTCAGACACGTGGTTTGGTTCAGGGTCTGGATCCCACCTTCGTCGCCAGTGTTGTGTCCACGAAATGATGCCAGGAGTCGGTGACTTTAGTGCAAGCTCTTTATTTGTAAGTTGGAACCGAACTGGCGAAAGGAAAAAAGCCCGCGGCTTTTATTGCTTTCGCCGCGGCGGCCGCGGCCAATGGCACCGCTTTGAATCTCCTGCGATCCGAATGGGCGGGAGATTTCTAGCGAGCCAATCGGCGCGGCTCACCTGATCAATCGGAGAGCCCCGCGCTTTGGCCAATCAAAGCGCGGGGATCTCGAGTATGTTAATTAAGGACAGAACAGATAACACTACTGGAAGCTGGAAATTATAGAATGCTTTCTAAAGTGTAAGAAATATATTCACATAGAAAACTGGAATGTTGCAGGAAAAATATTAAATTCTTTCCCTTGAAGTTTAGGGGCATCCAGAGAGAGAGAGACAATAGGGAGGAAATGACAACGTAGACAAATTAATATGATCTCACAAAAGACAATGATGAAAATCTACATTGTGACATTATCCAATGATATCAAGATGTACATAGTGCCATTTTGACACAATTGTTGCCTTGTTACAGACACTCTTGCTAATTTATCCTGTTTAATATGAAAAAGGATAGTCATTACTTATAAAATTGCTCTTCTCCTTCCATATGTGGTTAATGTGGAATGCATTTTGAAGCTCAGGAAAGTGAGAGGGGTTGATTTATTCCAGAATTAACAGAAGCAATTTTGAAAGTTTTTGTTTTTGTCTAACTGAATGTTTTGTCTTTGAATGGCTGGTGATTTTTTTCTCCTCCAAATGTCAATAGTTGCCTTTCTAGAATGTTTAATAGATGCCTTGCAGCTGTCATTTCAAATAAAGATGAACATACTATATTCATTTAAGAAACTATTGACATTTGCTTCTCCTAATATATTAAAGACATAAAGATGTCTCTTGTCAATACATGATGCATATCTAATTTTCTTCAGCCTTTGTTTTGTAATTATTATATTATAGCCATATGTGGAGATCAGCAAGTTACAAAGGATTAAATCTTCTATCATTATATGCACCAGAGGTGGTATTCAGCAGGTTCTGACCAGTTCTGGAGAACTGGTAGTGAAAAGTTTGAGTAGTTCGGAGAACCAGCAAATAACATCTCTGACTGGCCCCACCCCATCTATTCTCTGCCTCCCAAGTCCTAGCTGATTGGCTGGGTCTTCTTTTGTTGCCCTGCACAGGAGAATGGAGCTGGAAAGCAGTTAGTGGGGTGGGGAGGGAGTGGGATTTTGCAGTAACCTTCCCCCAGGAGTGGGGAGGAAATGGAGATTTTGCAGTATCCTTCCCCTGGAGTGGGGTGGGAATGGAGATTTTATAGTATTCTTACCAGGGGTGGGATTCTACCAGTTCTCACCTATTTGCTAGAACCAGTTGTTAACATTCTAAGCAGTTCAGAGAACCAGTTGTTAAAAGAAATTACTGGCCTAATCCTGTAAGGAAGGCAGGAAGGAAACATTCTGGTGTTGCTTACAGAAACTGCCTCTCCATTAACCCTTATTACATTCTTGGCAGGATTAAACTTCTTGTCTTAGGAATGTCTTTGGAGTTTTTTTCCCCTCCTTTGCTGGTACTTTGCTTGTGTGGAGTGATCATTCAAAGTTACAATGTCACTGAAAAAAGTGACTTATGACCATTTTTCACACTTATGACTGTTGCAGCATCCTCACAGTCATGAGAGGCCAGGTTAGGAGATGCATGTCTCGATGTGAGTGATATTGAGTTGGCCACACCCAGCCAATAACATGACCACCAAGCCACGGCCACCACCTAAGCCACGCCCACAGAACTGGTTGTTAAAAAATTTGAATCCCACCCCGATCCTTCCCCTGTCATGTCTACCAAGCCACATCCACCAAGTCACACCACATCCACCAAGCCACGCCATGCTGACCAAGCATGCCCACAGAACAGCAGTAATTTTTTTTGAACCCCACCACTGATATGCACAAAGATACATATAGCATGGCTAACACAAACAAAATGAACATGCTGTATGGAACCAAGCTGACGACTTCTTAGGCTATATAGGACATAAAGAAAGGGCTTTATTCCCACAAATGTTCTTTTTCCAGTTATGTGGGAAATAACAGTGAAGTTTTTTCTCATTAGGACTATGATCATCCTAAAGATCTAGGATTAGATGGCAGTGACTGAACTCACACAGAAAACTAAATCAACAAAGAGATTAAGCACTCCCGTTAAGAAAAGAAAGACACTTTAAAAGTACATTTGAGGACTGTCCCCCAAAGAACCTTTAAGAAAATACTGCAGCTCTCTTTAATCAGAAGCAGTTCTTTGGAGGACTATGTTATTCAAATGTTAGCCACAAACACCAGCAGAACCATTATCCTGATGTGCTTTGCCCAAGAAGAACCCAAGAAAAATATCTTTATTTGTGTACATAAGTAAAGAAAAAAATTCTTCAGCTCTGACTAGATGGTGGGGAATAGAAGGATTTATATTCCATCAGACAGCATTTGCATTTTGCATTTAGAGAGTCATTGAGGCCACTTGGAGCTTTATCTGTGTTCTCAGGGTCACCAGAGTAGTGCAAATGGGTGTGCAGCCATTTTGGCTGCAGGATGTTTTCTTCCCCATGCCCTTTCACTGTTTCAAGACAAGCATAGGCTGTTGATGATGAGTCTGTGTTGTCCGTCCATTCCCCACAATCCAGTCAGAGCTCAAGTAGCTTCTTGGATGAAAAGTGAAACATCTTGAAAATAAGATAAAGTCCAGTTGCCTCCTGAAAAAGCATCTTTCAGACAACCATGATCGGGATCATTAAGAATCTCTATAGACTTTCAATGCTGCTAATTCATAATTTAAAAGTTTAAATGCATTTGTATTTTATCTTCTCTAAGGTTAAATGACTAATCATTACTATATTATTAGATAAAAATCTAACAAATAAAATCCAGTCCTTAACCTTTATCCCTAATAGATCTTCAGCAAATATGTTATTGTTTTTCACAACCATGTCCCATTCCCTGATTGAAAAACAAGCACATGAAATAATATTTTTCATTAATTCTAATAGAAATGTAATGACCTTGTAATGACCATTCAGAGTTATATTAATCAACAGAAACTGGTTCATAGATTAGCAATAATAGATATTGTAATGAAAGCACAGAAAGAGTAAAGTTTTGTCTTCATCTTCCATCATGGGTTACTATTGCTTAATTTGGCATCAGCAAGGAGGCTATACTCTAAGCAGGTCGGATCCAGGCTCTCTGCATTTTAGCTAATCCAGTTGTATCCAAATTGCATCTGTAGGTAATGTCTGTGAAAGTGATGGCCAATTTTAGGTTTTATTGGACACTGTCAAAAAAGTGCAGTTCAGTGGGAAAGCAGAAGATCATACTGTAATTATTTTAATCAGAGTATATGTTTTGTACCATCTGTAAATCTACATATAGGATTGTCTGGATGAAAGCCAATGAACTCAGAGATACAATGAATGTTCCCTTATCTCACAACAATAAACAGACTCGATCATAATTTCATCTGGAAAACTGAGAATCATAGACAAAGCTAAATCCAAACATTCTAGAGAATTCCGGAAACTTGGCATTTAAATAAATTAACCATCAACAGACACATAGAAATCAATTTGCACATTTACACACCATTCAAATGAGACAATTAAAAAAAGCTAAGAAGAAAATAAGACTACCCGGACATATTCTCTTAGCTACAAGATAAGGTAAAAGTTCCCCTTGCACATATGTGCTAGTCATTCCCAACTCTAGGAGGTGATGCTCATGTTCATTTCAAAGTTGAAGAGCCAGTGCTGTTCAAAGACGTCTCTGTGGTCATGTGGCCAGCATGACCAAATGCTAAAGGCACATGGAACACTGTTACCTTCTTACTAAAGTGGTCCCTATTTTTCTACTTGCATTTTTATATGCTTTCGAACTGCTAGGTTGGCAGAAGCTGGGACAAGTAACCAGAGCTCAATCTGTTACACAGTACTAGGGATTCAAATTGCCAAACTGCCAACCTTTCTGATCGACAAGTTCTGCATCTTAGCCACTGAGCCACAGCATGCCTACAGCTACAAGATAAATATAGATTAACACCAGACAAAAAATCATGCAGAAAACAATATCCTCGTCAAGGAACTACCATGGGCAAAACCATACCTCCGCTAAGTACTGTATGTAAACAGGCAGAAAACACTCACTAGCAATGATTATTTTAATCAGTCAGGTAATGAAATTTCTGCAAGCAAACAACCAAGCTCAGAGAGCACAGAGGACTCTACAGAGAATAAATCATAACTGAGAGGTATACTTCAATGCCCAAAGCCTATTTTATCATTAAATTTCAGCAAGGATTTTTTTGGTGTTGAGGGTAGTTGTCAAGCATGGCAGAATTTCCCATCCTTGATGTAGACCTAAATTCAGGGTGATATAGGTAGCTACTCAGCCCCATTTTTTTTTTTTTTTGCATAATTCTTTTTTTGCCTGCTGCATGGCAATTCTGTATCTTTTAAGATATGGTTTACAATGCCTTGATCTGTGAGACTGATTATTAGCTGTGCAGTCAGTTTATTAGTGTCAAAAGGCTATTTTAAGCCATCTTCTAGATGTTCTCTTTTTTCTAAGTAAATATTACTTTTCTTCAGTCTTTGTATTTCCTCTGGGTTATTTATGCTTTTTGACACGTTATCAAACACAATATTTTAGGAGGTTGTCTCAATTAGATAAAAATGTGTACATATAAATGCTTCCATATTTATTAACAACTGGATTTTCAGAAATATACTTACTGAAAAGTTAATATAATGTGGGAAGTGTTGTTTATGTACCATAGTTAATAAAGTATGAGCTTGAGGTAAAGTGCAGGGTTCTGGCCCTGCACTTCTGATTGGTTGTTAGGCGGCCAGATCGGATTGGTTAGTTCTGAGGAATCCGATTGGCCCTTAACAGAGAATTCTTATTGGTTAAAAGAGCTAGCGTTCATAGCTCGTTATTGGACAATTCTGACAAGGATTACCTATATAAGGCAGAGTTCACTGTTGTTGTTTTGAGAAGTCACTATGCAATAAAGAGCTGAAAGTTCACATTCAAAGACTGTCTCCATTTACTTCGACCCATGTCCAAGTACTTAACACTGGCGACGAGGGTGGGATGTGGAGACGTCTGAACCGAAGAAGCCAGGAAGCAATACCGAGCACGTGATAGACGACGCCAACAACGGAACCATGTCCGGCGGCATCATACTACCTGCTCCATTCGATCTGAACCAAGAGGATTGGGAATCCTACATGGATCACTTCCAAATGTTTCTCGAGACGAATAACTTGAAGGACACCACACCAGCAAAGAAAAGGGCGCTGTTCCTGACGAATTGCGGCCCAGCCGTATTTAAGATGGCTAAAGCACTTGCCAAAACTTGAGAAGTGAAAGCCATGAGCTGGGACAATCTCGAACCCATCCTGAGAGACCATTACGCACCAACCATGCCTACACTCGTGAGACACCACGAGTTTTATCAGAGAAACCAACGAAAAGGGGAGAGCATGGCCGATTTCGTGGCGGACTTCTGAAATTTAGGGGTCTCTGCGGGTTTGCCGATTTAGAAGAGGCACTGAGAGATAGAATAGTTCTGGGATTAGATGCACTAGGCGTGCAAAGCAAGCTGATGGCGAAAGGCGACATCAGCCTTGCTGACGCCATCGCTGAAGCCACGGCTGCAGAGGCGACCAAAAAGTCGACTGCACAACTACGGTGAAGCTGCACTCCGGTACCACCACCGGCCAGCGAAATCTCACCTAGCACAGAAGGGCAGCTATCAACAACACACCACAAGGACCTCTCTTGGTCGTCAGACAGCGACGAAGAAAGTGTCCATCGACTGCGGTCCAACCGGGACCCTCGCCCGAAGCCCTTATGCCCTTGCGCTGGCTGTGGAGCCAACCATGCCAGGACCGAATGCAAATTCTGCGACGCACTCTGCCATGAGTGCGGGAAACGAGGCCACATCGGCCGGGTCTTCCGCAGTTTACCAGGACTCAGCCAGGCCTCAAAAGGGGCCAACTATCGCCAATCGACAGGAAACCGTCCTGTAAGGCGAGAGCCAGTAAACCACTCCTACAGAAATCGAACTTTGCAAAGAGAAGGGCTCACCATACTATCACTATCGGTCACGCCTCAGTTTTGGACACTAAGAAAATCTGGGTCACGGTAGCCATCGAGAACCAGCCTTGCCACATGGAAGTCGACTTGGGATCGTCCCTCTCGATGGTGTTTTGGAAGACACTCAAGCAACTCATCCCCACAATTCAACGCCAAGACCTCCAATTTCAACGCCTCATCCTCAAGGACTACCAAGGAAATCGAATCCCCGTTGTTGGGTCCTGCCGAGTCCAAGTTCCTTCAAGAAGCATACAGCGTACTTACCTCTAACGGTCATCAATAGAGATAGGCCTAGCCTACTAGGCCTCCAATGGTTCACGCCACTCGGCATTGAAGTGGCCTGCGTGAACCGAGTCGGTGGTTGTGAGTGGGAGGAAGACCTTATCTCTGAGTTCAGCGACGTCTTCGCGGACAGCTTAGGCAAGTATAAGGGGACCCCAATCTCAGATCCAAAAGTAGCTCCCATTCGCTTGAAGCCCCGTCGAGTTCCGTTCGCTATTAAAGCAAAAATCGACGAACAACTCAACAAGTTAATTGCTCAAGGGGTGTTGAAGCCCATTGATCACTCTCCATGGGAAACCCCGATTATAACACCCATTAAGCCAGACGGGTCAATCCAAATTTGTGGGGACTACCGGGCCACTTTGAACCACGCCCTACAGCAGAATGCGTATCCAGTTCCGGTGGTGCAGCACCTCCTTCATTCGTTGGGGGGCGGTAAGGTTTTTGCTCAATTAGATTTAGCCCAAGCTTATGAACAATTACCAGTGGATGAAAAAATGGCTCAAGCCCAAACAATTGTAATGCACAGGGGTGCCTTTAAATGTTCCCGATTGCAATTCGGGGTTAGTATAGCCCCGGGGATCTTCCAGAGTCTTATGGAAAGGTTATCACAGGGAATCAAGGGCTTGGTCCCTTATTTTGATGACGTATTAATTGCAGCCCCTACCCAAAAAATCTTACAGGACTGTTTGAAATGCGTTCTAAAAAAATTCCAAGAGGCCGGACTTAGGGTGAAAAAAAATAAATGTCAATTGTATACTGACAATGTCAATTGTATACTGACAATGTTCTAGGGTACTGGATTGATAGCCAGGGCATTCATCCTACTGAGAGTAAATTAAAAGCGATCAAAAATGCTCCCAGACCACGCAACAAGGCCGATCTCCAGGCGTTCTTAGGACTCATTAATTTCTATAATGTATTTTTACCGCACAAGGCAACTGTCGCTGAACCGTTACACCGATTATTAGATAAGAAAGCATTGTGGGTATGGGGTTACCGGGAAGAGCAAGCGTTCTGGAATGTTAAAAAACTGCTCACATCTGACTCTGTACTTATGCAGTATAACGAGACTTTGCCATTAGTTATAACCTGCGATGCATCGCCTTTCGGGATGGGCGCCATTTTGAGCCATGTACTGCCTAATGGGAACGAAGCCCCTGTTGCATACTTTTCGAAGACTCTTTCACAAGCAGAGCGGAACTATGGACAAATTGATAAAGAAGCCCTCGCAATCGTTTCAGCTGTAAAAAAAATTCATGAATATGTGTACGGAAGGACATTTACCATTATAACTGACCACAAACCGTTGCTAGGGATAATAGCCAGGGACAAGCCAACTCCCTACATATTATCCCCTAGAATGACCCAATGGTCAGAATTCCTAGCTGCTTATAATTATCGCCTGCAATATCGCCCGGGGAAAGCCATTCCCCACGCCGACGCATTAAGCCGAGCACCGCTTCCAGAGACTCTCGACGATCCAGCACCAACGGCAACCACGTTGCAGATCGAAACACTCAACTCACCGAAACCAAACGAGACCACACCCTAGCTCAAGTCCTAGGCTGGGTAGAATGTGGATGGCCATTGGACCAAGTACCAGATGACTTCGCACCATTCAAATCTCGACAGACTGAACTTTTTTCCCAAAAAGGCTGTATCATCTGGGGTGATAGAGTCGTTGTCCCAGAGCGACTCCGGAAGACGCTGCTGCGAATTCTGCACGAAGGCCACCCCGGCATCGTGTGAATGAAGGCGCTTGCACGAAGCTATGCATGGTGCCCGGGCATGGACCAGCAAATCGAGCAGTCGGTTAAAGCGTGTTCCAATTGCCAACAAGTCAGCAACGCCCCACCAAAAGCCATGCCTACTGAATGGGAGACGCCACATGGACCCTGGTCCAGAATCCACCTGGATTTCGCGGGGCCAACTAAGGGCTATACCTTCCTGCTGACAGTCGACGCATACTCCAATTGGTTAGAAATTCATCATATGACAGCTGCGACCTCCGAGGCGGTGATCAAGATTCTAAACAGACTCTTTGCAACCCCTTGGTTGCCAGATGTCCTGGTGTCTGATTACGGGCCACAGTTTACGGCACTAATGTTCGAGCAGTACCTCGCTGACCGTGGCATCCGCCATGCGCTCACCTCGCCTGCGCACCCTGCGACCAACGGCCGAGCTGAACGCATGGTCCAATTTGTTAAAAAGACTTTGCAAAAAGTGGACTATGACAATATCGATGACAAGGTCAACCAAATTCTCTTTTTGCAACACATAACTCCACATAGCGTCACCGGCAGAACTCCCGCCGAACTACTGATGGGATGAAGACTCCCCTCCCACCTCGACCAGTTGCACCCTGCTTATGAACTGGAAAAGCCAATAGGATCCAGAAGCCGCTATCGCACCTTCCAGGTAGGAGACCTCGTTTATGCACGAAACTTATCGGGCGACCCGTTATGGATAGAGGCAACAGTAGTACGAGTGACCGGCCCTAAATTCTACGGAGTGAAATGCTGTGACAATAAACTGTGGAAACAGCATATCGACCAATTACGGTCATGACTCACAACGGCCAGTCAACAACTCCTCCATGACCAAACCGAGGGGGGGGAGGTGCGGAAGAAGATGAAGTTCCAGGGAATCTGCTCGAAGGGAGCGACGAATTAAGTGATACTCAGGAAATGGCAGCTGAGCAAGAAGCAGAACCACTGCCAAACAACAATCTACCTCAACAGGATTGCAACCAACCAATCCAACGAAAATCCGTAAGAGTTAAAAGACAACCGTCCTATCTAAGGGACTATATAACTACACCGTAATTAAGAAGCCAGGGGGAAGGGGTGTTGTGTATGTACCATAGTTAATAAAGTATGAGCTTGAGGTAAAGTGCAGGGTTCTGGCCCTACACTTCTGATTGGCTGTTAGGCGGCCAGATCGGATTGGTTAGTTCTGAGGAATCCGATTGGCCCTTAACAGAGAATTCTTATTGGTTAAAAGAGCTAGCGTTCATAGCTTGTTATTGGACAATTCTGACAAGGGTTGCCTATATAAGGCAGAGTTCACTGTTGTTGTTTTGAGAAGTCACTATGCAAATAAAGAGCTGAATGTTCACTATTCAGAGGCTGTCTCCATTTACTCTGACCCATGTTCAGTACTTAACAGAAAGTATGCCCAAAAGGACAGTGCCAGAAACCTCACAGCATTAGAAACCTCAGAAAACAGTGTCAAAGAGATTCAAGCCAGCCCTTCCCCCTTTAGGAAAACCAAGAAGCACCAGCTGAAAGGAGTACTCAGAGCAGCCCTGACAACAAAAATATTTAAGTAGAGGCATTAAGATAAGGAGAATCAGGCTAAGAATAATTCACCTGGAAAGTCCCTTTTCTTCTTTGCTGCGGCAGAATTAACCCCAGAATAGGAAGACAAAGCCCCAGGAGCAGAATTAACCCATTAAGGCAGGAAGACAGAATTCAGAGCAATCACCTTAACAAAAGGCACACACAAGATCTCATCAAACCACACAAACTTCAAAGGGAAAATGGGTATAAAAATCCATAAACTTATCATGTCATTTGGCTTGCAAGCAGGAACACTTGAGCTGTGTCATTACTTTTCTTGTGTTCTTACATTGAAAGAATTCCACTTTCTGGCAGTTGCTCCTGCATCCATTTCTTCTCAGAATCTGTGGTATGTCCCAGCTGGGAATGAACCAAAGAAATTGCTTGCAACAATAGCACACTAAGTCTAGATCCTGTATTTGCATGTATATGTTTGTGAGTGTAGGAGAGAGAAAAGAGGTCCAATTCATGTGTGTGTAAACACAGCACAAACATGCCCCATTAATTGTTTTTTTTAAAAAGTGTTGGACAAATTGATGTAATTGGGGAAAAGATCCATGCTTCTGCCAGAAGCATGTTGCTGCTTCTCTCACCATGGATGTATTGTAAGTTTTCTGCTGTTTCTGCCAACAAATATCTTTATGTGGTTCTTTGTTATTTTTATTATTTTGCTGCGGAAGCATCATTTTGCCTATTCCATTCTAATTTCAAGAACATCCAGAGGTTACTCCCATCTGAATTCACTCATCATTAATCCTTCCTTCCACTTTTCTTGCCTATAATTTTTCAGCTAGTATATCTTGGGGACAGGCATTGTGCTTTTTCATAATAATGTGTTTTCAGAAATAATGCTCCTACAACTTGCTATCAGGCAATTTAACAGGTGGCTAAGCACCTACTTGACTTTTTCCCTTTAGAGAGTGATTGCAGGATATTTTCTTGCCAAGAAGTGATGGTTGGTGTGAAGGAAAATGAAAATAAAGCTGGGAGAATGGAGTTGTTTTCCTTAACTTGTCCCATATTGAACTGGTGATGATTGTAGTTCAATCAGGGTACTACAATCAAGGCAGCACTTTTCAGCTTACTCCAGGACTGCTGTTGTATGGGATGTTCAGAAGGAACATAAGCTTTAGTGGAAGGGCCTGCCATGCCCTTTTTATGCATAGTGGTCATATCCCAGTATGTGAGCTTAAATGGACTCCAGGGGATGGTAGAGGACAGGAAGTCGGAGGAATTGGTTTGATTAAAACTATGAAACCATTTGACCAGCCCTTCAAGCCAAGAACAATGTAAGTGTAGACTAGAAGAATAATCCCACATCTGTCTAAAAGAAAGCTGTTTGTTGTTGTTAGTTGTGAAGTCGTGTCCAACCCATCACGCTCCATTGACAACATTCCTCTAGGCCTTTCTGTCCTCTACCATCCCCTAGAGTTTAAGCTCATGCTTAATATAATAAGATGCTTAATATAAAAAGATGCTTAAGGTAAAGGCATTTGACACTAGAACTGCTCCAGCCACCTCATTCTCTGTTGTTCCCTTCTTCTTTTGCCCTCAAAAGAAGCATTAGGCTCTTCTCCAGTGAGTCCTTCCTTTATTAGGTGGCCAAAGTATTTGAGTTTCATCTTCCAGAAATGGCTTTCTAAAGAGCAGTCAGGGTTGATTTACTCTAGGACTGACTGGTTTGATCACCTTGCAGTCCAAGAAACTCACAGGAGTCTTCTCCAGCACTGTTAGGAATATAAGTCACCTAACAGGTATTTGGATTATCTCTGGATTGAAAAATTGACTTTTAGACTGCTTATCTTAAACTTTGCTTAAAATTTCTGGAAGGAAAAATCTACATTTACTGTACAGTGTATCTGTGTACTGTGTGTGCAGTATTATTCAAACACTACTCTCAAATACGTCTTCCTGTATGCGCTCATTCTCCTAACTGGGAATTACCTCAACACTAGTTATGGGCCCAGGACATACCAGGCTCAGATAACTGAGAGTTAGTGTGAATGCACAGTACTGTATACAGACAGCTGTTTACTTTTTAATTATGGGTTACTATCCTGGTAAAGATGGCATAAGTCACTTCAACAAGTCTTTCACTGATAACCCAGTTGGATGGAACAAACTATGTTTCCTGGTCTATGAAGAACAGTCTACTTCTGCGTAAAGAAGGTTTATGGAATATAGTTCAAGACTCACCAGATGTAAATGCTTGGGATCCAGCTAATGAGGATGATGCCAAGAAACTTGCTGACTTTAAACAGAATAACGAACGAGCTTTGTATAATTGGACTAACATTGAGTGACCAGCAGCTAGTCCATATTCATGGAGAAGAGTCTGATGCTAGGTGTTGGGAGAATTTGAAGAGGATTTATGTTCATGACAGTGTAGGTGCACACATACATCTTACACATAAACTGTTTAGAGCACGTCTTCTGAAAGGTGGAGATATGTTAGCTCATTTAAACTTCATGAAAAGAACTTTTCAAGAGCTATATGAAAAGGAACTGATATTTTCAGAGCTGCATCAAGTTTATATCATTCTTTCCTCATTGGATGAAAATTATGATGATTATGTATCTTCACTGGAAGTCCTGCCCAGAGATAAACTGACATTGACTGACATAACCGGAAGGTTGTTAGAAGAAGCAAGAAGACAGCTGGATAGGGACCAACTGAGATAGAAACTACCACAAGAAGAGGATTTGTCTTCAACTGCCTATACTGTTAGGAAATGTTTT
Source organism: Hydrophis major (assembly GCA_033807585.1). NCBI lineage: Eukaryota > Metazoa > Chordata > Lepidosauria > Squamata > Elapidae > Hydrophis > Hydrophis major. Next base: position 323,542,590 of record CM066329.1, read on the forward strand.
TTCTTGTGAGGCTAGGGGACATATAGCTAAATTCTGTAAGAAGGGAAAACAACTGTATACTGGTAATCACCAGAAGGCTAAGAAGAATGTTAGTTTAGCTATGTCTAGCAATTCAACTGTAAACAATGATTTGTGGGTTGTTGATAGTGGAGCATCGCAATGCATTACTAAAGATAGAAAAAGGTTTGTAAAGATGTCCAACATGTATCATTGGCAAATGGATGGAAAATTAAAGCATCTGGTGAAGGTACTGCATATTGTTCTTGTATAAATGAACATTTAACTATGTTATATATACCTAAACTGAAATTTAATTTATTATCAGTAAGGGTTTTAGTTAATATTGGTTATGTAGTAACCTTTAGGGGAGATAACTGTATAATAGAGAAAGATGGTAAAGTGTTACTGCTCCATTAGAAAATGATTTATATGTGATACATGATGACCAGTTGAAGATGGCTAACTTGGTTTAAAACAATGTTAACCGCTTTGATGAATGTATACATTTACTACATAGACGCCTAGGGCACATTAATTTCAAAATGCTCAAACAAACTGTTGAATTGTCAGAAGGAGTAAAATTGAAACCCTGTAGCAAGTATTTAAACTGTAATGCTTGTAGCCAAGAGAAGAGCAAGGTTATTCCTGCAAACAGACTTAATGGGTTTAAGACTAAAGAACCTTTAGAGGTTGTTTTTGCTGACATAATTGGTCCTAAAAAAACAAGTTTAGGAGGTGCCTGCTATATTTTGAGTATTATGGACCATTACTCACGATACGGTTTCTGCTATCTTATGAAAAACAAAACAGAAACATTCCAACATTTCTTTAACTGGCTAAGGTTTGCTGAGGGAAAAATGAAAAGTAAAGTAATTACTTTAGTAACTGATAATGGGACTGAGTTTGTTAACAAAAGATTCCAAACTATGCTGAAATTGGCTGGTGTTGAGCATAAATGTTCTGCACCTTACAGACCACAACATAACTCATTTATTGAATGAAGAAGGCAAACATTACAAGCCATGGCTCGTACTATATTATCTGATTCAGGTTTACCTGAAACACTGTGGGGTGAAACCATAATGTATAGTAACCATATTTTGAACAATGTAGTTAATACAACAATTGGAGAATTGCCATTCACTCATTGGCATGGCAGAAAACCAAATTTAAGTTATTTACACACATTTGGAGGTCCAGCATGGGTGCATATTCCCTCACAAGTAAGACTGAAAGGGCAACATAGAGCTAAGAAGTTATTTTTTGTGGGTTATGAGGCCAACCATAGATCATTTAGATTCTGGAATCAAGGCACAGCTCATGTTTATTATAGTGTTAATGCAAAATTTCTTGAGCACGTTGGGTGGAATAAACTGGAACAGGAATCCAGCAATGATATTATTACTGATCCCCAAATAGTCCCTAAAGATAAAATCAGTAAACCTCAAATAGCCATTAAAGAGGAAGAACAGGAGGAAGTAGGAGAACAGGCACAGGAGGAGGTAGAAGAACAGGAGCAGGTGGCACAGGAAAGTTCACCAATAAGCCCTGTAATACCAAGATGTTCAACCCGTGTTGAACCCAAGCAGGATCAGGCTGCTTGGCAGAAAGCAATGGATAAGGAACTGGAATCATTAAAAAAACTGGAGGTATACGAAAATGTTAAGTTACCACCAGGTAAACATGCCATAGGATGTAAATGGATATATAAACTGAAGACAGGTGTGGATGGGACTGTTATCTATAAAGCCAGGTTAGTAACACAAGGGTTCAATCAGACAGCAAATGACTATGATGAGGTGTTTGTACCTAGTCTGAAGGCTACTACATTAAGGACAGCATTAGTGTGGGGAGGATCCAAGATCTCACAGGCAGATAAAATTAACTAGTTACTAAAAAGTTTTAAAATGGAACTTTGTAAACTGGCTAAAACACCAATGAGCCAGGAGTTTAGCCATAGTGATGTTCAAAGTCCTATTTTTGATAAGAACATTTATCAGTCCTTGATTGGTAGTTTATCTTATCTCAGTAATTGGTCAAGGCCAGATATTGCATAGTGTTAATCAATTAGTGAGATTTAACGCTGAGCCAACTGAAAGGCACTGGCAAGCTGCTAAATGTGTATTAAGATATCTGAAACAAACAATGCATTATGCATTGTATTTGGAGCCAAAAGATGAACTAAATTTAATTGTATATGCTGATGCAAGTTTTGCTACAGACATTAAATACACGAAAATCTACATCGGGTACTGCTGTATTATTGGAAAAAGCATTGATTGGATGGAGATCTATCATCTAAATTGCTACAACTACATCTAAGTTGCTCAACAATGGAGGCTGATTTCTCATGCTTATCTTTATTATGTACAGATTTAGTTTTGTATAAGCAATTATTAATTGATATGGGAATTAATGTAAAAGATTCTATTGTTGTTTATGAAGATAACCAATCAGCAATACAGATGGCTTCAAATATTGCTGTTAAAACAAGAACTAAACACACAGATTTAAGATATTTAAATGTGAGACAATGTGTGCAAAGTAAGATGATTAAGCTGGAATACTGTATGTCAGAAAACAATATAGCAGATCATTTTATGAAGGCCCGAGCTCTCTAAAGCATAAGGCTAGCTGTGAGGATTATGGACTTAGAATGTATATATTGTATATATTGTCTTACCTAAAAGGGGAGACTGTTAGGAATATGTCACCTAACAGCTATTTGGGTTAGAAATATATAAACCAGGATAGACATTTTAAAACTGTATCTTTAAGAGCATGCTAAAAACTGCAATTGGGTGTGGTTACTCAAATGGCCATAAGATGGAGCCAGAAACCTGGGCTGTTTAGTCTGAGTCTGAGTCTCAGAAGAGAGTGTGAATGTATCTCTATATAGTCATTCAAGAAACCTTTTTTCTGATAACTGTGTGCTCTTGGCACACAAAGACAGCAATCTAAAGTACTATTGATGCTGAACAAGTTTTCAGATGCTGCTATGCTCTTTGACCTGAGTACCAACTTGAACAAGCCTGAAGTACTTCGCCAACCCATGTTAAATACCAAGCCCAGAGAACCACAAATCATTATTGACAATACCAAACTGACAAATGTAAACAGTGGCAAATATTTGGAAGCATCATCTTAGGCAATGGATCTTTGGACAACAAAACTGACTCCAGGATCATCAAGAACAGCCAAACATAGGGATAGCTGTACAGAAGAATGGTCAATCAACATTACGTGCATATCTCCAGAAAACTGAAAATCTACAAAGTTTGGTTATCCCTTTTCTCCTATGAAGATATGAGTCATGGACACTATACTGAAGGTACATCAGTACCTTTATCTATCAACTATAGATAAATTTCTAGTTGTTTGTTTTCTGTTCCATCCTCAACATTCATTAGCAAGACTCAAAGTCTTTGACCACATGCAGTCCATCAGCATTGAGTTTTTGATTATCAGTACCAGATTATCAATCCAGATAACTGAGACACTTTATCAAAGTAGATGGCATTTGTCAACCTATGCATCACCAAGTACTCTATAATATACTGGAATCAGAAAAGAGACCATGCAATGAACCATGTAAATGCTAAAAAGATACTGTTAAAGAAATTCTATACCTCTGTGACATCCAGCCAAAGGAATTAGATGCTGAGGCTGCTGACAGAATCCACTGGTGGACCCTGGGCTATGAAGCCTGCACCAACTTTGAAGATAGGTACCACCAAAAACTGATTGAAAACCTTGAACAGTACTACAGAATATCATCCAGTGGACTTCCAGTACCCAATCATGCTAAATTCCATGCTTCCAGACTGGGAATGCAGAGCCACTTCTCTGTTTATAGATGAACTGCTGAATTCAGTTTCTTTAAATTCTGTAGGCCTTTGAAGTTTTTTTTTTTTTTTTAAAAAAAATCCACATTAATCTTTTGTAGTAAAAGAAAAAGTATTGACTGGAGTTAAATTGCATTCTTCTTAATAATTCATTTCCCAGTCTTACTGACTCTTAGGTTCTTTTCAAATGCTTCCTAAATCTAGGATAATAATGGTGTAATTGGTATTAATGGTGTAGTACCTACTTCCATATTATCTTGATTTCTATTCTCTAATGTAATTCTCTTTGGACTCCAAGCACTTCAAGTAAATCTCCACTGAAACATCTATCTTCTAGTAACCAAAAACTGAAGATATTATTCAATTAACCATCTCTGTGCATTCCTAGATCAATGAAATAGCTTTCTCTTTATAATTCTGTTGGCACAGTAAACCAATCTCATGTGCAATTAATCTGTGATTCTCTTAGAATACATATGAATATTATCCATGATAATTGAAATATATTAAAGTAAAATATAGTCAATTTCAGCATTGCTAAATAATATATTTAAAACACTTTAAATTATTTGTGCTGTGTACTACTTTATTTCAAATAAATGAATACATGATCTCAATGGAGAACTTTGGATAGTTAAATAGAAGACCAGCTGACTGAAAAAGTTATGGACACTTGTACTGTCTTCTTTCCTTCCCATATGAGTCTTTCATTTAGCATCAGCACAAAAGAGTACCAATAATCCTGCAACAGCTGTGGGAAGAGGTGTACATTTTGGAGCTTTGCAGCCAAACTGAACTGCAGCAAAATAAAAGAAGGGTATTTTTTCCTTCAAAAGATGTGAGTGGTCAAAAAGAGAGGAAAAGAAGTCTATAGGCTAAACAAGAAAAAGCACAATGTAGAAAAGAGCCAAGAGCATTACATGTCATCCATGAATAGAAAAAGAATACATTTCAGAGAGAAGGGACTTAAGACAGAATAGGCTTAAGAAAGAAACATTGATGCATTGATGCCAGGAGTTTGACAGTCCTAGTTTATAGTGTAATACTGTATATAAGCAATATGAATAGAATAATAAATAATAGGAATCGTTTATAGTATATTGTAGCTTAATATGTAGAATCAGTGGTGGGCTGCTGCCAGTTCAGACCGATTCTAGTGAAGTGGTAGTTCCAACCATTAGCTGGCCCCGCCTACCCACCCCATTCTATCCTATATTTCCTTCTTTGTGACTCAGCTGATTCATATGGCACAGCTGATTTCTTGCCTCAGCTGTTCTATTAACTGGGGCTGCCCTAGAAGGTAAGCAGTTGAGCTTCAAATTGCTGCATTTTGAAAGTGTGTGTACACTCACAGAACCCAGTTGTTAAACTGGTTGCAGACCACCACTGTATAGAATATAATAGCTGTCTTTGTAAGAGTAACTGTCATAATCAAATCAAATCAAACATTTATTGTCAATATACAGCATGTGTACAATGAAATTGAAATGAGCCTCCTTGATTCTTGCCCTGTACGTCTATCATATTAAACCTATTGTGATGTTTATGTTGCCTTCAGAAGTCTGACAGCCCATGGATAAAAGCTATTTTTCAGCCTATTCATTCGGATGGCTATGCTCTATATCTCCTGCCCAATAGTAGGAGAGTAAAGAAGTGCTGACCAGGGTGTGAATCATCCCTGAGGATTTTCCTCACTCTACTGAGGCAGTGGATCTTGACGATTTCATCCAGTGGTGTCAGGGGACAGTCCATAATTTTTTGTGCTGTGCTCATCACCCTCTGTAATGCCTTTTTGTACACAGCTGTCAAGCCAGCATACCATACTGTAATACAATATGTAAGGATGCTTTCTATTATAAACCAGTAAAAGGAAGTCATCAGTCATCATTCCACCTGCTATTTCCACGGGACTGTAAGGAAATGGAGACTCAGTTGAGGCCTTCCTGACCACCTGGATTGTGTTATTTTTCTAGGTGAGATCTTGGCTAAGATGGTGTTCTGTCCCCTCATTAGCATTCTTGAGATCCCCGCGCTTTGATTGACCAAAGCGCGGGGCACTCTGATTGGCTAGGCGAGCCGCGCCGACTGGCTCGCTAGGAATCTCCCACGATTGGTCTATTCGAATCGCGGGAGATGGCCATTGGCCGCGGCTGCCGCGGCTAAAGTAATAAAAGCTGCGAAGTTTCCCTATAGCACCAGTTCGGTTCCCACATCAATAAAAGAGCTTGATACAAAGTCACCGACTCCTGGCATCATTTCCGAAGACACAACACTGGCGACGAAGGTGGGATTCTGATCCTGAACCGAAGCACATGTCCAACGGAAGACAGACGAATCTCCACGATGGCGAAAATCGCACCCCCGCACCCTTCAACCCCGCCAGTGAGGACTGGGAATCGTACTGTGACAGATTCCGCATGTTCCTCGAGTGCAGCGACCTGAAGGACGCCACTGGCCACATGAAGCAAGCTATCTTCCTGACCCACTGCGGGACCGAGGTATTTAAGATGGCCAAGGCACTTGCCAAACCCGCCGACGTGACCGCGATGGACTGGGACGTCCTCGAGACAATACTTCGGCGGCACTACGCTCCAGAGGTGCCCATCCTCATCCAATGCCATGAGTTCTACCGTCGGGACCAACGGTTGGATGAGAGTTTCAGTGACTTCGTCGCCGAACTACGGCACCTAGGGGGGCTGTGCGAATTCGACAACCTGAACGATGCCCTGCGAGACCGAATTGTGCTCGGCCTGTGGGACCCCGTCCTCCAGAGTCGGCTGATGGCCAAGGGCAACATCAACCTTGCAGATACCCTCACTGAAGCCGCAGCCGCCAAAGCGACCCGAACATCCGCCGACCGCATGCGCCGACCGAACGCTGGGGACCGCAGCGGGAGCAACCACCCTGCAAGGTCGGCCGAGGCCCAACCCGAGACGACCACCCACCAGGGCGATTTCCACTCGGCATCGGGCACTTCCGATGAGGAGGAGGAAATTCATCGCCTCCAGGCAGGCCGCAACCCACGGAACGGCAGGGTCGTAAGTCGAGGACCAACTGTGCCGGTTGCGGAGGCGACCACCCCAGGTCCGAATGCCGGTTTTTCGAGTTGATCTGCCGGCATTGTGACAAAAAGAGGCACATTGCCCGCGTCTGCCGCCTCAAAAAGAACCGCAGCCCGCCACGATGGGACCAGAGCGAACGGAGGCGAGAGAGCACACCACCCCGGACCAGAGATCGCCCCTCGGACAACAGATGGGACCGGAACGGACGATCTCTATGAGGCAGCGAGACCCGGCGAAGAGAGGAGACCCATCAGACGGTCACCATCGGCCACGCCACAACCAATGACGCCTGGAAGGTCTATGTGGAGGTAGGCATCGAAGGCGAGCCATGCAAAATGGAGGTGGACTCCGGGTCCTACCTCTCCATGATAGCATGGCAAGAAATAAAGCACTTGGTGCCTACCATCCAAAGGAAAGGCCTAGACAGCCAGCGACTAATCCTAAAAGACTACCAGGGAAACCTCATCCCGGTAGTCGGAACCGGACAGTTCAACGTAACATATAAAGGGCGCACCGAAAGGCTTCCCCTGACAATCGTCGATCGCGACTGCCCAAGCCTACTGGGACTGCAATGGTTCGCCCCGCTCGGCATCGCAGTCACGGGAATCGACCACATCACCAACGACAGCTGGGAGCAGCAACTAGCCCGGGAATTCCAAGAGGTCTTCGACGGAAACCTAGGCAAGTACCGAGGGCCCCTTATATCATTCAGCCTAGACCCAAACGTTCCCCCAAAATGCCTGAAACCAAGGCGGGTGCCATTTGCACTTAAACCCAAGATAGACGAGCAAATTGACAAGCTCGTCAAGCAAGGGGTCCTACAACCAATAGACCACGCCCGGTGGGAGACCCCCATAGTCACCCCGATCAAGCCCGATGGGTCAGTGAGAATCTGTGGGGACTATAAGGCCATCCTAAATGGCGCCTTGCAACAAAGCGCCTACCCCGTCCCAGTAGTGCAACACCTACTGCATTCACTGGGAGGGGGCAAGGTTTTCGCCAAGCTCGACCTCGCCCAGGCATACCAACAGTTGCCAGTCGACGAGGAAACGGCAGAAGTGCAAACCATAGTCACCCACCGGGGAGCATTTAAATGCAACCGGCTCCAATTCGGAATCAGCGTGGCGCCCGGAATATTCCAAAGCCTAATGGAAAGGCTATTACAAGGCATCAAGGGGGTGGTACCTTACTTCGACGACATCTTAGTGTCGGCAGCCAACCAAGCTGAACTAGAGGGTTGCCTAAGGGAGGTCCTAACCAAATTCAAAGAGACCGGGCTCAAGGTAAAGAGGGAGAAATGCCAATTATACACGGAACGGGTTGAATTCCTAGGATATCTCCTAGACCGCCACGGCATTCACCCCACAAACCAAAAAATCAAAGCCATCAAAGAAGCCCCCACACCCAAGTCGAAGACGGAGCTGCAGGCATTTCTGGGGCTACTTAACTTTTATAATGTCTTCCTGCCCCAAAAGGCGACGGCGGCGGAGCCTTTGCATAGGATCTTGGACAAGGCGGCGACCTGGACTTGGGGGAAACGTGAGCAAGCCGCCTTCCAGAGAACAAAGGACCTCCTCACTTCGGATGCCGTCCTCATACAGTACAAGGAGACCCTACCTCTGGCCGTCACATGCGACGCATCACCCTTCGGCGTCGGCGCTGTCCTCAGCCATACTCTCCCCGATGGAAAAGAAGCACCCATCATGTTCTTTTCAAGGAATCTCACCAAACCGGAACGGAACTACAGCCAGCTGGACAAAGAGGCCCTGGCTATCGTCGCCGCAGTAAAAAGATTCCACGAGTATCTCTACGGCCGGACATTTACCATCATAACCGACCACAAACCGCTGCTGGGAATCCTTGCAGGGAACCGGGCCACCCCGAACATTCTGTCTTCCCGAATGACAAGGTGGTCCGAGTTCCTGGTGGCCTACAACTACGGACTCATACACAGACCGGGTAAGATGATCTCCCATGCAGACGCCTTAAGCCGCTCGCCACTACTGGAACCTGACACCGACTCAGCACCCACGACGACCACCCTCAGTATAGAGACTCTACCCAACCTACCCATAACCACATTGCCCGAGAAACTAATAAAGACAAACATCTGGCGCGGGTGTTGCATTGGGTAGAGAAAGGGTGGCCGGAAAAGGACAACGACGAGTCCGTCAAGACATTCCGGAACCAGCAAATGGAACTCTCGTTATTAAAAGGGTGCATACTATGGGGGGATAGGGTGGTCATTCCAGAAAAACTACAAGGGAAGGTTCTGGAACTACTACACGAGGGGCACCCGGGCATCGTTAGGACTAAAGCCCTGGCCAGAAGTTACGCTTGGTGGCCAGGGATGGACAAACAGATTGAGACATGGGTAGCAAGGTGCCAAAGATGCCAGGAAACTAGGCCAAGCCCACCCACAGCACCCGTCCTAGAGTGGGAAACCCCAAGGGGACCTTGGTCTAGGATCCACATACCCAGGGGACCAAAACCAAAAAAGAATAAACCAACCATACTTACCGGAAAGCAGCCAGCACGACCCCTCGCCAGGAAGAGACAGCCAGGCCAGCTCGACCGACCCGGGGAGACCGAGCGGGAGCGGCGAAACTCGCAGCTCAACCAACCCGGGAAGCCCAGGAGGGAGCTATGGAGAGCCGCCCGGCCCGACCGACCAACCGGTTCCCACGACGGCATCCGGAGAAGCAGAGACCCTGACCGAACCGGCCGGGATCCAACCTATGACTGAGCTGCGCAGGTCCAGTAGGCTAAGACGGAGCCCTGCCTACCTACGGGACTATGCAACGTAAGGACTAAACCAAGAGGGGAGGGGTGTTCTGTCCCCTCATTAGCATTATTGAGATCCCCGCGCTTTGATTGGCCAAAGCGCGGGGCACTCTGATTGGCTAGGCGAGCCGCGCCGATTGGCTCGCTAGGAATCTCCCGCGATTGGTCTATTCGAATTGTGGGAGATTCAAAGCAGTGCCATTGGCCGTGGCCGCCGCGGCTAAAGAAATAAAAGCCACGAAGTTTCCCTATAGCGCCAGTTCGGTTCCCACATCAATAAAAGAGCTTGATACAAAGTCACCGACTCCTGGCATCATTTCCAAAGACACAGCAGATGGACTCCCCAAAATTTGAAAGAGGAAATCTTCTCCACACAGCCCCCTTGATGTAGAGTGGGGCAAGTTCCTCTCTCTGCTTCCAGAAGTCTAATACCATCTCCTTTGTCTTACTGGTGCAAGTTGTTTTCTGAGCACCATATGGTTAACTTCTGGGCTTCTTCCCTGTATGCTAATTTGTCTCCTCCTGTAATAAGATCCAGCATGGTGGTATCAGCTGAAAACTTTATTATCATATTAGTTGGATTAAAAGATATGCAGTTGTATGTGTACAATAAGTAAAGGTAGGGACTGAGCACACAGCCCTGAGGAGAGCCAGTGCTGAGCTTCAAGGAGGAGGATATGAAAGACCCAGCTTTTGATGTTTGTGGCTGGTCCACTAAAAAGTCTTTAATCCAATCACAGGTGAAAAAGGGAAATTCATGTCAGTCAACTTTTCAATGAGGATGTCCAGCAAAATGGTGTTAAAAGCCAAGCTGTCATCTATGAAAAGCATTCTAGTATAGAATGTGTAATAGTATAGTGATAACAAAAAGAGTATAGGAAGAACTCACATAAAGTTCATAGACAGCGATAGAAAAGAATATGAGACACATATGTCAGTTTTATGGGTGTTTTTTACACAATAAAACATCTCCCTAATCTCTATAAGGAGATATAAAGCAATTATCTGTTTAGGATTCAGTGCTTTTGTGTCTCTCTTGAGTCTGGGTCAATCCAACTGGGCAGGGTTAAAAGAAACCCAATGACATATACTTGAAACAATCACTCATTAAATGACTAAATATCCTAGTTTTGCTACATTAGTTCCAATTTTTGAAAAAAATGTACTGGGAAGAACCCTATAAAACCATGTTGATTTCCTGGTTCTACTACAATAGAAAGGTAACTTTATTGTGTATTAAATGCCAACCAGTAGAAATATATATGAGCAGTTTTAAGCACATCTGAAGATACTTTATGCCAAGTAATTTTATTTCAAAATATGCATCTTGGAGAACAAAACATTTGTTTTGCAGTTGTTATGATTTAGATTTAAGGATTTCAGATTTCAGATTTTACTTTTTAAATAGTTTATTTCGGAAAAACAAGCCTCAATGCTGACTGGAGCTTGCAGAATCATTCAGTTCGTCCCAGAGCAGGGGTGTGTGTGTGTGTGTGTGTGTGTGTGTGTGTGTGTGCCTGTCTGTCTGTCTTTCTCTGTGTGTGTGTGCATGAGAGAGAGAGAGAGAGAGAGAGAGGGAGGGAGGGAGGGAGGGAGGAAAGGAAGGAAGGAAGGAAGGAAGGAAGGAAGGAAGGAAGGAAGGAAGGAAGGAAGGAAGGAAGGAAGGAAGGAAGGAAGGAAGGAAAGAGTTGCAACACTAGCCCGAGCCCAAAACATTTGATAGATGATAGATAGATAATAGATAGACAGACAGACAGGCAGGCAGACAGACAGAATTATGACAGTGTTGCCTCCTGCCATAATATGCATTTTTATTCTGAATATGACTTGTATTATTAACATACAGTTACCTGAGCAAGAAGCAGATCCACTGCCAAACAACAATCTACCTCAACAGGATTGCAATCAACCAGTCCAATGAAATCCGAAAGACTCAAAAGACAACCGTCCTATTTAAAGGACTATATAACTACACTGTAATTAAGAAGTCAGGGGGAAGGGGTGTTGTGTATGTACCTTAGTTAATAAAGTATGAGCTTGAGGTAAAGTGCAGGGTTCTGGCCCTGCACTTCTGATTGGCTGTTAGGTGGCCAGATTAACCTATTTTGTAGGCTCATTCAATACAGTGAACCATAAAATAATGGAACAGGCTGGCTTTGTACAATATACTAAATCAGGCCACAAGACACAAGGGTAAAACTAAGCAAATGCCATATATTATGCAAATGCAACCAATAATCTTTAACTGACTTAATTTGGCATATGGAATGGCTCCAGCCATTGCATTGATGTTAAGCTCCATTCATGGTGGTGGAGCTTGCTTCCAAATGAACAGGTTTAAGATGATGCCATTAGTTTTGACCCTCAGTCATCCTCACTACCCTTCTCTGACATTGTTCCAGTTCCTCTCGCAATATATTTGTCACCTGTGTCCTGAAATAAAGGTAGATTACATTTTAAGTATTTCCATAACCTATTTAAGAGGTTTTGTTACAAAAAATGAAATATATTTCATTCAGCTTTGAAGATTTAAACATATTCAAAATGAAATATATTCCCTGATCATATTTCCAACAATCACAAGCTTTAATCATACTCTATCATTCTTCTCTTCATAATTTCTTGGAGGAATCCATCTTTGGTAACTGTATGTTAATAAAACAAGTCATATTCAGAATAAAAATGCATATTATGGCAGGAGGCAACACTGTCATAATTCATTTTTTTTTCAATTCCCATGCACTTCTGATTGGCTGTTAGGCGGCCAGATCGGGTTGATTAGTTCTTAGGAATCCGATTGGCCCTTAACAGAGAATTCTTATTGGTTAAAAGAGCTAGCATTCACAGCTCACTATTGGACAATTCTCACAAGGGATGCCTATATAAGGCAGAGTTCACTGTTGTTGTTTTGAGAAGTCACTATGCAATAAAGAGCTGAAAGTTCACATTCAGAGGCTGTCTCCATTTACTCCGACCCATGTCCAAGTACATGATAGTACTAGCAGTAAAACTATCTGGCATTCAGCTTTGTTTGGGTATTTTCCCACGTCATAGTAGTGGTGCTTTTAAAGTTGTAGCAATGTTTCAGCAGAATCTCATCTGCCATTATCAGGCTTCTGTATAGTGTTTGTCTGTGAGTCAGACTTTTAAATTTGGGGCAGCCTATTGCTGTGTCAGAATGGTTTTTTTCTTCCTCCTGATTGGTTGAGAGTCTTGGTCTGTATTTATTGGTCTTGGAGTTTGCTGTGTTCTACTTCTAATATCTTCTGTCTGTTTTTTTTGGCTCTATTTGTATCTTGATTGGCTGGCAACATTGTGTTACTTTATTGGAGGCCTTTAGTGCAGTTTGGCTTCGGGTAAATGGATGGCTATTATTAGTTAGGAAGCTGGGTTTCATCTGGGTGCCTGCTTGGGGTGTGTTTGAGATGGAGATATCGGGGAGATCTGTTTGTGCCCAGGTGTTTGCCTGGCTTGTGGTGTGGAGATTTTTGTGTTTGTGAGTGCAGGCTTCCAAATGATTGACAGCCTGGTGGAATCATCTCTTCTGTTCATGCTTTCTGGTCTTTTTTCAATCTCTATGGCTTCTCTGATGATCCTGTGGCTGGGATTTTCAATAGTGGCTAGGGTTTTGGTGCCATTGAAGTTGATGTTATGACCTGTGGCTTCCATGTGTTGGACTAGTGAAGAAGTGTGTTCCAGCTTTTTGACTGCATTTTTGTGTTCATCCAGGCGGGTGCTTATTCTTCTATTGGTCTGTCCAATATATATATGTATATATATATGGCATTCAGCTTTGTTCGGGTATTTTCCCATGTCATAGTAGTGGTGCTTTTAAAGTGGCGCTACAACTTTAAAAGTACCACTACTATGATGTGGGAAAATACCCGAACAAAGCTGAATGCCATACATGTAAGTACCCGCGAAAACTTAATAAAACACACACACACACACACACACACACACACACACACACACATATATATATATATATATATATATATATATATATATATATATATATATATATATATATATATATATATATATATTCTCAAAAGAAAGAAAGATTTGCTCTTCGGGAAAGTTTTTTATTTTTTGTTCAGAATTTTCGGATTTGTTATCTCAAGTCCGTCTTCAGTGAACTGTTAGAAGACGGACTTGAGATAACAAATCCGAAAATTCTGAACAAAAAATAAAAAACTTTCCCGAAGAGCAAATCTTTCTTTCTTTTGAACTTATATCTCGGGATGCAAATCTTCACAATTCTACGATATATATATATATATCAGCCTGTTTGAGCAAGATTTACACTGTAAAGTTCTCATAGCCTTTTTAATATTTTTTTTCCTTTTTATGCACAGGAAGCTTATTTAAGACAAACATCATGCTTTTTTGGGATTGGGGCTGGTTTCTGTGACAAGCACCTGTTACTTGTCATCTGGTTCATTTGTTCCCAACATGATTTCCGAATCTCTTTAACAAATGCATATGCAGTGGAATCTATGAATTTCATCCTTAAAATTATAGGACTTTTTATTTTGGTAGAATTCACTAGTGTGATGATTTTACCTCTATTTTCTAAAACATTGCTTCCCCACAAGTATGGAAAAGACTGGAGAGATTTCAAAGAAAATCAAGAATATAACAAGAATATAATAAGAAAAATAACCTGAAGATCTACAGTACTTAGTTTTAAGTATCAAGAAAAATGATGGCATTATTCTAATATTTATGGATGTCAGAACAACAATAACAGCAACAAAAATGAATTCAGTTCCTTCTGCTTGCTTGAAGCTGAACCACAAAGATTAATTCAGATTAAGTGAATGACAAAATAAAAGTAGTTTTTCTCTGTCCAGTCATGTGTGACTCTCATGGGCAGTGCTCATCTCTACTTCTTAGCCAAGGGAACCAGCGTTGTCTGAAGACATTTCCATGGTCATGTGGCCAGCATGACTGTATGCTGAAGTGCGTAGATGCTGTACCTAAGAAATAACTATTTATCTGCATTTGTATGCTTTCGAACTGCTAGGTGGGCAGGAGTTGAGACAACTAAAGGGATTGTATCCTGTTGCATTGCACTCGGGTCTCAAATCTTGGCTGTCAGCTCTCCAGCTGACAAGTTCAGCAACTTTAGGTACTGAACCCTTGCGCTCCCAAAGTAATAGTAAAAATAGTAAAAATAAATATCTGCTACCTCCTATGGCATTTTAAAAGATAGAGAAAATAAAAATATATTGTAGGCAGACAAGTGATTAAATTAAAATTCTTGAGAGTTTTTTCTTTTGTTCTGTCTCATAATCAGAAAGATTTGGTGTACAGTGAATCAGTCATCTGTTAATCCTTCCTGCAACATGATTTGCAAGATCAGAATGTAAGGTGGATAAATATTTGAGCCAAAATATATGAAGCTCATATATTGTTGTACTCCAATCCTTTACCTTCTGCTGTTTGTTTTACAATCTCTGCTGTTACTACAATATTTTCAATGTCTTTAGCTTTTGGTAATTTTTCTATATTAGATATCCAGGTGGCCATTTTTGTGTTTTGTTTTGTTTTTTAATTGTTACTTCAGACATTTTTCCAAAATTTCAAAACATCTTCCTTATTTTTAGGGTATTCAAGCAACTTTATGCTTTTAATTAAAGTCTGAAATTGCCTGTTTTGTGGGAACCCTTGATCCTACTTTCAATTTCTGTTGCCACCACTCTTTTCTTCTATGATTTATGCAATTTTTTGGTTATTCATATTGCATCAGTTTTTCAAACTTATTTTCATTTTTTTCAATTTTCAGACTTTACTTCTTCTTGCTTTATATTTTGTAGCTTTTCAAAACTGATTTATTTTCCATCTTGGTAAGTGATTTGTTGTTTGGCAAATTCCGTTCAATTTTAAATCTAGCTTTACTACTAGTACTATTATGTACTTGGACATGGGTTGGAGTAAATGGAGAGAGCCTCTGAATGTGAACTTTCAGCTCTTTATTGCATAGTGACTTCTCAAAACAACAACAGTGAACTCTGCCTTATATAGGCATCCCTTGTGAGAATTGTCCAATAGCGAGCTGTGAACGCCAGCTCTTTTAACCAATAATAATCCTCTGTTAAGGGCCAATCTGATTCCTCAGAACTAACCAATCCGATCTGGCTGCCTAACAGCCAATCAGAAGTGCAGAGCCAGAACCCTGCACTTTACCTCAAGCTCATACTTTTATTAACTATGGTACATACACAACACCCCTTCCCACTGGCTTCTTAATTACAGTGTAGTTATATAGTCCTTCAAATAGGACGATTGTCTTTTGAGTCTTTCGGATTTTCGTTGGACTGGTTGGTTGCAATCTTGTTGAGGTAGATTGTTGTTTGGCAGTGGATCTGCTTCTTGCTCAGGTGCAATTTCTTGTGGTGCAAACAATTCTCCTTCCTGCTCCATTTCCTGAGTCCCACTTAATTCGTTGCTCCCTTCGAGCACGTTCCCTGGAACGTCAGCTTCTTCTGTACCTCCCCCCCCCTCGGTTTGGTCATGGGGGAGTTGTTGACTGGCCGTTGTGAGTCGTGACCGTAATTGGTCGATATGCCATTTCCACAGTCTATTGTCACAGCATTTCACTAAGTAGGATTTGGGGCCGGTCACTCGTACTACCGTTGCCTCTATCCATAACGGTTCACCCGATAAGTTTCGTGCGTAAACATGGTCTCCTACCTGGAAGGTGTGATAGCGGCCACTGGATCCTATTGGCTTTTCCGGTTCATAAGCAGGGTGCAACCGGTCGAGGTGGGAGTGGAGTCTTCGTCCCATCAGTAGTTTCGCGGTAGTTCTGCCGGTGACGCTTTGTGGAGTTATGTGTTGCAAAAAGAGAATTTGGTTGACCTTGTCATCGATATTGCCATAGTCCATTTTTTGCAAAGTCTTTTTAACAAATTGGACCATGTGTTCCGCTCGGCCATTGGTCACAGGTTGCGCAGGCGAGGTGAGCGCATGGTGGATGCCGCGGTCAGCGAGGTACTGCTCGAACATTAGTGCCGTAAACTGTGGCCCGTTATCAGACACCAGGATGTCAGGCAATCCGTGGGTTGCAAAGAGTCTATTTTGGATCTTGATCACTGCCTCGGAAGTTGTGGCCGTCATACGATGAATTTCTAACCAATTGGAGTATGCGTTGA
The DNA here is from genome assembly GCA_033807585.1 of Hydrophis major. Classification (NCBI taxonomy): domain Eukaryota; kingdom Metazoa; phylum Chordata; class Lepidosauria; order Squamata; family Elapidae; genus Hydrophis; species Hydrophis major. The sequence goes on from CM066329.1 coordinate 323,559,444, forward strand.
CTGTCAGCAGGAAGGTATATCCTTTGGTTGGCCCCACGAAATCCAGGTGGATTCTGGACCAGGGTCCACGTGGCGTCTCCCATTCAGTAGGCATGGCTTTTGGTGGGGCGTTGCTGGCTTGTTGGCAATTGGCACACGCTTTGACCCACTGCTCAATTTGCCAGTCCATGCCCGGCCACCATGCGTAGCTTCGTGCAAGCGCTTTCATCCGCACGATGCCAGGGTGGCCCTCGTGCAGAATTTGTAGCAGCGTCTTCCGGAGTCGTTCTGGGACAATGACTCTATCGCCCCAGATGACACAGCCTTTTTGGGAAAAAAGTTCAGTCTGTCTTGCTTTAAATGGCGCGAAGTCATCTGGGACTTCTCTCGCGATGTCTCGGGCAGTCATAGGCGGCGAGTTGAGTGTTTCGATCTGCAACATGGTTGCTGTTGGTGCCGGATCATCGAGAGTCTCTGAAAGCGGTGCTCGGCTGAATGCGTCGGTGTGGGGAATGGTTTTCCCTGGGCGATATTTCAGGCGATAATTATAAGCAGCTAGGTCATTCTAGGGGATAATATGTAGGGGGTTGGCTTGTCCCCAGCTATTATCCCTAGCAATGGTTTGTGGTCCGTTATAATGGTAAATGTCCTTCCATACACATATTCATGAAATTTCTTTACAGCTGAAACGATTGCGAGAGCTTCTTTATCAATTTGTCCCATAGTTCTGCTCTCCTTGTGAAAGAGTCTTCGAAAAGTATGCAACAGGGGCTTCATTCCCATTAGGCAGTACATGACTCAAAATGGCGCCCACCCCGAAGGGCGAGGCATCGCAGGTTATAACTAATGGTAAAGTCTCGTTATACTGTATAAGTACAGAGTCAGATGTGAGCAATTTTTTAACATTCCAGAACGCTTGTTCTTCCCGGTAACCCCATACCCACAATGCTTTTTTATCTAATAACCAGTGTAACGGTTCAGCAACAGTCGCCTTGTGCGGTAAAAATACATTATAGAAATTAATGAGGCCTAAGAATGCCTGGAGATCGGCCTTGTTACGTGGCCTGGGAGCATTTTTTATCGCCTTTAATTTACTTTTGGTAGGATGAATACCCTGGCTATCAATCTGATACCCTAGAAACTCAACACTGTCAGTATTCATTTATTTTTATTTTTAATTTTTTTTTTTTCACCTTAAGTCCTGCCTCTTGGAATTTTTTAAGAACACATTTCAAATGATCCTGCAAGATTTTTTTGGTAGGGGCTGCAATTAATACGTCATCAAAATATGGAACCACGCCCTTGATTCCCTGTAACAACCTTTCCATGAGGCTTTGGAACATCCCCGGAGCTACACTAACCCCAAATTGCAATTGGGTACATTTAAAGGCACCTCTGTGCATTACAATTGTTTGGGCTTGGGCTGTCTTTTCATCCACTGGTAGTTGTTGATAAGCTTGAGCTAAATCTAATTTAGTGAAAAAATTTCCGCCCCCCAAGGAATGGAGGAGGTGCTGCACCACCGGAACTGGATACACATTCTGCTGTAGGGCGTGGTTTAAAGTGGCCCGGTAATCCCCACAAATTCGGATTGACCCATCTGGCTTAATGGGTGTTACAATAGGGGTTTCCCATGGAGAGTGATCGATGGGCTTCAACACCCCTTGAGCAATTAGCTTGTCGAGTTGTTCGTCGATCTTAGCTTAAAGAGTGAATGGAACTCGACGGGGCTTCAAGCGAATAGGGGCTACTTTTGGATCTGGACTAAGTGAGATTGGGGTCCCTTTATACTCGCCTAAACGGTCCGCGAAGACATCGCTGAACTCAGAAATAAGGTCTTCCTCCCATTCACAACCACCGACTCGGTTCACGCTGGCCACTTTGATGCCGAGTGGCGTGAACCATTGGAGGCCTAATAAACTAGGCCTATCTCTATCGATGATTGTTAGAGGTAAGTACGCTGTATGCTTTTTGAAGGAGACTCGGACTCGGCAGGACCCGACCACGGGGATTTGATTTCCTTGGTAGTCCTTGAGGATGAGGCGTTGAAATTGGAGGTCTTGGCATTGGATTGTGGGGATAAGTTGCTTGAGTGTCTTCCAAGACACCATCGAGAGGGACGATCCCGAGTCAACCTCCATGTGGTAAAGCTGGTTCTCGATGGCTACCATGACTTGAATTTTCTTAGTGTCCAAAACTGAGGCGTGACCTATAGTGATAGTATGGTGAGCCTCTTCTTTTTGCAAAGCTCGATTTTTGTAGGAGTGGTTTACTGGCTCTCGCCTTACAGGACGGTTTCCTATCGATTGGCGATAGTTGGCCCCTTTTGAGGCCTGGCTGGGTCCTGGTAAGCTGCAGCAGACCCGGCTGATGTGGCCTCGTTTCCCGCACTCATGGCAGAGTGCGTCGCGGAATTTGCATTCGGCCCTGGCATGGTTTGCTCCACAGCCAGCGTAAGGGCTGAAGGGCTTCGGGCGAGGGTCCCGGTCGGACCGCAGTAAATGGCCCCTTCTTCGTTGCTGTCTGACGATGAAGAGAGGTCCTCGTGGTGCATCGTTAGTAGCTGCCCTTCTGAGTTGGGTGAGATTTCGCCGGTCGGTTGTGTTGCCGGAGTGCGGCTTCGCCGTAATTGTGCAACCGACTTTTTGGTCACCTCCGCAGCCGTGGCTTCAGCGATGGCGTCAGCAAGGCTGATGTCGCCTTTCGCCATCAGCTTGCTTTGCACGCCTAGTGCATCTAATCCCAGCATTACTCGATCTCTTAGTGCTTCTTCTAAATCGGCGAACCCGCAGAGGCCCCCTAAATTCCGGAGGTCCACCACGAAATCGGCCACACTCTCTCCTTTTCGCTGGTTTCTCTGATAAAACTCGTGGCGTCTCACAAGTGTAGGCACGGTTGGCATGTAACGGTCTCTCAGGATGGGTTCGAGGTCGTCCCAGCTCATGGCTTTCACTTCTCGAGGTTTGGCGAGTGCTTTAGCCATTTTAAATACAGCTGGGCCGCAGTGCGTCAGGAACAGTGCCCGCTTCTTTGCTGGTGTGGCGTCCTTCAAATTATTCATCTCGAGAAACATTTGGAAGCGATCCATGTAGGATTTCCAATCCTCTTGGTTCGCATCAAACGGAGCGGGTGGTACGATGCCGCCAGACATGGTTCCATTGTTGGTGTCGTCTTATCACATGCTTGGTATCGCTTCCTAGCTTCTTAGTTTCAGACGTCTCCACATCCCACCTTCGTCGCCAGTATTATGTACTTGGACATGGGTCGGAGTAAATGGAGACAGCCTCTGAATGTGAACTTTCAGCTCTTTATTGCATAGTGACTTCTCAAAACAACAACAGTGAACTCTGCCTTATATCGGCATCCCTTGTGAGAATTGTCCAATAGCGAGCTGTGAACGCCAGCTCTTTTAACCAATAATAATCCTCTGTTAAGGGCCAATCAGATTCCTAAGAACTAACCAATCCGATCTGGCTGCCTAACAGCCAATCAGAAGTGCAGGGCCAGAACCCTGCACTTTACCTCAAGCTCATACTTTTATTTACTATGGTACATATACAACAAGTACCTTTGTGAAACTGTACATGAACTATTAACTTCTTTCATCATTTTTCTTCTGTTTTGCCAATCATATTTGCATGATGCATTATTTTATTTAAATATTTTTTTCAAGTAGATTTCTGAGGAGTAAACTGTTGTACAGTTTCTTTCACGCATTTCAAAACTTTTTCTCACACTAGTAAGTTCTGGCTGGCCACGCCCCAACCCGGTCACCCCCCTGCCTGATACTTACTCACCCCGCCCTCCTGGCATTCACCTAGGGTATTTCTTTTTTTTTTTCCCTCCTGACAATCAGCTGTACTTAGATCAGTTGTGCCAGGATTTCCCTTGCCTAGGAAGGCAAAAAATGGCTCAGCCTCCCCCCCCTTCATTTTTTGCCTTCCTGAGCTTCAAGAGGAGCTTTAGGGGAGAAAAATGCCCCCCCCCCTGAGGCTCTTGTGGAGGGGTGCTGCTTGCCCCTCCCATGTTCTGTTTTTTTTTGCTTCCTGAGCCTCAGAGGAGTCTTAGGGGAGCAAAAATGCCCCTCCCCGAGGCTCCTCTGAGGTCCAGAAGGCCCAAGACATGGGTAGGGGTTGCAAAGAAGCAACAAAAAAACCCACACCCACTCAGTCACATGGCCATGCCCACCAAGCCACGCCTACAGAACCAGTAGTAAAAATGTCTTTGACACAGACATTTCTTTTTTAGTTTTCACCATCTAAAATGGATAACAGGCATGTTTTTGCTTGAGTTCGTTTAGTGTGTGGTTTAGTCACAATACAAAGCCAGTATCTATACTTCCACCAGCAGTAAGTTTATTAAGGATAGTATACCCTACCACCATAATAAAGTTGCATTGCATGTCAGAGATGATACTAATGATATAATGATGGCTAAGATGTCCAGAGTCAATGCTGAGTTCAAGAGCATCTCTAGATGCAAAATGCTTCCTCAAGGAAGGAATCCAACTCTATTCAGAAAAGGTTTAAAGATATCATCTATTTGCAACACCTTCTACAACCTGCACTCTTTCTTGGATAGTAAGGCTACCATCATACTTGCTATGAGATCCTGGGAATTAATATAGATGTTTTAGGTGTCCTGCATGCTCCTTTTGAAGACTGAATCTGAAGCATAACCCATCCCTATTAGAAATGATAGATGATAGAAAAAGAATTGACATTGGGGTTTTTTTAAGATTAGTAACTGAGACAGGGAATGGGTTTAGATATTTAGCTTTAATTTACGAAACTCAGCTAATATATTAACTATTCCTGAGAATCTCAAAGCTGCTTTTTTTTTAAAGGCAACTGGACTGTTTTTTGAGGAAGAAGAAGATATTTTTGCTTCTCATCCATGAAGCTTCATCAACTGAATGCTGAATGTTCCTGGATGATTGAGGGATGGAAGAATTCCCACCATCCAGAAAATGTTTTCTGTTTTTAATTTAGGACATGTCATAGCTCACCGTGATGACATGAAAAAAAAAAAATCCTTGTTTTGACAGATCTTTTAATCTTATTTAATTAGGAATCAATGCACCCACCTCAACATTAAGATAATACTGAGGAATTCCAGCTTTAAATGGGATAACTGATTTACCTGGAATTAGTTGCTTTTTAAACTGTTGTGCTTTCTCATTTCTCAACAAGAAACTCTCTGAAGTCAGGTTTTGGAACATGAATTCACTCTTAGCAGATATAAAGTAAAAGCAGAAATTAACCAAGTAATAGTCAAATGAGTAACCAGTTTTAATGTTATTATTGTAAGATATTCAAATGTCCACTTGGTACTTTACCTTCTTTTTGTGAAGTTTTATATTCTAGGAAAGAAATATTGACTTTAATTTTCCTTCCTGCACTCAACCTTTTAGAAGTTTACATTAATCAGTGTGTTTGCATATATAGCTAAATTCCATTCATCTTTGAAATGTCAGTAAACTTTTAGAATAAAAGCTACTGCAATCTATGACAGCTCAGCCATTTTTAAATGGACAGGGAAAGACTTTTCTGCATTTTCAAAATTAAGCAGTACTCAAAATCATTCTAACGTATGTTAATGTTTTTTTTTTTTTAGAAACTGTAATGTGAGAGTATTTCTGTGAATGGAACAGGAATGGAAGTCCCTCTGAAGTTATACCATTATTACACCATGAGAACATGTTCCAGCTGAATTTCCCATGACTCAGTTTTATGCTAAAAAGGTGCTGACTATAGAATCATAAAGCTGGAAGACACCTTGGAAATCTTCTAGTTCAACCACCTACCCCAGACAGGAATGCTTATACCATCCTGAACAAATGGTTGTCCATTCTTCTCTGGAAAACCTCCTGTGAAGGAGCACCCACAACTCCAAGAGGCAAATTCTTGTGATATTTCTTAACATCAGAAAGTTACAAGGCTTTGATTGGTCATCCAAAGGTGCTTTTTCAGGAAGCAACTGGACTTTTCTTGTTTTTTTTCTTTGAAGATGTTTCACTTCTCATCCAAGAAACTTCTTCAGCTCTGGCAGGATAGTGGGGAATGGAAGGAATTATATTCCTTGCAGAGAGCTGGTCATTTGCATTTTATGAAATGTCTTCAAACCAAAAACAAGAAAGTCCAGTTGCCTTATGAAAAATACCTTTGGAACAACCATGACCTGGATGACTGAGAACTCTACAAACTTTTAGCTATACAGTTTCAGATGAACACCCTTTGAATGGTGTGGGAGTAGGAATGTATATCCAGAGGGAAAAAAATTGCAGAAAACAGGAACTAGGAGCACTACTCAGGTGACCCTGAGATCAAAGATAAATCCCCAAGTGCTTCAACAACCTTCTAAAAGGATGCAAGTGACCAGTTATCTGCAAGGAATATAATTTTTTCCATTCCCCACTATCTTGTCAAAACTGAAGAAGTTTCTTTGGATGAGAAGTGAAATGTCTTCAAAGAAAAAATTAGAAAGTCCAGTTGCCTTCTGAAAAAGCACCTCTGAAACAACCATGATCTAGATGCTGAAAATCTCTACAGACTTTGATTTGTCAGTTTAAATGTCCTTCCTCAGAAGCTATACTCATTCTCCCTAGAAAATCCATTGTTGGGTGAACCTATCTTACCTTCAAAAAAAATGGAGAATTAAATTTAGTTCTAGACAGAAAGTTAATGCAGTCTAATTCATACATATACACTGCTCAAAAAAGTAAAGGGAACACTTAAACAACACAATGTAACTTCAAGTCAATCACACCTCTGTGAAATCAAACTGTCCACTTAGGTAGCAACTCTGATTGACAATTAATTTCACATATTGTTGTGCAAACGGAATAGACAACAGGTGGAAAGCATAGGCAGTTAGCAAGACGTCCCCAATAAAGGAGTGGTTCTGCAGGTGGTGACCACAAACCACTTGTCAGTTCCTATGCTTTCTGGCTGATAGTTTGGTCACTTTGAATGCTGGCGGTGCTTTCACTCTAGTGTTGGCATGAGACAGAGTCTACAACCCACACAAGTGGCTCAGGTAGTGCAGCTCATCCAGGATGGCACATCAATGCGAGCTGTGGCAAGAAGGTTTGCTGTGTTCTCAGGGTAGTGTCCAGAGCATGGAGGCACTACCAGGAGACAGGCCAGTACATCAGGAGACGTGGAGGAGGCCATAGGAAGGCAACAACCCAGCATCAGGACCACTACCTCCGCCTTTGTGCAAGGAGGGATAGGAGGAGCACTGCCAGAGCCCTGCAAAATGACCTCCAGTGGGCCACAAATGTGCATGTGGCTGCTCAAACGGTCAGAAACAGACTCCATGAGGGTGGTATGAGGGCCTGACATCCACAGATGGGGGTTGTGCTTACAGCCCAACACCATGCAGGACGTTTGGCATTTGCCAGAGAATTGGCAAATTCGCTACTGGCACCCTCTGCTCTTCACAGATGAAAGCAGGTTCACATTGAGCACAGGCATGTGACAGACATGACAGGGTCTGGAGACGCCATGGAAAATGTTCTGCTGCCTGCAACATCCTCCAGTATGACTGGTTTGGCAGTGGGTCAGTAATGGTGTGGGGTAGCATTTCTTTAGGGGGCTGCACAGCCCTCCATGTGCTCACCAGAGGTAGCCTGACTGCCATTAGGTACCAAGATGAGATCCTCAGACCCCTTGTGAGACCATATGCTGGTGTGGTTGGCCCTGGGTTCCTCCTAATGCAAGACAATGATAGACCTCATGTGGCTGGAGTGTGTCAGCAGTTCCTGCAAGATGAAGGCATTGATGGTATGAACTGGCCCGCCCATTCTCCAGACCTGAATCCAATTGAGCACATCTGGGACATCATATCTCGCTCCATCCACCAACGCCACATTGCACCACAGACTGTCCAGGAGTTGGGGGATGCTTTAGTCCAGGTGTGGGAGGAGATCCCTCAGGAGACCATCCGCCACCTCATCAGGAGCATGCCCAGGCATTGTAGGGAGATCATATAGGCGTGTGGAGGCCACACACACTATTGGGCCTCATTTTGACTTGTTTTAAAGACATTACATCAAAGTTGGACCAGCCTGTAGTGTTTTTTTCCACTTTAATTTTGAGTGTAACTCCAAATCCAGACCTCCATGGGTTGCTAAATTTGATTTCCATTGATAATGTTTGATTTTGTTATCAGCACATTCAGCTATGTAATGAACAAAGTATTTAATAAGAATATTTCATTCATTCAGATCTAGGATGTCTTATTTTTGTGTTCCCTTTATTTTTTTGAGCAGTGTATAATTAAAAGGAATATGATAGCTGAACCTATATTAGAGCTTGAAGTGTCTATGCTCTCCATGCCCCCCAGTTGTTACATCCAGTTCCAAAATCAACTGATCAGAATCCAGAGAACCGATTCTTTTAAATTTCACAAAGAAACATCCATCTAGAAAATCCCACAGAATTGCTGTGGAGAGATAAAATTTGTTCACTCTAGTAATATATCATTACAACAGTTGTAAATAAATAAATTCCCAGTGCAATCATTTTTGTGGCTATTTATAGTCCGGGTGCTATAGTTACCAAAAAACTTGGTTACTCATGAGGGGCCACCTTTGCCCTCCCTCTAGTACGGTAGATGTAATTGCAAAGATTGACTCCTTTCTCCTTCTGACCAACTCATTATCAGAGTCATAGTCTGATTTCCATTGTTTGAAAGACTGTACTCAGAAAAGGCTTAATGGCATCACAGGCATGTAACTACCTGAGTGGAAAATAACAAACCACAGGGGCATAACACAAAAATACACAATTATCAAGTCCACCACATATGGTAATATGAGCCAGGTATCTGATGACATTTCCAGCATTTTTCAGATTTGTTCTTAAACATTCTTGCTATTCTTGTCGGGGGAAAGTGCCACCTGTAAAACATCTTATACAAGTTTTCTTTATATGCTGTTGACATTGTCATTTTATAATTTTGAGACCACAATTTTTGCCATTTCTCTAAATCAATCCCATATCCAAAATTCTTCCCCCAAACAATCATAGTTTCTTTAACTTGTTCTTCCTTTAATTTAATTCCCAGTAAATAACCATATAATTTTTTAATCACCTTCTCATCAGTACCCATCAAGATCTTATCTAAATCAGTCTGTTTATCATAGAATCCCTCCATTTCAGAATCTTCATCATACCTTGAATGTATTTGCGCATATGAAAACCAATTCATCCTTATACCTTGTTCCTCTAAATTTTGAATCGATTTAAGTTCACCTTTTTCATCCAATAGTTCCCCATATCTAACTGTTTGTTCCTTCTTATAAATTATAGGATAGGAAAATGCTTCAATAGTCGATAACCAAACTGGAATTTTCAAATAACATTGTCTTTTTATCTTCTCCCAGTTTAACCACAAAGACTCCCGTATATAATGTCTTCTAAAATAATCCTGTGTTTTAGTTCCCTTATACCAGAAAAATGCATGCCAGCCCAACAGCAAATCATGACCTTCTAGTGTCAACAATCTAGCCTTTCTTAATGTTATCCATTCTTTGACCCACATCAAACTTGCAGCTTGATAATACAATTCCCAATTAGGCAGGCCAAAACCTCCTCTAATTCTAGCGTCTTGCAAAAGCTTTAGCTTTATTCTCGCTTTTTTACCCTGCCATATAAACTTCGACATGATTTTATTTAGATCTTCAAAATAGTCTTTTCCAAGCCTAATTGGTATTGTTTGAAACAGAAATAGAATTCTGGGTAAAATATTCATTTTAATTGTTGAAATTCTCCCTATTAATGACAATTGCAACTTTCCCCATTTCTTCAAGTCTGTAGCTATCTGTTGTTTAAGTTTAATATAATTATTCTCTTTTAATGTGCTACATCTTACTGTCAAATATATCCCCAGATACTTAACCTTATTCGTAACTTGGATTTTCAAAAGGTCTGCCAGTTCTTCTCTTTGTCTCAGTAGCATGTTCTTTGTCAAAATCTTTGTTTTATCTTTATTTATTTTCAAACCAGCCATCTCACCATATGTCTCTATCTTTTCCAATAACTTTGGAGCTGTTTCTAGCGGATCTTCCAGAATAAAAGCTAAGTCATCAGCAAAAGCTTGTAGTTTGAATTCTTCCTTTTTAATTTTCATTCCTTTTATGCTTTTATCATCCCTAATATTTCTATTCAACACTTCCAAAGTCAACACAAATAGCAAAGGAGATAGGGGACATCCTTGTCTTGTGCCTTTTCTTATATTAATAAAGTCTGTAAGTTCTCCCTCCATCATTACCTTTGCTGTCTGATTATTGTATATGGCTTCTATTGCTTGAATAAATTTTCTGGCAAAGCCCATCTGTTCCAATAGTAATAACATAAATCTCCAGTTCACGTTGTCAAATGCCTTTTGAGCATCCAGGAATATCAAAGCCATTTGCTTTTCAGGATGAGCCTCATAGTATTCCAAAGTATCCAAGATTACTCTCATATTGTCTCTGATTTGTCTCTTTGGCAGAAATCCATTTTGATCTGGGTGGATAAAATTATTTAAATATTTTTTAAGTCTTTCTGCTAAAATTGAAGAAAATTTTTATAGTCTATAGTTCTTAATTTGCATTGGGTCAGCCTCTTCTTTTGGAATAAGTGTAATATAAGCCTCTGACCATGTTTTGGGTATCATCTTCTTTGACATAACTTCATTCATAACTTCTAACAATGGGATGCTCAATGATTCTTGAAATGTTTTATAGAATTCTGCCGGAAGCCCATCTGTACCTGGTGCTTTCCCATTCTTTTGTTTCTTAAGTGCTTCATTTAATTCCATCATTGTTATATTGCTTTCTAGCATTTCTTCAGTCTCCTTAGGTATCTTCAGTAAATTAGCATTCTGTAGATACTGTTTGACTTTTTCCTCATCAATATTCTCTTGTTTATATAGTTGCCCATAAAAATCTCAAATAATTTCCTTTTTCTCCTTATTACCATAACAAACTTGGCCTTGATCATCTATTAGCTTCAATATTTTTCTTGATTCCTTCTCCTTTCTCAATTTATATGGTAGCCATCTACCTGGTTTATTTGCATCTTCAAAATAATTCTGTTTAGAATTTCTAATTTTCTGTGCCAGTTCTTCTTTCTCTATTAATTCCATTTAATGTTTAATTACATTCAGCTTCAATTTAATATCTTTTTTCTGTGGCCTTTTCTGTAATTCTTTTTCAAGTCTTTTATACTCATCTTCCAAGGCCTTAGAAACTTGTCTTTTCCTAATATTCTTTTTTCTTGTATAATCTATTATCAAACCTCTAGCATATGCCTTCATTGTATCCCAAACATTCTGCGTTGAAGTATCTTCTTTTTTATTTTTTCTAAAGAAAAAAGCCAGTTCCTTCTCCATCCATTGTATAAAAGCTTTTTCCTTTATTTAATGTACATCTTGATCTTTTTTTTTTGTCCCTTCCATTTAATTGTCATTGGGCTATGATCTGCTCAAGTACTTGTTTCGATATTTGTTTCTTGAATATTGGATATTAATTCTGTTGAGATCCAAATCATATCTAATCTGGACCATGATAAATGTCTATTTGAATAAAAAGTATATTGTTCAGCTTTAATATTTCTTTCTCTCCAAATATCTTTTAAAGTTAATTTGTCTATCATTTTAAAAAAAGATTTAGGGAGAGTCTTTCTATTTTGCTTTGTTGTTGTTGCTATGTAGTCTAGTTTATTGTCCACAATTCCATTAAAGTCTCCCATCATAGTTATATAAACATAGTCCAGTCCAATTATTTTCATGTGTAGTTTTTTATAAAACTCTTCTTGTTTATCATTCGGAGCATAAATTGCAATCAAGAGTATTTTTATATTATAGTCCATTATTTCCACCATTAATACTTTTCCGTCTTCATCCGTGTAGATCAGTTTTGCTGGGATAGCCTCTTTAATGTATAGAACCACTCCTCTTTTCTTACATTGAGTCAAAGAAGTAAATATTTTCCCTAGTTTTGGCTGTACTAACAATTGTTCATGTTGTTTTTTAATATGAACTTCTTGTAGACAAATTATATCGAATTTTAATTTCTCTAATTTATGAAAGGTTTTCCTTCTTTTAACAGCTGAATTGAGTCCATTTATATTCATTGTAATCAGTTTTTTTTCTTCCATGATTATGCTTTATATTTAGGTCTAACAGCTCTCGTGGATCTCACTTCACGCTGTTCTTTACTATCCACCTGTCCACCTACTGCACCTTTCTCTTTTTCAGTCTCCAGTTGTTCCTCTTGAAACTCAATAAATGAGACCTCTTTCTCTGCCTCCTCTTCTCTTCTTCCAAAAAATTCTGCATGAAAAAGTTCTGCTTTCTCAATTGAGTCAATTCTATGTCTCTGCTCTTGCCACGTAAACATTAATCCTTCTGGAATCAGCCATCTATAATTCACTTCGTTTTCCAGTAACATTTTGGTCAGAAATCGATATTTTCTTCTCATCTCTCTCACTCTTCTGGGTATCTGTTTTAAAACCACAATCTCTTTGCCTTTGTATTTCAATGTCTTCTCTCTTACCACTTGTAGTATTTGTGTTTTAATGGATTTTTTGGTAAATCTAATATGGACTTCCTTTATTTATTTCTCATTGCGTATCTTGTATAAACTTGATATATCTCATCTACTCCATCCATCATCTTTTCCTCTGTAATTTCCAAAGCATCCGCCAAAATTTCTATCATTATCGCAGCCAAATTTTGTCCTTTTTCTTCTTCTATATTTTGAAATCTGAGGTAAAATTCTGACCTTTCCATCTCCCACCTCAACATCCCACTTTTATCTTGTTCAACCACTGTTAATCTACTGTCAATATTTCCAATCTTCTCCTCTCTTTGTTTACCTTCTTCCTCAATTTTTTGGAATCTCTCCTCATACTTCACCATCATTTGTTTAATATTTTCCACTTTTTCATCAGTCTTCTCTATTCTTTGTTCAGTGTTCTCTATTCTTTGTTCAATGGTGTCTGATTTTGTCTTGAGATCTTGGATTCCTTGCATAATCATCTGTAAAGTTACTTTTTCTTCTTCTTTATCTTGCTTCAACATTGTCTGAATTAAACGTTGTCCTCCAGCTGGTGGGGAGGCAGAGGTAGAAGTAGAAACGCCAGATTATATTGGTTTCCTGCTCATTTTAATGCTTCCAAATCTTCAAATTATTTTTAACTTTTAATCCAACTGGTAGAATAGCCAATTATAATCCAAAATGGAAAAACCCAATAGTAAAAGGCCCAAAACCAAAGAAGAAAAAGGAAAAAAGGTAGAAGAAAGATCTTCAGGTTCTTCTAGACCCCAATCCAATTACAAAGTAGTCCACCATAAAAAATGAAAAATAGAAAAATACAACAACCCCAAAATAATAATATTGATTAAGAAAAAAAAAAAGAACAAAAAGAAAAAAGAAAAGAAGAAATTCCTTCAGGTTCTTCATACCTTAATCCAGTTAAGAAGTCTCAATTATCAAAAAGAAAAAACAGACTGGTCCAAAAACATGGATAGAAAAAGCAAAAGGATCCCAGTAAAAATAAGGAGAAAAAAAGAAAAATAAAAAAAAAGCTCTGAGGCTTTCCCTTTGAAATAAAAAGCAAAAGTAAGAATATTACTAGAATTGGAATTTACAAAGAGGCTGGTGAGGAGGGGTATCACAAGTAATATATATATATATATTTGTTTTCTTAAGTTTTATATATATATATTAGAAATCACACTGCACTTTATTTAGTTGTCCAAGACTCTTATTATGACTCTCTTCTCCACCAGCTTCAAAGCCAAGCCTCAAGTAATATTGACAAGAGTCCAGGAAAACACCTGTAATAATATTTTGCTGTGCTCTCCCTTTATCTTATCACATTAAAATGTCCTTGAGAAGGAGTCTTCTTACAGTTCTCTCCAATTCAAATAAAATATTTTCAAGCCTCTAGTTGGCAGTGTTACAAAGTTTCTTAATACTCTTTTCCACCCCAGCCAGAAAAAAAGGATAATTTATGCAAAAAAAAAAAAAAAAGGGAGCCTCTATCCTAAAAGAAAATTTAAAAAATCAAAAGGAGCATAAAAATATATGTAAGAAAAAATTCAATCTGGTTACCTACAAAGTCACACTAAAGTCCCCCCAAAAAAAGTAAGAAAAAGAAAAAAAAATCCAAGCCTCAATTTGACATCACTTTAAAAAACGCCGCTCATACAGTTTTTGTCAAAAAAAAAAAAAATCTCACAGGTTTCTTCTCTATTCAGGGTGCCCTTTCAAATCTCAGCGAATTTACAACAAAAAAGGAAGTTTCTCACCCAGCCGACACACTTTCACTTCCAGCCACTTCCTTTCCGGAGCTGTCCCAACTTCAGCAGCTATGGAGGCTGCCTCTCCGCTGCCAGCAAAAGGACTTCTCCTGGATCAAATCAGGGATTTTGCGATATCCCTGGGATCCTGGGACTATGCCCTTCATGATCACCGTGTCTACAGGATGGTTTAGGTCCGTTGGGACCGACCGGGGGCAAAAATATCGGCTGTGATCTCAGAGCCCCGAGATCGCAGCTGTATCACCGAAACGAAGCTGCGCCTTCTCTTTTGACCTGATGATTTATATATTGCACAAGTGTGGTTATCATCCCTCACCTTTGTTACTGTCAGCAGCCAAATTATTAAGGGCAATATGAGCTGAAGTTATATTTCTATAGTCCCCAGGTATTCTGCTATTTACTATGGAGAATTGATTAAAACAAACTGATATACATTCTTATCTATCTTATCTCCAGCCTTGGAATCTAAACCAAATCTGAACAGTGGCTTGGAATGAGTAAAGCCGATTCCAAGAAAATTTCTCTCCTTAGCAATATTATCTCAGACTAGAAAAGGATGGACAGCAGACTACAGATACTGTATAAAAGGGGAAAGAATCAGTGCTTACAAGCCCTCTGCTATCTCTGTACAGTGCTTTCACACAGCTATCCATCAGTGCAATGTTGCACTCTGGTTTATATTACTTGGTCAGCACAAGATCATTGCGGAAGATATAAATGAGTAAAGAGATATACATGAACTATCTCAGTGGGAATTTTTACATTTGTATCAACCATGGAATCTTATGCTTGGAAACATTTTTTTTTTTCTATTCCATACCCCATGTTATTGTTTTGATTTAATCAACAGTTCATGAGTAAGACAAACTTAAGTCATCCTTAGCTTTATCAGTTTTAAAATAGTATTTTCCACATTTTTCTATCATCACCCAAGGCAATTTGAAGGTGCTGAAAAAGCTTTTAAAATTTGTCACCCGTTACCAAGGAGGAAAGAAAGATGACTACTTAGTGAATTGAAAAACAGGCAGCAGAGGCAAGAAATGAATTTGTGGTGGGGATAGCAAATAACTTGCTGATATTGTTTTCTGGCAGCTGAAGGATGGGTGGATTGCACCTCAGCTCTGCAGCGGGGAAAGGTTTTTGAATCTTTGAAATTCAAAGGTTGCAACCTATTTTGTCACTTCAAGATAGCTTCACAGAGACAAAGCCTGAATTGAATTCCACAAATATTTCAAGATATTTTTATAGAATTTCATTTTAACAATTTTGATTTTATAGTCAAGAAATCATGAATCAACAATCAATCAGAATAGAGTTGGAACGGCCTTCAGAGTCTTCTTGCTCAAGCAGCCCTATATCATTTCAGATAAATGACTGGCCAGTCTCTTCTTAAAAACCTCCAGTGATGAACACCCACAACTTCTGATGGCAAGTTGTGCCACTGGTTAATTGTCCTCACTGTTAGGAAGTTTCTCCTTAATTCCAGGTTGCTTCTCATTTCAACAGCAACTTTCACTGCATTTTGATGTGACTGCATAGCAGATATCAGTAGTGATCTTTGATGACTAATGTAATGGTGGAAGTGAATCATTCCCAGACTTTTAACATTGGTTACTTTAAATTTGTTATTTCTTCCCTAAGAAGGAAAGCTTCAAGGGAGAAAACTTCACTTTTTTTCTGAAAAATATGTGTAATAGGTTGAATTTGCTTAAACTTTCATTTCAAAGTTTACTTGAAGTCAGTCATTACCTCTCAGCCTAATCTCATCAAATAAACTGTCATCCTCATTAACTGAGTAATAGTTAAACTATGCACAAATCTATGTGTTCAATATTATTTTTGTTTACTATAGTAAGTGGATAGCAGTCTCTGCCAGCCTGGCATCAAGGCCATGATCCACCTGTTTGAATCTTCCACAGAAATGGACAGAATGTGATATTAGCATAAACTAAGGCTGAGGGGAATGAAACTTGTATCAAGTAGAGTTTTTTTAATCTTAAAATAAGATAAATTGTTTCTATGTGAAAATATAACTTTAAATAAAAGAACAAAAGACACAGAGTTCTAACCTTGGAAAATCAATGTTTGCATTCTTTATCTTTGGATTTTTCAGAATCTTGGATTCCCTCAAAGAAAAGAAAGCAGGGAGAACATCCTAGATTATTAGGGGTTGATGAAAGAAGATATTTTAAGGAGATTTAGAGGCTAAGTGGGAATGTATTAACAGAGAATTTTAAAAGGTGGAAGCCATTATAAAGTCTGCTAAAACACCAAGCAGGGAGAAAAGAAAGAAAATTGCAATAGCCAAAATTCAGTTCAAAACAATTAGGGCAATTGTTAGAATAATAAAAGAAGTTCAAGCTGAAGGAGAGAAGATAAGAAAATTGCCTTAGGGAAGACAGATTTTTAGCAGGTAGCAGTTTCATGTTTAGATGGGAATAGGTAATATTTAAACAAGCAGAATTAGACTCAGAGATGAACAAAAAAAGAAGTTGAGGTTTGAGAATCAGTAGGCTCAGTCCTTAGCAGAAAAAGATGATAGAATGAGGAACAGGTGTTTCTGTTGCCTGTCACCAAGGTCATTATCCATCTATTAGCATCTTGCCTCTGGTGCACCATATGAGATAGTTGTGTTATAAAGCATACCAAGGTGGAGCCATAACTACTCGCACTGTTGTGTTCTAGAATCACTTAGGTTTCTGGATGGTCTTCCATGATAATCCCATGTAGAATATATTGCAATAGTCGAAATGAGAGTTCATCACAGCATGAGCAACTTTGACTGGGGCCTCCTCAGCCAGAATGAACCTGTGCCAAGTCATTCCTAGCTATGGCTGCCATTCAGTGTAATAATTTCCTTTAGAAAACACACTTCTGAGATTTTGTGATAACTAACATAAAGTATCTGATTTGAAAAAAATAGATTGATGTGCAATACAGAAAGACTGGTAGATTGATATACATCCTTAAGAGTATAGTGTAGAAATGAAATTGGACTCCAGCTCTTTTTTTATCATCTTACTCTGTGTAGCAGAACAATAGTATGCACAGCTACTTTATAATTTTTTTACTTAACTCATTCTAGAAAAACAGAAACTGATTCTCTGTTTTGAAATATTCTATTGTTCAGTACAAAGTAGCAGGTGGCATCCTTTCAGCTGTAAAATATAGCATTATTTGTTATACGAATAATTTTCATACAGCATAATGTTAATGCGTAAAACTATGATATTACGCTTGGCCAGAAACTGGTTTCTATTCTTGCAATATTAAAAAGCTAAAAGAAATGGAGAATTATGATATAATAAAAACATTCTGGGAAAATTCTTCCTTGCTATATGTCCAGTGAAAGGGATGGGAGGTGGGGTAAGAGCTAGGGTGCTATTACCATGGTACCATAAATATTTTGTCACTGTCTTTAATTATTAGGGCAATATACTCTTTCTCTTTGTGGTTAATTATTTACACTTTGTAAGCAAATCTTCCGTGAAACTGTAAACCAGAGTAAATTAGTTGAGTTACAGAAGTGGCATTTGTTTTTAATTATTAAAATTATGCCCCAGGAAATGTAGTTTGCTTTCCTGTTTAATAGCTCCCCTATTGTCTTAGCACAGGAGGAAAGTTTTTTTCCTGATTAGAGGAAGTGGCAAACTTGTTTTGTAATCTGCATCATGAGCATTAAGCAAAACAAAGAATAGTTTTATGCTACTGCAAAGCAAGTTTAAGCAATGTCTGTTCTATGAGGAGTACTAAACACATCTTGTCTCAGAGGATACATTTGGCTATATTTATAATGATTCAAATTTGAGCATTCAACTTCACATATGAAGTGGCTCAATTCAGTAGGTTTTCTGCCCTTGGCTACTGTGTTTATTTCAATTTTGTAAACTGAATTCAGTGTTTATTTTAACTTTTGTTCAAATATATTGCTGAGTGGTTTACAGAGTTCTACATAAAATAACTAAAATTTGAAAAGTCAAATATATCTCTCCAATACCAATACTGAATTATAGATTATTCAATGCTATTTAATGCACTACATACTAATAAAACCTTTGACATGTTGCTCTGTATGGCCATTGGCTTAACTTAATTGGGCCCTTAGCCCACTTTTAAGCCTTCTGAAAAAGAGGAATTCAAATTTCAGGTAACAGACAGTCACTGTTATCTGCTCCCTGACTGAAGAGAGCAGACTGATGGCAGATGTTGTTGTTGCTGTTCTACAGTCTGAAAGAGATTCTGTAGTTTCTTCCTTGCTTCCTTCCTTTCTCCCTCTCTCCCTCCCTCTCTCCATTATGGTCTTAGGATCTTGAACAACCTGAATTATGGGTGTTTTTGTTTTTCAGACTGAAGGCTTGGGTGAAGAGAAACCCCAAATTCAGCTATAGTATACTCACGAATGCAGATCACACCAAAGCGCTTCGGCAATTGTCCTTGACTAACAAGGTGCCACCAGACAACTTACACTATAGATACTTGCCATACTGAACTAGAATTCCTTTAGTTCCCCAACCTGACAACTGACATATTGGGGGTGCTGTTCCCACTACTTGTGTGTATATGGCAGAACCCAACATACATTACAAGAATAACTGATCTTTTATCAGATTATCTATCTAACATTTGGTAGAATACATAATACTTAAACTAGCAAAGTTTATTCCTTCTCTACCTAGAAGCTGTATGTGTCTCTATGTTAAACCCTATGGCAAATCTTCATGTAGCAATTGCCACCCAAAGGGCAAGACACACTGAAAATCATCTTCAGCTGATATATTGCATTTGTTTGTGTTAAGCCTGGGTTCCCCAACCAGGGTTAAGGAGACAAGCTAAACAGAATGTGCAGCGTTAGTCAGATAGGCATACAGATAAATGTGTGAGATAAGTTTGTATGTTAGTTAACATACAGTAAAAATAACAGATACGCTTGTGCTATCAAAAATATAGTTTATTCCATCATGAGTTTTATGGCATAGTCAAAATAACAGTCCATTAGTCATGTATCATTTTTAGTCAGTCCATTCAAGGATATTCAATTAGCAAAGTCCGTGTAGAATATCCAATGTCAGTTCACTTACAATAAATCAGTCCTCTCACCGTTGATAAATCAACAGTGCTTTCTCTCTCCCATTCCAGTAGGGGAAAAATGCAGTCTTCAATCCATGCAGTAATTAGGGATCATCAAGCCAGAGAGAGCAAGCTGCTGTTGTCTTGCTTCTTTTATGGTACTTTTACAACCACTCCCTTAATTACATTCTTACAGTTAAAGTTACAGACACTTTAACTAACAAACCATGATAACATATTTATTATTTTACCTAAACCAGTTAGGGTAAACAATGTTATCCCTAACATTCTCCCTTTTTAGGTTAAATAATACTATAACTATTTACATCTTTAAATCATATTTGTTGCAACTCTCTTTAAACTTAGTTACTCCTTGAGCTTTTGTAAATTGGTCTGCAATGTTTTCTTCTGTCATGCAGTTTTCCAATTTAATTAGCCCATTCTTTACAGATTCTCTAACATTTAAGTATCTTAAATCAGTATGCTTTGATCTAGTTTTTACAGCAATATTAGTAGTTAACTTTATGGCTGCTTGGTTGTCCTCGTACACAATAATGGAATCTTTAACAGTGATACCCATGTCTAATAATAACTGTTTGTACAAAATTAAGTCAGTGCACAGTAATGACAGACATGAAAATTCTGCTTCCATCGTGGACAAGCTGATATGCTGTTGTCTGATTGACCTCCACCCTATTAATTACCAAATAATATAGCCATCCCAGATGTTGATTTTCTAGTGTTTATGTCAGTTGCAAAACTTGCATCTGCATAGGCACTAAGACTCAAATCACCCTTTGGTTCTATATACAATGCATGGTTCATTGTTCCTTTAAGATATCTTAAAATTCTTTTTAATGATTGCCAATGACATTGATGTGGACCTGAATTAAAATGTGCCAACTGATTAACACTATAAGCTATATCTGGCCTTGACCAATTGCTTATATATGATAAGCTACCAATCAAAGATTGATATATAGACTTATCAAATTTGGGACTTTGATCATCAGTTTGGCAAACTTCCTGACTCATTGGAGTCTTTGCCGGTTTACAAAGTTCCATTTTATAGTTTTTAATTAATTGGCAAATTTTATCTTCTTGAGATATCTTAAATCCATTTTTTGTTTTGTTAATTGTCAATCCTAGATACTTTATAATTTCACCTAAATGTTTTAATTTTATCTTTTTAGTTAATAATGATATAATCTCATTAGCTTCATTATTAGTCTTAGTTATCAAAGCAATATCATCTGTAAATAATAACAATAATGACACAGTTCCATTATTTTCTCTTTTAAACACACATGGATCTGCTAAACCAGATTTCAATCCTATATTGTTTAATTCTTTTACAATATATTGGTTCCACTGAAAGCCAGATTGTTTCAACCCGTAAAGACTCTTTTTGAGTTTCCAACAATCATTACTATTTACTTTATTGTCTTTTATAATAACTGGCTTTTTCAAATATATAGTGTGCTGCAATGGTGCATGCAAATAAGCAGTTTCTACATCTAAATGGTTAATGGCATAGTTTTTCTTAGCTGCCCACACTAAAGCTGCTCTCAAAGATGTTGCTTTAAGACTTGGTGTGAAAACTTCATTGTAATCAGATGCAGTTTGATTAAATCCTTGAGCTACCAACCTAGCTTTATGGGAAACAGTCCCATCATTTCCAGTTTTTACTTTAAATATCCATTTGCACCCAATGGATTTTTCTCCTGGAGGTAATGTAGCATCTTCATATACTTTCAATACCTTTAATGAATTTAGTTCTTTTTCCATTGCCTTTTGTCAATTCTCCTGATCCTTAGTAGGATACATCCTAAGTTCATCTACACTAGTTGGAACTTTAGTTACTTGGCAAACTATACTTGCTTGATACCTATCAGGTGGTCTAGTTATACATGTAGAATGTCTAGGTATTACAGGATTTACAGGTGGGCTTTCATTTATTAACTGTTCTTGATTATCTAACTCTTCCTGATCAATTGTTTCCTCTTGTTCTGGTCCTATTTGCTCTTCGTGGACTTCTTCTTTAATTGGACTCTTCTAAAACTAGTCTGATCTTTTCGCCTTTTGTAGGGTTCAATAATTACTTCGTTATTTAAATCTTGCTCTAATCTATTCCATCCTACATGTTCTAGGAATTTAGCACTAGCACTGGTGTAAACTCTAGATGTACCTGGTTCCCAGAATCTATATGATCTGTGATTAGATTCATATCCTACAAAAAATAATCTTTTAGCTCTATGCTGTCCTTTGTGTCTGAGTTGTGAAAGGATATGCACCCATGCTGGTGCTCCAAATGTGTGAATGTAACTTAAATCAGGTTTTGTACCATGCCACAGTGTGAATGGTAATTCACCTGTTGTTGAATTAACAACATTATTTAATATATGATTACCACACATTATTGCTTCTCCCCATAAATGGTCAGGTAATCCTGAATCAGACAACATAGTACATGCCATTGATTGTAGTGTTTGGCCTCATCTCTCTATAAAGGCTTCATGTTGTGGCCTATATGGTGCAGACTTTTTATGTTGAATACCTAACATTCTAAGTCTATTCTGGAATTTATTATTTGTAAATTCCGCACCATTATCTGTTATAAGAGTTACTAATTTCTTTTTAGTTTTTCTTTCTGCAAATTTAATCCAATTAAATAGATTTAGATACGTTTCAGTTTTGCTCTTCATTAAATAGCAAAACCCATATCTCGAATAGTGGTCTATTATACTTAATATGTATCGAGCTCCTCCTTCACTTGGTTTTTTTGGACCTATTAAATCGGCAAATATTACCTCTAAAGGCTCTTTGGTAGTAAATCCATCAACTCTATTAGCCGGTATGACCCTGCTTTTGCTTTGATTACAAGCAAAACATTGCAAATACTTATTACAAGGTTTCAAACTTATTCCTTTAGATAGTTGAACAGTTCTCTTAAGCATTTTAAAATTTAAATGCCCTAGCTGTCGGTGTAACAAGTGAATACATTCATCATGAGGTTTCTTATTATCATAAACCGTGTTAGCCACCTCTAAACCATTATCATTTAAAACATATAATTCACCTCTTAAAGATGCAGTAATTTTTTTATCTTCTTTCTCAATTATGTAGTTATCTCCTTTAAAGGTAACTACATATCCTAGTTTAACCAAAATTCTAACTGAAATTAAATTAAACTTAAGTTGTGGTACATATAACATTTTTACATTCTCTTTTATGAAAGAACAATATGCTATACTTTGACCTTTAGCTTTCAGTTTCCAGCCATTGGCTAACTATATCTGCTGTGTACTCTGGAACATTTTAATAAAATTTTTGTTATCATTTGTTATACACTGGGATGCTCCACTGTCAACCACCCATAAATTATTTTTACAGCTCCGTTAATATACATGGTTAACTCTAAATTTTTATTTTTCTTTTGGTTACTTTTAGTATTCTGGCCAGTGTTCTGGCGCTTTGCTTTTTTACAAAACCTTGCCAAATTTCCTCTTCCTCCACAATTAAAACACTTTTTAATTGCGTATGCAGTAGGAGATTCAATATCTTCTTTTTCAGGTTGCTCCCTCCTTAACTGATCTCTTTCAAGTCTTCTTCTGGCCTCTTCAATCAATCTGCCAGTTATATAAGTTAAAGTTAAACTTTCCTTAGGCAAAATTTCAAGGGAAGTGACGTAATTATCATAACTTTCGTCTAGTGAAGATAGAATTATGTAGACTTGGTGTAGTTCAGAGAAAATAAGTTCTTTCTCGTGCAGTTCTTGAAAAATGCTTTTTATAGTTTTCAAATGACTCAGCATGTCATCATTCGTTTGGAGATGCGTCCTGAAAAGTTTCCGTGTTAGATTTATGTGAGCACCAACGTTATCTCGGACATAAATCCTCTTCAGCTTCTGCCAACACCCAACAGCCATTTGCTCTCCGTGGATATGAACAAGTTGCTGGTCAGATAGTGTTAGTCCTATTATGCAAAGAGCTTGTTCATTCTTCTGTTTAAAGTCTTCTATGTTTTGTCTATCTTTCTCAATCTCTGGATCCCATTCCTCTACGTTTGGTGGATTTTCAATTATGTTCCACAAACCTTCTCTTTGTAGAAGTAGACTACATTTCATAGACCATGATACATAGTTTGTTCCATCCAACTTGGATATAAGGGAAAACTTTGTAGATTGACTTGTGCCATGTTTTCTTATATGGATATAAAACTAAAATTAATAAAACACAGCTGTCTGTTTACTGTAATGTATAACAACACAAACTCTCACTTTTTACATAAATCTGTTTTATCATAGTTAAACTGACTTTGGAGCCTCTGGGCCCATAACCAGTGTTAAGCCTGGGTTCCCCAACCAGGGTTAAGGAGACAAGCTAAACAGAATGTGCAACGTTTGTCAGATAGACATACAGATAAACGTATGAGATAAGTTTGTATGTTAGTTAACATACAATAAAAATAACAGATACGCTTGTGTTATCAAAAATATAGTTTATTCCACTTAGAGTTTTATAGCATAGTCAAAATAACAGTCCATTAGTCATGTATCATTTTTAGTCAGTCCATTCAAGGATATTCAATTAGCAAAGTCCGTGTAGAATATCCAATGTCAGTTCACTTACAATAAATCAGTCCTCTCACAGTTGATAAATCAACAGTGCTTTCTCTCTCCCGTTCCAGTTGGGGAAAAATGCAGTCTTTAGTCTATCCAGTAATTAGGGATCATCAAGCCAGAGAGAGCAAGCTGCCATGCCTTGCTTCTTTTATGATGCTTTTACAACCACTCCCTTAATTACATTCTTACAGTTAAAGTTACAGACATTTTAACTAACAAACCATGATAACATATTTATTATTTTACTTAAACCAGTTAGGGTAAACAATGTTATCCCTAAGAGTTTGTTGGATTCTGTACTGAGAGATTGACCATTTCCTTTTTCTTCTTTTCTGGTGAAACTGATTGCAGAATAAGATTCTATGTTTACAATTTTGCTAAGGGTGCATGCAAATTTTGAAATATTAAACCATATAGTATATATTATACAATATGTATAAATCCCTATTAGGGGTATAAATACAGGTCTGTGGCAGGGTATTTTTTCCAAGTGAAGCAAAGGGAAAGTGAAGCAGAGGATTGCTGATGGCTATCCTGATAGGTATTTTGAATATGTTTTGCTGTGCTTGAATCACTCCTTAGGTAATAATTATTGGGGTTGTACATCATTGAAAATATGATCTGGAAGAAACACTTCAGACTTGACCCAAATGTAGTATTATTTTATTATTCATTAGCACAGCCCAATTGTTTCTTGGGCTTCTGGATAAGCCAGGGCAGGGCAGGAAAAAAAGGACTGGTCCTTTAGGAACCACATTAATTTCAACTCCTTACAGCAGATGCATGTTTTTAAAGCTTATATGTAAGTCTGAAAAAGTTCATGTTTTTGAATAATGTGGATATGTTTGCAAGAGGCCTAAAGCTCTTCTTTCAAATGATGTTCAAAGTATGTGCACCCCTAATTATAATTGTTTTGCAAGAGCCTAATTTCTCTCTGATTACTTGATTAATGAGTATCGTAAGCATCAACTATTAAAAAGACATATCTGCTTGGCATCCATGCCAAAGGCATAAACAAATCCCTTTGCTTTATAGCATGCCTTGCGACTCAGGTGGATAATATTGCTACAGCCATTATAGAATTTATGAAAAAGTACAACCAAAAATCTCTTGGCAGTTTAAATATGTCAGTTTAAAGTAAGTAAGGTTTCTCTAGACTTTAAGAAAACAGCTTTGTTTTCCCAAGCCCCCCAATTTCCTCATCTGTACTGGTGCTCTATGTATTATAATATATAATATCATCATTGGGAACTTGGTATATTATGAAAGAAGACATCTATCAGAATAATCAAGATGGAAGGACTTTGGAGGTTTTCTTCTCTAATCCCGTTCTCAGGCAGGAAACCTATATAATTTCAGACAAATGGTTGTCCAATCTCTTCTCAAAAATCTTCAGTTTTGGAGCATGCAGAACTTCTGGAGGGAAATTGTTCCACTGATCTGTTAGGAAATTTACCCTTATTCGGTTGGTTCTCTCCTTGATTACTTTTCATCCATTGTTTCTTCTGCCTTCAGATGCTTTGAAAAATAAATTGACCCCTTTTTTTTGCAGCAGATATTGGAACACTGCTATCATATCACCCTTAGTCCTTCTTTTCATTAAGCTAGACATACCCAATTCCTACAATAGTTCTTCATATGTTTTTTCCTCCAGTAAATATACACAGACAAACTTCTGTTTATTGAAATTGCACTCCCTCTGCAGAGAGTTATAGTCATATGACCCTACACAGATGCTATCGTTCTCCTACAGAAACATTTATAAGCAAGGATCCAATAAAAGAATAAAATCCCCTCCAAACTGTAATTTCTTTGCTTATGTAACAAGCAAAGTATATGCCATAAAATAAAAAGATTCTTGTTAAGACACAATATTTGAAATGTGATATTTAATAATTCACAAACAATTATTTTTTAATCTTCACCAGTTTTCAAAAATAATTTCAAAGATGACCAACTCTATAAACATGTATATTGAAGAAGAAGTTAGGACTGCCTTTAATCAGCTGCAGTATAAGCTCAGTTTTAATCAAAGCAAGTCATTTCTAAGACCATTAAGCAATTTTAATAGCATTGTCAAAGCTACAGAAAAAATAAATGCTAACAATAAATATTATATTGAATAAACTATTCAACATTGCTCTGAGTTTAGTATCTTTACCACTTTTCTGAAATATGCAGAAACTCTTCATATACTGGATATATGAATAATGCAGACAACATTTTGAAAGAATCAGCATGTCAGTGTTAAACATGAATGCATAAAGAAGCACCCATTTCTATCATCATAAAATTGGTCCAACTAGAAATTGACTTTTGTTGTTGCTATTTTGGGATATGTCAATTATTTTTAATGTGTTTCTTAAAGGGCAGTATTCCAAAACTAGGAACTCACTTAAGTTGGGGGAAATTGGGTGGTTGTGCAATTCAGATAAGAACAGAATTTTGTTACTTGGTGCTATTAGCTTAGCTGGCTTCCCATCCCAAGTAAAATTGAAACCAGGTAAAACACACACCAGGGCTATGTTTATATTGTATGCTTAACCTTTGAGTTATTCAGTTAGCACAATTTTCTGGGTATTCACAGCACACTGTACCAGAGATCTGTCATGCAATCTTAAGAATCTGGTTGGTTAATGTAGCCACCAAAAACCATAATGATTTTGTGTTTTTTCTATTTGTTCCAAAGTACATTACTTTTCTAAATGTGTTCATTCTCCTCCATTCCTCGTCAATGTTTTTTGGTCACCACCATGTGATTAACATGTTTCTTGTATTCTGATAAAGTGATGAAATAGACCTGTGATATGCATATTGTCATATTATTTAACACAATACGAATTTCTACAGAGATAATAGCAGTATGTCTTGTGTCAGCTAGTTATCATTTCCAGTCTCTTTTCCTTCCTATTGCTTCTGACTTTCTAATCTACTGGAGTATTTAGCACATACCATCCTCATCTCCAGCACAAGCATGACATTTCTTAGAACCATGGGAGTGATGTTTAAAAAAGCAAGAACCTATCATGACACTTTTTATTCGGAATTATTGTCTCAGTTGGCAGACAATATGGACCCCTTTGACCAAGTAATCCAGATTGCACACCTATCTTGACCAGAAAAGTGCAGCCCCATCCAAACCAAAGGTGACAATGTCCCAGACCTAGTGGCCATTCAGAGCCACAGCCATTCAGTCTTGTCGAGTTTGACAAGATTAGATATAAAGGCATGTTTAAAGGCTGTTAGTTCACAGATAAAACTCCCCTTAGCTTCATTACTGACTTTCCCATAATTAACAGATACCTTTCAAAAACTGACACAGCTTTTTGTCAGTATTTCAGATAAGGGTATTTAAAAAAAATTCTCCTGATTCCTCCCCAGCCCCATTTGATGAAAGAGAATTCATTTTCAAAATACCTTCAAAGACATTGCCCTTAGTTAGATGGTAGCTAAGGGGTACTCATGAATATTGTACCTTTTATTGCAGGGTTCTCACTTGAAGACTCTGTAATTTCTTGGCTTTCTTTGCTTAGTTAAGTCCCAGGAGGTACTTAATAATTAGGGAACTCAACCGATCAGTGATTTTTCATTCTGGAGAGTATAGGCAACTTCAGAGTAATAGAAAGACATATAATAGGAAAGAGCAGCAACTTTGCCACTACCAACAATCAAACAAGCTTCTTGGGTTTTTTTTAGCTAAGATCAAGTGTGATATCAGTAAGCTTGAAAAACAAACCAGGAGAATTTCATAACAAATTCTCAAGTATCATAAGAACAAGACAGAAAACAAGAAGAGAAAATAACTTTTTGACCAATTGTCCCAAAGGTGCTTTTCAAAAGGCAAATGTACTTTTTTTTTTACTTTATACCTTGAAAACATTTCACTTCTCATCTTTCAGAACTGAAGAAGCTTCTTGAATGAGAAGTGAAATGCTTTCAAGGTAAAAACCAGGAAAGCCTAATTGTCTTTTAAAGAAGCACCTTTGAGACAACCATGACCTGGATGATTGAGAATGTCCATAGATATTTTTCACCAATTGAAAAGGAAATTTTAATTTTATTTTATTTAAAATTTTAAAATTATGTAAAATAGAGCAATTCAAGTTGATATGTCTATCGTGTCTATTAATGTATTTAGGTAAAACTAAAAATGATAAATGGGGTCATTTGAACAGACTGAGATGCAATTGTTCTCCCATTTAATGCACTCTTGGGATCTGCTCACAAAAGAGAAAGAAGATTGGTTAATCACAAAATTGCTGGAATAATGATGGAACAAATTGACCTTAATCCCTAACATGGTAGAACAAATATATATATATTTCCCAGCAACTATGCTGAAAACCATCTCTGAGACCTCCAAGGTTGATGTATTATTTTTTGGAAGAAACATTCTTAAATCTAACTTAGCTGTACATTTTATGCAATAAAAGATGATTACTGGAAAAGCGGTTTCAGCTATCAGATTGGAGGTAGGATTCCTATGTTATTACTCAAATTGGTTGGTCTTAATTACAAATCACACACGTTGAAATGTGGTGCAAAATATAGTTAATATGCTAATCAGCAATCAGAGGAGCCCTTAATAATTACCAAACAATATCACTGATGAACATTTTCAGAATAATTCACAGAGTAATTTAGAACTTTCAGTGGTAGGCGCCTGAATTGGCACATGTTATAAAAGGCATACTGAGCACATTGCATGTACGTCCATCCTTTCAAACATCACATTGTGGTTCACTTCACAATGAAAATACAAATAATTGTAAACAATTTGTCCTGAGTAATTTTTAAATTGGCACACTAATAACAAGAAATGGATCAGGAGTTCATTCTTTTATATTCATGTTCTCTATAATTGCTGGTTCAACATTAATGCAATCCTTTCCTCTGATTGAAAATTTTGTATGGATAATGCTAGTTATATAAATCAAAATAAATATAAGTCACATTAATTGTGATGATTTTAAGCTTAAAATCTATTATGTGGATTAGAGAGTCTATTGGGACCTTTACTGAGGCATCTCAAAAGCCAATAGATATGTGTGAGGTGTTTTGTTTCCCTTTGTTGATCATTTATCTTTCTGAGTGTTGAAAATGGAAAGCAAATCTATATCTGCTGCAAGCCAAAAGCCAAGATCAGATCAGTAGGCTATGGATTCATTTTGTTCAAAGCAGATATGGTTGTGTACCCCTAGATAATATATTCTGCATGATAGTTTATAGGAGAGAATTATTTGAAGACATTTAGTTCGGATAACAGAGGAAATCTTTGGTATTGTGGCAGTTTGATATCTTCTCAACAATATGAAACCTGGACTGCTGAAGAGAATGACATTTTGCCTCTGGCTGTTTCATCACTGAGAAGCTGTTACTATTAAAAATAACAAAATATGTGTTTTCTCCAGTTGCAAACAAAGCATACATTTGTCCTAAAACTTAACTCTGTTTGGCCTAGATGTTTTTTGAGTCTAAGGTTTTTTCACTTTGTCCAAGTAATGTAAAGCATCTTGTATGCTGGAGGTATGAGCCTCTGGGGTGATCCAAGAGGCAAAACTTAGAGGGCTCTTGGCTCTGGCATTTTTTCAGAAGGAGACATTATCGCTTGTTTATAGAAGAGGTAAAAAAGATAATAGCAGCAGTAGCAGTACTAGTAGAAGTAGTACTTTCAGTAAGACTGGAGAAAATTGTTTTATCATATCTGTCTTATGCACTGCTAAGACAGTGGGAACACTACAGATATTTTTCTAATTTATTTATGCAGGCAGCTTTGTTTTGGGTAGTTAGTGCAACTGACTTGACATCGGAAGAATAGATAGAAAAAGGAGCTGGAAAAGCTATTGTATGGAGGTGTGTTCCAGAGGGACCTTGGGTTTGTTCTCTTAAGGAGACAGCATTGTAGCCCCTGCTTGAGGGCTATTACTCAGACTAGCCAGACAAAAAAGTTTTCATCCAGTTACCAATCTTTCAACTTCATGCTTGTTGAGATCAGTTTCAATGCTCTGGATGAAACAGATTATCTAAATTCCTTTCAGTCTGGATTCTGACTAGGATATGAGATGGAGATCATTGCTCATATTTTGGATGACTTCTAGCAGGAGTAGGATGGAGGTGGTGTATCCATCCTTGCTCTTTTTGATCTCTTAGTATGTTTGGAAGTTATAACTCCCACCATCCTAGAAAAATGAAATATTTTAGGGTATATTAAAAAGGCAAAATATTTCCCCTAAAAGAGAAGTAGAAACTCAGAAGCAAAAACTCATCTTTGTTAATGGGTGGACCATTAAGGCCTGGGACAGAGTATTCTACATAACAAAGCCCTCTACCCATCTCACCATATGGCCTGGGAAGATTGCATCATCCAGCATTCAGGTGAAGCCATGTGGTCCAGACAAAGCCTACAAAGTTAGTTGAGATACCTACCGCTGGGAGTCTGACAGCCAATGGGACACATTTCTTACATAGGAACAGGAAACACTAAGGTGTGGCCCAACAGAGGGTATAAAACTAAGGGTCTCACAGAAACTTGCTCCTTCTTTTCCTTCATCCAACATCTTGAAGTTTGTGATCATCCTTTTTTGGAGCTCCAAGCCATGTGGTCCTGACCACTATCAAACCATATTTCCAAGCAGTCACCATGTTTCCAGTGTCTTTCTTCCCCACTTGGAACTGAACCCAGAAGGATATTTCTTCCAACAGTATGTTTCCTGTGTTCAGAGACTAACGGCAGTCCTCCCTCTGGTCTGCTGCCTGCGTGGGAGCGCCGATCGCTCCCATTGGTTGATGCCATTTGACAGCAGCTATAAAAGGGAGCTGTCAAATGGCATCAGCTGTCACTGCCAGCTGGCTGTCATTGAGCCCCAGCAGCCACGGCGACCCTTTATTCAATAGAATAAAGTCTGTTAGCTTCAGCCTGGCTCTGTCTCGTTCTGTAACCACCGCTCCACAACACTGGCGACGAGAGCGGGATGCAGTAAAGACAATCAGGCAAGACAACTGAGCCGAAGTCACAGTAAAAAAGAGCTGGAGCCGCTGCGAGCTGAACGAAGTCACCGCTGCTGACACTCTCCAAAGAGCGCGAACTTTAAAGCTCCTCAGCTGAGGAGCCGAATGCCACTTGACAGGCGTAGCCAGAAACGCTTTTCTAAAAGTGGAAATTTAAAGTTCCCTCAGCTGAGGAAACTGCCACTGCCACTCTAATGGCCTCAAACACAACTTTCCCTCACTTCCAGCCAGGGGCAGAGACATGGGAATCATACATGAACAGATTCGAATGCTTCCTAAATGCCATTGATCTGTCTGAAGCCACTGACCTGAGGAAAAGGTCCTATTTTTTAAGCTTCTGTGGGGCTACAGTTTTTGTACAGCCTTTACACTAGTGTCCCCACGCTCTATAAAGGCTATCCCATGGGATGAGTTGAAGGAAATCATGGCAAATCACTATTCCCCCAGACCCTCTCAGATAGCTAGGAGATTGGCTTTTAGGAGGAGAGTTCAAGCTGAAGGGGAAACTGTGAGTCAGTACATGGCATCCTTAAGGTCAGCTGCCATACACTGTGGGTTTAGGGATTACCTTGAAGACATGCTGCTTGACCAAATTGTGAGAGGAGTTATGGACCTAAAGCTACAGAGGCATTTACTTGCAAAAAAAGATTTAACCCTGGCCTTAGCTATTGAGGAAGCTCAGACTGCTGAGCTATCAGAGATATCACCAGCTGAGATTCATGGAGACCCCTTAAAGCATGGACACTCTACCATTCACTATGATGAGGTCTCCCAAGAAGAGGAACCTCTCGAGGTAAACCGCCTTACGTGTCCAAGACCCCCCCCCCCAGAGCCACCTAAGAAAAACAACAACCAGACAGCCAGGCAGCAACCCCATTGTATGAGCTGCGGGGGTAACCACCATAGATCAACTTGCAGGTTCAGAAACGTTATCTGTCTGAACTGCCAGAAGAAAGGGCACATAGCCAGGGTTTGCCAAGCCGAGCAGGCCTCCACACAAAGACCTCAAGTTTCTGCCTCCTTCCAAAGGCAAGTTGAAAATTGCTACACATGTTACCACGCAGACAATACCACTCCTAGGTCTAACAAAATAAGCATTTCTCTTTTTATAGAAGGTAAACCCTGCCGGATGGAGGTAGACACCGGGTCTGTCCTCTCCATCATCTCGTGGACCACCCTGAAGAAGCTGCTACCTTAGCGGTTCTGTCCCTTAATTAGCATTCTTGAGATCCCTGCGCTTTGATTGGCCAAAGCGCGGAGCACTCTGATTGGTCAGGCAAGCCGCGCCAATTGGCTCGCTAAGAATCTCCCGCGATTGGTCTATTCGAATCGCGGGAGATTCAAAGTGGTGCCATTGGCCACGGCCGCCGCGGCTAAAAGAATAAAAGCCGCGAACCTTTTGCAAAACGCCAGTTCGGTTCCTACTTTAATAAAAGAGCATGATTTGAAGTCACGGACTCCTGGCATCATTTTCGAGGACACGACACTGGCGACGAAGGTGGGATCCTGACCCTGAACCGAACCACGTGTCCGATGGAAGCCAGACAAACCACCACGATGGTGAAAATCGCACCCCCCGCACCCTTCAACCCCGCCAGCGAGGACTGGGAATCGTACTCCAACTGATTCCGCATGTTCCTCGAGTGCAGCGATCTGAAGGACGCCACCGGCCCCATGAAGCACGCAGTCTTCCTGACCCACTGCGGGACCAAGGTTTCAAGATGGCCAAGGCGCTTGCCAAACCTGCCGATGCGACCGCAATGGATTGGGATCTCCTCGAGCCAATACTTCGGCGGCACTACGCTCCAGAGGTACCCATCCTAATCCGACACAACGAATTCTACCATCAGGACCAACGGTTGGGTGAGAGTTTCAGTGACTTCGTCGCCGAACTATAGCGCCTAGGGGGGCTGTGCGAATTCGACAACCTGAACGACGCCCTGCGAGACAGAATCGTGCTTGGGTTGTGGGACCCCGTCCTCCAGAGCCGGCTGATGGCCAAGGGCAACATCAGCCTAGCAGACACCCTCATAGCAGCCGCAGCCACCGAAGCGACCCGAATGTCTGCCGACCGCATGCGCCAACCGAACGCTGGGGACCGCAGCGGAAACAACAACCCTGCAAGGTCGGCCAAGGCCCAACCCGAGACGACCACCCACCAGGGCGATTTCCACTCGGCATCGGGCACTTCCGATGACGAGGAGGAAATTCATCGCCTCCAGACAGGCCGTGACCCATGGAACCGGCGGGGTCGTAAGTCGAGGACCAACTGTGCCGGTTGCGGAGGTGACCACCCCAGGTCCGAATGCCGTTTTTTTGAATCATTCTGCCGGCATTGTGACAAGAAGGGACACATCGCCCGTGTCTGCCGCCTTAAAAAGAACCGGAGCCCGGCCCGATGGGACCAGAGCGACTGGAGGAGAGAGAGCACACCACCCCGGACCAGAGATCCCCCCTCGGACAACAGATGGGACCGGAATGAACGATCCCTACGAGGCAGCAATAACCGGCGAAGAGAGGAGACCCATCAGACGGTCACCATCGGCCACGCCATAACCAATGACGCCCAGAAGGTCCACGTGGAGGTAGGCATCGAGGGCCAGCCATGCAAAATGGAGGTGGACTCCGGGTCCTACCTTTCCATGATAGCATGGCATGAAATAAAGCGCTTGGTGCCTACCATCTAAAGGAGGAACCTAGACAGCCAGAGACTCATCGTAAAGGATTACCAGGGAAACCGCATCCCGGTAGTCAGAACCAAACACTTCAACATCACATATAAAGGGCACACCGAAAGGCTTCCCCTGACAATCGTCGACCGCGACCGCCCAAGCCTACTGGGACTGCAATGGTTCGCCCCGCTCAGCATCGCAGTCACGGGAGTCGACCACATCACCGACGACAGCTGGGAGCAACAACTGCCCCGGGAATTCCAAGATGTTTTCGACGGAAACCTAGGCAAATACCGAGGGCCCCTTATATCATTCAGCCTAGACCCAAACGTCCCCCCAAAACGCCTAAAACCAAGGCGGGTGCCATTCGCACTTAAACCCAAGATAGACGAGCAAATTGACAAACTCGTCAAGCAAGGGGTCCTACAGCCCATAGACCACGCCTGGTGGGAGACCCCCATAGTCACCCCGATCAAGCCCGATGGGTCAGTGAGGATCTGTGGGGACTATAAGGCCACCCTAAATGGCGCGCTGCAACAAAGCGCCTACCCCGTCCCAGTAGTGCAACACCTACTGCACTCACTGGGAGGGGGCAAGGTTTTCGCCAAGCTCAACCTCGCCCAGGCATAACAACAGTTGCCAGTCGACGAGCAAACGGCAGAAGCGCAAACCATAGTCACCCACCGGGGAGCATTTAAATGCAACCGACTCCAATTTGGAGTCAGCGTGGCACCGGGAATATTCCAAAGCCTAATGGAAAGACTATTGCAAGGCATCAAGGGGGTGGTACCTTACTTCGACGACGTCCTAGTGTCGGCAACCAACCAAGCCGAACTAGAGGGTCGCCTAAAGGAGGTCCTAACCAAATTCAAAGAGACCGGGCTCAAAGTAAAGAGGGAGAAATGCCAATTATACACGGAATGGGTTGAATTCCTAGGATACCTCCTAGACCGCCACGGCATTCACCTCACAAACCAAAAAATCAAGGCCATCAAAGAATCCCCCACACCCAAGTCGAAGACAGAACTACAGGCATTCCTGGGGCTACTTAACTTTTACAATGTTTTCCTGCCCCAAAAGGTGACGGTGCATAGGCTCCTGGACAAGGCGGCGACTTGGACTTGGGGGAAACGCGAGCAAGCCACCTTCCAAAGAACAAAGGACCTCCTCACTTCGGACGCTGTCCTTATACAGTATAACGAGACCCTACCTCTGGCCGTCACATGCGACGCATCACCCTTCGGCGTCGGCGCTGTCCTCAGCCATACCCTCCCCAACGGAAAAGAAGCGCCCATCGCGTTCTTTTCAAGAACCCTCACCAAACCAGAGCGGAACTATAGCCAGCTGGACAAAGAGGCTCTGGCTATCGTTGCCGCCGTAAAAAGATTCCACGAGTACCTCTACAGCCGCACATTCACCATCATAACCGACCACAAGCCGCTGCTGGGAATCCTTGCAGGAAACCGGGCCACCCCAAACATTCTGTCTCCCCGAATGACAAGGTGGTCCGAGTTCCTGGCAGCCTACAACTACGGACTCATACACAGACCGGGTAAGACGATCTCCCATGCAGACGCCTTAAGCCGCTCGCCGCTACCGGAACCTGACACTGACCCAGCACCCACGACGACCACCCTCAGCATAGAGACTCTACCCAACCTGCCCATAACCGCGTCAGACATTGCCCGAGAGACTAATAAAGACAAACGTCTGGTGCGGGTGTTGCATTGGGTAGAGAAAGGGTGGCCAGAAAGAGACAACGACGAGTCCATCAAAACATTCCGAAACCGGCAAACGGAACTCTCGTTATTAAAAGGGTGCATACTATGGGGGGATAGGGTGGTCATTCCAGAACAACTACAAGGGAAGGTTCTGGAACTACTACACGAGGGGCACCCTGGCATCGTTAGGACTAAAGCCCTGGCCAGAAGTTACGCTTGGTGGCCAGGGATGGACAAACAAATTGAGACCTGGGTAGCAAGGTGCCAACGATGCCAGGAAACTAGGCCAAGCCCACCCACAGCACCCGTCCTAGAGTGGGAAACCCCAAGGGGACCTTGGTCTAGGATCCATATAGACTTCGCCGGGCCCACAAAAGGACACACCTTTCTTATAACAGTAGATGCTTACTCCAACTGGCTGGAGGTAAGCAACATGAAAACAACAACCACGGAGGCCATGATCAAGGAACTCTGCAAACTCTTTGCAATGCACGGCCTCCCAGATGTCGTCGTTTCCGACAACG
Organism: Hydrophis major; assembly: GCA_033807585.1. NCBI lineage: Eukaryota > Metazoa > Chordata > Lepidosauria > Squamata > Elapidae > Hydrophis > Hydrophis major. The sequence goes on from CM066329.1 coordinate 323,595,358, forward strand.
GGCCCCAATTCACCTCGCTGAAATTCGAAAAATTCCTAGCAGAAAGGGGCATCCGCCACGCGCTGACAGCACCGGCGCACCCGGCGGCGAACGGTAGGGCGGAACGGATGGTGCAATTCACTAAGAAAACCATCCGGAAAATAGACCACAGGGAGATCCAGGAGAAAATAAACAAACTACTCTTCACCCAACACATAATCCCAAATACCACAACGAATAAGAGCCCAGCCGAACTATTAATGGGGAGGAAATTAAGGTCCCCACTCGACAGGTTATACCCCACGTATAACCTGGAGAAGCCCCCAGACTCAAAGAGCAAACACCGAACTTTCGCACCCGGTGACCCTGTATACGCAAGAAACCTGACGGGAGACCCACTATGGATACCGGCCGTCATCACACAAATAACAGGCCCACACTCGTACCGGCTACAAACAGCAGACGGACGAGCATAGAAACGCCACATCGACCAATTAAGGTCGAGGACTACCAACCAAGAGACCACCGACGCACAAACAGGCGAAACCAACCCCCACAACACAAACCAAGGGGGGAGGGAATACCCAGGGGACCAAAACCAAAGAAGAATAAACCAGCCATACTTACCGGAAAGCAGCCAGCACGACCCCTCGCCAGGAAGAGACAGCCAGGCCAGCTCGACCGACCCGGGGAGACTGAGCGGGAGTGGCGAAACCCGCAGCTCAACCAACCTGGGAGGCCCAGGAGGGAGCTACGGAGAGCGGCCCGGCCCGACCGACCAGCCGGTTCCTGACGGCATCAGGAGCAACAGAGATCCCGACCGAACCGGCCGGGATCCAACCTACGACTGAGCTGCGCAGGTCCAGTCGGCTCAGACGGAGCCCCGCCTACCTACGTGACTACGCGACGTAAGGACTAAACCAAGAGGGGAGGGGTGTTCTGTCCCTTAATTAGCATTCTTGAGATCCCCGCGCTTTGATTGGCCAAAGCGCAGGGCACTCTGATTGGTCAGGCGAGCCGCGCCGATTGGCTCACAAAGAATCTCCCGCGATTGGTCAATTCGAATCGTGGGAGATTCAAAGCGGTGCCATTGGCCGCAGCCACCGCAGCTAAAAGAATAAAAGCCGCGAACCTTTTGCAAAGCGCCAGTTCGGTTCCTACTTTAATAAAAGAGCATGATTTGAAGTCACCGACTCCTGGCATCATTTTCGAGGACACGACATTAGCTCTCAAAGAAGAAGCTGCTCAACTGCCACCTGACTCTTCAAGACTACCAGGGAAAGACCATTCCAGTCCTGGGTAAGGGCAAATTCCTCATTCAATTCCAGAACTTTAGAGGCCACTTGCCACTGGTGGTTGTAGATGGTGCCCTTCCTAGCTTGGTTCCCTGCCCTCGGCCTTAACATTACAGGAATTCACTCTGTGGTAAATTCTGAAGTAGATTCCCTTTTCAGGGACTACTCTGACATTTTCAGTAGTGAACTAGGTTGTTATTCTGGCACCCCTATCTCTTTCAATGTAGGCCTCCAAGCCACCCCAATTTGTTTAAAACCGCGAAGGGTACCTTTTCGGCCTAAATTGGATAAGGAATTAGACAAACTTATTAAACAAGGAGTGCTGGAGCAGGTAGATTTTGCCAAGTGGGAAACGCCCATAATCACCCCCTTAAAAAAAAGATGGCAGCATAAGAATCTGTGCTGATGATTAAACGTCCCTGAACCGTTTTCTCCAAATTAGTGCATACTCAGTTCCTGTAATCCAACACCTGCTTCACTCCTTTGAACCAGGTACAATTTTTGCAAAGTTAGACATGTCCCAAGCATGTCAGCAATTTCCTGTGGACCAACACACTGCTGATTTGCAAACAATAGTCACACACAGGGACGCCTTTAGATGTAAACGTTTACAATTTGGAGTCAGTGTGGCTCCAGGCATTTTTCAGTCTCCCATGGAGAGAATCCTCCAGGGTCTTCCGGAGGTAGTTCCATACTTTGATGACATTTTAGTTTCTGCCACCAACAAAACACAATTATTACTCAGAGTCAGGTCGGTCCTTGACAGGTTTAGGCAAAATGGGCTTAAATTGAAAAAAGACAAATGCACCATTGCCACCAAGAAAGTGGACTTCCTTGGTTATCGAATTGACGCCTCTGGAATTCACCCCATAGAAACTAAGGTTAAAGCCATCCACGAGGCACCCACACCCTCTAATAAATCTGAGTTGCAGGCCTTTTTAGGCTCTTGAATTTTTATGCAGCTTTCCTGCCTCACAAGGCCTCTGTAGCTGAACCCCTTCATAGGCTTTTAGATAAAAAGGCCCCCTGGCACTGGGGACAGAGAAAAGCCAATGCTTTCCAAGCAGTTAAGTCTCTTTTAACTTCAAACGCTGTGTTAATCCAATTTAATCCAAACATGCCCTGGTGTTAGCCTCAGATGCCTCACCCTTTGGCATAGGAGCAGTTTAGAGCCATAGGCTCCCAAATGGATCTGAGGCACCCATTGCCTACTTTTCAAGAACATTCTCTACAGCAGAGAGGAACTATAGTCAAATCGATAAGGAGGCCTTAGCAGCTGTGGCTGCTGTAAAAAAATTCCACGACTTTCTCTGTGGCCATTGTTTTGAACTTGTGACAGATCACAAGCCACTTTTGGGACATTTATCTGGACATAAGCAAACACCACAGGTACTATCCCCATGAATGACAAGATGGACACTGTTCCTGGACGCCTACTCTTACAAACTGGTACATCGCCCAGGGAAGAACCTGTGCCATGCAGATGCCCTCAGCAGATGCCCCCTGCCAACACCAGTCGAAGACCCTGCTCCCATCCACGCAATCTTCGACTGCAATGTACTTGACCTACCAGTCTCAGCAGGGGATATTGCTGCCCACTCCAGAAAGGACCAAGTGATTTCCCAAGTCCTGGACTGGGTGGGGAGGGGGTTGTTAAGTGTGGAGCATGGGTGCGAAGAATGGAGACGAACCAGTGAAACAGTGAACTTCAACTCTTTATTTACATGGTGTGACAGCTCAAACTGGATGGCTGCTATAGCCTTCCTTATATAGGCAATTTATTAACTATTCAACCAATGAAAACCTGGGAGCGCTAGCTCCATTGACCAATGAGAACGGCTCATAAATGGCCAATCAGATTCTCCTGAATGGACCAATCTGATCTCGCCATTTAACAGCCAATCAGAAGTGCAGGGCCAGAACCCTGCACTTGACTTCAAGCTCTAGATAACGTTATTACACATTTATTCATTCACAACACCCCTTCCCCTCAGGTTCCGTTTACGGGGTGCGGTCACGTAGTCCTTGAGGTAGGATGGTTGTTTTGTTAGTCTTTTTGATTTTTGTTGTGCACCTGGTATTTGACTGCACTCTTGTTGAGGTAGGGCGTTGTTTGGCGAAAGGGGTGTCTCTGATTCTGAGTTCACGTTTTCATTGTCACCAACATCTTCAGTATCACCCTGAGGTGAACTCACTCCCATCCCTGATTCGTGTTCTCGGGTTTCCGTTATGCTATCGTTCCCTTCAAAAAGGTTTTCTGCTAATTGAAGTTCATCTTCCTCTGTATCTCTGCCCCCCTCAGTTTGGTTATTAGGGGACTCGGAGATCCCTGACTGCAGCCTTGATCGTAGTTGATCGATATAGCGCTTCCATAGTCTATCATCACGGCATTGTACAAGGTATGATCTCGGGCTGGTTACACGGACCACAGTCGCTTCTACCCACAATGGATTGCCTGATAAATTTTTAGCAAACACCAAGTCACCTACCTGGAAGGTACGGCATCGGCCGCTGGATCCGAGTGGTTTCTTCGGTTCGTACGCTGAGTGTAACCGGTCGAGGTGCGAGCGGAGCTTTCGTCCCATGAGCAGCTCGGCGGGAGTTTTGTTGGTGAAGCTGTGCGGAGTGATATGCTGTAAAAAGAGGATTCGGTTTATCTTTTCTTCGATGTTGTCATAGTCCACTTTCTGTAGCGTTTTCTTGAGGAATTGTACCATGCGCTCGGCCCTTTCGTTGGCCGCAGGATGCGCAGGTGAAGTCAGCGCATGTCGAATACCGCGGTCCGCCAGGTAGGACAGCACGGTAAATTGGGGCCCATTGTCAGAAACCAGAATGTCTGGTAATCTGTGGGTTGCAAACAGTCTTTCTGGTTTCTTAAAGACCGCTTCGGTTGTTGTGTTCCTCATTTGGTGGATTTCGAGCCAGTTTGAGTAGGTGTCCACGGTTAACAAGAAGGTGTGGCCTTTGGTCAGCCCAGCAAAATCCAGATTGGTATGGGACCAGGGTCCCCGCGGTGCTTCCCATTCGGTTGGGATTGCCTTTGGTGAGGCGTTGCTTACTTCCTGGCATCTATGACAAGCTTTGACCCAAGTCTCGATTTGCTTGTTGATGCCTGGCCACCACGCGTAGCTTCATGCGAGGGCTTTCATGCGCACGTGGCTGGGGTGGCCATCGTGCAATGTTCTCAGTACTGCTTGTTGGAGTCGTTCTGGGATAACGACTCTATCACCCCAGATGATGCAGCCCTTTTGAGAAAACAACTCTGTTTGTCGACTTTTGAATGGTGCGAAGTCATCTGATACTTGGTCCAATGACCATCTGCATTCCACCCAAGTGAAATGCCAAGGCGGGGTGGCGTTTTGTTGCTCTCGCGATATCATGGGCGGTTAATGGCGGTGTACAAAGTGCCTCGATCTGCAACTTTGTCACTGTTGGCGCAGGGTCGTCAATAGTCTCTGGAAGCGGTGCTCGGCTCAATGCGTCGGCGTGGGGAATGGCTTTCCTGGGGTGGTATTGCAGCTGATAATTATAAGCAGCCAAGAATTCTGACCAGCAAGTCATTCTGGGAGATAATATATAGGGGGTTGGCTTATCCCCCGCTATTATTCCCAGCAAAGGTTTGTGGTCAGTCATTATAGTAAAAGCCTAGCCGTACATGTACTCATGAAATCTTTTGACAGCAGACACAATTGCAAGGGCTTCTTTATCAATCTGGCTATAATTTCACTCAGTTTTCGAAAGCGTCTTTGAAAAATAGGCAACAGGGGCTTCGCTACCATTAGGCAATACATGGCTCAAAATCGCACCCACTCCGAAAGGCGATGCATCACATGTGATAGTTAATGGCAAGGTCTCATTGTACTGCATTAGTACAGCATCAGAAGTCAGTAGTTTTTTCACATTACGAAACGCCTGCTCTTCTCTATGACCCCATACCCAAAGTGCTTTTTTGTCCAGTAAACGATGTAAAGGTTCAGCAACAGTCACCTTGTGCGGCAGGAATACGTTTTAAAAATTGATAAGGCCTAGAAACGCCTGGAGGTCGGCCTTATTCCGGGATCTGGGAGCGTTTTTTATTGCTCTCAATTTGCTATCGGTAGGGTGAATGCCCTGACTGTCAATTAGATACCCTAAAAATTTGACACGATCTGTACACAGCTTACACTTATTTTTCTTCACTTTAAGGCTTGCATCTTTGAATTTCTGGAGAACCAATCTTAAACGATCCCGTAAAATTTTTGAAGTAGGGGCAGCAATTAACACATCGTCAAAGTTGGGGACAATGCCTTTAATCCCTTGTAATAGTCTTTCGATTAGGCTCTGAAAGATCCCCGGGGCTACACTCACTCCAAATTGGAGCCTTGTACATTTAAAGGCACCTCGGTGCGTCACGATCGTCTGTGCCTGTGCCATTTTTTCATCGACTGGCAGTTGTTGATATGCCTGAGCTAAGTCTAGTTTAGCAAAGACTTTTCCGCCCCCCAGGGAATGGAGGAGGTGTTGCACCACCGGCACCGGATATATGTTTTGCTGCAGGGCGTGGTTCAGGGTGGCTCAGTAGTCCCCACAAATTCTAATCGAACCATCTGGCTTAATGGGTGTCACAATTGGGGTCTCCCAGGGAGAGTGATCGGTTGGCTCTAACACTCCCTGGGCTATTAACTTATCAAGCTGTTCATCGATTTTTGGCTTTAGTGTGAACGGAACTCGACGAGGCTTAAGGCGGATGGGAGCTATTTTTGGATTAAGGTTAAATGATATCGGGGTCCCCTTGTACTCACCTAGCTTTTCCGCGAAGACGTCCCTGAATTCATGGACGAGGTCCTCCTCCCAGTCACTGCCACCGATTCGGTTAATGCCTGCCACTTCAATGCCGAGTGGCGCGAACTATTGGAGGCCTAACAGGCTAGGCCAGTCCTTGTCGATCACAGTCAGGGGTAAGTACACTGTGCAGTTTTTGAATGAGACCCGGACTCGACTGGATCCTACGACTGGAATCCTATTCCCCTGATAGTCTTTAAGTATGAGTCTTTGGGAAGGGAGGTCTTGGCACCGGATAGTAGGGATGAGTTGCTTGAGGGTCTTCCAGGAAACCATCGAGAGAGACGATCCCGAGTCGACTTCCATTTGGCAGGGCTGATTTTCGATGGCCACTTTAATTCGGATTTTCTTGGCATCCAATGAAGAGGCATGACTGATAGTGATAGTTTGGTGAGCCTCTTCTCGCTTCGTTGGGCGATTTATGGTTCGGTTTCTGTAGGAGTGGTTTACTGGTTCTCGCCTTACAGGACAGTTTCCTGTCGATTGGCGATAGTTAGCCCCCTTCGAGGTCTGGCTGGGTCCTAGGAGGCTTCTACAGACCCGTCCAATATGGCCTCGTTTCCCGCACTCATGGCAGAGCGTGTCGCGGAATTTGAATTCGGACCGGGAATGGTTGGCCCCACAGCTAGCGCATGGGTGTTGGGATTTCGGATAATGGTCCCGATCGGACTGCAGTCGATGGACCTCTTCTTCGTCACTGTCTGATGTCGAAGAGAGGTCCTCGTGGTGGGCCGTCAAAAGCTGTCCTTCTGACTTAGGTGAAATGTTGCCGGTCGGTTGGTGTACCGGAGCGCGGTTGCGGCGCAGTTGGGCAGCCAACTTCCTGGTTGCTTCTGCTGCAGTAGCATCATCAATGGCATCGGCAAGGCTAATGTCGCCTTTTGCCATCAGCTTGCTCTGCACATTTAGCGCATCTAATCCCAGAACTATTCGGTCTCTCAAAGCCTCTTCCAGGTCGGCGAACCCGCAGAGGCCTCCCAAGTTTCGGAGGTCCACAATGAAATTGGCAACGCTCTCTCCTTTCCGCTGGTTTCTTTGGTAGAACTCGTGCCACCTTACGAGCGTTGGTATGGTCGGTGCATAGTGGGCCCTCAGTAGGGGTTCGAGGACATCCCAATCCATAGCCTTCACTTCAGCCGGTTTTGCTAGTGTCTTGGCCATCTTGAATATGGTCAGCCCGCAATTCGTTAGGAATACCGCCTGTTTCTTCCCGGTTGTGGCATCCTTCAAATTATTGGTTTCCAAGAACATTTGGAAACGATCCATGTAGGACTCCCAGTCTTCTTGTGCTGGGTCGAATGGAGCAGGTGGTATGATGCCACTGGACATGGTTCCGCCATTGTGCGTTTTCAGCCACATGCTCAGTTATCTTTTTCGTTGTTCAGTCAGCTCTGACGTCTCCACATCCCACCCTCGTCGCCAGTGTTAAGTGTGGAGCATGGGTGCGAAGAATGGAGACGAGCAGGTGAAACAGTGAACTTCAACTCTTTATTTACATGGTGTGACAGCTCAAACTGGATGGCTGCTATAGCCTTCCTTTTATAGGCAACTTATTAACTATTCAATCAATGAAAACCTGGGAGCGCTAGCTCCGTTGACCAATGAGAACGGATCATTAACGGCCAATCAGATTCTCCTGAATGGACCAATCTGATCTCGCCATTTAACAGCCAATCAGAAGTGCAGGGCCAGAACCCTGCACTTGACTTCAAGCTCTAGATAACTTTATTACACATTTATTCATTCACAACAGGGGTGGCCTGATATTCAGTATTCCCCTGAATTCATGCCATTTAAGACCCGCAGGCAAGAGTTGTCTTCACTTCAGAGCTGTCCATTATGGGGGGTGAGGGTGGTCATACCACCCACCTTGCAAGAGCAAGTTTTAAAGGCACTGCACAAAGATCACCCTGGCATCGTGAGGATGAAGGCTTTGGCCCGCAGCTATGTATGGTGGCCAGGATTGGATGCCCAAATTGCCAACTGGGTAAGCACATGCCAGCCTTGCCAGGCGACTAGAGCAGCCCCACCAACAGCTGCCCCAGCCAGATGGGAAAATGCTGGGGCTCCATGGTCCAGGTTGCATATTGACTTGGCTGGCCCTGTGCAGGTGAAGACCTTTTTGGTTGTAGTAGACTCGTTCTCTAAATGGATTGATGTCATTTTGCTCCCCTCCACCACTACACTAGCTGTTACAAGGGCCTTGACCAGACTGTTTGTTACACATGGTCTCCCTGACACCTTGGTTTCAGATAATGGCCCGCAATTTAGTTCCAATGAGTTTGCAGTCTTCGCTGCCAACCTGGGCATCAGACACGCCCTCACAGCCCCCTTTCACCCTGCAAGCAATGGGATGGCTGAGAGGGCTGTTAGGTCTATGAAGGAAGTTTTGGCCAGGCTTGGCCAATCAGACTGGCACTCCAAGCTGTCCACTTACTTGCTCACGCAGCACGCCACTCCATGCCCCACTACTAACAAGACTCCAGCAGAACTTTTGATGGGCAGACGCCTCAGGACCACCCTGGACAGGTTGCACCCCCACTATGCTCCTAGCACACCACTGGCTTCTGACAGCCATGCCAGGGAGTTCGCCCTGCAAGACCTGGTTTATGCCAGGAACTATGCAGGGCACCCCTTATGGCTGCCAGGGTAAATAGTCTCTATTACAGGCCCCAAGTCCTACAAGGTCTTTTTGGAGGACGGTCGAGTTTGGAGAAGGCACATAGATCAACTAAGGAGATGCTGGAGGAAGACTACCACCGAAATCCCAGTCTACCAGCCGCCAGACAACCTGGTCTACCAGCCACCTGCCACAGCCAACCCACTAGAGGCTCTGGTCTACCAGCTGCCCAACAACCCAACCTACCAGCCGCTGCGAGCCGATTGAGAGGATTCACCCGATCAGCAGGACTTGGACATCTGACGACCCTCTGCAAGCTCCAGACAGCACCCGGGGAGAACAGGACTCGATGGCAGCAGGCAAACTTCAGGAACTGTGAAGATCAGGCCACGAGCGAAAATGTCCAGCCCGGCTGCAGGACTACGCATGCTCATGGCCAGGGGAAAGGAGTGCTGTGTTCAGAGACTAATGGCAGTCCTCCCTCTGGTCTGCTGCCTGCACAGGAGTGCCGATCACTCCCATTGGTTGATGCCGTTTGACAGCCGGCTATAAAAGGGAGCTGTCAAATGGCATCAGCTGTCACTGCCAGCTGGCTGTCAGTTAGCCCCGGCAGCCACAGCAACCCTTTATTCAATGGAGTAAAGTCTGTTAGCTTTTAACCTGGCTCCGTCTCACTCTGTAACCGCCGCTCCACAACAATGTTCATGTTGGAAGCTGCAGGGGTCTTGGATGAGGATTTGGGGAACCTCCTGATCTCCCCACTTCTGTTTGAAAGGCAGATGGCAGCTATGGCTTTGCATACCCAGATAGACTTGATTTAAATTTTTGAAGTTAATTGAAATGATTCTTTTCTCTTCCATATTTATCCATTTTATAGTCATCATATTCTTTTCTTTCTGGCTTGTTTAAATTATTCTCGTCTAACATTCCTCCAAGGTTTTATTGATTCTTTTTTCCTTTTTTTTTTTTTATAAAAAACAAATTTTGTTAGTTTTACCATAAACACAATACACAAACATACAAACACTAAACATAAACAAAACTAAAAGATCTTTTCTGAAGGTTGTCTATTCCCGGGTTAAAACTCTTTACACAGACACAAATTCAAACATCATATTCAACCCATATCTCCTTCCATATCTTATTATCATTTTCTTTTTTGTATATATATATAAAAACCATTTTTATCAGTTTTATAAAAACAATGCACAAAGAATCAAGGCATAGCAGCTTATAATTTCTTTTCTAAGAAAAAATAATAATAAAAGACCAATAAGGCATAACATTTCCAGATTATAATATCAATATTTCATATAATATTAACTTCATATCTTGTCCCTACTTCTCTTTTCCATCCAAATTATTTATTAATTAAAATTTTATTGCCTTTTATCAATATACAAAATCCCCCCCCCCCAAAAAAAGCATATATATCCTTCCATATCTTATTACCATTTTCAACAACATTCTTTGTCTGTTCTATTTCCAATTATCCATTCATCTTTTTTTTCTTTTACTATACTTCTCCTGTACACCAATTGGAGTAGCATCTATAACTCATTACCCTAACTTAGAAATACTACATATAGCAATCTTTCTTGGGATTCTGTTTAAAAGATTCTAAAATTACATAATAAATTTTATATTCTAGATATACATATAAAAACACACTCTTATATACCCTCCAGAATCCCTCTTTTAATCTAAATTAAATTCACCCATTATCTCTAAATAAACTTTTTTTCTTTAGGTCTTGCTTCCCCCCATTAAGGCTTCTCCTCCCCCCCTTTCTCTCTTGCTTATTCTTCTCCTTGCCCTTTCTACCCCTTTGCTTTTTCTCTTCGCTTTTCTTGCTCCTTTTCCTTTGCTTTCTTACCTTGCCTCCATCTTTTCGCTCCTTTTTCTCTCTTTTGGTTGTTTTTATAATTCTTAAAATCCCCTTTTTCTTATCCTTTTTCTCCTCCTCTCTGGAAGGGACCCATTGTTCATCAAAGATGGCTTCTTCTTCCTCTTCTTCCTTGTCCCAGTCCTTCTGCTGCGTAATCAACTTTTCAAAAGAACATAACACCATTTCTAAGAATTGAAACAAAGCGCCCAAAGTATCTTCTTTTTTATATTTTTGATATTCAATCTCTAGTTCATCCACAGACGATGCCATTATGAAAAGGGAAACTTTTTCCAAAACAACCACAAGTATTTTTAATCAAAGACAATCAAAAGCAATTAAAAAAAAAGAAAAAAAAGTTCCAAAAGTTAATACTTTTCTTCCTTCTTCTCTTTCTCTTTCTGAATTAATTTTTAATCAAAGAGGTCCAATTACCATATATCTTCTTTTGGGATCCACAAAGACGTTCTAGACAATCTCCTCCTTTTTCATCTTCTGCTCCAATTTTTTTTTCTCCCTTCCCACTTGCAATGACAATTTTAAATAATCAAAAATCCATACCTCCAGCAGAGATTTTCCAATTTCTTAAATTTTTCAATGTCCAAAAATCCCTTTGTCTCTTAGCTTCAGCTTTCAAGGCAATCCACTTTCAATGTCTAATATATCCAAATATTTCTGCTTTTTCCGTGGGGTGGGAGAATAAAAAAAAAAAAAATTCCCTTTAACAGCTTCTCCGCCGCTTTTCGCTCTTCTTAGGGATACAATGTATCCTCCAGCAATTCAAGCAGCTCAATTCCAGGCAATTTAAAAGGTGTTACTTGACCCGGCTCAGACAGAACTTTCACTCTTCACACTTCCTCCAGCACAGTTCTTACCCGGTTGCTGGCTTCTTCGTGGCGGCCATTGCTGACCGCCGCTCCACCGCCTTGGGAAAAAGGGGTTTTCCCGGAGAAGGGGGGGGTCTGCGATACCCCCACCTCCCTATCCGACTCCCCTCTCTCTTCAGCTGTCCCTACAGGGCAGCCATATCCCCCTGACCCATCTGGATCGGGGGTACCTCGACGGCTAGCACAGCAGGAATCGCGAGCTGTCACGAATTCCTGCTGCCCCGAAGCCACGCAAACCGGAAGTTCAATTGAAATGATTCTTTACCCTGCGAAAATCCTTCTGTTTATAGTCAGAAACTGATAAGAAGATTTTGAAAGTTGGATACTATAGGACACTGATGGTTATCTTAAAATAAATGATAACTGAATTGATACAGAAGGTCTTCCAGTTATTTAACCTTATAGTAGAATCAGAAGGTGTTATTGAAGATGAACAAGCCTTGTAGAATAAAACTAAAATTAACTTATAGTGGTATCTAAATAAATTTATAAAAGGGATTTGCTGGAGTTGCCACAGTGGAATTACAAAAGACGTCCAAAAGATGACAGGAATTTAAGGGACGCAACAAAGAGAGTTGAGAAACTAGATGTTAGAATTTTTTTTTTTGAGGAATTTAAAGGTATTTGGAGAAAAATAAATAAATGCAAAATAGACTTATTTGATCAAGATTAAAATAATGATGAAGGTTAAAATAGTTTTATTACTTGGGGTTGAGTTTGGGTCAGATTTTGACTGTGTATACTGCATGAGCTCGAAAGAGGGCTAAGAAAATATGTACAGATCCCTCACATCCTGGACATAAATTACATCAACTTCCCCCCTCAGGATGCCACTACAGGGCAATGTATGACAAAACAACTAGACATAGTTCCCCCACTCCAAATGCCATCACTCTGCTAAACATCTAATTCCCACAGCACTGTCTCATGTCTAAGGATATCTAATCATGTAGTAAGGCTCTACTATTATTATTCTCATCTTTCCTATCATCTTCTACTATTGGTATTTTAGGATTACATTAATTTGTTATTTGTATATACACTGAGAGCTTATGGTCTGGAGACAAATTCTTTGTGTGTCCAATCACACTGGGCCAATAAAGAATAAGAATAATTGAAAAGAGGATATGAGAGGGATTTCTTTAAAACCACTAACTACTAAACTACTAACATGGGAAACATCCTGCCCACATGCTTTTATCTTTCTTGGTGACTTCACTCTACCTCATATAAACTGGACCCTGAACTAATATAAAAATGAATCTATACATGCAACCTTCTACAATGCTGTAACAAATCTGGGACTGGAACAACTAGTAACCAACAGCACTAGACTTAACTGCCTCAATCTCATCTTCTGCAATAGTTTGAATTCAATTTACAGAATACAAATTAAAGAACCCTTTTCCAACAGTGACCACAATATGATTGACTTTTGTCTTAACATACGTCCACACAAAAATCATAATGATGAGATCCCCAATTATAACTTCAAAAAAGGCAACTATGATCTTATAGACAATGATCTCTCATCTCTTGATTGGCAATTTCTACCGTGTTTCTCACATAATAAGGCTGGGCCTTATTTTTTTTTTTTGACCCTCGAAAAAACAGCTAGGACATCTTTTCGGGGGTGACTTAATTCCCACCCTTGCATCCTCGCCACCAGCTGCTCCTAACGGGTGATCATGGTGAAGCGCGGAGCTCCCTACTCCCACCTTTGCTGCAGACACCTTTGGCACCCGCCGCTGTTGCTTTCCCTTCTGCCCATTCCACCAAGTTTGGAGCTGCCACTTCTGTGTTTGGAGTGCTGCTGCCATTTGGGGCTCCAAACAGCAGCAGTGCTCCAAACGCGGAAGTGGCAGCTCCAAACATGACAGTGGGCGATCTTTTTATTTTGGTCTGCATGAAATTCAGAGTGAGCAAGAGAGAGAGACTGTGATGCCTCCATCCGAGATGGCAACCTCACTAGTGGATCACAAAGTGGCTGGAAGCCCGAATCGGTGGGAAATGATGGCGATCTTTTTGGAGCTAGAGGAAAGGGAGAGAAGAGTTGCGAGGCATAATTTGCAGGAAGAAGGGGGTGTACCCCATGGCAGGGAGCCCAAGGAAGAAGGGCCGGTAGGCAACGGAGAATGTCCCGTAGCTCCGGAAGCAGCCTAGAGAGGTGCCCAGGAAGAGGTGCAGATGCTGCCTTGTAGTCCCCAAGCCAACTGCGTGCACCTTTAGTTATGTGTGCTCCATGCTTTGGGCATCTCCGTGTGATTATGACCCTGTCCTTTCCACCTGGCGCCCTTGCTGCTTTCTGGCTCTTCAGCAACCAGCTTCGCCTTTGGAGCACTGCTGCTGTTTGGAGCTCCAAATGGCGGCGGAAGCTCCAAATGCAGAAGCTCCAAACATGACGGTGGGCGATCTTTTTATTTTGGTCCACATGAAGTTCAGAGCGAGCATGAGAGGGAGACCGCAATGCCTTGCTAAAGAGCCAGAAAGCAGCAAGGGCACCAGGTGGAAAAGACAGGGTCGCGATCACACAGAGATGCCCAAAGCGTGGAGCACACATAACTAAAGCCGCACGCAGTTGGCTTGGGGACTACAAAGCAGCATCTGCGCCTTTTCCCAGGCGCATCTCTAGGCTGCTTCCGGAGCTACAAGACACTCTCTGTTGCCTACCGGCCCTTCTTCCTTGGGCTCCCTGCCATGGGGTACACCCACTTCCTCCTGCAAATTATGCCTCGCAACTCTTCTCTCCCTTTCCTCTCACTCCAAAAAGATTGCCATCATTTCCCGCCGATTCGGGCTTCCAGCCACTTTGTGATCCACTAGTGAGGTTGCCATTTGGATGGAGGCATCTCAGTCTCCCTCTCTTGCTCGCTCTGAACTTCACATGGAGCAAAATAAAAAGATCGCCCACTATTATGTTTGGAGCTGCCACTTCCACGTTTGGAGCACTGCTGCTGTTTGGAGCCCCAAATGACGGCGGCACTCCAAACACAGAAGCGGCAGCTCCAAACTTGGCAGAATGGGTAGAAGGGAAAACAACAGTGGTGGGTGCCAAAGATGTCTGCAGCAAAGGTGGGAGTAGGGAGCTCCACGCTTCGCCATGATCACCCGTTAGGAGCGGCTGGTGGCGAGGAATTGCTGCCCGGGGGCGCTCCTAATGGCAAGTCCCCCGCCCTTCCCCCTTATTTTGTATGTTTTAAAATAGGCCTAAATTTGGGGGGAGGGGCTTAATTTGATTTTATGCCAAAGAAACATGGTGGGGCTTCCTATTGGTGGAAGCTGTATTGTTGGAGAAACACGGTATTCACTGGATGCAATACTGTTGAAGACCATTATAACATATTTTTACTTGAAGTCAAAAGAGTCCTCAAACTATATGTACCAATAACAACTCCCAAAAAACAAATTACCCATAACAATAAGGAAGCTACAATCCAAAAAGAGATCACTTTGGCAGAAAAACAAATCTGGTCACATTGCCAACTTCAAAAGCCGATACAAAAATTTATGCTATCAGATAAAGATTGAATGCACCAGTTATCACATTAAACAAGAGGAAAACCTTCTACGCACTAATTCCATCCATGCTTTCTACAATTTTGTAAACAACAAACTAAAGATTCAAAATCCATCCCATCCCTGAAAGGACCTAATGGAAAAGACTGCAACAATGACATCATTAAAGCCAAACTCTTAATGTGTTCTTTGTCTTATTTGTATTTCTAAACAGCAATGGATCATGCCCAGTACTTCCTAGTCGAACTTGGACAACTACAATGATCTAATACATGTTGATTTTACAGAAGACAATGTTGAAAAAGCACTACACAATCTAAAACCATCTCTATCTATTGGACCGGACAGAATATGTGCCTACCTCTTAAAAAAGCTATCCACTGCCATAGCCAAACCTCTAAGTATAATCTTTGAACAATTTTTCAGGACCAGCTCCTTGCCTAACCTATGGTCACAAGCCACAGTCATCCCCATCTTCAAAAAGGGAGACCCCGGCCTAGTTGAAAATTACAGACCAATCTCTTTATGCTGCGTCACCTGTAAAGTCATGGAATCAAATTAACCAATCCATTATCTTCCACTTAGAGACAAACAATCTACTCTCTAATAAACAATTTGATTTCAGAAAAAAAACTATCCTGTAATCTGCAACTCTTACACTGCAAAAACATATGGACTACACAACTTGATCAGAGCAAAGCAATAGACATAATTTATATAGACTTCTGTAAAGCATTTGATTAAGTGGTACATGACAAACTACTTCCAAAACTAAAATCTTACGGTATCTCTGGACACCTGCATAACTGGGTAGAAGCATTTCTGTCAAATAGACAACAAATGGTCAAAATTGGGAGTGTCTTATCAAATTCTGTACCTATCAACAGTGGTGTCCCCCAAGGCAGTGTTCTAGGACCAACTGTCTTCATACTCTACATAAATGACCTCTGTGATCATATTAAGAGCAACTGTGTTCTCTTCGCTGATGATGTAAAGCTATTCAGCACCACCGACAATACTGCTACTCTTCAAAAATACCTCAACTATGTATCAGAATGGTTAGACAAATGGCAATTTCAAATCTCAACAAATAAATGCTCTGTTTTTTTAAATATTGGAAAAAAAATTAGAAAATAAAACACAAGCTGAATAGTCAAGACCAATGATCCAAACTCTGTCAAGGACCTTGGAGTACTTATCTCTAATGATCTAAGTGCTAGAGCCCACTGTAACTACATAGCCAAAAAGGCATTAAGAGTTGTTAACCTAATCCTTCAAAGCTTTTTCTCTGGTAATATCACACTACTAACTACAGCATACAAAACGTTTGCTAGACCAATACTCAAATACAGTTCATCAGTCTGGAATCCGCATTATGTATCTGATATTAATACATTTGAGAAAGTCCAGAAATATTTCACAAGAAAAGTTCTCCACTCCTCTACTCTTGCAGAATACCTTATGCCACCAGACTTGAAATTCTAGACCTAGACAACCTAGAACTAAGCTGCCTTCAGTCCGATCTAAGTATAGTACATAAAATTATATATTGCAATGTCCTACCTGTCAATGAATACTTCAGCTTCAACCATAACAATACAAGAGCACACAATAGATACAAACTCAAGGTAAACCACACCAATCTTGATTTCAGGAAATACGATTTCAGCAACAGAATGGTCAATGTCTGGAATACTCTACCTGACTCTGTGGTTTCTTCCCCAAACCCCAAAAGCTTTAACCATAAACTGTCTACTATTGACCTCACCCCTTTCCGAAGAGGTCTGTTCAGGGTGTGCATAAGTGCACCAACGTGCCTAACATCCCTGTCATATTGTTTCTTTTTATTTTTCTTATGTTTCCATGTCATGTGTTCATAACTATGTTTATACTAATACCTGTTATCTTATAATTGCTTGACAAATTAAATAAATAAATAAATAGAAATGGGGAGATAAAATAAAGGATTCAAATGGTAAAGGACAAAGTTTACAATATTTAAGTTATTATTTCTGATAACCCTTACTGGGCTTTTGTTGATTAATATCAACAAAAGAGAGAGAGATGAAGTTTTAGAAACAGGCTTATAGAAGATGGGGTGAAAACAGGTATTTGTTATATTTTAGGTGCAGTGATAAGTTCATTATGCTAGCAGGGGGTGAAGGCTTTTTTTTTTCTTTCTCCCCTTTCTTTTTCTTCATTTTTTAAATGATTAAAATATTTTTAATATATTTATGTATTATGTGGTTTTTTATCTGCACAATACAAGCTTTAATAAATTTAATGGAAAAAAGTTGTTCAGAATGTCCTTTTGGTTTTCTATATTTTGATGCTTCTGCAACATTTATTTTTATTCATTTTGAGAATTTTATAAATGTGCGATATAAATTACATGTTGTTTTATACTTCTTGTTATTTGTAAAGTGCAATTACCACAACGACTATTTTTGAATGAAAATTTGTGAGAGTGCATTTCATAAACAAACAAGCAAACCTTGACTTTTAAAAAAGTGTTTTATGTTAATGTTGAATTTGATTTTGAATTAAATCCACATTATTATTTTATTTTTGAGAAATAGTAATTTTCTAAATTGCATTATACACTTTACTAACCCTTTCTTTTCTAACATAATTTATTTTCAGTAGTAAAAGTAATTTAAATAAGATATGGTTTTGTGATACATATTAATCATGTCTTTAGTACCCAGGCATATATTTTATTTTATTTTAGATTTTATTAAATGGTTTGGAATATAACTATTACTTAATTTTCACATGCTACTTCCTATTCAATAATTCTTTGTTTTCCAGAATGATTAGCACTTTCATTTAACACTCAAAGGATAATTTGCCAACATGATTGTCTTACTTTATATTTTAGCAAAAGTGAAATGCTTGCAGCAAAATAAGACAGTAAATCTTCTTGACAAGCTTTTTAAATGTCTGATATTGGTAAATACTTGACCTTGGATCCATCAGCCAAATAATTAGAAGGATGTTTCAAAAGACAACTGGACTTTTTTTTTTTTTTGAAGACATTTCACTTCTCATCCAAAACTCTTATTCAGTTCTAACTGAATGGGGGGAAAATGGAAGGATTTATATTGCTGTCACTCATCTGATGATTAGCAGTCTTTCTGAGATTTGTGGAGGCCACTTGGAGGCTTATCTGTGCCCTCATGATCACCAGAATAGTGCAAATAGAGTGTTTCTTGGAACTGCTTAATGTCCAGTTGCCTTTTGAAAAAGCAACTTTGGGACAACTATGACATAGAGGACCGAGAATATCTTTTGACAATGACTCCATATGATGTCAAGTCCTTAACCATGGCACTGAAAAAGTTAATACTTCATTAGGTTGGGTAGATTTGGAAGATTGAGAGTAAGTTGGCTGTTGAGCAACTTAGAGATGTGAGGTTATTCTGTTTTTCCTAAAAATGGAAATTCAGTAGCAAAGACCATTTGAGTACAAGAAATACCATACAGGCACAGATAAAGAGTTGTGGGGTTTGAAAGAAGCACCTGAAAGTACTATCATGAGATCTTTGTTGGTCATAAGGAAAGCACATTTTAGCTGCACTTACCTGATTTTTGGACCATGTACAAAGCAAACTTCCTATCTTTTAATTGCTCTCTTCTTCTATGTAATGTCTACATATCTATTTGCTCTTGCTACCAAGAAATGCAGTATTGGTAAGTTGTCAAAGAATCATTTAAGAAGAAGAATTTCTGTGGAGTAGTAGACTCCATGGAACAGCTGAATGGTTGTAGCCCAAGAAACACTGCAAATATATCTCCATTTTTGTTGCCTCAGGTACAGTACTGGGTCAGGGCTATTTTGTAGCTGTTTGCCAAAAATATAGTTCATTGATTATTGTGCCAGTGGCTGAAACATACTCCAATTACAATTTATTTGTATTGATTTTTTTGCAAAACATACTTTTTTGGGGAAATGTATGGGTAATAAAGAGAAGAAATTACTGTATATTCTGCCAAAGTAAACATTATTCTGCATTTAAAATCTCCTTTATTGTTTCCATGCTTTCTTTCAGTTTTTAACATATTGTTGGAAACTATGATTCTTATAGTGGAGTAGAATTTTCTCTTCATCAATTTATTAAGCTAATATGTGGAAAAGTTTTTTTTTTCTAAAAAAAAACCACCAAATAATAATTGGAAGATGATTTGAAGGATGAATTGGAAATATCTGGCAGAAGAGCTAATAAAATTTCAATTTTTCAGGAACAGAACTGATCAGCCAACCTCCATTTGGACTGCTGATACCATCAGTTTTTGCCCAATATTTATGTTAGCTGACTATACATCGCTCATCATATGTTATAAATTAAGAAACAAATTCAATGACTTTTAATTAAATGCTTGAATTAGGCTCTTTTGTTATTAGCATCTTCTGACAAGGTGTATGGAGGCTGCTTAGCCTATCATTTATCTAAATATTCAATATATTTTAATGAACTCTTTGATTTAAAAGTATATTTTATATGATAGGAATAACTCTATTTCAGAATAGATTCATTTTTTTTAACAAGAAATAAAGAAGAGACTGAGGGACCAGTTCTTGTTTTTTTGTTTTTTTGTTTTTAAAAAAAAACAAATTCTTGGTTGCTCAAATGTTATCTTGCACATCTTTTGGTTTCTTCTTATCTTTTGGCTTCTATTTTTTAGGATTATTGGCTAGTTTTTTTCTGTCTTTCCTAGAATTAGATTTAATTGAGTGTTTCATAATGGGATGAAGATTGCCTCCTGCAATCTGTCTGTTCTTATGACACTAGTGTCTATGGTTGCATTGCACTTTTGCTAGTATTAATTCTATAATTTAAATTTATTAAGAGATGAAAAAAGTTGAGCTTTTTCAAGGTAATTCTCAAAGTGACATCTTTATTTGCAGTAATGCTGCCAAAAAAAATACATACGTCTCACTGACAAAGAATATGAAGCACTTTTTTTTGCTAGACTGAAATTTAAATCAGTCATTATGATATGCTGCCATTTCTTTTTTATATCTGCAGAGAAAGCAGATATAAAATTATAGCTAGAGGAAGGTGGCCAAGCAATTATTTTTATTTCCTGTAGTCTCACAATATTACAAATCAAAATATGTCATCTGAAGCTATCATTAAGAATGAATACCAAAGGGAAACATTTGGCTTAGAAAAGTTAGGTTGGTGAACATAGAAAGATATTTTTTCTTCCTTTCTCCTCTTTCTGTCTAATTCAGATTGGAAAGGCCCAAGATGTATTGTCTGGGATCTATCAGGAAACTTCACAGCTATAGTGAGTCTTATCACAAGTACTCAGATATATCCAAGAATACCTGTTTGCATTTCTAGTTGCTTACTCTGTGCCAACAATTAATAATTTCTCTTATGAGCACAGTATATAATTTCTTGTAGATAATGTTTGTTTTCAAAATATTTGCCTTATATGGTTTGGATTTATTTCTGCTTAATTATTTATATAGAGTTAATTAGGAATGCACTGAAAGACCTGCTCTCCAATCTATTGTCATGATCCTCCTTCCTACAAAGCTAGCTAGAAAATGCTTTTGAATTCATGACTATGATGCTCTGAGATATATAGACTTGGCCTTCCCTCCTTCCTTCCATCTTTTCTTTCTTAACAAAAGTTAAACATACTTTTAAATAACTTGAAGTCAGCAATTTCAATGATGCATCCTCATTCTGGTTGTGAGGTTACAAGTTCTGAGTCACAGTCACAAGATTTTAGTCTTCTATTAAGGCCTTCTGAAGGTGCTAGGGTGGATAGATGTAGTTGTTTGATGGTATTAATGACATTATCAGAGGGTATAAGCTGTTCCAAATAAAATTATTTTTGCAATTGACTGATGGTAATTTTGTCACCTCTTTAGCATCTTCTTTTTTATTGCTTTGTCTGTGTTGTGATCCCACCAGTTCTTGCTTTCAGGCAAATGATATTTCTTTCAGATAATCCAATGTACCATTGTTGCTACTTTGTCACGCCCTTGTTTGTAATCAATTAGTGCTATCTTCTTACAGTAGCTAATTAGGTTCTTCAACTTCTTTGCAGAGATGGCATTTGCTGTCCTTTGTTGTCTTCTCAATTCTGGATATATATGCATTTGTTCTTAAAGCTTGGTCTTATGCAGCCTAAATTAGTCCCTCTGTCTTTTCATTTAATCTTTCCACTCTTAGCCATTGTCAAGACTTCTTGTTATCTGCTTTGACTGCTATTTGTTTTTATGTCCTAGCCAGATAATACTTTGACTTGCCATGTTTCTTTTCTGTTGTTCATTTGATCTTTTTAAAAAGTCAGTTTGGTCTCTCTACTATTCAATAAGCCTTTATGGCATATCAGCTTTACTGCATCTTCTTCACAGTCCTTCAGATATTCTTCCAATATCCTTCTTTTCTTTGTCAACTGTCTAGTGTACTGGCAACATTCTATTACCATCTATTGGCTGCTTCAATGAAATGGATGTATTGTCATTATATTAACTGGTCTTCTGAACTTCAGGTCCTCTAAAGGAAATGAAGCCTCTTCATATCCACATTTATATGGAGACAACCAAGACCAACTTCTGAATAGCCAACCAAACCTTGTAAAGATTGAAGCTCTAATAATGAGAAGTTCTTTGACTGCATTCTCTCATGTTACAAAGGACTTTGTTCAAGTGTTCAAATGTTTTGCACAGCTGTGTCCCATTCCTTCTGTATTTTCCCTCTTCCAACTTTCTCCTGCCAAATGTAATGGATGCTTCTGTTATCATTTTTGCAACTTTCCTTTTTGTAAAAACTCCTTTGTAGTCATGTGTCTTTGAGCCAAAACAGAGAAGAAAACTTTGCACATCAAAGCAGAAATAAGTATGACTAGAGTGTCCTTTGCTTCTTGCTGCTTCTTCTTTAAATAAGCAGCTATCCCATTTATACTTAAAAAATTCATGAACTCTGCCAAAAAACACTTTGCTTCTTCTTGTAATTTCCATGATTATTGAAAAAACTTCATAGAAGCAAGTGTCTGAGTCTTTCTTTTACTTTGTTATGATATATATATATAAAAAACCACACTTCCTGATTGTGTTGAAATGTGTCAATAGATAGAAAAGGAAATGCAACCAATCTCAGATGGAACATATTCTAGCAAAAGATTGAAAAAAGATCCCCTCAAAGAAGTCATACTATATAAAAGTATGATCAAAATACTTCTCTTTTATCCCTATTACTCAGACAGATGTAAATAGATGAACTGTTGCTATCAGAACAAATAGTGATGACTAACTGCAACATCAAATGAAAAAAAAAATGGCTAAAAAACCTGCAATTGAATTATATTTGATATAAGCAAGCAGGGAATAAATCCAAGGAAGCTAGCAAGGGTTGACCTTTAGATGAAGAATGCTTACTGGAAAAAATAAACCCTAAAATATATATGGTATTGTCTGATTGAAAACAACTATATACCTTAGATTATCAACATGAATTAAGGACATCTTGTTATGCATATATATTGTATATATACACAATGTTTTAGATTTATCTTTTGTTGTTCTTTGTCCAGTGAATGATATTCATCAATAAAGGAGAATATTTTAGGTCAGACTTGAAATAAGACATTCTTGATGCTCTCTGAGCTTGGTTATTTTCTTCACATGTTCAGTTATACCTAAACTAGCTAACAGCATCAGTGATAGTGTAATATACATGTATCATGTAAAGTATTGTTCTGTCCTTAATTAACATACTCGAGATCCCCGCGCTTTGATTGGCCAAAGCGCGGGGCTCTCCGATTGGTCAGGCGAGCCGCACCGATTGGCTCGCTAGGAATCTCCCGCGATTGGTCCATTCGGATCGCGGGAGATTCAAAGCGGTGCCATTGGCCACGGCCGTGGCGGCGAAAGGAATAAAAGCCGCGGGCTTTTTTCCTTTCGCCAGTTCGGTTCCATCTTACGAATAAAGAGCTTGCACGAAAGTCACCGACTCCTGGCATCATTTCGCGGACACAACACTGGCGACGAAGGTGGGATCCAGACCCTGAACCGAACCACGTGTCCGACGGAAGCCAGACGAACCACCGCGATGGCAAAAATCGCACCACCCGCACCCTTCAACCCCGCCACCGAGGACTGGGAATCGTTCTCCGACTGATTCCGCATGTAACTCGAGTGCAGCGGCTTGAAGGATGCCACCGGCCCCATGAAGCGCGCCATCTTCCTGACCCACTGCGGGACCAAGGTTTTCAAGATGGCCAAGGCGCTTGCCAAACCCGCCGATGCAACCGCGATGGACTGGGATGTCCTCGAACCCATACTTTGGTGGCACTACGCTCCAGAGGTACCCATCCTGATCCGGCGCAACGAGTTCTACCGGCGGGACCAGAGGTCGGGGGAGAGTTTCAGCGACTTCGTCGCCAAGCTGCGGCATCTAGGGGGGCTTTGCGAATTTGACAACCTAAACGACGCCCTGGGAGACTGGATCGTGCTCGGTTTGTGGGACCCCGTCCTCCAGAGCCGGCTGATGGCCAAGCGCAACATCAGCCTAGCAGACACCCTCACCGCAGCCACAGCCGCCGAAGCAACCCGAACTTCCGCCGACCGCATGCGCAGACCGAACACTGGGGACCGCAGCGGAAACAACAACCCGGCGAGGTCGACTGAGCCCCAACCCGAGACGACCACCCACCAGGGCGAGTTCCACTCGACATCAGGCACTTCCGATGACGAGGAGGACATCCATCGCCTCCAGACAGGCCGTGACCCACGAAGCCGGCGAGGTCGTAAGTCGAGGACCAACTGTGCCGGTTGCGGCGGCAACCACCCCAGGTCGGAATGCCGGTTTATCGAATCGATCTGCCGGCATTGCGACAAGAAGGGACACATCGCCCGTGTCTGCCGCCTGAAGAAAAATCGCAGCCCGGCACGATGGGACCAGAACGACCGGAGGAGAGGAAGCACACCACCCCGGACCAGAGATCGCCCCTCGGACAGCCGATGGGACCGGAACGGACGATCCTCGCGAGGCGGCGACAACCGGCGGAGAGAGGAGACCCACCAGACGGTCACCATCGGCCACGCCATCACCAACGATGCCCGGAAGGTCCACGTGGAGGTAGGCATCGAGGGCCAGCCATGCAAAATGGAGGTGGACTCCAGGTCCTACCTCTCCATGATTGCATGGCAGGAAATAAAGCGCTTGGTGCCTACCCTCCAAAGGAGGAACGTAGACAGCCAGAGACTCATTGTAAAAGACTACCAGGGAAACCGCATCCCGGTAGTCGGAACCAAACACTTCAACATCACTTATAAGGGGCACACCGAACGACTTCCCCTGACAATCGTCGACCGCGACCGCCCAAGCCTACTGGGACTGCAAAGGTTCGCCCCGCTCGACATCGCACTCATGGGAGTCGACCACGTCACCGACGACAGCTGGGAGCAGCAACTGGCCCAGGAGTTCCAAGAGGTCTTCGACGGAAACCTAGGCAAGTACTGAGGGCCCCTTATATCTTTCGACCTAGACCCTAGCGTCCCCCCAAAACGCCTGAAACCAAGGCGAGTGCCATTCGCACTGAAACCCAAGATAGACGAGCAAATTGACAAGCTCGTCAAACAAGGGGTTCTACAGCCCATAGACCACGCCTGGTGGGAGACCCCCATAGTCACCCCGATCAAGCCTGATGGGTCGGTGAGGATCTGTGGGGACTATAAGGCCACCCTAAATGGCGCGCTGCAACAAAGCGCCTACCCCATCCCAGTAGTGCAACACCTACTGCACTCACTGGGAGGGGGCAAGGTTTTCGCCAAGCTCGACCTCACCCAGGCATACCAACAGTTGCCGGTCGACGAGCAAATGGCAGAAGCGCAGACCATAGTCACCCACCGGGGGGCATTCAAATGCAACCGACTCCAATTCGGAGTCAGCATGGCACCGGGCATATTCCAAAGCCTAATGGAGAGACTATTGCAAGGCATCAAGGGGGTGGTACCTTACTTCGATGACGTCCTAGTGTCGGCAGCCAACCAAGCTGAACTAGAGGGTCGACTAAGGGAGGTCCTAACCAAATTTAAAGAGACCGGATTAAAGTCGAGGGAGAAATGCCAGCTATGCATGGAACGAGTAGAATTCCTGGGCTACCTCCTAGACCGTCACGGCATTCACCCCACAAACAAATAAATCAAGGCCATCAAAGAAGCCCTCACACCCAAGTCAAAGACGGAACTACAGGCGTTCTTGGGGTTACTGAACTTTTACAATGTCTTCCTACCCCAAAAGGTGACGGCGGCGGAAACCTTGCATAGGCTCCTGGACAAGGCGGCGACCTGGACTTGGGGGAAACGCGAGCAAGCCGCCTTCCAAAGAACAAAGGACCTCCTCACCTCGGACGCCGTCCTTATACAATTCAACGAGACCCTACCCCTGGCCGTCACATGCGACGCATCACCCTTTGGCTTCAGCGCTGTCCTCAGCCATACCCTTCCCGACGGAAAAGAAGCGCCCATCGCATTCTTTTCAAGGACCCTCACCAAACCGGAGTGGAACTATAGCCAACTGGACAAAGAGGCTCTGGCTATCGTTGCCACCGTAAAATGATTCCACGAGTATCTCTACTGCCGGACCTTCACCATCATAACGGATCACAAGCCGCTGCTGGGAATCCTTGCAGGAAACCGGGCCACCCCGAACATTCTGTCTCCCCGAATGACAAGGTGGTCCGAATTCCTGGCAGCCTACAACTACGAACTCATACACAGACCAGGTAAAACGATCTCCCATGCAGACGCCTTAAGCCGCTCGCCACTACCGGAACCCAACACTGACCCAGCACCCACGACGACCACCCTCAGCATAGAGACTCTACCCAACCTGCCCATAACCACGTCAGACATTGCCCGAGAGACTAATAAAGACAAATGTCTGGCGCGGGTGTTGCATTGGGTGGAGAAAGGGTGGCCGGAAAGGGACAACGACAAGTCCGTCAAAACGTTCCGGAACCACCAAATGGAACTCTCCTTATTAAAAGGGTGCATACTATGGGGGGATAGGGTGGTCATTCCGGAGAAGCTACAGGGGAAGGTTCTGGAACTGCTACACGAGGGGCACCCTGGCATCGTGAGGACTAAAGCCCTGGCCAGAAGTTACGCTTGGTGGCCAGGGATGGACAAACAAATAGAGGCCTGGGTAGCTAGGTGCCAACGATGCCAGGAAACTAGGCCAAGCCCACCCACAGCACCCGTCCTAGAGTGGGAAACCCCAAGGGGACCTTGGTCTAGGATCCATATAGACTTTGCAGGGCCCACAAAAGGACACACCTTTCTGGCTTCCGGTTTCGCGTGGCTTCGGGGCAGCAGGAATTCGCGACAGCTCGCGATTCCTGCTGTGCTAGCCGTCGAGGTACCCCCGATCCAGATGGGTCAGGGGGATATGGCTGCCCTGTAGGGACAGCTGAAGAGAGAGGGGAGTCGGATAGGGGGTGGGGGTGTCGCAGACCCCCCCCTTTGCCGGAAAAACCCCTTTTTCCCAAGGCGGTGGAGCGGCGGTCAGCAATGGCCGCCACGAAGAAGCCAGCAACCGGGTAAGATTGCGCTGGAGGAGAAGAGTGAAAGTGATGTCTGAGCCGGGTCAAGTAACATCCTTTAAATTGCCTGGAACTGAGCTGTTTGAATTGCTGGAGGATACATTGTATCCCTAAGAAGAGCGAAAGCGGCGGAGAAGCTGTTAAAGGGAACTTTTTTTTTTCTTCACTCTCCCACCCCATGGAAACAGCAGAAATGTTTGGATATATTGGACATTGAAAGTGAATTGTTTTGAGAGTTGAAGCTAAGGGACAAAAGGATTTATGGACATTGAAAAATTTAAGAAATTGGAAAACCCTTGTTGGAGGTATGGATTTTTGATTATTTAAAATCGATATCGCAAGTGGGAAGGGAGAGGAGAAAAAATTGGAGCAGAAGCTGAAAAAGGAGGAGATTGCCTAGAATCCCAAAGAAAGATATATGGTAATTGGACCTCTTTGATTAAACATTAGCCCCAGAAAAAGAAAGAGAAGGAGGAAGAAAAGTATTAACTTTTGGAACTTTTTTCTGAATTGTTTTTGATTAAAAATACTTGTGGTTGTTTTGGGAAAAGTTTCTCTTTTCATAATGGCATCGCTTGTGGATGAACTAAAGGCTGAATATCAAAAATATAAAAAGGAAGATACTTTGGGCGCTTTGTTTCAATTTTTAGAAATGGCGTTATGTACTTATGAAAAGTTGATTACGCAGCAGAAGGACTGGGACAAGGAAGAAGAGGAAGAAGAAGCCATCTTTGATGAACAATGGGTCCTTTCCGGAGAGGAGGAGAAAAAGGATAAGAAAAAGGGGATTTTAAGAATTATAAAAACAACCAAAGAAGAGAAAAATGAGCGAAAAGGTGGAGGCAAGGTTAGAAAGCAAAGGAAAAGGAGTAAGAAAAGGGAGGAGGAAAAACAAAGGGGTAAAAAGGGCAAGGAGAAGAATAAGCAAGGGGGGGAGGAGAGGACTTGGTGGGGGGAAGCAAGATCTAAAGAAAAAAAGTTTATTTAGAGACAATCGGTGAATTTAATTTAGGATAAAAGAGGGATTCTGGAGGGTATATATGATTGTGTCTTTATATGTGTGTTTAGAGTATAAAATTTATTATGTAATTTTAGAATCTTTTAAACAGAATCCCAAGAAAAATTGTTATACGAAGTACTTTTAAGTTAGGGTAATGAGTTATAGACATTACCCCAATTGGTGTATAGGAGAAGTATAGTAAAAGAAAAAAGATGAATGGATAGTTGGAAATAGAACAGACAAAGAATGTTATTGAAAATGGTAATAAGATATGAAAAGATATATAAAGGTTTTGTTATGGGGTTTTTTTTTTTTTTGGATTTTGTATATTGATAAAAGGCAATAAAATTTTAATTAACAAGAAATAATTTGGATGAAAAGGAGAAGTAGGGATACGTTATGAAGTTAAATAGATAAAGTATTGATACTATAATTTGGAATTGTTATGTTCTATTGGTTTTTTATTATTATTTTTTCCTAGAAAAGAATTTATAAGCTGTTATGCCTTGATTTTTTGTGCATTGTTTTTATAAAATTGATAAAAA
Source organism: Hydrophis major (assembly GCA_033807585.1). NCBI lineage: Eukaryota > Metazoa > Chordata > Lepidosauria > Squamata > Elapidae > Hydrophis > Hydrophis major. The sequence goes on from CM066329.1 coordinate 323,623,477, forward strand.
TGGTTTATATATATATATAAAAAAATGAAAATGATAATAAGATATGGAAGGATATACAAAGTGAATATGATGTTTTAATTTGTGTCTGTGAGAAGAGTTTTAACCCGGGATCAGACAAACTTCAGAAAAGATCTTTTAGTTTTGTTTATGTTTTGTGTTTTGTATGTTTGTGTATTGTGTTTTCTGTAAAAAATTAATAAAATTTGTTTTTTTAAAAAAAGGACACACCTTTCTCATAACAGTTGACGCTTACTCCAACTGGCTGGAGGTAAGCAACATGAAGACGACAACCACGGAGGCCGTGATCAAGGAACTCTGCAAACTCTTTGCAACACACGGCCTCCCAGACGTCGTCGTCTCCGACAACGGGCCCCAGTTCACCTCGCTCAAATTTGAAAAATTCCTAGCGGAAAGGGGCATCCGCCACACGCTGACAGCACCGGTGCACCCGGCAGCGAACGGTAGGGCGGAACGGATGGTCCAATTCACTAAAAAGACCATCCGGAAAATAGACCACGGGGAGATCCAGGAGAAAATAAACAAACTACTCTTCACCCAACACATAACCCCAAATACCACAATCAATAAAAGCCCAGCTGAACTATTAATGGGCAGGAAACTAAGGTCCCCACTCGACAGGTTACACCCCACGTATAACCCGGAGAGGCCCCCAGACTCAAACAGCAAACACCGAACCTTCGCACCCGGCGATCCCGTATACGCAAAAAACCTGATGGGAGACCCACTATGGATTCCAGCTGTCATCACACAAACAACAGGCCCACACTCGTACCGGCTACAAACAGCAGACGGACAAGCGTGGAAATGCCACATCGACCAACTAAGGTCAAGGACTACCAACCAACAAACCACCGACGCACAAACAGGTGAAACCAACCCCCACAACACAAACCAAGGGGGGAGGGAATACCCAGGGGACCAAAACCAAAAAAGAATAAACCAGCAGTACTCACCGGAAAGCAGCCATCACGACCCCTCGCCAGGAAGAAACAGCCAGGCCAGCTCGACCGACCCGGAAAGACCGAGCGGGAGCGGCGAAACCCGCAGCTCAACCAACCCGGAAGGCCCAGGAGGGAGCTACGGAGAAAGGACCGGCCCGATTGACCAGCCGGTTCCCACGACGGCAGCAGGAGCAGCAGAGATCCCGACCGAACCGGCCGGGATCCAGCCTACAACTGAGTTGCGCAGGTCAAGTAGGCCCAGATGGAGCCCTGCCTACCTACGTGACTACGCAACGTAAGGACTGAACCAAGAGGGGAGGGGTGTTCTGTCCTTAATTAACATACTCAAGATTTGATTGGCCAAAGCGCGGGGCTCTCCGATTGGTCAGGCGAGCCGCGCCGATTGGCTCGCTAGGAATCTCCCGCGATTGGTCCATTCGGATCGCGGGAGATTCAAAGCGGTGCCATTGGCCACGGCCGCCGCGGCGAAAGGAATAAAAGCCGCGGGCTTTTTTCCTTTCGCCAGTTCGGTTCCATCTTACGAATAAAGAGCTTGCACGAAAGTCACCGACTCCTGGCATCATTTCGCGGACACAACAGTATAACTTTTCTTATAAAGGCTTGATTTATTAGTTAGCACTGACATACTCATGTAACTTTTAAATGTTATTATAAAACATATATAATATTATTTCTATTTGTTTAATTACTTTAACAAATATTGCATTGTTTTGGCATATATCACTTTATTCCTCATTTTATTTAATTTGCTGTATTTTCCTAGAATACAGTGTGAAACTGCTGCAAAAGAAAGATTTCTCTGAGATACCACCAAGGTTTAAATAAAAACAAAGGTCCAGGGAGGTGTTTGCCCAGAAGGAATATACTGCTACTTTCAAAGCAATAAATATCTTTGCGGGGCAAAAGTTGGGAATTTGTCTTTATGTTTGTCTTTAAAAACACATTGATACAGGATAGTCAAGAGTTCAATAACTCATTTTCCATTTTTTTTATTATAGAAAGAGCTATAAACTGGACAAGGATATGCACTTATTTCAAGCAGCAGGTCACAGTTGATGTTTGAGTGTGAAAAGTCAGGGCAAAACATTGAGGGTGACCAATGCAACAAGGAACATCAATTTAATATCATTAATATGCAAGCAAGTTAAATTGACCACAATTACTTAACATGATTTCTCCTTAAATGTTTAACAATTGTCCCCTTTTGACACATCCAACATTTCAGTTAAGGACTCAAGAGCTAAACTAAACTAATCCTGATAATGTGCATCTTTCTTGCAACAGGAAACACTGATTTAGAAGCACCATAAGCTGCTCATCAGGGAGTATTTTTTAAAAAACCCATCTCAATACTAATGCAGACAATTTTAACATAGTAAAAATATACTCATTTTTAGATTCAACATGTATATCCACAACCAAACAGCAGCAGCAACAACAAGATAAAAGAGCAACTCAGATTTTCCTGGGTTTATAAAAAAAAAAGTAGATGGTCGTGACATTATTTATTGCCAGAGTATTCACATGCTTTTTGTGTAGCCCAGTTTCTTGTACAGTAAAAAGAAGAATATAGTGTCGCACTTAAAGTTATGGTGGAAAATAAGGAAAAACCCAGCTTTGGAAATACGTTTTATTGAAATTTATTTTATGAAAAGTTCATTGATTACTTTTGTGACATACAAAGCATACAAAGTGCCTATAGCTCTAAATATATGATTTGTGACTCACAAGTAACCTGAGATGTAGTTACAGAGTTTGGTAACAGAAGGGTGAACTACTGGCTATAATTTAAAGAGTTTGTAGATGGATGGAAGCAGCTTGTCACCCAGTTACACTCCCGCCCAGGGGTGGGATTCAAATCTTAACAATCGTTTCTGTGGGTGTGGCTTATGTGGTGGGAATGGCTTGGTGGTCATGTTATTGGATGGGTGTGGCCAATTCAATATCACTCACATCAAGGCATGCATCTTCTCACCTGGCCTCTCATGACTGTGGGATGCTGCAACAATTGTAAGTGTGAAAAATGGTCATTGGTCACTTTTTTCAGTGCCATTATAACTTTGAATGGCCACTCCACATGAGCAAAGTACCAGAGGGGAAAAAAACTCCAGAGAAGTTCCTGAGACAGGAAATCTAGTCCTGCCAAGAATGTAATAAGGGTTAACGGAGAGGCAGTTTCTGTAAGCAACACCAGAATGTTTCCTTCCTGCCTTCCTTACAGGATTAGGCCTGTAATTTCTTCTAACAACCGGTTCTCTGGACTGCTTAGAATGTTAACAACCAGATCTAGCAAATAGGTGCGAAGCTGTAGAATCCCCCCCTGCTCCCCCCCAAACCTTTTAAAACTTTCAGCTTCATCCTTGCCCATGTGATGAGGTTTCCTTAAATATAGGAATCTTTAAAAAAAATCATTCCTAAATTATATATAATGTGTTTTTTAATACACACATACACACACACATCTTGTATTATCTGGCTTACTAGAAGTTGCTCCAGCTTTAGTGATTGATTATTAATCAATAACTATCTTTTAAAGTAAAGAATATAAAAGGGGATAAAGGTGTGTGTGTATGTGTATGTGTGTTCATATGAGAATTTCTGGGTAATCCGAGTTTTTGATCAGAGGCCATAACTTCCACAAGATGAAAAAAAGCTTTTATTTAAGTGCGTGCCTCAACTCAGTGAACTTGGTAATTGAAAATTAGATTTATTTTTTAGTAGATTAGTTCACAATAATAATTTCAAAGAGTTGGGGCAAAATATGGAAAATGGATTAAACAAGTTACTAAATCCTTTGAACTCCTTGACCCCTAAATGACAAGATAGATTGAACAATATTATCTGATTTTTATAAACATTTATGTATTGGGTTTTTTATGTACATGAAACTTAAAGACCCATTCTGATTTTAAAAGGATATTAAAATGTAATGATTGTTCATTTACATAGCATCTTATTGATACTTAGAACACTGATTCAAAATAATAACACCGAATAAAAGTTATTCAGTTTGATAATAGGTTATAATAGGCAGCCTTCTAACTATCTAATATTGTACGATAGTTATTTGATTAAAGTGTTGATGAACTCTAGAGAAGAAAAAATCACATTGTCTTGGGTAAATATGCATTCATGTGCACATTCTAAAACAGTCCCTTGAATCACAATCAGATTACTATTTTTTGTTTATTGATTAAATCAAAAGTTAAAATGCATTTTTCAAAATACTATATTCTCATGAAAGAGTTGTTATCCATTGCTTAAAGAAGCAAACATTCATGTGTGGTATGGCTCCAGCATTGTGCATCATTGTCCACTCCAATAAGATTCTTTGCATAAACCTTTAAATGCAGCCTGCAGTCCGTGGCACTAAACATTTGTACATTTCTGGGTCAGAGAGTTGTTTTTTAAGTCTTTTCCCCCTACTCTTACCTTCTTCACCTGAATAAGACATTGATACAGATACAGATTAAGAGAGTAGGAAGGTACCTTGTAGGTCATCTAGTCCAACCCCCCACCCTTCCCAAGTAGACCCTACTGCTTATATTCCACCTGATGCCAATGTGCTGCTTTCTAAGCTATATGAAGTCATTTCCAGGCAGCAGCAAACTCACCCAGAGGGCGCTCTTGTTGTGGCTGGGGATTTCAATCAAGCCTATTTAAAGACAGTTCTCCTTAAGTTTATGCAGTACATGCAATTCTCACCAGAGGAAAGAACCGTGTGTACTCTAATCTGAAACAGGCATATAGAGTAAACCCCCTCCCCCACCTAGGCACATCTGACCATCTTTCACTTCTGTCATGCCCAAAGTATGTCCTTCTCAGGAAAAGAACTCAGCCAGTCATGAAAACCGTTAAAATCTAGCCAGAAGGTGCTTTCAGTCAGTTGCGGGATTGTTTTGAAACCATTGAGTGGATTGAATTTGAACATCAAGACTTGCATTAATACATTGATGCCGTATTCTCTTACATCAAAGTATGCACTGACAGTGTAACACTGGACAAGTGCATCAGAATCTATGGGAATTGTAAACCCTGGATGATTGCCAAGGTACGGACACTTCTGAGAGCCAGAGATTCTGCCTTTAAGGCAGTGGACAAGGAGATATATAGAGAGGTCAGGGCAAATCTTAGAAGAGACATTAAGACAGCAAAACAACAATACAAATATAAGGTGGAGAACCACCTAGAAGATAACAATCTGAAGCAAGTGTGGCAGGGACTGCAGTACCAAACTAACTATAAGGACAACATGAGGAACATGGTCAATGCTGATGCCTCATTGGTAGAGGAATTGAACATCTTATTCATCCACTACGAGGTGAAATGACTAGACCCCGCACCTCTGCCTGCCAGCCTTCTGATTCCCAGCCACTCACCCTATACATACATCAAGTGAGACCTGCACTGAAGGTTATGAATCCCAGTAAAGCTGCAGGTCCAGATGGGGTGCTGGGGATTGTGGTAAAGACTTGTGCCGATCAGTTAGCTGGGGTCCTGACAAAGATCTTTAACATCTCCCTGCAAATGGCCTGTGTTCCAACATGCTTGGAAACAGTTACTATTGTCCCAGTCCCTAAGAAAACAGAAATTAATTGCCTAAATTACTACAGATCTATTATGTTAATGTCAGTAGTGATGAAATGCTTCAAAAGACTGGTTTTCCAACACTTTAGGACATGCCTCCCTCCAGACTTTGACAAACATCAGTTTGCCTACAGAGGGAACAGGTCAACAGACGATGACATTTGTACATTCTAAGCTATATGAAGTCATAGTGAATCATTCTGTAGCAAGTCATCTGGAGAAACCTGGAAACTATGTCAGGATGCTTTTCATTGACTACGGCTTGGCCGTTAATACTATGCTGAGCATCCTTATCAAAAAGCTGACTTGGATTTTCCCTCTTGCATTTGTGACTGGATCAAAGACTTTCTGAGGGACTGACCACAAACAGTGAGGGCTGGGTCTGGCCCTGAAGCTTAGCACTGGCTCCCTACAGGGCTGTGTGTTCAGTCCCTACCTGTACTCACTATACACACATGATTGTGTATCATCTGACCCATCCACTGTGATCATTAAGTTCCAGATGATACTACCATATTTGGTCTCATTACAGGTGGAGACAAAACAGCATTCAAAAATTATCATCATGATGCCTAGAAAATAACCTGCACCTAAACATCAACAAGTCAAAGGAGATAGTGTTAGTCTTCCAGAAGAAGAGAGAGGAACCCGCCCCACTCTATATTGAGGAGGGTTGTGTGGAGACAGTTTCCTCCTTTAAATTCCTGAGAGTCTACCTCAGTGAAGATCTCACCTGGAAAATCAACACAACCCAGGTGGCCAGAAAGGCCCAACAGAGACTCCATTTTCTTAGTGTCTTGCAAAAGAATAAAGTGGAACAATGACTGATGACTTCTTTTACTGGTCCACAATAGAAAGTGTCCTCACATATTGCATTACGGTGTGGTATGCTGGCTTGACAGCCACAGATAGAAAGACATTTCAGAAGGTGGTGAGCACAGCACAAGATATTGTGGGCTGTTTCCTGATACCACTAGATGACATTGCTAGGGCTCACTGCCTAAGAAGAGTGAAGAAAATTCTCAGGGATGACTCACACCCTGGTCAGCACTTCTTCACTCTCCTACCATTGGGTAGAAACATAGCCAGCCACACCAACAGGCTGAAGAACAGTTTCAACCCTTAGGCTGTCAGACTTCTGAACTGAAAATAATTTCATGTCAACATAGTTTGACAGATTTGCAGGGCTGGCACATTGTGCAACAAGGTCACATCGGGTAATAAGTTTGGGCCTGGGTTAGGGACTTCTGCCCACTGTCAGTTGTGTGTGTGGGGTGTACGAAGGGATGCTCAGCCAATCTCATTGTACACATATTGTACTCTGACAATAAAGGTGATGATGATGATGACGATGATGATGACGATGATGATGATCCATTTCTGAAAGATGGCAGTTCAGTCTTTTCAGTGATGAAGCTCCCACAACTTCTGAAGGCAAGCTGTTCAATTGATTGATTGCTCTCACTGTCAGAATATCTGTGCTTATTTCCATGTTGAATTTCTCCTTGTTCAGTTTCCATCCATTATTCCTTGTCTGGCCTTCGGGTGCTTTGGAAAATAGCTTGACCCCTTCCTGTTTTTTTCCCCTTTTTTGAAGATGGGAACCACATCAACTCTTTTCCAGTCCTTTGGTAGTTCCCTGGTGCTCCAAGATTTTTGAAAGATATGGTGCAGTGGTTCTGAGATGACCTCTGCCAACTCCTTTAAAACTCTGGGATATAATCCATCATGCCCCAAGAATCCCAAGATTCTTGAGTTGTTTTCCCCTTTAGGATTTTCATCCATGAAATCTGTCCCAAGTTCTCTCTGAGTTTATTGAAATCAGCTCTTTTAAAATCCAAGACTCTGGTATCATTATGTTCTGTTGCTTGTGTTTGTGTTATGTTAAATTCTAGTATGACATGGTCACTCTCACCCAAGGTCACTCTCACCCAAGATTCCTGCAGTTTCAACTCCCTCTATCACTTCTTCTCTGTTTGTAAGAATTAAGTCCAGTATGGCAATCCCTCTAGTTTCACCCTCATCCTTTTGGACAACAAAGTTGTTAGCTAGGTTTGCTAGGAACTTATTTATTTTCTCACTTGGTGCAGAATTAGTTTTCTAATTGATATCAGGATAATTGAAGTCTCCCATTATTGTGTGTTTCCTGCATATGTTTGTTAGTTGGCTGGAAAAAAGAATTTCTATTTTTTCTGCTTGATTGGAAGAAAGTGTGTCAGTTTGGTGAGATGAACTTTTACTTATTATTTATTGGAGGGAATACCCTGAAAAAATTAAAGTGGACTAAAAATGAAGAGGAAAGAGTTTAAGCGGCGTGATTAATTTTCAAAGTGATTTTTCTTCTTTTTTTCCTTTTTTATTGGAATTTTGAACTTGGCAAAGCTGTTTAACTTTAAGCTGGACTGGTACTTTTTAATCTTCTTATTTTTGTTTGTATTTCTTTCTCCTTTTTTAAACAATTCTTTTGAAAATTCTTTTTCTTTTAATTCCTGGCTGTAGATTGAGGAGGGGGAAATGAAAGTGAAGGAAAGTAAGCAACAGTGCCGCCCAGAGGCTTGGATACCTTGTTTCTTTTTTCTTTCAATAGTTTGTGTTACAATCAAGGACTCTGAGCTGTGTATTGGAAAAGATAGAGATGAGCATGGCAGTTTGTTTATTCAGGTGCTCATTTCTGAACAGATATCTGGAGTTTGGAGTTGAAGCTGAAAGAAAGAAGACTGAAGTGACCTTGAAAAACTCTGAGCTGATTTATCAAAGAGCCTTGGATATTTGGCAGCAGAGGCTTGTTTTATATTAGAATTGTTTTTACCTTTTGCTTCCCTTTCTACCCCACCCCCACTAGTTGGGCTTTTTTTTTCTCTTTAATTGGATTTTGATTTTTTAAACCAGGAACCAGAATGTAAATCTTTTATTTTTGTTTTCTTTTTGTTTGTGAAGAGGAACATATAGAATATTTCTCTTTCCCTTTTTTCCCTTTTTTTCATTGATTTTTTTTTTTACTTTTTACTTTTACCATTGTAACTAATTGGATTAAGGAATACAAGTGCCTGAACACTTTCTTTTTCCTTTTTTCCTTCGGAGTGGCAACTGTTTGCCTTCATCTTTTTTTTCCTTTCCCCCCCTTTTTCCCTCTTTCTTTCTTTTTCTCTCTCTCTCTTTCTTTACAGGTAAGCATTATAAGATGAGCAGAAAGACAACAGCTCCAGCTTCTTCGATACCAATCCCCTCACCATCTGGAGGACAACAATCTATACAGACAATATTACAACAGGAAAAAGAGAAAGAGAAGGAAGTGACATTACAGATGATTATGCAAGGAATCTAGAAGTTTGAGCAAAAAATAGAAAAGACAGATGAAAAAGTGGAAAATATTCAACAGATGATGATGAAATATGAAGATGGATTTAAAAAAAATTGAAGAAGAAGATATACAAAGAGATAAGAACATTGGAGACATTGATATTTGATTGAACGATGTAGAGAAGGGTAGATGTGAACCATAAGGATGGGAAATAGATAAATCAGAATTTTATCTAAGATTTCAAAATATAGAAGAAGCAAAAGGTGAAAACCTTTTGCTGAAATAATGGCAGAAGTATTGGCAGAAGCACTGGAAATAACCAAAGAAAAGATGATGGATGGGATGGATGAAGTGTTTCATGTCCATACAAGATATGCAACAAAGAATAGACTACCAAGAGAAGTTCACATTAGATTTACTAAGAAGATTATTAAGACACAGATACTCCAGGTGGTGAGAGAGAAAACACTAAAATATAAAGACAAAGAAATTGTGATGCTGAAACAGATGCCAAGAAGAGTAAGAGAGATGAGAAGAAAATATTTATTCTTGAATAAAAGAGGAGTAAACTACAGAGGGTTGATACCAGACGGCCTCATGTTCACTTGGCAGAAACAAAGAAACAGAATTGACACAGTTGAAAAAGCTGAACTATTCTACTTGGTATACTTTAGAGGAAAGAAGGAAGAAGAAAGAAAGGGTCACTGATTGAATTTCAATAGGAGTGTATAACACTTATTGAAAAAGAAAAAGAAGAAGGTGCAGTAGGCAGACAAGAACAAGAATTGAGATCTACTAGAGCAATAAAACGCTTATAAAGCTTAACATGGATGAAAGAAAATTGTTTACGATTAACATAATCGTTTAATTTGGCTATTAAAAGAAGGAAAGTATTTCACAAATTAGAAAAAATAAAATTTGACATAATCTGCTTACAAGAGGTACATATTAAAAACAACATGAATATATACTAAAACAAGGAAAACTAGGGAAATTATTTATCGCTGGCACAATCCAAAAAAAGAGGTGTGGTATTATATATTAAGGAAACAATTTTGGCAGAACTAATCTACACAGATGATGATGGAAGGATTTTGATGGTGGAAATTACAGATAACAGCATTAAAACACTTATAATTTTATTTATTTATTTATTTATTTATTTATTTATTTATTTATTTATTTACTTTGTCAATTGCTTACAAGATAATAGATATAAGTAAAAACAGTTATGAATACATGGATACATATAAGAAAAATAAAAAATTAAAGAAACAATAGGATGCAAGGAATCTAGAAGATTGAGCAAAAAATAGAAAAGATAGATGAAAAAGTGGAAAATATTCAACAGATGATGATGAATACATGGATACATATAAGAAAAATAAAAAAATAAAAGAAACAATAGGACAGGGACGGTAGGCACGTTGGTGCACTTATGCACGTCCCCTACAGACCTCTTAGGAAAAGGGTGAGGTCAATAGTAGACAGTCTCAGGTTAAAGTTTTTGGAGCTTGGGAAAAGAAACCACAGTCAGGTAGAGTATTCCAGACATTGACCACTCTGTTGCTGAAGTCAGATTTCCTGCAACCAAGTTTGGTGCGATTAACTTTAAGTTTGTATCTATTGTTTGCTCTTGTGTTGTTATGGTTGAAGCTGAAGTATTCATTGACAGGTAGGACATTGCAATATATGATTTTATATACTATACTTAGACCGAAGGCGGCGTAGTTCTAGGTTTTCTAGAATTTCGAGTCTAGTGGCATAAGGTATTCTGCAACGAGTAGAGGAGTGGAGAACTCTTCTTGTGAAATATTTCTGGATTTTCTCAACTGTGTTAATATCAGATACGTAATGTGGGTTCCAGACTGATGAGCTGTATTTGAGTATTGGTCTAGCAAATGTTTTGTATGCTCTAGTTATTAGTGTAATATTACCAGAGAAAAAGCTACGTAAGATTAGGTTAACAACTCTCAATGCTGTTTTGGCTATGTAGTTACAGTGGGCTCTAGCACTTAGGTCATTAGAGATCCTAGATCCTTGACAGAATTTGGATCATCAACAAGGTCTTGACTATTCCACCTGTATTTTATTTAAGTTAAAGAAAGTATGATTGCTTGGGGGAAGAATTTTGGATATGGGATCGATTTAGAGAAATGGCAAAAAATGTGGTCTCAAAATTATAAAATGACAATGTCAACAGCATATAAAGAAAATTTGTATAAGATGTTTTACAGGTGGCATTTTCCCCTGACAAGAATAGCAAGAATGTTCAAGAATAAATCCAAAAAATATTGGAAATGTCATCAGACACCTGGCTCATATTACCATATGTGGTGGACTTGTGCAGATGCTAAAAAATACTGGACTAAAATCCACATGTGATTGGGAATAAATGACAAGAAAACATACTTGAAATCAGAGATATTTTTATTGGGAATTTTACCTGAAATATATAGTAAAGACTTGAAATATCTGATTGTAAATGTATTAACAGCGGCTAGGATTGTATTTGCCAAAAACTAGAAAAATGAGAAAACACCATCACAGGAGGAAATCATTAAGAAAATATTGGAATGTGCTGAAATGAGTAGATTGACATTTGAAATTAGAGAACTAGAGGATAAACAATTTTATAAAATTTGGGATCTATTCTATCAATGGTGAGGCAATAAAATACAGTAATGAAATATGTAGACTTTTAAAAAATAATAAATATATAAAGATGTACTTCTTTCTTATTATATCTACAAAATGATTTTAGAATAGATTTGGGATGATAATATGAACTGTTATAAAACAAAGTAAATTATGATTATCTTGTAAAACATGAATGAATAAATGTATAGTCAAATGATTGATTAATAATGATACTAAGGTATTTAATTTTTGATTGAAAATATGAGATTATATGCAATGTAATTGTAATTGAAGGCTACGAAATGGAAGCACAAAACAATTTGTAAACCAACCGGCACACTGTATGTATATGTATGGAAGATGGCTTGATGTTTTTATGTTATGTTTGTTTATATTTGTTTTTAAAAAACCAATAAAAACTTTTTAAAAAAAGTATGTCATGGCTGCAACACCCAGGCTAATTTTGAACAAATGGCACATATAGGCATGCACATGCCCACAGAGTTACACTGAAGATTGACTAAAACACAGGCTCAGGTTTTCCCAAATGTAGGACTGAGCTACGGAATTATGGAAGTTCTGATGTTTGAACTGAAACATTTTCAACTGCAGTGTATCTGAAGGGCATTAAATGGCAGAATGTTTAGCCAAGACAGACATATTGGAAGGAGGTATGATGAGAAGAGAAGAACTCACTGTACTGATACTCTCTACACACCTAATTGTAGTTAAAAAAAGTTTTTAATGTTACCTCTAGATTGTGCTATCTTGTTTTATTTAGCTCACATTAACTATAACAATTAGTTATATCTTACAAACAATTATTTGTCTTAATTTGCAGATGTTTTTGTTTGAGATCTACTTTAATATCTCAACATCATCCTTACAATATGAGGGGAAAATAAGGTACTGTTTATTTAAAACTGAAATAGAATATGAAACTATAACCATCACAAATGATGAAACTAGTGTCACCTTCCTTTTGATTTATCCAGTCATTCCAATTTCTTATGACCTGTATCTCCGGAAGTAGTCTTCTGCTTTACAAAGATGAAGGACAGTCTTTTAATCAATGTTTAAGAAGGATTCACTTGTTAGTTTAGTTCGTTTCTGTATGGGGACTAGAAAGATACCACTTTTTGATGCATGAGAAATATAATATAAGCAAACTTCAATTGATCTTAGTCTGAAGGAATGACTATTTACTTGTTCTATGTCACATAATTTTTTAAATCTAATCAAAGTAATGTATACACACACACACACACATTTGCTAAATTTGGCTACCATTTTTTGAATGAAAAAATGCCTGTTATTTCATTCAAAAAATGGTAGCCAAATTTAACCAAATCTGCCAGGTTAATCTGAATGAGGAAATTTGAAAACCTGTCAAACCTACTTTGAAACTTTGGGATGAGCTAGCAAGCTCATTAACTGAAAGTGTAAAGCATTTCTTCTTCATAATGTGTCTATAATCTCTCCAATGTTATTGATTTTTTTGCACTGGACTTCTCATGAGTGGCCTTAGGAGAAATGCACTTTTTCTCTTTATAATATAACATTATATTATAGCTCACCAAATTACTCAAATTCATAAAGAAGAAAAATGCTGACACCAGAAAAGATCATAAAGACTAAATGAATGACATTGCTGCTTCAGGTGATTTTTTTTCCAGTATTGCTTTGCAAGTTGATCGTATTGACACATTTTGCACACATGGTGCTTAAAAGTTTGTGAATCTTTTAAAATTTAATTTTAAATATTTTTGTATAGATACGACGTAAAATCTGATCTGTTTTCTACACAAGTCCTTGAATAAAATAAACAGAAGCCATTTAAAGAAATGAATCAAAAACATTATAATGTATATGTTCATTATTTATTGGAGGAAATTATCTAAAGCTACATATGAATCCAGGAGAGTTTCCAATCCATGATTAAGATCATCCAGGAAGATCTTGCTTTTAGTCAGACATTTTTCCCAGGGACATGTAGGTGGTTTCCCGTTTATATTACCTCAAAAAATTTTAAGACATAGGATTAAAACTATTTCTGGATAAGATTGCCTTTCAGAATTCCTGTTATCTTCAGTTTTAGTGTTGCTATTTATTGAACTTTATTTTAATATTTATATTTATTGTTTAATATTTGTGTTTATTTAAATTTATTGTTTTTAGTTATAATTGATTTTTTCTCTTAGAAATTATACTGAAATCCTCTGCAGGAAAAACTATATAAAAGTTAAATATATATTATATATGCCACAGACAACTTTCTGTGATTAAGACAGCATATTTTTTTATTCGTGATCAGAAAAAAAGATGACATTGCACCAACTAAGTTGCAGCTTTAAAATTCAGCTGCCACATTTCATAGAAGGGGGTGGAGGAGTTGAAAATGTTGTGTTGCAGGCGGACACACGAGGCAGACACGGTTCTAAAGGCTAACACTGCTTTATTTGAAGCATAACAGGTTACCGCGGCTGCCCGGCTGGGCTGGCAGCCGGCTGGCGGCAGCAGCTGATGCCGTTGATAGCTCCTTTTATAGCCGGCTGTCAAACGGCATCAACCAATAGGAACAGTTGGTGCTCCCGCCAGGAATGCAGACCAAATTGAAGACTGCAGTTAGTCAGGGACACCACACCCCTTTCCCCTAACTAAGAGCATGTGCGGCCCTGCCTTCTGGGGATTCATGGTACAGAAAAGGAAGTTGAATTAGTGCTGTTTTGCGCACCTGGCCTGAGAGGGAGACCCTGATAATCTTGGTGAGTAACCATGCCTTGGTGACCTTCAGCATGTGGTGGAGTAGGGGTCCCAGAACCCCAAGGGCTGTGGGCCAGTACTGGGCAGTTGCTTGTTTGGAACTGAGCTGCAGAAATGGCAGGCATGCCTCGTTTGGGCAAGCAGGGTGTGAGTTCAGCTGTGGCTTGCATGAAGGGAGATGCATACAGCACTTGGCCATATGGAACCCGTCTCCTCTTCCTCCCCCTCCCATAAAGGCAGAAGGCGGGGGACTGCTGAGCTAGAGAGTTGACTACAAAGGTCAAGTCCTAAGGGCCAAAAGAGGAGCAGGCACGTTGTGCTTCCTCGGCCCCCTTAGGACGGGAAGGTCAATGCCTAAGGGCCAAAAGAGGAGCAGGCACGTCGTGCTCCCTCAGCCCCCTTAGGACAGGACAATCCAACCTCCCACCTACCCAGCTTTTCAGCCCCCTGGGAGAGTACCGCCGCTGCCAAGGAATGCAAGCCCAGGTGGGAAGGACCCTGAAGGTGGGTGTGCGGAAGGACCCTAATGATGGGTGCGCACCTCCTTATTCAGCACCTGACACCCACCAACCCCTACATACAGGACCCCTTCCCCCAGAGTCACTTGGAAGGGGGGGCAGAGAGACCCCTTCCCCCAGAGTCACTTGTCTGGAACGGTAGACCGGGTACAGCGGGGAAACCTCAGTGCAGCTGAGTAGACCAGGTAGAGCAGGGAAACCCTCGGCCCGGCTGAGTAGACCTGGTAGAGCAGGGAATCTTTGCCATGGCTGAGTAGACCTGGTAGAGCAGGAAACCTTTGGCGTGGCTGAGTAGACCTGGTAGAGCAGGGAACCTTTGGCATGGCTGAGTAGACCGGCTGCGAGTAGATCAGCTGCGGTAGACCGGCTACAAGTAGATCGGCTGCGGGTAGACCGGCTGTGGGTAGACCGGCTGCGAGTAGACCGGCTGCAAGTAGATCGGCTGAGGGTAGACCGGCTGTGGGTAGATCGGCTGCGGGTAGACCGGCTGTGAGTAGATCGGCTGCGAGTAGATCGGCTGTGGGTAGACTGGCTGTGGGTAGATTGCCTGCGGGTAGATCAGCCGCGGTAGACCGGCTGTGTCCCGGCTTTCAGAAACGCCTGTCAGAGATGTTTGCTTCTCAGCTAGGGAGGCTTTTGGACCTCTGCGCTCTCGGTAGCGCCGGCAGGGGTGCCTTTCGGGCGATGACTGATCCTCGGCTAGGGAGGCTTTAGACTTTTGCGCTCTCAGGAGCGCCAGCGGGGGTGCCTTTCGGCGACGTCTGTTTCCTCAGCTTGGGAGGCTTTAGACTTTTGCGCTCTCGGTAGCACCAGTGGGGGTGCCTTTTGGCGACATCTGTTTCCTCAGCTTGGGAGGCTTTAGACTTTTGCGCTCTCGGTAGCACCAGCGGGGGTGCCTTTCGGGCGACGTCTGTTTCCTCAGTTTTGGAGGCTTTAGACTTTTGCACTCTTGGTAGCGCCAGCGGGGGTGCCTTTCAGGCGACATCTGTTTCCTCAGCTTGGGAGGCTTTAGACTTTTGCGCTCTTGGTAGCGCCAGCGGGGGATGCCTTTCTCCTCAATCAGGGAGGCTTCGATCTTTGTGCCCTCAAAAGGGCGCCCTTAGTAGCACCAGTGGGGGGTGCCTTTCTCCTCAGTCAAGGAGGCTTTGATCTTCGTGCCCTCAAAAGGGCGCTCTTTGTAGCACCAGCGGGGGGTGCCTTTCTCCTCAGTCAGGGAGGCTTTTTTAACTTGGCGCATGCAGAGATTGTCTGCGCCTCCTGACATTCAGCTCTTAGCGGCTTCAGCTCTTTTAATCAGTGACCTGCTCAGGTTGCTTTAGTCCGGTTGCCTCTCGTTGTGAATCCCATCCTCATCGCCAGTGTTGTGTTGCAGGCGGACACACGAGGCAGACACGGATCTAAAGGTTAACACTGCTTTATTTGAAGCATAACAGGTTACCGCGGCTGCCCGGCTGGGCTGGCAGCCGGCTGGCGGCAGCAGCTGATGCCGTTTGACAGCTCCTTTTATAGCCGGCTGTCAAACGGCATCAACCAATTGGAACAGTTGGTGCTCCCGCCAGGAATGCGGACCAGATTGAAGACTGCAGTTAGTCAGGGACACCACAGAAAAGTTCAAGGTTATTCTGTATATCATATTAAGAAATTCCAGTTGCAGTTAATTGGTTCTTCTTATTTATGAAGTGTAGAATTGGGAGGAGAGAAGATGGATTCTGTGTAACGTGCGAAAATACTTTCACTTTGGGAAATTGCCTTGGACATACCAGATCCATTTCTAAATAAATCAATTGGAGAGAAAATGTCTCAGAGTGATTGATAACATGGATGCTTTCTGGATGCCTCACACTAAGTGGCTTTCTATCATGAAAGAGACATATTATTTTGATTATGTTCTCCCTTCCTCCCTTCCTCCCCCCCCTCTTTTAATGGCCAACTCCCTTAAAGCCAACAAAATGCATATAATATTACCCAGGGGTGGGATTCTTCCAGTCCGGCCCAGTTTGGCCGAACCCCTGTTCCAACGATCAGCTGGCTCCGAACAGGTTCACTCTGATGAGCATGTAAGCCCACCCACCCCTCCTCTTTCATGTGCTTTATATCTTTTTGTTAGAGCACAGCTGAGCGGTTTGCCATGCCTCAGCTGTTTTCTTCAGCTGCAGTTGAAGATAAGTAATAGTTTTGTTAAATACGGAGCACGTGCACAGAGCATGCATTTGGCGCACTGACTTGCTCACTGAACCAGTTGAATTGCACTCCTGATCTTACCCATCCAAAATGGATTGTTCCCCATTAATTGTCTTTTTGCTATAATTGTTCAGTTTGAAAAGGTAACAATTACCTGAGGCTGTGCACAATCTGCATAATAAACCGTATAATTGGGGTTATTAAATAAACTATGCTTAAGTAAACAATGGAAATGTCAGGTTTTCAAGTGATGAAATTCATTTAAAAAGAAAAGAACAAAGCCCATCTTCCAAAACAAATTATTTTATTTATGATAGCATCAAATTGGCAAAGTTCATGGTAATTCCAGAATTGACACAACCCAGAATTAGCCCACAATATTACAAATTAGAAACAACTCCCAAAAGTCACATTCTCCAATAGAAGTAATTAAATGTTGCTTGATGTCATAAATCTCCACCTCAAGGGGCCAAGCATGGACAACTCATTTCCCACAGGAAGAAAGATCACCTAGCCAAAAAACTCTTTTTATCTCCACTCCTCCCCACTTAGGAAATGTGGCAAGCCCGAAACCCTTCCCCCATGACTGCCACAGAGAAAATAAGAAAAAGAATATATACTAAGCCTAACTAAAATGGGTACACATATGTCAATTTCGGGCTTGACAGGATGACTATATCTTGCAAGCACAGATACTCTAGATATTATGTACATATCCTGATTATATGTCAATAGCTTGCATCCTTATTTGAGACAGAAGCATAATTTCCCACTTAAGAATAATACATTTCAAAATGTCATTTTGTCATAAGTGAAACTGGTTAACTCTCACTAAAAATAAAGTGAAACTGGTGAACTCTCACTAAAAATAAAGTGAATATCTAAATCTAGAGCTAGTCAAATCTTGCAGTCCTTTGCAAGTAGTAATACCAATTCTTTGAGTTTTGTTCCAAATAGTCTTCCAAGAAAAAAAAAGAAATTATTTTTAGGTCTCACAAAATTTAGGTCTCACAAAACTAAACTAAATTGAAAAAAAGGCCCATCAGCCATTGACCATGTGAATATATTAATTCAGTTACAGTATTTTGCAGTCTGAATACATTATATAATCAGAGAGTAAATCTTACTTCCACCACAATAGATTAACTAATGCAGCATTAAACTTCAATCACAGACCCAAATGCAAGGCACAGATTATGAAGGACTTATTTTAAGAGAAAGTGATATGACTTATTTGTTAAGAGAACCGTAGAGAAAGATTCTACAGCATGTAATTTGAAGGTCACATTTGGCTAAACACTGCCTTTATGGAAGTGTTTCTCAACTTTGGTGGGTTGAAAGTATACAGACTGGGGAATTCTGGAAGTTCACATATGTTCAAGTTGCCAAAGTTGAGAAACACTGCTTTATGACCTCCAAATGCCCTTTCCGCTAGGAATTTTTCGAATTCCAGCGAGGTGAATTGGGGCTCGTTGTCGGAAAGGACGACGTCTGGGAGGCCGTGCGTTGCAAAGAGTTTGCAGAGTTCCTTGATCATGGCCTCTGTGGTTGTCTTCATGTTGCTTACCTCCAGCCAGTTGGAGTAAGCGTCTACTGTTATAAGGAAAGTGTGTCCTTTTGTGGGCCCGGCGAAGTCTATGTGAATCCTAGACCAAGGTCCCCTTGGGGTTTCCCACTCTAGGACGGGTGCTGTGGGTGGGCTTGGCCTAGTTTCCTGGCATCGTTGGCACCTTGGTACCCAGGTCTCAATTTGTTTGTCCATCCCTGGCCACCAAGCGTAACTTCTGGTCAGGGCTTTAGTCCTAACGATGCCAGGGTGCCCCTCGTGTAGCAGTTCCAGAACCTTCCCTTGTAGCTTTTCTGGAATGACCACCCTATGCCCCATAGTATGCACCCTTTTAATAACGAGAGTTCCGTTTGGCGGTTTCGGAACGTTTTGACGGACTCGTCGTTGTCCCTTTCCGGCCACCCTTTCTCCACCCAATGCAACACCCGCGCCAGACGTTTGTCTTTATTAGTCTCTCGGGCAATGTCTGACGCGGTTATGGGCAGGTTGGGTAGAGTCTCTATGCTGAGGGTGGTCGTCGTGGGTGCTGGGTCAGTGTCAGGTTCCGGTAGCGGCGAGCGGCTTAAGGCGTCTGCATGGGAGATTGTCTTACCCGGTCTGTGTATGAGTCCGTAGTTGTAGGCTGCCAGGAATTCGGACCACCTTGTCATTCGGGGAGACAGAATGTTCGGGGTGGCCCGGTTTCCTGCAAGGATTCCCAGCAGAGGCTTGTGGTCGGTTATGATGGTGAAAGTCCGGCCGTAGAGATACTCGTGGAATCGTTTTACGGCGGCAACGATAGCCAGAGCCTCTTTGTCCAGCTGGCTATAGTTCCGCTCCAGTTTGGTGAGGGTCCTTGAAAAGAACGCGATGGGTGCTTCTTTTCCGTCGGGGAGGGTATGGCTGAGGACAGCGCTGACGCCGAAGGGTGATGCGTCGCATGTGACGGCCAGAGGTAGGGTCTCGTTATACTGTATAAGGACGGCGTCCGAAGTGAGGAGGTCCTTTGTTCTTTGGAAGGTGGCTTGCTCGCATTTCCCCCAAGTCCAGGTCGCCGCCTTGTCCAAGAGCCTATGCAAGGGCTCCGCCACCGTCGTCTTTTGGGGCAGGAAATCATTGTAAAAGTTAAGTAGCCCCAGGAATGCCTGTAGTTCTGTCTTCGACTTGGGTGTGGGGGCTTCTTTGATGGCCTTGATTTTTTGGTTTGTGGGGTGAATGCCGTGACGGTCTAGGAGGTATCCTAGGAATTCTACCCATTCCATGTATAGTTGGCATTTCTCCCTCTTGACTTTGAGTCCGGTCTCTTTAAATTTGGTTTGGACCTCCCTTAGGCGACCCTCTAGTTTGGCTTGGTTGGTTGCCGACACTAGGACGTCGTCGAAGTAAGGTACCACCCCCTTGATGCCTTGCAGTAGTCTTTCCATTCGGCTTTGGAATATTCCCGGTGCCACGCTGACTCCGAATTGGAGTCGGTTGCATTTAAATGCCCCCTGGTGGAAGACTATGGTTTGCGCTTCTGTTGTTTGCTCGACTGGCAACTGTTGGTATGCCTGGGCGAGGTCGAGCTTGGCGAAAACCTTGCCCCCTCCCAGTGAGTGCAGTAGGTGTTGCACTACTGGGACGGGGAAGGCGCTTTGTTGTAGCGCGCCATTTAGGGTGGCCTTATAGTCCCCACAGATCCTCACCGACCCATCGGGCTTGATCGGGGTGACTATGGGGGTCTCCCACCGGGTGTGGTCTATTGGCTGTAGGACCCCTTGCTTGACGAGCTTGTCAATTTGCTCGTCTATCTTGGGTTTAAGTGCGAATGGCACCCGCCTTGGTTTCAGGCGTTTTGGGGGGACGTTAGGGTCTAGGTCGAAAGATATAAGGGGCCCTCGGTACTTGCCTAGGTTTCCGTCGAAGACCTCTTGGAACTCCCGGGCCAGTTGCTGCTCCCAGCTGTCATCGCTGACGTGGTCGACTCCCGTGAGAGCGATGTCGGGCGGGGCGAACCATTGCAGTCCCAGTAGGCTTGGGCAGTCGCGGTCAACGATTGTCAGGGGAAGCCTTTCAGTGTGCCCTTTATATGTGATGTTGAAGTGTTTGGTTCCAACTACCGGGATGCGGTTTCCCTGGTAGTCCTTTACGATGAGTCTCTGGCTGTCTAGGTTCCTCCTTTGGATGGTAGGCACCAAGCGCTTTATTTCATGCCATGCTATCATGGAGAGGTAGGACCCAGAGTCCACCTCCATTTTGCATGGTTGGCCCTCGATGCCTACCTCCACGTGGACCTTCCAGGCATCATTGGTCATGGCGTGGCCGATGGTGACCGTCTGATGGGTCTCCTCTCTTCATTGGTTATCGCCGCCTCGCAGGGATCGTCCGTTCCGGTCCCATCTGTTGTCTGAGGGGCGAACTCTGGTCCAGGGTGGTGTGCTTTCTCTCCTCCGGTCGCTCTGGTCCCATCGTGCTGGGCTGCGGTTCTTTTTTAGGCGGCAGACACGGGCGATGTGTCCCTTCTTGTCGCAATGCCGGCAGATCGATTTGAAAAACTGGCATTCCGACCTGGGGTGGTCGCCGCCACAACCGGCACAGTTGGTCCTTGACTTACGACCCCGCCGGTTCCATGGGTCGTGGCCTGTCTGGAGGCGATGGATGTCCTCCTCGTCATCGGAAGTGCCCGATGCCGAGTGGAAGTTGCCCTGGTGGGTGGTCGTCTCGGGTTGGGCCTCAGTCGACCTCGCAGGGTTGTTGTTTCCGCTGCGGTCCCCAGTGTTCGGTCTGCACATGCGGTCGGCGGATGTTCGGGTTGCTTCGGCGGCTGCGGCTGCGGTGAGGGTGTCTGCTAGGCTGATGTTGCCCTTGGCCATCAGCCGGCTCTGGAGGACAGGGTCCCACAAACCGAGCACGATTCTCTCGCAGGGCGTCGTTCAGGTTGTCGAATTCGCAGAGCCCTCCTAGGCGCCGTAGCTCGGCGATGAAGTCGCTGAAGCTCTCACCCGACCATTGGTCCCGATGGTAGAATTCGTTGCATCGGATCAGGATGGGTACCTCTGGAGCGTAGTGCCGCCGAAGTATTGGCTCGAGGACGTCCCTGTCCATCGCGGTCGCATCGGCGGGTTTGGCGAGCGCCTTGGCCATCTTGAATACCTCGGTCCCGCAGTGGGTCAGGAAGACGACGCGCTTCATAGGGCCGGTGATGTCCTTCAGGTCGCTGCACTCGAGGAACATGCGGAATCGGTCAGAGTACGATTCCCAATCCTCAGTGGCGGGGTTGAAGGTTGCGGGGGGTGCGATTTTCGCCATCGTGGTGGTTCGTCTGGCTTCCCTTGGACACGTGGTTCGGTTCAGGGTCTGGATCCCATCCTCGTCGCCAGTGTTGTGTCCGCGAAATGATGCCAGGAGTCGGTGACTTCAAATCATGCTCTTTTATTTAAAGTTGGAACCGAACTGGGGCAAAGGAAAAAGCTCGCGGCTTTTATTCCTTTAGCCACGGCGGCCGCGGCCAATGGCACCACTTTGTATCTCCCATGATTCGAATGGACCAATCGCGGGAGATTCTTAGCGAGCCAATCGGCGCGGCTCGCCTGACCAATCAGAGTGCCCCGCGCTTTGGCCAATCAAAGCACGGGGATCTCAAGAATGCTAATTAGGGACAGAACAGTAGGGTCAAACATTTGGAGACTTTTTGCACTGGCAGAAGTTTGGAGGAATGTTAATGGACAAAATGAATACCCTACAGATCACTTTTTAAAATTCATGACTTTTTATTTTCTCAAGATGGATGCTGGCTCCACACATTCATGCAGCATTTATTTTTATTTAAGCTCTTACATTGATAAAAATTGTGTATACCAACTCTGAGGGAAATGTTTTGGAAGCCATTTATAAGAAATTGTAACCATGGTGATAAACAAATGCTGCCCTAATTTCAGGAAACTAATCTTTCCAAGATCAACAGGCTCTCCAGTTTCCTTTAATTTAATCTAAACAAATCTGATCATGCTGTGCCTTTAGCAAGGATAATTTTCTAAACTTATCTTAGGAAATTCAGTAAACAAGAGCCCTCTAGTTAAAAGCAATAATAAAAGAAGTATCTTTACTCAGGGTGGGATGCTGCCAGCATAAGAACCGGTTCGGTGATTGTGTACTTTGTGTGTGCATGTGTGCTGCGTGTACATGAACAACGATGAAAAAATCCTTACCTGCTTTGTTACTGGGGAGTGGCAATCCACTCTTCCACGCTGATCTGCTGAGATGATAAAGGTCATCTCAGCAAATTAGAGTGGAAGGCAGGGCCCACATTATTGTCAGAGCGGATGGGTTCATTCCCCGCTGATCTTCGGAACTAGGGGTTCGCCTGAACTGGTCCAAACCAGCAGAATCCCACCCTTGGCTGTACTATTATCAGTAAGAAAGAATACACATGTAGATATTTATGCAGGTATCAAACTAATTCTAAAAAACATGATTAACTGAATTGAATTAAATGAAATGACTCCTCTTATTTTATGTATAGGGTTTGCTGAGAATCATTTATTTTTCATTCATATGCTCCCTTTCTAGAATTGCCTTGAAATGCCAACTGCAGGTTGAATAGGACTTAAAGGTACAATACTTATCAAAGAAACTTAATTGTCCCTTCACCCTTTGCAAAATGTTCTTAAAGCAATATGTAGTGTCACCTGCAGAAATCTCTTTTAGCCATTTTTTTCACTCTCTGATCTAATCTTTTTCATTCTGGATTGGCTGTCTTCCAACCTGCCTTGTCTGATCCAATATGCTTCCCCTCTTGGCTCTTCAAGCCTCAGTTCTTTATCAAACAAAATCCATGGATGTTTTCTAGGCTGCTGATCCTCTTTCATTGGCAGAAATATTGCCATTTGATATTCCTCAGAACTGCTCCACTTTGGTGCAGTGAGAAATCCCCCACTAAGCAGAACAGGTGAAGTGAAAATCTTTCTATTTTCTCCCTTCTGGGTCTTGTTGTCTGAGCGGTTTTTAATTCCTTATCTTCTTGGGTTGCTCCGTTTTAGGCTACCTTTCTCCCTTTCCCAAAATGTGACATCCCTATTAAACTAGAATCCTGTATCACATTTTTTCTCTGTGCATCAACCTTTGCAAGATCTCTACTTGCAGCTCACCTGCTTTTATACAGTAACTCTTCTGAGTTTTATTTCTTTGTATTTATTCCTGAGACCAACTTGTCTAGAGCTCTAATTCTGTGTCAATTCTGCCTAACAGCAGTTTCATTTGTTAACCTGTTTACCCCAGAAGCTCTAACGATTCTACTTCCTGCTGATCCTTAACAGTTTGAGGTGGAGGCTTGAAAAACCATCAAAGATTCAATATTAATCCAAGGAAAACAGCTTTATTGTAGCATTTCTGCAGAAACAGGTTCCTGCCCTGGCAGGTGGGAGGAACCCCGAGCAAAATTTTGCATTCCATTTTATACCCTAACCTACCACCCCATCCGAGGATGGCTTGGTTTACAATCTACCTATTGAATTTCAGTATACAATTCATCACCAAATATGGGACATCAGGAAGTTAAATGCCTCCTTAACATGTACACATTCTCCCAGGTTTTCCCAGAACACAACCTGTGATTGTTCAATGTTTCAAATTCTCCCTTTGCAGTAGAAATGTATCAACTGATAGTTTTGAGATTTGACTCACAGCTATACAATACACAATGGATTTATTCATTTTCTCCCCTCACAATTCCCTCCTCTTCTTGTTTCACTCTTGACTCAAACTCAAGCAAATCTTCCCCAATATTTCTCAGCATCAAATCCATGTTTTCCATTTGCAGAATCATTATTTGTTCAAAATCCTTATCCTTAGATATTACAGCCAATACACTTTTGCTAGCTCCCTTGCATGTAATGATTACGCTTGGCAAGCATTGTAAACAACAACATAATATTATTCCCATTACTACGATCATGATTTAGTAACCAGAATATCCCTAATCCAACTCCCACTGGGCAGCCATGACCACAGTGAGTTCCAAATATCTCCCAGAACATTGTCATATTCCCCAAACTCTTTCTCATGATCCGAGATTCGTTGTTCCATAACCCGGACTGTTTGGGAAATATTTATGCTATAATCGTGTATGTAAACACAGAAATGGCTTTGTATTAGGGCACAGACTCCTCCCTCTTTCTCTCCAGTCAGCAACAAATCATCCACATATTAAATCAACATAAAAGACACTAACTTTCCAAAGCCTGTCCAAATCTTCCACTCTCAGGATCATTCCATTCAAATGCAAACAGGTCTCTACTTCTCTCCTCAAGGGGGCATGCCCAGTAGGCATCCTTCAGATCAACCCCTCTCTCCCCCTTCTACTCATTGAATATTGTGGGGTCCAAAGCTTTGTCACCCCAGGCTGCGCTTGAATCTTAATTGGCTGAATATTCATTTGCCCTGCCTTCCCTCCTCCTGCCCAGACCTCATCCAAAATTGCCCTCTCATCTTCCACAGTCATCTTCCACATCCTTACTCCCTTCCCAGTATTCCACAGCTGGATACCAAACACAGGCAACAGATCTCTCCCAAGCAAATTCACTCTAGCAGCCTCAGTCACCACTTCATTCATTTCCAGTCTGATTTGTTCAAACACCCTCACATCCTGTGATTTTCCACTCACCCCACTACTTTTAACATTTTCCTTGATCTATGTGCGCCCTTTATCGGGTCACACACAGAAGTCCGGCTTGCGCCGGTGTCCATCAGAAACAGCCGTTCCTGATGGTCAGGACTCACTGAAATGTTTACCAATGGCTCCCCGCAGGTCCTCTTAAAGGAGCCGGTACATCCCTAATCATCATACAATGCATAACTCCTCTCCTTTTGGTTGGTAGGACACTTGCGTGCAAAGTGTCCTTCCTTCCCACACCTATAGCAGCTTCTGTCCATTCCAGGCTGTCTCATTCCCATCCCTCTGAAACCTCTTCCTCTTCCCCTGAAACTTCCTTGCATTCCTCGCCCTGGCCTCCCACTGCTTCTTTTACACAATCCACATTTTTCTTCACCTCATTTTTAGCTGCAGCCTACACAGCTGCAACCATCATCTGTGACTTCTGTCTGGTTTTCACAGTATCCCTGTTAACAAATACTTGTTGAGCGGTTTTCAGGAGATCTGTCATTCCAACCGCACCCCAATTTTCTAATTTTTGAATTTTCTTCTGAATATCTGGCCAGGCCCCAGTCACAAATTGCAATTTCAGCATGGATTCAAACGCAGGTGTGCTTGGGTCTACTCCAGAATATTTTACCAGACTTTCCCTCAACTTTGTACAATAGTCACCAGGGGATTCATCTTTGCCTTGTGTTATTTCAAAGGCTTTGGTTAAATTCATCCCCTGGGGCACAACAATTTTGATGCCACTCAATATCATCATTTTAAGGTCCCGCATATTCCGTCCATGCTCCTCATTTTGTATGTTCTAATCTGGAGTGGCCAATGGGAATTTTACATCTCTAGCAACTGCATTGTTATTTCCCAGTTGCGATCTACGCCAGACTTCTATAGCCTCTTGTCTGATCAAATCCCTTTCTTCTGGGGTGAAAAAATGTCCCAAAACATACATCAATTCCGGATACGTGTAATCGTTTGGTCCCAGAAACAATTCTAACTGTTCTGACATATCATTGGCATTTTCGTGAAGTCTTCGAAGGGTCTTCTTTAAGTCCTGTAGTTCTGGAAAAGGCAAGTTTTTCACATTTTGTTCAAGTTGACACAGTTCTCTCAGCAGCGGTTTATATGGGGGCGGCTGCTGAGAGGGAGGGGATGATGATGGCAGAGGAATCGCCGCTGCTTGATCTATCAGCGCGTTAGGCACTACTGGAGCCTGCAGAATTGGAGGGGGCAACGGATGTGTCTTATATAAGTATTCATCTGATCCCTCTTCGTTCTGCTTTGTGCAATATTGTCCCACCGGTGGGTCAGGACCCTCAAAATTTACATGAAACCACATCTCAATATATGGTAATTGCGAATTCATCTTATGTCCAATTATGTATTCTTTTAATTGATTTATCCAACTGGTCTCCCCCTCCTGAGCCCAGTGGTATGGGAATTTAGAGTCAATTAGAGGGTATTTTGACCACCGGTTTCTACTAAGGTAGATCATATGTTTTTTCTCCAAGTTTTTTGTGAAGTGTTTCAAATTCGGGGAGAACCACTGCTGGAGCAGTTGTCCCAAAGGCAAATCTATGGGTATTGATTTCCTGCCATTGTCAGTTTTTCCCTGTCCCAGACAGGCTTCTTCCTGGTCTGCAAGACCCTTGCTTTGTCCCTTTCCCATCTCTACTCTTCCAGACTCCCAGAGTCTTGACTCGCCAGTCCAGTCCTCCAGCAGACGCTGGATTCTCCCAGAGAATTTAAGGACCCCTCTCTTTCAGATTCCTAGTCCTAGTCCTCCAGCAGACGCTGGATTCCCCCAGGGAGTTTAAGGACCCCTCTCTTTCAGACTCCTAGTCCTAGTCATCCAGCAGACGCTGGATTCCCCCAGGGAGTTTAAGGACCTCTTCCCCCCCTTTTCTTTTTCTGACTACAAATGAAAGGAACAAAGTTTTACCTGATCACTCCAGACCTCCGAGGTAGTGGATGTGTGGGTGTCCCCAACTCAGGCTTTCCTCTTTTTGATAGTCCCAGACTATCAACCAGCAAAACGCTGATTCCAAGGATCGTCTGGATTTCCAGTCGCCTCTGGAGTAAGAAATAATTTTTAACAAGCTTTGATCACAAAGTTCTACATGTTCCATACACTGTTTAGATTTTATCTATCCTGTCACCTTCATTCCTTTTCTTATCACCATCATTTTCTGTTTTGGAACAGCTCCAAACCAAAATGTTACATGTTTATATGTGACTAAATCACATAGTAAGTGGGCAGTCATATAAATGCATGAATGAAATCAAACCAAACTCTGTCAGCCAAGGAATGCCTTATGTTTTATAGCACCTGCACTATGAAACATTCTCTCTCTAAAGGCTGCGATGGTGCCAACCTTACAGGTCTTTCATAAGGCCTTAAAGATTTGCACAAGTCCTGGCCTGTGGCCCTCAGTGTGTGAAAAGTCCCATCTCCTGACTGTGCCAGTGACTATTGATTATTATATCTTCCTTGTCTGCTGTATATTTTAATTTCTTATACTTGTGATTAGAATTGTTTAAATTTATTTTAAGTATTTTTGCCACCCAGACTCACTTGTTGAGATACACAGCCATGCAAATTAAATAAATAATTGAAATTGTATTGAGTCCAGGAGCTAAAAGTTGCCTCACCCAAAAACTCTCTTTCTGACATTCTTTTTTCTATGATTTCCCATTGGCTATTACTCTTGCTGATAACTTATTTTTAAAACTTTGATACCATATTGTTCTCCCTTTCTCTGTCACTAACAGAGAAACATTACTTTTTCCGAGATCTGAGTAGTTTATAAAGAGTTTTTAAAATTAGGATAAAGATGTGAGAACAGATGGCTCACTTGATAAATTAGTAGTATAGTTTGGATTGATCATAGGAGACTGGGAAAGACACACAGTATCAGCATGTGATCTCACAATTTATCAACATGACCAGCTGAACTGCAGCTTGGAAGCCAGCAGATGGTTATAATGAAATAGTATTAATTTCAGGATGAAAGCACAATTTAAGAATAAGTGCACAGTCCATGGTTTCGTTCTGATATGATTATGATTGCTCTAGCCACTGCTAATAGAGAAACTTTTTGTATAAATTTCAGTTGCACTGAATATAAATTTATATCAATCAAAGAAAAATAGAACATAATATCTCAGACCTCTTTCAAATACGTGACAGAACGGGGTATCAAGTTCAAGTTGAAAATAGTTTGAGCAACAAAACAAGTTCAGGAGATATTTTGGAGAACAAACTGATTTTAATTAATATATTGGTACACAAAATGCAAAATGAAATCTATGCATTTTTTTCTACCTCAATAATGGTTATATTTTTTAAAAAGAAAGAATGCTACATAATTGAATAATGTCATGCAAAAAAAAATTCTGCAGACAACAGTTTACCTTGTTTATATTAGGAATAGAGCTGGTCCTCATTAGATTTCATTTCTGGAAAAAATATTATGTACAAAGGGAAAGCACTTTTGTGCTGTTACCGTTTAGTATATGTGGGTATTCATAAAACTATCATGATCCGAGTTCAGTTTGAAGGAGAGTTAATGTTACCAACAACATTAATCACACACATTTTTCTTTTAAAAAGGTATCACAACTATTAATGTGAATATCACCACCAAAATATATTTATCCTAATTACTACATCAAGTTAGATCTATAGATGATACCAGAAATATAATTTTCCTAATTTATCTTAGATTATGGACTGTGTAAAACTGATGAAGGCAATATTTCAAGTATTTCTATCCTACAGATTCTTGTAACTCTTCAGGGTTTTATAGATTAGTGTCAGCACTCTGAATTGTTTCCACCAGTTCACTGGCAGGCAGGCAGCATTACATTTCAGAAATGACAGTTGCATTCTGTATCATTTGTGGCCTCCCTAATGTTTTCAAGGGTAACCATGTATACAGCACCTTGCAGTAATTTAATTCTGAGAGTACTAAACCCTGATCTCTAAAATTACCTATCCTAATCCAAGAAGGATTTAGCTGAAACAGTACGTAAAGCTGAGCATACTGTCTTCTTGTCACTAGGGCCAGTTGTATTACAGTTTTAAATGAAGGAGAGTTTTCAAATTATATGCCTATTTTCTTCAGAGAAAGTGCAATCTTATCCAAAGAAGGTCTTTTTTTTTTTTTTTTAAACTTCTGGATTTCTGAGAGCCACTTATTCATAGAACCTCTTTCTTATCAGTTTATTGGACCTTATCTCATCCATCATTATCTCCAAGCAACCAAAAAAGAACTCCATAACCCTTATTAATTCAGATGGCAAGGCAAAAAATTGATGAATACCAACAGCAAACTGAGGACAGCATACTACATATTTGGGGGAATGAAGTCTCTAGATATTGAATGGAAGGAGGGAAAGGCTAGAATTCTATAGCATTTCTTCCAATGCAAGAAGGATAGGACTGAATAGAAAACCCAGCTATATTATTTAGTAATGGAACTAGAGATATGAGTGGTGATCTGCTCCAGCAATAAATGAAAGTTGGGCATGATCAGCATACATACAATCATAATGTCAGGACTGAATATAAATTCAATTACCCACAATATATTTACTCCATGTATGAATGAAGATACAAAACAATATGGGGCACATATAACCTAATTCAAATTCTTTTTTTATTTTAACCAGTTGATTTCAGAAAATAATACATATATGCATATCCCCAAAGTCTATTGGATTGCTAAATTACTTATTAGATTTAATTTGATACTTCAGATTAATACAGTAACTTTGCTTGAAACTAAAATCTGAAGGCTGGATTTAACTCAATCCTTTACAAACGAACCTGCTAAATGAATCTTTGCGGAGCCCTATACATCAGATTTTAGAAATACTAAGAGTGCCACCACAGATATTAGAAAGAAAGTCACCACAGATGTTATAAGAAAGAGAGAGATTTAATGCAATTTGTAACCAGTGAAGAGAAATATGGAAAGTATTATGGAGTAACAAAAATATCATAGTCATTATAAGATTCTGTATTTTGAAAATGAATCATGACATATAGCAGAACTGTTTCAACTATACTGTGCTTCAGACATGGTTTCAACATAACTAAAAGCTATCAGGAGCAACAGATTCATTGAATTCTTTCAATAAATGTTGATTTAACACATCTTTATCCTAGCACTTCATGAAATCTGGCATGTTGTCATGTCATAATTTAATTTTCTACAAAGAAAAGTGAGTTACCTTGAAATTTTGCACTAAATCTCTGAAAATCGCAATGCTTTGGCATTTACTGCACTGCACTGGGTTTGATTTAACAGGTGGCCTTCATAATATATTTTTTTGGTCAAATACTTGCCCATTTCTTGTTTTAAAACAACTTATATTACTGTTCTTCATAGATTGATCCATTTATTGCAGTGTATGTTATGTTATATTTAAGGATAATGTAGGAATTTGATATAACACACCGATTTCATTACTTCATAACTTAAAACCATTCACCCTGTGCGAGTGATTTGAACATTTTCAATTCAATTGGAATTTTTATTTCCCCTGAAGTAATATTGAGGGAAAAAATAAAGTATGTCTCTAATATTTATTATTAAAACAAATTGCTATTTTTTGTGAGCTTATTTCCACTCTTACAGATATTGATCATAGAACGATGCTTTCCAAGGCTCAGAAAACCATTGCTAGGAATCTCAGGTAGTTTGAATAAACGGACAAACAAATATTTAATTTCTGTTACTTTTATTTGGAAACCGTTGGAATTGGAAAACAACCCAGAGAACAGGGATGATGAAGCCACTGATTTGAGCACAGTGAAAACAATACTGTTAATTTGCTTCAATCTTTATTTTAGTTTTTGCAGCATTATAACATTATTGGTAAGTCAATTGACCAAATCAAAGCAGTGTGCATCATATACAATATGATACAATAAAATGAAATAAGGTAAGATATAACTAAAAAGGTAAAATATAATAAGATAAGAAAAACTAACTCATATAAAATAAAGCTAAAACAGTGAGATAAAATACTATAATATAAGATAGAATGGAGAGACATAAAAATAAGACAATATTAAAATACAAAACAGTATGTATTAGGTAATTCATCATCTTTAAATGTGCCCCTTATGTGTTCTATAAAATGTGTTCTTATTTAAGCAACCCTAACTATAAACTTAACATTTCTAATGACCACATATGTGTAGGAAATAAGATAATATTTTTTATAGTCTTAATATATGATTCTGTCAAGTAGTGTCTATAAATACTGAGTTCTTGCTGGTGCATAAAATTGACAGTTGAACAGGTCATATGAAATGTCTTTTATTTCTGGTGCAACAGAATATGGCACTTGGTGGAATCATTTGTATTTAACTATAGAATCTGGCTACTCAAATCTTACTTTGGTAAGGACTACATAGCATTGAGTCATGCCCATTATCAGGTATTTTTCTGTTTG
Organism: Hydrophis major; assembly: GCA_033807585.1. Lineage (NCBI taxonomy): Eukaryota > Metazoa > Chordata > Lepidosauria > Squamata > Elapidae > Hydrophis > Hydrophis major. The sequence continues at coordinate 323,655,095 of CM066329.1, forward strand.
AAAAGACATTTTATCCTTGGCCAGCTATCTCATGACCTAGTATTTGAAGTGATTTGAATATCAGCTTGGTTATTAACATCTTATACTCTTTGTTTCAATATTGCCTTGGTTTGATATTTGGCTGAGAACAAGTATTGTGTTGAAAAGCCAAGCTGTGAGATGATTTGGGGAAGTTAATTTATCCATTTGATAGATTGAAGTGTCCATATGTTCTTCAAGGGACATTTCTGAAAGTCTGTCAGGTTCCATTGGGAGAATCTACCAGTAGTTAAGCTGTAAATGAAATGAGTACTGTTTCAGCTTTTACTGCTACTGCTGGTGTATTCTTGTCAGTTCCAGAATGGGGAAAAAGAAGCATGGTTGGTTTTGTTTGAGTAAGGAAGAGGTCTTTGATAATTCCCACAACACTGTATTAAATGTTAGCACTGGTGCAATTTTTGCCTTGTGGACTTTAAAATGAAGAGAAATATTTTTGGTCATTATAATTATTTTAGTTAATACTTTAGAAATTAATGGGGACTTTATTGAATGTTGTTGAAAATGTTGTTGTTGAATGTTGTTGAATGTTGTTGAAAATGACCCCATTTTTACATATACAAGGCCTTGTATATGTAAAAACCACCCCTAAATATAGCTCCCAATACAAATATATTTGTTAAATACCACCTTTCCCCACATAAAAGTCAGTAACAACACTGCAGCCAAGATACCTTCTTATCTAATACCTTCATAAATGGGCATGTTCTGTGTGAGAGAACCATTGAAATAGACTTTGAGGCACATGTTGTATAGAGTGTCTTTATCAGGTGTAGAAGTCTGAGTCCCACCTTTTGCTTGGCCAGCTTCTTTCATAAAAGGTCTCTCTTTATGGAATCAAATGCTGCATTATGTAAAAGATGTAATGATGATGATGATGACGTTTTCCATTCAATTGTGCCTGCCTCTTGGTGACAGGTCTTTCCACATCTTCCACTCTTGCACTACTTTTTTGAGTTTTTCTATACAGGATGTAAACAGATGCTTATCATCCTTTGCCTATTTAGTAATAAGAATGCAGAATGAAGCAGTTATCTATTGTTCAGTGCCCAGGTTTGAATTGAGCCTGTGCCTCCACTAATATGTTTCTTCTTAATTCTCTGTTTTTCTCAAGAGATGTTTCAAGATGTTTAGTTGCAATATCCATATGTCTGATGGCTCTCTAATTTTTAGGACCTTTTTTATCTCCTTTTTTTGTGCATGAGAACAATGATAAAGAATTCCCATATTGTCCAGTGTTGTCTATACAAGTAAACAGCCTTCTAATAATGGAGTCCACCAGTCAATGTGTGTTTTGAAAAGTTAGGAAGGAGGTAGGAAGTCTTTACTGGGAGTCTTATTGGAATTCAGTGACTGAATAATGTGTTTAATTTCTGTCACTGACATTGATGGTCAAAAAGGGAGATTATCAGTGTTAAGTTCTGCGCATGGGTGCAAGGAGCGGAGACGAGGCAGTGAACAGTGAACTTCAACTCTTTATTAAGCATACTGAACAGAGCAATCACCGAGGGCAGCAGCAGTCTTTTTATAGGGTTGGCTGCTGTCCTATTAGCCAATGAAAAACATGGAAGTGTTAAACCCTTGAACCAATGAGAGTTGGCCCCCAGAAAGGACCAATCCGATGTCGCTATTATCAGCCAATCAGAAGTGCAGGATTAGAACCCTGCTTTTTACTTAAGGTTATTAAATCTTTATTAAACACCTTTATTAGTTCATAACACCCCTCCCCCCTAGGTTCCATTTGAGGGGTGCAGTAATGTAATCGCATAGATATGCAGGTCATTTCAATTGCCTATTAGATTTGCGCTGTCCCACCAGTTCCTGTCTGTAGTCCGGTTCCGGTGGAACGTTTTTTGATTTATCTGGTGCACGCAGTTCCGCATCCCCACAGGACGATTCAGCGCTGCTAGTTCTGTCATCGTTGTCCTCCGGTTCCTGTGGGCTCACCTCCATTGAGGTGTTTCTCTGTGGTGAGGCACACCCCCTTCCTGATTCTTCTTCATGGATTGCGCCTGGCCGCTGACTTTCTTCGATTTTGTCATTCAGCATCTCGAATTCGGTTCCCTCAACATCCCCTCCCCCCTCAGTTTGAGGGTCACAGGAGTCGTGGGAACTGGGTTGCAACCTAGAGCAAAGCTGATCTATATGGCGTTTCCATATTTTCCCGTCCCTTGTTTGTACGCGGTACGATCTGGGCCTGGTGGCTTGGGTTATGGTTGCTTCAACCCACAACGGTTCGCCGGAAAGATTTTTAGCAAAGACTAAGTCGCCTTCCTTGAATTCGCGGCACTTTCCACTAGATCCAGAGGGTTTCTCTGGAGCGTAGCCCGGGTGGAGATGGTCGAAGTGGGAGCGAAGCCTGCGTCCCATCAACAGTTCAGCTGACGTTTTGTTGGTTACGCTGTGCTGGGTGATGTGTTGGAGTAGGAGTATACTGTTCAGTTTGTCGTAAATGTCCCCATGGTCCATCTTGTGGAGAGTTTTTTTTAAGAAATTGGACCATGCGCTCGGTCCTTCCATTGGCCACAGGGTGCACTGGCGAGGTTAGCGCATGGTGGATGCCCCGGTCCTCGAAGTATTGTTCGAACGCCAGGGCCATGAACTGGGGTCTGTTATCGGAGACTAAAATGTCTGGCAGTCCATGTGTTGCGAATAGTTTATTTAATTTGCGGATGACTGAATCAGTTGTAGTAGTCTTCATCTTGTGGATTTCGAGCCAGTTGGAATAGGCATCCACTGTTAGGAGGAATGTATGTCCCTTAGTAAGTCCCACAAAGTCAATGTGGATGCGGGACCACGGCCCCCGGGGGGTTTCCCACTCCGTTGGAGTTGCTCTAGGTGGGGCACTGCTGACTTCTTGGCACTTTGGACAAGTCTTCACCCAGGCTTCGATCTGCTTATCGATGCCCGGCCACCACGCGTAGCTTTGTGCGAGCGCTTTCATACGCATGATGCCGGGGTGACCATCATGCAATGCTTTCAAAACTGCTCATTGTAACCGCTCTGGGGGGATGACTCTGTCTCCCCATAGGATGCAGCCTTTCTGCAAGAAAAGTTCTGTTTGCCGGTTTCTGAAAGGGGTGAAGTCATCAGGGGTTTGTTCTACTGGCCATCCTCGTTCGATCCAGCTTAGAACTTGCGCCAGGACAGGATCTCATTTTGTTTCGATAGCAATGTCTCTGGCTGTTAGCGGCGGTGAATGTAGGGTTTCAATCTGGAGTGTCATGAGGGTTGGAGCTGGGTCGTCAACAGTTTCCGGAAGTGGGGCACAGCTCAATGCATTTCAGGGGAATGGCTTTTTCTGGGCGGTGTTGCAATTTATAATTGTACACAGCTAAGAACTCCAACCAACGAGTCATTCTGTTGAAGGGCGTGATTGAGGGTGGCCCGGTAGTCCCCACAAATCCTTAATGATCCATCCAGTTTGATGGGTGTTACGATTGGGGTTTCCCAACGGGCGTGGTCAGTTGGTTCTAAAACACCCTGGGCTATTAATTTATCTCGTCGATCTTTGGTTTTTGGGCAAAAGGTACCCGATGAGGCTTAAGGCGGATGGGGGCTACTTCAGGGTTAAGGTTAAATGATATCGGGGTCCCTTGTACTTGCCTAGTTTGTCTGCAAAGATGTCCTGGAATTCCTGGACGAGGGCCTTCTCCTAGTCATTGCTTCTGGTTTGGTGAATGCCAGCTACCTCGATCCCGAGTGGGGCAAACCATTGAAGGCCTAACAAACTAGGCCGGTCACAATTGACGACGGTCAGCAGTAACGACGCCGTACGATTTTTGAATGATACTTTGACTTGGCTGAAGCCAATGACTGGAATTTGGTTCCCCTGGTAATCTTTGAGTATAATTCTTTGGGCTCTGAGGTCTTGATGCTGGACGGCAGGGATAGCTGTTTAAGGGTCTTCCAGGAAACCATCGAGAGGGATGACCCTGAGTCGACTTCCATCACGCAAGGTTGGTTCTCGATGACGACCCTCACTCGGATCTTCTTTGCATCTAACGATGAAGCGTGACCGATGGTAATGGTTTGGTGTGCCTCTTCCCATCTCGTTGAAGTGGCAAGTGTTTTATTTCTGTAGGAGTGGTTGTTCCATTGGTGGTTCAAGTGTTCCCGACTCACAGGACGTTTCCCTGTGGTCTGGTGGTAGTTGTTTTCTCTCCGAATTGGGCTGGATCCTTGCTTGCTTCTACAGACCTTCCTGATGTGACCTCTTTTCCCCCAGGAATGGTAGAGCGCGTCAAGGAATTTGCAATCTGATCATGGGTGGTTTGCCCCACAACCCGCGCATTGGTGCGGTAGTCTTCGATTCCGCGGGTTGCATTGGTCGCGTTCAGACTGGAGCCGGTTGACCTCCTCCTCATCACTTTCTGATGGAGATTCGAGGTCCTCGTGGTAGGCCACTGTTGTGTGCCTCTCTTGGTTAGGTGAGGTTTTGTTGGTGAGTTGGCAGAGCAGTGCGTTGGTGCAATGCATTCGGGTGGCCGACTTCCTGGTTGCTTCTGCTGCAGTAGTGTCTTTGATGACATCTGCAAGATCGATGTCCCCTTTGGCCATGATCTTGCTCTGCGCTGTGTGGTCATCTAATCCCAGAATTATTCAGTCTCTCAGAGCTTCTTGGAGGTCTGCAAACCCACAGAGGCCTCCCAGGTTCCAGAGGTCCGCAATGAAATCTGCGACGCTCTCTCCTTTCTATTGGTCCCTCTGATAAAAGTCATGTCTTCGGACAAGCGTTGGTATGGCAGGTGCATAGTGGGCCCGTAGAAGGGGCACGAGGATGTCCCAGTCCATGGATTTCACCTCAGCCAGTTTCGCTAGTGCCTTGCCATCTTAAAGACGGCAGGCCCACAATGGGTCAGGAACACTGCTCGCTTTTTCCCCGTAGTTGCGTCTTTCAAGTTGTTGGTCTCCAGAAACATCTGGAACCGGTCCATGTACGAGTCCCAGTCTTCTTGTGCCAGGTCAAATGGAGCGGGTGGTATGGCGCCGCTGGACATGTTTTCCGTTATCAATGTGCCTTCAGCCACATGCTCTGTTTGGTGCTCTGTGAGTGTTCAATCAGCTCAAATGTCTCCGCATCCCACCTTCGTCGCCAGTATTAAGTTCTGCACATGGGTGTAAGGAGCGGAAATGAGGCAGTGAACAGTGAACTTCAACTCTTTATTAAGCATACTTAACAGAGCAATCACCTAGGGTAGCAGCAGCCCTTTTATAGGGTTGGCTGCTGTCCTATTAGCCAATGAAAAACATGGAAGTGTTAAACCCTTGAACCAATGAGAGTTGGCCCATTAACAGCCAATCAGATGTCCCAGAATGGACCAATCAGATGTCGTTATTATCGGCCAATCAGAAGTGCAGGATTAGAACCCTGCTTTTTACTTAAGATTATTAAAACTTTATTTAACGCCTTTATTAGTTCATAACAATCAGAACTGAGAAACTTAGTAGTCCTCTTTCCTGAATGATTCTGCTTGAAAATAAATTAGTATAAAAATCACCACAAACTGAAGCTCAAGTAGGGAGCCCCGATACAGCTCAAGTAGGGAGCCGCGATACCGATATCGTCGCCGTGATACAGCTGCGATCTCATGGCTCCGAGATCACAGCTGATATCTTCGCCCCTGGTCGGTCCCAACGGACCTAAACCATCTCGTAGTGACGGTGACAGTAAGGGGCGCGTTCTGTAGATTCCAGGGACATCGCAAGTCCCTGGTCGATCCAGAAGAAGCCCCTTTGCCAACGGCAGAGAGGCAGCCATTAGGCTGCTGAAGCTGGGACAGTTCCGGAAGAACGGGATAGAAAGAAGTGTATCAGCTGGTGAGCATCTTTTTTTTTTGCTTGGGACTTAAGAACACTCTAATATGAGAAGAAACCTGTAAACTTATTGATAGAATTTGATTTAGCAGCGATTTTTTTTTTAGTAATGTCAAAGTGAGGCTTGGCTTTTTATTTTTACTTTTTTTTTCTTTACTGAATTTCTATTGCAATCTAGGTAATCAGACTGGTTTTTTTCTTTTACATTTTTATATTTACTTGCTTTCTCTTCGCCTTTCTGACTGTTTATATTTTTTAAAATAGAGGCCCCCTTTAATATATATTTTTTAATAAACACAAATATACATACATACTTTCCCCCCCCTCTTTTTAGGCTTTTTTCAGGGGGGGAAGAAGGGAGAGTGGATTGAAGAAACTTTGTAACACTGCCAACTAGAGGCTTGAAAATATTCTGTTTGAAGTTGAAAAACTTTTGTTTGAAAAACTTTTCTCAAGGCTACTGGAAATGATAAGATAGAGGGAAGAGTACTGGAGGATGTTTATACAGGTGCTCTTTGGAACTTCTAATATCAAATGATATTTGAAGTTTGGCTTTGAAATTTGTGGAGAAGTCAAATAAGAGCTTGGATAAATAAAAGGCAGTGTGTGTCTTTTTTTTTTTTTTTTTACTCCTTATTAATTGTTTCATCCCTCCCATCCAACCCCACACTATTTTGAATGTTGACATATTTATTTTTTATCTTTTTTTATCTTTTATTTTTATTTTTAAGCCTCAGAATATTCTTTTTTTGCTTTTTTTCTTTTTTTCATGGGGATGTCTGCCTTTTGATTTCTATTTTTGACTTATTTTTATGGCCTTTTTTTCATTTTCTGAGGTTTTTCAATTGGATTAAGGTGGGAAGAATTTGAAGAACTCTCTTTTTCTTTTTTTTCTTTTCCTTTTTCTTTGCTTATTATTTTTTGATATTATTGGGCTTTATTTTGCTTCTTTTTTTCTCTTCATTTTTTAATTTTTACTTTTGAATTATATTTGCGAATTTTACAATTGGATTAAGGTCTTGAAGAACCTGAAGAATTTTTTTTCTTTTTAATTTTGGGCTTTTTACTTATTATTGGTTTTGTTTTTCGTTTTTTGTGGTGTTTTCCTTTTTTTAAATTGGATTATAATTGGCTACCTCACTAATTGGATTAAAAGACCCGGAAGATCCTGAGTTATCGAAATGAGCAAGAAAATTTTACCTTCTGGCATCTCAACTTCTGCTCCAGTCTCCCCGTCATCTGGAGGACGACTCTCAACAATGGTGAAGCAAGACAAAGTGCAAGTGGATTTAACAATGGTTATGCAAGGAATACAAGATCTTAAAATGAGTATGGAACAAAGAATGGAGAGTATTGATCAAAGAATTGGAAAGATGGATGAGAAATTTGAAAATTTTCAACAAATGATGGTGAAACATGATGAGAGAATCCAAAAAATAGAAGAGAAAGACAAGCAAAGAGACGATACAATTGGGAATATCGATAACAGATTAACAATGGTCGAACAAGAAAAAAGTGGGATGTTGAAGTGGGAGATGGACAGGTCAGAATTTTATCTTAGATTCCAAAATATCGAGGAAGAAAAAGGACAAAACTTGGTGGCAATAATGATTGAAATTTTGGCTGGAGTCTTGGAAATAACAGAGGAAAAGATGATGGATGGAGTAGATGAGATATATTGAGTCTTCACAAGATATGCGATGAGGAACCAATTACCAAGAGAGGTTCATGTTAAATTCACTAAAAAATCTATTAAAAACCAAATATTACAAGTGGTAAGAGAGAAGGGGTTGAAATATAAAGGCAAAGAGATTCTGGTCTTAAAACAAGTACCTAGAAAAGTGAGAGAGATTAGAAGAGAGTATCAATTTTTGACTAAAATGCTACTGAAAAAAGAGGTGAACTATAGATGGTTGATTCCAGAAGGATTAATGTTTACATGGCAAGAACAGAGACACAGAATTGATTCAATTGCGAAAGCAGAAATGTTTTATAAGGAATTTTTCGAAAGAAGAGAAATGGAGTGAGAAAAAGAAAAGATTTTAACTGAATTTGAAGAGGACCAAATGGAGATGGAAAAAGAAGAAGGCGCAATAGGTGAACAAATGGAGATCAAAGAACAACGTGAAATAAGATCCATGAGAGCTGTTAGACCTAAATATAAAGCATAACCATGGGAAAAAAAAACTGATTTCCATGAATATAAATGGACTGAACTCAGCTATTAAAAGAAGGAAAACTTTTTATAAATTAGAGAAGCTAAAATTTGATATAATTTGCTTACAAGAAGTACACATTAAAAAACAACATGAACAATTATTGATACGACCAAAGTTAGGGAAAATATTCACTTCTCTGACTCATTGTAAGAAAAGAGGAGTGGTTTTGTACGTCAAAGAAACCACTCCAGCTAAACTGATTTATACTGATGAAGACGGAAGAGTATTAATGGTTGAAATAGTGGATAATAATATAAAAACACTCTTGGTTACAATTTATGCCCCAAATGATAAACAAGAAGAATTTTATGAAAAATTACATATGAAAATAATTGAACTGGACTATGTTAACATACTTATGATGGGGGACTTTAATGGAATTGTAGACAATAAACTGGACTATACAGTAAAAACAACACGACAAAATAGGAAAACTCTCCCTAAATCCTTTTTTAAAATGACAGATGAACTAAATTTAAAAGATATATGGAGAGAAAGAAATGCTAAAACTCAACAATATACTTTTTATTCAAACAGGCATTTATCGTGGTCCAGAATAGATATGATTTGGACATCAACAGAATTATTATCTAATATTCAAGAAATAAATATTGAAACAAGTACATGGACAGACCATAATCCAATGACAATTAAGTGGAAAGGACAAAAAAGAAGATCTAGATGGACATTAAAGAATACTATTTTAAAGGAAAAAGATTTTATACAATGGATGGAAAAAGAATTGGCCTTCTTCTTCAATGAAAACAAAAAAGAAGATACTTCAATACAGAATGTTTGGGATAAAATGAAGGCATATGCAAGAGGATTAATAATTGATTATACAAAGAAAAAGAACATTAGGAAGAGGCAAATGATTAAAGTTTTAGAAGATGACCATAAAAAACTGGAAAAAGAATTACAGAAGATGCCACAGAAAAAAGATATCAAACTTAAAATGGACATAATTAAACATAAAATGGATCAAGCAGAGAAAGAAGAACTGGCACAAAAAATTAGAAGTGCTAAACAGAACTATTTTGAAGATGCAAATAGGCCAGGTAGATTGTCAGCATATAAGTTGAGAAAAGAGAAAGAGTCAAGGAAAATATCACAGTTAATAGATGATCATGGTCAAATTTGTTATGGTAATAAGGAGAAAAAGGCAATCATTCGAGATTTTTATGGACAATTATATAAACAGGAGGATCTTGATGAGGGAAAAATTAAACAGTATTTACAAAATGCTAACCTACTTAAGATACCTGATGAAACTCAGAAAATGTTAGAAAGTGCTATAACAATGATGGAATTAACCGAAGCACTCAACAGACAGAACAATGGAAAAGCACCAGGACCAGATGGTTTCCCAGCAGAATTTTATAAAACATTACAAGAATCATTGAGCATTCCACTGTTAGAAGTCATGAATGAAGTTATGATAAATAAGAAAATACCTGAAACATGGTCAGAAGCTTATATTACACTTATTCCAAAAGAAGGGGTTGACCCACTACAAATTAAGAACTATAGACCTATTTCCTTATTGAATGCAGACTATAAAATCTTTGCTTCAATCTTGGAAGAAAGGCTTTAAAAATATCTAAATAACTTTATTCACTCTGATCAGAATGGATTTTTACCAAAGAGACAGATTAAAGACAATATGAGGGTAATCCTGGACACATTGGAATATTATGAGGCGCACCCGGAAAAACAAATGGCTTTGATATTCTTAGATGCCCAAAAGACATTTGATAATGTGAACTGGAGATTTATGTTATTATTATTGGAACAGATGGGCTTTGCTAGAAAATTTATCCAAGCAATAGAAGCCATATATTATAAGCAAATGGCAAAAGTAATGAGAGATGGAGAATTCACAGACTCTATCAATATTAAAACAGGTACAAGACAAGGATGCCCATTATCTCCTTTGTTATTTGTATTGACCTTGGAAGTCTTAAATAGAAATATTAGAGAGGATATAAACATAAAAGGAATGAAAATCAAAAAGGAGGAATTCAAATTGCAAGCCTTTGCAGATGACTTGGTCTTTATTTTGGAAGATCCTTTAGAGACAGCTTTAAAACTATTGGAAAAGATAGAGACGTATGGTGAGATGGCTGGTTTAAAAATAAATAAAGACAAAACAAAGCTTCTGACAAAGAACATGTTATTAAGACAAAGAGAAGAGCTGGCAGATTTATTGAAAATTCAAGTTACGAATAAAGTTAAATATTTGGGTATATATTTGACGTCAAGATGTACTACACTGAAAGAGAATAACTATATTAAGCTTAAACAGCAGATAGCATCCGACCTGAAAAAATGGGAAAACCTACAATTGTCATTGATAGGTAGAATTTCAACAACCAAGATGAATATTTTACCCAGAATTTCATATTTGTTCCAAACAATACCAATTAGGTTAAGTAAGGATTACTTCGAAGAATTAAATAAAATTGTGTTGAAGTATATATGGCAAGGCAAGAAAGCGAGAATAAAATTAAAACTTTTACAGGATGCTAGAATTAGAGGAGGATTTGGCCTTCCTAATTGGGAGTTGTATTATCAAGCTGCAAACTTAATGTGGGTTAAAGAATGGATAACGTTAAGAAAAACTAGATTGTTGACATTAGAAGGTCATGATTTAATATTGGGTTGGCATGCTTTTTTATGGTATAAGGGAACTAAATCACAGGGTTATTTTAGAAGGCATTATATACGGGAATCGTTATGGTTGAATTGGGAGAAAATTAAGAAACAATGTTATTTGAAAATTCCAGTTTGGTTATCAACTATTGAAGCTTTTTCATATCCTATAACTTATAAGAAGGAACAAACAGTTAGATATGGGGAAATATTGGATGAAAAGGGTGAACTTAAAACGATGCAAAATTTAGAAGAACAAGGTATAAAGATGAATTGGTTTTCATATGCGCAAATACATGCAAGGTATCTTAAAGATTCTAAAATAGAAGGATTTTATGATAAATTGACTGATTTAGACAGGATTTTGACAGGTACTGATGAAAAAGTGATTAAAAAACTATATAGTTATTTGTTAGAAATTAAATTAGAGGAAGAACAAGTTAAAGAAACTATGATTGCTTGGGGGAAGAATTTTGGATATGGGATTGATTTAGAGAAATGGCAAAAATTGTGGTCACAAAATTATAAAATGACAATGTCAACAGAATATAAAGAAAATTTGTATAAGATGTTTTACAGGTGGCACTTTCCCCCGACAAGAATAGCAAGAATGTTCAAAAATAAATCTGAAAAGTGCTGGAAATGTCATCAGATACCTGGCTCATATTACCATATGTGGTGGACTTGTGAGGAGGCCAGGAAATACTGGACTAGAATTCGCATATGGCTGGAAAAAATGACAAAGAAACACATAGATTTGAAACCAGAGATTTTTTTATTGGGAATCGTACCTGATATATATAATAAAAATTTAAAGTATTTGATTGTAAATGTATTAACAGCAGCTAGGATTGTATTTGCTAAACATTGGAAGAGTAAGAAAATACCATTAGAAGAAGAAATTATTAAGAAAATATTGGAATGTGCTGAAATGAGTAGATTGACATTTGAAATTAGAGAACAAGAAGATAAACAATTTTATGAAGTTTGGGATCTTTTTTATCAATGGTTAGATAATACAATATAATAATAGAATATTTAGAAATTTAGGAAATAATGAATATATAATTTTTCTTGGTTTTGATTATTTTTAAGAATATTTTATTACGATAGATTTGGTATGATTCTATGATTTGTTATGAAATAATTTAATTTAATTATAGTTATCTCGCTTAAGTATGAATTAGTAAAATTATAGTCAAATGATTGTTCAATAAGGATATTTGGATATTTTATTGATGATGGATAATGTGAGTTATTATGTAATATAATTATTTTGATGACTATGAAATGGATGCACAAAAGAGAGTGGTAAACCAACCGATACACTGTAAATTTATGAAGAATGATATAAATTTTTTTTCTTTTATTATGTTTTATGTCTTATATGTTTTTTGTCTGTCGTTAAAATCAATAAAACTTTTACCAAAAAAAAAAAAAAAAAGTAGGGATATCAAGTAGAAACTTACATTCCTTTAGTATTCCAGAAACAATGTTCCAAAATACGACAGAGTTGGACCCTGACTTTTCAGCTGAGGCCAAAATGTAGCTGTGTGTTCAGTCCCCTGGGGACTGTTAGTTCCTTATAACTACATTTAACTTTAGTATCTTGGTGTGTCATTTGCTGCGGCATTTCTTTGAAACAAATGCATAGCTACTTTTAGAGTGTTTCTTGAGTGAGTGCAATCAAAATAAAACCGGTTAGATCTTGTAAAGTGTTGGTTCCTGCAATTTATCAATTAAAAAGTGTGATTCAGATTAGAAAACCTGTAAGAATTCTGTTGGGTCTTGAATCGATATGACAACCATTTTCACCCAGGACTGGGGTCTCTCAAAGGTCATGAAGCTAAAAGTTTTCTAAGTGTTCGTCTTATACTAATTGAGACTCCTGGATTGCTCAATTCAAGGTTAGCAAGTAGCATATTATTGTGTAGTATAGTAGTCTTAAATCAGAACTATCATAAGTTACTGCAATTGGTTGATGGCCACCATCCTCAAAGTCCTGTATTGTATCATCTTGATTCTTTCATTCTTTTAAAATGTTGGAATATTCTTTTAACTGTGATTTTGAATGCTATTTGGTTGAGGTTTTTTTGCTCTGATTCATTATTCATGTTATTCATACTTGAATTCAGTTTCACTTCAATAATTTGACCTTCAACCATTGTATGTTTTGCATTCTACATACTTGACACCTCTTGACTTAGTTGGCTACATACTGGCCCAATTTAATAATTCCAGCAGAATTTTAGTTGTGGACTTGACAGTAGGTCAGAAGTATGATTAAAGTTTTTCTTTTGGTTCAAGATTCTGTGGATTTTATAGCTAGAATCACAATTTAATGGAATGGAAGTATAACAGATGCTTTTTGTATAGAAGATCTCATATTTAATAATGGTTTCTCCACATAAGGAATAAAAATCCTCTAACTCTGAAGTGTAATTGCCAGTTAGTATGAAAAAAACTAGTAGATTCCTGTGGTTTCATCTAACCAAACAACATTTTTGATTTGCTCTGATATTTTACTGGTACAATAACAGGCATTTTTAATAAAAACTGGTAATTAATGAACCCTACTTTTAGATGAAATTTGGTAAAATTGCGAAGGAATATTATTTGTGCATTAATGTAATATGCAGAAAATATATACATAATTAAGCTACTATTTTTATTTTTTCGTTCTTATAATGAATTTGCCATGTTTCCATATGATTTCATTGCTCCTAGCATATGCAAATCTAATTTGTCTCACCTTTTTTGAGAAAATTAGACCCTTGAATGCTTGTATAATTTTCCCACTTTAGTTTGTACTTTCTGCAATTATATAATCTCTTTTTATAACAATGCCTGGAAATATCTCACTACAAATTAGATTTCTGAACTTATGACTTGCCAAACTACTTTTTACAGCACACATTATAAAAACTAATAATTCTTATTTTAGCACAAAAATCTGTTGGACTAAAAAGGAAATCTCTTTGCAATAACTAACTTATCTTCAGACTGCATACTTATATTTGTGCATAGGTGCTAAAGTCAGTGCTGGAGTCAGTTTTGACTTCTGGCGGCTGCCCGGACAAGCCCCTACAGTTTTTTTAGTATTATAATATAAGACATATTCTTACATTAGGCACTAGTAATTTCACAAATATTATTATCCTCCATGATATCATTCCCACATAATAACAACATGATGCAAGTACTTTTTCACTGGGGTCCACCTGCAGTGCTCTTTAAAATAGACCTTCCTCCTGCTCCATTGCTATTTGTCAGACTATTCATGAAATCGATGTTTAACAGCAGAAAAAAAAAAACCACCTCATGTATGAAGATCATCCAGGTCATGGCTGCTTGAAGAATGAAAAAGCTTCTTGGATGAGAAGTGAAATATTTAAATAAATAAATAAAGTCCAGTTGCCTTTTGGAAAAATGAACCTTTGGGACCACTATTCCTATTTGCATCCTCAACCCTAAATAAAACAAAGTTTTCTGACATGTCATACACATATCTCAAAATCTTACCAAATTTATAAGATTTGACTGTATTCAAGAGCTTCCAAAAATTAAAGTATTTTTTTTTTTTATCTCCAGTCTTTAGTTTGAAAATCTGTAATGACACCTAAGAGCTAGAAAAGAATACCAACCCTTTGGATGGCAGTTACTTATGCATAACTTATCTTCAGATTTTACAAGGCAAAATGAAAAATGATTTCGATTGCAGAGGTTAATCTTTCTCATTCTATTATTTGGTATCTTTTGTGCAAAGGAGGGGGGAGATTTTAGATCTTCCTTTATTTGCAACTTTCACAATGAGATTTAATACATTTATTCTATTAATTGTCTAGTTATGGTGGATAAATGATTTTGTTCATGCTTTGGTTAAAAAAAAGTAATAGTTTTAAGGACCAAAAATTTTGGTGGTCTCTGAAAGATTTCTGAATAAAGTCCAGTTGCTGGACTTTAAAATCGATAAAGATTCTCAGTCATCTCAGTTGTCAAAAGATTGAGTGCAACTGGATTAATTTTTGTTGTTAATTTGAGATGTTTCACTGCTCATCCAAGGAGCTTCATCAAACAGAGCAAGACAGTTAGGCAGAGAGTCATTGGAACGTACCAACTCCTGCCACATCAACCTCAGGGTTTTTCCTTCCCAAAGTGCATTGCAATATTTCAAAGAAGATTCTCAGTCATCCAGATACAGTTGTCTGAAAGTTGAGTAATTGCAACTGGACTAATTTTTATTGTTAGTTTGAGATGTTTTACTGATCATTGAAGCAGTTTCATCACTTTTTGAATCATCATAATCTTTTAACAATCTCATAATCCCTTGCAGGTCTGGTCAACTGAATGGAGCTCACAGAGTATTTATTGGCTGGATGCCTTTCCTGTCACCAATGCAGAGTTTTGTTCAGCAGATAAATTCTCATTGTGCCCAGAGAGAGAAATATCTGCCTCTACTAGGATTGAACTCACAGTCTCCTGATTGTGAGGTGAGAGCTCAACCTCTAGGCCACTGTACCACTCCTTAATCAGTTTCTGAATGTTGCAATTAATTTCCTTATTCAAATAAGGACACAAAAATATATTTATAATACTAATAAAAATGGACTGCGAAAACACACATTGGGGAAAATATCTAGTTTTTTTTGGGGGGGAGTGTAAATAAAGATCAGTGTGTTCAAAACTAAAGGATTATAAAACTGTGGGTTGTGCTATGATCACCATCTATATTTGTTATTATGCTCAAAAGATGGGAGAAGACTCGTCCTTTGACTGAAAAGATTATGCATGTTTTTTCCTTTTCTTATACAATAAAATTGCACAAGAACTTGAACTATCTAATATATTGTGTATAAGAATATCCTTTCCCATGCACCATAATTCTCTCGCTTCCAAATCCAAATTGTGCTATGTACTAATAGCAGCAGGTTGGGAATTTCATTGTGCTTATTGATTTTAATGAGTGACAAGCACCTGATTTATTTATCTATTTCATCTTACCAGGAGGGAATAAAACATGTAGATAAATATCTCATTTACAAGGGAGGCCTCCAGTAATACATAATGATAGGCAACTCATTATGTCTGATATTCACAACACAGTCATTCAAGATAGTTTGATTCACCATGTGATTATATTCATGTTAGTTGTTTCAAATTATGCACTTTCTAAAATGTATTCAAAATGTTTTGCTTGGCTAATCATCTCAACTTAAAATTTGTCAGGCTTCACAGAAAATTTGCTCTCAGGCACAGCTCATAGGTTTCTCTTTTATTTGCAGAATAGATTGTCAACATTCTGTAAAAGATGCTTTGCTTAAAGTGTCCAAATATAGTATATCCCTGCAATGCAAGGCCAGTTGAAGCCTTCATAGTTGATAAGAGGCAAAAATGTTCAACAAGTCTTAATTATCTACAGTAGAGCTAAGGAATAATGGTAGATGACTGAAACACATGTTCTAGTCAATGTAATGTTTTGCACAATGAAATTATTTGTGTAGGTATTTTCTCTTCCCAATATCAGTCACAAGATCAACAGTATTATCAGATTTTTTTTCTTTCTGTATGTTCTGTGTTCTGTCCCCTCATTAGCATTCTTGAGATCCC
This sequence comes from Hydrophis major, assembly GCA_033807585.1. Taxonomy (NCBI): domain Eukaryota; kingdom Metazoa; phylum Chordata; class Lepidosauria; order Squamata; family Elapidae; genus Hydrophis; species Hydrophis major. The sequence goes on from CM066329.1 coordinate 323,671,426, forward strand.
CGCGCTTTGATTGGCCAAAGCGCGGGGCACTCTGATTGGCTAGGCGAGCCGCGCCGATTGGCTCGCTAAGAATCTCCTGCGATTGGTCCATTCAAATCGCGGGAGATTCAAAGCGGTGCCATTGGCTGCGGCCGCCACGGCTTGGAAATAAAAAGCTGCAAGTTTTTCCTTTAACCCCAGTTCAATTCCTGACTCAATAAAAGAACTTGAATTAAGTCACTGACTCCTGGCATCATTTCCGACGACACGACACTGGTGACGAAGGTGGGATTCTGATCCTGAACTGAAGCACGTGTCCGACGGAAGCCAGACGAAACTCCACGATGGCAAACATCGCGCCTCCCGCACCCTTCAACCCCGCCAGCGAGGACTGGGAATCGTACTCAGACAGATTCCGCATGTTCCACGAATGCAGCGACCTGAAGGACGCCACCGGCCCAAAGAAGCGAGCCGTCTTTCTGACCCACTGCGGGGCCGCAGTGTTTAAGATGGCCAAAGCGCTTGCCAAACCCACCGACATGACCACGATGGACTGGGACAACCTCGAGCCAATACTCCAGCGACACTACGCTCCAGCCATGCCCATCCTCATCCAACGACACGAGTTCTACTGTCGGGATCAACGGTCGGGTGAGAGTTTCAGCGACTTCGTCGCAGAACTACGGCACCTAGGGGGGCTGTGCGAATTCGACAACATGGATGAAGCCCTGCGAGACTGAATCGTGCTCGGCCTTTGGGACCCCGTCCTCCAGAGTCAGCTGATGGCCAAGGGCAACATCATCCTCGCAGATACCCTCACCGAAGCCACAGCCGCCGAAGCTACCCGAAAATCCGCCGACCACATGCGCTGACCGAACGCTGGGGACTGCAGTGGGAACAACCACCCTGCAAGGTCGACCGAGGCCCAACCCGAGATGACCACCCACCAGAGCAAGTCCACTCAGCATCGGGCACTTCCGACGAGGAAGAGGAAATCCACCGTCTCCAGGCAGGCCGCGACCCACAGAACCGGTGGGGTCATAAGTCGAGGACCACCTGTGCCGGTTGCGGAGGTGACCACCCCAGGTCCGAATGCCGGTTCTTCGATTCAATCTGCCGGCATTGCGACAAGAAGGGAGACATCGCCCACGTCTGCCGTCTCAAAAAGAACCACAGCCCTATACGATGGGACCAGAGCGAACGGAGACAAGAGAGCACACCACCCCGGACCAGAGATCACCCCACTGACAACAGATGGGACCAGAATGGACGATCCCTATGAGGCGGCGAGACCCATCGAAGAGAGGAGACCCATCAGACAGTCACCATCAGCCACACCACAACCAACAACGCCCGGAAGGTCTACGTGGAGGTAGGCATCGAAGGCAAGCCATGTAAAATGGAGGTGGACTCCGGGTCCTACCTCTCCATGGTAGCATGGCAAGAAATAAAACGTTTGGTGCCTACCATCCAGAGAAAAGGCCTAGACAACCAGAGACTAATCATGAAAGACTACCAGGGAAACCACATCCCTGTAGTCGGAACCGGACAGTTCAAGGTAACTTACAAAGGGCGCACTGAAAGTCTTCCCCTGACCATCGTCGATCGCGACCGCCCAAGCCTACTGGGACTAAAATGGTTCGCACCACTCGGCATCGCAGTCACGGGCATCGACCACATCACCGACGACAACTGGGAGCAACAACTAGCCCGGGAATTCCAAGAGGTGTTCGACGGAAACCTAGGCAAGTACCGAGGGCCCCCTATATCATTCAGCCTAGACCCAAACGTCCCCCCCAAAATGCCTAAAACCAAGGTGGGTACCATTTGCGCTTAAACCCAAGATTGACGAGCAAATTGACAAGCTCGTCAAGCAAGGGGTCCTACAACCCATAGACCACGCCCGGTGGGAGACCCCCATAGTCACCCCGATCAAGCCTGATGGGTTGGTGAGAATCTGTGGGGACTACAAGGCCACCCTAAATGGCTCCTTGCAACAAAGCGCTTACCCCGTCCCAGTAGTGCAACAACTACTACATTCACTGGGAGGGGGCAAGGTTTTCGCTAAACTCGACCTCGCCCAGGCATACCAACAATTGCCGGTCGACAAGGAAACGGCAGAAGCGCAAACCATAGTCTCCCACTGGGGAGCATTTAAATGCAACCGGCTCCAATTTGGAGTCAGCGTGGCGCCTGGAATATTCCAAAGCCTAATGGAAAGGCTGTTTCAAGGCATCAAAGGGGTGGTACCTTACTTCGACAACGTCTTAGTGTTGGCAACCAACCAGGCCGAACTAGAGAGTCGCCTAAGGGAGGTCCTAACCAAATTCAAAGAGACCGGGCTCAAAGTAAAGAGGGGAAAATGCCAATTATACACGGAACGGGTTGAATTCCTTGGATATCTCCTAGACCGTCACGGCATTCACCTCACCAACCAAAAGATCAAAGCCATCAAAGAAGCCCCCACACCCAAGTCGAAGACAGAACTACAGGCGTTTCTGGGGCTGCTTAACTTTTATAATGTCTTCCTGCCCCAAAAGGCGACGGCGGCGGAGCCTTTGCATAGGCTTTTGGACAAGGCGGCGACCTGGACTTGGGGGAAACGCGAGGAAGCCGCCTTCAAGAAAACAAAGGACCTCCTCACTTCAGATGCTGTTCTTATCCAGTACAACGAGACCCTACCACTAGCCATCACATGCGACGCATCACCCTTCGGCATCGGCGCTGTCCTCAGCCACACTCTCCCCGACGGAAAAGAAACACCCATCGCGTTCTTTTCAAGGACCCTCACCAAACCAGAGCGGAACTACAGCCAGCTGGACAAAGAGGCTCTGGCTATTGTCGCCGCAGTAAAAAGATTTCACGAGTACCTCTACGGCTGGACATTTACCATCATCACCGACCACAAACCGCTGCTGGGAATCCTTGCAGGGAACAGGGCCATCCCGAACATTCTGTCTCCCCGAATGACAAGGTGGTCCGAGTTCCTGGCGGCCTACAATTACGGACTCACACACAGACCGGGTAAGACTATCTCCCATGTGGACGCCTTAAGCCACTCACTGTTACCGGAACCTGACACTGACCCAGCACCCACGACGACCACCCTCAGTATAGAGACTCTACCCAACCTGCCCCGCGTCAGACATTGTCTGAGAAACTAATAAAGACAAACGTCTGGTGCGGGTGTTGCATTGGGTAGAGAAAGGGTGGCCGGAAAGGGACAACGACGAGTCCATCAGGACATTCCGGAACCGGCAAACGGAACTCTTGTTACTAAAAGGGTGCATACTATGGGGGGATAAAGTGGTCATCCCAGAAAAACTACAAGGGAAGGTTTTGGAACTGTTACACGAGGGGCACCCGTGCATCGTTAGGACAAAAGCCCTGGCCAGAAGTTACGCTTGGTGGCCAGGGATGGACAAACAGATCGAGGCCTGGGTAGCAAGTTGCCAATGATGCCAGGAAACTAGGCCAAGCCCACCCGCAGCACCCGTCCTAGAGTGGGAAACCCCCAGGGGACCTTGGTCTAGGATCCACATAGAGTTCCCCGGGCCCATAAAAGGACACACTTTCCTAATAACAGTAGACGCTTACTCCAACTGGCTGGAGGTAAGCAACATGAGAACAACCACCACGGAGGCCGTGACCAAAGAACTCGGCAAACTTTTTGCAACACACGGCCTCCCAGACGTCCTCGTTTCTGACAATGGGCCCCAATTCACCTCGCTAGAATTCAAAAAATTCCTAGCAGAAAGGGGCATACGACACGCGCTGACAGCACCGGTGCATCCGGCGGCGAATGGTAGGGCGGAACGGATGGTTCAATTCACAAAGAAAACCATCCAGAAAATAGACCATGGGGAGATCCAGGACAAAATAAATAAATTACTTTTCATCCAACACATAACCCCAAATACCACAACGAATAAAAGCCCAGCCGAACTGCTAATGGGGAGGAAAATAAGGTCCCCACTTGATAGATTACACCCCACGTACAACCCAGAGAAACCCCCAGACTCAACCAGCAAACACCGAACCTTCGCTCCAGGCGACGCCGTCTACGTGAAAAACCTAACGGGAGACCCATTATGGGTACCGGCCGTCAAAACACAACTAACAGGCCCACACTCGTACCGACTACAAACAACCGACAGACGAGCGTGGAAATGCCACATCGACCAGTTAAGATCGAGGACGACCACCCAAGAGACCACCGACGCGCAACCAAGAAAAACCAACCGCCACAACACAAACCAAGAGGGGAGGGAATACCCAGGAGACCAAAACCGAGAAAGAATAAACCAGCCATACTCACCTGGAAGCAGCCAGCACGAAACCTCGCCAGAAAGAGACAGCCAGGCCAGCTCAACCAACCCGGGAAGACCGAGCGGGAAACCCACAGCTCAACCAACCCGGGAAGCCCAGGAGGGAGCTGCGGAGAGCGGCCCGGCCCGACCGACCAGGCGGTTCCCACGACGGCATCCAGAGAAGCGGAGACCCCAACCGAACCGGCCGGGATCCAACCTACGACTGACCTGCGCAGGTCCAGTAGGCTGAGATGGAGCCCCGCCTACCTATGGGACTACGCAACGTAAGGACTGAACCAAGAGGGGAGGGGTGTTCTGTCCCCTCATTAGCATTCTTGAGATCCCCGCGCTTTGATTGGCCAAAGCGCAGGGCACTCTGATTGGCTAGGCGAGCCGCGCCGATTGGCTCGCTGAGAATCTCCCACGATTGGTCCATTCGAATCGCGGGAGATTCAAAGCGGTGCCATTGGCCGCAGCCGCCGCGGCTTGGAAATAAAAAGCTGCAAGTTTTTCCTTTAACCCCAGATCGGTTCCTGACTCAATAAAAGAGCTTGAATTAAGTCACCAACTCCTGGCATCATTTCCGACGACACGACATTCTGAGTGAAAGATTAAAAAAGAACCTGTCTACAGCCATGGACTGCTTTTCTTTAAAGCCAGGTTGGATAAGGATTTGTTTTTAAAAATGCTAACAAGAAATAAAAAGCTGAATTCCAAATTAGCCACTCATCCATTATGAGCTGGTTTAGAGGGAAAATAAGCAAGGAGACTTTTAGTAGATGGAGTTGCCATCTTGAAGTTATACAAGATGGTTACCCCAGGAAGTAGTGTGGCTGGAAAAGGGCAAAGAAAGCCTTTAAGTAGCTGGTAAGGGCTTCCATAAGGGACTAAACTTCTATATGACAATTCCTGTGATTCCTATAGTCAATAAATTGTTTTTTTTAACCATAAACTGGATGTATTGTAAGCTGTCCAGTATCCCGGAGATGGGCGGCATGAAGAAATTCAATCAAATTAAGGATCATATAAAGTAAGTCAGGGAAAAGAGTACATTACAAAGACACAATTTGGCTTGGGGAAAAGAATCTCATAGAAAATTCCATGGTTGATTAGAATTAATACCACCATTCATGCTACATCACTTATCATCATTTGCCTTTTTTTTCTTTAAGGGAAAATAGTGAGTAAATTAAAGTAATTTGCAAGGAAGAAAAGACTTTATAGTCAGATTGGATTTTTGCAGGTATGCTGGAATTTTCAGTATATTCTTCAACAAGCTATGTTTTCTTCAGATTTTGGGGAAATGACATCCAATATAAACTCACCCAATTAGTTTGAATAGTTGAACAAAACAGTTAAATAAAATGAGAATAAAACTAAAGTCATCTAATAAATATTATGTACAGGATAGTCATACATAATATTAAGTACATATTTGATGCTTATTAATGAAATATGGCTTTTTCAATAAGGAAAGTTTTCATTCTATTTAAGTTAAAATAAAATTGAAGAATTATTTGGGAAATGAATTTGTTTATTTCCAGGATATTTGGAATAACAAACTCTGGCTAATATTAGTTTTTACTTTAAAAATTCACAGGAGAGGACTGATGGGGTTGGACTCACTTTATTCTGTGTATAATAAATGAATACTCTTGATTAAAAACAGCTATTAGAATATCACATATACTCATAGTTGTTACAGCTATTATACTATAGTGCTCCACAAAACATTTTAGAGGCTGGTTTCATATCTCTGTCAGCACTTACTGAAAAAAACCTGTGATAAATGATAGTACATAACTCATTGTGTAGAGCAGCCTCCCCAATAAAAGTTTCCATACAGTGGTGAGAGCACAAACAAGATAACAATTTAATTAAAAGATAAATAGAAATATTTACACAACTACTGCCCACATACTTGCACCATCACCGAATAAAGCCCAACCCATTTTCCTAAACTGATATTCTTTAATTAAAAATAATGGTGGAAAGAATTCCAGCAATTTGGAAAACAGTTCCCAAAAGCAGATAGTTAACTGAACATTTTAAAATTAATCTGCATTCCTCCAACAGTACCCCAAACATATTTTCTATGCATATCCTTTGTAACCTTTGATAACAACTATCCAAATTTATACATCTCATACTAGTCAGGCTTCTGGTGATCTGCCTAGCACATTTTGTATCACTCCTTGTGATGTCCAATATTCCTTGTGTATTGGACATGTGTATCCAATACACATTATGGATGGACCAGTTATGGTTAGGGCAGCAATATATACACAAACTATACATCCAATAATGATGCAGCATCAGGTTATAATAATATATTATATAGGAGTAACTAGTCATCAGCATAAACCTGACTAATGAGACCTACAAAATTTGGGGAGCAATGTTTGAAGTCCAAGGTGCTTTAGAAAGCCTAGCTCTGATTTGATGTTGTTTTTATCTCCTAATTTTAACTATTTTGTCATAATGATGTCATATTGTTCTGTTGTAAGTCAAAGACTATCTATAATTACTTTCCAGACTTGTTTATGTATATTCTGAAGGCAATTAGTTGACCATTGCTGGAAGAAGGCAATGAATTAGATGGATTGATCCCAGCAGATTTTTTTCTCCCTTCAATTTTATAAAAAGGTACAATATAAAATTTTAACTCACAGTACCCTATGTAAGTTAATGGTGTCTACTCTAAACAGAAGGCTCTTTTAGTACCCAACCCAAATTTCTTTTGTGAACCTAGCCAAGATTCATTTGGGGCTTGTCTTTATTCTGGTCTTCTGTTTCCCTACTGAGCCATAGGATCTTCTTTTAAATATTTATAAATTACCAAATCCATCAAACGATGTTGACATGTTCCTAAATAAATGATATCAAAATTATTTCTAATGTTTATACACTTATTTTTCATCCTCAGTATAATATAAATGCATTATGACAACTGATAGAGGGAACACATAAGAAATGAAAAGGAGAAATTATCAAGGGACTGGAATATATCTATCCTTATTTATAATGCCAAATAAGCTTCTGTAGTTTGTTATTGTTCACAAACAGATTCTTTGCTCTCATCCTTTAAGCTTACATAAGTCCACCAAAAGGTATTTTACTGCATTTCATGAGGTAATCATGCAGATCTGCAATAGCAAAAACAGACAAATGTCCAATGGCACTTTAAAGATAAATGTATTTATGGGTCATAAGCTTTCATGAGCTAGAGATTGCTTTTTCACATTTTTGAAATGGTTTACCAAGCTACTTGATGTTGTGTTGGGGAGAAAAAAAATACAAATTTACCATTTAGCTAAATAAAATGCAAGACGCAACATGAAATATGTGGAGCCCAGAAAAAGTCATTATTCTGTCATAGTAAGTATATGCTTTTACAACTATACCGGATTAGGAGACTGAAAATAGAAAGCATGTTAAATCCAGTTATTGCTTATGTGTCAACATCAGAGGAAAAACAATATGTTCCGTCTAATGCACTACTCATTTAAGTGTGCTCCTGTAATGGGCAATGCTTCCACTTTCTGTGCATTGCCCACCTAATTTTTTTTGTATCCCTGAAGCTATGTTTTTGAGGGATTTCTTTTAGCAAAGAATTGTTGTTGACAGAAGAGACCCTCTCTACCCACACACACACATATACATTTTTCCTTTAATCCATCTGCTGATGTAACCATCCAACTGACAGGTGGGATATTTTTAGAAGAGTTATATCTCTGTCTGTGTAAAGGCTTCCATATTATTTAAAATAAAGTATTCTAAAGCATAACATATGCATACCATAAGATTTCATTTGGGTCAATTGTAAATATTCCAATCATTCTGATTTTAAGACTATGCATTCTACAAGAGTTCTGATCTATGAAGTACATACAGCACAAGTCATCTTAAAAATTATATTCACATTAGGGCTGGCCAATTGAATGGCTGTATATTGCATGAGGCTCAACCTTCTTTTGTTGCCCTTAACCATCATCCCATATTACATTAAAGAGTTCAGACTCCAGTTTCTTCCAGAAGAGTCAGGTCAGAATAAGTACTGATTATTTATTTGTTTATTTGTTTGTCTGTTTTTTTATTATGCTGATTGATCTAATCTGGATGCTGGAGATTATTCCAGAAGACCAATGCCACCATAAAAAAAATGCTTCCAAGCACTGAACCATTTGATCTCCTGGAAATAATGAATGGTTGGATCAATTTCCATAGGGAAATGTGTTTCTGCAGATAATTCAACATCAATCCAAAAAGGGCTTTGAAGTTTAAAGCAACATTCAAATGGCATCTGGAAGCCAATAATTAAAATCACTCTATATATGTGAGGGTGGGAAAGGTTGTATTTAAGTTTAGAAATACCATATATACTCGAGTATAAGCCGAGTTTTTCAGCCCATTTTTTGTGCTGATAAAACCGCCCTCGGCTTATACTCGAGTCAGCCGCTACGGCACCATGCCTGGCCTGTGCTGGCGTGGCTGCAACCGATCGTGCCTCCAGGGCAGCATCGCCGCCGCGGCTGTCTACCCGCTGAGGGCCACACAGGCGACCCCAAGAGGCCTCTCCTTCCCCATTAACGGGCGCCCGGGGCCCCCGCGAGCTCCTGAGTTGCGCGCTTCCAGCTTCGCCAAGAAACTGCCAGGCTCAGGCAGCCTCCCCCGCCCCCTCCCCCGCCCCCTCTTCGCTGCTAGGGGAGGGGGCGGGGGAGGCTGCCTGGGCCTGGAGACCCCAAGCGGCCTCTCCTTCCCCATTAACGGGTGCCCAGGGCCCCCGCGAGCTCCTGCATTGCGCGCTTCCAGCTTCACCAACAAATGGAGCTGCAAATCTGGTAATCGCTTGCGGAGCCTCGTCACGAACCCCCTTTCCCCGCACTCCCCCCCGCACTCCTCTGGCGGCAGCAGGCGGAGAAAGCCCCGCTTCCCCCTGGCTTTGATGGCACGCGTGAGTTGGCTTCCCACTCTTTTTTTTATAACTCTCCTCCTCCTCCTCCTCTCCTCTCCCCTTGTTGTCTGGTCTTCCCTAAGGAAACTCGAGGGCTCATACTTCCAGGTGTTTCTCCCTGTCTTTCTCCCTGTCAATGATCTTTTCTTCCCTTCCCTTCTCTCAGCCCCATCCTCCTTCACCTTTGTCACCACAATCCTGAACAGATGAAGTTTGTACTTCTCAAGAAAGGTTGGATGTTCCTTTTGAGGAGGGAACCTAGTGTGACATCTGTATGTTGACCTACTACTGAGTCATGGCATGTGTGCACATGCAATGGAGGCATGAGGGAGAGCTATGAAAGAGATGGTGGCTCTCCAAAACAGGATGTACATGCAGCACATACACATGCTTTTTTCTTGCAAGGGAGAGGGTGATTCTGTTTGGACATACAGATGAGGAGGAGGAATCCAGTTTTGAAGGATTTTAACTCTTGTGTTTTAGCTTGGTTGCTGATTGAGCTAAGGTTTTTGTACTTTTAAAGTTATTGTTGATACCATATTGGTTTTGTTGGCTCTCTTTTCCACTTACAGAGCTAGTTTACTGTTTTTCTTTGAAATAAATATTCAAAAACATTTAATCTACTGATGCCTCAATTCATGTAATTTTATTGGTATCTATTTTTATTTTTGAAATTTACCAGTAGCTGCTGCATTTCCCACCCTCGACTTATACTCGAGTCAATAAGTTTTCCCAGGTTTTTGTGGTAAAATTGGGTGCCTCGACTTATATTCGGGTCGACTTATACTCGAGTATATACGGTATATTTGGAATTATCACAGTTTGTGCAAAAATACATAATAGAATTCAAAGAAGTAATTATTGCTTACTTGATTAGTGTAACTGTTATCAAAGGAACAAGAAACTTAGACATTTTAGTATTATATGCACAAGATGATGTTTAGATAGCTTCAGTATAACTAATTACATACACTTTTGAAAACTGTTCAAAAAGCAGCTACCAAAATGTATGTTGATTATCATTATCATCATTATCATCATCATCATTATCATCTCAAATTAATTAGTAACTACATTCCTTCCATTTCAATCAATCAGAATAGAACTGGAAGGGACCTTTTCCACTGTTCAAGTGGGAGATCCTATACCATTTCAGACAAGTAACTGTCCAGTCTCCTTTTTAAAACCTCCAGTGATGAAGCACCCACAACTTCTAAAGGCAAGCTGTTCCACTGGTTTAATTGTTTCTACTGTCAGGAAGTTTATTCTTAATTTCAGCTTACTTCTCTGCTTGAATAGTTTTCATCCATTGTTTCTGGTCCTGCCTCCGGTGCTTTGGAAAATAATTTGAACCCTTCCTTTTTGTGGCAATCTCACAAATGTTGGAATACTGCTATCATGTCCAGGTCTTTCTTTTCTCAAGATTAGCCAACCCAAATCCTGCAAACATTCTTCCCTTTTTCCCCTCCAGGCCTTTAATCTTCTTAATTGCTCTTCTTTACACTTTCCCCCAAAGTCTCAACAACTTCTTTGTAAGTTGGTGACCAAAACTGGATGCAGTATTCCAGGTATGGCCTTACTAAGGATTTATAAAGTGGTACTAATATTGTATGTGATTTTGATTCTATGCCTCTGTTTATACAACCAAGGATTTTATTAGCTTTTTGGGTTGCTGCCATATACTGCTGGCTCATATTTAAGTGATTGCCCTTTGGAGTCTTCTCCAAAGTCCCTCTGGCAGTTACTGGTTTTGAGCCAGGTTTTGCCTAATTTGTACTTGTACTTTGGTTTTTCCTGCCTAGGTGTAGAACCTTGTTTTTCTCCACATTAAATTTCATTTTCCATGAATAAGACAAGGTCATTATCTTTAGCTTTTAAATTTAAAGATGAAGCCTAGCTTCCTAATAAATGATAGCCATCCATTTACTCGAAGCCAAGCAGCACTAAAAGCCTCCAATACAGGAAACACAATGTTGCCAGTCAATCAAGACAAAAAAAATGCGACAAAACAGACAGAAGATATTAGAAACACCAATCAAGAAGAACATAGGAAACTCCAAGACCAATAAACACAGACCAAGACTCCCAACCAATCAGGATGAAGAAAAAACCATTCTAACACAACAGTAGGCTAGCACCAAATTTAAAACAGAAATGGCTGTGAAAGCCTGACTCACAGACGAACACAATACAGAAGCCTGATGAGGCAGATGAGATTCTGCTGAAACGTCGCTACAACTTTAAAAGCACAATTATAAAGACATGGGAAAATACTCGAACACAGCTGAATAACATACATATAGATATCTGCGAAAACTTAAGAAATATATTCTGCTCAAAAAAATAAAGGGAACACTTAAACAACACAATGGAACTCCAAGTCAATCACACTTCTGTGAAATCAAACTGTTCACTTAGGTAGCAACACTGATTGACAATCAATTTCACATGCTGTTGTGCAAATGAAATAGACAACAGGTGGAAAGCAGAGGCAGTTAGCAAGACATCCCCAATAAAGGAGTGATTCTGCAGGTGGTGACCACAGACCACTTGTCAGTTTGTATGCTTTCTGGCTGATGGTTTGGTCACGTTTCAATGCTGGTGGTGCTTTCACTCTAGTGTTGGCATGAGACGGAGTCTACAACCCACACAAGTGGCTCAGGTAGTGCAGCTCATCCAGGATGGCACATCAATGCGAGCTGTGGCAAGAAGGTTTGCTGTGTTGTCAGGGTAGTGTCCAGAGCATGGAGGCACTACCAGGAGACAGGCCAGTACATCAGGAGACATGGAGGAGGCCATAGGAAGGCAACAACCCAGCATCAGGACCACTACCTTCGCCTTTGTGCAAGGAGGGATAGGAGGAGCACTGCCAGAGCCCTGCAAAATGACTTCCAGTGGGCCACAAATGTGCATGTGGCTGCTCAAATGGCCAGAAACAGACTCCATGAGGGTGGTATGAGGGCCCGACATCCACAGGTGGGGGTTGTGTTTACAACCCAACACCGTGCAGGATGTTTGGCATTTGCCAAAGAACACCAAGATTGGCAAATTCACCACTGGTGCCCTGTGCTCTTCACAGATGAAAGCAGGTTCACACTGAGCACATGTGACATGCGTGACAGGGTCTGGAGACTCTGTGGAGAAAGTTCTGCTGCCTGCAACATCCTCCAGCATGACCAGTTTGGCAGTGGGTCAGTAATAGTGTGGGGTGGCATTTCTTTAAAGGCCCGCACAGCCCTCCATGTGCTCACCAGAGGTAGCCTGACTGCCATTAGGTACCAAGATGAGATCCTCAGACCCCTTGTGAGACCATATGCTGGTGTGGTTGGCCCTGGGTTCCTCTTAATGCATGACAATGCTAGACCTCATGTGGCTGGAGTGTGTCAGCAGTTCCTGCAAGATGAAGGCATTGATGCTATGGACTGGCCCGCCCGTTCCCCAGATCTGAATCCAATTGAGCACATCTGGGACATCATGTCTTGCTCCATCCACCAATGCCACGTTGCACCACAGACTGTCCAGGAGTTGGGGGATGCTTTAATCCAGGTGTGGGAGGAGATTCCTCAGGGGATATCCGCCACCTCATCAGGAGCATGCCCAGGCATTGTAGGGAAGTCATACAGGCATGTGGAGGCCACTCACACTACCGAGCCTCATTTTGACTTGTTTTAAGGACATTACATCAAAGTTGGATCAGCCTGTAATGTTTTTTCCACTTTAATTTTGAGTGTAACTCCAAATCCAGACCTCCATGGGTTGCTGAATTTGATTTCCATTGATAATTTTTGTGTGATTTTGTTGTCAGCACATTCAACTGTGTAATGAACAATTTAATAAGAATATTTCATTCATTCAGATCTAGGATGTCTTCTTTTTGTGTTCCCTTTATTTTTTATATATATATATATATATATATATATATATATATATATATATATATATATATATATATATATATATATATATATATATATATTCAAAAGAAAGAAAGATTTGCTCTTCGGGAAAGTTTTTTATTTTTTGTTCAGAATTTTCGGATTTGTTATCTCAAGTCCGTCTTCAGTGAACTGTTAGATGGAGATGTGTCCAGGAAGGAGCTTTGGTCGTTATTTTTATCGTTGGTGTCAGCGTTCTGTGGATTGGCAGCACGGGCATCATCGCGTGATTGGCTTGTCAGTTGTTTGGATGCGAGTTGGTTTGTTTTTTGATGTTGTTGATCCAATTATCACGTAAACTTTGATAGTTGGGGTCAATGTCTTTGTGGCGATTAATGCAATTGGTGCCAGTATGCCATGCTTCAATAAATTCACGTGCATAACGTGTTTTGCCTGTGCCAATTATTTTGGTTGCATCCCAGTTAAAGTAATGATTTTGGTCTATGCTGTGTGTTGCTATTTGAGATAGTGGGTCTTTTCTTTTGACAGCTAGTGTGTGTTCATGGATTCTTTCGTGGAGTTGTTTTCCAGTTTGGCCAATGTATTTTTGGGGGCATGTTTTGCATGGTATTTCATATATGACGTTTTTCATTGAAGTGATTGGTAATTTGTCTTTGCCTGATATGAGTGTTTTTCTTAATGAAGTTGTTGGTTTGTGTGCAATATTGATGTTGAATGGTTGTAAGTGTCTTGATATGATTTCTGATACACCTTGTATGTATGGAAGTGAGTACCATTTAGGTGGATTTTGTGGGTTTTTGTTGTTTGTGTCTGTTTGTTTGTGTGATTTATGTGGTTTGTGTCTTAGGCAGTTTTTGATGAAGCTTTTTGGATATCCATTGTTTATGAAGAGGTTGTAGAGAAAATTTAGTTCTTCTTTTCGTATTTTTTTGTCTTGGCAATAAGTGTAGGCTCGTTTGAAGAGTGTTGAGATGCAGCTTCTTTTGTGTGTGGTAGGGTGGTTGCTTCTGTAGTGGAGTATAATGTCAGCATTTGTTTTCTTTCTGTATACGCTTGTTTGTAATTTGCCATTTTCAAGAAGTTTTAAGTTGACATCTAGAAATGATAATTGAGTATTATTCATTTCTTCTCGTGTAAATTGTATGTCTGGGTGTATTGAGTTGATTGCTTTGTGTAGTTGTTCTAATTCAGTGCGTTTGACAATGACAAATGTGTCATCCACATATCGAAGCCATAGTTTTGGTTTGAGATTTGTAAAAACGGATTTTTCTAGATCTTGTAACACTATTTCAGCTATGAAACCTGAAATAGGAGAGCCCATTGGTGTGCCTTTTTTCTGGAGGTAGAATTTATTGTTAAATTGACAGTAGTTGGTTAGGCAGAGGGTGATTAGCTCCATTACTCTGTCAGTGGGGATATTGATGGGTTTTTCTTCTAATTGTTGTTTAATTATATTTTTGGCATGTTCAAGAGGGATCGATGGAAAGAGTGATATAACATCAAAGGATACCATGCATTCATCTGGTTCTATTTGTATTTCTTTGATTCGTTCAAGAAAGGTGTATGCGTTTGTAATACTGTGTTCAGAGTTTGCAATCAAATGTTTGAGGTGTTGAAGAAGCCATTTGGCTAAGTTGTAAGTGGGGGTTCCGATGAGTGAAATTACCATACGAAGTGGAATGTTCGGTTTGTGTATTTTTGGAAGTCCATATGCTCTGGCAATGGAGGGGCTGGTTATTAGGATGAATTTGCTATCTTCATTTGAAATTAATTTTTCTTTAGAAAGTCGTTTGATTGTTGAAATTATTGTATTGTTTTGCTTCTTTGTGGGATCATTTTGTAGTTCTGTGTATGTTGTGGTGTCTTCTAGTGATGTAGTTGCTTTGGTGATGTAGTCATCTTTATTCATGATGACTGTAGCTCCTCCTTTGTCTGCAGGGAGGATGACTATGGATTTATCTCTTCGTAAGGACTGTAATGCAAGGTTTTCTTTTTTTGTTAAAATGTGATCTGGGTTTTTTGATCTTAGTAAACCTGTAACTTTGTTTCTTATTGTTGATCTGGTGTTATCAGTTATTTCTGGTTTGGAGAGGATTGCTTCCAGGTCAGCCATGTAATCAATGAATTGTGCATCTTTGGTGTTGAATTTTAGTCCATGGGAGAGTAAATTGATTTCTGTTGTTGTTAACTGTCTTTTTGATAGGTTTACAGTTTTTTGATTTGTTTGTGGAGGTGTTGTATTTGATGTAAGTTTTTGTAATTTGGTTTCAAGAGATGCGCGTTTGGTTTGGCTGCTATTTGATGCTGAAGATTTGATTTTGTCATTAAGTTGAGAGAAAAGTTCTGGAATGAGTTTTTTCTCAAATATTGTTTTTAATTGGCTGGCTTCGGCTTTGAACCGATGAAGCCGGTTTTGAGCGTCTTGAATTAAAACGCGCAGTAAGCGGCGGCCGTTCTGAGCGGCTATTTTGTATCCGAACGGCGATTTGACAGGTGGATTGGATTTTACTGACCTTGGCAATACGTTTGTTTCTCTGCATCGATGTAGGAACCAAAGTTGTTGGCGAGTAGTAGCTTCTCTTCTGGCAAGTGCTACCTCAACACCCAATCCCACCACCACCCAGCACAGATAAACTCCGTGGCTAAAACACTAATTACTAGAACCAAACGCCTGGCAGACAAGACACACATTAAGACTGAACTATGCACCCTGACTAAAATATTGACAGCCAACGGCTTCCACAAAAGCAAAATCACCAACTTGATCCACAAAAGCACACTGAGACATAATAGAGACCCAGAAGATGAACAGACCCATGGAACAGCTGTCCTGCCCTACATAAGAGGCACTACAGACAAAATTAGTAAGATTCTATACAGACACCACATCAAGACTGCCTTCAAAACAGACAGAAAAATAGCAGCCATCCTCAGGAACCCCAAAGACAAAATTGACCTGGAAAACCAAGGCATATATGAAGTCCCCTGTGCATCATGCCCGGGCACATACATTGGACAGACCAATAGAAGAATAAGCACCCGCCTGGATGAACACAAAAATGCAGTCAAAAAGCTGGAACACACTTCCTCACTTGTCCAACACATGGAAGCCACAGGTCATAACATCAACTTCAATGGCACCAAAACCCTAGCCACCATAGAAAATCCCAGCCACAGAATCATCAGAGAAGCCATAGAGATTGAAGAAAGACCAGAAAGCATGAACAGAAGAGATGATTCCACCAGGCTGTCAATCATTTGGAAGCCTGCACTCACAAACAAAAAAATCTCCACACCACAAGCCAGGCAAACACCTGGGCACAAACAGATCCCCCCTGATACCTCCAGCTCAAACACACCCCAACCAGGCACCCAGATGAAACCCAGCTTCCTAATGAATGATAGCCGTCCATTTACCCGAAGCCAAGCTGCACTAAAGGCCTCCAATAAAGTAACACAATGTTGCCAGCCAATCAAGATACAAAAAGAGCCCCCCCCCGCCCAAAAAAAACAGACAGAAGATATTAGTAGCAGAACACAGCAAACTCCAAGACCAATAAACACAGAGCAAGACTCTCAACCAATCAGGAGGAAGAAAAAACCATTCTGACACAGCAATAGGCTGCCCCAAATTTAAATCTGAAACCACTGTAAAAGTCTAACTCACAGACAAACACCATACAGAAACCTGATGATGGCAGATGAGATTCTGCTGAAACGTTGCTACAACTTTAAAAGCACCACGTGGGAAAATACCCGAACAAAGCTGAATGCCAGACATGTAAGTACCCGCGAAAACTTAAGAAATCAAATATATATATATATATATACACATATGGATCTTTGGTTATTCGGGTTTTCTCCCATGTAAGATTGGAAGTATCTAGGCAACGTTTCGATGAAGTCTCATTCATCATCTTCAGGCTTGGTTTTCAGCTCTATGCTTCTCAGAGTGATGTGAGCTTGCAGCTGCTTCTTCCTTTTAACTGCAAGTGGAGGTGTGACTTGATTGGGTGGGGGCTTGGCTGTGTTCTGATTGGGTGGGGGTGTGTTCTCATTGGTTGGGGGGTTGGCTGTGTTCTGATTGGTTGGAGGGTTGGCTGTGTTCTGATTGGCTGGAGGCGTGTTCTGTTCAGGTGGGGCTTGGTTGTGTTCAGGTTGGTCTTAGTTGCTGGGGGATTTGAGCTGGTGAGCTGTGATCTTGCAGTTTGGCTTCGAGTTTGTGATTGTGCTGCAGCTTCATGGTGGAGGTCAGTTCGCTTCATGTATGGCTCAGAGGGGTTTGAAGTGGGTAGTGATGCAGCTGCAATGCGGCTACTGGTCCGTGGTCGTGTATCATCTTCTGTGTGGGTGTGAGTCTGCTTTCTACATGGAAGTGTGGTAGTGGCATCTTGTGTGGCTCTCAGGGGTGTGGGTCTGGTGTCATTCTTCATGTTAGGTACTCCTCTGTTCATGAGGGTGGGTTTCCAAATGGCTGGTAGGCGAGAGGTATCATCTCGTTTATTCATGCTGTGTGGGTGTTTTTCTATCTCTATGGCTTCTCTGATTATTCTGCTGCTGAAGTGTTCAGTTTTGGCGATAGTTCTGGTATTTTTAAAGTCAATCTCATGTCCTGTGGCTTTGAGGTGTTGGACCAGGGAAGAGGTCGGTTCTTCCTTTTTGATTGAGTGCTTATGTTCTTCAATGCGTGCACTTATTCTTCTGTTAATTTGTCCAGTGTATGTGGTGGGGCAGGCAGTGCAAGGGATTTGGTATACTCCTTGAGTTTCTAACTCGATTTTGTCCTTAGGGTTTCTTAGGATGGTGGATATCTTTCTGTTTGTGCAGAATGCTGTCTTAATGTTGTGTTTTTGGAGGATCTTGCTGATTTTGTCTATAGTGCCTTTTATGTATGGGAGGAGGGCTTTGCCATTCTCTTGTTCTCTGTCTTGGATTTTGGTTGGGGTTTCTTTTTGGATTAGGTGGGTGATCTTCTTTCTTTGGAATCCATTGGCTGTCAGCACGCTGGTGAGAGTGTGTAGTTCGGTCTCGGCTAAGCATTTTGTTCTGGAGATGAGTGCCTCGGCTACGGAATTGATCTGTGCTGGGTGGTGGTGTGAGAGTGCGTGTAGATAGTGGTTTGTATGTGTTTTCTTCTGGTAGATGGTGTGTCCTAGGGAGCCATTGGATTTTTTGTATACCAAGACATCTAGGAAGGGAAGTTGGTTGTTAGCTTCTGTTTCCATGGTGAATTGTATTTTGGGATGTAGGCTGTTGAGGTGTGTGAGGAAGTTGTTCAGTTTTTCTTTCCCGTGTGGCCAGATTATGAAGGTGTCATCTACATATCTGAGCCAGAGTTTGGGTTTGTGATCATATTTTTCTAGAGCTTGTGTTTCAAAGAGTTCCATGTAGAGGTTAGCGATGACAGGTGAGAGGGGTGATCCCATGGGTGATCCTTCTATTTGTTTGTATTTTTTTCCGTTGTAGGTGAAGTATGTATTGGATAGGCAGTGGTTGGTCAGATCTAGGATGTGCTTGGGGGTGTTGTATTTGTTTTGGATGGCTGTCAAGGCTTCTTTTATTGGTACTTGGGTGAAGAGGGATATGACATCAAAGCTCACTAGTAGGTCACTGGGTTGTAAGTTGTGTTTCTTTATGATCTCGATGAACTGGAATGAGTTTCTTACATGTGAGTTGATGGATACTGCATAGGGCTGTAGTTGTTTGGCGAGAAATTTGGCTAGGTTTTGTAGAGGTGAGCCTATGGAGCTTACTATTGGTCTAAGTGGGGTTCCTTCTTTGTGTATCTTGGGGAGACCGTAAAGTTTAGGGCATCTGGATGATTTCTCTCTGGGTATGATTCTTTGCTGGATTTCTTCACTGATGGGGGAGGCTTTTATTTTGGATCTGGTGGTTTTTTCTTGGTAGGTGGTGGGGTCTGTCTTTAGGGGTTTGTGTGTGGGGTCTTGGAGTAGGTTGGTTAACTTGGATTGGTAGTCATATGTGTTCATAAACAGTGTTGGTTTAGTAGTGCAGTTTGTTCTTCTTTGGATAAGTTGCTTTTAGGTGGTTTACTAGTGCAGAGGGTGTTGGTGATTTCGAGTCTGATTCTATTAGCATCATCAGGGTTGGTTTTGATCAGGCTGATTTCAACTCCGCATATGATGGTTTCTGTGGGGATGTGTTTGGGAGCGACAGCAAAGTTGAATCCTTTAGAAAGGACTTTGGTTTCGTCTTCGGTGAGGATCTTGTCTGAGATGTTATGCACTGTTTGTTTCATGTGTGGCGTGAGGGGGGAGGAGATGGTTTCTGGCGTTGTTGTAGTTTTCTGAGTTTGTTGGTGGCTCTCCAGACAGCAAGCTGTTTGGATTTGTCCCAAAGTAAGGGGTGAATCTTGTTGCTGACTCTGAGGTGAAGTGTGAGGAGATCTTTGTTGATTTGGTCTAGGAGAAATCTTTTTGTGTGAAGTTCATTTCTAATTTGGGCCAATTCTGTTCTTTTTAGGATGCATTTGGTGGCTGCTGTGTTGGTGTGGAATTTCAATTGGAAGCTTGTGGGAATTAAATTTTGATCTCGGCAGTTGCATAGGAATGCGAGGTCACATAAAATGGAAGCTCTTTGGACTTCAAGTTTTTCATAAGTCCTGGTCAGATGGTGGGTATATATCAAGTTCACCATGGAAATGGAAACAAACAAGCAACTACCATTCCTAGATGTACTAATCCACAAAAAAAAAAAAAAACAGATGGCACACTAGGACACACCATATACCAGAAGAAAACACACACTAACTGCTACCTCAATGCCCAATCTCACCACCACCCAGCACAGATAAACTCCATGGCAAAAACACTAATTACTAGAACCAAACACCTGGCAGACAAGACACACATCAAGACTGAACTATGCACCCTGACTAAAGTACTGATAGCCAACGGCTTCCACAAAAGCAAAATCACCAGCTTGATCCACCAAAACACACTGAGACATAATAGAGACCCAGAAGATGAACAGACCCATGGAACAGCTGTCCTGCCCTACATAAGAGGTACTACAGACAAAATTAGTAAGATACTACACAGACATCATAGCAAGACTGCCTTCAAAACAGACAGAAAAATAGCAGCCATCCTTCGAAACCCCAAAGATAAAATTGACCTGGAAAACCAAGGAAGTCCCCTGTGCATCATGCCCGGCCACATACATTGGACAGACCAATAGAAGAATAAGTACCCGCCTGGATGAACACAAAAATGCAGTCAAAAAGCTGGAACACACTTCCTCACTTGTCCAACACATGGAAGTCACAGATCATAGCATCAACTTCAATGGCACCAGAACACTAGCCACTATAGCAAACCCCAGCCATAGAATCATCAGAGAAGCCATAGAGATTGAAAAAAGACCAGAAAGCATGAATAGAAGAGATGATTTCACCAGACTGTCAATCATTTGGAAGCCTGCACTCACAAACAAAAAAAATCTCCATACCACAAGCCAGGCAAACACCTGGGCACAAACAGATCCCCCCTGATACCTCCAGCTCAAACACACCCCATTCAGGCACCCAGATGAAACCTCGCTTCCTAACTAATGATAGCCATCCATTTACCCGGAGCCAAGCTGCACTAAAGGCCTCCAATAAAATAACACAATGTTGCCAGCCAATCAAGATACAAAAAGAGCCAAAAAACAGACAGAAGATACTGGAAACACCAATCAAGCAGAACACAGCAAACTCCAAGACCAATAAACATAGACCAAGACTCCCAACCAATCAGGATGAAGAAAAAACCATTCTGGCACAGCAATAGGCTGCCCCAAATTTAAATCTGAAACCACTGTAAAAGTCTGACTCACAGATGAACACTATACAGAAGCCTGATGATGGCAGATGAGATTCTGCTGAAACGTTGCTACAACTTTAAAAGCACAACTACAATGACGTGGGAAAATACCCGAACAAAGCTGAATGCCATACATGTAAGTACCCACGAAAACTTTAGAAAATGATGTTGCGATGAAATCTCATTCGTCATCTTCAGGCTTGTGTCTTCAGCTTTGTGCTTCTTGGAGTAATGTGAGCTTGCAGCTGCTTCTTCCTTTTAACTGCTAGTGAGTGTGTGACTTGATTGGGTGGGGGCTTAGCTATGTTCTGATTGGGTGGGGGGTGTTCTTATTGGTTGGGGGCCTGCCTGTGATCTGATTGGTTGGGGGTTGGCTATGTTCTGATTGGCTGGGGGTGTGTTCTGTTCAGGTGGGGGCTTGGCTGTGTTCAGGTTAGTCTTAGATGTCAGGGTATTTGAGCTGGTGGGCTGTGATCCTGTTGTTTGGCTTCACATTTGTGGTTGTGCCACATCTTCATGTTGGGTGTCAGTTCACTTCATGTATGGGTCGGAGGGGTTTGAAGCGGGTAGTGATGCAGCTGCTGTACCATGACCATGGTTTCTGGTCAATGGTCATGTCTCATCATCTGTGTGGGTTTGAGTCTGCTTTCTACATGGAAGTGTGGTGGTAGCATCTTGTGTGGCTCTCATGGGTGTGGGTCTGGTTTCATTCTACATGTTAGGTACTTGTTCATGAGGGTGGGTTTCCAAATGGCTGGTAGGTGGGAGGTATCATCTCATTTATTCATACTGTGTGGGCATTTTTCTATCTCTATGGCTTCTCTGATTACTCTGTTGTTGAAGTGTTGAGTTTTGGCAATGGTTCTGGTATTTTTAAAGTCAATCTCATGTCCTGTGGCTTTGAGGTGCTGGACCAGGGAAGAGGTCGGTTCTTCTTTTTTTATTGAGTTCTTATGTTCTTCAATGTGTGCACTTATTCTTCTGTTAGTTTGTCCAATGTATGTGTTGGGGCTGGCCACACTCATACTTGGTTTAGCAAAGGGGGGAAAAGTTGCAATATGTCATGTAATGCCACTGTTATGATGCGAGGTTGACACCTCTGCTATAGTGTATTAGAATTAATGGAGTAATTGCTGAATGCAAGGTTGAGTTGCTAGGCTGTTCACAGCTATTCATTGAGTTTGTGATTAGTACCCATTGTGCAAGAATAATTTTAGCCACCACATCAGTTCATTAAATGAGATTGAACAGAAATTAATTAATTAACTAACTCAATACTACTCTTGATTCAGGGCAGTTTCAATAAAAATGAAGCCTAGTGGAAAATCTCTCAAAAATGTTTTTTGATTGCATAATGCAATAATTGTTTGGTTGTCAGCCTTTACTATTTCACATGCTAAATAAAACCTATAACAGATGTAAAGAGAAAAATTATGACCAAATAGCTCAAAAGGTAAGCATGTTATAGTCCATCCTTACCTATGGAATTTTCCTGAGCCTGCCCAATCTGTTTTGCCTTATAAAATGATTGTGCTTTAGGCTGCTGTTGTGCTGGACAATTCTTTAAAATATACATATTTGTGAATTTCAGTATCTTTCTAGTAAATTTTAGAAGTTAATTCAGAGCTGCAAAAAAAGAGACTTTGGTCATATATGGCATGCAGGTCATGATCAGAACATCAATTAGTGCAGAAAATTAAGACACTGTTAATGATGCTGCATTGATCTCACCAGGCATTGGAGTATATAAATACTAAATATTAATCAGAGAGCCTATGAATGGAGAAGGAAGGAGATAACAATATCCAAAAATGTATACCTAATTTTAGAAACTGATTTTATTTTAAAGGAAAGGAAGTCAGAACTGGCTTTTGTCATCTGTTATTCAGGTGTGTTTCTGTGTCAGAACATTGGAAATCATACATGAAAGCCCATTGGTCTACAGTGAGCTACAGCAAATCCGCAACCTTCATAATTGTACACATAGTACAATTGTATAGAGAATATTCATTCTATTGCCAGTGTTACTCTTTCAGATGCCTTGGTTTAGTCTTCAGAAAGTAGAATCATAATTCAAATAGAAACATGGATGAAAGCACATTCTTTAAGAGTACATGAAGGGACAGGTCATCAAGAAGACACAGAAAAGAAGCTTATACCTGTCAGAATGACTAAAACTCAGAGTGAACTAAGATGGTGAAGGATGCTCAAACAACAAAAAATACATTTTTTCAGATATGGCACAAATGAAGGAAGAAAAAAGAATCCATTTATCATTCATGCAGGTGAAGAAAATAACACCGGGCCAGTCATTCTCTCTAAGCTTTACTCTCCTCACAAGGTTTTTGTTTTGCGGAAAATAGGGGGAAGAAAGAATATTGAGTATATTCACCACCTTGAGTTATTGATAAAAATAATAAAAGTGGTATAAAAAGCAAGCAAACAGGCAGGCAAGTGAAAGAAAGAAGAAAAAGAAAGAAAGAAAGAAAGAAAGAAAGAAAGAAAGAAAGAAAGAAAGAAAGAAAGAAAGAAAGAAAGAAAGAAAGGAAGGAAGGAAGGAAGGAAGGAAGGAAGGAAGGAAGAAAGAAAGAAAGAAAGAAAGAAAGAAAGAAAGAAAGAAAGAAAGAAAGAAAGAAAGAAAGAAAGAAAGAAAGAAAACAAACTACCTGTTTACCTTATATTTCATTCTTCTTTCACAAGAAAATAAGGTTCTATCAGGGAATTGTGAAAAGGATGATGAGATTGATAGAAACAGTCAAGGAATTCCAATTTGCATTCTACATTACAGAATAAAATTGTTGATTATTTATATTTAACATATATGCATTATCTTTGAGAAATAAGGGGGAATAGGTAAATAGGCAAAATAGATAAAGGATCCTAAAAATGTTATTTAGAACTCCTGGAGTATTATTTGTTTAGTCAAAAGCTCACAACATGGAGAGGTTACTGTTTACTTTCTGAATTAAAAGTTTCATTCACACACATATTCATATACTGAAAGTTGGGCTAACTAGGTTTGGTTCTAGAAAACCCAAAGTCACTATGCATGGTATCTTGTTTTGCCTGATGTTTCCAAAATGCTAAAATCCCTATCCATGTTTACCAACCAGTTTTAACCAGTTTTGTGTTTTAACCTAGTTTTGTGTTCTTTTCAAATCTCTTGGAACATACCTCCACATGAATGCTATAGACTTAAAGATCTCAAGCGTCTATATACAAATGCACAAAGTCTGGGAAACAAACAGGGTGAACTCGAACTACAAATACATGAAAGTAAATATGATATAGTTGGAATAACAGAAACTTGGTGGGATGAAACCCATGACTAGAACATACTGGTAGAAGGATACAAACTATTCACACACACCCATAAAAGAGGAAGTGGAGTTGCGCTGTATGTAAAGGACCAGCAGCCAGCAAGCCACGCCAGCCAGTAACATGACCAGCAAGCTACACCCTCAAATTAGGCCATGCCTACAGAAATTTGAATCCCACCCCTGGGATGTGCACTGAGGATGAGTTTGTAGCACCAAAGGGGCAGTGGACTGAAAAAGTTTGAGAACCACTGGTCTAACTCCTAACCAGATCTGAACTACAAATGTCTGAATGACCATTAGATGGCAGTAGAGAGACATCCCAAATTCCATTTCCTTGCTATTTCCTCTGATAAAAATGCATGTTCTTAAGCCTAAATGTAGGCTTTATTTGTACTAGTTTAAACGTAGTCCATTTTTGCCCAGATGAGGCTGATTTTGTTGTGTGGGAACTTTCCATGAAAACTTGAAAAACAAACCTTTTTGTTCACAAAGAATAGTAAAGGAAAGAGAAAGTATATCCCCCCCCCCCACAGAAAAAAAAAAAGATAATTGACGACTGTGGCACAACAGCGACCAGCAAGGGTGGGGAAAAAGTCATTTGGAGCCAACAGGTGGTTTATCACAATCTCTCTGTGGCTGTTACAGAATATGGCCCCAAACTATCTAACATTAGGGATTCATTAATTAAAAAGCAAGCCACATTTTTCTTCATTCCATGTTCTTAAAAATATGTACTCCCCTGGAATGGTAGACAGATTAAGCATCAAGTCAATCAAGGACAAAATGTGTCTTAGGACAAAATGTAGTAGTATAAGTGGGCAATACAAAGATTGGAGTCTGCTGAGAAATTGGTACCATCATAAGAATAATTTGGGGTTCCAACTTGAGCCCAGGCTCTGCAGGAATAAATAAAAATGAGATCCAGAGAGCTGTAAAGAAAGAAGAAATATTTATTCCTAAAAGCAACCCAGATTTCCTTTAGGGGCAGGCTGCAGAGAAATGGGATACAGTGGCAGACTCTTATTGGAGCTCATTTGGATGTAGGAGTGTCTACTTGCTTATTCTCAGGTGACACTTGTGGGGCGTGTGTGAATGTGTAAATATGTATTCTTGTGATCATGCAGTTCTGTTGGCAGACCTAACTTAATTAACTGTCCTTTGATATGTGGATTAGATCTGAGGAAGTTTGAGGAAGTTTGCTAATTTTAGTTGATTAACTTAGTTTAGGTTTGACTGTCAATAGTGGAGACACTGATTGTTAGACCATTGTGGATTTTGTTAATATTTTAAGGGAAGATGGAAACAGTATACAGAATAAAATATATTTGGATATAAAACTTCTCACAGTACTTTGCTTTCTACCACAATGAAAAACCAGAGTAAGATTTTAAAGTGCTAATTTATTATTTTTTTAAGAGATTCAGTGTATTTATAAATTGTTCAGTCTCATATACAGAAGCTGTCTATTGTACAGCCTGTAGTGCAGATGGATTTCAAAGTCTTATCAATAATAGCCAAATAGAAAACTACTTCTAGGAAGCCAGGGAAGTTTTATCTCCAAATATAATGGTTTTCTGGCCAGAAACCAGAAAGCAACCACATGGTCCTTGCAAAC
Organism: Hydrophis major; assembly: GCA_033807585.1. Lineage (NCBI taxonomy): Eukaryota > Metazoa > Chordata > Lepidosauria > Squamata > Elapidae > Hydrophis > Hydrophis major. Next base: position 323,697,326 of record CM066329.1, read on the forward strand.
AGCTGCTTTCCTACACAAGTGACATTTCATTTTTGAAATGAAACAAGAAGTCTACAAAGAGCAGGGCCTGATATGAATGGGGTGGTGACACTCATGTACAAATTAATCCGTGGAGCTGTCATACAACTGCTCTTTAGCCCCATGGAATAGAAAACAGCATCTGTGCTTCAATGCAAGGAGAACTTCTATTTTGGTTTACTTGGTGTGCAGATGTCTCAGGATTTAAATACAATAGAAAAATTGCCATGTGGAAATACACAGTGTTTAACTGCTTGTCTCAAATTGTTAGCAGGCACTCTGGCATTTACCCCTGGGTTTTTAGCCAAGCTGAATATATATACTTCTGGCATTTCTGACACTTCACCAATATTCCTTTTTTTAAAAAATATTCAAAATATCATTTATTTTAAAACTTGAGTTAATTACTATGATAATGCATTCTGAAATTGCTGGAGGATCTCTTCTTAAGAACCCAGCCTCAAGGTCCTCAGTTGGCTGCAGAATAATATGTACTGTTGTTATTAAATAAAATTAGTTCTCAATTAGTTTTAATTTGTAAATGGATTTTAAATCTTTTTTAATTCAGGTTTGATTGGCTTTTTCAAGCACTAATTAACAGAATGTATTCCAAAGCTGTTCTTTTCTTGATGGGGAACTTAATAGAAAAAAACTGTCTGCCCAAACTAGCTTGCTTCTGTTTTGCCAGGATTACTGTTTAATTTGCATTTTTTTTCTTCTTATACAGCTGGTTGTGTTTGGTTATTTTACCATTCAAGAGCCTAAATTTACTTTTTCATTCCTGGATCAAAGCTCTCTATGGAAGTGAGATTTGCCATCTGGAAGATTAAAAGGAACATTCAAAATCATGTGCAAAATGGAAGCAAATGGATTAGCCAAATAAACAGCAGATTGTAAGCATCACTGGCCCAACAACCATTTTTCCAAAGTGTTTGATAAAATGAAATATATTTTGTTTCAGAGCCTATCTCAACAAATATGTTTCACTGTAACTTAGGCAAAGAAAATGAGCATCTCAAGAAACATCTTAACTAGATAGTGTCAGATACCCAGAACTTTTTAAAAAATTAAGCAAAGTAGTACCTATTTTTAATTACTGTCCTAAATCAAAAAAATGATAATCACTGGCTGAATATTGTTCCTAGCACACATTTGTGACAGACACACCTTGAGTGATTCCTAGTCATACCACCAAAATTCAAATATAAAAAAATAACTTTTCATGGGACAACTTCCAATGATTATTTTTTATGTAAATTGTGATAAAATGAGAACAAGGGCATTTCTCCCAACATTGACATAAAATATCAGCCTTATCTATGTCAGTTACATCAGTCATCATTCACATCACAAAAGAATGCTATACTTGCATTCTGTCATGTAGTTTCTGTCCCTCTGAGCAATAAAACTCAAAAACTTGTTACAGTTCAACTGATCCCACTGGTGCTGTCACCTGTTTCGGTGTAATGTCTTAGTAGTATTTGCTGCCACTACCAGATAAACTAATTCCACCAGATAGTTTTAAAAAAATAAAACTTTTTTTAAAAAAAGACAAACACAATATAACTATCCTTTTTAGCTTTAAATATTAAAAATTCAAACATTCAGCATTAGAAGAAAAAATTATAGAGCTTTGCAGATTAGAGATAGCAGCTCAAAATAAAATCATCAAAAAGAAAAATGCAGATCTTCAGGCAGACCATAAGATGTCAATGATATATCACAAAAACCTAGATCTGTCAATTAATCTGTCAGTGTGGCAGGTGGCCAGTATATGTATTCTACATAATACGTATATGTATTCTACATAAAAGGAAGCTGAATTCCAAACAGTTTCTAAATTTGTACAGAGAAAACTAAAAACAACACAATTAGATTTGATTCAGCATTGGACAGAAAAAGAAAGAAAAAAACCCTAACAAAAATAGATTATTACCCCGTTTACCTTTCTCTCACAAAAATATCAATTTCATGAAAACACCGTTCCTCTACTGCATTTCTTTAGATTTTGTCTAGCTGTCTACTTCAATCAGTTGAAGAAGGAGATAATACACCCCATTCTATTTAGTGTTTCAGATCCTGGATGGAGGCCAATATTCCATTTTTACACAATACATTGAAAAGTGCTCTTTGCTCAAAGACACCAGGCTTGAAAACAACATTTTTCTTTGGTGCTGAGAAGATAATAAAGAATAACAAAGAAGCACAGTGAGAGACAGCACTGATACCCCTTCTCAAATAACTACCCATTGTGCCTCAGCAGAACATTTGACTCCCTCCCTCAGAAAATATGAAATAAAAATGATTTACGGGGGTGGGGGGACATTTCTTCTGAAACTGCACTAGTTCCACATGTATATACCTAACATCAAAATGGAAATATTTTCAAATAGGAACTCGGAAGGTTGCAATCACCAGAAAACTGAAGCCTAAAGCAGCAGATATTTGATATTGCAGTTGTTAAGCCTGTGTTCCCCAACCAGGGTTAAGGAGACAAGCTAAACAGAATGTGCAGCGTTAGTCAGATAGGCATACAGATAAATGAGTGAGATAAGTTTGTATGTTTATTAACATACAGTAAAAATAACAGATACACTTGTGCTATCAAAAATATAGTTTATTCCATTATGAGTTCATAGCATAGTCAAAATAACAGTCCATTAGTCATGTATCATTTAGTCAGTCCATTCAAGGATATTCAATTAGCAAAGTCCATGTAGAATATCCAATGTCAGTTCACTTATAAATCAGTCCTCTCTCTCTCCCGTTCCATAGGGAAAAACGCAGACTTGAATCCATCCAGTAATTAGGGATCATCAAAGTCAGAGAGAGCAAGCTGACGTTCCTTGCTTCTTTTAAAGTGCTTTCACAACCACTCCCCTAATTACATTCCCACAGTTAAAGTTGCAAACACTTTAACTAATAAACCATGATAACATATTTATTATTTTACCTAAACCAGTTAGGGTAAACAATGTTATCCCTAACATTCTCCCCTTTTAGGTTAAATAATAATATAACTAATAACTATTTACATCTTTAAATTATATTTGTTACAACTTTCTTTAAACTTGCTTACTCCTTGAGCTTTTGTAAATTGGTCTGCAATGTTTTCTTCTGTCATGCAGTATTCCAATTTAATTAGCCCATTTTTTACAGATTCTCTAACATTTAAGTATCTTAAATCAGTATGCTTTGATCTAGTTTTTACAGCAATATTAGTAGCTAACTTTATGGCTGCCTGGTTGTCCTTGTACACAATAATGGAATCTTTAACAGTTACACCCATGTCTAATAATAACTGTTTGTACAAAATTAAGTCAGTGCATAGTAATGACAGACATGAAAATTCTGCTTCCATTGTGGACAAGCTAATATGCTGTTGTCTGATTGACCTCCACCCTATTAGTGTCTTACCAAATAATATAGCCATCCCAGATGTTGATTTTCTAGTGTTTATGTCAGTTGCAAAACTTGCATCTGCATAGGCACTAAGACTCAAATCACCCTTTGGTTCTATATACAATGCATGGTTCATTGTTCCTTTAAGATATCTTAAAATTCTTTTTAATGATTGCCAATGACATTGATGTGGATCTGAATTAAAACGTGCCAGCTGATTTACACTATAAGCTATATCTGGCCTAGACCAATTGCTTATATATGATAAGCTACCAATCAAAGATTGATATATAGACTTATCAAATTTGGGACTTTGATCATTAGTCTGGCAAACTTCCTGACTCATTGGAGTCTTTGCCGGTTTACAAAGTTCCATTTTATACGTTTTGATTAATTGGCAAATTTTATCTTCTTGAGATATCTTAAATCCATTTTTTGTTTTGTTAATTGTCAATCCTAGATAGTTTTTAATTTCCCCTAAATGCTTTAATTTTATCTTTTTGGCTAATAATGATATAATCTCATTAGCTTCATTATTAGTCTTAGTTATCAAAGCAATATCATCTGTAAATAATAATAATGACACCGTTCCATTATTTTCTCTTTTAAACACACATGGATCTGCTAAACCAGATTTAAATCCTATATTGTTTAATTCTTTCATAATATATTGGTTCCACTGAAAGCCAGATTGTTTCAACCCGTAAAGACTCTTTTTGAGTTTTCAACAATCATTACTATTTACTTTATTGTCTTTTATAATAAATGGCTTTTTCAAATATATAGTGTGCTGCAATGATGCATGCAGACAAGCAGTTTCTACATCTAAATGGTTAATGACATAGTTTTTCTTAGCTGCCCACACTAAAGCTGCTCTCAAAGATGTTGCTTTAAGACTTGGTGCAAAAACTTCATCGTAATCAGATGCAGTTTGATTAAATCCTTGAGCTACTAACCTAGCTTTATGGGTAACAGTCCCATCATTTCCAGTTTTACTTTAAATATCCATTTGCACCCAATGGATTTTTCTCCTGGAGGTAATTTAGCATCTTCATATACTTTCATTACCTTTAATGAATTTAGTTCTTTTTCTATTGCCTTTTGCCAATTCTCCTGATCCTTAGTAGGATACATCCTAAGTTCATCTACACTAGTTGGAACTTTAGTTACTTGGCAAACTATACTTGCTTGATACCTATCAGGTGGTCTAGTTACACGTGTAGTATGTCTAGGTATTACAGGACTTACAGGTGGACTTTCATTTATTAACTCTTCTTGATTATCTAACTCTTCCTGATCAACTGTTTCCTCTTGTTCTGGTCCTATTTGTTCTTCGTGGACTTCTTCTTTAATTGGACTCTTCATATAACTAGTCTGATCTTTTTGCCTTTTGTAGGGTTCAATAATTACTTCATTATTTAAATCTTGCTCTAATCTATTCCATCCTACATGTTCTAGGAATTTTGCACAAGCACTGGTGCAAACTCGAGATGTACCTGGTTCCCAGAATCTATAAGATCTATGATTAGATTTATATCCTACAAAAAATAATCTTTTAGCTCTATGCTGTCCTTTGTGTCTGAGTTGTGAAGGGATATGCACCCATGCTGGTGCTCCAAATGTGTGCATGTAACTTAAATCAGGTTTTGTACCATGCCACAGTGTGAATGGTAATTCACCTGTTGTTGAATTAACAACATTATTTAATATATGATTGCCACACATTATTGCTTCTCCCCATAAATGGTCAGGTAATCCTGAATCAGACATCATAGTACGTGTCATTGATTGTAATGTTTGGCCTCGTCTCTCTATAAAGGCATTATGTTGTGGCCTATATGGTGCAGACTTTTTATGTTGAATACCTAACATTCTAAGTCTATTCTGGAATTTATTATTTGTAAATTCCGCACCATTATCTGTTATAAGAGTTACTAATTTCTTTTTAGTTTTCCTTTCAGCAAATTTTATCCAATTAAAGAGATTTAGATACGTTTCAGTTTTGCTCTTCATTAAATAGCAAAACCCATATCTAGAATAGTGGTCCATTATACTTAGTATGTATCGAGCTCCTCCTACACTTGGTTTTTTCGGACCTATTAAATCAGCAAATACTACTTCTAAAGGCTCTTTGGTAGTAAATCCATCAACTCTATTAGCCGGTATGACCCTATTCTTGCTTTGATTGCAAGCATTACATTGCAAATACTTATTACAAGGTTTCAAACGTATTCCCTTAGATAATTCAACCGTTTTCTTAAGCATTTTAAAATTTAAATGCCCTTGCCTTCGGTGTAACAAGTGAATACATTCATCATGAGGTTTCTTATTATCATAAACTGTGTTAGCCACCTCTAAACCATTATCATTTAAAACATATAATTCACCTCTTAAAGATGCAGTAATTTTCTTATCTTCTTTCTCAATTATGCAGTTATCTCCTTTAAAGGTAACTACATATCCTAATTTAACCAAAATTCTAACTGAAATTAAATTAAACTTAAGTTGTGGTACATATAACATTTTTACATTCTCTTTTATGAAAGAACAATATGCTATACCTTGACTTTTAGCTTTCAGTTTCCAGCCATTGGCTAACGATATCTGCTGTGTACTCTTGGACATTTTAATAAAATTTCTGTTATCATTTGTTATATAGTGGGATGCTCCACTGTCAACCACCCATAAATTATCTTTTACAGCTCCGTTAGTATACATGGCTAACTCTAAATATTTATTTATCTTTTGATGACTTTTAGTATTCTGGCCAGCGTTCTGGCGCTTTGCTTTTCTACAAAATCTTGCCAAATATCCTCTTCCTCCACAATTAAAACACTTTTTAATTGCGTATGCAGTAGGAGGTTCATTATCTTCTTTTTGAGGTTGCTCCCTCCTTAACTGATCTCTTTCAAGTCTTCTTCTTGCCTCTTCAATCAATCTGCCAGTTATATCAGTTAAAGTTAAACTTTCCTTAGGCAAAATTTCAAGGAAAGTGACATAGTTGTCATAACTTTCATCTAGTGATGATAGAATTATGTAGACTTGGTGTAGTTCAGAGAAAATAAGCCTTTTCTCATGCAGTTCTTGAAAAATGCTTTGCATAGTTTTCAAATGACTCAGCATATCACCATTCTTCTGGAGATGCGTCCTGAAAAGCTTCCGTGTTAGATTTATGTGAGCACCAACGTTATCTCGGACATAAATCCTCTTCAGCTTCTGCCAATACCCAACAGCCATTTGCTCTCCACGGATATGAACAAGTTGCTGGTCAGTCAGTGTTAGTCTTATTATGCAAATAGCTTGTTCATTTTTTAGCATAAAAGCTTTTATCTTTTGTCTATCTTCCTCAATCTCTGGATCCCATTCCTCTACATTTGGTGGGTTTTCAATTATGTTCCACAGACCTTCTCTTCATAGAAGTAGATTGCATTTCATAGACCATGATACATAGTTTGTTCCATCCAGCTTGGATATAAGGGACAAACTTTGTAGATTGACTTGTGCCATGTTTTTCTTATATGGATATAAAACTATAATTAATAAAACACAGCTGTCTGTTTACTGTAACGTTTAACAACACAAACTCTCACTTTTACATAAATCTGTTTTATCCTAGTTAAACTGACTTTGCAGCCTCTGGGCCCATAACCAGTGTTAAGCCTTTGTTCCCCAACCAGGGTTAAGGAGACAAGCTAAACAGAATGTGCAGCGTTAGTCAGATAGGCATACAGATAAATGAGTGAGATAAGTTTGTATGTTTATTAACATACAGTAAAAATAACAGATATGCTTGTGCTATCAAAAATATAGTTTATTCCATTATGAGTTCATAGCATAGTCAAAATAACAGTCCATTAGTCATGTATCATTTAGTCAGTCCATTCAAGGATATTCAATTAGCAAAGTTCGTGTAGAATATCCAATGTCAGTTCACTTACAAGTCAGTCCTCTCTCTCTCCTGTTCCAGTAGGGAAAAACGTAGTCTTGAATCCATCCAGTAATTAGGGATCATCAAAGTCAGAGAGAGCAAGCTGATGTTCCTTGCTTCTTTTAAAGTGCTTTCACAACCACTCCCCTAATTACATTCCCACAGTTAAAGTTGCAAACACTTTAACTAATAAACCATGATAACATATTTATTATTTTACCTAAACCAGTTAGGGTAAACAATGTTATCCCTAACAGCAGTCATTGCTGATTGCTAAATAAAGTCCTTTATTCCAGTCCTCTGCCTTCTGTGGCATCATTCAAACTTGTAGCAGCAGATGGTACACCGAGTGAGAAGAAATATTGAATCTGAGAAAGCAAAGTGAAAAATGGACCAGCTACTGAGCACTGGATATAGTGAATTCAGAGACTTTGACCTCTGTTTCCTTGAAAGTAGAACAGATTTTTAAAAATGAAAGGTATCAGTAAAGAGTTATTTTCTTTTGGTGTTCAGATGAAGAAAGCAAATTGAAAATAAGCTTACCCAATGGAATCTTTTCAAATTTGACATTCTGAAGGTCTTGTAGCTTTAGGATGTTTAATAGACAATTTTTGAAAGTGATCAGAATGCAAGCTTTCAAACTTTGGATCCCTTAAAAGGCTATACCAGTTGCGACAAATATAGCTTATCTTGCCAGGTCCCTGTGCTCAAATCCAGCTCTGCCTTGATTCCCATAATTTTAGTAGGAGACAATCCCTGACATCAAAAGGCCTAGCTTCTGATGATAAATAGCTGTATCCCTGCATAAAATTCTTCAAGCATTGTAACAGTTATTGAAAACTTCATCCAGCTATTAGGTATTCTAGTAAGTGGGATGGGCCTCTTAAATCATGCAGATTGACCTAATTAGTAGCTTCTATTAAATGTCAGGATGACACAGTTATTATAGCACATTATATTAAATTAAAGACAAAGATAGAGAGCTAAAATGGTGACAGAGTAGCAGCTTCCCTGCTGAGCAACTTATGATATTTTATTTGTTTTATCCATTTTATAAACAGCCTAGCTACACATTTTAATTGTTATCTAGCTTTATTTCATAAACACATTCTCTGCAAGAGACATTGTAAAACTGAAAACAAAAATTTTAAAATATCATAAAAGCTTCAGCTATGATATATCAACACTGAAACAATGGGGAAACTCAACAGTACAAGCCAGACTCTACTGAAACCATCAAAGCAGCCCAAAATTGATGACTATATGATGGACAAGAAAACTGTGAGTAAAAATAACAAAATAAATCCTTCTCTATTCCATCCCTACTTCCAATAATTGGGATTATTCAGAAATAGAAAAATGATGATTATTATAGCCATCCTCTTGTTTTTGGTTTGAGAAATCAAACTATTGAACCCCTAACTTTATTACCCTCCCTTATCTCACAACACTCATGGGGGAAGAGCAAATCAAGCAATCACCAAAAGAATTCACAAGAGGTTTTGCTGCTCGACAATGCTTATTAACTGAACAAATTGTAATTTCATTTTTTGAATATTTAAATCCTATAAACCCAAGGGCAGACTCTTTAAAAAACAGCCTTTGAAACTTTGGGCAAAGTTATGCAGATAAGCTAGCAACTTTTTTGGTAACTCAAAAGCATGGGCACCAATTTTGTCCTATTTATGGACAATCAAAAAAAAATGTTCAGAACAAATTAAGATAAGAAAGGACAACCAAATACAAGGCAGAGCTTATAGCTTCACCTTCCACCAAAGAGACAAATCGAGGAAAGCACTACACACTTCAAACAGATCAAGTTGCTCTAAGTATTACATTCAGTAGATTTAACACTGAATGCTGGCCTACCAGAATAACTCTCGCTTGGCTCAGTTCATTAATGTAGAGCCAATACAATATGATTGTTCTAAGTACTGTTGAATGGTTACCTGGAAGAAAGTGACTGGTCCAAAGCACCCTACCGGTTTTCAAGCCTAAAGTGGGACTTGAATTTACGTTGTCCCAATGTTTAGCCTGATGCCTTAACTAATTTCTGAAATGGAAAAAGTCTGCCCCACCTCATGGTATTGGCAGCATGCCAAATGATAAAAACCACAGCAACCTAGCAGCTTTATTGTCCTTGACAAAATACTTGTCAACTTTGAAATGAACTTGGCAGCAACCATTTTTCTGTTCCTCAGTTGCCATACAGAAGGGGAAAGTGTTCTGACCAAGCTTTTGCAAGTATTGATAAGATGTTTACTTGCAAGTAAAATAAACCCCTTTTATCACAAGACAGTAACATTCTTTTATTCATAGGGATAGTGACTTACATCAGCACTGAACAAAGGGATTCATAACTGTGAAGTTACAGCCATTGCAGCATCACCATTGGTCATAGGATCAAAATGTGGGTATTTGCAATCTGCCACACTCACAACCATGGGTGGGGAGGCACTGCAGCTCACCCCCCCACCAGCTGATTCCCCATTCCATCTAAGTTCTTTTGTACTCTACCACCCTACTTGGCAAGGCAGCAAGCAAATCCAAAACCACACAACTTGCTCAACGTTTTTCTCTTCCAGTTTTGAACCACTATTTTTTTTTTGTTCAGTCCATTCACAAAAGCAAGCCCAAGAAAAATTTTCTTTACATCAATTAATTTCTTTTCTTTTTTTTAATTAAACACCTGGGAGATCATTTTTCTCTACTCTCCAGCCTGCCAGTGGCTCATCAAGGTTTCAGATTTTAGGAGGGCGGAGCTGGCGTTGTGATAATATGACATGAGATCTTGGAGGTCTGACATCACTGCCGATATCTTTGCTCCTGGACGGTCCTATCAGATCTAAACTGTCCTGAAGAGATGGTGAAAGTGAAGAGAGCATTCTGTCGATCCCAGGGATACTGCAAAGTCCCTGGTAGATCCAGGAGAAGCTCTTCTTGCCAGCGGCAAAGAGGCAGCCATTAAAGCTGCTGAAGTTGGGACAGCTCCGAAACGGAAGAGAACAGAAAGAGAGTGTGCTGGTTTGGTGAGAACTTTTTCTTTATTCTAAGATCTGAAAGGACACCCTAAGTAAAAGAAAGAATCTATAAAAATTTTGACAGAAATTTTAAACAGGAATGTCAAAGTAATTTTTTTTTCCTCGTGGCTGGATTTTCTATAAACGATCTTATATTTTGAAACTGGACTGGTTTTTTCTTTTACATCTATTTTTTTTTCTGCTTTTTGATTTTGTAATATTTTCGGCTAGAGCAGGGTGGGCAAACTATGGCCTGTGGGCCACATACGGCCCGTTGGTCTGTCCAATCCAGCCCGCCCCTGAAAAAAATTGCTGGGCGTGGTGTATTGCCCTGCGCCGCATGGACCCCAAAGCTTCAAAACAGTGCGGAGCGCTCTCAGGTTAGGAAAGAAAAGAAGAACTTTGCAAAGTCCTCGGCTGGGAGTTCGAAATCACCTTCGAGTGCGACTTCTCTGAAGGTGAGTCCCCGCTGATCCCCCTTTTTTTTCCAGGACTTCCAGGCTTAAACTTTGCAAAGGCAAAGTTTGCAGGCGGGAGCGTCTTCCGGCCGAGGAGCGGGAAGGGTTCTGCCCAGTGGGTGGGCGGGCTGCTTGGAGCGGGCTGCTGGTGGAGCCTTGCCCTGCCTTGGTGCCCTGTTTCCCCAGCTTGGCGGTCCTGCTCAGGTGGCACTTTAAAAGCCTGCTCCCAGCACCCGAGCAACTTCCCAGCAACTTGCGGCTTCCTTTTTCCTCGTGGGCGCTCATGCCTGGCCCCGAGCTGCGCGGTGGAGGGGAAACCTGGAGCACTACCATGTCACCTCCTCCAAGCAGCCCACCCGCCCACCCACTGGGCGGAACCCTTCCCGCTCCTCGGCGGGAAGACGCTCCTGCCTGCAAACTTTGCCTGTGCAAAGTTTAAGCCTGGAAGCCGCGAAAACCCAAGCAACTTCCCAGCAACTTTCAGCTTCCTTTTAACTCATGGGCATTCGCGCCTGGCCCCAAGCCGTGCGGCGGAGGGGAAGTCTGGCGGGCAGGCAGGCTGCTTGGAGGAGGCGACCTGGTGGTGCTCCGGCAGCAGCAACAGGCAGTTCCGCCCGGGCTCCACTCAGGTGTCCAGCTGGGGCTGTCAGGAGTTGCTACCATCGGCGCAACTCCGCGCAGCTCCAGTCCCGCATTGCCTTGGGAAGGAAAAGGCAAAACCAGGAGCCACTGAGCCTGAGCCTCCAGTGCCGCTGCTGCCGTTGCAATGCACCATCGTGGCTCTTCCCTTTTGCCTTTCCCTTCCCAAGGCAACGCGGCACTGGAGCCGTGCAGAGCCGTGCTGGCGGTAGCAACTCCTGACTTAAGGGGCCTCCGAGGGGAGGGGAAGGAGGAGAAGAGGGGGGGAAGGGTGGATGGGTGCAATTCCCAAAAAATCTTGTGCTGACCCGGCCCGTCTGTCAAATTTTAAAAGTCAATGCAGCCCCTGAGCCAAAAAGTTTGCCCACCCCGAGGCTAGAGGCTCCCTTTTAGTTATTTCTTTTTTAAAAAATATCTTTTTTATTTTATTAATTCTTATTATATCTTGCTTGGAAAAGGAGGAGGAAAGTGAGAGCAAAGAAACTTTGTAATACTGCCAACTAGAGGCTTGAAAATATTCTATTTCCCTGTGACCAGACAAAGCTGAGAAAGAAAGAACTGAGACTCTTTTTCAAGGACATTGCTATTTGATAAGATAGAGGGAAGAGCATGGGAGGGTATTATTGCAGGTGCTCTTCTGGGTTTCTATTAACAGCTGGAGTCTGATGTTGAAACCTAGGGGGAAAAAGGGTGATAAGTTTTTGGAGAAGAGAGCTATAATAAGAGCCTTGGATAATTAAAGAAAGTGCAGTGTGCTCTTTTTAGTTTTTCTAAGTTGTGATATCTCTCCTTACCAGCTTTATTGTATTTCATTTTATCTTTTTTTTCTTGTAATAACTATTTGGGTTTTTGGCTTTGTTGGAGCTTGTCTTTGTTTTTCTTTTTTTCTTTAGAAGTCCAATCTTTATGTTTGCTTTTTATTTTAAAGGAAAAGCTTTAGTATTAATGTTTTTTTTTTAAGGGAATAGCCTTTTTTTTCCCCTTTCCTGGTATTTTTGTTTTTTTATCTACCTTTCTGGTTTATTCTTATGCACTCTTTTCTATTTGAGACCTTTCAATTGGATTAAGGTGTCGAAGAACCTGAAGAATTTTTCCTTTTCCTTTTTTTTCTTTTTCCTTTCAAGCCTTTTTCTTCATCTAACTATGATTGGATTAAGGTATGCAAGAACCTGAAGAAATTTTGTCCTCCTTTTTTTCTTTTTTTTAATCATTATTATTGGGCTTCTTTTTCTACTATTTTTATTTTGAACTATAATTGGTTACTTCACAATTGGATTAAGATTTAGAAGAACATGAAGATTTTGAATTGCTTAAAATGAGTAGGAAATTTACAGTTCCTGGATCTTCAACTTCTACTTCTTCCTCTCCACCATCTGGAGGACAATGTTCAATACAGACAATGTTAAAGCAAGAAAAGGAACAAGAAAAAGTGACTCTGCAGATGATTATGCAAGGAATTCAAAATATTCAAGCAAGATCAGAGAATATTGAAAAGAGAATGGAGAACATTGAACAAAGAACAGAGAAAACCAATGAAAAAATGGAGAACATCCAACAAATAATGTTGAAGTATGAGGAGAGATTCCAATATATTGAAGAAGGAGACAAACAAAAAGACAAGCAGTTTGGAGATATTGATAATAGATTAATGGTGGTTGAACAAGATAAAAGTGGTATGTTGAGATAGGAGATGGATAGATCAGAATTCTATCTTAGATTCCAAAATGTAGAGGAAGAAAAAGGACAAAACCTAGCTGAGATAATGATAGAAATACTGGCTGAAGCTTTGGAAATAACTCAAGAGAAGATGATGGATGGAATAGATTAGGTTTATCGAGTTTTCACAAGATATGCAATGAGAAATAGCTTAACAAGAGAAGTTCACATTAGATTTACAAAGAAAGCCATTAAAACGCAATATTGCAAAAGAGAAAACATTGAAATATAAAGACAAGGAGATTGTGATCTTGAAACAAATACCCAGAAGAGTGAGAGAGTTGAGAAGAGAATTCAAATTCCTGACTAAAATGCTACTTAAAAAAGAGGTGAATTATAGATGGCTGATTCCAGAAGGTTTAATGTTCACATGGCAAGAACAGAGACATAGAATTGACTCAATTGAGAAAGCGGAATTATTTTATACAGAAATTTTTGGAGGGAAACAGGAAGAGGCAGAAAAAGAGATCTCACCAAGTGAATTCCAAGAGGACTGCCAAATGGCGACTAAAAAAGAAGAAGGTGCAGTAGGTGGAAAGGTGGAAGCTAAAGAACAATGTGAACTAAGATCTATGAGAGCTGCTAAACTTAACTACAAAATATAACCATGGAAGAGAAAAAACTGATTACAATTAATATAAATGGACTTAACTCAGCTGTTAAAAGAAGGAAAACCTTTCATAATTGAGAGAAATTAAAATTTGATATAATCTGCCTACAAGAAGTACATATTAAAAAACAATATGAACAATTGTTGATTGAGCCAAAATTAGGGAAAATATTTACTTCCTTTACACAATGTAAGAAAAGAGGAGTGGTTTTATATATTAAAGAGACCACCTCAGCAAAATTGATTTATACCGATGATGATGGAAGAATACTAATGGTGGAAATAATGGACAATAATACAAAAATACTCCTGATTGCAATCTATGCTCCGAATGACAGACAAGAAGAATTCTACAAAAAATTACATATGAAAATAATTGAACTGGACTATGCTAATATAGTTATGATGGGAGATTTTAATGGAATTGTAGACAATAAATTGGACTATACAGCACAGAAAACAATAAAGCAAAACAGAAAGATTCTCTCTAAATTTTCTTTTTAAATGGTAGATGAAATAAACTTATACATGGAGAGAAAGAAATGCTAAAACTAAACAATATACCTTCTATGCAAATAGACACTTATCATGGTCCAGAATAGATATGATATGGATGTCAACAGAATTAATAACTAATATTCAAGAAATAAATATTGAAACAAGTACTTGGGCAGATCACAATCCAATGACAATTAAATGGAAAGGACAAAAAAGAAGATCTAGATGGATGTTAAATAATACTATTTTAAAGGAAAAAAGACTTCACACAGTGGATGGAGAAAGAATTGGCTTTTTTCTTTAGAGAAAACAAAAAAGAAGATACATCAATTCAGAATGTATGGGATACAATGAAGGCATATGTTAAAGCTTGATAATAGACTATACAAGGAAAAGGAATACTATGAAAAGACTAGCCTCTTAGGCCTTGGAGGATGAGTATAAAAAATTTGAAAAAGAGCTACAGAAAATGCCACAGAAAAAGGACTTCAAGCTAAAAATGGATACAATTAAACATAAAATGGGTCAAATAGAAAAAGAATAATTAGCACAGAAAATTAGAGGTGCTAAACAGAACTATTTTGAAGATGCAAACAAACCAGGTAGATGGTTTGCATAAAAATTGAGAAAGGAGAAAGAATCAAGGAAAATATTGCAATTAGTAGATGACCAAGGCCAAGTTTGCTATGGTAGTAAAGAGAAGAAGGAAATCATTCGAGACTTCTATGGGAAATTATATATGCAAGAGAATATTGATGAGGAAAGAGTTAAACAATACTTACAGAATGCTAATTTACCTCAGATACCTAAAGAGACTGAAACAATGTTAGAAAGCAATATAACGATGATGGAGTTAACTGAAGCACTCAAGAAGCAAAATAATGGAAAGGCACCAGGCCCAGATGGACTTCTGGCAGAATTTTACAAAACTTTACAAGAATCGTTGAATCTTCCATTGCTAGAAGTTATGAATGAAGTTATGTTAAAGAAGAAGATACCTAAATCTTGGTCAGAAGCCTATATTAAACTTATTCCAAAAGAGGAGGCTGATCCATTACAAATTAAGAACTATAGACCTATTTCTTTACTAAATGCAGATTATAAAATCTTTGCTTCAATATTGACAGAAAGACTTTAAAAGAATCTAAATAATTTTATTCATCCTGATCAAAATGGATTTCTGCCAAAGAAACAAATTAAAGACAATATGAGAGTAATGTTGGATACCTTGGAATATTACGAGGCACATCCTGAAAAACAAATGGCTCTGATATTTCTAGATGCACAGAAGGCATTTGATAATGTGAATTGGTGATTCATGTTATCACTGTTAGAACAGATGGGTTTTGCTAGAAAATTTATTCAAGCAATAGAAGTTATATACTATAAGCAAATGGCAAAGATAATGATAGAGGGAGAACTGACAGACTATCAATATAAGAAAAGGAACAAGACAATGGTGCCCACTATCACCTTTGTTGTTTGTGTTAACTTTGGAAGTGCTAAACAGAAATATTAGAGATGAAATGAAATGAAATGAAAATCAAAAAGGAAGAATTTAAGCTGCAAGCATTTGCAGATGATCTGGTTTTCATCTAAGAAGACTCTTTAGAAACAGCATCAAAATTGATAGAAAAGATAGAGATATATGGAAAGGTGGCTGGTTTGAAAATAAATAAAGATAAGACAAAGATCTTGACAAAGAATATTCTATTAAGACAAAAGGAAGAATTGGCAGATCTATTGAAAATTTATAAATAAGATCAAGTACTTGGGGATAGACAGCAAGATGTAGTACACTAAAAGAGAATAATTATATGAAACTTAAACAGCAGATAGCACTAGATCTGGTGAAATGGGAAAATTTACAACTGCCACTAAAAGGGAGAATTTCAACAATCAAGATGAATATATTACCCAGAATTTTATATTTGTTTCAAATAATTCCAATTCGGCTTGGAAAAGATTACTTTGAAGATTTAAATAAAATTGTGTTGAAATATATATGGCAAGGTAAGAAAGCAAGAATAAAGTTAAAACTTTTGCAAGATGCTAGAATTAGAGGAGGATTTGGTTTGCCTAATTGGGAGTTGTACTATCAAGCTACAAATCTGATGTGGGTTAAGGAATGGATAACATTAAGAAATACTAGATTGTTGGCATTAGAAGGACATGGTTTGTTGTTGGGGTGGCATGCTTTTTTATGGTATAAAGGAACTAAAACACAGGGGTATTCTAGAAGACATTATATACGGGAGTCTCTGTGGTTAAACTGGGAGAAGATTTTTATTATTTGAAGATTTTCAAATGACAATGTTATTTGAAAATGCCAGTCTGGTTATTGACTATTGAAGCATTTTCTTATCCTATAATATACAAAAAGGAACAAACAGTTAGATATGGTGAAATATTTAATGAAAAGGGTGAACTCAAATCTATACAAAAACTAGAGGAACAAGGTATAAAGATGAATTGGTTTTCATATGCACAAATACATTCAAGGTATGATAAAGATTCTAAAATGGAAGGTTTCTATGATAAATTGACTGATTTAGATAAGATTTTGACAGGTACTGATGAAAAGTGATTAAAAAACTGTATGGATATTTATTAGAAATAAAAATAGAAGAAGAACAAGTTAAAGAAACTATGATTGCTTGGGGGAAGAATTTTGGATATGGGATTGATTTAAAGAAATGGCAAAAATTATGATCTCAAAATTATAAAATGACAATGTCAACAGCATATAAAGAAAAGTTGTATAAGATGTTTTACAGGTAGCATTTTTCCTCGACAAGAATAGCAAGAATGTGTCTGAATAAATCTGAAAAATATTGGAAATGTCATCAGATACCTGGCTCATATTACCATATGTGGTGGACTTGTGCGGATGCTAAAAAATACTGGGCTAAAATCCATATGTGGTTGGAAAAAAATGACAAAAAATCATATAGTCTTGAAATCAGAGATATTTTTATTGGGAATTTTACCTGAAATATATAGTAAAGATTTGAAATATCTGATTGTAAATGTATTAACAGCGGTTAGGATTGTATATGCCAAAAACTGGAAAAATGAGAAAACACCATCACAGGAGGAAATCATTAAGAAAATGTTGGGATGTGCTGAAATGAGTAGATTGACATTTGAAATTAGAGAACAAAAGGATAAACAATTTTATAAAATTTGGGCTCTATTCTATCAATGGTTAGACAATAAAATACAGTAATGAAATATGCAGACTTTTAGAAAATAATAAATATATAAAGATGTACTTATTTGTTTTTATATCTACACAATGATTTTAGGATAGATTTGGGATGATAATATGAACTGTTATAAAATAAACTAAGTAAATTATGATTGTCTTGTAAAACATGGATGAATAAAAGTATAGTCAAATGATTGATTAATAATAATACTAAGGTATTTAATTTTTAAATACCTTAGTATTATATGCAATGTAATTGTAATTGAAGACTATGAAATGGAAGCATAAAACAATTTGTAAACCAACTGGCACACTGTATGTACATATATGGAAGATAGCTTGATGTTTTTATGTTTTGTTTGTTTATGTTTGTTTCTAAAAACCAATAATAAAAAAAGAAAACGGTTTCAGATTTTACCATACTCTTTCCAGGTACTTGTAGTTGAGATTGGAGGGCAGCAATGGAGAATTAACTTCAGCATCTAATGTTGGGGAGGAAGAAAGATCAACAAAACTGTCAGTCTCCCTAGCTTTCTTGCTGTTTCCTTTATTGAAAAAAAAAAAGTCTGCTTAATGGGGAAAGGAGGGGATAAAGCCTAGGAAAGAGTTTTGGAAGCTCATCCCAGAGCAGCCTTCTTTGCTTGCAGGAGGCTTGCTTCCCCAAAACCTCGCAAGAACAAGGAGAGACTTGTAGTCTTCTGACTGCCAGCCAATCAGGAGAGATGCCTAGTGCTCAAGTGTAGCTTAATTCTTCTGCAAAATGTCACCATTGGATGGATCAGCAACCTTCTTCTTTCATAGTTTAGACTATCAGAGCTTTTCATAGCCAAGTATTGTGGCATTGTTTGAAAGACTCTTCAGCACTGACATGTGCATTAAGGCCTTAATCTATCTGAGCTCTTCCTCCCCTGCAGGGGTATTTTTCTTTTCTCTGGTTTTTTTTTCCTCTTTGTTTTGGTGCCAGTATTTGAAATGCAACAATGGATCAAAGCCACTATTCTTATTATGAACTAATAAAACGCTTAAATAAAGTTTTATCAAACCTTTAGGAATAGCAGGGTCCTAATCCTGCACTTCTGATTGGCCGATAATAGTGATATCAGATTGGTCCATTCAGGAAAATCTGATTGGCTGTTAACGAGCCACTCTCATCATGGATCTCTGGAACCTGGGAGGCCTCTGCGGGTTTGCTGACCTCGAAGAAGCTCTAAGAGACCAAATAGTTCTGCGTTTTGATGCACCTCATGTCCAAAATAAGCTGATGGTGAAAGGCGACATCAGCCTTGCAGATACCATCGCTGATGCTACTGCAGCAGAAACAACCAGGAAGTCGGCTACCCGAATGCGCCGCAGCAACGCCCTGCTCCACCAACTCGCCGGCGAAACCTCACCTAGCCTAGAGGGACATACAACGGCAACCCACCACGAGGATCTCGAATCGTCATCAGAAAGTGATGAGGAAGAAGTCAACCGGCTCCGGTCTGAACGAGACCAATGCCACCAGCGTAATCAGAGACTGCAGCATCAATGCGCAGGTTGTGGGGCAAACCACCCACGATCAGACTGCAAATTCCTCAACGCGCTCTGCCATGTTTGTGGGAAGAGAGGCCACATCGGAAAGGTCTGTAGAAGCAAGCAAGGATCCAGCCCACTTCAGAGGGGGACCAATTACCACCAAACCACAGGCAGTCATCCTGTGAATCGGGAACGTTTGAACCACCAATGGAACAACCACTCCTACAGAAATAAACCACTAGCCAATTCAACGAAATGAGAAGAGGCACACCAAACCATTACAATTGGTCATGCCTCATCATTAGATGCAAAGAAGATCTGAGTGAAGGTCGCCATCGAAAACCAGCCCTGTGTGATGGAAGTGCATTCAGGATCATCCCTCTCGATGGTTTCCTGGAAGACCCTTAAACAATTAATCCCTGCCGTCTGGTGGCAAGACCTCAGAACCCAAAGAATCATACTCAAGGATTATCAGGTAAACCGAATTCCGGTCGTTGGATCCAGCCTAGTCCAGGTCTCATTCAAAAATCATACTGCATCTTTACCATTGACCGTCATCAACTGTGATCGGCCGAGCTTGTTAGGCCTTCAATGGTTTGCTCCACTTGGGATCGAGGTAGCCGGCATTCACCAAACCAGAAGCGACGACTGGGAGGAGGCCCTCGTCCAGGAATTCCAGGATGTCTTTGCAGACAAACTAGGTGAGTACAAGGGGACCCCGATATCATTTAACCTTAACCCTGAAGTAGCCCCCATCCGCCTTAAGCCTCATCGAGTACCTTTTGCCCTTAAGCCAAAGATTGATGAGCAACTTGATAAATTAATAGCCCAGGGTGTTTTAGAACCAACAGACCACACTCCTTGGGAAACCCCAATTGTAACAGCCATCAAACCGGATGGATCGTTAAGGATTTGTGGGGACTACCGGGCCACCCTGAATCATGCCCTTCAACAGAACACTTACCCGGTGCCGGTGGTACAACACCTCCTCTATTCCCTGGGGGGCGGAAAAGTCTTCGCTAAATTGGATTTAGCACAGGTGTACCAACAGCTGTCTGAAGATAAAAAAACAGCAGAAGCACAAACTATCATTCCGTACCGAGGTGCCTTTAAGTGCAACCGACTCCAATTCGGAGTTAGCGTAGCCCCAGGGATTTTTCAGAGTTTGATGGAGAGACTCTTACAGGGGATAAAAGGGGTCGTACCATACTTTGATGACGTTTTAATTGCTGCCCTGAATAGAGACATACTAAAGGAGCGTCTTAAACTGGTTCTCCAGAAATTTAAAGACTCTGGCCTTCAGGTTAAAAAAAATAAATGTCAACTGTGTACAGATAAAGTAGAGTTCCTGGGGTACCTAATTGATAAACAAGGCATTCACCCCACCAATAGCAAACTAAAAGCAATCAAGAACGCCACAAGACCCAGAAATAAGACTGATCTCCAAGCTTTCCTGGGGCTCTTTAATTTTTACAACATCTTCCTGCCCCACAAAGCGACCGTAGCTGAGCCCCTACATACGCTTCTTGACAAAAAAGCAACCTGGGTCTGGGGTTACCGAGAGGAACACGCGTTCTGACAAGTGAAAAACCTATTAACCTCAGATGCTGTTTTAATGCAGTATAATGAGACTTTGCCTTTAACAATTACGTGTGATGCATCACCATTTCGAGTAGGAGCCATTTTGAGCCATGCGTTACCAACAAGACTCCAGCTGAACTATTAATGGGATGCAAACTCCGTTCCCACCTCGACCGGCTTCACCCGTCTTACGAGCCAGAGAAACCCTGTGGATCTAGTGGAAAATGCCGCGAGTTCAAGATAGACGACTTAGTTTTCACCAGAAATCTTTCTGGCGAACCGTTGTGGGTCGAGGCAACTGTAATTCAAGCCACTGGACCCAGGTCGTACCGGGTGAAAACCTGCAACGGGAAAATATGGAAACGCCATATATATCAGCTTCACTAAAGGCTACAACCTAGTTTCCATGACTCCGGTAACTCCCAAACTAAGGGGGGAAGGGGTGTTGAAGAAACCGAATTCGAGATGGCGGAAAGCAGGAGCGAAAGAAGTCAGCAATCGGGTGTAACGAATGAAGAAGAATCAGGGAGGGGCGTGTCCTTGCCACAAAATAACACCTCAACAGAGGCAAGCCCGCAAAGACCAGAAGACAAGAAAGAGAACATTAGCGGCACCGAGTCATCCAATGAGGAACCACCGGCACCCGACTTGCCCAAAAATGTCCCACTGAAACCAGGTTACAGACAGGAACCGGTGGGACAGCGTAAATCCAATAGACAGTCAAAACAACCTTCATATCTCAGGGATTATGTCACCGCACCCCTTAAACGGAACCCGGGGGGAAGGGGTGTTATGAACTAATAAACGCTTAAATAAAGTTTTATCAAACCTTTAGGAATAGCAGGGTTCTAATCCTGCACTTCTGATTGGCTGATAATAGCAATATTGGATTGGTCCATTCAGGAGAATCTGATTGGCTGTTAACGAGCCGCTCTCATTGGTTAAAGGAGTTAACGCTCCATGTTTCTCATTGGTTACTAGATCAGCAGCTTGCTTATAAAAAGGCTGCTGTTGCCCTAGGTTTTTGCTCTGTACAGAATGATTAATAAAGAGTTGAAGTTCACTGCTCACCGTCTCATCTCCGTTCCTTGAGCCCATGCACAGAACTTAACAATTCTCTCAATCCCCTTCTGTTGTTTCTCCCTCTTTTAGTTGCAAGGGGTTAAAAAATAATCCAAATTCCATTAACCTAGTTTTTCCCTTTTGCTCTATTGCTGCTTGTCTGCCTCCTTTTAGGATTCATCTGTTGCAACCTCTCATCTACCTCCCTGTGGATGTCAACTCCACCACCACACTCCTTACCCTTACCTCAGACTTCATCCACTTAACTACCCAAAAATCCCAATTAACTGCACAACTAGGTATGCTGGGATTGAAGTCATTGAATGAAGTAATCATACAATGTCTTGTTTAATGACTGCTTTGTTCAACATCTGCAATTTCTGGGCTCAACTGTGGTCATAAATCTACCTGTTCTGAGGAAATGCAAGAAAAATTGGCACCAAGAAACCATTAGAAACAGAATTAATCAATTATTTTGATGTCTTACCAAACTGTGAGCAGGAAATTTTTTTGAAACAGTTGGATGAATTGAAGCAAACACAGTTGCTAATCTGAACAGCAGCCAAATATTTAATTGGCTTGGTATCTTTGAACTTCTTGTCTAATATCAATTCTGCAGGAAATTATTAATCTCTCTGAATCCTGTAATCAAACAACTCTTCAAAGATAATAAACAACTTACAACCTAGCAAGCTCACATATACTTCTATTCTAAAACAAACCAAATTGATTCAATTTTGTTCACAATAAAGCAGAATGAAAATCTACCCTTGGTTTTTGTCCTTTCTTGCTTGAAAGTCCCCACATCAGTAGAACAATGGGCAACACATAAAACAATGACCGTCTTTTAAATATATGGGCATCACCTTTCATAAGTCCTTTTTTATGGAAAGCAGACTTGTTTACTGTCTCGCAACTACCCAGTATATTATAAGCAGTGATATTCTGATGTTTTTCCATGCTGAAGGAGGGCAATTGGCAATTATAAAAAACATAGAAGCCTCTTCAGGACCTGGTTAGAATTGCCAGGAATTCAGTGAGAAGAGCTTTAACATAATTTTGCTTGCACATCATGCCTTCCACATATCTCAAGCAGAGATTGTTAAGCTTCTTGTCAAATAGTGACTCTGTTTTGTGGTATTGATCAAGTAGAGAGGATTATGTCCTGCAGTGCCCCATTTACAATAAAATCAGGGAAAGATTATTCATGGCAGGTAAAGTTAAGGGTTACAACCTTGAAAAATTGAACTGTCTTCTTGCCAAGCTGTTCCCAATTGGTTGCTACTCTTGCTCTGCTGTCATTTAGAAAGAAATACTTAAGTTCTAAGCTGTAACTTTGGCTTTATTTTGCTATAATCTTTTTTCCTCTAATACTTCTTTTATTACTTTACTAAACAACCTGTGACCTGTTGGGTCATCCTTTCAGAGCTATTTCTTTACCTAATATAGAAATAGATGGATCAGGAGTGCAATGCTATTTTTAAAAAAATTAAAGAAGACATCATTTTATTAAAGAAGAAAGATGTGTAGCAAGACAAATATAGATGCTTTTTGTTTAACACTTTTGACAAAAAAAATTGTGGGGGCATCTGTCATTCCTTAAGAATTCTCTAAAATTTTCACTTCTTTTTGCTCAGCTTAAAGTGACTTGGAATCCTGTTGTTGTTTTTTTTAAATAAATCAGCACATTTATCTGGTTTGTCCTTGCATTTTATGTATGATGTATAGTGGGAGCAAAACATGAGAGTATTGAGAACTATATCTGCTAAAGAGGAACATCCTCATTACAGGTGGTATTCAGGTTCTGACCAGTTCTAGAGAACCAGTAATGGAAAATTTGGGTAGTTTGGAGCACTGGCAAATACCACCTCTGACTGTCCCTGTCCCCATCTATTCTCTGCCTCCAGAGTCCCAGCTGAGCATCTGGGTCATTTTTTTGTTGCCCTGCACAGGAGAACAGAACTGGAAAGCAGGTTAGTGGGGTGGGGAGAGAATTGGGATTTTGCAATAACCTTCCCACAGGAGTGGGGAGGGAATAGAGGTTTTACAATATCCTTCCCCTGGAGTGGAGAGGGAATGGGGATTTTACAGTATCCTTTCCCTGCCATGCCTACCAAGCCATGAAGCCATGACATGCCCACAGAACTGGTAATAAATTCTACCATTGATCTTCATCTTCTGATATATTGAGTGCACTTATTGGAATCATGGCAATGAGTTATTCCATAATCATCTGCATTTCTTTGCAAAGCCTTGGAAGATTCAAGTTCCTCATTAAACTGATGCAGATCCTATGTTCAATTCCAGCTTATTTGGTGGCAATCCAGACAATTCAACTGAATCAAGGAATTCTGTTTAAAAAAGAGGAATATTAACTACTTTATCAGCAGCATTGAAGGAGCAATATTCTTTCATTCCAAGGAAGTGTCTAATGCACGTGGAACTTATTTTTTTTTAATCATTTTATTGAGAGGAATATCTGAGGGTGGAACACTATTTATGAGTTTTGAATTTCTAGACAAAAGATGTGATGCAGCTACATGTGCATATTTGTGTGCCAGAGAAGGAGCACATAAAGCAATAAAAACTATCAAGGCCTTTCTAACACTGAAACAACCATAATTTCCTTAAGTTTCATTCTCAAAGGAGTTATGGTCATGGATTTTGGACACATTCTATATGTCAGCTCATTAGAGCTACCTTGCCTCCATAGTTTTTATCCCTAATATCATTCCCTTTCCTCCTCTCTGCCCCATTTTTGTACAGTTTATCATCAAAGGTAATGTTTCATTATCAAGAAATTAAAAGCAATAGCTAGGCAAAGGTAATATATTATTTATGCAAGTTTTCCTTGCTTCATTGAAATATAATTTATCTTTAATGTAATTTATTTGAAGAGCTTGTTATAAAAAGGCAAATGCTTTCATGTATGCATCTCTTGTTGGCTTAATCTACGCAAGGGCCAGTTACCTTTTTAATTTTGTTTTTATTTATGTATTTGGATGTCAGACTGGACAGCAACTCTTACCCACTGAGAGATAGGTTGTATCCTATGAAAAGGCATGAACTGACTATTTGCATGTCATTGCTAAAGTCTCAGTATGGAAATGATTTTCTTAAGCCAACTTTGAATCAAGCCAACATTAGCATAGGACAAGAGCAGATTAAGGATCTAGTGTAGATGTGCTGGAAGACCTGAAATGGAAGGCCAAAAGAAATATTACACATATATACCCCAGTTACAGATTTCATCTTGACTTTATGGAATCCTGGCACCTTCCCTTCCAGAGACATCACTGGATGAAACCTTTCCAGTCATAAGACATGAAGAATCTATATAAATTGCTGAAGCTGTGCTTTCATTTAAGAAGAAAATAGATAGATGAGATGCAAATATTATAGTAAAAAAGAACACTAATTGCAAACATCTAATTGATAGCATCTCACTAATACAAGGAAACAAAATATTTGCTGAAAACAAAGCAAAATTAAGTGGAGAAGGATTAAGACATAAGACATAAGAGTTTATTTGTCATTATACTCGCAAGCGGGTACAACAAAATGAGGTGCTCTTCCACAAGTAAAACTGGACAAACACCACTAAAAGAAAAAAAAATTAAATTAAAACTAAACACAACTGACCATACAATAATCTCTGCAATTTAAAAATGTAAAACCCCATTACTCTCAGCCATTCACTTCCACATAAATCTTATGACCCTGCATTCAAACTTAAAACTGCACTTGGATAAAAACTGTTCTTAAATCTGGTCATCCTTGTTCTTAATACCCTAATTATTATTATTATGGAATTTAAAAAAGGCTGGCATAGCAATAACATTAACTGAATCTATTTGGGTGGGAATAAATATGGGAAAATTCAATAATTCATTCTCATCATATGCAGTGATTACCACATGCACTGAGCACCAGACGTATGCTACAACGTTTTCAAAGAAATGCAACATAAGAAGGATGATAAGAAAATACATTAGAACAGAATGCTTCAATATGCATTTAAGAATTCAAAGCCAGAATTAATAATGTACTTTTCTTCTTTTTCTGATGAGAAAATAATTAAAGGAATATAATAATGCAGTTCAAAACAATATTACTACTTAGTCTTCTTAGTTCTTTCTTGAATTTCAAAATGTGTTAGTAGAATAGAGAGCCATTGTCTTAAACTGCAATATGTAAGACTCAAAGAACTCCAAGAATTAGTTAATCAGAACAAGTGGGACACAGCCATTGAATGTGAAATAAGATTTTTCTACTTCTTGTCCTTAAAGAATTTTACATCCTGATCAGTGGTGGGATTCCAAACTGTTTACTACTGGTTCTGTGGGCGTGGCTTGGTGGGCATGGCAGGGGAAGGATACTGTAAAATCTCTAAATCCCCACTCCTGGGGGAAGGCCACTGCAAAATCCCGTTCCCTTCCCACCCCACTAACCTGCTTTCCAGCTCTGTTCTCCTGTAAAGAGCAACAAAAGAAGAGCCAACCAATCAACTGGGACTTGAGAGGCAGAGAATAGATGGGGGCAGGGGCAGTCAGAGATGGCATTTGCCGGTTCTCCAAACTACTCCAAAATTCCACTACCAGTTCTCCCGAACTGGTCAGAACCTACTGAATACCACCTCTGATCCTGATATTGCTGATACCTCCACTCCAAACCAAGAACAGTGTCCACTGTATCTTATAAGCCTTTTACATGTCTAAAACTTTGAAGGTTGCAGCTTCTCTTTCTCAGAAAACACAACAGAACAATGATTGATGCAAAAAATAAGGGTATTATAATAGTGTATGATAGAGAAGTTTGTCAATAATGTAGTCAAAGAGAATAAGAAGTTGTTACACTTAAAAGACAGATTTAATGCAGAGCTAATTTAATAGTTAAAGTATAATTTCAGAAATAAATGAAAATAATTGTTGGGAGAAATATCCATCTGGTTCAGTTCCAAGCTGGGAAAAAGGCACAGAGACAAAATGGAGGCTGGAGGCTGATTGGAAAGAGGGTCCATTTATTGATGAACAGAACCATCAAGCACATGATTCTGGTGAAGCTGACAAAATTGAGTTGAGAGTGAGGGGTTTTTATACCTTATTTGGGCTTTGCAGTTGAACTTCCTGTTCTTATGCAAGAACACATATTCTATTGCCTGTTGTCAGAGTCATGTAGGGGTAATGTAGGAGCCATAGCTGGCTCTATAGGCAAAGTACAAATCCTAGGTGTTTGTCTGAGCTAAATTTAGTTGAAGTTTCTGTTTTCACTTTGCAGTAGGAAAGTGACATTTCTTATGTCTTCCGGGGAAAATGGAGTTATATCAGGCAAGTCAAGGCTAGTGAAATAATTTTTTGTTGTTGCTGCTCAGTTGCCAAATCATGACAGTCTCTTTGTGACCTCATGGACCATAACATGCCAGGTCGCTTGTCCTCCACTTCTCTCGGGTTGTGCCCAGATCCATATATATTAAGTTGATGACACTATCAAATTATAAATAGAATAACTATAAAATTGTGGCACAATAGAATAAGAGTGCAGTCTATTACTAGTGCTTTTGCCATATTAAGAAAAATACTATTTTTGACAATATTGGCATAATAGGACAAAGTTCAATAATAATTAGCTTTTTTCATTCTATTAGAAGTATTTAGAATTTCCCCAATTGCCTTCTGTTTCTTATCTGATGAAGCAAGCAAAAATGAAAGTTCCTGTGCAGTTCCCTTCTTCTAGGGAAGCCCTGAAGGGTATTTCTTTCCTTGCTGATCTGTTAAAAATATAAGCTTACTCAAAACATTTTGGAATTCTAAGGTCTTATAATGCATAGGGCTTGTAAATTTTTTACGAATTATTTCTTTCTGCATTTCAACATTTCCTATTTTGTCCAGAAGACTAAAATTCAAAACAAAAAAAATATGAATAAGCCAAGGGAAAAAGTTCTACTGTGATAATCAAGAAATATACTAAAATCAAAGTATTTGGAAAACCAAGAGCATGTAACTTCTAGTGGAGATTATCATGTACTTATAGTGAGAGTTAATAAAACTAAGTTTCTTTCAGATAGCTATTCTTAAGTTTAGAACAATTTTACACATGTCTCTTCAGAAATCAATCACACCGAACTCTGAGTTTACTTGTCAGGTAACCGTGTAAAACTGCCCTTGTTTAGATTCTTCAACTTCCTTATGTATAAAACTCTATTTGATTTATATTTAGGTTTGATAAGTGCTTAGTTGCAATTCAAGGAGGTTTCACCAGAATTACAAATGTTTTTTATACATTCTTGTATTGCATTATTTCAAAAACCACTTTGGTCAATTACACTGCAGAATAAATGATAAGTTGTTTCTTTGTCCAGACAAGCCATTGCTTCATCTATGTTTGGCTGAGTACTACAGATGCTAGCAAATACATCCCAGACCAATTACTGTTAAGGAGTGGTCCATCAGTGCTCTTGAAAAGAGGAATCCAATTGGATATGACTTTTATACAACTAGTAAAAGTCATTTATTTCTAAATATTGTTTTTGCTTTAAGTCTTTTTTGTTCTATTCTTCTCACAAATGTTTTTTTAGAAAGCAGGAAGATCTTTTGTTTTTGGGGAGATGCAACTAAAGGCATTCTGACTTACAGACTATTTTTACAGTCTTTTTCCAATTCTTATTTAAATTACTTTTGGGGTAACTAACTGACTTACAAGAGCTATTGTCACCAATATTTAATGCTGGACGAGGCTTGATTTAAAGATATTAAAATCCATTTTAGAACCAGTTTACTGTAGTGATTAAAACATCAGGTTAGAAACAGGAAATTGTGAGTTCTAGTCCTACCTTAGCCATGAAGGTACACAAACAAACAAACAAACAATTCTTCCTTTCCTTCATCTCTTTCCAATCTCATTTTCTCTCTCCTTTTATTTTTGACAGCTGCATTCTCATTTTCTTTCCCATAAAATATAATCTGTCCATAAAGAACAAACCTTCATAGCATTTCACTTCCATTTTCTTAATATCCCTTTTAATTGATGTCCTTCTTCATTTTCCCTCCAAAATTCCCAACTATTTTAGCATCTAAATGGCTTTAACTAACCTCATAACATTTCTAAGGCCTCAAGGCAGCCTCATACAATGACTGCTTGTATGCTTAAAATTCCAGCCAAATTTTATTCATACATAGCAGGTGTTAAGTCCTGGGCATGGGCGTAAGAATGGAGACGAGACATCGGACTGTGACTTCAACTCTTTATTTAACAAGAAAGACTGGAGCAAACAACCGGGCAGCAGTAGCTCTTTTATAGAGCTTGCTGCCATTAAACAACCAATGAACTGAGTCTATCGTTTTCACAAGCATCCAATCAGGGGCTTCCGTTAACAGCCAATAAGACTGGCCAAGCCTGACCAATCGCGACTCGCTATTCACGGGCCAATAAGAATTGCAGGATTACAAGCCTGTTGTAAGATGAAGCTGTTTCGGTTGTATCGCTGCGATGGTTTAATCCATAACACCCCTCCCCCCTTGGTTCCGTCTGAGGGATGGGGTGACATATTCACACAGATAGGCAGGCCACTTCACCTGTCTTCTCAACCTGCGCTGTTCCACCGGGTTTCGTTCTGGTTCTGGTTCTGAATTTGGTGGGCTGTTTGCTGGGCTGGATAGTGAAGACTGTAGTTCCAGGTTGCCCTCATTGGCGCTGTCTTCCGGGTTCCCTGGATCCGCCTCCGTCGCTGTGTTGTCACGTGGCGAGGCCGCTCCCCAGTCTGGTTCTCCCTCAGATGGTGAGTATCCCCTGGGCTGTTGGGTTTCAATTTCTTCTTCGTCCTCCTCCATGTTCCTTCCCAGCTGGAGGTTCTGGTGCTAATCGTGAATGGAGTTGGTCTTTGTGGTGTTTCCACATCTTACCATCTGCCATTTGTAGATGATATAATCGGGGTCCCGTAAGTTGCGTTATGGTAGCGGGGACCCACAATGGGTCGCCTGAGAAGTTTTTCGCCAACACTTCCTGGAATGCCCAACACTTACTGCTGGATCCCAGGGGCTGTTCAGGCGTGTAGTTTGGGTGGAGGTGATCAAGATGCGAGCGAAGTTTCCGGCCCATCAGGAGTTTTGCTGGGGTTTTGTTAATGGTGCTGTTTGGGGTTATATGTTGAATAAAAAGCATTTGGTTTATTTTGTCGTCAATGTCGCCGTGGTCCATTTTATGCAGGGTCTGTTTTACAAATTGGTCCATTCGCTCAGCCCTACCATTGGCTGCAGGGTGACCTGGCGATGTTAAAGCATGGTGGATGTCCCAATCAGCCAGGTATTGTTCGAATGGCAGAGCAGTGAATTGGGGGCCATTATCTGAGATGAGGACATCAGGAAGTCCGTGGGTAGTGAATAGTTTATACAGTTTTTTAGTGACTGCGTCTGTGGTGGTGCTTTCCATTTTTTGGACTTCAAGCCAGTTTGAATAGGCATCCACCGTTAAGAGGAAAGTGTGTCCTCTTGTGGGTCCCACAAAATCGATGTGGATACAGGATCACGGACCTCGAGGTGTTTCCCACTGAGTTGGGGGAGTCTTTGGAGGAGCAGGGCGAGTTTCCTGGCATTTACTGCATTTTGATACCCAAGTTTCTATTTGTCTATCTAAACCAGGCCACCATGCGTAACTCCTGGCCAATGCCTTCATTCGCACGATGCCTGGATGTCCCTCGTGCAGCATTTTCAATACCCTATATTGTAGCTTTTCCGGGACTATGACTCTGTCTCCCCATACTATGCAACTCTTCTGGGAGAACAGTTCCGTTTGACGATTTTTAAATGGCTTGAACGTGTCATCAGTTTCACTTATCGGCCAACCGCATTCTACCCAGCTGAGGACTCATGACAAAACAGGGTCCTTTTTTGTCTCTAAAGCTATGTCTCGAGCGGTTAATGGCGGCAATTTGAGGGTTTCGATTTGTAGTACGGTAATGGTCAGAGCAGGGGCCTCTATAATGTCTGGTAGTGGCGAGTGGCTCAAAGCGTCAGCGTGGGGAATGGTTTTCCCCGGGCGATGTTGCAAATGGTAATTGTAGGCGGCTAAAAATTCTGACCAACGTGTCATTCTTGGTGATAATATATGGGGAGATTGTTTGTTTCCTGCCAAAATACCAAGTAGCGGCTTGTGGTCTGTAATTATGGCAAAGGGTCTCCCATATACATATTCATGGAAACGTTTAATTGCGAATACAATAGCGAGGGCCTCTTTATCAAGTTGACTATAGTTCCTTTCGGTTTTAGAAAAAGTTCTCGAAAAGAATGCAATGGGTGCCTCATTTCCATTTGGTAGGACATGGCTTAAGATGGCTCCTACTCCAAATGGTGAGGCATCACAGGTAACTGTCAAAGGTAGAGTCTCGTTGTGTTGCATTAATACAGCATCGGAGGTTAAAAGGTCTTTTATCTCTTTGAACGCTGTCTCTTCACGCCATTCCCAGACACAGGAAGCCTTTTTATCAAGAAGTCTATGTAGGGGCTCGGCTACGGTTGCCTTCTGGGGCAAGAAAATGTTATAAAAGTTAATGAGTCCCAGGAAGGCTTGAAGGTCTCTCTTATTCCTAGATCTCGGGGCTTTTTTTTATTGCGGTTAGTTTTTTTTCGGCAGGGTGGATTCCCTGTCTGTTGAGAAGGTATCCCAGGAACTCCACTCTCTCTGTACAAAGTTTGTGTCGTTTTACCTTAAGACCCGCGTCTTTGAATTTCTGCAGGACTTTTCTGAGCCGTTGAACTAATACTTCTTTAGTGGGGGCAGCTATTAGGACATCGTCAAAATAAGGCACGACACCTTTTAGGCCTTGTAATAGTCTCTCCATTAAACTTTGGAAAATGCCCGGCACCATGCTTACTCTGAACTGGAGTCTATTGCACTTAAAAGCGCCTCTATGTGTAACTATTGTCTGGGCTTCTGCAGTTGCTGCATCCACAGGGAGTTGCTGGTACGCCTAAGCTAAGTCCAGTTTCGCAAATATTTTTCCGCCACCCAGGGAGTGAAGAAGGTGTTGAACCACTGGTACTGGATAAGTGCTCTGTTGAAGAGCATGATTTAGGGTGGCCCGATAGTCCCCACAAATTCTTAATGAACCATCTGGCTTCATGGACATTACTATCGGGGTTTCCCAACAGGCGTGGTCAATCGGTTCCAACATGCCCTGGGCTATCAGCTTATCTAGCTGCTCGTCAATTTTAGGTTTTAAGGCAAACGGTACTCGATGGGGTTTAAGCCAAATGGGAGCTACATCAGGGCTGAGATTAAATGATATAGGGGTCCCCTTGTACTTGCCTAATGTTCCTGTGAACACGTCCTGGAATTCCTGGATGAGGGCCTCTTCCCAGTCGTCATTTCTGGTATGGTGTATGCCGGCTAGTTCAATTCCAAGTGGGGCGAACCACTGTAACCCTAACAAGCTGAGTCGGTCACGATCGACGACAGTTAGGGGAGGCGTTGCTGTGCAGTCCTTGAATGATACTTGGACGTTGCTGGAACCAACAACTGGGATTCTGTTTCCCTGATAGTCTTTCAGGATGATTCACTGCATGCTGAGGTCCTGGCGGGAGATGGCAGGTATCAGTTGCTTGAGGGTTTTCCAGGATACCATTGACAGGGATGATCCTGAATCGAATTCCATCACACATGGTCGATTCTCAATAGTAACCTTCACTCGTATCTTCCTTGCATCAAGCGACAAAGCGTGGCCGATGATAATGGTTTGGTGGGCCTCTTCTCGTCTCGTTGAGAAGGCTGGTACTTGGTTTCTGTAGTAGTAGTGGTTGTTCCATTGGTGGTTCAGACGGTCCCGGTTTTCAGGAGGTTTGCTTATCTCCCGACAGAGGTTGTTCTCCTTTCGGCTGGGACTGGATTCTCATCTGCTTCTGCAGACCTTTATGATGTGGCCTTTCTATCCACAGTTACGGCACAGTGCGTCGAGGAATTTGCAGTCCGATCATGGGTGGTTTGCCCTGCAACCCACACATTGGCATGGACGTCGCTGGTTCCTTTGCTCTCGTTCTGATCAGAGCCGATTGACCTCCTCTTCATCACTGCCTGAGGATGACTCGAGGTCTTCATGGTGGGTAGCGGTAGCATGCTTCTCAGTGGCAAGTGGTGCCTCGTCGGCGAGTTGGCAAAGCGGTGCATTCACTCGACGCATTCGAGTGGCAGAATTCCTGGTTGCTTCTGCTGCAGTAGCGTTAGTGATGACATCTGTAAGGCTGATTTCGCCTTTCGCCATCACGTGTGGAACATTTGCATGTGTGGTACATTTAATCCCAGAACTATTCGGTCTCATAGGGCTTCCTCTAAGTTTGCAAAACCACAAAGGCCTTCTTGGTTCCAGAGGTTAGCTATGAAATTACCAATGCTCTTGTCCTTCCATTGATCTCTCTGGTAAAATTTGTGTCTTCGTATCAATGTGGGTACGGCGGGTGCAAAATGAGCCCTGAGGATTGGAGCAAGGATGTCCCAATCCATGGTCTTTACTTCTGCCGGTTTTGCTAGTGCTTTAGCCATCTTGAAAACAGCGGGGCCGCAATGAGTCAAGAATACCACTCGTTTTTTGCCAGATATGGCATCTTTTAAATTGTTGGTCTCCAGGAACATCTCGAAGCGGTCTATATACGAGTCCCAGTCTTCGGTTGCTGGGTCGAATGGAGCGGATGGTATGGCGCCGCTAGTCATCTTGTCGTCTGTTTCGTGCGCTCTTTCACCACGTGCTCTTTCTTTGTCCGATGTGTTCTAGTCAGCTCTATCGTCTCCTCATCCCACCCTCGTCACCAGTGTTAAGTCCTGGGCATGGGCGTAAGAACGGAGACGAGACATCGGACTGTGACTTCAACTCTTTATTTAACAAGAAAGACTGGAGCAAACAACCTGGGCAGCAGTAGCTCTTTTATAGAGCTTGCTGCCGTTAAACAACCAATGAACTGAGTCTATCACTTTCACAAGCGTCCAATCAGGGCTTCCGTTAACAGCCAATCAGACTGGCTAAGCCTGACCAATCGTGACTCGCTATTCACGGGCCAATAAGAATTGCAGGATTACAAGCCTGTTGTAAGATGAAGCTGTTTCGGTTGTATCACTGCGATGATTTAATCCATAACAGCAGGGATATCAATCTTGCCACATCATGTTGCTGTCATGTGATGTTTTTCCAATTCACAGAGCTGGTTTGGGCATGGCCTGCCTGTGATGCATCCAGCCTATGGGCCCCCAGTTTGACGCTCCTGATATATAGCAATAGCAGTTAGACTTACATATTGCTTCACAGTGCTTTACAGCACTCTCTAAACAGTTTACAGAGTCATTATATTGCCCCCAAACAATCTGGGCCCTCATTTTACTGATCTTGGAACGATGGAGGGCTGAGTCAATTTTGAGCTAGTGAGAAATAAACTGCTGGCCATTGGTAGAATTAACCTGTAATATTGCATTCTAACCACTGCATCACCAGGGGTCTTATATATTTACCTTCCCATTCTTTTTAAAATTAGGGTGCTTATGTTTATTTTCATGACCCGTGCTCCTAACATTTTGCTTTTATATAAAATAATTAATCCCAAAATAATATATAATTGCTAATTTTGCTCCAATTAAAGTTTTTTCTTTGGTCAATTTAGTATTCAGAATTAATAAAATAAAAGAGAGAAACAAAATAATGTAAAAGAGTTGAAAGGAAAATAATATAATAAACCATATAATATCATATATCATATGTCATATCATATCATATCATCAACCAGAGCTCCAGTTGTCATTATTGCATCTCAAACAGCCTACCCAAAGAAAAAGGAATGAAGCAACCAAGCAATAGAAGAGCATTTGTCTTTATGAAGGCATTTAGCAGTTCAACAATGAGGAGCATATAGATTCTGGTTTATGTTTCCTTTGTCAAATTCTTAGCATCCCTGGACCCAAAAGAAGCATGACTATTTTCTTTATCCTATAAATAACTATCACAGTACATTAAGCCATTGACAGCTATCTGACAGGAACTGTAATGAATGCTGGCCAACAACATAATTTTGAATCCAGATTACCGTGCCCTTCTACAGTCAATTAACGGATTACTTCTATGGGTTAAATACCATTGAAGAGGAGGGAATAGTACCACTATCAATGAGAGAGGGACAGATGTGCATAATTGGTTATGGAGGAAAAATCTGAAACAGCTGCAACAAAATCAGTGGCACTTTGCTGTGGATCATAGTAGCAGATGATTTGACTTAAATATATTATATTAAAGCATGTTTTAAGTTTAATACTTGACAAGCTTATATCTGTATCTGATCTCTTTTGGTATAGCCTGAGCTATCACAGTGCAGGTGTCTATTGAAAACGCTATAAAATAATCAGAGTTAAGTGATTAGTTAAAGGATTTTACAGCTGGACTGTAGAACTACAAGCCATAAAAGTAAAACTTGGTCAACAGATTGTACTAGACAAAAAGTTGATCTGGGAGGTTGAAAGGGTCAGAAAGCCAAGAGACAGATGAATGGACATTGCCAAATTCAATCAAGGCTTTATTTAAGAATCAATTTTTGTGGTCAGAGATGATTACATAACCTCTCTCTCTCATACAGACACAGATCCAATGATTGGAGAGTGAAGAATCTGGACAATGCATGGTATCTTTGCTGGATACTGTAGATAATGCCCTAATATATATATATACCACTCATGCATCATCACAAAATCTCCAGAACTGTAAAACCTACATACTTGAAATTTGGCACATATGTTTCTTTTGGCCATAAGAGCATTAGTATTTCATTTATTATTATTAACATGATCTGATGCTAAGCAGTTCTACTCTTCCTTCCCACCTAAAAATAAATCTGTTCCAAATCTGTTCCACAAGCAGAGGAGAGGAGTTTCACAGCAGTAACCAGCTTTAGTACAGAACAATTGAGCTAAGCCATGCCCAGGCTCCTTTCTGTTTCCTTCTTGCTCACGCAGCAAATACTGTTTCAGTTTCCAAACAGCCCTCAACTCTCTCATACACTGACAGGACACTAGCCAGAAGAATACCGATTAATGCTGGTAGACAGAGGCACAATTTTTTTCCCTTGCTTTCCTTTCCAAAACCTAAACCTGATTACATAGTTTTGTTGTGAGGCACGGGTATAGAGCGCGCACACACACACACACACACATGTATGTATGTATGTATGTATGTATGTATGTATGTATGTATGTATGTATGTATATATATTTTCTGAGGTTCTCGCGGGTATTTGTATGTGGATCTTTGGTTATTCGGGTTTTCTCCCGCATAAGATTGGAAATATCTAGGCAACGTTTTGATGAAGTCTCATTCATCATCTTCAGGCTTGGTCTTCAGCTCTGTGCTTCTCAGAGTGATGTGAGCTTGCAGCTGCTTCTTCCTTTTAACTGCTAGGGGTGTGACTTGATTGGGTGGGGGCTTGGCTGTGTTCTGATTGGGTGGGAGTGTGTTCTCATTGGTTGGGGGTTTGGCTGTGTTCTGATTGGTTGGGGGGTTGACTGTGTTCTGATTGGCTGGAGGCGTGTTCTGTTTAGGTGGGGGGTTGGTAGTGCTCAGGTTAGTCTTAGTTGCTGGGGGATTTGAGCTGGTGAGCTATGATCTTGCTGTTTGGCTTCGAGTTTGTGGTCGTGCTGCATCTTCATGGTGGGGGTCAGTTCGCTTCATGTATGGCTCAGAGGGGTTTGAAGTGGGTAGTGATGCAGCTGCAGTGCGGCTTCTGGTTCGTGGTCGTGTCTCATCTTCTGTGTGGGTATGAGTCTGCTTTCTACGTGGAAGTGTGGTGGTGGCATCTTGTGTGGCTCTCAGGGGCGTGGGTCTGGTGTCATTCTTCATGTTAGGTACTCGTCTGTTCATGAGGGCGGGTTTCCAAATGGCTGGTAGGCAGGAGGTATCATCTCGTTTATACATGCTGTGTGGGCATTTTTCTATCTCTATGGCTTCTCTGATTATTCTGCTGCTGAAGTGTTCGGTTTTGGCAATAGTTCTGGTATTTTTAAAGTCAATCTCATGTCCTGTGGCTTTGAGATGTTGGGCCAGGGAAGAGGTTGGTTCTTCCTTTTTGATTGAGTTCTTGTGTTCTTCAATGCGTGCACCTATTCTTCTGTTAGTCTGTCCAATGTATGTGGTGGGGCAGGCAGTGCAGGGGATTTCATATACTCCTCGATTTTGTCCTTAGGGTTTCTTAGGATGGTGGATATCTTTCTGTTTGTGCAGAATGTTGTCTTAATGTTGTGTTTTTGGAGGATCTTGCTGATTTTGTCTGTAGTGCCTTTTATATATGGGAGGAGGGCTTTGCCATTCTCTTGTTCTCTGTCTTGGATTTTGGTTGGGGTTTCTTTTAGGATTAGGTGGGTGATCTTCTTTCTTTGGAATCCATTGGCTGTCAGCATGCCGGTGAGAGTGTGTAGTTCGGTCTCTAGGTGTTGTTCGTCGGCTAAGCATTTTATTCTGGAGATGAGTGTCTCGGCTACGGAATTGATCTGTGCTGGGTGGTGGTGTGAGAGTGTGTGTAGATAGCGGTTTGTATGTGTTTTCTTCTGGTAGATGGTGTGTCCTAGGGAGCCATTGGATTTTTTGTATACCAAGACATCTAGGAAGGGAAGTTGGTTGTTAGCTTCTGTTTCCATGGGGAATTGTATTTTGGGGTGTAGCCAGATTATGAAGGTGTCATCTACCAGATTATGAAGGTGTCATCTACATATCTGAGCCAGAGTTTGGGTTTGTGATCATATTTTTCTAGAGCTTGTGTTTCAAAGTGTTCCATGTAGAGGTTAGCGATGACAGGTGAGAGGGGTGATCCCATGGGTGCTCCTTCTATTTGTTTGTATTTTTGTCCATTGTAGGTGAAGTATGTATTGGATAGGCAGTGGTTGGTCAGATCTAGGATGTGCTTGGGGGGGTTATATTTGTTTTGGATGGCTGTCAAGGCTTCTTTTATTGGCACTTGGGTGAAGAGGAATATGACATCGAAGCTCACTAGTAGGTCACTGGGTTTGTATAGCAAGCTTTTTGCAATAACATTGAACATAAATATTCTGCATATAAAAGCTGTACAGGAACTAAAACACAGGAAATATTTTAGCAGACCACTTGCTACTCCTCTTGAAATCTATCCATACCTTCTAACTTCTATATTTAGAGTTGGTCTGGGGGAAAATGTGGGTGCATGAAATGGCAGGGCTTTTCTGATTTCGTTATTCAAAAGAGAAAATATCAGAACTCCTGTTGGCAATCCTACTCTTCTCCATATAGTAGCATTTGAATCAACCTTGCTATAAATCACTCTGTATGAAAATGACATGAACCATTTCTTAGACGAATTTGAATCCTTTCATGTCTCAAAGTAAGAATCATCCAACTGCAGGAAGCACTGAGCTTCCTGCAGTGGCAAGAATTAGGCACTGATAGCTTTTGGGATCCTTTTGAACTCTATAATTCAATGAATGTGTTTCCTACCTCAGAATCATCTGGAGCATATTATAGCAGGCTGATGGTTCTTCAAAGCTTTCAGAAAGCCCTGAATATATGTACTTATTTTTCATTATTATTACTTTTTTGCCTTTCATGGCTATGTGGGCATCTCTTGCAAGTAGACAAATGTATGTATGCTTCCTTTCCCGGCTTCTGTTTCAACTTTTACCATTACATTATCTTCAGATGTGTCTGCCCCATCATCCCCAAGATTTGTGTGGCTCCTACTGGAAATTGTTCAAGTCCTGATTGTGGATACCTTCTGGCTTGGTTTGTTATGTTTTGTTTAATAATAGTTTGATGGGTATTGTATTATGCTTTGCTCTTCTAGATTATTGTATTTTATTTTAATAAGTTGGCTTTTAGTTGTATTCCAGCAAGGCATAGGAGGAGTGTTAAGTTCTGCGCATGGGTGCAAGGAACGGAGACGAGGCAGTGAACAGCGAACTTCAACTCTTTATTAAGCATACTGAACAAAGCAACCACCTAGGCAGCAGCAGCCCTTTTATAGGATTGGCTGCTGTCCTATTAGCCAATGAAAACATGGAAGTGTTAAACCCCGGAACCAATGAGAGTTGGCCTGTTAACAGCCAATCATATTTCCCAGAAAGGACCAATCTGATGTCGCTATTATCGGCCAATCAGAAGTGCAGGATTAGAACCCTGATTTTTACTTAAGGTTGTTAAAACTTTATTAAACGCCTTTATTAGTTCAAAACACCCCTTCCCCCTAGGTTCCGTTTGAGGGGCGCGGTGATGTAATCCCATAGATATGCAGGTTTTTTCAACTGTCTATTAGATTTGCGCTGTCCCATCGGTTCCTGTCTGTAGTCCAGTTTCGGTGGAACATTTTTTTGATTTATCTGGTACAGGTGGTTCTGCATCCTCACAGGACGACTCGGCGCCGGTGATTCTGTCGTTGTTATCCTCCAGTCTCTGCGGGCTCGCCTCCATTGAGGTATTTCTCTGTGGCAAGGCAACCCCCATTCCTGATTCTTCTTCAGGTGACATGCCGGGCTGTTGACTTCCTTCGATTTTGTCATCCAGCATCTCAAATTTGGTTCCCTTGACATCCCCTCCCCCCCCCCCCCCCCAGTTTGAGGGTCACAGGAGTCATGGGAACTGGGTTGCAACCTAGAGCAAAGCTGATGTACATGGCGTTTCCATATTTTCCCATCTCTTGTTTGTACGCGGTACGATCTGGGCTCGGTGGCTTGGGTTATGGTTGCTTCGACCCACAACGGTTTGCCGGAAAGATTTTTAGCAAAGACTAAGTCACCTTCCTTGAATTCGCGGCACTTTCCGCTAGATCTACCGGGTTTTTCTGGCGCATAGGCTGGGTGGAGACGGTTGAGGTGGGAGCAAAGCCTGCATCCCATCAACAGTTCAGCTGGCTTTTTGTTGGTTATGCTGTACGGGGTGATGTGTTGGAGTAGGTGTATTCTGTTTAGTTTGTCGTCAGTGTCCCCATCTTGTGGAGAGTTTTTTTAAGAAATTGGACCATGCGCTTGGCCCTTCCATTGGCTGCAGGGTTCACCGGCGAGGTTAGTGCAT
This sequence comes from Hydrophis major, assembly GCA_033807585.1. Classification (NCBI taxonomy): domain Eukaryota; kingdom Metazoa; phylum Chordata; class Lepidosauria; order Squamata; family Elapidae; genus Hydrophis; species Hydrophis major. Next base: position 323,737,027 of record CM066329.1, read on the forward strand.
GGCGGATGCCCTGGTCCACTAAGTATTGTTCGAATGCCAGGGCCATGAACTGGAGTCCGTTAACAGAGACTAAAACGTCTGGCAGTCCATGTGTTGCGAATAGTTTATTTAATTTGCAGATGACTGAATCAGTTGTAGTAGTCTTCATCTTATGGATTTTGAGCCAGTTGGAATAGGCATCCACTGTTAGGAGCAACGTATGTCCCTTAGTAGGTCCTGCAAAGTCAATGTGGATGCGGGACCATGGCCCCCGGGGCGTTTCCCACTCCGTTGGAATTGCTCTAGGTGGGGCACTGCTTACTTCTTGGCACTTTAGACAAGTCTTCACCCAGGCTTCGATCTGCTTATCGATGCCCGGCCACCACGCGTAGCTTCGTGCGAGCGCTTTCATATGCACGATGCCGGGATGACCGTCATGCAATGCTTTCAAAACTGCTCATTGTAACTGCTCTGGGACAACGACTCTGTCTCCCCATAGGATGCAGCCTTTCTGCAAGAAAAGTTCTGTTTGCTGGTTTCTGAAAGGGGTGAAGTTGTCAGGGGATTGTTTTATTGGCCATCCTCATTTGACCCAGCTGGGAACTCGCGCCAGGACAGGATCTCGTTTTGTTTCGATAGCGATGTCTCTGGCTGTTAGCAGCGGTGAATGTAGGGTTTCAATCTGGAGTGTCGTGAGGGTTGGAGCTGGGTCGTCAACAGTTTCCGGAAGTGGGGCACGGCTCAATGCATTTCAGGGGAATGGCTTTTCCTGGGCGGTGTTGCAATTTATAATTGTACACAGCTAAGAACTCCAACCAACGACTCATTCTAGGTGACAATATATAGGGGGTTGGCTTGTCTCCCTCTATAATCCCCAGCAAAGGCTTGTGATCAGTAATAATAGTAAAAGCTCGTCCATACACATATTCATAAAACCGTTTCACAGCAGATACAACAGCAAGAGCCTCTTTGTCAATTTGGCTATAGTTGCGTTCAGCTCTCGATAAGGTCCTTGAAAAATAGGTAACAGGGGCCTCTCTACCATTTGGTAACACATGACTTAAAATGGCTCCTACTCCAAATGGTGACATGTCACACATAATGGTTAAAGGCAAAGTCTCGTTATACTGCATTAAAACAGCATCGGAGGTTAGTAAGTTTTTCACTTGTTGGAATGCGTGTTCCTCTCGGTGTCCCCAGACCCAGGTGGCTTTTTTGTCGAGAAGTCTATGTAGGGGCTCAGCTATGGTCGCCTTCTGGGGCAAGAAGATGTTGTAAAAGTTAATGAGCTCCAGGAAAGCTTGGAGGTCTCTCCTATTTTTGGGTCTTGGGGCGTTTTTGATCACTCTTAGTTTGCTATTAGTGGGGTGAATGCCTTGCTTATTGATTAGGTACCCCAGGAACTCTACTTTCTCTGTACACAGTTGACATTTATTTTTTTTAACCTTTAGGCCGGAGTCTTTAAATTTCCATTCTTAGAGAACCATTCTAAGACGCCTCTTTAGTACTTCTCTATTCGGAGTCGCAATTAAAACATTGTCAAAATATGGCACGACCCCCTTGATCCCTTGCAAAAGTCTCTCCATCAGACTTTGAAAAATCCCTGGGGCCACGCTCACTCTGAATTGGAGTCGGTTGCATTTAAAAGTGCCTCGGTGCCTAACGATCGTCTGTGATTCCACTGATTTTTTATCTACAGGCAGTTGTTGGTACACCTGCGCTAAATCCAATTTAGCGAAGACTTTTCCACCCCCCAGGGAATGGAGAAGGTGTTGAACCACCGGCACCGGGTAAGCATTCTGTTTTAGGGCATGATTGAGGGTGGCCCAGTAGTCCCCACAAATCCTTAACGATCCATCCAGTTTGATGGGTGTTACGATTGGGGTTTCCCAACGGGAATGGTCAGTTGGTTCTAAAACACCCTGGGCTATTAATTTATTGAGCTGCTCATTGATCTTTGGTTTTAGGGCAAAAGGTACCCGACGAGGCTTTAGGCGGATGGGGGCTACTTCAGGGTTAAGGTTAAATGATATCGGGGTCCCCTTGTACTCGCCTAGTTTGTCTGAAAAGATGTCCTGGAATTCCTGGACGAGGGCCTCCTCCCAGTCATCGCTTCTGGTTTGGTGAATGCCGGCTACCTCAATCCCGAGTGGGGCGAACCATTGAAGGCCTAACAAACTAGGCTGGTCGCGATCAACGACGGTCAGCGGTAACGACGCAGTATGATTTTTGAATGATACTTGGACTTGGCTGGAGCCGACAACCGGAATTCGGTTCCCCTTGTAATCTTTGAGTATAATTCTTTGGGTTCTGAGGTCTTGACACTGGATGGCAGGGATTAACTGTTTAAGGGTCTTCCAGGAAACCATCGAGAGGAACGACCCTGAGTCGACTTCCATCACGCAAGGTTGGTTCTCGATGGCGACCCTCACTCGGATCTTCTTTGCATCTAATGATGAAGCGTGAGCAATGGAAATGGTTTGGTGTGCCTCTTCCCATCTCGTTGAAGTGGCAAGTGTTTTATTTCTGTAGGAGTGGTTGTTCCATTGGTGGTTCAAGTGTTCCCGACTCACAGTACGATTCCCTATGGTCTGGTGGTAGTTGTTTTCTCTCCGAATTGGGCTGGATCCTCGCTTGCTTCTACAGACCTTCCCGATGGGGCCTCTTTTTTCACACAAATGGCAAAGCGCATCGAGGAATTTGCAATCTGATTGCGGGTGGTTTGCCCCACAACCCGCGCATTGGTGCAGTAGTCTTCGATTCTGTGGGTTGCATTGGTCGCGTTCGTACCATAGCCGGTTGACCTCCTCCTCATCACTTTCTGATGGAGAGTCGAGGTGGGCTGCTGTTGTGTGCCTCTCTCGGCGAGGTGAGGTATCGTTGGCGAGTTGACGGAGCGGTGTGTTGGTGCGGTGCATTCGGGCGGCCGACTTCCTGGTTGCTTCTGCTGCAGTAGCGTCTTTGATGACATCTGCAAGATCGATGTCCCCTTTGGCCATGATCTTGCTCTGCGCTGTGTGGTCATCTAATCCCAGAATTATTCAGTCTCTCAGAGCTTCTTGGAGATCTGCAAACCCACAGAGGCCTCCCAGGTTCCGGAGGTCCGCAATGAAATCTGCGACGCTCTCTCCTTATTGTTGGTCCCTCTGATAAAACTCATGTCTTCGGACAAGCGTTGGTACGGTGGGTACATAGTGGGCCCGTAGAAGGGGCGCAAGGATGTCCCAGTCCATGGATTTCACCTCAGCCGGTTTCACTAGTGTCTTGGCCATCTTAAAGACGGCTGGCTCGCAATGGGTCAGGAACACTACTCGCTTTTTCCCCGTAGTTGCATCTTTCAAGTTGTTGGTCTCCAGAAACATCTGGAACTGGTCCATGTACGAGTCCCAGTCTTCTTGTGCCAGGTCAAATGGAGTGGGTGGTATGGCACCACCGGACATGTTTTCTGTTGTCGATGTGCCTTCAGCCATGTGCTCTCTTTGGTGCTCTGTGAGTGTTCAATCAGCTCAGATGTCTCCACATCCCACCTTCATCACCAGTGTTAAGTTCTGCGCATGGGTGCAAGGAGCGGAGACGAGGCAGTGAACAGTGAACTTCAACTCTTTATTAAGCATACTGAACAGAGCAACCACCTAGGGCAGCAGCAGCCCTTTTATAGGGTTGGCTGCTGTCCTATTAGCCAATGAAAACATGGAAGTGTTAAACCCTTGAACCAATGAGAGTTGGCCTGTTAACAGCCAATCAGATGTCCCAGAAAGGACCAATCTGATGTCGCTATTATCGGCCAATCAGAAGTGCAGGATTAGAACCCTGATTTTTACTTAAGGTTGTTAAAACTTTATTAAATGCCTTTATTAGTTCATAACAAGGAGGAAGAGGAAGAGAAAAGAACCAAGGAGCCATTTATCTGCTTTGTATTGGATATGCCTGCTGAATTTTTCCTTGGATTCTTTTCTTTATGAAATGAAAATGAGCAAACTAAGAACCAGCACTCGTTGAAAATATGAATGGCATAGCCCAGGAAAACTGGATGCATGCAAAAATCATCAACTCTCCAATAGCAGATCTATAAAAGAACAATTTCTTCAGGCAAATGCATCCCTTACAAGGCTTGCTTTTGCTAAATTAAGGCAGCTTCACACCTTACAAATATATCAATGCCTCAATGATCAAAAAGCCAGTGATAAGAAGGTTGCATTCACAATAACTATTTATGCTTTAAAAGAAAAAATAATATCTAACAGAGCAAAGTTTTTTAGCTTTATAAAAAAGTAACTATTTTAACAGCCTTTCCTCCCCCAGTGAGATAGGTGTGTGCATTTTGCTATCAAGGAGGCAATATAGATTTTCTGATTCTTGATGAAACATAACAAATGATAGATGAAATGACAAAAACAATTAGATCCTAGTGTAACTTCTGGGACTTTCTAAGTCAAAAGGATACAGAGAGAGAGAGAGAGAATAGTGCTACTCTAACAGCAGCTTAATCTCTACTTCCTACCATTATATTTTAACTGTCTATATGCCTGCTTGAAATTCAAACTCCATTGATGGAAGCATTATGAGCAATACATGAGACTATTCAGTTCAATATGGTTCAAACTATGCTATATAGTTTGGGCTAGTGGTTAAGGCACCATGCTGGAAACTGGAGATTATGAGTTCAAGTCCTGTTTTAGCATGAAAGCCAGCTGGTGACTTTGGGCCAGTTTCACACAGGGTTGTTTGGGGGGGAAAAGAAAGAGGAAAATGTGCTGGAATTATTTGTAAACAAAATAATAATAAAGCACACACACACACACACTTCTATGCTATATAGATAGGTGCAAATGGAGAAATCCAGAAGGCAGCCATTTTTTTGTAGAGGAAACACCCTTTCAAAATGTTAGATGAAGGGGAAAACACTGTATCTTCTTTCTATGGCCAATTTTTCCAGGTCATTTCCAAATACAGTTTTGAGAACAATTCCAAATAGTTGCTGCATCCAAGCAATTGAACCCTTGTCTGTGGAGATTCTCAGTCATCCAGGTCTTGGTTGTCCCAAAGGTGCTTTTTCTCCAGTTTACAACACAGTCCTTTCAACAGATCGGATGCTGTGCAATGCAGTGAGCTCTTTCTATTTGCTCCAGCTCCTGTCCACCTAATAATTCAAAAGCATGAAAATGTGAGTACCACTTTGGTGGGAAGGTAACAGCATTCCATGTGCATTGGTGTATAATCGTGATGGCCATATGACTACAGAAATGTTTTCGGTCAATGCTAGCTCTCCCAGCTAAGAAATGGAGATGAGCACCTCCCCTAGAGATGGCTATCTTTATTCATACAATCAGCAGATATGTAGATACTTTCCTTATATGTGCCTACCATTTATTTAGTATATTAATACCAACTTTTTTAGTTGGCATTTGGGACACAACCAATTCAATAAATTGCTTAAAATAAGGAGCAGAGAGACATGATGGGAAAGATTGCGGGGGGGGAGGGGGGGAGTCCCATATTGGAAGATTTACAATGCAAAATCTTACTTTCTTTATAAATCCAGACACATGACTAAAATAAAATAAATGTTACTTTATAAAAAAAAAGTATAGAAAGAGATTTAATTTGGCCTGTATAGTATCTTGCAGGTAAAAAAAAGTTTTCATTTATAAAATGAAATGTCTTAGCTTTCTAGAAAGCCAAAGTATTTCATAAGTATATGTTGAAATCTCTTTCGAATTATGAGAATACTTCAGAGGATCAAGCCTAAACTTTGCACTTTCATGGAGACAGGACTTTGAACCTTCTTCAAAGTTGTGTACCATTATTCCTCAAATGCATTTTTTCATAATAATTCCTGCAATTTCTAAAGCAGAGCAGTGGTAGTGTATTTTACTGCAAAGATGAAAAAACAAAATACAGATCAGAAGGACACCACCAGTCAAAAAAGCATGAAGGTTTTTGTTAAGTGTGGAGCATGGGTGCGAAGAATAGAGACGAGCCGGTGAAAACAGTGAACTTCAACTCTTTATTTACATGGTGTGACAGCTCAAACTGGATGGCTGCTATAGCCTTCCTTATATAGGCAACTTATTAATTATTCAACCAATGAAAACCTGGGAGCGCTAGTTCCGTTGACCAATGAGAACGGCTCGTTAACGGCCAATCAGACTCTCCTAAACGGACCAATCTGATCTTGCCATTTAACAGCCAATCAGAAGTGCAGGGCCAGAACCCTGCACTTGACTTCAAGCTCTAGATAACTTTATTACACATTTATTCATTCACAACACCCCTTCCCCCCAGGTTCCATTTACGGGGTGCGGTCACGTCGTCCTTGAGGTAGGACAGTTGTTTTGTTAGTCTTTTTTATTTTTGTTGTGCACCCGGTATTTGGCTGCACTCTTGTTGAGGTAGGGCATTGTTTGGCGAAAGGGGTGTCTCTGATTCTGAGTTCGCGTTTTCGTTGTCACCAACATCTTCAGTATCACCCTGAGATGAACTCACTCCCATTCATGATTCCTGTTCTCGTGTTTCCGTTCCGCTATTGTTCCCTTCAAAAAGGTTTTCTGCTAATTGAAGTTCATCTTCCTCTGTATCTCCCCCCCATCAGTTTGGTTATTATGGGACTCGGAGATCCCTGACTGCAGCCTTGATCGTAGTTGATCGATATGGCGCTTCCATAGTCTATCATCATGGCATTGTACAAGGTATGATCTCGGGCTGGTTACACGGACCACAGTCGCTTCTACCCACAACGGATCGCCCGATAAATTTTTAGCGAACACCAAGTTGCCTACCTGGAAGTTACAGCATCGGCCGCTGGATCCGAGTGGTTTCTCCGGTTTGTACGCTGGGTGTAACCGGTCGAGGTGGGAATGGAGCTTTCGTCCCATTAGCAGCTTGGCGGGAGTGTTGTTGGTGAAGCTGTGCGGAGTGATATGCTGTAAAAAGAGGATTCAGTTTATCTTTTCTTCGATGTTGTCATAGTCCACTTTCTGTAGCGTTTTCTTGATAAATTGTACCATTCGCTTGGCCCTTCTGTTGGCCGCTGGATGCACAGGCGAAGTCAGTGCATGTCGAATACCGTGGTCTGCCAGGTACTGTTCAAAGGACAGCGCGGTAAATTGAGGCCCGTTGTCGGATACCAGAACATCTGGTAATCTGTGGGTTGCAAACAGTCTTTCTAGTCTCTTAATGACCGCTTCGGTTGTTGTGTTCCTCATTCAGTGGATTTCGAGCCAGTTCGAGTAGACGTCCATGGTTAACAAGAAGGTGTGGCCTTTGATTGGCCCAGCAAAATCCAGATGGATACGGGACCAGGGTCCCCGCGGTGTTTCCCATTCGGTTGGGATTGCCTTTGGTGGGGCGTTGCTTACTTCCTGGCATCTATGACAAGCTTTGACCAAAGTCTCGATTTGCTTGTCGGTGCCTGGCCACCATGTGTAGCTTTGTGCGAGGGCTTTCATGCACACGATGCCGGGGTGGCCATCGTGCAAGGTTCTCAGTACTGCTTGTTGGAGTCGTTCTGGGATAATGACTCTATCGCCCCAGATGATGCAGCCCTTTTGAGAAAACAACTCTGTTTGTTGACTTTTGAATGGTGCGAAGTCGTCTGATACTTGGTCCAATGGCCATCTGCGTTCTACCCAAGTGAGGACTCGTGCTAAGGTGGGGTCACGTTTTGTTTCTCTCACGATATCAAGGGCGGTTAATGGCGGTGCACGAAGTGCCTCAATCTGCAATGTTGTCACTGTTGGCGTGGGGTCGTCAATAGTCTCTGGAAGCGGTGCTCGGCTCAATGCGTCGCGTGGGGAATGGCTTTCCTGGGGCTGTATTGCAGCCGATAATTATAAGCAGCCAAGAATTCTGACCAGCAAGTCATTCTGGAAGATAATATATCGGGGGTTGGCTTATCCCCCGCTATTATTCCCAGCAAAGGTTTGTGGTCAGTCACTATAGTAAAAGCCCGGCCGTACACATACTCATGAAATCTTCTGACAGCAGACACAATTGCAAGGGCTTCTTTATCAATCTGGCTATAATTTCGCTCAGTTTTCAAGAGCGTCTTTGAAAAATAGGCAACAGGGGCTTCGCTACCGTTAGGCAATACATGGCTCAAAATGGCGCCCACTCCGAAAGGTGAAGCATCACACGTGATAGTTAACAGCAAGGTCTCATTGTACTGCATTAGTACAGCGTCAGAAGTCAGTAGTTTTTTCACATTACGAAATGCCTGCTCTTCTCTATGACCCCATACCCAAAGTGCTTTTTTGTCCAGTAAACGATGTAAAGGTTCAGCAACAGTCGCCTTGTGCAGCAGGAATACGTTATAAAAATTGATAAGGCCTAGAAATGCCTGGAGGTCGGCCTTATTCCGGGGTCTGGGAGCGTTTTTTATTGCTCTCAATTTGCTATCGGTAGGGTGAATGCCCTGACTGTCAATTAGATACCCTAAAAATTCAACACAATCTGTACACAGCTTACACTTATTTTTCTTCACTTTAAGGCTTGCATCTTTGAATTTCTGGAGAACCAATCTTAAACAATCCCGTAAAATTTTTGAAGTAGGGGCAGCAATTAACACATCATCAAAGTAGGGGACAATGCCTTTAATCCCTTGTAATAGTCTTTCCATCAAGCTCTGAAAGATCCCCGGGGCTACACTCACTCCAAATTGGAGCCATGTACATTTAAAGGCACCTCGGTGTGTCACGATCGTCCATGCCTGTGCCGTTTTTTCATCAACTGGCAGTTGCTGATATGCCTGAGCTAAGTCTAGTTTAGCGAAGACTTTTCCGCCCCCCAGGGAATGGAGGAGGTGTTGCACCACCGGCACCGGATATGGGTTTTGCTGCAGGGCATGGTTCAGGGTGGCTTGGTAGTCCTCACAAATTCTAATCGAACCATCTGGCTTAATGGGTGTCACAATTGGGGTCTCCCAGGGAGAGTGATCGGTTGGCTCTAACACTCCCTGGGCTATTAAATTATCAAGCTGTTTGTCGATTTTCGGCTTTAGGGCAAATGGAACTCGACGAGGCTTAAGGCAGATGGGAGCTATTTTTGGATTAAGGCTAAATGATATCGGGGTCCCCTTGTACTCACCTAGCTTTTCCGCTAAGACGTCCCTGAATTCATGGACGAGTTCCTCCTCCCAGTCACTGCCGCCGATTCGGTTAATGCCTGCAACTTCAATGCCGAGTGGTGTGAACCATTGTAGGCCTAACAGGCTAGGCCGGTCCTTGTCGATCACAGTCAGGGTAAGTATGCTGTGCGGTTTTTGAATGAGACTCGGACTCAACTGGATCCTACAACTGGAATCCTATTCCCCTGATAGTCTTTAAGTATGAGTCTTTGGGAACGGAGGTCTTGGCGCCGGATAGTAGGGATGAGTTGCTTGAGGGTCTTCCAGGAAACCATCGAGAGAGACGATCCCGAGTCGACTTCCATTTGGCAGGGCTGATTTTCGATGGCCACTTTAATTCGGATTTTCTTGGCATCCAAGGAAGAGGCGTGACTGATATTGATAGTTTGGTGAGCCTCTTCTCGCTTCGTTGGGCGATTTATGGTTCGGTTTCTGGAGAACCAGGTTTACTGGTTCTCACCTCACAGGACGGTTTCTTGTCGATTGGCGATAGTTAGCCCCCTTCGAGGTCTGGCTGGGTCCTAGGAGGCTTCTACAGACCCATCCGATATGGCCTCGTTTCCCGCACTCATGGCAGAGCTCGTCGCGGAATTTGCATTCGGACCGGGAATGGTTGGCCCCACAGCCAACGCATGGGTGTTGGGACTTTGGGTAATGGTCCTGATCGGACCGAAGTCGATGGACCTCTTCTTCGTCGCTGTCTGACGACGAAGAGAGGTCCTCGTGGTGGGCCGTCAAAAGCTGTCCTTCTGACTTAGGTGAAATGTCGCCGGTCGGTTGGTGTACTGGAGCGCGATTGCGGCGCAGTTGGGCAGCCGACTTCCTGGTTGCTTCTGCTGCAGTAGCATCAGCGATGGCATCGGCAAGGCTAATGTCGCCTTTCGCCATCAGCTTGCTCTGCATGTTTAGTGCATCTAATCCCAGAACTATTCGGTCTCTCAAAGTCTCTTCCAGGTCGGCAAACCTACAGAGGCCTCCCAAGTTTTGGAGGTCCGCAACGAAATCGGCAACACTCTCTTCTTTCCGCTGATTTCTTTGGTAGAACTCGTTCCGCCTTACGAGTGTTGGTACGGTCGGTGAATAGTGGGCCCTCAGTAGGGGTTTGAGGATGTCCCAGTCCATAGCCTTCACTTCAGCCGGTTTTGCTAATGCCTTGGCCATCTTGAATACGGTCGGCCTGCAATGCGTTAGGAATACCGCCTGTTTCTTCCCAGTTGTGGCATCCTTCAAATTATTGGTTTCCAAGAACATTTGGAAACGATCCATGTAGGACTCCCAGTCTTCTTGCGCTGGGCCGAATGGAGAGGGGGGTATGACGCTGCCGGACATGGTTCCGCCGTTGTGCGTTTTCAGCCACGTACTCGGTTATCTTTTTCGTTGTTCAGTCAGCTCTGACGTATCCACATCCCATCCTTGTCGCCAGTGTTAAGTGTGGAGCATGGGTGCGAAGAATGGAGACGAGCCGGTGAAAACAGTGAACTTCAACTCTTTATTTACATGGTGTGACAGCTCAAACTGGATGGCTGTTATAGCCTTCCTTATATAGGCAACTTATTAACTATTCAACCAATGAAAACCTGGGAGCGCTAGCTCCGTTGACCAATGAGAACAGCTCGTTAATGGCCAATCAGACTCTCCTGAACGGACCAATCTGATCTCGCCATTTAACAGCCAATCAGAAGTGCAGGGCCAGAACCCTGCACTTGACTTCAAGCTCTAGATAACTTTATTACACATTTATTCATTCACAACAGTTTTGACTTTAGTCCTTAGAATCACTTACACACACACAATCACATGGCCATGGCAGTCAAGGTATGGTCTATCAAGGATGGTGCTAAATCCATCTTTGAATTGGATTGGGGCAAAAGAAACTCTGTTGCCAATACAATTTTGAAGTATAATCTCTCTTAGCTTTGAGAAAGTACAGGGAAGAATGAGGAGAAACCTTGCTTAATAATGCAGATGTACTGTGTTCACTTGAGAATGGGGGTGGGCAGGAATCTCATTAAATAAAACCCAAAGTGAAAACTTGCTAACAGCTCTTAGCCAATATTATATTAGCCTATAACCCTTCAAGGGTTTTCTGAAGGCCAAATCTTTTGGAAAAATAAAAGAAGGAAGATGAGAAGAGATAATTTTTCATAATACTGGAACACTTGTCTGAAAACCTGACAACAACAAAAAATCCACATGTAAATGGCACCCAAGAAAATAACTGAGAGCTTCCCTCAGTTCTAAAGCTCTGACAATATACCATGCAGAGCTCAATGGCTCTCTGTTCAGCACAAATGTGTAGGAAAAATGAAAGGTAAAATATAAATTGAATAAAATAAAACCCAAATTAATTAAATCTAAGTAGTATGTGAAAAGTAGATGGATTGTTAGCATCTATTGGACAATGTGGGAAAAATATTCTCAATGCTGCCTGCTATATTTTTAACTGTTCTGAAAAAAGTCTCACCAGGTGCAAGTAGTTCTTCAGTGACCTGGATGTGCAGATTTGTTATGTTAAGTTTCCTGGTCATGTTAAAATGAATAGCTGAAATAAAAGCTTGGAACAGATAAGTACACAGAACTTTATGTGGCAAGCAAAATGAGAATGGGGAATAAAAAGACAACAGGGAACAATTAAATTACCTTATAAATCACTGGTTTTTAATCAAGCCAAAGAAATGTCTAATAAAGTTAAATTTATTAAGTACATTACCTATTTAGCCATATTAGTAAAACTTACGGTAGGTAAATTTGTCTGGTGTGCATAATGCGACAACTTCCTGATATATGGTATGATTATTAATATGATATATTAATTTGGTTCTGGAATTAACCCATTTTTGGATCTTAAATTATATAATCAATCATAAACTGATTGGTCAAGTGATCAATCACAGGAAATTTTGTAGTACAAATTCTGCACAATATGATGATTGCTGCTTGTAGAAACAAAATGCTAAAAAAACTTATTTGCTTTATATTGTGTTTTATCATCCTATGGATAGAGGATAGCTACATTAAAGCAGTAGAGCACTTATCAATTAATTCAAAATTTGAAGTGCCAAAGGAATGTCTAAAAATAAGTAATAAATAACTGAACTGAATGTTTTAAAGTGAATATGGTAAATATATTTTCAGCTTAAGCTGATGCACGATATAAGGATATCATTCAGGACTTTTTTTCTCTAATGGCTAAGTAGAGGGGTGGGATTCAAAAATTTTAACAACCGGTTCTGTGGGCGTGGTTTAGGTGGCGGGCATGGCTTGGTAATCATGTGACTGGGTGAACATAGCTTGGTGGTCATGTTATTGACTGGGCGTGGCCAACTCAATATCATTCATATTGAGGCACACATCTCCTCGCCTGGCCTCTCATGACTGTGGGGATGCTGTAACAATCGCAAGTGTGAAAAATGGTCATGTCACTTTTTTCAATGCCATTGTAACTTTGAATGGTCACTCCACACAAGCAAAATACCAGCAAAGGGCGGGTGAGGGACTCCAGAGATATTCCTGAGACAGGAAGTCTAGTCCTGCCAATAATGTAATAAGGGTTAACAGAGAGGCAGTTTCTGTAAGCAACACCAGAATGTTTCCTTCCTGCCTTCCTTACAGGATTAGGCCAGTAATTTCTTCTAACAACTGATTCTCCAAACTGCTTAGAGTGTTAACAACCAGTTCTAGCGAATAGGTGCGAACTGGTAGAATCCCACCCCTGGCTAAGTAAATTCAGTTTTGTAACATTTCAGTAACAATTCTTATTTTCTGCTGTTTTTTAAATATGAATAAGCTTTCATTCTGATTGAAATGTTGTTCACTCTTTTATTCATTTGAGAAAATCAAAGACGTTAGCATCTTAAACATTATAATCTTGGGAATATGATGCATGTGCACAATACTCATTGATAAACACTCAGGTAAATTGCATTAGTCTTCAGTATTCCCAAGAGAATAAACTAACCCTCTCCACAACCCTCTCCAAGCTGTCACATTGGCAGCCATACTTTCTTTGATTAATTAAGCCTATTACCAAAGGAAATTGCTCAATTGTTCATTCAACTATGTGTGAAAAAAATTTCAACCAGTTCCGCTAGGACAAAAAAAACCCAAAAAAGTGTTTGCTTTATGCTGCAAATATAAATGATTAGTTTGCATTCATGACTGTCTGGAAATTAGTTCATATGGAACATGCTAAAAGCAAAAGCATTACTTTATAAGAAGGAACATACTATGCTCATCATAAGACTGCAAATCACTGTTTTTAGAAAACAAAAAGAAAGAGCTTGCACTTCAGGTGATAATACGCCTGGATGTTTTCAGTGTTCTCCTCTGGCATTCTCTCAGGCTGTGTCAAAAAAATCAAGATGGAAACCATGGTGGTGTGATTGAAGCTCTGGCCTTTTTATGTTTTGCAATATGACATCATGATCACCATCTTGGCTTTCTTGACCAGAGCTTGAGGGCACACCAGAGTTTTCTTACACCTGCAATTTAGCAGACCCCAAATGCAAGGGGAGTTCCTAATAACAGAAACAGCCTCAACCAAAATAATAGTCAAGCTGCTCAGTTTAGAATACCGAATAATACAGAATGAGGGTTTTGAAAGGGATTTTGGAGGTCTTCTAGTCCAACCTCCTGGTAAAGCAGGAGACCCTATACCATTTCAGACATGTGGCTGTCCAGTCTTTTCTTAAAAACTTCCAGTGATGAAGTATCTGCAACAGTGATCCCCAACTTTTGGGGACTGTTTCCATGGAGACAGGTTTTTCCATGGACCGGAGGGGTTATGATTTTGTGTGCAAGCAGATGGGGTTTTGCTTGTTTCCACAGACCAGTTTCTGGCATGCTGCAGACCAGTGCTGGTCCACAGATTGGAGGTTGGAGACCCCTGACCAATAGCTTCTGAAAGCAACTTGTTCCACTGGTTAATTGTCCTCACTGTTAGGAAGTTTCTCCTTAATTCCAGGTTGCTTCTTTCGCTGAGTATTTTCCATCCATTGTTTCTTGAATTACCTTCTGGTTATTCTGAAAAATATGTTGAACCCCTCGTCTTTGTGACAGAAGTGGTTCAATTCCCTTGGAAATGTTCAATTCCTTTGGAATCAATTTTATAAAAAGGCTGAATCATTATGCCTTACTTGGAGTAAGATACATAAGGAAACAGAGGTTTGTAGCAATCTTCTATATAGGATAGGGTTTGTATATATTATACCAATGAAAGTTTTTAGTGGGCATAGCAACATCTTTGTTGACAGCATTGGTTATCTATTTAGGAAAGGAATGATTGATGCATTTCCCTACCTAGGTGTGCCACCAAATTAGTCATTGTCCAAGATCTAGGATTGGACTTTGATAGACATGCCTATTTATTGATCCTGTAGTTGTCCTATTTCAACATTGCATGGAAGTCAGAGACTCCACAGTTTGGAAGTTTCTCTTTTGCATTATTGGGAACAATTTTCTATTCCCAAAGAGAAATTGGTGTAGAGGGGATAAGAGAATCCCCAGAGATATTTTCCCCAGAACTTTTTAATGCAAAGGATATCATTCTTCACGTGTATCAGCTATGTGGACTTTATTTCCAAAATTCACTATCCAACTATTGGATAGATAGTTCACTCTCATATATAAAATAATTTCCATCATAGTGCATAATTTTATAGCAATTATATTCATACAATAGAAAACTGGAATAACCAAAAGCAATCTCTTTCAGGATTGTATATGATAATTAGCCACAGGTTTGTTTCCATTCGCTCTGGCGATTTCTGTGCCAAAAGAGAGAGAAAAAATGCAAATTGTGGATATTAAGTGTGTTTGCCCTTTTATCTCTTACTTGTTGTTCTTTCTAGTCTTGCTTTATTGCATTTTTCACTGTTACTTTTTCTTGTTAACTGATGTTTAATAAGTACACTTCAAGCTATCTTTTGCTAGTTATATTGAGTGGCATATAAACTGGATGTAGGGATTGACTGGGTGTGTGATGGGTATAAACCAAATTGGTTATTTTTAAATATTCAATTGAGATTGCTGTTCTGGCAGTGATCTGAATATTGTCTTATATCAGGTTCCAGAGTTTTCTGTTCAGCATTCTGACTTCCTTTGATAGTCTTTCTTGATTTGTTACATTAAAAAAGACTGATTCCTTTCAACCCTGCCTATAGGCTCTCACAGCATCAGAATGTAAGCGTTACCCCTTTGGGAATACATGTGATATCATGACACACAGACACACATAGACACGTTGATGTGACTTTCAACGTCCTACAAAATCTAGGAGAAAGCTACATTTAATCGTGTATTATAAACCACAATGATATTTAACAAGGACATTTGGGAATCAATCAATCAATCAATGAATGAATCTTTTACAGGAATAAGAAATATTTTAGAAAGTTTACCAATCTAATATGGCAATCATTATTTGGAGCTAATATATCTAGCTTCTTTAATTACAACTTAACTTTTATATTGAGCATCAGAGAACTAGAATAATTAGGCAATAAATGGAACATTCACATACATATTTCATTCACTGCAAATAATAATGTTCAATTTTAACATTATCAAAAAGGTTAAATGTTAAAATATAACTTGAAATCTTTGAAACCATATAATAATTATATGAATCACAAAACTGCCACATTACAAAGGGTTAGAGAGAGGAAAAAACTCCAAACATATATCCCTTAAAATTATTAATAATATTTAAATTTTAATATTTTAATAACTTAGGTATATAGCAAGTAATGAATGCCAGGATAAGACTTTCTCTGCACAAATTCATTGAAAAACATGAATTTCCTATCAAGTATATAATAAGTTCAAGATATAACTGTGAATTAAATTTGGAGGCAAAGAAGATGATTTTCAAAATTTATGTATTAAAGGAAGAAAAGCAATTTTAAAAAATGCTTAGAACTGGCTTAAGGATAGCAGCACTTATACTTTAATTGAATTTCTTTTATTGCAAAGAATTTGTATATAATTTATTTTTACATATTTTATCATTGGAAGGGATTTAGATTTTCCCCTAACACATGGAAGTCTAGAACAGGGTCCCCAACCACCAGTCCGTGGACCGGTACTGGTCCATGGGTCATTTGGGACCGGGCCGCCTACTTTGCTTCAGAGCCATCTTGTTCCAACACATCTCACCGACACGCGGCTACAGGCTACTCAGGTGAGCGGCAGGAAAAGGGAGATGGGCAGCCACAGACCAACTGTCTCTCTGTCTGATGGCCTCAGCCAAATCTCTGCTTCCCAGCATGCTTGGTCCTCTGCATACAAGCTTCCCCAGCCCCTTGCCAAGCAGGTTTTCCACCCCAGCCAGAAGGGCCCTCGCTGCCTTCCCCAGGCCTGGCCGGCTGGGCTCCTTGGGCAACCCGGCTGCCTCGTGCCGAGAAGTGTGCTGCCAGGTGAGGACCACATGGCACAGGGCAACACACCACTGCCCAACCCTGGAGAGGGAAAAGAATGGGCTCTCCCCAGGCGGTGGCCTTCTCTCCGTCTGACAGCCTCAGCCAAATCTCTGCCTCCCAGTGTGCTTGGTCCTCCGCCCACAGGCTTCCCTGGCCCCTTGCCAAGTGGGTTTTCCACCCCAGCCCAGCAGGGCCCTTGCTGCCTTTCCTTCGCCTGGCTGGCCGGGCTCCTTGGGCAACCCGGCTGCCTCGTGCCGAGAAGCGCACTGCCAGGTGGGGGTCACGTGGTGTAGGGCAGCACATCACCAGCCGGCCCTGGTGAGGGAAAGCAGCGGGCATTCCCTGGGCAGCAGCCTCAGCCCCACTACCAGGGAAGCAGATGCCCAGCTCAGAGCTGATCCACACCTGACCAGCTGGAAAGGAACGGTGTGTAGCATTGGTGTTGTGTGTGCGTGTGATTTCTTGGCGCGCAGCGTGGGGTCTCTTTTGGCCGGTCCCGATTTTTTTTTTCAGAGGGGAATATCATGCCTGTATTAACCATGATTATTAAATCCAATCCAACTTTGTTTATAATTAAATTAAGTTATAACTAGCTTTTCAATGAGTGGAATATTGTCTCCATATAATGATCAAATGAACCAAGAAGAATGGTGGTCTACCAGCATCCATTTTGTGGCATCCAGATCCCACTAGAGTGGGTGAAGACAAATATTTGGAATGTAGATATTTTGGAAGAAGGGGAATGTGTGGGGATGAGTGGGAAAGTGTAGCTATCTGTTTAACATTTTTAAAGTGAAGAGCAGTGTTTCTCAATTTTAAGAAGTCCGGAATGCTGTCTGGGTAATTTTGGGAGTTGAAGTCCACATAATTGTTCTGTCCTTAATTAGCATTCTTGAGATCCCCGCGCTTTGATTGGCCAAAGCGTGGGGCACTCTGATTTGTCAGGCGAGCCGCGCCGATTGGCTCGCTAAGAATCTCCCATGATTGGTCAATTCGAATCGCGGCAGATTCAAAGCGGTGCCATTGGCCGTGGCCGCCGCGGTTAAAAGAATAAAAGCCGCGAACCTTTTGCAAAGTGCCAGTTCGGTTCCTACTTTAATAAAAGAGAATGATTTGAAGTCACCGACTCCTGGCATCATTTTCGAGGACACGACACTGGTGACTGAAAATAGGATCCAGACCCTGAACCGAATCACATGTCCGACGGAAGCCAGACGAACCACCACGATGGTGAAAATCGCACCCCCTGCACCCTTCAACCCCGCCACCGAGGACTGGGAATCGTACTCCGATCGATTCCGCATGTTCCTCGAGTGCAGCGATCTGAAGGACGCCACCGGCCCCATGAAGCGCGCCGTCTTCCTGACCCACTGCGGGACTGAGGTATTGAAGATGGCCAAGGCGCTTGCCAAACCCGCCGATGCGACCGCGATGGACTGGGACGTCCTCTAGCCAATACTTCGGCGGCACTACGCTCCAGAGGTACCCATCCTGATCCGACGCAACGAGTTCTACCTTCGGGACCAACGGTCGGGTAAGAGTTTCAGCGACTTCATCGCCGAACTACGATGCCTAGGGGGGCTCTGCGAATTCGACAACCTGAACAACGCCCTGCGAGACAGAATCGTGCTCGGTTTGTGGGACCCCGTCCTCCAGAGCCAGCTGATGGCCAAGGGCAACATCAGCCTAGCAGACACCCTCACCGCAGCCGCAGTGGCCGAAGCAACCCGAACATCCGCCGACCGCATGTGCAGACCGAACGCTGGGGACCACAGCGGGAAAAACAACCCTGCAAGGTCGGCCGAGGCCCAACCCAAGACGACCACCCACCAGGGCGATTTCCACTCGGCATCGGGCACTTCCGATGACGAGGAGGACATTCATCGCCTCCAGACAGGCCGCGACCCACGGAACCGGCGGGGTCGTAAGTCGAGGACCAACTGTGCCGGTTGCGGAGGCGACCACCCCAGGTCCGAATGCCGGTTTTTCGAGTCGATCTGCCAGCATTGTGACAAGAAGGGACACATCGCCCATGTCTGCCGCCTTAAAAAGAACCGCAGTCTGGCCCGATGGGACCAGAGAGACCGGAGGAGAGAGAGCACACCATCCCGGACCAGAGATCGCCCCTCGGACAACAGATGGGACCAGAACGGATGATCCCTACGAGGCGGCGATAACCGGCAAAGAGAGGAGATCCATCAGACAGTCACCATCGGCCACGCCATAACCAATGACGCCCGGAAGGTCCACGTGGAGGTAGGCATCGAGGGCCAGCCATGCAAAATGGAGGTGGACTCCGGGTCCTACCTCTCCATGATAGCATGGCATGAAATAAAGCGCTTGGTGCTTACCATCCAAAGGAGGAACCTAGACAGCCAGAGACTCATCGTAAAGGACTACCAGGGAAACCGTATCCCGGTAGTCGGAACCAAACACTTCAACATCACATATAAAGGGCACACCGAAAGGCTTCCCCTGACAATCGTCGACCGCGACCGCCCAAGCCTACTGGGACTGCAATGGTTCGCCCCGCTCGGCATCGCAGTCACGGGAGTCGACCAAGTCACCGACGACAGCTGGGAGCAACAACTGGCCCGGGAATTCCAAGAGGTCTTCGACGGAAACCTAGGCAAATACTGAGGGCCCTTTATATCATTCAGCCTACACCCACACGTTCCCCCAAAATGCCTGAAACCAAGGCGGGTGCCATTCGCACTTAAACCCAAGATAGACGAGCAAATTGACAAGCTCATCAAGCAAGGGGTCCTACAGCCAATAGACCATGCCCGGTGGGAGACCCCCATAGTCACCCAGATCAAGCCCGATGGGTCGGTGAGGATCTGTGGGGACTATAAGGCCACCCTAAATGGCGCGCTGCAACAAAGCGCCTACCCCGTCCCAGTAGTGCAACACCTACTGCACTCACTGGGAGGGGGCAAGGTTTTCGCCAAGCTCGACCTCGCCCAGGCATACCAACAGTTGCCAGTCGACGAGCAAACGGCAGAAGCGCAAACCATAGTCACCCACCAGGGAGCATTTAAATGCAACCGACTCCAATTCGGAGTCAGCGTGGCATCGGGAATATTCCAAAGCCTATTGGAAAGACTATTGCAAGGCATCAAGGGGGTGGTACCTTACTTCGACGACGTCCTAGTGTCGGCAACCAACCAAGCGGAACTAGAGGGTCGCCTAAAGGAGGTCCTAACCAAATTCAAAGGGACCGGGCTCAAAGTAAAGAGGGAGAAATGCCAATTATACACGGAATGGGTTGAATTCCTAGGATACCTCCTAGACCGCCATGGCATTCACCTCACAAACCAAAAAATCAAGGCCATCAAAGAAACCCCCACACCCAAGTCGAAGACGGAACTACAGGCATTCCTGGGGCTACTTAACTTTTACAATGTTTTCCTGCCCCAAAAGGCGTCAGTGCATAGGCTCCTGGACAAGGCGGCGACTTGGACTTGGGGGAAACGCGAGCAAGCTGCCTTCCAAAGAACAAAGGACCTCCTCACTTCGGACGCCGTCCTTATACAGTATAACGAGACCCTACCTCTGGCCGTCACATGCGACGCATCACCCTTCAGCGTCGGCGCTGTCCTCAGCCATACCCTCCCCGACGGAAAAGAAGCGCCCATCGCGTTCTTTTCAAGGACCCTCACCAAACCAGAGCGGAACTATAGCCAGCTGGACAAAGAGGCTTTGGCTATCGTTGCCGCCGTAAAAAGATTCCACGAGTACCTCTACAGCCGGACATTCACCATCATAAATGACCACAAGCCGCTGCTGGGAATCCTTGCAGGAAACCGGGCCACCCCAAACATTCTGTCTCCCCGAATGACAAGGTGGTCCGAGTTGCTGGCAGCCTACAACTACGGACTCATACACAGACCAGGTAAGATGATCTCCCATGCAGACGCCTGAAGCCGCTCGCCGCTACCGGAACCTGACACCGACCCAGCACCCACGACGACCACCCTCAGCATAGAGACTCTACCCAACCTGCCCATAACCGCGTCAGACATTGCCCAAGAGACTAATAAAGACAAACGTCTGGTGCGGGTGTTGCATTGGGTAGAGAAAGGGTGGCCGGAAAGGGACAACGATGAGTCCGTCAAAATGTTCCGGAACCGCCAAACGGAACTCTCGTTATTAAAAGGGTGCATACTATGGGGGGATAGGGTGGTCATTCCAGAAAAACTACAAGGGAAGGTTCTGGTACTACTACACGAGGGGCACCCTGGCATCGTTAGGACTAAAGCCCTGGCCAGAAGTTACGCTTGGTGGCCAGGGATGGACAAACAAATTGAGACCTGGGTAGCAAGGTGCCAACGATGCCAGGAAACTAGGCCAAGCCCACCCACAGCATCCATCCTAGAGTGGGAAGCCCCAAGGGGACCTTGGTCTAGGATCCATATAGACTTCACCGGGCCCACTAAAGGACACACCTTCCTTATAACAGTGGACGCTTACTCCAACTGGCTGGAGGTAAGCAACATGAAAACAACAACCACGGAGGCCGTGATCAAGGAACTCTGCACACTGTTGCAACGCACGGCCTCCCAGACGTCGTCGTTTCCGACAACGGGCCCCAATTTACCTCGCTGGAATTCGAAAAATTCCTAGCGGAAAGGGGCATCCGCCACGCGCTGACAGCACCGGTGCACCTGGCGGCGAACGGTAGGTCGGAACGGATGGTGCAATTCACTAAGAAAACCATCCGGAAAATAGACCACAGGGAGATCCAGGAGAAAATAAACAAACTACTCTTCACCCAACACATATACCACAACGAATAAGAGCCCAGCCGAACTATTAATGGGGAGGAAATTAAGGTCCCCACTCGACAGGTTACACCCCACGTATAACCCGGAGAAGCCCCCAGACTCAAACAGCAAACACTGAACTTTCGCACCAGGCGACCCCGTATACGCAAGAAACCTGACGGGAGATCCACTATGGGTACCGGCCGTCATCACACAAATAACAGGCCCACACTCGTACCGGCTACAAACAGCCTAGAAACGCCACATCGACCAATTAAGGTCGAGGACTACCAACCAAGAGACCACCGACGCACAAACAGGCGAAACCGACCCCCACAACACAAACCAAGGGGGGAGGGAATACCCAGGGGACCAAAACCAAAGAAGAATAAACCAGCCATACTTACTGGAAAGCAGCCAGCACGACCCCTCGCCAGGAAGAGACAGCCAGGCCAGCTCGACCGACCTGGGGAGACCGAGCAGGAGCGGCGAAACCCGCAGCTCAACCAACCCGGGAGGCCCAGAAGGGAGCTACGGAGAGCGGCCCGGCCCGACCGACCAGCCAGTTCCCACGACGGCATCAGGAGCAACAGAGATCCCAATCGAACCGGCCGGGATCCAACCTACGACTGAGCTTCGCAGGTCCAGTAGGCTCAGACGGAGCCCCGCCTACCTATGTGACTACGCGACGTAAGGACTAAACCAAGAGGGGAGGGGTGTTCTGTCCTTAATTAGCATTCTTGAGATCCCCGCATTTTGATTGGCCAAAGCGCGGGGCACTCTGATTGGTCAGGCGAGCCGTGCCGATTGGCTCGCTAAGAATCTCCTGCGATTGATCAATTCGAATCGCGGGAGATTCAAAGCGATGCCATTGGCCGCAGCCACCGCGGCTAAAAGAATAAAAGCTGCGAACCTTTTGCAAAGCGCCAGTTCGGTTCCTACTTTAATAAAAAAGCATGATTTGAAGTCACCGACTCCTGGCATCATTTTCGAGGACACAACAATAATCTTAAAATTGCTGGAGTTGAAAACACTGGATAGGCAAAGGGTTTCTTTGCACTTACATTTGTTTAGTGCAATCCCTACTATATATATATGACAAATCTTTAAAATGTGTGGACTTGGATTCTCTGAATTCCCCACACACCTTACAATTGTTGAAATTGTGGAAAGCTGAAGACCATATGGGAGATTAAACCCATCCTAAATGTAAAATCTGAATTGCAGATTACTACCTTACAAAACGCTTTTGGAGAAAACATATATGTTGCCAAACATATATTTTTGTTTGATCATGATCAACTGAATCATGATGACTTTATTGGAGTCTAGTCTTGCATTTATACACATTTTTAGTAATCCTCCAACATTGGTTAATTTGGGTGAGTTGATAGTGTAATATTAAATAAAATAAATAATATAAATAAATAAATAAATAAATAAATAAATAAATAAATAAATAAATAAATAAATAAATAAATAAATAAATAAAAAACCCTAACTGGTCCTTGAAAAAGTGTTTCTGCGTGAAACTGGTCCCTGGTACAAAAAAGGTTGGGGACCACTGGTCTAGGACCAAGATTTCAGAGACCAGCCAACGAATACATTCAGAGTTCTGTACTCTGCTTGTGGCAGCTTCAGAAAAGGGATTGCATTCAGGAATTAGAGAAACCACAACGAGAGTGAACATGTGAAGAAGAAAAAAGCAACATTGGAACGCTTGGGAAAGGACACTATCCATTCATTTTTAAATGGTTATTATTCCTTATCTGCTAAGCCCCATTCCTGGGTCCATTAATATTGGGGGTAATCTATTCCAGTTTAAGTGAATGCAGATAGTACTTAGGTGTGGAAATAAAGTACTTGATGAGCCATAGGCATATCAGTCAAGGCCAAAATATGTCTCCATATTTTATCCACTTAGACTCCAATTGTTTCCCATAACTTATTTTAAATGATTGTTTGCCAATAATCAGTATATTGGAGCTCTTCTCCAATGTAATCTGTCACCAATCAGCCCCTTTTAGTCTCCCAACTTTTCCACTGTAATCAAGTTGATCTACCCTATGGCTGGTCATCCTATTCTCTTTCTTCAAACTTTCCCAGATTTCACATAT
This sequence comes from Hydrophis major, assembly GCA_033807585.1. Taxonomy (NCBI): domain Eukaryota; kingdom Metazoa; phylum Chordata; class Lepidosauria; order Squamata; family Elapidae; genus Hydrophis; species Hydrophis major. The sequence continues at coordinate 323,760,431 of CM066329.1, forward strand.
ATCAAAGTATAGTGTAGTGTAGTGTAGTATATATATAAGATTGCCTTGTTCAACCAACTGAGATAAGTAGTTCTGAATAAACAAGAATTAGAAGAGCTGCCCACTTAGTTACAGTATGGTAGCAAAAAAATACATAATACACCATTAGTACATAGACTGGAAGAAAGTCACAAGCTTATGCAACAAACATGTTTTTTTATACAAATGCTGTGCTTTTATATTGTTTCTTGCCTTAAGATGCCAGAATTTATACATATATCTTCAATCAATTTTCTTAATGCACAAAGAGCAGTGGCTTCTAAATAGCCTCAAATTCTTCTTCTTTAATGGTACTTAACTGTTGCTGCTAACATTTGCTAATTGCACAGTGTCACTTCTCCAGTATAATTCACCATTGGCTAAAAATACACATGGTTTATGCTCCCATCCTTTTATGTCTTGACAGCGATTAATGGCCCAGAAGAAGCACAAGTGCAACAGACTGATAAAAAAAAAAAAACATATTATGAAGGTCTATTTATCAGGAATGTTAAAATAAGTCTTCTTTCAGTGTTGAAAAAATATTGAAAAAAAAGGAAACTTAGATTTTTGTGAAGGTAAGCATAAAATTAATAGGTAATTCTATGCATACCATAAACATTCTTGGTTTGGTAAATTAATAAATTAGGAAATAATTGGTTCCGCAACCCAACAAGACAGACGTAGGACTGCAGAAAAAACAATTACTACCAACCTGCCTTCAATCGAGGACTTGTATACTGCACGAGTCAAAGATGGGGCTGTGAAAATATCTACAGAACCCTTACATCCTGGACTGTTTCAACTCCTACCTTCAAAATGATACTATAGAGCACTGCACACCAGAACAACTAGACACAAGTACAGTTCCCCCCCCACGCCATCATTCTGCTAAACAAATAATTCCTTCAACACTGTCAAACTATTTACTAAGTCTGTATTACTATTACTATTAATCCTCCCATCCTTCCTTTCACCCATCTCCCCCCACTTATGACTGTACGACTGTAGCCTTGTTGCTTGCATCCTAACTATTTTTATTGACCGTTTCCTCATATAATTTGATTGCTTATTGTACCCTATGACTATTATTAAATATTGTACCTTATGATTCTTGACTAATGAGGAATGTATCTTTTCTTTTATATACACTGATAGTATATATACCAAGACAAATTCCTTGTGTGTCCAATCATACTTGGCCAATAAAGAATTATATTTTAAAAACCAGTTCCCTAAAAAAAAAATCTAGTACATGCCGCAAGAAGTCTTCAGTGCATCCTAACTGCAGGAGATATACTTAGGACATAGTCATTTTAAAAAAATTATTGATAGCTGAGTTAAAGCTGTCATTTTTTTAATGTAAATTATTAATATAAGTGATTGACTGATTTATGATATGCCATCAAGTCATTGTCAGCTCTTAGTAACCACATAGAAGAATGATCCACATAGAACCATACAGAAGAATGATCTGTCCTTGCCTGGTTTTCAGATGTTTTAACAGAACATCTATTTGCATTGTAACTGAGTCCACCCACCTAGCTGTTGGTCATCTTCTTATTATCTTTCTAAACTTTTTCAGAGGGCTAGGCCTATGATTAGGATTAATATAAACATTATTACACAGTGAAATTAGGGAATATTATTCAGCAATATCACAATTTTTATATCTATCTATCTATCTATCTATCTATCTATCTATCTATCTATCTATCTATGTTTGTTTTCTTAAGTTTTCGCGGGTACTTACATGTCTGGCATTCAGCTTTGTTCGGGTATTTTCCCACATGGTGCTTTTAAAGTTGTAGCAACGTTTCAGCAGAATCTCATCTGCCATCAGATGAGATTCTGCTGAAACGTTGCTACAACTTTAAAAGCACCACGTGGGAAAATACCCGAACAAAGCTGAATGCCATGGCAAATGTCTTAAACTGAAGAAATTAAAGGGAATAGATTGAACTTAGCCTGTTCTCATTTTCAAGCCTCACATGAAAATCTTGAAAAAAATGGACTCAGAAGAAACTTCTTGGAAGTAATATGAAGAGATAAGGTTCCCCTTTCCTGGGAATCTTGACTACATTCTACCATAGATACAAGTAGTCTTTGACTTATAACAGTTCAGTTAATAATTGTTCAAAGTTACAACAGTATGGAAAAGAGTGACTTATAACCATTTTTCACACTTACTGTTTCTATTTCACACTTTCTGTGTTGTCTGAATATCAAACTGAAGCATTCAATGACTCTCTAAAAGATTTCAAATGACCAGCTGTCTGCAAGGAGTATAAATCCTTCCATTCCCCACTCGGAGCTGAACAAGCTTTTTGTATGAGAGGAGTGAAATGTTTCAAAGAAGAAAAAAGTCCAGTTGCCTCTTGAAAAAACACCTTTGGGACACCCATGACCTGCATGACTGAGAATTTCCAAAGATATTAAACAATTTTGTTTCAAAATTAGCCTTCTTTATATATTAATTCCTTTATTTGTTAAAGAAATCAAGTTAGAATGATATAATTACAAGAAGGTTTGAAAATAAAGTTTAATTCATTTTTATGTTTCATTCAATAGTGTCTAAAGTTGAATTTCTTAATTTATACTAAATGTTTTATGATGTAGTCTTACTAGAGAGACATAATGAGAATTTAAAGTATTGGTATATTTAATACCCTATTGTGAGTAATACTGGGGAAAATAGAACATTTCAAATAAGATATTTCAGTTAGAATCTGAAATTTACTAGCATATAGGAAAGCTTATGCATTATCCTTAATCCACCAAACAGTGCTACACTCTTATTGGGAGTGGAAAATAATAGTACTTTTCTCAAGTGTAGGATTTGTCTTTACATGTAATATTTGAGCTTTTCTGTGAAGAATTAATAGAACATTCTTTTATAATGCACAAGCAAATCTTAAGTTATCTACCCACAGCAATGATACCTATAAAAATTAAAGATTTATCCTTTTAACCAAATAACAGTACTCCCAGGGTAGCTAACAAGGCACTTTAGAGAAATAATTTTATAAAATTAATATTTGAATAATTTTTAAAATAAATTATGCTACCAGTTACAGAATTTACATTTTGGATCAAAACACAAGTTCAGTGAAAACTGTAACAAATACCTGGGAAATAATTTCAAACTATGAAATTAGAGAGCTACTACTATTCTTAAGATAGTACTTTTTAAATAATTCAAACACTCCAAAATACACTGTAAATGTTAAATGCTTATACAGGTGGGAAGGTTTGACATTGATCTCCTGCCTTGGCTTCCTTACGTAACTATAAAAGCATCTGGATTGCTTAAAACCTTCCACAGAACGAAACATCAAAAACAACTTTGTAGAAAAAGAGATGAGAAAATTTCTGAAACTCTCTGGCTTTATTCAGGCTTCTTGGATTGACAAGAAATATATGAGAGAATGTAATTCTACATCTTGGAAGAGGAAGGTTTGAAGAGAAGATCTTCCCTAAAATTGCAAACTATCATTGTGATTATGCCACCATGCACCTACATTCTAAATAATAAAAGGAAACTACATTTTTCAGAAATTGCTTGGAAAGTACAAAAGTTGATAATGGGGATGCTATCGGTCAGTATGCTCCTGGTCTTTCATGGGATTCTAATAATGTGATGTCAACAACATGTAAATAGGATATCAACATGTAAATATGATATTAAGCATTCTTCTTATTTAAATGGAATATCACAGGAGGAAAACAAATGGTTGAGTCCAGTGGTGGGATTCAATTTTTTTTATTACCAGTTCTGTGGGCCTGGCTTGGTGGGCGTGGCAGGGGAAGGATACTGTAAAATCTCCAGTCAGAGGTGGTATTTGCCAGTTCTCCAAACTACTCAAAATTTCCGCTACCGGTTCTCCAGAAGTAGTCAGAACCTGCTGAATACAACCTCTGGTCGGGTCTTTAAAGTAGAAGGCAAGGTATTCTATTCTGCATTACAATCCCCAACTTGGAATGAATCGATTTTTTTAAAAAAACCCTTCTCACCTCTATGGATGATAGGTGCTTCCTCAATTTTCATTTGTCTACCAGAAGCCCATGAGTTTGGGGGAAAGGAGAGGAAGAAAGAAGAGGAGAAGAATATGGCCTAGAAGTATAAATAAATATATAAATAAACATTGTACAATACATACAATAGGTAAGACTACAAATATTCAATTATCTTCTAATAAGTGAAAGCAATTATTTGAAACTTTGGCTGCCTTTGTATCAACCCAAAGTCCAGTGTACCATGACAACAAAGAACATTCCCATAAATACTGTTGTATAGAAACAAATTGGTGCTAAATAGCAATAAAAACCATTTTTACCACAATGGAATGATTCCACTTTCAGCTTTATTGGGCAGAGATTAAATTCTAACTAAAAAAATCTCTCTCTTTCTCTTAAAAAAAAGTATTTGCATTTCTAAAATCCTTCTATTTGCAATTACCTTTGTTTAGGAGGTTGAAATGCAAAAAAGTTCATCCAATAAGGATAGAACTGTGACAGGAAATTGCCTGCAGTGCACATTCTTTGTGCTTTAATAGGAGAGGCCTCAAACAGAAAGGTTTTTCTGTGAACTGTTACAGAAATGCTCTTCAGCAGCAGCCCTTTGCTTTTATCCTATTGGATTTGTCCTTTCTGAATGCTGCATTTCTGTAATTGAATCAAGTATATTCCTCTGGAAGACATGAAATATTGTATTTATCAATACAACAAATTCTCTAAGGCATAGAGTGTTTGTACCTAAGTATAGCTGTAATTGTATGTCTGCACATACACAATTTTTTCTAAATGTGAAGTTAATATTATACATTAACATTATATTTTAAAATAATACTGTTCTTTTATATAATTACATAATGGTGGAGCATTGGCTAGAATGCAATACTGCAGAATACTTCTGCTGACTGCCGGTTGCTTACAATTTGGCAGTTCAAATCTCACCAGTCTCAAGGTTGATTTAGCCTTCCATCCTTCTGAAGTAGGTAAAATGAGGACCCAGATTGTTGGAGATAATATGCTGACTCTGCAAACCGCTTAGAGGGGCTGTAAAGCACTTTGAAGTGGTATATAAGCCTAAGTGCTATTACTATTGCTATTTTGAGCATCTTCCCTCGAGGTTTCATGAACTTTCTGGATATAGGATCCAATCTGGGTTACTTACCAGGATCAAAGGTTTAGTTTTTCAAGCTTTTAGACTCATGTTGGAACCCACCTTTCGGGAACATCTGAAAATGGACTCTGGCACTAGTCTGAAAGCTTGGAAGACTAAACCTCTGGTCCCAGTGACTGACCCAGATTGGATACTGCAACATTATCCTGGTGTCAACTCATAAAACATTTTGTATACATGTTTATAGTTGTCAACAGAAAGAAGGGGGGAGTTTCAAAAAGCAGGCAGCAGTGTGGAATCGAAAGTACATTCCATTCATATTTTCTTCAGAGACAGATTAGATACTGAAGCTTCTACTGTGCAAAAATCTAATTGGAAAACATGATTGATGACTCTTGGTTATGGATATGTTTCGTTTGATGATACACCCAGAGAGGTGACAGTGAATTACGTATTTCAGAGTTGGTTATGCCCAGGCTAATGCCGGCATGTTAACTTCTAATAAATCCTTTCAAGTTTTGGGAGTGTGGGTCAAGGCTCATGATTTAACTGGCGTAAGTGCCAGAATCCTGACAGATAGCCAACTCTGAGATTCCTAATTCACTGTCACCCTTGATCCTGCTTTCCCCGCCACCCCCCCCCCCCCCGGGTGTACTATCCAACAAAATGTGTCCATGTCCATGATCTGCCTTGCACCTTCACCTCCCGCAAGTTCATGGACACAGAGAGATGACAGACTGCATTCGGAAAAAGAGGCTTTCACAGTGAGATGGGTACTGCAAACCTGGCACCATCTGCTGGAAGAGGGGCAGAGACTATTCAAAGTCTGGACCGACCATAAAAACCTGGAAGCTCTTAGGGCCCTGCACAAACTGTCATCCAAACAAGTCCGATGCGCTCAATACTTCAACCGATTTCGACTTTGTGCTAAAACACAACTGAAGGGGGGAGGAACTTTTAGGCTGATGCTCTCTCCCACATGCCCCAGTACAAATGAGAAAGGGAGGAGGTCATAAACACCATCATCCCCGTACCCAAATAGCTGCCCAAGAAACCACTAGATGACAATGCCATGATTGGCAAGACCAATCTAACTACAAAACTCAAAAACAAACTGCTAGCCAACCCTAGTTCTGGGACAATCAACACACCTTGACAAAAGGAGATAACCTGGTGTGGAAGGAGACAAAACTCTACATCCCAGAATCCCTATGTTCGCTAGTTCTTCAGAGGAGCCATGACACCAAACCTGCAGGCCACTTTGGGTTCTTAAAGACTTTACAATTGCTTTGGAGGAAGTTCTGGTGGCCTGGCATAAAGAAAGATGTAGACAGTTGTGTGAAAAGTTACACCATCTGTGCTGAGATGAAAAAATGACCAGGAAAATCCCCCAGCCTGCTACAAATGGTAGCAGAGCTGACAAGGCCATGGGAGGAGATTGCAATGGATTTCATAGTGGAGTTGCCAAAAAGTGGGGGAAACACAGTGATCTGGACTGTAATAGATTTATTTTCCAAATAGGCGAATTTCATACCTTGCAGTGGACTACTCTCAGCCCACCAGTTAGCCAAGCTGTTCCTGAAACACCACCTGCATGGAGTACATGGAGAATTAACTCGGACAGAGGGGTCCAATTCATGGCCAAATTTTGGAGGGAGTTCCTGTGGTCTATTGGGTCATCCCAGGGTCTTAGCTCAGCCTTTCATCCAAGTACCAATGCGGGGGGGGGGGGCAGAAAGATTGAACATCATGGTAGAGCAGTATCTGAGATGTTATGTGAATTATGAGCAGTCCAATTGGGTGGACCTTCTGCCTTTTGCGGAGGTCGCATACAATAATGCTGTTCACAGTAGCATGGGACTAACCCCTTTCAAGGTAGTGAGCAGCATGGACTTTGTCCCAATGCCTGAGTATCCAAGGGACCCCCCCCTTCTCAGTCAGCCTGACCGATTGGATGTCAACGCTGAAAGCAACTTGGGAGAATGTCAAAAAAGCACTGGCAAAAGCGGCACAGACCTATAAGAGACAGGCAGACAAACACCGAGTCTTGCAATGACCTTTCCAGTTGGGGGAGAAGGTCTATCTCTCCACCAAATATCTGAGGTTAAAACTCCCTAGCAAGAAATTGGGGCCAAAGTTCATGGGACCATTCCCCATAGTAAAGATCATCAACCCAGTCATGATGGAATTGAAGTTGCCCCAATTGTTAGAGAAAATACACCCAGTATTCTATAGTAGCCTATTAAAACCCATGGTCAGATCAACACTCAGGACCCTCAGGACCCTATCTCATGAGCCCCCAGATCCTGTGGTCATAGGAGGCCAAACCCATTATGAGATGCAGCGAATCCTCAATTCGAGGTGGCACAGGAGACAACTCCAATATTTAATCAAGTGGAAGGGCTACCCCTTATCAGAGGCATCATAGGTAAAGAGCAGAAACATCCAAGCCAAACGCCTTTTAGCAAGATTCCATGCAGAAAATCCAACCAAGCCGTGGGTAGTGGTGGTTCCGTGAGCATAAGCTTTCATATCTGCAATCAATTTGTTTTTTGTGCATGTTGTACAGATCACCTTCAAGAAGTGAAGGGAGCTGAATGTCAGTCAATTCATAAAACATTTTGTATGCACGTTTTATAGTTGTCAACAGAAAGAAGGAGGGAGTTTCAAAGAGCAGGCAGCAGTGTGGAATTGAAAGCACATTCCATTCATATTTTCTTCCGAGACTGATTAGATGACTGAAGCTTCTAATTGGAGAGCATGATTGTGGACTCTTGGCTATGGACATGTTTCGTTGGATGATACACCCAGAGGGGTGGGGGGAAAGCAGGATCAAGGGTGACAGTGAATTACATTTCTCAGAGTTGGCTATGCCCAGGCTGAGGCCAGCATGTTAGCTTCAAATAAATCCTTTCAAGTTTTGGGAGTGTGGTTCGAGGCTCATGTTTAATTGCAGTAACTGGAGTAAATTGACAGTAACTGTCAGTAATCCTGACACCTGGGACATGTATACTCACCTTAATTCTGGAAATGAAAAAGTAAAAAACTCAAATAATAGAAGGTCCTGCTTGATTAAATATTATTGTAACTGTTAGTGTGTTTCAGGAAATAATGAAAAATAAAATAAAAACAAACCGCCAAACCTAGTGATGATATTTACTTGTTTACTTGTTCACTTCCATTTTCCAATTTTCACCATTTTTTTTTTTTTTTTGCTATAATAGCATAAACGACATTCATCCAGGCCCCTGAGAAAATATGAAAGTTTGGGAATTTTCACCAGCTGGTAATCTATTGCTATGTCCTTGGGGACTGATTCATCATTTGTGTTTTGACCTCATTGTTCTTGAGAATAAGATCATTACATGCAATAGCATTTGCCATTAAATATGTAGCTTCAATGTACAAATATTTACACAAGACCTAGGAACAATTTGATAATAATTTTTCATGTTTATAACACTATTTTTGCTATACAATTATTTGCATGCTGTGTTTGGAGTATATTTGAAGGCATGTGTAACATAAAAGCAGGTCTTGACTATAATGCTTCTTTTCTTTTCAACATGTAGCTATAGTTACAAATGAAGCTGCACCAAAATTACAGAAGGTGGCTGCAGATAAATTCCACTGCATCCAAAGAAATTGACCCATTGGTTGGGCTTCCAAGAATAGAATCTGCCTCTAGGAGCACTTCCAAATATGATTCTTCAGGAAAAAAAATCACCCCAATGTAGCACAGACCACATTCTAAAGCTATATTAATTTCAGTTTACAATAGTTTAAATAGTACTTCATCTTTCTATGGATTAAGCTTCATTTTTATTTTTCTCAGACTAAGGACTACAATTGCTTCTTTGGAATCTGTAGCTGTGTCAATTGTGTACTTATAATAATGTAGTTCTAAATCCTAGATGCCCCACTTATGTAGACATTAAAATCAATATTATACAGATATTTAATATCATGTAGATAAACATAATACTGTGTATCTTGAAAGATATGTAGAAGTTAAGAGTTTTTCTAGATTCTAAGTGACAGAGGTACCTCTTTTTTTGAAGAATATGGGAGGATACTTTCACCAAGGAGGTTAGCCTTGTCTAGACATCTTGGAATTCAGAGAAAAGTAGGATGGAGATCCCAAGACTGAATTTCACTGCTTATTTTACTGTTTATGATAGATATACCTCTTCATCTCTGCTACCAAAGCTGCTGAAAAGAATAAAAAGAACCTGCTGCAAGCTTTATTGGATGTAGGTATGCCCAATTCTTCATTGCTTTGGCCTTTCTCCTTTTTTTTCTTTTCCTTTTTGAAAGATGCAAGAATAAAACAAATAGTATGAATGGCATAATTTGGTGGGACTTATCTTAATCCCCCCACTTTCAATGTTGCATGTTTGCTTAGTGCCAAAGATAGAAATTGCCCTCTGTGTTGTTTTCCTGTTCTCATTAAATTTAATGAAAGAGAAGTTATTTAGGAAATTGTTACAAAGGAAAACTAATAAAGTCTAAGTCTTCAGCCTCAGTTACAAGAAAGCTATATATGAATCTACAGTCTTAATTTATTAATTAATATGTCATGCAATCTGCGCTTCCCTGATTCCCCACACTTCAATTAAATTTGAGAAGAACAAACAATGAGGAAATTCCTTCAATTAATATTTTTTGATAGCTGTCCTAATGTCACCAAAGAAAATGGACTCCTTCCATTTATAAATTGTTGGAGAGTTTCTATTTGCCCTGGATAATCATTACCTACACATTTGGTGGAAAATTTAAAAAGCCCATTTCAGCACCTCTTTGCTGACCTTCTGAAAAAAGTCAAGATTTATTTTGAAATTGAATTAACATCCATTTTTACTTGCATTTGCATTTTGACCCAGTAATTGAACTAAGAGTGTTTCTACATTTTATAAGTATGCTGTATTTCACAGACACACAGAAACACACACACACACACACTTATGTATGTATGTATGTATATGTACATATGTGTATGCAGGTCTTGACAAGATTGAGAGTATCTTGGCGACATTTCGATGAGGTCCCACTCGCCATCTTCAGGCTGGTGCTTTCAACTTCATGTTGTGCAAGCAAAGCGTGATCTGAGCTGCCATCTCTCTATAAATACTGGTGGGGAGGTTGGCTGTGTTGTCATTTCTTGATTGGTTGATAGAGTTGATGATTGCAGATTGGCTGGCTTTTTTGTAAGAATATGTGTGGCTGAGGTATTAGTTGTGTGTCTATCAGTGTCCTGTGTTGTAATGACATGGGTAATGGGCTGTGTGATGACCTACTGAGTTCTATGGTTTTGACATCCTGGGTCTTGTGCTGTAATCTCCTGGGTAGTAATGACCTGGGTCATGGGCTGTGTGATGACCTTCTGAGTTCTATTGTTGTGACATTCTGAGTCTTGTGCTGTAATCTCATGGGTTGTTGGCTGTGTTGTAACAGCCTGAGGTTTTGAAGTGTAACCTCCTGAGTTCCATGATGTGATATCCTGAGTGGGTGGCTGTGATATGGTGTTTTGGGTTTTGGTTTGGCTCTGATTTTGAGGCCTGGCTATGTGTAACCTACCGAGTTCTGTGATGTGATATCCTGAACGTGTAGCTGTGATGAGATGTTCCAGATTTGGTTTGGCTCTGAGTTTGAGGCCTGGCTATGTGTTCATGGCATGTGTCCATTTGCTTGGTTTGGGAGTTGGGGTATGTGACAGCTGATGATGCAGCCGTGGTCTGGTTTCTGGACAGTGGTTGCCTTTTGTCTATGGGGTGGCTTGGGTTTGAGTCTGGTGAGGGAGATTGGTGGTGGCATCATGTGTTGTTTTGGGTCCAGTGTTGGTTTTCATGGCTGGGATTCGTTTGTTGATAAGGGCTAGTTGTCTGGTAGGTGGGAGGTATCGTCCCATTTATTCATGTTATGGGGGTGTTTCTCTATTTCGATGGCTTCCCTGATTATTCTCTTGTTCAAGTGTTCAGTATTGGAGATTAATTTGGTTCCGTCAAAATTAATTTCATGTCCTGTGACTTTAAGGTGCTGGAAAAGGGAGGAAGTATTTTCTTCTTTTCTGACTACGTTCTTATGTTCTGCAATGCATGCATATATTTTCCTGTTGGTTTGTCCAATGTATGTGGCTGGGCAATTGTTGCATGGTATTTAATAAACAGTCTGCGGCATTGACCAAAAAATAGCCAACATCCTAAGAAACTCCAAAGACAAGATCCTTCTAGAAAACCAAGGAGTTTATGAAATACCATGCATGGCAGAACATAAGAACACAGTCAGAAAAGAAGAAAATACTTCCTCCCTTTTCCAGCACCTTAAAGCCACAGGACATGAAATTAATTTCGACGGAACCAAATTAATCTCCAATACTGAACACTTCAACAAAAGAATAATCAGGGAAGCCATCAAAATAGAGAAACACCCCCATAACATGAATAAATGGGATGATACCTCCTGCCTACCAGACATCTGGAAACTAGCCCTTATCAACAAACGAGTCCCAGCCATGGAAACCAACACCAGACCCAAAACAACACATGACACCACCACCATTCTCCCTCACCAGACTTAAACCCAAACCCACCCCATAGATGAAAGGCAACCACTGTTCAGAAACCAGACCATGGCTGCATCACCAGCTGCCACACACCCCAACTCCCAAACCAAGCAAATGGACACATGCCATGAACACATAGCCAGGCCTCAAACTCAGAGCCAAACCAAATCTGGAACATCTCATCACAGCTACACGTTCAGGATATCACATCACAGAACTCGGTAGGTTACACCACAAAACCTCAGGATGTTACAACATAGCCAATGACCTATGAGATTACAGCACAAGACCCAGGATGTCACAACAATAGAACTCAGAAGGTCATCACACAGCCCATAACCCAGGTCATTACTACTCAGGAGATTATAGCACAAGACCCAGGATGTCAAAACAATAGAACTCAGTAGGTCATCACACAGCCCATTACCTATGTCATTACAACACAGGACGCTGACAGACACACAGCTAATACCTCAGCCACACATGTACTTACAAAAAAGCCAGCCAATCTGCAAACATCAACTCCATCAACCAATCAAGAAATGACAACACAGCCAACCTCCCTACCAATATTTATAGAGAGATGGCAGCTCAGATCATGCTTTGCTAGCAGAAGCATGAAGCCGAAAGCATCAGCCTGAAGATGGCGAGTGGGACTTTGTTGAAACATCGCCAAGATACTCTCAATCTTACATGGGAAAAGACCCGAACATGCCAAGACCTGCATACCTGTACCCATGAAAATCTATAAATCTATGTCTATATCTATATCTATATCTATATCTATATCTATGTCTATGTCTATGTCTATGTCTATGTCTATGTCTATGTCTATGTGTATATGGATATGGATATAACAACTCCTAGAACCCGAGTCTGTTATTATCTGCTCTAGGATTGATAAAGGGGAATGCACTTTATCAGTCAACTTTGGCTTTCAACTTTTGAGTATTGATTATTTCTATGGTTTTAGTTGTATAATGAGCATTCAAAGTGCCTTTCAAAAACAATTCCTAGTAATGAACCAAAAATCTGTTCAAGTGTCTGTAAGCTACAAGTAACAGATGCTAATACTTCTTTCACAGAAAAAAACTGACATAAATTTTATACATTTTTCTGTAGTTGGTTATAACTCAACAGCATCTGTCCTTTGCTTTATATCAGTGTTTCCAAAACTCATCCCAATATTTTGGAACCACTGATAGAAAAGTAAACCTAAAGACATTGTACGTATTAGTTTTATTTGCAAATGAATAAATAATTCATGTCAATGATTGAATCTATTCATTTTCCCTAATTTGATGGCTGGTATTATTCATACAGGTCAAAGTAATACTACTGACATTTCAAATCTGTTTTTTTTTCATAGAAACAGATTTCATAAACTATTTAGCATATCAATAAACAACAGCAGAATATCCTATTGTTCTATGTTACCTAGACCCACAGCATCCTTGATAGCAATTGTGGGAGCTAAAGTCCAAATAATATTTTGTACTAAAGTTAGGAAAATAAAAATATGATTTTGAAATGTTGACAGTTTCAGTATTGAGGCTTTGGTGATATTGTCAGAATGATTGAGACTAAGAGCTTCTGGTTCTTATTTCCTAGGCATCAAATCAGTTTGTCCCTTTTCCATCTTCTGGTTTAAAAATTCACAGAATATTTTTATGGCTTTGTTCATGTATTTATTATTTATATGTAGCATTTTTAATTTTTATTTTCTCTGAAGGCTATGTGCAAAGGCTGTACTAATCTGAGATGCCCATGATCCCTTGAGGAATTGAACCAATTAACAACTCAGTTCCTCTTCCAGAAGAAATTATCTGGAGATGGTGCTGCAGAATTTTGTAGCATTGGGATGTTAGAAAGATATATTTATACTTTGCCAAATATATTGGATTTAAATAAACATTTTTACCCAACACTGCATGTTAATCTATTATTTGTGCTCTTTTATTTATTTTTTATTAGAGAATTGTTTTTAAAAATTCAGAAAACTCAGAATAAAAGAGCTTCAATATTCAGCATTCTCTTGTGTCTCAATAATTTTTTTTTCTTTTTTTGGTAAAAAATTTATTTGGGTTTTCACAGAACATAATATGAATAAAATTTCTTTTTTTGAGAACAGCATGGTCCCAGGTTACCACTTTTCCATACAGACACAAACTCAATTTTATATTCATCTTTGTGTTCTATTCCATATCTTATTACTATTTTAACATTTTCTCAATAATTTTTCCCTTCCTTTAGTTTTCTCAACCTTGCTTTTAATTATCTCATTCCTTTCTAAATTCAGTTATATATGTATCTTTTTCTAAGTTTTAATATCTTTCTAATCATTATATTTATACTTTTGTCTGTCCTGTTTCAATTTCATATTTTCTTTTCTCGTTAAACAAAATTTTCCCTTGTAGTTACTGATTGGAGTATGACACCTTTGTATCTTTTAATTTTTGTCCATTCAACTCTTATTTAAACTTCAATTTATGCCTTTACAATTATAACACTTGATATAACACATAAATCCCAGTCGAGTTCTGTTTGGTACATTCTTAAAATACACACTAAGTTCTTAAAGAGAAAGTATATATATAACAATAATAAATAAAATACTTATTCTATTTCAATTCAGCTCTATTATTAATGTTAATTATAATATTTAATATCTTTAACATTTCTTTTCAATAGGATATCATACTTCCTTAGGAACACTTATAATATTTCCATAATTTTTTTCATATTCCTCTTTACTTAAATTTTTATAACACATTTGTAATAATTAACGTGTTCCCCTTCTTTCCTAATTTCATTCCCTCATTCTTATTTCATTTATTTTTTCACAAACATTCCATTCCATTACAATGAGTATTTTATCTTTCATTTTAATCACACTTGTTTCATACTTTCAAAGTACGTTTCTATTTCTAATATAACAATACTATCTTATGTACCCTTGCAGAATCCCCTTTTCAATTAAGTTTTCACCCATTATCTCTGTGTCCTAAATAGGCTTATACCTTTAATCCTTGTACATTTTCCCTCCTTCTCTATATCCTGTTTCTGTCCTTTAAAATTTCTCTTTCTTTCCCTCTTCCCCTCTTCTTCTCCCTCCCTTTTTGATCCCTTGTCTCTCTAATTCTGATTCTCTTTTCTATAATCCTCTCTTCTGTTTCTTCCTAATGTTGTAACTACTTTTCAAACTATTCCTTTTTGTTGTTGTTTTTTCAGATCTTAAATTTTTCACTCTCTTTCCCCCCTTTCCTTTCTTTTCCCCACATAGAATTACTTGATCATTGAAGATGGCTTCTTCTTTGTCCCGCCCTTCTTGTTCTTCTGGCATTTCTTGTTGTTTCTCATAGTTCAGGATCTCCATTTCTAAAAATTGAAATGCAAAGCCAAAGAAACTTCTCCCTTCTTGTACATCTTCTTTCTGTTTTTTAAAGTTCCATTTTAAATTCTTCCAAAAGTGATACCATTTTAAAAACTTTTAAACAACCACCTGATTAATTTTCGTCCTTTAAATCCAATAACCAAAAATCCAAAACTCACCAAATAATCCAAAAAATCCAAAGGTGTTTCTTCTTGCTTCTTTTTTCACACTTTCTCTTCCTGGGGTTCTATTATCTTGTTACAAAGTTTCAGTTAGAATGTATCTTTTAGGAATCTTGTTAAAGTTTCACTGTTAATTCCTTTCACTTCCAGGTAGTCTCCTCCATTTTTCCAGATCCCACCCTTTTGTTTTTTCCTTTTCTCTCCTCTCCTTCTTTTAAAAGTTTTTGAGAGTCCAGAAATCTTTATTACCCCTTTGGCATTTTATTTTCAGCTTAGATTCCTGTTAATATCAAAGTGGATTTTAGCCAGTTTCCTGCTTAAATCTCTTAGTTGTCAATATGGGGAAGGAAAAAAAAACCAAATCCTTTCCCTTCCCTCTCTCATTCGCCACTTCAAAGTCTTCTTTGGGAGAAATGATTCTTTATAATTCAAATTCCAGGGTACCTTATATTGTTGCTTTTTCAGTTTGACCCAGTCAACCAAAACTTTCTCTTCTTATCTTCTTCCTGCACATTCTTTTCTGGTCGAGTTCTTCTTTGAGGTGGCCATTTCTGACCACCGCTGCAACTGCCTTCAGGAAAGGGAGTAATGGCCATCTGGGGAGGAGAGATGCGGTTCTCCTCAACCCTGCTGGCAGTCTCCCCCCTCTTCACCATTTCTATGGGGTGGCTTAGTCCCAAAACCAGCTGGCTCAGGGTGCTCCAGCAGCAAGCACAGATCGAAACCACACATGATCACAGATTTTGGTCTCTTGCCCAAGACGCTCAAACCAGAAGTCTCAGTACATTTTCATGGTGTTCTTTCCAGTCAGCCAATGACAGGGCTCAAAGTGGGTAAAATGATCTCCAGATTGTCTCATCCCTTTCTAATTTTTCATGATGGAGTTTGTGAGTGAGAGAAGGAGTAACTGTCCAGACTATGGAAGAAGTGGCACAGCCATTCCTTGGACTGATTAGGGAGGACAGGTGAATGATGGCTAGATGTCAATGACTATAGGTAGGAAGGAGGAAATCATAGAAATTGAGTGGCAAAATAAGAGGTGAGTTCATGTCAATTTGAAACTATTTCATGCTTCTTCGAAGAAGAACATTGAATGAAGTTGACCCTTTAATACAATTCTCAATTCCAACTTATGCTTTTTAATAAAGCTTGTTAGTTGGAAAAGTGATGTCAGACTTCTTTTGATTTATTACTAATCAACATGATTTCACCAACTAATGTAAATAGAGAGGGAATATAATTTAGTCATAATTTAAATAGATACCAAAAATTGCCTTACAGTCCCATGATTCCAGAAATATTTCCCAATGTGGAAAAGAAAGTGGAAAACATATTGGCAAAAATTATCAAACAAATAAAATATAGGGTGGGAGAAGAAGCACCTAGGTCACTCTCATCAGCTAGTTTCCGTAAATGTTAAAAATTGTTACAATTTAGAAAGCAGTTTAGGTGGGAGTTCCAGTTGTTCTTGGGTAATTCTTGATCATTAAAGTTTATGTCCTAACTCTTGTGCATCAGTCATACACTGTGGTTTTCTCAGTCTATGGGAGATCATTGTTAGCTGCTAGCCAACAATGGAATTTGCCTAGCATGCATTTGCATTTCCATGGACTTGAATGTGCATTCAAAATGGATCCTGTGAACTTCATTAGACTGAATTTTTAACATGTAGTTCATTAAGGTCCATCGTCCATTATGATCTCTAGAAATGGTTATTTCCTGGTTAACCTGTTCAAGCCCGGATTCTTTCTAGTTCAGCTAGCTTTAGCTTTTGTATTTCCGAAATATCCTTTCAACACCCCAAAGCTACAAAACACCGAAGCAGCATCTCTGTTCACATAATTTCCTCTGAAAGAGGAACTGAGCTGACAGTTAATTGGTTAAGTTTATGACATTTCAAATCAGCATAGTCTTTGCACATAGAAAGGCCTTCACAGGGAAAAAAAATTGTCTGTGGCCAAGTAAATAATTTCTTATGACTTGATCCAGTGATTTTTCATTGGCATGAGAATACCTCTCTGTTTTGTGTGATACTGTTGAAAAGAATGAAAGGTATATTTCTGTCCTCCAATCTTCTGTTGAAAATTTGGAGTCATGTAAAACAATAAGATTTGGATAAAAGACTGAATACCCAACCTTTCTTCCTTTCAATTGATCTCCTCTTCTCATTCAAAGCTTTCTAGACTTAGAGGATATGCTCTCATCCATGAAAGGCCTCTGCTGGATTGACCCTGTTATTTTTGATGAATATAAAAAGTGTCCCTCTTTTAAACTTGGATTTATAGGAAACAGAAAAGGAGAAAAACTTGGACAAATATAACCTGGCATTTAATTTCCTTCTACCTTCTTGAAAACAGATTCCATCCTAATGAGATGTCTCACCAATTTCAAACTTCTCTTGCATCTCACTAAATGAAAAATGCAAAACTAGCAGGTTGAAAATGGTATCATCAGCAGCAAGATTTCCAATAAATTCCCCCATCGTGCATCTCAGTTTTGATTTTGCTCTCAGACACTTTAGTGCCTGCATGACAAATGGTGTGAACAGATGGGAATTTTTTAATGACTGCCTTCAAGAGCATCATCTTAGATATAATAAAAAATGTAATATGATCATCGGCATTCTCCCATTCTGCTTACACCTGTTTCTACCATTTATAACAGTGCCACAGGATTTTATGCAAATGATTTTATGAGGAAGAGTAGCAGAAAATTCCCATCAATCTTCATTAGTCATGTTTTGCCCTTTTTTTCCCTTGAAGAATGTAAATGAAACATTTATTTATGGTGTTGCTGTTGGAGTACATTATGCAAGTGTACAACAAAAGCTATTTTTCCTGACAATGTATATGATGAAATACTTTTGCACAGAGATATACACTTCCCCAGCAGGCATTAAGGGCTTACTTATCAACTTGCAAACAATCTGAAAAACAGCCTCTTGGCTTACAAAGCACATGGAGGCAAAACATGTCATGACAGAAAATAGCATCTTCATTAGCAAACAAAATCAATATACATGCATACCCACTTAGCTTATGTCATTTCTGTGTGCATCCCCTCTGCTTAGATTGAAGAAGGAATGGCTATTAAACACTTTAACCAATATTTGAAAACAGTTTTTGGATAAATGAAAGCAAATAAACAAAAGCTTAATTCAGACAAGAAAATTTTTGAGAATAGGAAATCAAATAATCTGACTGAAGGTATACTTCTGATATTTGATAGGTTTGCTCTGCTTAGGAAGAGCCCTCTGGAAAGCTTGGAAGATCTTCTGGACTCTTTCTCAACTGTGGAAGCATAATAGTCAACTGGAACTAATATACTAGAGGATGGTTTATCTGTAAAGACCAGCTTTCAGTTATTTGTGAAATGCATTTAGGAAACCCTGTCATACTGACAACATTGTTATAGTGAACACCATCATTCAACACTATCATAGTGGACACTATCACAATTATTCTGGAAACACCATTATAATGAACATGTTGCCTTTAAAATTGGTTCAAAAATTTGAGAGGATGCAGGATGTCTGGGCTGCTATTGGATAAGAGTATCATTTCATGTTATTGTCCCAACTGCATTTGTTGTCAGTGAATTTCCAAATCCAGTTCCTGGCAATCCAAACCAGCTTAATCTACAGGTGTCCCTTTTTAATTAACTCCTCCAACAACACTAAGCAGGATTGAACTCGGTTGGATCTTTGCTGAGAAACCCTAAGAAATATTATAGCTTAGACCAGGGGTATCAAACTCAAAGCCTGTGGAGGTCCCACAATCCATTTTGGTCAGCAAAGTGCTGCAGGAGGCTATTCAGCCTGAAAACAGGGCAGAGGGGGCCATTTGCGCCTCCCATGACTCAGTTTTGGTGTTGAAGAAGGTGCTGTAGGATGTGTCCATCACATAGTGCCCCCCTTCCTCCCCCTCCCTTCTCCCCCTCCCTGCACCCCCACTCCCCTTGCTTTCTGCCCCCCCCCCTCAAAGAAATCCATTTACTTCTTAGACTAAGAAGTAAAAGAAAAACCTGAAAGAATGCCTTGGCAAAACCACTTTTTTACTTTGACCAAGGAAACTATCTAGAGTCTGGAGTAACTCATATCCTCATCATCACACTTTTAGATTACTGAAATGTTCTCTTTGGAAGATTTAACTGATTAAAAAAATAATAATAGAGCAGTCCTGCCAGCAGCATTTTATTTATTTATTTTATTTTGTCAAGCAATTATTATATAACAGGTATAAGTATAAACATGGTTATGAATACATGAAATGGATGCAAAATTTTATTATGCTTGTGTTCGGAATCCTGCACTTTCTTCCAACAGACTTCTAGGTTCAATTTAAAATACTTAGAAAGTTTTCTATTGTTAGCATAAAAATACCTCCAAAACCATACTTCCACCAGTAAACAACCCATCTGGATTATTTATCATAGGAGAAATTTTTGGCACTCTCATAATTTCCATGAGATATTTCCATGAGATACTGCAGACATTTCTCTGCAATGTCCTAAATATGCTTTTTCAGAAGGCAACTGGACTTCCTTTTTGCTTGAAGCTTCTTCAGTTCTGAATGAATGGTGGAGAATGGAAAGATTTATATTCCTGAGTCATCTGGTTCTTAGCTTCTTGGATGAGCAATAGCACTTAAGCTTACACACCATTTCATTGTGTTTTATAGTAGTCACTAAGCAGTTCGCAGAGTCAGCATGTTGCACCCAACAATCTGGATCCTTATTTTACTGACCTTGGAAGGATGGAAGGCTGAGTCAATCTTGAGCCAGTCAGGATCAAATTGTTGGCAGTCAGCAGAATAAGCTGCATTAATCTGTATGAATGAAATTGGGAATGTTTCAATTAAAGAAGGAAGACAGGGAAGGAAAGGAGGGAGGAAAGGATAACTTTATTTCCTTGGGACTAGGGGATAAATAATTTCCTAGTCCCAAGGAAATAAAGTTATCCCTTCCTCCCTAAATTCCAGGAAGTTATCCCAAGTACCCTAAATCGCAGGACTAGGAAATGAATAATTAAATAAATAATTTCCTAGTCCTGCAATTTAAGGTGCTTGGGATAAGTTATCTTTTGACTATTATTGTTACTTTTCAAACAGGAAGAGAGAGGGAGGGGGGAGGGAGGGAAGATGAAGGAACCAGCTAGTGCTAATAGGCAAAAAATTATAATGGTTGAAAAAAGTTAATACTATATATGCTTGATTCCTAAGAGATAAAAATCTGCATTTCCATTTGCTTTACAAAACAGATTGGAAAGCATATCTTGCTACCATGCAATGAAATATTTATACCACTAGTGGCAATTAAATATTTTGACTCTGAAATATTTCAAACTTAAAAATGCCATTTTGACTGTAAACAGTTATTTCAAGCTTGAAACAGGTTGTTCCAACCTTATGGGAATGTTTTTCTAGCCCTTTTGGAAGCATTTCAAACTCAAAACAGCTCCCTTTTAATTTCAAATATATTTGAGTTCAAAATGAGGCAATTTTAAACTTGGAACATTTCCAAGCTGGTCAAAACAGAGCAGAAACACTTTGTATAAGATTGGAACTTGGAACTTAGTAATTCTGAGCTTGAAACATTTTATATTTGAAACATTTTCCACACTGTTGATTTGAATTACATTATCTGGATATATAATTACACCTGTTCTCAATTATTTTACACATTAAAAGTATTTGTACATTTGCTTTCTGGTTTACCACTAGAGAACTATATAAATGGTCCCAATTGCTATTTATAGGAATCTATTAAGGAGATCTCCACACATAGTAGATTAGATTTAGTATTGGGTGGTTGTATAGGAGTTTCTTTCTTTGTATCTTTCATAGTAAAGGAAATAATAAGATGAAAAAAAATCCAATTTTTATTATGGAATAAGACAGCACATTTACTGATGAATAATACTAGGGAAGAATCAATAGTAAATATAGCACTAAAGAAGCATTCTACATAAACATAAGTACTAACTTGATCATGTGAAGATGCAAAGGCTAAATTCATAAAAGTTTGAAACAACAATGAAAATTATTTGTAGAGTGATGCATTAAAAAAAAAATCTGTCTAAATGGCTACCTGGAATAAACTAGTCAATGCAACAAAACTTAGAAAGGCTTCTGAGTTCTGGAAAATTGACCTTCATTCAACCTCACAAAATTTCTAGACAATTAAATTTTTCTGTAGCACAGGTGGAATACTTTAGCTCCATATTTAATAAGACTGCTTATAATCTGCAGCAGGGCCATCTTAACAGCATTATGGGCCCTGGGCAAAGCAGAGTCCTGGGGCCCCTACAACAAACACTCAAAGGAATAAAAATGTAAATGGTCGATAAAATTAAACATATATTTATTTTATTGGCACTTCCAACAAAATCGATGTTGAAACATTAAAAACATGCTGTGCAGCAACAACCAATGAACACGATAAACATTTGAACAATGCATGAGGCTTGAAAAACACAATAATACTCAGTAAGCCATACACTTGCTGTATTTATATGATACAAGGTGCATTGAAGATATAACTTGAACAGATTAGTATGGAGCCCCTATGCTTGTGGCACCCACAGGCAAGTCCCCCTCAGGCCCATCCCCTGATCCTGGGTTCTTTATCCTAGGTATAGAATACTTAGTGGTTTGGTATCTGTCTCTGTCTGAGTTCACTGCAAAACTCCCTCACCTGCAAGGAGATTAGTGGGTGCTGCTGATCCAGTTTTATCCTTGTTGCAAAAAAGGAATTTGCAAGTAATAACAACTTACCTAACAACAGTTACTTTGACTGTAGGTGACTGTTTTTAGATGAAAAGTGAAGTGGAGGTTTCCCAACATCACTGAAGGGCCATCTGTCCTGATTTAGCAGTGGAATAAAAGACCTTATTAGTGCCTGCATCTACCGACATGACCTAGGTGAGAACAGGTAGGTGGCAAGATAGAAGCCTTTTCCAAATCTGACTGCATTTTGAAGAAAATCTACATCAAGTCTGACAAAAACATGTGGGAAAATGTACTATGGTATGCCAAGGTTGGATTTTTTGACCATCGTTTCAAAAAGTATGTCTGGCACAAAAACAACATTGTGCATCACCAAAAGTATACCATTCATCTCACAGTGAAGCATGGTAGCATTATGCTTTTGGGCTGCTTTTCTTCAGCTGGAACTGGGGCTTCAGTCAAGGTGGAGGGAACTATGGACAATTCCAAATATCACTCAATGTTGGCACAAAACCTTCAGGCCTCTGCAAAAATGTTCCAAATAAAGAGGAATGTACCTTTCAAGAGGAAAACAACCCAATGCATGCTTCCAAATCAACAAAACCATAGCTTCACCAAAAGAAGACCAATGTTTTGGAATGGCCCAGCCAAAGTCCAGACCTGAATCCAGTTGACAATCTGTAGGGTGACTTGAAAAGACTGTGCACAGAAGATGCTCTTGAAATCTGGCAAATTTTGAGTCCTTTTGCAAGCAATACCAAAAGCATAATACCACTTAGACCTATGCACCAACTCAGAAAGCTCAAACTGTCCAAGGAGCTGCTGATTCAGTTCTACAGAAGAATTATTGAGTCTATCATCTGCAACCCAACAGGACAGACACAGACTTCAGAGGATAATTAGGACTGCAGCAAAAACAATTACTACCAACCTCTCTTCAATCGAGGACCTGTATACTGCATGACTCAAAAAGAGGGTTGTGAAAATATTTACAGACCTCTCACATCCCATAAACTGTTTCAACTCCTTTCCTCAAAACACCAGAACAACTAGACACAAGAACAGTTTTCCCCTGAAAGCTATCACTCTACTAAACAAATAATTCCATCAACACTGTCCAACTATTACAAAGTCTGCACTACTATTATTGTTAATCTTCTCATCACTCCTTATCACCCATCCCCTCCCACTTGTGACTGTATGACTGTAACTTTGTCGCTTGTATCCTTATGATCTATATTGACTGTTTCCAAGTATGATTTGATTGCTTATTGTACCCTATGACTATCATTAAGTGTATCTTATGATTCTTGTCTCTTGAAGAATGTATCTTTTCTTTTATGTATACTGAGAGTATTTGCACCAAGACAAATTCCTTGTGAGTCCAACCACACTTGGCCATAAAGAATTCTATATACTGTTCCATAGTGCTTTACAGCACTCTCTGAGCTACCAATGTGCTACCAATGTGCTTACCATGAATCTAGCAAGGAAGCGTGGGCAAACATTATCAGGGCAAAATGTGCCATGCTGATTGGCTTCTCTGGCAAAAGACTCAATACTGTCATCAAATCAACAGGTGCTTCAACAAAGTATTAATTTAAAGACAAACCAAAATTATGTGAACACTTTATTGTATGTTTGTTATTGTTTGTTTTTTCTCATAAAAGATTTCAGTATGTTTTCAATTGATTTGTACAGCTTAAATATTATATTATAAGTGGAAAAATTCCGAAGAGATTTATCTTGGTTTGATTTTTTTTTTACATCTCAAAAACTGATGTTTTTAACAGGGATGTCTTACATCTATAGTACATCTATATGCACATCTATATCTATATCTTTACATAGCTTTAAAAACCTCTAATAAAAAGGATAACAGATGTGTTTTCTTCTGGTTAAAAAAGATAACTAAAAAAATCCAATTTGCATGTAAATGCTGTTGGAGCAAATTTGTAGTCCTAAACAAAGAGCTAACAACTTGTAGAATATATACCAATAATAAGTAAAGAATGTTTATCTTTATATATTTTGAAGAACAGAATATCATGGGTAATTTATAATTCTACTTAATTGAATCAATCAAGTTGCACTTTAAAATGTGCTTAAATTTAATTAGAAAACTAGCACTCCTTGCTGCTTTGATAATTGCAAGGCCAAATGTTGGGGAAAGAAAAATAAAGGATAAAAATAAAATTGGAATAGTTCAAATATTCTGTTATATAATATATTTTTATTTTTAATAGGAAAAGGAGAAAAAAAATCTTATTCTTAATATATATATATATATATATATATATATATATATTTTCTTAAGTTTTCGCGGGTACTTACATGTTTGGCATTCAGCTTTGTTCGGGTATTTTCCCACGTGGTGCTTTCAAAGTTGTAGCAACGTTTCAGCAGAATCTCATCTGCCATCATCAGGCTTCTGTATGGTGTTTGTGAAAAGTCAATCGCATGTCCTGTGGCTTTGAGGTGTTGGACCAGGGAAGAGGTCGGTTCTTCCTTTTTGATTGAGTTCTTATGTTCTTCAATGCGTGCACCTTTTCTTCTGTTAGTCTGTCCAATGTATGTGGTGGGGCAGGCAGTGCAAGGGATTTCGTATACTCCTTGATTTTCTAACTCGATTCTGTCCTTAGGGTTTCTTAGGATGGTGGATATCTTTCTGTTTGTGCAGAATTCTGTCTTAATGTTGTGTTTTTGGAGGATTGACTTTAAAAATACCAAAACTATCGCCAAAACCGAACACTTCAGCAGCAGAATAATCAGAGAAGCCATAGAGATAGAAAAATGCCCACACAGCATGAATAAACGAGATGATACCTCCCGCCTACCAGCCATTTGGAAACCCGCCCTCATGAACAGACGCGTACCTAACATGAAGAATGACACCAGACCCACACCCCTGAGAGCCACACAAGATGCCACCACCACACTTCCATGTAGAAAGCAGACTCACACCCACACAGAAGATGAAACACGACCACGGACCAGAAGCCGCACTGCAGCTGCATCACTACCCACTTCAAACCCCTCTGAGCCATACATGAAGCGAACTGACCTCCACCATGAAGATGCAGCACGACCACGAACTTGAAGCCAAACAGCAAGATCACAGCTCACCAGCTCAAACCCTCCAGCAACTAAGACTAACCTGAGCACAATCAAGCCCCCACCTGAACAGAACACGCCTCCAGCCA
The DNA here is from genome assembly GCA_033807585.1 of Hydrophis major. Lineage (NCBI taxonomy): Eukaryota > Metazoa > Chordata > Lepidosauria > Squamata > Elapidae > Hydrophis > Hydrophis major. Next base: position 323,785,619 of record CM066329.1, read on the forward strand.
ATCAGAACACAGCCAACCCCCCAACCAATCAGAACACAGCCAAACCCCCAACCAATCAGAACACACCCCCACCCAATCAGAACACAGCCAAGCCCCCACCCAATCAAGTCACACCCCCACTAGCAGTTAAAAGGAAGAAGCAGCTGCAAGCTCACATCACTCTGAGAAGCACAGAGCTGAAGACCAATCCTGAAGATGATGAAGGAGCCTTCATCGAAACGTTGCCTAGATACTTCCAATCTTACGCGGGAGAAAACCCGAATAACCAAAGATCCACATACAAATACCCACGAGAACCTCAGAAAACATATATATATATAAAAACCCGAATAACCAAAGATCCACATACAAGTACCCGCGAGAATCTCAGAAAACAAATATTGCACCTCTACAGGGAGGAAACCCACCATCTGACCAGGACTTATGAAAAACTTGAAGTCCAAAGAGCTTCCATTTTATGTGACCTCGCATTCCTATGCAACTGCCGAGATCAAAATTTAATTCCCACAAGCTTCCAATTGAAATTCCACACCAACACAGCAGCCACCAAACGCATCCTAAAAAGAACAGAATTGGCCCTAATTAGAAATGAACTTCACACAAAAAGATTTCTCCTAGACCAAATCAACAAAGATCTCCTCACACTTCACCTCAGACTCAGCAACAAGATTCACCCCTTACTTTGGGACAAATCCAAACAGCTCGCTATCTGGAGAGCCGAAACACAGACCACCCTCAAGACAGACATACACACCAACAAACTCAGAAAACTACAACAACGCCAGAAACCAACTCCTCCCCCCTCACAGCCACACATGAAACAAACAGTGCACAACATCTCAGACAAGATCCTCACCGAAGCCGAAACCAAGGTCCTTTCTAAAGGATTCAACTTTGCTGTCGCTCCCAAACACATCCCCACAGAAACCATCATATGCGGAGTTGAAACCAGCCTGACCAAAACCAACCCTGATGATGCTAATGGAATCAGACTCGAAATCACCAACATCCTCTGCACTAGCAAACCACCCAAAAGCAACTTATCCAAAGAAGAACAAACTGCACTACTTAACCTGAAAGAAGACACCAGCATAATAATCCTACCAGCAGACAAGGGAAACGCGACAGTGGTTATGAACACATCTGACTACCAATCCAAGTTAACCAACCTACTCCAAGACCCCACATACAAACCCCTAAAGACAGACCCCACCACCTACCTAGAAAAAACCACCAGATCCAAAATAAAAGCCTCCCCCATCAGTGAAGAAATCCAGCAAAGAATCATACCCAGAGAGAAATCATCCAGATGCCCTAAACTTTATGGTCTCCCCAAGATACACAAAGAAGGAACCCCACTTAGACCAATAGTCAGCTCCATAGGCTCACCTCTACAAAACCTAGCCAAATTTCTCGCCAAACAACTACAGACCTATGCAGAATCCATCAACTCACACGTAAGAAACTCATTCCAGTTCATCGAGATCATAAAGAAACAAAACTTACAACCCAGTGACCTACTAGTAAGCTTCGATGTCATATCCCTCTTCACCCAAGTGCCAATAAAAGAAGCCTTGACAGCCATCCAAAACAAATACACCCCCCCCAAGCACATCCTAGATCTGACCAACCACTGCCTATCCAATACATACTTCACCTACAATGGACAAAAATACAAACAAATAGAAGGAGCACCCATGGAATCACCCCTCTCACCTGTCATCGCTAACCTCTACATGGAACACTTTGAAACACAAGCTCTAGAAAAATATGATCACAAACCCAAACTCTGGCTCAGATACGTAGATGATACCTTCATAATCTGGCCACACGGGAAAGAAAAACTGAACAACTTCCTCACACACCTCAACAGCCAACACCCCAAAATACAATTCACCATGGAAACAGAAGCTAACAACCAACTTCCCTTCCTAGATATCTTGGTATACAAAAAATCCAATGGCTCCCTAGGACACACCATCTACCAGAAGAAAACACATACTAACCGCTATCTACACGCACTCTCACACCACCACCCAGCACAGATCAATTCCGTAGCTGAGACACTCATCTCCAGAACAAAATGCTTAGCCGATGAACAACACCTAGAGACCGAACTACACACTCTCACCGGCGTGCTGACAGCCAATGGATTCCAAAGAAAGAAGATCACCCACCTAATCCAAAAAGAAACCCCAGCCAAAATCCAAGACAAAGAACAAGAGAATGGCAAAGCCCTCCTCCCATATATAAAAGGCACTACGGACAAAATCAGCAAGATCCTCCAAAAACACAACATTAAGACAGCATTCTGCACAAACAGAAAGATATCCACCATCCTAAGAAACCCTAAGGACAGAATCGAGTTAGAAAATCAAGGAGTATACGAAATCCCTTGCACTGCCTGCCCCACCACATACATTGGACAGACTAACAGAAGAATAGGTGCACGCATTGAAGAACATAAGAACTCAATCAAAAGGAAGAACCGACCTCTTCCCTGGTCCAACACCTCAAAGCCACAGGACATGAGATTGACTTTAAAAATACCAGAACTATCGCCAAAACCGAACACTTTAGCAGCAGAATCATCAGAGAAGCCATAGAGATAGAAAAATGCCCACACAGCATGAATAAACGAGATGATGCCTCCCGCCTACCAGCCATTTGGAAACCCGCCCTCATGAACAGACGCGTACCTAACATGAAGAATGACACCAGACCCACACCCCTGATAGCCACACAAGATGCCACCACCACACTTCCACGTAGAAAGCAGACTCACACCCACACAGAAGATGAAACACGACCACGGACCAGAAGCTGCACTGCAGTTGCATCACTACCCACCTCAAACCCCTCTGAGCCATACATGAAGCGAACTGACCCCCATCATGAAGATGCAGCATGACCACGAACTCGAAGCCAAACAGCAAGATCACAGCTCACCAGCTCAAACCTTCCAGCAACTAAGACTAACCTGAGCACAATCAAGCCCCCACCTGAACAGAACATGCCTCCAGCCAATCAGAACACAGCCAACCCCCCAACCAATCAGAAAACAGCCAAACCCCCAACCAATGAGAACACCCCCCCCCATCCAATCAGAACACAGCCAAGCCCCCAGCCAATCAAGTCACACCCCCAGGAGCTGTTAAAAGGAAGAAGCAGCTGCAAGCTCACATCACTCTGAGAAGCACAGAGCTGAAGACCAAGCCTGAAGATGATGAATGAGACTTCATCGAAACGTTGCCTAGATACTTCCAATCTTACGCGGGAGAAAACCCGAATAACCAAAGATCCACATATATATATATATATATATATATATATATATATATATATATATATATATATATATATATATATATATATATATTTGTTTTCTTAATTTTTCGCGGGTACTTACATGTCTGGCATTCAGCTTTGTTCGGGTATTATATATATAAAATATGAAAACTTTTATGCAGTTTTATTCTGCTTGACTCTAAACAGCTTTCAAAGTTAACAATACAATAAAACAACAATGCAAATTATAAATATACCTACACCATTTAAATACTTACAACCCTATATCTTATCAAAATTCTGACTTTATCATTGCATCCTGGTAGACTACATCAGGAAACAGATGCAGAAAATGCTTGAATCCTACTTTATTGATATAGACAATAAAGACAGCATCTTGAAAGTTTTCCCTCTTATGCAAAGGGATTCAAGATGGGACAAATTCCTTCCTTCCTTCCTTCCTTCCTTCCTTCCTTCCTTCCTTCCTTCCTTCCTTCCTTCCTTCCTTCCTTCCTTCCTTCTTTCTTTCTTTCCTTCTTTCCTTCCTTCCTTCCTTCCTTCCTTCCTTCCTTCCTTCCTTCCTTCCTTCCTTCCTTCCTTCCTTCCTTCCTTCTTTTTTTGGTTCCCGATGTTTCTGTAACAGTCATTACCTAATTACTTGAAGGCTATCTCTGCACTATCTATCTATCTATCTATCTATCTATCTATCTATCTATCTATGACCCAGTAATATCAAAATAGTGTGTGTATATGTGTTCAGTGTGTATGTGTGTATGTGTCAGTCAAGACAGTGGTCATGACATACATAAGTGCACAATTGTGCCTACCATCCCTGTTCTATTGTCCCCATTTATTCGTACCTATTTCCTGTATTCATACACATGTTTATTCTTATACCTATTCTCTTGAAAGTGATTGACAAATTAAATAAATACATAAATAAATAAATACATAAATTCATACATAAATAAATAAAGGTGGAACTTCAATTATACGGTTGTGGCCACCATCCTGATTATTCTGACCCCCACCCACAACAGATGTGATCTATCTTTCAGTCCCTTTTTGATTTAACCAAATATTCAGAGTGAGGCCATTCTCATTTCAGGACACAAGCTGTTTCAAAATAATTAGAGGTACATGCTCAACTTTGTTTCATTGTACTGAGTGTCACAGTATCTATCTTTCTCCCTCCCTCTGTCTGTGTCTGTGTCTGTGTCTGTGTCTGTGTCTGTGTCTGTGTCTGTGTCTGTGTCTGTGTCTGTCTGTCTGTCTGTCTGTCTGTCTCTCTCTCTCTCTCTCTCTCTCTCTCACACACACACACACACACACACACACACACACACGGTGGAGGAGAGGGGAAGAAGAAGAGTGGGAGAAAGAAAAAGAGCATTTCACAAAAAAGATTTTGCATTGTTTATTATGAGGTTAGGGATTTGATCCAAAATTTCTGGCTTCCCGAAGTGCAGAGGCAGGAATGTTTATTATAGCCTCAATCTATCTTCAGTTCACGGCTGAGCGAACCTTTGCCCATCTTTTCTTATATTGAATTAAAGAGTATTTTTCCAACTTCTGCCAGCACAAGACATATTTGGCACTTCCTTCTCCTGTAGGCAATAACTTTTCTCTGACCAAGGTAAACATCTTTTCCCCCTCTTCCCTGGTGGCTGCCTATCATTGTCTGAAGAGGAATCTTCAGAATGGTAGAGTAGTGAAAGCCTGCTTTTCTTTTTCTTTGTTTATTGGTCCTCTGTAATTAGGTGGATTAAAAAATGATTAGAATAGCAGTAAAATAGAATAGTTAAAATGTGGAGAAAGAGAAGGGAAGAGGAGTGTCGTGTCCGCGAAATGATACCAGGAGTCGGTGACTTCAATGCAAGCTCTTTTATTGGTATGCTGGAACCGAACTGACGAAAGGAAAAAAGCCCGCGGCTTTTATTCCTTTCGCCGTGGCGGTCGCGGCCAATGGCACCGCTTTGAATCTCCCGCGGTCTGAACAGACCAATCGCGGGAGATTCTTAGCGAGCCAATCGGCGCGGCTCGCCTGACCAATCGGAGAGCCCCACGCTTTGGCCAATCAAAGCGCGGGGATCTTGAGTATGTTAATGAAGGACAGAACACCCCTCCCCTCTTGGTTCAGTCCTTACGTTGCGTAGTCACGTAGGTAGGCGGGGCTCCATCTGGTCCTACTTGACCTGCGCAACTCAGTTGTAGGCTGGATCCCAGCCGGTTCGGTCGGGATCTCCTCTGCTCCTGCTGCTGTCGTGGGAACCGGCTGGTCGATCGGGCTGGTCCCTTCTCCGTAGCTCCCTCCTGGGCCTTCCGGGTTGGTTGAGCTACGGGTTTCGCCACTCCCGCTCGGTCTTTCCGGGTCGGTCGAGCTGGCTTGGCTGCTCCTTCCTGGCGAGGGGTCGTGATGGCTGCATTCCGGTGAGTACTGCTGGTTTATTTTTCTTTGGATTCGGTCCCCTGGGTATTCCCTCCCCCCTTGGCTTGCGTTGTGGGGGTTGGGTTCGCTTGTTTGTGCATCGGCGGTTTGTTGGTTTGCAGTTCTCGACCTAAGTTGGTCGATGTGGCGTTTCCACGCTCGTCCGTCTGCTGTTTGTAGCCGGTACGAGTGTGGGCCCGTTGCTTGGGTGATGACGGCTGGGATCCATAGCGGGTCTCCCGTCAGGTTCTTTGCATATACGGGGTCCCCGGGTGCGAAGGTTCGGTGTTTGGTGCTTGAGTCTGGGGGCCTCTCCGGGTTATACGTGGGGTGTAACCTGTCGAGTGGGGACCTTAACTTTCTGCCCATTAGTAGTTCGGCTGGGCTTTTATTGGTTGTGGTATTTGGGGTTATGTGTTGGGTGAAGAGTAGTCTGTTGATTTTCTCTTGGATCTCCCCGTGGTCTATTTTCCGGATGGTCTTTTTAGTGAATTGGACCATCCGTTCCGCCCTACCGTTCGCTGCCGGGTGCGCCAGTGCTGTCAGCGCGTGGCGGATGCCCCTCTTCGCGAGGAATTTTTCGAATTCCAGTGAGGTGTACTGGGGTCCGTTGTCGGAGACGACGACGTCTGGGAGGCCATGTGTTGCAAAGAGTTTGCAGAGTTCTTTGATCACAGCCTCCGTGGTTGTCGTCTTCATGTTGCTTACCTCCAGCCAGTTGGAGTAAGCATCAACTGTTATGAGGAAGGTGTGTCCTTTTGTGGGCCCGGCGAAGTCTATATGGATTCTAGACCAAGGTCCCCTTGGGGTTTCCCACTCTAGGACGGGTGCTGTGGGTGGGCTGGGCCTCGTTTCCTGGCATCGTTGGCACCTAGCTACCCAGGCCTCTATTTGTTTGTCCATCCCTGGCCACCAAGTGTAACTTCTGGCCAGGGCTTTAGTCCTCACGATGCCAGGGTGCCCCTCGTGTAGCATTTCCAAAACCTTCCCCTGTAGCTTTTCCAGAATGACCACTCTGTCCCCCCATAATATGCACCCTTTTAACAAGGAGAGTTCCGTTTGGTGGTTTCGGAACGTTTTGACGGACTCGTCGTTGTCCCTTTCCGGCCACCCTTTCTCCACCCAATGCAACACCTGCGGCAGACGTTTGTCTTTATTAGTCTCTTGGGCAATGTCTGACGCGGTTATGGGCAGGTTGGGTAGAGTCTCTATGCTGAGGGTGGTCGTCGTGGGTGCTGGGTCGGTGTCGGGTTCCGGTAGCGGCGAGCGGCTTAAGGCGTCTGCATGGGAGATCGTCTTACCCGGTCTGTGTATGAGTTCATAGTTGTAGGCTGCCAGGAACTCAGACCACCTTGTCATTCGGGGAGACAGAATGTTCGGGGTGGCCCGGTTCCCTGCAAGGATTCCCAGCAGCGGCTTGTGGTCCGTTATGATGGTGAAAGTCCGGCCGTAGAGGTATTCGTGGAATCGTTTTATGGCGGCAACTATAGCCAGAGCCTCTTTGTCCAGTTGGCTATAGTTCCGCTCCGGTTTGGTGAGGGTCCTTGAAAAGAACGCGATGGGCGCTTCTTTTCTGTCGGGAAGGGTATGGCTGAGGACAGCGCTGACGCCGAAGGGTGATGCGTCGCATGTGACGGCCAGAGGTAGGGTCTCGTTGAATTGTATGAGGACGGCGTCGGAGGTGAGGAGGTCCTTCGTTCTTTGGAAGGCGGCTTGCTCCCGTTTCCCCCAAGTCCAGGTCGCCGCCTTGTCCAGGAGCCTATGCAAGGGCTCCGCCGCCGTCACCTTTTGGGGTAGGAAGACATTGTAAAAGTTCAGTAATCCCAAGAATGCCTGTAGCTCAGTCTTTGATTTGGGGGTGGGGGCTTCTTTGATGGCCTTGATTTTTTTGCTTGTGGGGTGAATGCCGTGCCGTTCTAGGAGGTAGCCCAGGAATTCCACTCATTCCGTGCAAAGCTGGCATTTTTCCCTCTTTACTTTTAGTCCTGTCTCTAAATTTAGTTAGGACCTCCCTTAGTCGACCTTCTAGTTTGGCTTGGTTGGCTGCCGACACTAGGACGTCATCGAAATAAGGTACCACCCCCTTGATACCTTGCAATAGCCTCTACATTAGGCTTTGGAATATGCCCAGTGCCACACTGACTCCGAATTGGAGTCGGTTGCATTTGAATGCTCCCTGGTGGGTGACAATGGTCTGCGCTTCTGCCGTTTGCTCATCGACCGGCAACTGTTGCTTTGCCTGGGCGAGGTCGAGCTTGGCGAAAACCTTGCCCCCTCCCAGTGAGTGCAGTAGGTGTTGTACTACTGGGACGGGGTAGGCGCTTTGTTGCAGTGCACCATTTAGGGTGGCCTTATAGTCCCCACAGATCCTCACCGACCCATCGGGCTTGATCGGGGTGACTATGGGGGTCTCCCACTGGGCGTGGTCTATGGGCTGCAGGACCCCTTGTTTGATGAGCTTGTCAATTTCCTCGTCTATTTTGGGTTTCAGTGCGAATGGCACCAGCCTTGGTTTCAGGCGTTTGGGAGGGACGTTAGGGTCTAGGTCGAATGATATAAGGGGCCCTCGGTACTTGCCTAGGTTTCCGTCGAAGACCTCTTGGAACTCCCAGGCTAGTTGCTGCTCCCAGCCGTCATCGGTGACGTGGTTGACTCCCGTGAGGGCGATGTCGAGCGGGGCGAACCATTGCAGTCCCAGTAGGCTTGGGCAGTCGTGGTCGACGATCGTTAGGGGGAGTCGTTCGGTTCGCCCCTTATAAGTGATGTTAAAGCTTTTGGGGCCGACTACCGGGATGCGGTTTCCCTGGTAGTCTTTTACAATGAGTCTCTGGCTGTCTACGTTCCTCCTTTGGAGGGTCGGCACCAACCGCTTTATCTCGTGCCATGCAATCATGGAGAGGTAGGACCCGGAGTCCACCTCCATTTTGCATGGCTGGCCCTCGATGCATACCTCGACGTGGACCTTCCGGGCGTCGTTGGTGATGGCGTGGCCGATGGTGACCATCTGGTGGGTCTCCTCTCTCCGCCGGTTGTCGCCGCCTCGCGAGGATCGTCCGTTCTGGTCCCATCGGCTGTCCGAGGGGCGATCTCTGGTCTGGGGTGGTGTGCTTTCCCTCCTCCGGTCGCTCTGGTCCCATCGTGCCAGACTGCGGTTTTTCTTCAGGCAGCAGACACGGGCGATGTGTCCCTTTTTATCGCAATGCCGGCAGATTGATTCGAAAAACCGGCATTCCAACCTGGGGTGGTCGCCGCTGCAGCTGGCACAGTTGGTCCTCAACTTACGACCTCACCGGTTCCGTGGGTCGCGCCCTGTCTGGAGTCGATGGATGTCCTCCTCGTCATCGGATGTGCCGGATGCCGAGTGGAAGTCGCCCTGGTGGGTGGTCGTCTCGGTTTTGGGCTCGGTTGACCTCGCCGGGTTGTTGTTTCCGCTGCGGTCCCCCGTGTTCGGTCTGCGCATGCTGTCGGCGGAAATTCGGGTTGCTTCGGTGGCTGCGGCTGCGGTGAGGGTGTCTGCTAGGCTGATGTCGCCCTTAGCCATCAGCTGGCTCTGGAGGGCGGGGTCCCACAAACCGAGCATGATTCGGTCTCTCAGAGCGTTGTTTAGGTTATCGAATTGGCAGAGCCCCCCTAAATGCTGCAGCTTGGCGACGAAGTCGCTGAAGCTCTCACCCGACCTCTGGTCCCGCCAGTAAAACTCGTTTCGCCGGATCAGGATGGGTACCTCTGGAGCATAGTGCCGCCGCAGTATGGGTTTGAGGACGTCCCAGTCCATCGCGGTGGCATCGGCGGGTTTGGCCAGCGCTTTGGCCATCTGGAAGACCTCGGTTCCGCAGTGGGTCAAGAAGACGGCGCGTTTCATTGGGCCGGAGGCATCCTTCATGCCGGTGCACTCGAGGTACATGCGGAATCGGTCGGAGAACGATTCCCAGTCCTCGGTGGCGGGGTTGAAGGGGGCGGGCGGTGTGATTTTCGCCATCTCGGAGATTCGTCTGGCTTCTGTCGGACACGTGGTTCGGTTCAGGGTCTGGATCCCACCTTCGTCGCCAGTGTCGTGTCCGCGAAATGATGCCAGGAGTCGGTGACTTCAATGCAAGCTCTTTTATTGGTATGCTGGAACTGAACTGGTGAAAGGAAAAAAGCCCGCGGCTTTTATTACTTTCGCCGCGGCGGCCGCGGCCAATAGCACCACTTTGAATCTCCCGCGGTCTGAACGGATCAATCGCGGGAGATTCTTAGCGAGCCAATCAGCGCGGCTCGCCTGACCAATCGGAGAGCCCCGCGCTTTGGCCAATCAAAGCGCGGGGATCTCGAGTATGTTAATGAAGGACAGAACAAGGAGGGTGAAAACTCTTTGTCACTCTGCAGAACTTGCAGTGTTGAGTGGTCCTTTCTTTGGTAGCTAAGAAAAGAAGCAGGAGGATACACCGAATAACTTATCTCAGACCATTACAGTGACAATAGTAAAGAAAAATGTTATCATCCCCCCCCAAAAAGGGGATTTCTTAAACTGACTTCATTTCCAGATACATTGAAGACAAGCAGCTGAAGGTTGCTTTATGGAAGAGCCTTAATCTTGAAACAAAAGGGACAGCAGATGCAGACAAGATCTTGTGGCTAGTTACAAGGTCTCCACATTAAGTTTCATAAACAAAGAACTTTTGGGTATCTGAAGTGTAGGTTTCCATTTCAAACCTTGAACTATATGCCATGGGAATGGTTTAGATCCAGACACTCATATTTACAATGGATGTACTGAAAACACTACGTTTTAATGTAATCATGGTACTAAATTTTAACCATGTTTCTTTAGTTTAAATATCCCTTAAATATGGATCCATAACACACAAACAGTGTAGTTCTATAATCCTGCAGAATTTCTGAATTACAGTTTATAAAACTTCTGGGTATTGACTATACTAGCTGTTGACTATAGGAATTTGAATCCAATAAGATTTGGAGATCTTAATTAGAAACAACAATTCTAAAATTATTTCAGGTGTCTTATTATTTTATTTTATTTTTGTTTTTTTAATATATTATTTCTTATTCTATATCTGTGTCTTGAAATAACTTAAATACAGCAGTAAAATACATAGAATTTCAAAATATTTTGTGGATCATGGTTCACTTGAATAACACATCTTTATGTTTAATCCAGTATTTTATTCCTTTCTCTAATAATTAGATATCTGTTAGGTAAAATATATTTTTGCAAATTCAGAGACACTAGAACAAAAAGAACAGGTGGCATTAATTATGATATACATTTTATTACTGATCATTTTTAATACATGGTGACATTAACCTTACTGATGAACATTTGGAACCAGTTTTAGAGAATTAAATCCCATGAAAGGCAATCTCTTAATAACAGATAATTATAGATTCTTTATTCTAATTAATAATTTTTATTAATATTCATGAAGTATTTATTTTAAATGTTTATGTGGCCACCCAACACTGGCTGGTACAACCACCATAAAATGAATAAAATGACAAAGCATATAAAAACAGTATATTAGTTGAACACTATTTTTAAAAGTTATTTATTGACGTGAATGTTTTCAAGGAATTTAATATTTTTCTACCAGCTTAAGTAACTAACAACTGGATCAATTGTTCTTAGGTATTAAATCAGTATTGATGTTTGCCTAATAGACACACACTTTTTCTTTTGTAGAAATATGTTTTCTACAAATAAATCTTAGTCAGTTCATTTTGATTATTTTATATATTTCTTTTATTTAAAAGGGAACCTAATGTGAGAAACTGATGGAGATAGTATTGTTTTTGCAAAGAGAAGCAATTTTTGAGAGATATCTGTTTAAAAGTTCAGTAGGACACTGGACATTAAAGGTAAAAAGATCATGACTGGGAAACAGGAAGTGTCTGTTTTTCTGATAACCAAATCACCTTGGGCACTTAGATTAGTTAACAGTTTTAACCACACAGTTCAGTTATATAGTGGAGAAATTAAATGCTTGCCTCAATTTATTATGCTTATGCAGCAAGGATTGTAAGGAAACAAGAAATAAAAAAGAGACAAAGGGTACTCTAGAAAAAGGGGAACTGGGCAAAAGGTGGGAAAACAGATGAAGCATGGGAATTCATGAGAAACTGGAGTTCTGGGAAGGTTACAACCCTGTGGTCTTCTTCAAAGGAGGTCTTCGTCAAAGGAGGGAGGGACTTGTGATTTGGGTGGAGGGAATGAAAAGCTGAAGAAATGTATTCCTCTGTGTGCCTATCTGCTAGCCACCTGTTCTTGCAAGAGATATATTTTACATGCAATAAACTGCTTGCTGCTTCACTTTGTGACTCTGTAAAATTTCTGACTGGTGAGTCTGTTTCTCACACTAATAGACCTGTATGAATTAGAAAAATCTAGTTTTAATGAATTCAATTCACATTTAAATTAACTCAAATATCCTTACTGAATTGTCAAATTGATTTGATTCAGCCCTACAGATTGATTCAAAAGGAAGCTCTTGGAAATGTGCAGGAGGCTTTCAAAATGTCTGAATTGACTTGAATGTATCGAACTTAACTCAATCATTGTAACTTATTTGCTGCTTTAATTTGAAAAGTTAGTTTGATTTGGAGATTCAATCAAATCACCTTGGAAAACAAACTTCAATCAAATATTTTCATACTCCAAAACATGTTCTTTTCTAGAGTAAAACATCTCTTACTTTCTGTTAAGTTCAAGGCAGCTGAACAACTATAAATATAAATGATTGTTAAGTGGATAATTGTAATTCATAAAGAACAAGAACAGTAATACTACATATAAAATCCCTTTTTAAAACCCTACTACTCATTTTGAGTTAAATGAAAATGGTTTTAAGAAATAAGATTTGCTCCTTTAACTGACATCTTTGAATGATACATTAGGCTTTTTCATACAAAACACTGAATCATTAACTGAGCAATCTTGGCAGCATATTTACAACACATTAGGTTAGGCTAATTTGTGATTATGTGCTTTGCAATTTAGCATTTGTGGGATGGTTCATGGCATTTCCTAGGTCACCAAGATAACATCTTATCATACGTTTCTGGGTATCCACTGATGTTCAGTGATGGCACTTATATTTGTATTCTTTTTAAATAGAACTCCATAACTGAATAAATTCATGTTTGCAACATTTTCAGCACTTATTTCACTCTTAATTTAATATTTATTGTTAGATCCGGATAGCTATGGTTTTTTCTTTTCTCTTTTATTAATAGTGTTTACATGATAATATATTGTTACTTGTGATACATTTGGAAAGTAGTTTGAGTATTCTGATCATATCTATTTTTGTAAGGTACTGTACAATGTGATGTACAGTAAAACAATACACATTTACTGTGCAATGTAGTGTACAGTAAAACAGATTCAACTATAAAATACACACACTTTTCTAATACAGCTTTGTTAAAAAGTATGTGTTTGTGTGTGTGTGTATGTGTCTGCATGTTCATTATGTCTCATGTTAAGGAGGGGATAAAGAAAATATCCTGCTCAAGACAAATAGCATTTTCATAGGTATATTTTTCATGATGACACAGTAAAAGAGCCGGGGGAAAACCCAGTATGCTTTGAAAGCTACTCTGGTCTAGTGGCTAAGGCTAGAAAGCCGGAGACCATGAATTCAAGTTTCTCCTTGGCCATGAAAACCAGCTGGGTGTCTTTGGGCTGGTCATTCTTTTCAGTCCAATCTATCTTACAAGGTGATTGTTGTGGGAAAATAGGAAGAGGAATGAGTATTGTATGTGTTTGCGACCTAGAGTTATTTGTAAAAATAATGAAGGCAAGAAATAATAAAATAAAATAAAATATAAAGTAAAATAAAATAAATTAAAACAATTAAAAAACATAAAATAAAATAAAACCATAAAGACACTTGTATTAAATTCTCTATGCTTGCTATGTTCAAATCATCCATTAATAATTTCCATTATGGTAAAATATATATTATCTATGTTAAAGAGAAGCATTATTAACATATTTTGATTGATGGATATCATAGCCTTCTCAAAAATGGTAAAATGCATATTCTCAACTCCAACCTTGATGTTCAAAGCAGTAGCACTTTTTTTACAATTAATATGATTCTCTGAGCTATTCCCAAACACCAAGTATTACTTAAAATCCTGAAAATCAAATTTCACAGTTCTGAAATATGCCATCATTCAAAATGTATTTTCAATTTGAACTTAAAAACATTTACTGATAAATCTACCTATGTTACATTATTCCAAAAAGAAATAAAAAATGGACAAGTTTATATCATTTGTATTAACGTATCCTAAACTTGTTAGATTTCCAACTAAGAAAATCTACGCTCTATCCTTTCTGATCAATTATTGAGGAAAATACCATTCTACAACTATTCTACTCATTCAATTATCTTTTTTCTATTGTATTATGTTCTGTTTCCATGGTATTTGACATGGGAATAGAGTCTGTGGCAAGAAAGGTCATAAAATGGGGCAAAGCTCACTTAACTTGTTTAGCAACATAAATTTTGGGCTGAATTATTATCATGAGTTGAGGACTTCCTTTACTTACCTTACCTTTGACTGCTAATGCATGGAGGGTCTCATTCTACATGCCTTGCCTGGGTTCATTATTTTGTGAAGCCTGTACAAGACCTAAGTGTTTGCTTCATTTAGCCACTTGGGTCTATGGAGGTTATGTTGAGGTGCTCTACATCACTCCAGATCTCCTGAGAGATATGAACCTATTAGCAGCACATCTCAGAAAGTTTCCTAAGAATGATAGTGGGTATGCTTTCTCAAATAAAACTAGAGCCCTGTGTGACTGAACTCCATGTTTCCTTTCTATGTTGCTTGGAGACATCAGCTGGTTTGTCCAGAGACAACAGCAGTTAGTTCTGACAGAGCTTTGCTTTGTGTACATAAGGACCCAGAAATCCTCTTTCAAATATCCTTGAAATCCACACTTGAAAACTGCTATAGCAATATCGAAATAAGTGCTACAATGTTATGTATGAAAAAAATGTTATAAAAATAACAGATAAGCCTCAACTGGAAATAATTCAGAATTTACAGAGCATGGTCCTAGGAATGAAACTTGCTTTTACTGACCACTTCAAACTGTAATTGCTTTCATATATACCTTTTAGGATATTTCACTCATCTTCCCTCAATTGTACAATGATATTTCTTCCATTGATTGCTCCAATTCTATTCTACTATAGCTGTAATATGAAGAATAGTAGTGAAGTTGTAGTTGTCCTTAAGTGGAGAACTTTATGGTAATGTTCTTTAGTTTATTATGGCCATTACCAAGTCAGCTTTTTATGTCAGTCATACCTGGGAGTCATGTTCTCACACAGACAGTGCTGTAATATTTGCTTCTGGAGCTTAGTGAAAATTTGTTTCTGTTTAATTGGAAAATTCAGTCTGTTAATATTTATGGATAGCAACTTTATTTCTTCTTTCATCTTATTGTTTATATTGTTGTCTTGGTCTTCTATTTATTCTATTTTTTTTCTGTGCTCTTGGTCGACCCACTCTTCCTCGCTCTGTTCTTTTTCATCCTTATTTCTTTCTTCTTGTTCTGAGTCCTTCTCAATCAGTTCCTGTTCCTCTTGACTTCTGGTTTCTAACTCTTCCTTACTATCCAATTCCTCTTCTATAATCATCAGTTCATCATAAAAATCTTGCACTTTCCTTAGACTATCTCTTGCCAGGTTATGAGCATACCTTATGGGATAAGCCATCTGAATGTTATATTATGTTTTATTAGATATGTTGTAAGAAAACGATAGTCCCTCCTTTGTTCTCTAATTCTTCTAGGATTCTGTTTTAGTGTCAACAAGGAGCTCCAGAGAAGGAAGAAGAGCTGAATAAAGAAGAGGCCATCTTTAACAAACAAATAGGACAACAAGGGTTGAGGTGAAAAGAGGGAAAAAAGGGAATTAAAAATTGGCAATTAGAGGAGGTAATTAGATAAGAGAACAGTTCAAAAAATAAACAAAATACAAGGAAGAAGCAAAAGGGAGGATTACAGAAGGAAGTGCTAATGAGAGGGGTGACAAAATTGGAGTAAGAAAAAGAGGAGAAAAATAAAGGGGAAAAGAATTTACAAGAAACAGAATCAGGAAATAAAGAAATATGGGAAACAAACAAGAATAAAAAGAAAAAGTTTGTTTAAAAGACACAGAGATAATGGTTGAAAATAAAAATTAAGAGAGGATTCTGCAAGGTGACAAGGGATAGTTTAAATATATTAGAAATAATAAACTATGTAGAAAATAGGAAAATATATGTTATTAAAGTGGAAGATGAAACTGGTATTGTTAATTAATGGAATGTTTGCTAACAGTTAAATTAAATATAGAGATATGAAAATATGTACATTAATTATACTTAATGACCTATAAAATATAATTAAAATGAGTTATGAGAAGGATTGAGACATGAAAATAGGTATATTAATGATCTACAAAATATAACTGAAATGAATTATGAGAAGGATTGTAAGGAGATCAATATCAGTTTCTAGGATGAATTTGAACAGATTAATTATCTTATTTTCTTTTCTTTTTTTTTTGAAATTTAAAATGTATTGGAGGTAATTTAAGTGGAAAGTACTGTGCAGAATCTGATTGAAAAAGGATTTATGTTATAATATAGTTATTAGGAGCTGAATGTTATAATTGTTTAAGGGGACAATTTCAAAAATTGAAGGTTTAATGGGATTTGAAAGGGAACTTATTATAAGATATGAAGGTGATACACTCTAATTGGCAATTATAAGGGAAACCTTGTTTTGTAATGTTTGAAATGAGGAGGACTTTTTTGGGAAATGATGATATAAGAATATGTAATGAAATTGTAAACAGGACAGATAAAAGTATAAACATGACTAAAACACAGGGGTATTTTAGAAGACATTATATACGGGAGTCTCTGTGGTTAAACTG
Source organism: Hydrophis major (assembly GCA_033807585.1). Lineage (NCBI taxonomy): Eukaryota > Metazoa > Chordata > Lepidosauria > Squamata > Elapidae > Hydrophis > Hydrophis major. Next base: position 323,802,278 of record CM066329.1, read on the forward strand.
GGAGAAGACTAAAAGACAATGTTATTTGAAAATCCCAGTCTGGCTATTGACTATTGAAGCATTTTCTTATCCTATAATATATAAAAAGGAATACACAGTTAGATATGGTGAAATATTGAATGAAAAGGGTGGACTTAAATCTATGCAAAAATTAGAGGAACAAGGTATAAAGATGAATTGGTTTTCATATGCACAAATACATTCAAGGTATGATAAAGATTCTAAAACAGAAGGTTTCTATGATAAACTGACTGACTTAGATAAGATTTTGACAGGTACTGATGAAAAGGTGATTAAAAAATTGTATGGATATTTATTAGAAATTAAAATAGAAGAAGAACAAGTTAAAGAAACTATGATTGCTTGGGGGAAGAATTTTGGATATGGGATTGATCTAGAGAAATGGCAAAAATTGTGGTCACAAAATTATAAAATGACAATGTCAACAGCATATAAAGAAAATTTGAATAAGATGTTTTACAGGGGGCATTTCCCCCCAACAAGAATAGCAAGAATGTTCAAGAACAAATCTGAAAAATGTTGGAAATGTCATCAGATTCTTGGCTCATATTACCATATGTGGTGGACTCGTGCGGATGCCAAAAAATATTGAACTAAAATCCACATGTGGTTGGAAAAAATGACAAAAAAGCATATAGACTTGAAACCAGAGATATTTTTATTGGGAATTTTACCTGAAATATATAATAAAGAATTGAAATACCTGATTGTAAATGTAGGGCGGAGCTGGCGTCACGATGATACAGCATGAGATCTTGGAGGTTTGAAATCGCAGCCGATATCTTTGCTCCTGGACGGTCCAAACGGATCTAAACAGTCCCGAAGAGATGGTGAAAGTGAAGAGAGCATCCTGTCGATCCCAGGGATACTGCAAAGTCCCTGGTAGATCCAGGAGAAGCTCTTTTTGCCAGTGGCAAAGAAGCAGCCATTAAAGCTGCTGAAGTTGGGACAGCTCCAAAACAAAAGAGAATGGAAAGAGAGAGTGTGCTGGTTTGGTGAGAACTTTTTCTTTATTTTAAGATTTGAAAGGACACCCTAAGGAAAAGAAAGAATCTGTAAAAGTTTTGACAGAATTGATTAAGCAGTGATTTTAAACAGGAATGTCAAAGTAATATTTTTATTTTTCATTGCTGGATTTTCTACACATGATCTTACATTTTGAAACCGGATTGGGTTTTTTCTCTTCTTTTTATCTATTCTTTTCTCCTTTTTGACTTAATAATATTTTAAGCCAGAGACTCCCTTTTAGTTATTTTTTTTAATCTTTTTCTTTTTTTAATTAATTCTTATTATATTTTACTTGGAAAAGGAGGGAGAAAGTGAAAGCTAAAGAAACTTTGTAACACTGCCAACTAGCAGCTTGAAAATATTCTATCTCTCTTTTGACCAGACAAAGCTGAGAAAGAACTAAGACTTCTTTTCAAGGACATTGCCTGTTTGATAAGATAGAGGGAAGATCATGGGAGAGTATTATTGCAGGTACTCTTCTGGGTTTCTATCAACAGCTGGAATCTGGTGTTGAAGCTTATAGGAAAAGAAAAGGTGATAAGTCTTTGGAGAAGAGAGTTATAACAAGAACCTTGGATAATTAAACAAAGTACAGTGTCTTTTTAATTTTTCTAAGCTGTGCTACCCCCTCATCAGTTTACTTTTTTTTGGTAATAGCTATTTGGCTTTTTGGCTTTTTGGAACTTGTCTTTGTTTTTTGTTTTTTCTTGCCTTTGGAAGTTAAATTTCTATGCTTGTTTTTTATTTTAAAGGAAAAGTTTTAGTATTAATGTTTCCCTTCTTTTTCTTTTTAAGGGAGTAGCTTTTTTCTCTCTTTCCCATTCTGTTATTTTTATCTTTCCATCTACCTTTCATATTGATTTTTTTCTTTTTTTGGGGGGGGGGTTATTTTTATGCATCCTTTTATATTTGAGACCTCTTAATTGGATTAAGGTGTTGAAGAACCTAAAGAATTTTTCCTTTCTTTTTTTAGCCTTTTATTCTCACTTTTTTGCCTTTTTTAGGATTTTATAACTTTTTCTTTTTTGTGTGTGTGTTTATTTCCTTCAAAAATTCATTTTTGAATTTTTATTGTTATCTAACCAACTGATTGGATTAAGGTATACACGAACCTGAAGAAATTTTTTCTTCTTTTTCTATCATTATTATTACTATTTGGCTTCTCTTTTCTTACTATTCTCCTACTTTTTTCCTACTATTTTTATTTGGAACTGCAATTGGTTATTTTACAACTGGATTAAGGTCTAGAAGAACCTGAAGATTTTGAACTCCTCAAAATGAGTAGGAAATTAACAGCTCCTGGTTCTTCAATTTCCACTTTTTCCTCTCCACCATCTGGAGGACAACGTTCAATACAGACAATATTAAGGCAAGAAAAAGAATAAGAAAAAGTGACCCTTCAGATGATTATGCAAGGAATTCAAAATATTCAGACAAGATCAGGGAATATTGAAAAGAGAATAGAGAACATTGAACAAAGAACAGAGAACATTGAACAAAGAACAGGGAAAACTGATAAAAAAAGTGGAGAACATCCAACAAATGATGATGAAGTATGATGAGAGACTCCAAAAAATTGAAGAAGATAAACAGAGACAAGAAGATTGGAGACATTGATAACAGATTAACTGTGGTTAAACAAGATAAAAGTGGTATGCTGAGATGGGAGATGGACAGATCAGAATTTTATCTTAGATTCCAAAACATAGAGGAAGAAAAGGGACAAAATCTAGCTGAGATAACGATAGAAATATTGGCTGAAGCTTTGGAAATAACTCAAGAGAAGATGATGGATGGAATAGATGAAGTTTATTGAGTCTTCACAAGATATGTGATGAGAAATAGCTTACCAAAAGAAGTTCACATCAGATTTACAAAGAAAGCCCTTAAAATGCAAATATTGCAAGTGACAAGAGAGAAAACATTGAAATACAAACATAAGGAGATTGTGGTCTTGAAACAAGTACCCAGAAGAGTGAGAGAGATGAGAAGAGAATACCGATTCCTGACTAAAATGCTACTTAAAAAAGAGGTGAATTATAGATGGCTGATTCCAGAAGGTTTAATGTTTACATGGAAAGAACAGAGATATAGAATTGGTTCAGTTGAGAAAATGGTATCATTTTACACAGAATTTTTCGAGGGGAGGAAGAGGCAGAAAAAGAAATTTCACTAATTGAATTCTAAGAGGACTCCCAAATGATGACTGAAAAAGAAGAAGGTGCAGTAGGTGGAAAGGAGGAAACCAAAGAACAATGTGAACCAAGATCCATGAAAGCTGTCAAACCTAATTATAAAATATAACCATGGAAGAGAAAAAATGGATTACAATTAGTATAAATGGACTTAACTCAGCTGTTAAAAGAAGGAAAATCTTTCATAAATTAGAGAAATTAAAATTTGATATAAACTGCCTACAAGAAGTACATATTAAAAAACAATATGAACAATTGTTGATACAGCCAAAATTAGGGAAAATATTCACTTCCTTGACACAATGTAAGAAAAGAGGAGTGGTTTTATATATTAAAGAGACCACCTCAGTGAAATTGATTTATACTGATGACAACGGCAGAATATTAATGGTGAAAATAATGGACAATAATACAAAAACACTCCTGATTGCAATCTATGTCCCGAATGACAATCAAGAAGAATTCTATAAAAAATTACATATGAAAATAGTTGAACTGGACTATGCTAATATAGTTATGATGGGAGATTTTAATGGAATCGTAGACAATAAACTGGACTACACAACACAGAAAACAATAAAGCAAAATAGAAAGACTCTCTCTAAATCTTTTTTTTAAAATGGTAGATGAAATAAACTTAAAAGACACATGGAGAGAAAGAAATGCTAAAAGTAAACAATACACCTTCTACTCAAATAGACACTTATCATGGTCCAGAATAGATATGATACGGATGTCAACAGAATTAATAACTAACATTCAATAAATAAATATTGAAACAAGTACTTGGGCAGATCACAATCTAATGATAATTAAATGGAAAGGACAAAGAAGATCTAGATGGATGTTAAATAATACTATTTTAAAGGGAAAAGATTTCACACAGTGGATGGAGAAAGAATTTTTCTTTGGGGAAAACAAAAAAGAAGATACATCAATCCAGAATGTATGGGATATAACGGAGACATATGCCAGAGGCTTGATAATAGACTGTGCAAGGAAAAGAAATACCATGAAAAGATTAGCCTCTAAGGCATTAGAAGATGAATAAAAAGGATTTGAAAAAGAGCTACAGAAAATGCCACAGAGAAAGGACATTAAGCTAAAAATAGATATAACCAAACATAAAATGGGTCTAATAGAAAAAGAAAAATTAGCACAAAAAATTAGAGGTGCCAAACAGAACTATTTTGAAGATGCAAATAAACCAGGTAAATGGTTAGCATATAAATTGAGAAAGGAGAAAGAATCAAGGAAAATATTGCAATTAACAGATGACCAAGGCCAAGTTTGCTATGGTAGCAAAGAGAAGAAGGAAATTATTTGAGATTATTATGGGAAACTATACACACAAGAGAATTTTGATGAGGAAAGAGTTAAACAGAATTTACAGAATGCTAATTTACCCCAGATTCCTAAAGAGATTGAAACAATGTTAGAAAGCAATATAACAATCATGGAGTTAACTGAAGCACTTAAGAAACAAAATAATGGAAAGGCACCAGGCCCAGATGGACTTCTGGCAGAACTTTACAAAACATTACAAGAATCGTTGAATTTTCCATTGCTAGAAGTTATGAATGAAGTTATGTTAAAGAAGAAGATACCTACATCATGGTCAGAAGCTTATATCATACTTGTTCCAAAAGAGGAGACCGATCCATTACAAATCAAGAACTATAGACCTATCTCCCTACTAAACGCAGATTATAAAATCTTTTCTTCAATATTGGCAGAAAGACTTAAAAATATTTAAATAATTTTATCCATCCTGACCAAAATGGATTTCTGCCAAAGAAAGTAATTTTGGACACTTTGGAATACTACGAGGCACATCCTGAAAAACAAATGGCTTTGATATTTCTAGATGCACAGAAGGCATTTGATAATGTGAATTGTTATTACTGCTGGAACAGATGGGCTTTGCTTGAAAATTTATTCAAGCAATAGAAGCTTTATATCATAAGCAGACGGCAAAGGTAATGATAGAGGGAGAACTGACAGAATATATCAATATAAGAAAAGGAACAAGACAAGGGTGCCCACTATCACCTCTGTTGTTAGTGTTAACTTTGGAAGTGGTAAATAGAAATATTAGAGATGAAAAGAATATAAAAGGGATGAAAATGAAAAAGGAAGAATTTATGTTGCAAGCATTTGCAGATGATCTGGTTTTCATCTTAGAAGACCCACTAGAAACAGCATCAAAATTAATAGAAAATATAGAGACATATGGAAAAGTGGCTGGTTTGAAAATAAATAAAGATAAGACAAAGATCTTGACAAAGAATATGCTATCAAGAAAAAAGGAAGAATTGGCAGACCTATTGAAAATTCAGGTCACAAATAAGATCAAGTATTTGGGGATATACTTGACAGCAAGATGCTAAAAGAGAATAATTATATTAAACTTAAACAGCAGATAGTGCTAGATTTGGCAAAATGGGAAAATTTACAACTGTCATTAATAGGGAAAATATCAACAATCAAGATGAATATATTACCCAGAATTTTATATTTGTTTCAAACAATTCCAATTAGGCTTGGAAAAGACTACTTTGAAGATTTAAATAAATTGTGTTGAAGTATATATAGCAAGGTAAAAAAGCGAGAATAAAGTTACAACTTTTGCAAGATGCTAGAATAAGAGGAGGATTTGGTTTGCCTAATTGGGAGTTGTATTACCAAGCTACAAATTTGATGTGGGTTAAGGAATGGATAACATTAAGAAATACTAGATTGTTGACATTAGAAGGACATGACCTGTGGTTGGGGTGGCATGCTTTTTTATAGTATAAAGGAACTAAAACACAGGGGTATTTTAGAAAACATTATATACAGGAGTCTCTGTGGTTAAATTGGGAGATTAAAAGACAATGTTATTTGAAAATTTCAGTCTGGCTATTGACTATTGAAGCATTTTCTTATCCTATAATATACAAAAAGGAACAAACAGATATGGTGAAATACTGAATGAAAAGGGTGAACTTAAATCTATAGAAAACTAGAGGAACAAAGTATAAAGATGAATTGGTTTTCATTTGCTCAAATACATTCAAGGTATGATAAAGATTCTAAAACAGAAGGTTTCTATGATAAACTGACAGCTTTCTTTTTTTTAATTGTCCAATTTCTTCCAATCGATCCCATCCTCAGAAGAAACTCTCTAAACCTTCACTCCTGCCATTCCACTGAATTCCTCCCTTCAAATTGCTTAGTCACTTAGTCACTTGGTCTTTATATGTTCCGGATGAATTCATTCCTCCAAGTCCAATTCCAACTCCTCTATCTTTCTTTATCCAACTGTTTCTTTTCTCCTCTCTCTTCGCATATACTTTCACTTACTCTCACTCTCTCCACGTCCTTATTCTCAGTCCAAATCTTTCTGGCTACACTCTTCTTCCCTTGCAATCCGCTCTCATTGCCTTTTAGCCACTGTCTTCTGAGATCTTCTGTTTCTGTCTGTCCAAGCCTGTTCACTTGCTTCCTGATTGTAGGACTTTCTCTGCATGCTGCTGCAATTATGGCTCCTGGGATTTAGCTTTCGCACGAAACCATGCTTTGCCGATCTTCTCCTTCCCAGTCTGGTGGCTGTCACAGCTTCTGGTCAGCCATGTTAGTATGATTGACACTTTTGCTTAGGATTTGTGAGGTTTTCCTTCATTCCAGCGGGTAGTTGCCAACCACTATGTCATCCCCTGAGCTTCCTCTCTTTATTGCGTCTGCTTCTGGGAGAACGCAACCCTCTGATCATGCTCCTAACATGAAAGATCTGGTCCAAGAGACAGAGCCTAATCTTCTTCCACAAATCGCTGCCATGTCACTGCCAGAAGTCAGTTCAAGCCAATTTTATAAGTTCAATTTCCTTCTCACTCTCTCTGGTCACCACCTCTACACACTTTCCTCCAAAATAGTTCTTTATTTCTTAATCCCGGGCTACCTTAAAGTCCATATATTTTACCTGGTTCACCCTCTGCTCGCTACTTCACCGGTCCAGCACAGTCTTAATTTCCCAGACTGCTTCCCGTCTTTGTGGTGGTCATTTTAGACCACCACTGCAACTTGTCTTCGGAAGGGCTTTTTCTTATCGGGGGGGATTTGTGGTTCCTCTCTACCCTCCAAGTGATTCCTCCTTTCTTAACCACCCCTCCAGAATGGTTCCAGTCCCGATTGAGACCATCCAACAAGTGAGCTCAGAGCGAAACCACACATGATTGCGGATTCTACTCTGACTCTGACAATGAGCAACCGGAAGTCCCACAGCTTTCCATCCTTCTGAGGTGGGTAAAATAAGAAACCAGATTGTTGGGGGCAATAGGTTAACTCTGTACACTGCTTAGAGAAGGCTGTAAAGCACTGTGAAGTAGTATATAAGTCTAAGTGCTATTGCTATTGCTAACCAATATACATGCACTTGACCCCCAGCCTTAGTAGTCTGTATTTTTAGTTTGATTTTTTTTAATATCAAGCATCTTACAGTATATGTAGGTTTCACAGTTGGTATATTTTATAATGGCAGATGCATTTTTTCAGCAAAGGAAATCATTTCATTTTCAGATCAATCACATGGCAGAATAATGCACTCATCGGCTTGGAATGGAGATTTAAATCATTGAAAATATTCCCAACAAATGGGTTTCCAGTTTCTACCAGAACATATTCAGTAAAAAAAAAGTCACTGCATGATTGATTCTAATGTAAAATTCCTGACATTCTGCTTTCTTATATGTTCAGAACGTTATTCCATATATCATTCTACATCTCCATTGTAAACCAAACCTTTTGCATGATGCAAATTCTATAAAAAAAAACAAAATTAGATTTGTGTCCCACTGGGAATATAGATTTCCTGGAAGACCTGCATGACACTGAATTAAAAGAAACAGGCTGAGCTAATGAAATGTCTAGTCCCTTTAGTCACAACAGCAAAAGTGACCACTGAAGGAAGGAGTGGGCTGGAGAAGCAGACTAAAAGGAAGCTTGTTGAATCCCAGAATAACCCAGATTGCTATACTCTTAAAGCTCCTTTTCCATGTGATATATAGTTGCCACAAAGTTCTGCCAGCATAGGAGGGAAAACATTACATTAATCCTGGAAACACTTCTCCCCAATTTCAGTCAATCTTAGCAATGAATCACCAACGAGGACATACATATCAAACTTTTGTTTCAATTCCTTAATCATATCTTTGCCTGCCTTTCTTTGCATAGGCTTAAGACAATTTCTCTAAAAATCAAAATATAGGGCAGTATAAAATCACATTTGCCTTTAGTAATGTCACACATGATTAATATTTAACTTGGTGATCAGCAATTATTCTAAGATTCAGATTTATTTTCAGGTATTCTTTATCTCATGCAATTCTGCATTTTTCCTACATTTTATTTTATCTACATTAAATTTAATTATCTTATTTTTTATTGCTAAGCTATGAAGATCATTTTGGTTTTGCCTTCTAGGATATGAGCCAGTTTTGTCTCATCTGCAGACTAATGAAAATGTAAAAAGCACTGGGCCAGGGATTAAATTGTATGCCATATTGCTTTATAACTTAGTACAATATAATGAGAAACAATTGATGAAAGCTATTTAAGTATCTTTTTCATCCTACCTTTTGATCCATTTAATATATGTCATCCAATCCAAACTGAGAAGGGATGCTTAAACTAATACAGTATCATAGTACCTTGCCAAATATTTGTTGAAGTTGATTCATAATGTCTACCACATGCCAAAAATCTATGAAAGCAGTTGATAAAATGGTACAAGATTAATAGGACAATACTTACTGAAGACTCCTGAGAATACCATGACAGCCAAGAAGACACACAACTGGATCACCAAATGAGCAGTCTCAAATTATCCTATTTTGGACACATAAAGGATTAGATCTGTAGAGAAGCTCTAATGCTGAAAAGGGTGAAAAGAAGAAAATGGGGATGAGTAGCAATCATGGTCATGTCAAGTCACATGTCAGTGCGGTGGGCAGATAGTGTTAGGGATACACCCTAGCAGAATCTGCACGGCAGGCAGGCAGGCAGGCAGGCAGGCAAATATGTGAGATAAACGTTTTTGTAGCTTACACTCAGGAAAACAGATACACTGTGCTAGTTAAATAGTTTATTCCAGTAATAGTTTTAGCATAGTCAAAACAGTCCATATATCATTCATTAGTTCAGTCTGTCTGGGGATTATTCAGTTGCAAAGTCCAGTGTCAAAAAATAGGTCAGTAAACTTACAAATATCAGTCCAATAATATATCTTCTTACAGTAGAGATATGAAGAAATTCAAACCTCCTTTCTTCCTTCAGCAGCAGGGAACAGGCAATTAACAAACTATCAATCCATCATCGTCAGCAAGCAATTCAGTAAGCCAGTAATCAATCAAGTTCTCTTGCTCCCTCTTATGGCGGTTTTACAACTGCACCCAAAAATTACATGCTTTGCAGTTTAAAGTGACACACACTTTAACTTACTATCATAGTTTATATATATTATTTTACCCAAATTACGTTAGATAACCTGTTATTCCTAACAGATACATGAATTCAAATAAATAAATTAATAATTGTAAGCAAACAAGTTGTATGGATGGAGTAATTACAATGGTGATGAGTGTACCAATGGAACACCAGGTTAGGGATAGATTGTCATGGAGAAAATTGATTTACTACATCTGGTCACTAAGAATCAACAGTGACTTGATGTCACATATTATTCAATCAATAACTTGTTCTTGAGGAATCTATGATGACTACAGTATAGTTTTTATGGTGCTTAAAGATCTGTAATTTTACAATCCATTATTCACACCAAATATTTAAATCAAATTGATGCACAATACTTTCCTTAAATGTTTTTAAAAACTAGTACTTTTACCCTCTGACCTTTGTCTGGTTATTCACCGATAGTCTAGGATTTTTAAATAAAGCATTAAACTGTTAGTGAAGCCATCATTTAGTTTCTTTAGAAGCACAGAATACAGTTTAACTGATAGTGGAAAATGAAGCCTATTCCATGTAAATTGGTACATTTTGAACATGTTTTATCAAGCTGCTGTTTTTATCAGCACATCATAAATGCCATATTCTCTCTAGAGAAACTGAAGCCAAAACAAGAACTGGCTTTTCTTTAATTTCTTTACATTTTATTTTGAACAGGGATAAATCAGTTCTTTTTCTTCTTAGTCTATTTCCCAAAACTCCATTTTAGTTTTTTTGTTTTATCTCTGCAAGTATATTCCCATATTATAATTAGTTACTTTTATTTGTTCCTCCACTTATTTTAATCAAGATGTTTTCTGTAGGATTTGTTATTTATTTCCCAAATTTTGAACATTTATAAACAATGGAAGTCTTGGATTTTATGAGTTAAAAGGTTTTTTTTTTTTAGTTTTTTTCAGGGCATGAGTTAATAGATTCCCTCTCCTTCCCGGTTCTTTTCAAAGCACAATTTTTACGTGAGATCAGTTCTTCCAGTTTTTAATCTCCATTCTCCATAGAATTCAGTTTAAATCCCTCATAATCAAATTTGTAAAGCTTCAGTCAAAAATAAAAAATCTTATGTGGTTCAGCCTATCATATATCAACAATCTAGTTTACTATGTAGATCACCCTGGTCATGGTTTTGGGATAAAATTCTACTTTTTAATCAGGCCATCTTTATATTAAAAGGCATTTCCTTTCTATCCATCATCTCTTTCATGATTGCCAAGGAATTTCTGTCCTTCTAGAAAAAAAGATCTGTTAGGGATCAACCGCAGACCTAAACTGTCCAATTTTTATTTCTACTGTAATCACTCAATTACTCACAATGACCAATCATCAGCTTTCTCTTTCCCACAATGACAAATTATCAGCTTTCTTACTATTAGCACCTATTGATATTATCTGGGAACAACATTTCAACAGAAGATACAGCCCTTTACTTCTCTGTTTGCATCAACCGTCAAACTCCTTTTAACACTCCCTGTTTGCTTCCTCAATGCAATAAAATTCAGATGCAAGGAGAATGTTACCCATTTCTAAGACAATTACATTAAAAAAAAAACATAGAAAGAGCTGAGCTGGCTAAGAAGAAACCTATCTGATCTAGCATTTTGCTTCCTTAATATTGAAATACCAAGAGAACATTTCAGAGCAAGACATGAGCAAAACTACACTCTCCATTTGCTTCCCAACATCTGATATCATATTGTCTTTGATATACCAGAATACACATAACCATCAGCAATTTGATCACAATTGTGATCACCGATAGCCAAACCCTACATAAATTTGTCTTGTTCCCTTATAAAACTATCTAAACAAGTGCATATAATTATCATATCCAGACAGAAGGGAGGAAGGAGATATGATTTGATCACTACATCCTTGCATCTATCTTTGAATGACAAGAGCATGGTATTAACTTTAAATCCTTAACTGGCTTAGCTCTAATTATCATACACAACTCTAATTATCATACACACACTCACTAGATGCAGCTATGGGTACAACCCAACATATTTTCATATTGTGCAAGACAAATAATGAGATATGACCTTATCAATTTATTTGGTTTATGTTCTGTAATTCTGCTCTATGAAATGTTCAAAGCAATTCACAACTTCTAAGAAAAAACCAATCATCTAAAAATAATGAGTAATTGAAAGTGAAAAAAGAGATGCATAATTGCTTATTTTCTAAAGGCCCTGGAGTAATGCCAAATACAGTTCTACAACATTTTAAAATTGGGAGCAAGTTTAGAGAAGGCCCCAACCTCAATGTTCCACAGTGAAGGCATCTAATGGGAGATGCCTTCAAAAGGGTTCTCATGAGATCTTAATAATCAGACAGGTTCATAGTAGGGGAATGTTACCTTAGATATTTAAAGTTAAGGTAATTTAAGGCTGATACCATCATTTTAAATTGAGCTTGATATGCAATTAGCAATCAGAGCAAGTTTTTTTTCAATACTTTGAACTTATTAGCACCCTTGCTATTTCAATTTTGGACCAATTGCAATTCCTGAAAGTTTTTCAAAGTATAGAGACATATACTATATGTGACATATAGACACATATAGAGACATTCCTGTTGTGTTCTCACTGGATTTATCTTAGGAAAAGGAGAAAGAAGAGTCAGGGACTTCTGAGGATAATATTTCTGGAGGGGATGCTTCTGTCTGTATTGAAGCCAATATTTTTACTCTGGCCGAGCGAGATAATTACAGTTGCTACCTTTGGTTATAGGCAGGGGTGGGTTTCTACCAGTTCTGTCCACGTCTGTAGAACCAGTAGCTCTGAAGAGCAGCAGACATAGAACCAGTCTGCTGATGTTTTTGCCTACCAACCCACCCCGGCTCTTATCTGATCTTTATTTCCTGATTTTTCAACTTCAGCTGTTGAAAGAGACACAGCTGCAGTTAGAAAAGCAAGAAAAGAGGGCTGTTTCAAAGGCTGCTTCTCTGCAGGCAGCTGCTGCTGGTGATTTACAGGCATGCAGCTCACAGCCTGCAGGGAAGCTCGTAAATCCTGAACCGATAGCTAACTCTGTCGTATCCCACCCCTGGTTATAGGTAAAAAAGAACTGTTTGCTTCTGAAAGTTTTCCCTATCTCTGGACCGTGACACTTATCAGCTTGCTGTCTTAACGCCTTATAGTCAGCAGTGACAGCACAAAAAAATTCAGTAATTAAGATGGGACATCACCAAATCTAACTGGCTCAGGGAGGCACTTAGCTTGTGTGAAAGCTCTCCTCAATCCAGCTATCTCTGATACCAGGGACAGTTGCAGATTTAAAAAAAGTACTCCAAAACTACAGATCTGCTTTTTTCATCAATGGTGTAATCCAATTCAAGGCAGGCTGAACTTCAAACCATAACTCGAGTTTCATGGTCACCAAGAACAAGCCTAGATTTAATTTCAGCTGATTTTCCCTCACCCAGCCTGTTAGATCTGGGAGAGTGGGCGCAAGAACGGAGACGAGGCATCGAATAGTGACTCCAACTCTTTATCAGTGACTTCAGAACAGAGCTAAAATACTTGGGCAGCAGCAGCTCCTTTTATAGAGCTGGCGGCTGTCACAACAACCAATGATTTAAGTTTGCCGCGCTGGGAAGCGTCCAATCAGCGGCGACCCGCTATCAGCCAATCAGATCAGCCAAAACGATCTGCTATTAGTGGGCCAATCAGAAGTGCAGATTTACGAGCCTGTCGTGGAAGGAAAACTATTAGAATTGCAAGCTGACGAGTTTGCTTAGTTTGGAACACTCCTCCCCCCTAGGTTCCGTCTCAAGGGTGGGGTGATGTATTCTCGCAGGTAGGCAGGTCTACCGTCTCACCTGTCTACCTGATTTGCGTTGCTCCAACAGTCTTTGCCCAGACTCTGCTTCCGGTGGGCTGTTCATTGAGCTCAGCGGTAATGATGATCTGACTTCTCCGTTGGGTGACTCGGGGTTGTCATCTCTACTCCCATCAAGGCTGTTATCTGGATTCTCTGGGTTTGCTGATGCCGCAGTGCTGCTCTGTGGAGAGATGACCATCTGCCCCGGCTCTTCTTCGGAAGGTGAATATTCTGGGCTTGGTTGCGCTGATTGCTGAGTTTCGTGTACTGGGTCGGATACTAGTTCATTTTCGGCCCCCTCGATTTCCCTTCCACCCCTGGTTTGGAGTTCAGGGCTTGTGAAGGGAGTAGGTGCCAGCCTGGAGCGTAGTTGGTCAATGTGGCACTTCCACAGTCTCCCATCAGCAGTTTGTAAGCAGTAGGAATGGGGACCTGTAAGTTGAGTTATGGTAGCGGGGACCAACAATGGGTCACCGGTAAAGTTTTTTGCAAAAACCGGGTCGCCTACCTTGAACGTGCGATACTTGCTGCTGGAACCCAGGGGCTTTTCCGATGTGTAGGCAGGGTGTAGGTGGTCAAGATGTGATTGAAGTTTCCTGCCCATCAGGAGTTTGGCTGGGGTTTTGTTCATGGTGCTGTTTGGAGTAATATGTTGGAGGAGAAGCATCCTGGTCACCTTGTCGTGGACGTTCCCTTGCTCCATCTTGTGTAAGGTTTTCTTTGTGAATTGGACCATTCGCTCAGCCCTACCATTGGCCGCAGAGTGAACCGGTGATGTTAAGGTGTGGCGTATCCCCCGGTCTGCTAGGTACTGTTCAAATGCCAAGGCGGTGAATTGTGGGCCATTGTCTGAAACCAAGACATCTAGCAAGCCGTGTGTAGCGAATAGTCTGTTTAGTTTTTTAACGACTGCCTCTGTGGTGGTGCTCTTCATTTTGTGGACCTCAAGCCAGTTGGAATAGGCATCCACTGTTATGAGAAATGTATGCCCCTTGGTGGGTCCCGCAAAATCGATGTGGATGCGGGACCAGGGACCTCAGGGCATTTCCCATTCTGCTGGTGGTGCTTTTGGTGGAGCTGAGCGTGTTTCCTGGCACTTGTTACAGGTGGCCACCCAGGTTTCTATTTGCCTGTCCATACCTGGCCACCAAGCGTAGCTCCTTGCTAGTGCCTTCATTCGCACGATGCCTGGATGTCTATCATGCAGTAGTTTTAGGACCTTATGTTGTAGTCTTCCTGGGATGATGACTCTGTCTCCCCACAAAACACATCCTTTTTGGGAGAAAAGTTCTGTCTGCCTGTTTTTGAAGGGCTTGAAGGTGTCATTGGGTTCGTTGTCAGGCCAACCTCTTTCCACCCAGCTGAGGACTCATGCCAAACAAGGGTCCTTCCTTGTTTCTGATGCAATGTCTTGTGCAGTCAGTGGTGGTGAAGGGAGTGTCTCAATTTGCAGTACAGCTAAGTTGGAGCTGGGTCGTCTAGGACTTCTGGTAGTGGAGAGAGGCTCAGGGCATCAGCATGGGGAATGGCTTTCCCTGGTCGGTGTCGCAGTTGGTAATCGAATGTGGCTAGAAACTCTGACCAACATGTCATTCTTGGCGATAAGATGTGGGGAGTTGGTTTATCCCCCGCCAAGATGCCCAGTAATGGTTTGTGATCAGTGATTATAGAAAAGGATCTTCCATATACATACTCATGGAATCGCTTAATCGCAGACACAATAGCGAGAGCCTCTTTATCTAGTTGGCTATAGTTTCTCTCAGTTTTAGATAAAGTTCTTGAAAAAAATGCAATGGGTGCCTCAGTACCATTTGGCAGGACGTGGCTCAGGATGGCTCCTACTCCAAACGGTGAGGTGTCACAGGTGACAGTTAATGGTAAAGTCTCATTATATTGTATCAATACAGCATCTGATGTTAAAAGGTCTTTTACTTGCTGAAAAGCTCACTTTTCTCGATGTCCCCAGACCCAGGACGTCACAGGTGACAGTTAATGGTAAAGTCTCGTTATATTGTATCAATACAGCATCTGATGTTAAAAGGTCTTTTACTTGCTGAAAAGCTCGCTTTTCTCGATGTCCCCAGACCCAGGAAGCCTTCTTGTCAAGGAGCCTATGCAGGGGTTCAGCAACAGTAACTTTCTGGGGTAGGAAGATGTTATAAAAGTTGATGAGTCCCAGGAAGGCTTGGAGATCTGTTTTGTTTCTAGGTCTCGGGGCATTTTTTATTGCAGCCAATTTTTCTCAGTAGGGTGAATTCCCTATTTGTCAAGAAGGTAACCAAGGAATTCAACCCTCTCAGTGCATAGTTGGCACTTTTCCTTCTTGACCTTCAGGCCAGCATCTTTAAATTTTTGGAGGACCATTCTTAGTCGCTTTTCTAGTAGACTTCTAGTGGGGGCAGCTATCAAGACATCATCGAAGTAGGGCACAACCCCTTTTATGTCTTGTAGCAATCTTTCCATCAGACTTTGGAAGATGCCAGGTGTTACGCTCACTCCGAACTGGAGTCTATTACATTTGAATGCACCTCTGTGTGTGACTATCGTTTGGGATTCTGTGGTCTCTGCATCTATGGGCAGCTGCTGGTACACCTGGGCTAGGTCCAATTTTGCGAATATTTTTCCACCGCCAAGGGAGTGAAGAAGTTGTTGGACCACAGGCACGGGGTAAGCGCTCTGCTGAAGTGCGTGGTTGAGGGTGGCCTTGTAATCCCCACAAATTCTCGGAGATCCATCAGGTTTTATGGGGGTTACTATTGGGGTCTCCCATCGGGCGTGATCAATCAGTTCCAACATGCCCTGGGCTATTAATTTGTCCAATTGTTCATCAATCTTTGGTCTGAGTACAAAGAGCACTCGATGAGGCTTAAGGCGAATGGGCGCAATATCAGGGCAGAGATTAAATGATATGATCCCTTGTACTTGCCTAGCTTCTCGGTGAAAACTTCCTGGAATTCCTGGATGAGGGCCGCTTCCCAGTCATTGCTTTCGGTCTGGTTGATGCCCGCCAGTTCGATTCCTAGTGGCGCGAACCACTGCAAGCCTAGTAAGCTGGGTCGATCTTTATCGATGACGGTAAGAGGTAGGGTTGTGGTGTGGTCTTTGAAGGAGACTTGGACATGGCTGGAACCGGCGACTGGGATCCTATTTCCTTGGTAGTCCTTTAATATAATTTTCTGAGTGCTGAGGTCCTGGTGACAGATGTCAGGGATCAGCTATTTAAGGATTTTCCAGGAGACCATTGATAGGGAAGACCCGGAGTCGACTTCCATAACGCATGGTCGATTCTCAATGGTGACCCTTACTTGGATTTTTCTTGCATCAAGGGATGAAACGTGGCCGATGGTGATGGTTTGGTGTGCCTCTTCTCATTTGGTAGAAGTGGCTGGTGCTCGACTTCTGTAGTAGTGGTTCCATTGGTTGCTTGGGTGGTCCTGATTTACTGGTGGGATGCCTGTTGTCTGCCGGAAATTATTTTCTCTTCAGTTTGGGCTGGACCCTCGCTTGCTTCTACAGACCTTTGCAATGTGGCCCCTCTTTCCACAGGAATGGCAGATGGCATCTAGAAATTTGCAGTCTGATCGCGGATGGTTTCCCCCCGTATCCAGCACACTGATACAAGGGCTTACGATTCTGCTGGTCTCACTGATCGCACTCTGACCTGAGTCTGTTGACCTCCTCTTCCTTCACTTTCTTATGAGGATTCGAGGTCTTCATGGTGGGTGGACGTTGTGTGCCTCTCGGAAAGGGACGTAGTGTTACTGGCGAGTTGGCGGTGTGGTCCGTTCGCTCGGCGCATTCGAGCTGTTGACTTCCTGGTTGCTTCTGCTGCAGTAGCATCGGCGATGACATCTGCGAGGCCGATGTCCCCCTTCGCCATAATCTTGCTCTGGGTTGTGGGGTCTTTTAGACCCAGAACAATTCGATCCCTCATGGCTTCTTCCAGAGTTGCAAAGCCACAGAGTCCCCCCAGGTTTCTGAGGTCTGCAATGAAGTATCCAACACTTTTGCTCTCCTGTTGGTCCCTCTGGTAAAACTCGTGTCTCCTGATGAGTGTTGGCATGCTGGGGCATAATGGGCCCAGAGGATTGGGGCGAGGTTGTCCCAGGCCATCGTCTTGACTTCTGCTGGTTTAGTGAGTGCCTTTGCCATCTTAAAAACAGCGGGTCCGCAATGGGTCAGGAATACAGCTCGTTTCTTGCCAGACATAGCATCCTTCAGGTTGTTGGTTTCCAGGAACATCTGAAACCTGTCCATATACGAGTCCCAGTCTTCGTTAGCTGGATCAAATGTAGTGGGTGGTATGGCACCACTGGTCATTCTGCCGCTATTGATGCGCTCTCAGCCATGTGCTGTTAGCGTTCAGTGAGTGCTCAGTCAGCTCTATCGTCTCCACATCCCACCCTCGTCGCCAGTGTTAGATCTGGGAGAGTGGGCGCAAGAACGGAGACAAGGCATCGAATAGTGACTCCAACTCTTTATTAGTGACTTCAGAACAGAGCTAAAATACTTGGGCGGCAGCAGCTCCTTTTATAGAGCTGGCGGCTGTCACAACAACCAATGATTTGAGTTTGCTGCACTGGGAAGCATCCAATCAGTGGCGACCCGCTATCAGCCAATCAGATCAACCAAAATGACCAATCACGATCCACTATTAGCGGGCCAATCAGAAGTGCAGGTTTATGAGCCTGTCATGGAAGGAAAACTATTAGAATTGCAAGCTGACGAGTTTGCTTAGTTCGGAACACAGCCCATTTAAATTCAAACAGTATTCAAGCTCTCAAATTGTTTGTTTGAAGCTGATTGGCAAAGAGTAACAGAGTTAAATGTCATCAGTATAATTGACTATTATTTCAAAACAGGCTATTCATTACAAATTTCCATCAGGTTTTATAATTTCTTTTACCTTGCAGAAAATGAGAAAATGCTGAAAAGAATGTGGATTTCTTGATGCTCCCTGAACTTGGTTGTTTGTTTGCAAATGTTTCATTACTGACTTGGTTATGTAAAGGGAGCGTGATAGCACAGTGGTTAAAAGCACTGAGCTTGTCAACTGGAAAGCTGACAGTCCAGGTTTGAGATCTGAGCGCCTTGCAATGGGGTGATGACCCAGATTTTGCTAACAAGCAGTTTGAAAGCATGCAGACACAAGTAGCTAAATTGGTACCCCTTCATTCTTACACTTTTCAATAATCTTCTCATGCTACATTGCCAATATAAGAAAATCAGTTTTAACATTTGCTGCCTTTAATTCACTATATACCTTATCAACAGGAAGAGATGTGATATTATAGAGTTGGAAGAAGGCTTGAAGGTCTTCTATTCCAATTCTCTGCCCAGGGAACACCATTCTGGACAAATGGCTATCGAGTCTTTTCTTAACAGCTTTCAGTAATGAAAGTCTCCCAGGAGTGCAAGACCTGCAGAATGAAGCCATTTTGTGTTCCTCCAGAATGCACACATTTTACATATGATGGATGGGGAAACCAGGAACTTAAGGGCAAAAAAGGCCCTTGAAAGGATATTTTAGAGATGTTTAAGACCCAGACTGAGCCTCTGCACCCATCCACTCCCATAGAGTTTTGGGCTCTGATCATTTTAAAATATCAGCATCAAACATGATCTGTTGTGAATTAATAAAAGTACTTGAATAAAGATTATTAAGAGCTTGAAGTAAAGTGGCCCTGCACTTCTGGCCCTGCACTTCTGATTGGCCGATAATAGCGACATCGGATTGGTCTGTTCAGGAGAATCTGATTGGCTATTAACGAGCATCTCCCATTGGTTAACGGAGCTAACGCTCCCTGTGTTTTCATTGGTTAAATACTCAAGAGCTTGCCTATATAAAGGGGGCCATTGCGGCCATAGAGCTGAGCTGTTACACATGTAAATGAAGAGCTTGAAGTTCACTGTTCACCGGTTCGTCTCCTCCTTAGCGCCCATGCACAGAACATAACACTGGTGACGAAAGTGGGATTTGGAGACGTCAGAGCTGACTGAACGACGAAGAACGATAACAGAGCATGTGGCTGAAACGCACCAATGGTGGAACCATGTCCGGTGACATCATACCACCCGCTCCATTCGACCTGGCGCAAGAAGACTGGGACTCATATATGGTTCGTTTCCAGATGTTTCTGGAGACCAACAATTTGAAGGATGCCACTACCGGAAAGAAACGGGCGGTATTCCAAACTCATTGTGGGCTGACTGTATTCAAGATGGCCAAGGCACTAGTGAAACCGGCAGAAGTAAAGTCTATGGACTGGGACGTCCTCGAACCCCTGCTGAGGGCCCACTATGCACCGACTGTGCCAACGCTCGTTAGAAGGCATGAATTTTACCAGAGAAGTCAGCGGAAGGGCGAAAGTGTTGCTGATTTCATAGCGGATCTCCGGAATCTGGGTGGCCTATGCGAGTTTGCCGACCTAAAAGAACCCCTGAGAGACCGAATAGTTCTGGGATTAGATGCTCCAGGCACACAGAGTAAGCTGATGGCAAAAGTCGACATTAGCCTTAAAGATGCCATCGCTGAAGCTACTGCAGCAGAAGCAACCAGGAAGTCGGCTGCCCAAATGCGCCACACCCACGCCCCGCATCGCCAACTCGCCCATGAAATTTCACCCCAGTCAGAAGGACAGCCTACAACAGCCCACCAGGAAGACCTCTAATCGTCATCAGAAAGCGATGAAGAAGAGGTCCACCGACTTCGGTCCGAACGAGATCAACACCAGAGATCACAGTACCAATGCGCTGGTTGTGGAGCAAGTCACCCCCGGTCAGAATGCAAATTCCTCGACGCGCTCTGCCATGTGTGTGGGAAAAGAGGCCATATTGGATGGGTCTGTAGAAGCAAGCTAGGACCCAGCCAGCCCTCGAGGGGGGCTAACTATTGCCAACTGACAGGAAGCCATCCTGTAAAGCGAGAACCCGTGAACCACCAATGGAACAACCACTCCTACAGAAACAAAACCCTAAACCACTCAACAAAGTGAGAAGAGACTCACCAAACTATCACGATCGGTCACACCTCATCTCTTGATGCCAAGAAGATCCAAGTGAAAGTGGCCATCGAAAATCAGCCCTGCCTGATGGAAATCGATTCAGGATCATCTCTCTCGATGGTTTCCTGGAAGACCCTCAAGCAGCTCATTCCTACTGTCCGGCGGCAAGACCTCAGATTCCAAAGACTCATACTCAAAGACTATCAAGGAAATCGAATTCCGGTCATTAGATCCAGCCAAGACCGGGTATCGTTTAAGAACCGTATAGCATTCCTACCCCTGATTGTAATCAACAGGGATCGGCCTAGTTTGTTAGGCCTCCAATGGTTCGCTCCACTCGGAATTGAAGTAGCCGGTATTCACCGAACCTGCAGCAGCGACTGGGAAGAGGACCCCGTCCAAGAATTCCAGGACGTCTTTGCAGAAAAACTAGGCGAGTACAAGGGGACCCCAATATCGTTTAACCTCAATCCCGAAATAGCTCCCATCTGCCTTAAGCTTCGTCGAGTTCCATTTGCCCTTAAACCGAGAAGCTTGATAAATTAATAGCCCAGGGTGTGTTAGAACCAACCGATCACTCTCCCTGGGAAACCCCAATCGTGACACCCATCAAGCCGGATGGATTGATAAGAATTTGTGGGGACTATGGAGCCACCCTGAACCACGCCCTTCAACAAAATGCTTACCCGGTACCGGTGGTGCAACACTTCCTCCATTCCCTGGGGGGCAGAAAAGTCTTCGCTAAACTAGACTTAGCCCAAGCATACCAACAACTGCCTGTAGACAAAAAAACGGCAGAGACCCAAACGATCGTTACGCACCGAGGTGCGTTTAAATGTAACCGACTCCAGTTCAGAGTAAGCGTAGCCCCGGGAATCTTTCAAAGTTTGATGGAAAGACTATTACAAGGGATAAAAGGCATTGTCCCATATTTTGATGATGTGTTAATCGCTGCCCTGACTCAGAAAATACTAAAGGATAACCTGGGGTTGGTTCTCCAGAGATTTAAAGACTCAGGTCTCAAAGTTAAAAAAAACAAGTGTCAACTATGTACGGATCATGTAGAATTTTTAGGATATTTAATTGATAGTCAAGGCATTCACCCCACCGATAGCAAACTTAGGGCAATCAAAAACACCCCCAAACCCTGAAATAAGGCCGACCTCCAGGCTTTTCTAGGCCTTATCAATTTTTATAACGTTTTCCTGCCTCACAAAGCAACCGTAGCCGAACCCCTACATCGTTTGTTGGACAAAAAACCAACCTCGGTATGGGGACACAAAGAGGAGCAGGCGTTTCAACATGTGAAAAATTTATTGACTTCTGATGCTGTTTTGATGCAGTATAATGAGACTTGCCTTTAATGATCACGTGTGATCCATTGCTATTCGGAGTGGGTGCCATTTTGAGCCACGTTTTGCCAAACGGTAGTGAAGCCCCTGTTGCCTATTTCTCAAAGACATAATCAAAAGCAGAACGCAATTACAGTCAAATTGATAAAGAGGCCCTTGCTATTGTGTCTGCTGTTAAGAGATTTCATAAATATGTGTATGGCCGAGCCTTTACTATAGTGACTGACCACAAACCTTTGCTGGGAATAATAGCAGGAGATAGGCCAACACCTTATATATTATCTCCCAGAATGACTCGCTGGTCAGAATTCTTGGCTGCGTATAATTACCAGTTGCAACACCGCCCAGGGAAGGCCATTCCCTATGCCGATGCATTGAGCTGTGCACCACTTCCGGAGACCATTGATGACCCCGCTCCGACAGTTACAACACTGCAGATCGAGACACTACGAACACCGCCACTAACAGCCCAAGATATCGTGATTGAAACAAAACGCGACCCCATTTTAGCACGAGTCCTCAGTTGGGTCGAGCGGGGATGGCCATTAGACCAGATACCTGACGACTACGTCCCATTCAAGAATCGACAAACGGAACTATTTTTCCAGAAGGGCTGCATTATCTGGGGTGATAGAGTCGTTACGACGAGCAATACTAAGAACCTTGCATGATGGCCACCCCAGCATCGTGCGCATGAAAGCCCTCGCACAAAGCTTCGCGTGGTGGCTGGGTATCGACAAGCAGATCGAGACATGGGTAAAAGCTTGTCACAAATGCCAGGAAGTAAGCAACGCCACTCCGAAAGCAACCCCGACTGAATGGGAAACACCAAGGGGACCATGGTCCCGTATTCATCTGGACTTTGTGAGACCTACCAAAGGACACATATTTTTATTCACGGTGGATGCCTACTCAAACTGGCTTGAAATCCATGAGATGAGAAATACAAAAACCGAATCAGTCATCAGGAAACTAGACAGACTATTTGCAACACACGGATTACCAGACATTCTGGTATCCGAAAACGGGCCCCAATTTACCGCGCTGTCCTTTGAACAGTACCTGATGAACCGCGGTATTTGCCATGCGCTGACATCGCCGGTGCATCCTGCGGCTAACGGAAGGGCCAAGCGCATGGTACAATTCGTCAAGAAAACCTTGCATAAAATGGACTATGGTGATATAGAAGACAAGATTAACCGGATACTCCTTTTGCAGCATATCACTCTGCACAGTGTCACCAACAAAACTCCCACCGAGTTATTGATGGGGCAGAAGCTCCGCTCCCACCTCGACCGTCTGCACCCATCATATGAACCTGAAAAACCACACGGATCCAGCAGAAAATGCCGTAACTTCCAGGTAGACGACTTGGTTTTCGCTAGGTACTTTTTGGGTGATCTGTTGTGGGTCGAGGCAACTGTAGCTCAAGTAACCGGCCCCAGATCGTACCGCGTGAGATGTCACGACGATAGAATATGGAAGCACCATATTGATCAGCTGCGTTCAAGGCTACAGTTGGGGATCTCCAACTCCCCTGACTTCTAAACCGAGGGGGGGAGGAGATACCGAGGAAGCTGAATTTGAAACGGCAGAAAGCTTAAGCGGAAGTAATGACCGCTCAGAAGCAACACGTGAAGAAGGATCGGGGATGGGGGTGAGCTCGCCTCAAGGAGATGCCGAGAACATTAGCGGCAACGAAAATTTGAATACAGAACTGGAGGCACAGTCTTCACCAGATAACGTCCTAACCCAACAAGACTGTAGCCAAATACTGGGAGAACAATGTAAATCAAATAGACAATCAAAACAACCTGCCTACCTCAAAGACTACGTGACCGCACCCCTTAAATGGAACCTGGGGGGAAGGAGTGTTGTGAATTAATAAAAGTACTTGAATAAAGATTATTAAGAGCTTGAAGTAAAGTGCAGGGTTCTGGCCCTGCACTTCTGATTGGCCGATAATAACAACATCGGATTGGTCCGTTCAGGAGAATCTGATTGGCTATTAACGAGCCTCTCCCATTGGTTAACGGAGCTAACGCTCCCTGTGTTTTCATTGGTTAAATATTCAAAAGCTTGCCTATATAAAGGGGGCCGTTGCGGCCATAGAGCTGAGCTGTTACACTTGTAAATAAAGAGTTTGAAGTTCACTGTTCACCAGCTCGTCTCCTCCTTAGTGCCCATGCACAGAACATAACATGATCTTTCCACTGACAAAAATTATATACTTTTGAGTGAGATTAGGCTTCAGGTAAGAAAGGTGTAGCTGATATATGTTCCTTTTCTCCTCTATCTGCTGCCTTGAAAGATACAATCCATATATTTTCTGTCTGTCCATCCTTAAGCTATTCCATAATACAATTTATATTAGCTTGCATAATGATATTTTCCCTTTAACCTAATGTTGCCATTTTGCAAGTTTCTTCCTATGAAACCATGCATGAAAATGTCACTAAGCAACTATTTTCAATTAATATTTCCACTCCTATTTTCACCTCATTATTATAACCTGGGTCTAATCACTGCTGGATATGATCATTAAGACAAGCTGCTTCTTCATAATTAAAGTCATGTAATGGTAAGTCACACAATCTGGAATGTCAGTATATAATGTGGTGCTCAAACCTTTCTTCCAAAATGCTTCCAACTGTCTGGGGAACTATTTTAGATAATGGGATACTTTCTATGTATTCTGTGTGCTATTGCCACCAAAAAGCAAGAAATGAGCTTCAGGGTATTTTACCCTATTGTGTAATTAATTTTATGATGTTCTGTAGCTCATTGAATAATATGCAAAGAAGTTTTATATGTCCAGTTTAAGCTTCTTTGCAGTTATTCTTGGAATAACTATAAGGGTTTGAACTATGTAGGAAACTGACAGGGCTATCAGACAGAGAGACAGAGATAGAGAAATGGGTGGTTAAAGTCTATGTGTCAGACCTGCCAAACTTATTCCCTAAGAAAGAACATCTTGATTCCATAGGTGTTAGAGCAGGGGTGAGCAAACTATGGCCCATGGGCCACATCCGGCCCATTGGTCTGTCCAATCTGGCCCGCCCCTGAAAAAAAATCACTGGGCGTGGCGTATTGCCCTGCGCCGCATGTCCCCCAAAGCTGCAAAACAGTACGGAGTGCTCTCAGGGTAGGAAAGAAAAGAAGAACTTTGCAAAGGCCTCGGCTGGGAGTTTGAAATCACCTTCGAATGCGACCTCTCCGAAGGTGAGTCCCCGCCGATGCCCCTTTTTTTTCCGGGGCTTCCAGGCTTAAACTTTGCAAAGGCAAAGTTTGCAGGCGGGAGCATCTTCCGGCCGAGGAGCGGGAAGGGTTCCGCCTGGCAGGTGGGTGGGCTGCTTGGAGTGAGCTGCTTGGAGCCACCTAAAGCTAGGCTGCTGCTGCTGGAGCCTTGCCCTGCCTTGGTGCCCCGTTTCCCCGGCTCAGCGGTCCTGCTCAGGCGGCACTTTAAAAGCCTGCTCCCAGCACCTGAGCAACTTCCCAGCAACTTGCGGCTTCCTTTTTCCTTGAGGGCACTCGCACCTGGCCCCGAGCTGTGTGATGGAGGGGAAACCCGGAGCACCGCCGTGTCGCCTCCTCCAAGCAGCCCACCCACCCACCCGCTGGGCGGAACCCTTCCCGCTCCTCGGCGGGAAGACGCTCCCACCTGCAAACTTTGTCTGTGCAAAGTTTAAGCCTGGAAGCCCTGGAAACCCAAGCAACTTCCCAGCAACTTTCGGCTTCCTTTTAACTTGCGGGCGCTCGTGCCTGGCCAAGAGCCGCACAGTGGAGGGGAAGCCCGGCGGGCGGGCAGGCTGCTTGGAGGAGGCAACCCAGCAGTGCTCCGGCAGCAGCAACAGGAAGTTTTGCCCAGGCTCTGCTCAGGTGTCCAGCTGGGGCTGTCAGGAGTTGCTACCGCCGGTGCAGCTCCGCGCTGCTCCAGTCTCGCGTTGCCTTGGGAAGGAAAAGGCAAAACTAGGAGCCACTGAGCCTGAGCCTCCGGTGCCACTGCTGCTGTTGCAAAGCACTGCCACAGCTCTTCCTTTTTGCCTTTCCCTTCCCAAGGCAATGCGGGACCGGAGCCGTGCGGAGCCGTGCCGGTGTTAGCAACTCCTGACTCAGGGGGTCTCCGAGGGGAAGGAAGGAGGAGAAGGGGGGGAAGGGTGAGTGGAGGCGATTCCCAAAAATCTTGTGCTGATCTGGCCCATCTGTCAAATTTTAATAGTCAATGCGGCCCCTGAGCCAAAAAGTTTGCCCACCCCTGTGTTAGAGAAACAATACTTTTACTAGAGGTGCCGAATGCAATGTAATAAGGCAAACTCTGAAGAAAAACAATGTGAAAATCAAATAGTGCAGCAATCCCCAGTGTCCAAAACCCTCCCTCCTGTAAGAGTAGTCCAATCAGGTTTTGTTCCTATGTTTTGGGATCCCGGTGCCCCAGGCATTACTGTAAATTCCTTTCTCAGGGCCAGTGTCCTTGAAGGGAGGAAGATGGCTCAGTTTCGGGTTCCTGTTAGTGTCCATATTCCCCAATTTCCCACAGCATTCTTTCATAGTTCTAGTACTCTTGTCCTCCCAAATGCCCTTCCCCCGCTTATGGCAGTTGCTAGTGAGTTTCAAAGAAAGCTATGATTGGCAGCTGACACTATGTGTTAATAGGGAGATATTAGGACTGAAGACTGTTGCTTTGTTTGACACAGGGGCGCCAAAAATTCAGCACTAAGTTCCCTCATATGGGATGTTTTCTAGTCCAGGGGCACAAATGTCAATTTGTTTCCAAGCAAATATCGGAAACAGATTCTGCTTATTGAAGAATACAGAACTTTACAACTGTCTACATGCCTGCAAATAAAAATATTTTGTGAGTCAGAATAATTTTTAAGAAGGTCCAGATTCATTTCAGAATTACCCTGTCTAAGAAGCTAGTCCTTCACAATTGATGGAGATGGTGCACATGTTTCTCAATTTGTTCTTCTTAAAAAATCACCCAAAGATTTCTAATTTTAAAGATAAATTAACAAAATAATAATAAATATCCATGGGTTTAGTTATTACTTGATAAGGTATGTGTAAATGACTTGACGGGTACCCATTTACTACTCTTATTCATGAATGACTCCTCATGCAATTCTTTTTTTTTTTTGAGTTAAGTGGTCCTTGAAATATTGATTTTATTTATATATAATAAACCAAATACAATGCTTTCAGCAACCATTATAAATCTCTCATAGAACTGCTCAAGAAATACAATGCTTTCCTTAAGGTCATGTTTTAGTTCCATCTAACTATGATTAATCTTTTTCTAATTCATTTTTTTTCTTTTTGGATACTTAAACAAACATCACAGTGGGCCTTGAAAGCTGAGCAACTTTTAGATTTCTCTTGAAAGTAGAAGACATTTGCACTGTAGACAGAAAATAAAAATAGAACTTGCTATTCTTATAGTACATTTTTATTTTCTTTTTCCCTACAGTTAAAGCTTATCAAAGGCCACAAATCAGCTAAAAAACAGGTAGGTTTACAGGTAGCTCTAGGTTATTTCCTTTATCTGTTGGGCACAGTGCCAATTGGATCATAGTTTTTTAAAAAAGTATTTCTCATTATTATACTTACATGCTGATTTCATTCATAAATATTTTTATTGTTATGCTTAATAGTAAATGAAACAGAGAAGAAGCCTATCAATATATTTTTATGTCTATAACCATTAATTGGGTGAAATAGTGTGTCATAGGACAAAACGTTTTCAAACAAGTGTCAGCATAATTATGCCACATAGAAAGAAGTTGTCATAATCAAAAGATGACACCAAATGTTGTCAGGAAGCAGCAATGAGGAAGAAAGACGAAGAAACAGAGAATGAAAGTGTCATGTTTGGAGCATGGGTGAGAAAGAATGGAGACAAGCCTCTGAACGGTGAACTTCAGCTCTTTATTTACATAGTGACTTCTAGCTCTATAGCAGTTTTAACCCACCTTATATAGGCAAACCCCGTAACTACTAACCAATAACCAACGAGGAGCGCTAGCTCTCATAACCAATAGGAACTCTCTGTTAAGGGCCAATCGGATTCCCCGGAGCGGGCCAATCCGATCCGGCCATTTAACAACCAATCAGAAGTGCAGGGCCAGAACCCTGCACTTTACTCCAAGCTCACGCTTTATTAAAACTTTATACATTCACAACACCCCTTCCCCCTGGCTTCTGTTTGCAGGGCGTAGTTACATAGTCCTTTAGGTAGGACGGTTGTTTTATTAGTCTCTTTGATTTTCGCTGTGTCATTTGGCTGCAATCACGCTGAGGTAGATCGTTGTTTGGCAGTGGGGCTGTTTCTGGTTCAGAGTTCATTTCACCGTCGTTGCTCATGTTCTCTGTAATTCCCTGAGTTGCAACTGTTTTCCTTTCTGGTTCTACTTCCTGAGTCTCTATTATACCATCGTTCCCTTCGAATGGGTTTTCTTCTTCTTGGAATTCATCTTCTTCCATACCTCCCCCCCCCCAGTCTGGTCATAGGGGAGTTCAGGACTGCCCGCTGGAAGCCGCGATCGTAATTGATCGATATGGCGTTTCCATAGTCTATCGTCAAGGCATTGTACAAGGTAGGATCTTGGGCCAGTTACACGAACTACTGCCGCCTCCACCCACAATGGGTCACCCGATAGGTTTTTAGCGTATACCAAATCTCCTATCTGGAAGGCACGACAGCGGCCGCTGGATCCTACTAGTTTTTCTGGTTCGTAAGCTGGGTGTAACCAGTCGAGGTGGGAGTGGAGTTTTCGTCCCATTAGCAGTTTGGCGGGAGTTTTGTTGGTGACGCTATGCGGTGTGATTTGTTGTAAAAAAGGATTCGATTGATCTTGTCATCAATGTTGTCGTAGTCTACCTTCTGTAAGGTTTTCTTCACAAATTGTACCATGCGTTCTGCTTTGCCATTAGTCGCAGGATGCACAGGTGAGGTGAGCACATGTCGAATGCCGCGGTACTGCTCGAACAACAGTGCTGTAAATTGGGGCCCGTTATCGGATACCAGGACATCTAGTAGTCCGTGGGTTGCAAATAGTCTTTGCAAGGTTTTGATAACCGCCTCGGAGGTTGTAGTCATCATGCGATGAATCTCGAGCCAATTTGAATAGGCGTCGATGGTTAGTAGAAAGGTGTGGCCTTTGGCCGGCTCCACGAAGTCCAAGTGAATTCAGGACCAGGGTCCGCGTGGTGTCTCCCATTCAGTAGGAATGGCTTTAGGTGGGGCTCACTTCCTGGCATTTTGGACAAGCTTTAACCCAATGTTCGATTTGCTTGTCAATGCCCGGCCACCATGCGTAGCTTCGCACAAGGGCTTTCATTCACACAATGCCAGGGTGGCCATCGTGCAAGGTTCTCAGAGCGCTTTCTGGAGTCGTTCTGGAATAACGACTCTATCGCCCCAGATGACACAGCCTGTTTGGGAGAACAACTCGGTTTGTCGAATCTTGAATGGTGTGAAGTCATCTGATAATTGGTCCAATGGCCATCTGCGTTCTACCCAGCTTAGGACTCGTGCTAAGGTGGGGTCACGTTTGGTTTCTCTCGTGATATCTCGGGCGGTTAATGGCGCCGAGTTGAGTGCCTCAATTTGCAACGTGGTTACCGTTGGTGCAGGATCGTCAAGAGTCTCTGGAAGCGGTGCTCGTCTCAATGCGTCGGCGTGGGGAATGGCTTTCCCTGGGCGGTACTGCAGCCGATAGTTATAAGCAGTTAAGAATTCT
This sequence comes from Hydrophis major, assembly GCA_033807585.1. NCBI lineage: Eukaryota > Metazoa > Chordata > Lepidosauria > Squamata > Elapidae > Hydrophis > Hydrophis major. The sequence continues at coordinate 323,831,923 of CM066329.1, forward strand.
GACCATCGAGTCATCCTAGGGGATAATATGTAGGGAGTCAGCTTATCTCCGGCTATTATCCCCAATAATGTTTTGTGGTCAGTCACGATAGTAAAAGCCCGGCCATACATGTACTCATGGAATCTTTTAACGGCTGACACAATTGCGAGGGCTTCTTTATCAATTTGTCCATAATTTCTCTCAGTTTTTGAAAGTGTCTTTGAAAAATATGCAACAGGGGCTTCATTCCCATTAGGCAGTACATGGCTCAAAATGGCGCCCACTCCGAAAGGCGAAGCATCACATGTTATATTTAACGGCAAAGTCTCGTTATGCTGCATGAACACAGAGTCAGAAGTGAGCAGTTTTTTCACGTTGCAGAACGCCTGTTCTTCTCGGTGACCCCATAACCAATTTGCTTTCTTACCTAACAACCGGTGTAACGGTTCAGCGACCGTTGCTTTATGTGGTAAAAATACATTATAAAAGTTGATGAGGCCTAGGAATGCCTGGAGATCGGCCTTGTTTCGTGGCCTGGGAGCATTTTTTATCGCCCTTAGTTTACTTTCAGTAGGGTGAATACCCTGGCTATCAATTAGGTACCCTAAAAACTCAACACTGTCAGTACACAATTTACATTTGTTCTTTTTTTACTTTAAGAACGGCCTCTTGGAATTTTTTTAGAACTAATTTTAACCGGTCCTGTAAGATTTTTTTTGTAGGGGCCGCAATTAATACATCGTCAAAATAGGGGACCACGCCCTTAATCCCTTGTAATAACCTCTCCATAAGCCTCTGAAAAATCCCCGGGGCTACACTAACTCTGAATTGAAGCCGGATACATTTAAAGGCACCTCGGTGTGTCACAATCATTTGTGCCAGTGCCGTCTTTTCATCAACAGGCAGTTGCTGATATGCCTGAGCTAAGTCTAATTTAGCGAAGACTTTCCCGCCCCCCAGGGAGTGGAGGAGATGCTGCACCACTGGCACCGGATATGCATTCTGCTGTAGGGCGTGGTTCAAAGTGGCCCGGTAGTCCCCACAAATTCAGATCGAGCCGTCTGGCTTAATGGGTGTTATGATTGGGGTTTCCCAGGGGGAGTGATCGATGGGCTCTAACACTCCTTGAGCTATCAGCTTGTCGAGTTGTTTGTCGATTTTCGACTTTAAGGCAAACGGAACTCGACGGGGCTTAAGTCGGATGGGAGCTATCTTTGGGTCTAGACTGAACGAAATCAGGGTCCCCTTGTACTTGCCTAAGCTGTCCGTGAAGACATACCTGAACTCATGGATGAGGTCTCCCTCCCAGTTACTTCCACTGACTCGGTTTATGCTGGCCACTTCAATGCCGAGTGGAGCGAACCATTGGAGGCCTAGTAGGCTAGGCCTGTCTCTATCGATGACAGTTAGTGGTAAGTACGCTGTGTGCTCCTTGAAGGAGACTGGGATTTGGCAGGAACCAACAACGGAGATTCGATTCCCTTGGTAGTCCTTGAGGATGAGTCTTTGGAAGCGGAGATCTTGGCATTGAATCGTGGGGATGAGTTGCTTAAGGGTCTTCCAGGACAACATCGAGAGGGACGATCCCAAGTCGACTTCCATGTGGCAAGGCTGGTTCTCGATGGCTACTGTGACTCGTATTTTCTTGTTGTCTAAAGCTGAGGCATGACTGATAGTGATAGTATGGTGAGCCTCTTCTCGCTGCAAAACTCAATTTCTGTAGGAGTGGTTTACTGGCTCTCACCGTACAGGACGGTTTCCTGTCGATTGGCGATAATTAGTCCTTTTTGAGGCCTGGCCGGGTCCTGGTAAGCTTCGGCAGACCCAGCTGATGTGGCCTCGTTTCCCGCACTCATGGCAGAGCGCATCGCAAAATTTGCATTCGGAGCTAGCATGGTTGGCCCCACAGCCAGCGCAAGGGTGTAAAGGCTTCGGTTGGTTGTCCCGGTCGGACCACAGTTGATGGACCCCTTCTTCGTCGCTGTCTGACGACAAAGAGAGGTCCTCGTGGTGCGTCATTGCAAGCTGCCCTTCTGACCTGGGTAAGATGTCGCTTGTCGGTGGTGGTACCGGAGCGCGGTTTCGGCGTAGTTGTGCAGCCAACTTCCTGGTTGCTTCTGCTGCAGTAGCATTGGCGATGGCGTCGGCAAGGCTGATGACGCCTTTCGCCATCAGCTTGCTTTGAATGCCTGGTGCATCTAGTCCCAGAACTATGCGATCTCTTAGTGCTTCTTCTAAATCGGCGAATCCACAGAGGCCTCCCAAATTTCGGAGGTCTGCTATGAAGTCGGCCACGCTTTCTCCCTTTCGCTGGCTCTTCTGATAAAACTCATGGCGTCTCACAAGCGTAGGCACAGTCGGTGCATAGTGATCTCGTAGGAGAGGTTCGAGGTCATCCCAATCCATCGCCTTCACTTCTCGGGGTTTTGCTAGTGCTTTAGCCATCTTAAATACGGTTGGACCGCAATGCGTTAAGAACACCACCCATTTCTTTCCTGGTGTGGCGTCCTTTAAGTAATTGGTTTCTAAGAACATTTGGAAGCGATCCATGTAGGACTCCCAGTCCTCCTGTACTGGATCGAATGGAGCGGGTGGTACGACAATGCCGGACATGGTTCTGTTGTGTAGCGTCGTCTGTCACGTGCTCGGTGTTCTTTGAAGTTTCATTGGTTCAGATGTCTCCACATCCCACCTTCATCACCAGTGTTATGTTTGGAGCATGGGCGAGAAAGAATGGAGAGAAGCCTCTGAACGGTGAACTTCAGCTCTTTATTTACATAGTGACTTCTAGCTCTATAGCAGTTTTAACCCGCCTTATATAGGCAAACCCCATAACTATTAACCAATAACCAACGAGGAGCACTAGCTCTCATAACCAATAGGAACTCTCTGTTAAGGGCCAATAGGATTCCCCGGAACGGGCCAATCTGATCCGGCCATTTAACAACCAGAACCCTGCACTTTACTCCAAGCTCACACTTTATTAAAACTTTATACATTCACAACAGAAAGGGCTTCAGATCTCCAGAATAAAAAAGAAATGAAAAAGAAAGGTACAGAATGAGGAGACAAGGACAGTCGGAGGAAAAAAGAGAAGATCAAGGAAATTGTGGGAGGCATGAATTACTGCAACAGTTTCTCAACATGGCGATATCCACCCTTGACAAGAAGACATCAATAAAGCAAGAACAAGGCAAATATTTCTGACCATGTTGGTGCCAAAGCCAAAGTCTATACTTGTGATCTCCTATTATCTAGAGAAATCACTAATTTCTGCTATGTGAAGAGAAATGTCTGGATAAGTAATTTGCAATCTTTCTTCTTTAACAAAATGTTTTCTTTTTTAATTTAAAAAACAAAAACAAAAGCGATCTGATTGTGGTCATTCTGTTCGTTTGTTTAGATAAGGAGATTGAAAGATTGACCCAGGTTAATCCCTAATTTTCTATTAGAATTCCATACTGCAAGTTTCTATTAGGCAATGCAAGGCTATATATATTAATACTAGATGTCCATCATTCTATAAATAAAATATCACTATGTATATGACAGCTATAGCAAAACTTTTAAAATATATTGAATCAATGTGTAAGGAAATAATTAGCACAATATTAAAATTGATTCACATTGGTCCTATAATGCTGAATGCAAGAGTTTTCCCCTTCTACCGAGATTAAGACTGTCACTTTTCATACTGCTTGATAGAAAGGATTCACAGAGAAAAAAGTATCTTGAATCTCTTTAAAAGAACAAGACCTCTAGGGAGGAAGCCAAAACTTAATAACAATTGTCAATTTGCTGAATATGTAATTTCTGCAAATTATATATTCAGCAGCCTATTTGCTTCTGCTATCCTCCATAAATTTGTTTAGTTCCTTTTTAAACCAGTTTGTCTTCAGCCCATCTATTACTAATTAATTCCTAAATTTAAAGTATGTCGGTCTACCAGATGTAGTATGCACAAAGATTCTACATAGTGTTTGTTGAGTCTCTTCCTTCTTGTCAAAGTTATTAAGAAGCTTACAAATTTCAATAATACACTGTTCTATGGCCAGGAATATATTGGAACTACAAAACCTAGTGTTAATACTTGACTATAAGAACGTGAAAAATATTGCTACCTAGAACTTGAAAAATCTGTGGTCGCTGAACATGAGCTGCTAGATAATAGGCACGAAGTTCAACTTGAAATATTAGCAATCATCACAAATCATGCATGGGATAAAATCCATGTTAAATTTAAGAGAGAATTTTTACAAAGTGGTGTACCATTGAAATATGACTCCAGATAAATGATATAAGAAGTATAAAGGCACTTCTAGTCAATGTTGGACTTGTAAAAAACATCAAGGGACATATTAACACAGTGGACTTGTAAAAAAAGCAAAACAATATTAGATACATGATGAGGTAAAGAAAAGTTGCAGACCTCTGTGCTGCCTTCTTCCCCTCCTTTTTGGTTCTTTCCCCAAACAGCAGGGTTGCCAATAAAGAGGCAACTTTGAAACAGATGTGGGAGGAGACTTGTGTTTTGAAAGCCCTGCGGTGACCAGAAAAGAGAGAAAGCAGCCAAACAAAAGAAAATGGTTTTCCTTCAAAGGAAGAGAATAGTCCACAGCAAAAGAAATATAGAAGCACAGCAAGAAAAAGTGCAAGTATAAAAGCACAGTGTGGAAAGTTGCAAAAACTCTACATGCTGGCCAGGAACAGAAGAAAAAAGCAAAATAAATTCTTCAGAAAAGAATTAAGACAGAACAGTGTTTGTACAAAGAAAACATCATTATATAATATTATTACTATAGAGCAGTGGTGTCTAACTTTTTTGGACTCCTGTGCCGATAATTGTGTGTGCGCTTGAAAGCTCTCTCTCGCTTGCAGGCCAGCACCCAGAAAGCAATGCGTGGGGTTTCCCCACACCTCCTGCACTGTGTGACTGAGCATGCATACGCGCCTATACCCATGCCATGTGACTCTGTGCATGCATGAGCACCCTCACATGTGCTGCAGTCTCTGCACATGTGTGTGCATCTCCCACACACCCCTGATCCTCGTTCATGCATGCCAGATACATGACAATTAGCTGTTGTGTGGGCGGCATGCATGCATGCACAGTAGACCTGCTCTGGGCGAGGGTCCGGGTGCCAGCAGTAATGGCTCTGCGTGCCACTTTCAGCATGCATGCCTAGGTTCGCCATTATGGCTATAGAATATAGCATGGAGATGGTAATTGAATTGGAATTAGTGCAGTAACACAGAAAAATAGCAGCAGGATATAATATAGAATAGAGAAAATGGAAAAAACATATCATGTTTCTCAGAAAATAATCTGATGGTTCTATTTTCTTTTGACTCCCGAAAAAACAGGCCATATCCAGAGTGACTTAATTTCTCCCCCCATGTGCCCCTTCGCCTAGAGAGCTCTGTGGGCAGTCACGCCTTGCCACCAGCCGCTCCTGATGGCCAATCATGGTGGAGGACAAAGAGCTCCCTACCCTTGCCAAACGCCTTTGCTGCAGACTAGGGTATGGTGCTGCTGCAGGCTGGGTCAGTGGGTGGGTGGTGGCAGTGTGGATGTTGGCCTTGGCAGCAGTGGGGCCTTTTATATTGCAGGACCTTCATTGGCCACTGCTGCTGCTTCCTCTGTCAGTGTCACTTTCCTTTCTGCCCTCCGGACTGCTGCCATTGGGCAAGATGCAGAGGCCGGAGTCTATGCTGGACATCATAATGCAGTGGTAGTGGAGAAGTGGCCTTCCAGTGGGTGGAGGAATCTTTCGAGTGCATTCCTCTGCCGGCAGCGTTTCAGCTGCTTCTAGGGTGGGGGAGCAGCCTTCATAGCTTCCACAGTTCCTGCCGGTGGTGGCACCTCTCTCTCCACCGCTGTCTCCAATAACAGCGGCAGCAGTGGTGGGACAGACCCCGCTGCTGATGAGAACTGCTTGCCCTCCCGCAGGAGCATCACTTGACAGTGGCTGCGTTGACAATGTCCTCTAAATCGATGAGCCATTCGGGCTTTGGTGGGTAGAAGTGGCAGTCTTGCTTTGCTTCCCGCCCCAGACCTTCAGGCCACAGTCTCATCCCCTGTACAGTCGGGTGCTCTCCTCTTGTTCCAGCAGTTTGAATCCCCTCCATGGAGCTTTTTCCCCTCTTTAAGTTTTCTTTACTCTCATTCCCTCTGTCAGTTCCCTAAGAATACAGACTGGCCAGGCAGCTCCCTCCTCCTCCCTCCTAATAGTTTTAAAAAGGAAACCTTCTATCCATTTTGCCATTTGAGCAGAGGCAAACCTTCCAATACAAACATAAGAGAAAGGGAATAATCTACAGACCCTTAGCATTGCTGAAACACTGCCAGTGGAGGAATGCGCTCAAACCATTCCTCCACCCACTTGAAAGGCCACTTCTCCACTACTGCCACACTACGATGTCCAGCACAGACTCTGACCTCTTCATCTTGCCCAATGGCAGTAGCCCGAATGTGGCATAAACCATGGCGAGGACAGAAGGGAAAGTGATGGTGGTGGAGGAAACGGCAGTGGCGGCTGATGAAGGTCCTGTGATGCAAAGTGCCCCGCTGCTGCCGAGGTTGACATCCATGCCACTGCCGCGCACCTGCTGCCCCAGCCTGCAGCCAGCAACATACTCAGGTCTGCAGCAAAGATGTTTGGTGAGGGTAGGGAGCCCTCCACGCTCCATCATGATTGGCCATTAGGAGCAGCTGGTGATGATGCGTGGCTGCCTGTGGGCCACTCCTAATGGCAAGTTCCCCCCCGCCCTTCCTCCCCATTTCACATGTTTTAAATAAGCCTAAATTTTGGGGGAGGGGCTTAATTTCACCTCATGCCTAGAAAACATGCTGGGCCTTCCTATTGGGGGGGTGTATTTTTGGAGAAAGATGGTATATAGATTTGTTAAATTCAAATATTACTTTTCTATGTATTTTTTGAAAGTAAAATATTTCCCCAACCCTTATAGAGAGAGGTAAAAAATACTATTTTGTGTCTCTTTTTGGTCAATCTAATTGGGTACAGTTTAAAAAAAGAAACCATGCCAGATGTCACTCAGCAAATTTTTCTGGATTATCTTCCATAACTGTGATGTTCTTAATGCTGCACAATATATAATTACAACATATAAAAGGGCAGATTCAAAGTTACTCCTAGATCATTTTAGAGAGAAGAAATCTGCATGCATTTTTATTGTGATACATTTCCTTCTTTCTCCCTACAACTTAATTGGTTTATAACAAATATAAAAAGAAGGTGCAGATGTCAAAAAGGTCAGCAAGAAGATATATCAAAGAAGTAGGCTTCTATGATAGCTGGTCTTGTTTTATTCCGACTTTCACCAGGACTGGTGTCAAGCTGGATTGAAACAGAGGTACAATTAAGTAGTTCCCTAGAAAACTACAGATAAATGGGTATTTGTCTGTTGTATATGAAACACTCATGTGGACTTTTCATTGATTTTAAGATCATCTTCAAAACCCTTTTTAATTTCCTCCACCAGGTGAGTTGGAGAAAATGGCTTGTACCAACAGTCCCTACTGTGATTGTTATTGCATGGTTCGCCAAATTTTAACTTAGTATGTTGTGACAACCCCATCTGTCTGATTAGTTGATAGTTCAGTTTGCTGTGAAGACTTAGAAAACATGGTGAAGCAAACCAAGATTCAGTCAACACAACAACTTCATTCTTTGTTCACAATTTGAACTCTTTTTTTCCCCCCTTTTCCCCCTTTTGTGGAGTTTTGGAGGTGTTCTTTGCCTTAGTTCTGTTTTCATTCTGCTGCTGCTTTAGTGAGTTAGAATTTTATTTCTATACTTGCTTTATTTTGCTAGTGACAAGACTATATTTTCCTAGTGTAGAAATGTTCTAAATAAATAAAGGATTATTTGAAAGCAAAGCCAATATATTAAAGGATTCTCTAAATCAATAAGTTCCATAAACTCTAATTCATGTATGGCTCCAGGTTAAAAAGTAATATCCCCAATGTGTGCTACTATAATGATTTTTAAGCTGGTTAGAACAATTTGTCAAGTTATATTAATCCTTAGGGAAAATAATTGAGTTTAATATCCAGTAAAGATACATACTTTTTACCCATTGTTATCTATGCATAGCTTCTTGCCATATGAGGTACTGTGGTTCAAACTAATAAATTACCATAACTACAGATTTTCTGAAGCGCAAACCACTACACTCACTGTACTCTATATTAATTGGCTGGCTGGGGAATTCTGGGAATTAAACTCCACATATCTTAAAGTTGCCAAGGTTGAGAAACACTGTTCCATAGTGTTAAAACATATTAAGTGCCACACTAAACAATAATTTAGTCTCTTTGACATGTCTCATCAACATCTGAAGTCTAAGTTGTAGCCTTGAAATGAGCAACTTAAAAATGTCCCACATTTTTCTAGTGTGTGAATAACAGTCAAATACTTTACATCACTGATCTTTTGCTACTATGATAGAGAAAATCCAGTTCTACAGTCTGTGCATTTCCAAGTAATTTACAGGATAAAAAATTCAAAGTCCAGCCAGAGCACAGCTTTCATCAGAGCAAATTACATGTTTATCTACCATCGTTAGATAGAAAAAGACTAAACCTCAAGCCAAGGAACCTGGGCTGTAGGATTTCCAATGATCCATCCACTCAGTGGATTCTTGCCAAATATATATATATTCTAGATCTCAAGTCTTATTTGCCAGCATCCATTGTGGAACCAGCATAATGTCCAAGTTATGGTCACTCTCCTCCAGAATAAGTGTCCACACTAAAGGACAGCTAGGCAAGGAAATCCAAAATAGATGACTAAAAGAACATGTGTTAGTCTGTACTATATCGATATGGTTTCATGGTGAGAAAAGCTTGCTTACTTTGAACTTTGGAACTTTCAGCCCTCCTTCCCCAAACAGATGATAACTTTGTCCTTTGTCTGCTGGACCTGGAGGTTATTTGTTAATTTTGATTCATAATCCACATGTCAGAATTTTTAAGATTTCAAGAGAGGGGAACAACATTACATGGGCAGGTTGATCAGGTCGGATGGCTGCCAGTTTTAAAAGGGCACAAGACCATGGGAAATATTATTTGGCAAGACACTTCATCTGAATTATTTTAATTTTTTTAAGATAACTTCACTTTTTAAATTTTAATCAAACTTATATTTACTTTTTTCTAACGTTTTCTTATTTATTCCATGTTCAATTCAAATTCATTCTAATTATACCAGTAGCAGTGGGAATTATTTATATTTTTGGAGTCATGGTTTTAAGTGCCTTTTTAAAATCTGCCATTTTATGCTGTGCTTTTCAAGCAGCAATTAATGCTTTTGCTACAATTAACTTTCTGAGTGACCTTTTTGGCAAAGTATAAAATAGTTTTAAATATGGCATTCCATTGCCTTAACAATATACATGGCTACTGGAACCATCTCCCTGTTATAAATTCATTGTGACCCTTTGTTGAGTTATTTTGGTAGATAAATAAGAAAGCTGACTTTTTCTTAGAAAGCCTTCAAATCATTAAGCTTTCCACTGAGTTAATAGGAAATGTGCTTTGGAAATGTGATTTTAGCAGTTACTGATTTTCCTGTTAGAAATTCAAAACAAAACAAAACAAAATGTCAACATAGAAGAAGATGCATAAAGGAACAAAATCTTATCCCACTCATGGCTCCCAGGTGGTTTTATGTAAAATGAAGTAGAGTAGGAAGGATTCTTTTGAGGCAGTCCAGAAGATGGATAACAGCATTAACCTTTATCAATGGATAACCTTTTCTCCATACTGTGGTATACATTGCATAATAATACATAATAATATATGCCACTGACAGAGCATCTACATACTATATAAAATAAGGCAATGTGCACCTGGCAAGATACAATAAATATTTTTTCTGCCTGCCCAGAACAATCAAGTCACTTCAATTTGATTCAGTTCAGTTCTCTGAATACCTCTTTGTTTCCACACAAGTTTTTAAGTATATGAAGTATATGATTGATTGGTTAACTGAATTTACTCACTCTGTTTCTGATTGTTCTTTTCCTTTCTTTCCTTCCACTTTTCCCATCATTATAGTCTTTTCCAGAGAAGTAGGTTTTTGCATTATGTGTCCAAAATAAATTAATTTGAGCTTAATCATTAGTGCCTCAACAGAAAACCCTGGGTTCATTTGTTCAATCATATATAAGTGATACATGGAATGTATGGGTAATTTCACATCACAATTTTCTCAACTTTTTTCAGTTTCTGGTTCTGGAAAAATAATTCATGTAGGGAGCAGTGTCCATATTCTCCCCCATCTCATATTGTATACTTCTTCTTGGCCCTTTTCCCATCCTCTGTACATTTAATAAAAGTCAAAAGATAAGCTGATTTTACATACACATAGACTGTTCCATGAGGGCAGGAGCTTTGTGTTATTGGGTTTCATCTGGAGATGCCTATGCAAATGAAGCTCATTTGCTTTCAACTTGAAAGCAGTGTTTCAATCAGGACCAGTGTGCTGACCATAATATGAATCTCTGTTTATTATATAGACACATTAGTCCTTCATATGGCTGATGTATAATTAGAATTAGAATGCCTTTTATTGTCACTATCCACATGTACAATTTACATTATACGCATACACAGTGAGATTAGAGCAACTCATCGTTCAGTGCAGACATGCATGTCAAGAAAATATACATCTAAAATATAATCACATATTGCACATGTCAGCTAACACAGTAATAAAAAAAAGATAAAAAAGTGATATTGCACGAGATTATTCACAGTTTGTCCCTGAGTATATTTACAGTATATTGGCAGGACTGGAATCAGTGCATGTGTGAGTTCAAGATGGTTATGGCTTTGGGGAAAAAACTATTCTTGAGGCGGTTTGTCCTTGACCTGATGCTCCTGTAGCGCCTCCCTGAGGGCAACAGGTCAAACAGTCCATAACCAGGATGGGAGCTGTCTTTTATGATGTTCACAGCTCTGCTAAGACAGCGGGAGGAGTAGATGTCCGACAGGGAGGGGAGAGGGCAGCCGATGATCTTCTGAGCTGCTTTGACTACCCTCTGTAGTCTCTCCCTGTCTGCCATGGTGCAATTGCCATACCACACTGTGATGCAGTATGTCAGCAGGCTTTCAATGGACGCACGGTAGAAGGTAATCAGCAGGCTGGAGTCCAGGTTGTGCTTCCTGAGCACCCGCAGGAAATGGAGTCTCTGCTGGGCCTTCTTGATGACTGCCGTGATGTTTTCCGTCCAGGAGATTTTGTCGGCAATGATGACACCCAGAAACCGGAAGGTGTGGATCCTCTCCACCTGCTCTCCATTGATGTAGAGGGGAGCCAGGTCGGTGTTGTGCCTCCTGAAGTCCACAATGAGTTCCTTAGTTTTCTTGGTGTTCAGAGCTAAGTTGTTTTCTGAACACCAAGCTGTCAACATCAGGACCTCCTTCCTGTAGGCTGCCTCGTCTCCCTTCGAGATGAGTCCGACCACTGTGGTGTCATCAGCGAACAAGGAGCTAAGTTTTTTTTTCAATCCTTTGTTCAGTGGCAGACTTTCAAGGTACTTTATTGTTGAAGTTTATAATAAAATAATCTTGAAAGCCTGCTAGAGTTTCTCTCTGACCCATCATATACCAAACAAAATAAAAGGGAGATTAGTCTGACTTCACTTGCAGAAATCACTGCAAGCAAAGCCTTCCACTTTCCCAGAACTCTATTGTAATTTCCTATCCTTTCCCCTGGTTATTCCGTTCCTTTGCCAAGATCATTTACATCCACTTCTTTGTTTGCAGTGACTTCTCTTAAAAGAGTGGTGTCACAGAACAACCTGTGTTCCCCAGTTGTTGAACTTCAAATCCTATCATCTCTGTCACTGACATATAGACTTGAACTGATGAAAATTAAAATCCAACAATATGATGTATGGTAAAGCAAGAACTTGAACTTGTGGTACTTGTGATACCATTTCTGTATTATTTGATCATAGAAGTGATCTGAAAACTATGCCCTGTTTGTCAACTGCCATAGCAAAAGAAATATTTTCAAAACAAAACAAAACTACATAGGAAATTTACACTGGAAACAGAAGAGGATGGTTTACATACATCTAGTCTCTTGTGATTTTTCTCTTTGCCTTCTGAAACATTTCTTAAATTATCTTTTTTCACTCTGATCAGTTACAATAAGCCCAAAAGTAGTCATTAAAAGTCTCTGGCAGAGAATGAATAATGAGAAAGGTTTTATTTATTGGCTGAAATAATAAAACCATACTGTAATAACAGTATTTTTATATTTATATGTATTACAGAGCAAGGTGATTATTGGAAATCCTTGTGAAGTCATGGAGCAGTAATAATTAATGGGTAAAAAGAAGCCATCCCCTCCTTTGTTTTTTACTAAAGTGTAAATTTAACAACACTTCATGAGACTTGGGAAAATTGCTTTACCATCCTGCCAACTCATTAGTTTGGAGTATCTTTGGGAATGATCAGACATGTTGAAAAGATGCTTCCTTTCTTTAGAAAAAATTCTGGGAGATTTTCAGCTGCTTTTTCTCTTACAGGTTTTATCATGTCAAGGTGATAGGAGAATGTGTCAGTTTTTATGCTTGGTAAAGCTTAAATTGCTGGCAGAAGTAATGAGAGCAAAATGTAAGAGTGCTTTTATTTTTACATATTTGAAGATCAGATCTATTCCAAGGTGTGTGGGATTTTTCGCTCCTTAGATTATGAAAATCATTCCCCCCAAAAGAGATATACCTTCTTTTTAATAGATCATGAGGAGTATTGCAATACAATCTTACGTTTACTTAGAAGTAAATTCAACTCAGTGCTTATTCCCAGATAAGTGTTATATTTTAATTTATTTTAATTATTATTAAATTTATATGCCACATCTTAATAACCAAAGCAACTCTGAACAGTTTATATAATAAGGCTGCAATTCAACAATCATTTACCTGAATCTAAATGAGCTTATTTCTGAATAGATACCAGTATATTTTTAGATTATACCAATTTCTATCCGATAGGATATACCAAGAAATCTGTGCTCAAATTTGGGTGCTCCTGTGAGATCAAAAGCACTATCTGTGGTTTATTACTCCATTCTTCTTTTAAAGTGTTCCCAGAATGGTTTCCAAGGTAAGTTTTAGAACTGCCCAATATTTATAATACTGTATAAAATTTAGAACTGACAATATTCTTCAAAGAATATTTGCAATACCCAGTGGTATGTATGTATGTGTGTATGTATATATGTATGTATGTATATGTATATGTATATGTATATGTATATGTATATGTATATGTGTGTATATATATATATATATATATATATATATATATATATATATATATATATATATATATATATATATATATATAATTACCTTTAAACAGGTAATTAACACAGTTATTTATTGTTCCCAGTCCTGCTCAGTTTCTTTAAAAGTGCCTCCAGATCTGGGGATAATTAGTTTAAAATGGACATGTGTGCCATGCAAACCAAGCCCTTTGAAAGCAACTTCTGAAGCAGCCATGCAAACTTGGAAAAGGCTTAGCTATTTTTAACAATTCAGAGGGGTGCATCTGATATCTCTTTGAATGTTCTGAACCAACTCTTTTGAAAGGTTTGCACAGTACAGCTATAGTATAGAGCACAAAAGAAAAGGTATTGGAGAAGGAAAAAGAAAACTCTAATATGAAACAACTTTTAATAGGATTCAATTAGAAGGGCAAACAGATGGTTGCTGCAAACATTAAAGGAGTGACCAGCCTCCAATCCATTCTTCTGCTACCATTGTATATAAAATTATTGCAACTGATATCTGATATCTATCCCTATTTCCCTTCTCTCCTTGTTTTAGATTAGAAGTCTCCAAATTTGGCAACTTTAAGACTTCTAGACAACTACTAAAATTCCCCAGCCAGCATGGCTAAATGAGGAATTCTGGAAGTTGAAGTCCACAATTCTTAAAATTGCCAAACTTGGAGACCCCTGTTTTAGATTATCGGCCATGAGCTATACAATTGCATGGTCACTAGATTGCACCAAATTCCAGGATGTCATCTAATACTACTCTGAATCTTTGCAGCTCAAATCTGGTAGTCCTGTTTATTACTAGGGGCATATGAATTTGTCTTACCAAAATGCTCTTCCTCTAAGAGGCATTCCTCTGTCTCAAATGAAGAGTCAAAGTGGCCCTAATCTGTTTCAATGAGAATAATTTCTCTACATGAAGTAAAGCACTAAACTAGCTCTTGCTCTTTTTAACTACTGCAAATATACCTAGAGATCATTTCCTGATTAATATCACTGGTTTTTCAATTATTTTTATGGAATATAATCATATCTATCATATGGTGCAGGATTGTCAAACTCACAGCTCGCTGGCCAGATGTGACATGTGCTGGCCAGACCAAAGTCCAGTTTAGTGAAGGGGGAAAAAGTCCCGATATGTCATGTGACAATGTTATGACAAAGCGAGTTTGACATCCCTGGTATAGTGCATCAATAGATATATAGGTATTTAAGGCGGGGAATTACAATATATTATTTCCACAGCCATTTTTGCTTCTTATTTCTGAGCAAAATAATTGCCAGCTGCTTCCAACTTACCTCAGAAAATAATTAAGTCCAGAGTCTAAAATTATTAAAAATAGCTGCACCTGAGACACCATAATTTACATTCTAAGACAGAATTCAAAAGGTTGTGGGGTTAAAAAAATCCAGTTAAATAGCTATTGTAAACTCACTTGTAATCTTTGACATGATTGAATGGGAGAAAAAAAAAAGTCAGCTATGGGACCTGCTATGGGTTCTTCAAAAAGGGATTTTTGGAGAACACTAAAAGAAAAAGAAAAGAAAAGAAAATCTGTGTTTTTATACTAAATCTGAAGAGCAAAGAAGAGTGCTGCTGAAAGAGCCAAAGTCGCTTTGGCTGGAATCGCATCACAGAAGACCAAGAGACTGAGGACCAAACAACAGAAGATTGGCAAATCACCTATTCAATAAAATAGAATGTTGGCCCTAGTATTCTGCTGGAGCTGATTTGACAGTTTTGTTCCAGAGGAATTTGTGTATGGTAGAAGAAATGCTTGCCACAAGTAAAGTCCAATCAGCTTGCATCTTTTCTCTCCTTTGTATAACATTGCTATGTAATGCATGGTTATTCTAGGAAATCCTGGAGAAAAACTAGAAAAGGCTCCTGAAGGAAGTTCTGGGGAAATCCTGGAGAAGAATTAGAAAAAGACTCCTGTAAACACTGGATGTACTATACAGATTAGATTAGATTAGATTAGATTAGATTAGATTAGATTAGATTAGATTAGAATTCTTTATTGGCCAAGTATGATTGAACACAAGGAGTTAGTCTTGGTGCAAATGGTCTCAGTATACATAAATGAAAAGATACATTCATCAAGAGTCAAGAATCATAAGGTAAAATACTTAATGGTAGTCATAGGGTACAATAAGCAATCAAGAATACTAGGAAACAGTCAATATAGATCATGAGGATACAAGGGGATGGGTGACAAGGAGTAATGAGAAGATTAACAGTAACAGTAGTGCAGACTTTGTAAATAGTTGCACAGTGTTGAGGAAATCATTTATTTAGCAGAGTGATGGTGTTCAGGATAAAACTGTTTTCGTGTCTCGTTCTGGTGTGCAATGCTTTATAGCGTCATTTTGGGGGAAGGAGTTGAAACAGTTTATGTCCAGAATGTGAGAGGTCTGTAAATATTTTCACAGCCGTCTTTTTGACTTGTGCAGTATGCAGATCTTCAATTGAAGGCAGGTTGGTAGTAATTGTTTTTTCTTCAGTGCTAATTATCCTCTGAAGTCCATGTCTGTCCTGTTCGGTTGCAGAACCAAACCAGATAGTTATAGAGGTGTAGATGATAGACTCAATAATTCCTCTGTAGAACTGTATCAGCAGCTCCTTGGGCAGTTTGAACTTTCTGAGTTGGCGCAGAAAGAATATTCTTTGTTGTGTTTTTTGTGATGATGTTTTTGATGTTAGGTGTCCATTTTAGGTCATGTGATATGATAGAACCTAGAAATTTGAAGGTCTGTACTGTTGGTACTATGTTGTCTAGTCTTGTAAGAGGTGGTAGTATGTGAGGGTTTCTTCTAAAATCTACCACCATTTCTACAGTTTTGAGTGTGTTCAGATCCAGATTGTTCCAGTTACACCATGAGACAAGTTGTACAACCTCCTCTCTGTATGCGGATTCATTGTTGTTTTGAATGAGACCAATCACTGTTGTGTCATCTGCAAACTTCAGTATTTTAACAGATGGATCATTTGAGATGCAGTCATTGGTATATAGGGAAAAGAGAAATGGAGAAAGCACACAGCCTTGGGGGGGGGAGGGGGTTGTGTACAGGTATCAGATGTGATTCCACCTAGCTTCACCTGCTGCTTCCTATCTGTTAGAAAGCTTATGATCCACTTACAAGTGTGTTCAGGTACTGCTAGCTGGTTTAATTTAGTTAGAAGAATGTCTGGAATGATGGTATTGAATGCTGAACTGAAGTCTACAAAGAGGACTCTTGCGTAGGTATTTGGAGATTCAAGGTGTAGGATGTCGTGCAGAGCTATATTAACAGTATCATCTGTTGATCTATTTGCTCAGTATGCAAACTGCATGGAATCTAATGCGGATCCATGATGGTTTTCAGGTGAGACAGCACTAGACTTTCAAAGATTTTCATAACTACAGATGTTAGAGCAACTGATTTGTAGTCATTCAGTTCCTTGATGGAGGGCTTCTTTGGCACTGGGATTATAGTAGAGTGTTTGAAGCAAGAAGGAACATAGCACATCTCTAGTGATTTGTTGAAGATTTGGGTGAAGATGGGGGTCTTTCAGCTTTCCTAAATTAAAAGTTGCATGCAGGAATTTCTCAAACACTGTATGTGTATTTTAAAAATACATAGTTACCATCTAAATGTATCTTCACTAGATTCAAAAAGTCATTCTGAAAGAAGCAAATGAATGGTGAATTGCTGAGAATCCACATATTTCTAATTACCTAAAGTAACATTATAATGGTAGAGAAAAGAAATAACCTTTAACGGAAAACTGAAATATCTAATCCTGAAATTGCTTTCCATGTTTTATGAGCAGCAGGCAAAAGATGTCTGTCCCTGGGTCCAGGATTTGCAAACAGCAGGAAGGTGACAGATTTGGAATGCTGAAAATTTGATACCATTTTGGGAGATCAGAAATTAAAAGAACTTTAACAACTCCTTTAACACATTTTTTAAATTAAGTACTTGAATTAAATATTGCTAAGGTCGATAACAAAATTTTTATTTTCTCAACTCCTTCCCCAAACCCTACAAGTGTTTTGCATCACTTAGATGCAAGCTCAATAGCTAATCACATGGTCATTCGTTTTCTAGAGCTGAGTTTGTGCATTGGTTCTACTTTAGTTTACTTTAAACTATAACAATCTGGTATTTTTCTTTGAATTTCAGCTGATCTGCAGACTTCATAGGTAGTAGTTGTTTTCACTAGTGGAAATTCCTGCCTCCTCTCCCGGTTCCTGATATCAAGCCAGCCATTATATTTCCCTCTCTTTGAGGTCAGCCTGCCCCTGTATGCATTAGTTGCAACTTAAATCTCACTTCCCACCCAGTGCAATTGTGCTGCCATGGTAACATGGGAAAAACAACATCTAGCTATGAGGAACATGCCTGGTAGCAAAAGTAGCTGCATGCTATGATTTCCCCATCACAATTGACAAATTGTGTTTGTTTTTAAATCAACAAAAGAATAGCAGCAAGATGGATAGAAAGCCTTGAGAGAATTGTAATGGGTTTTTTTTACAATGAATTTGCAGAACTCACACTTCCCTTAATAACAATATGAGAATTTGAGGGGAACCATTAAATAATACACACAAATACACATTCTGAAAAAGATTGAATTGTGTATGCATGAGTGCTGTAAAATTTATTTTATTTTTTTATGTAGGGGTATTGAATTATGTTTTATGTAGGAGTATTGAATTATTTTGCTACATTATTGGGGTATTTCAGGGGGCTGGCTGATTAATAACAGTTTTTGCCTTCTCCTATTGAACATTGAAGGATGGGGTGAAGAAGAAGATAATACTGACTATCAAATTCTTGGTATTGAGATTTATAGAATTGAAGATGATTGTGGGTGAGATTCAAGAAATTTGAATAATTTGTGGGAAGAAATACCAGTACCTGTAAAAAGGAGGGATCTGGAAAATGCAGAATTGTCATCAGCTAAGATCATAGAAATAACTAAGGAAGGAGAATTGACAAAAATCAGAGAGATCTAGGGAAAACTAAACAGTTTAATGAATACAAATTTCCTATGAGAGGTGAGAAGAAATAAAAAAAAAATGTACCTGAAATTCACAGTACAAAAATAGAAAAATAACAGAATAATAACCAGAGATTTTAAGAATAGCAGAGAAATCCTGGGAACATTCCAATCTTATATTGTTTTCATAAGGAATTAATGATAGAACATAATAGGAAAAAAGGATTGGAAGATATACAGAGAGAACCTGTAGAAGACCAGTAACTGAATAACCATGAATATCTTTCTTTTTGTATTAAAAAATATGCTCTAACTAAATGATTAGTTAGAAACATTTATTTATTTTTTTTATTTATTTGATTTGTCAATTGTTTACAAGATAATAAGTATAAGTATATATAAGATTTTTCAAAGATTATGCTTAGAGGTTTGGCTATGGCAGTGGATAGCTTTTTTAAGAAGTAGGCACATATTCCATCCAGTCCAATAGATAGAGATGGTTTTAGATTGTGAAGTTCTTTTTCAACATTGTCTTCTGTAAAATCGATATATATTAGATCATTGTAGTTATCTGTGGTTCGGCTAGGAAATACTGGGCATGATCCATTGCTGTTTACAAATACTGAGATACAAAACATACATACATTCTAGTTGATTCTAGTGTTTTTGTCCAATGACCAACACAGGGTGACAGCTAATAAGATTGAAGCAAACAGATTCTGCATCTACACTACAATCTTTATTTGTTTCTTTATCATTTATAAGAAAGGGCATATGCCTAGCCATAAAAATGTAAAAGATTATCAAGTTATTGAATCATGTAAAATTATATAATTCCCAAATACATTTTATATTTAGACAACCAAATTCCTACACTTCTGGTTTAAATTAAGCACGTTTCCAAATGTTGATGTTAATTAGAATTAGCAAATATTTTTTTTTATTCCACTTTCTTTCTCTTTCAGGAAGATGAGAAATGTATATGGACAACATAACTCTCTAAAGTCCAAAATAAAAGAGCTATATCTAAAAGACTGATCTATGACACACTAAATAAAAACTAAAAGCCATAGCTATTTTTCTTCAATATGATAGCTATAGTAGTGATCATTTACTATATGTGGTAATAATCTTTGTCTTCGTGAGTTTTTTGATGTGAAGACATTATATTTTGTCATAAACAAATCAGCAATGAATACATACATAATTTATCATAGAAAATGTGTACTTTAAATAATATGTATACTTTTAATAATAGACAATGTTAAGCAAAGAATTATGGTCCAAACAGATACTATCATGGATATGATACCACAAATATCATGGACTGTAATAATACACTTTTCAAATTACTTAATAGCGCACTGTGGTATTGTAATACTTAACGTTTACACTCTTCACTTTTATGATCGAGATTCATTGAATGAGGTTGTATAGCCAACTTTTTTATTAACTATATGGATTGCTATATTGTCTGTGGATTTTCTGAAAGTTATCCACCAGTTTCTATTTTATCTGATCAAACAAATAGAAATCATGTAAAAGTTATAGCAGTAAATTCAGTCCTATGGGTGTGCATTATTTCAAGATTTGCTCTTTAAGTAGAAAGCTAAGCATTACTTCACTGTGGCCCTACCATAGCACAGGTTTCAATGGAGCTTAAGAAGACAACTTTCAGGTCAGCTTCTGCTCCAGAAGAAAAATTACAGGATTTTCTCAAGACTTCCAAGGTAGAAAATTTCTATCAATGGGAACATCAACTTCATTGTATCTCTGACTTTGTAGGTAACCGGATTGAATTTTCTCTTATATATATTTTTATGCTCCCTTTGATTTTATGCTTCCTTTGATTTTTTAACTTTCTTTAGGATAGAGGCTCCCTTTGGCTATTTTTTCTTTTTTTTCCGTATATATTATTCCTTTTTTCTGGCGGGCGGGGAGAAGGAGCATTAAGAAACTTTGTAACACTGCCAACTAGAGGCTTGAAAGTATCTTTATGTGAATTGGAGAGAATTGCAAAAAGACCTCATCTCAAGGACTTTTTAATGTGATAAGATAGAGGGAGAGCACAGCAAAATATTATTGCAGGTGCTTTCCTGGACTGTTATCAACAACACTTGAGGTTTGGCTTTGAAGCTGCTGGAGAAGAGAGTCATAACAAGAGCCTTGGATAAATAACAAAGTGCAGTGTGTTTTCTTATATATACCCCATTCGCTAGCCTTCTTCTAAATTTTAATTTTAGTAATATTTTTATTTTTGCCTTTTATTTTAAAGGGAAAGCCTCAGAGTTTTTTTTTTTTCTTCTTTATTTTTCTTTTCTTTTTTATTGGGACTTTTTTGCTTTTCATATTTATGTTTTTGGATTACTTTGTTGTTGAGGTTGTTGTTTTTTTCTTTTTTTTGGATTATTGAGACTTTTTAATTGGATTAAGGTGTGAAGAATCTGAAGGAACTTTTTGCTTTTTCTTTTTTCCTTTTTCTTTTGCTCTTAATCAATATTATTATTTTTGGATGTGTTTGTTTTCTCCTTTCTATTTTTTCCTTTTTTATGGTGGACTATCTCGTAATTGGATTAGGGTCTAGAAGAACCTGAAGATCTTTCTTCTTCCTTTTTTCTTGTTTCTTCTTTGGTTTCGTGTTTTTTACTGTTGGAGTTTTCCATTTTGGATTATAATTGGCTGCTCTACCCGTTGGATTAAAAGTTAAGAAGAATTTGAAGTTTTGGAAACATTGAAATGAGCAGGAAACCAATACCATCTGGCATTTCTGCTTCTGCCTCTGCTTCCCCATCAGTTGGAGGACAACGTTTAATTCAGACAATGTTGAAGCAAGATAAGGAACAAGAAAAAATAACTTTACAGATGATTATGCAAGGAATCCAAGATCTCAAGACAAAATCAGATATCATTGAACAAAGAACAGGAAATATTGAATAAAGAACAGAAAATATTGAACAAAGAATAGAAAAGATTGAACAAAGAGCAGAAAATATTGAACAAAGAGCAGAAAATATTGAACAAAGAATAGAGAAGACTGATGAAAAAGTGGAAAATATTAAACAAATGATGGTTAAGTATGAGGAGAGATTCCAAAAAATTGAGGAAGAAGGAAAACAAAGAGAGAAGAAGATTGGAAATATTGACAGCAGACTAACAGCGGTTGAACAAGAAAAAGGTGGGATGTTGAGGTGGGAGATGGAAAGGTCAGAATTTTACCTCAGATTTCAAAATATAGAAGAGGAAAAAGGAGAAAATTTGGCAGCGGTAATGATAGAAATTTTGGCAGATGTTTTGGAAATTACAGAGGAAAAGATGATGGATGGAATAGATGAGATATATCGAGTCTATACAAGATATGCGATGAGAAATAAATTACCCAGGGAAGTCCATATTAGATTTACTAAAAAATCCATTAAAACGCAAATATTACAAGTAGTAAGAGAGAAAACACTGAAATACAAGGGTAAAGAGGTTATGGTTTTAAAACAAATACCCAGAAGAGTGAGAGAGATGAGAAGAGAATATCGATTTCTGACCAAAATACTATTGGAAAATGAAGTGAATTATAGATGGCTGATTCCAGAAGGACTAGTGTTTGGGTGGCAAGAGCAAAGATATAGAATTGATTCAATTGAGAAAGCAGAACTTTTTCATGCAGAATTCTTTGGAGGAAGAAGAGAGGAAGCAGAGAAAGAGGCTTTATCAATTGAGTTTCAAGATGAACAACTGGAGACTGAAAAAGAGAAAGGAGCAGCAGGGGGACAGATGGATAATAAAGAACAGCGTGAAGTGAGATCCACGAGAGCTGTTAGACCTAAATTTAAAGCATAATCATGGAGGAAAAAAAACTGATTACAATGAATATAAATGGACTTAATTCAGCTGTTAAAAGAAGGAAAACTTTTCATAAATTAGAGAAATTAAAATTTGATATAATTTGTTTACAAGAAGTTCACATTAAAAAACAACATGAACAATTGTTATTACAGCCAAAATTGGGGAAAATATTTACCTCTTTGACTCAATGTAAGAAAAGAGGTGTGGTTTTATACATTAAAGAGGCTATTCCAGCAAAATTGATTTACACGGATGAAGATGGAAGAGTATTAATGGTAGAAATAATGGACAATAATATAAAAATACTTTTGATTGCAATTTATGCTTCGAATGATAAACAAGAAGAGTTTTATAAAAAGCTACATATGAAAATAATTGGACTGGACTATGTTAATATAATTATGATGGGAGATTTTAATGGAATTGTGGACAATAAACTGGACTATATAGCAACAACAACAAAGCAAAATAGAAAGGCTCTCCCAAGGTCCTTTTTTAAAATGACAGATGAATTAACTTTAAAAGATATTTGGAGAGAAAGAAATGTTAAAGCTAAACAATATACTTTTTATTCAAATAGACATTTATCATGGTCCAGATTAGATATGATTTGGATCTCAACAGAACTAATATCTAATATTAAAGAAACAAATATTGAAACAAGTACCTGGGCAGATCATAGCCCAATGACAATTAAATGGAAGGGACAAAAAAAAAGATCGAGATGGACATTAAATAATACTATTTTAAAGGAGAAAGATTTTACACAATGGATGGAGAAGGAATTGGCTTTTTTCTTCAGAGAAAATAAAAAAGAAGATACTTCAACGCAAAATGTGTGGGACACAATGAAGGCATACGCTAGAGGTTTGATAATAGATTATACAAGAAAAAAGAATATTAGGAAAAGGCAAGCTTCTAAGGCCTTGGAAGATGAGTATAAAATTCTTGAAAAAGAATTACAGAAAATGCCACAGAAAAAGGATATTAAATTGAAGCTGGATGTAATCAAACATAAAATGGAATTAATAGAGAAAAAAGAACTGGCACAGAAAATTAGAAACTCTAAACAGAATTATTTTGAAGATGCAAATAAACCAGGTAGATGGCTAGCATATAAATTGAGAAAAGAGAAGGAATCAAGAAAAATATTGAAGTTAATAGATGAACAAGGCCAAGTTTGTTATGGGAATAAGGAGAAAAAAGAAATTATTCGAGATTTTTATGGGCAATTATATAAACAGGAAAATATTGATGAAGAAAAAGTCAAACAGTATTTACAGGAAGCTAATTTACCAAAGATACCTAAAGAGACTGAAGAAATGCTAGAAAGCAACATAACAATGATGGAACTAAATGAAGCATTTAAGAGACAAAATAATGGGAAAGCTCCGGGTCCAGATGGGCTTCCAGTAGAATTTTATAAAACATTTCAAGAATTATTGAGCATCCCATTGTTAGAAGTTATGAATGAAGTTATGTTAAAAAAGATGATACCTAAAACATGGTCAGAGGCTTATATTACACTCATACCAAAGGAAGAGACTGACCCATTGCAAATTAAGAATTATAGACCTATTTCTTTATTGAATGCAGACTATAAAATCTTTGCTTCAATCTTAGCAGAAAGACTTAAAAAATATTTAAATAATTTTATTCACTCAGATCAAAATGGATTTCTGCCAAAGAGACAAATTAGAGACAATATGAGAGTAATCCTGGACACCTTGGAATACTATGAGGCTCATCCTGAAAAGCAAATGGCTTTGATATTCCTAGATGCTCAAAAAGCATTTGATAACGTGAACTGGAGATTTATGTTATTATTATTGGAGCAGATGGGTTTCGCTAAAAAATTTATTCAAGCAATAGAAGCTATATATAATAAACAGACAGCAAGGGTAATGATGGAGGGGGAACTTACAGATTTTATTAATATAAGGAAAGGCACAAGACAGGGATGCCCCCTATCTCCTTTGCTATTTGTGTTGACCTTGGAAGTGTTGAATAGAAATATTAGGGATGATAAAAGCATAAAAGGAATGAAAATTAAGAAGGAAGAATTTAAGCTACAAGCTTTTGCTGATGACTTAGCTTTTATTTTGGAAGATCCGCTAGAAACAGCTCCAAAGTTACTGGAAAGGATAGAGGCATATGGAGAGGTGGCTGGTTTGAAAATAAATAAAGACAAAACAAAGATTTTGACAAAGAATATGCTATTGAGACAGAGAGAAGAATTGGCAGATCTTTTGAAAATTCAAGTTACAAATAAGGTTAAGTATCTGGGGATATATTTGACAACAAGATGTAGCACATTAAAGGAGAATAATCATATTAAACTTAAACAACATATAACTACAGATTTGAAGAAGTGGGAAAACTTGCAATTGTCATTAATAGGGAGAATTTCAACAATTAAGATGAATATCTTACCTAGAATTTTATTTTTGTTTCAAACAATACCAATAAGGCTTGGAAAAGACTATTTTGAAGATTTAAATAAAATTATGTTGAAGTTTATATGGCAAGGTAAAAAAGCGAGAATAAAGCTAAAGCTTTTGCAAGATGCTAGAATTAGAGGAGGTTTTGGTCTGCCTAATTGGGAATTGTATTATCAAGCTGCAAGTTTGATGTGGGTCAAAGAATGGATAACATTAAGGAAACATAGGTTGTTGACATTAGAAGGGCATGACTTGCTGTTGGGTTGGCATGCTTTTTTATGGTATAAGGGAACTAAAACACAGGGTTATTTTAGAAGACATTATGTACGGGAGTCTTTGTGGTTAAATTGGGAGAAGATAAAAAGACAATGTTATTTGAAAATTCCAGTTTGGTTATCGACCATTGAAGCATTTTCCTATCCTATAATCTACAAGAAGGAACAAACAGTTAGATATGGGGAACTTTTGGATGAAAAGGGTGAACTTAAATCGATCCAAAACTTAGAGGAACAAGGTATAAGGATGAATTGGTTTTCATATGCACAAATACACTCAAGGTATGATGAAGATTCTAAAACGGAGGGATTTTATGATAAACAGACTGATTTAGATAAGATCTTGATGGGTACTGATGAGAAGGTGATTAAAAAACTATATGGTTATTTACTGGGAATGAAGTTAGAGGAAGAACAAGTCAAAGAAACTATGATTGTTTGGGGGAAGAATTTTGGATATGGGATTGATTTAGAGAAATGGCAGAAATTGTGGTCTCAAAATTATAAAATGACAATGTCAACAGCATATAAAGAAAACTTGTATAAGATGTTTTACAGGTGGCACATTCCTCCGACAAGAATAGCAAGAATGTTTAAGAACAAATCTGAAAAATGCTGGAAATGTCATCAGACACCCGGCTCATATTACCATATGTGGTGGACTTGTGAGGATGCTAGAAAATATTGGACTATAATTCGCATGTGGTTGGAAAAAATGATAAAGAAACATATAGATTTGAAACCAGAGATCTTCTTACTGGGAATTTTACCTGATATATATAGTAAAGATTTGAAATACCTGATTGTAAATGTATTAACAGCGGCCAGGATTGTATTTGCTAAAAATTGGAAGAATGAGAAAATACCATTACAGGAAGAAATTATTAAGAAAATATTGGAATGTGCTGAGATGAGCAGATTGACATTTGAAATTAGAGAGCAAGAGGATAAACAATTTTATGAAATTTGGGATCTTTTTTATAAATGGCTAGATGATAAAATACGATAATAGATTATTTAGAATGCTAGATAGTAAGGAATATCTTTATTTTGCTATTATTTTGCTATTTGATATTATATTTATAAAGGATTTTTTAGGATTGATTTGATATGACTAGATGATTTGTTATAGAGTAAACTGGTTTAAAGTATTGTTAGCTCATTAAGCATGAATGATTAAAAATATAGTCAAAAACTTCTTTTTTTAGTGATATTAGGATATATAAGTTTGGATTGACAATATGAGTTGTTATGTAATATAATTGTAATTGAGACTACAGAATGAATGCACAAAAATGATGAACCAACTGACACACTGGATGTATATATAAGAGTTGATGTTTTTATGTTTTGTTTGTCTTGTTTGTTTGTAGAAAATTAATAAAAACTTTTTCAAAAAAAAAAAAAAAGAAAGAAAAATAACAGAATAATAACCAGAGATTTTAAGAATAGCAGAGAAATCCTGGGAACATTCCAATCTTATATTGTTTTCATAAGGAATTAATGATAGAACATAATAGGAAAAAAGGATTGGAAGATATACAGAGAGAACCTGTAGAAGACCAGTAACTGAATAACCATGAATATCTTTCTTTTTGTATTAAAAAATATGCTCTAACTAAATGATTAGTTAGAAACATTTATTTATTTTTTTTATTTATTTGATTTGTCAATTGTTTACAAGATAATAAGTATAAGTATATACATAGTTATGAATACATGAAATGGGTACATATAAGAAAAATAAAAGAAAAATAAAACAAACAATAGGACAGGGACGGTAGGCACATTGGTGTGCTTATGCACGCCCCCTAGAGACCTCTTAGGAAAGGGGTGAGGTCAATAGTAAACAGTCTAAGGTTAAAGTTTTTGGGGTTTGGGGAAGAAACCACAGAGTCAGGTAGAGTATTCCAGACATTGACCACTCTGTTGCTGAAGTCGTATTTCCTGCAATCAAGTTTGGTGCGGTTAACCTTGAGTTTGTATCTATTCTGTGCTCTTGTATTGTTATGGTTGAAGCTGAAGTATTCATTGACAGGTAGGACATTGCAATGTATGATTCTATATACCATACTTAGATCAGACCGAAGACGGCGTAATTCAAGGTTTTCTAGTTCTAGAATTTCAAGTCTGGTGGCATAAGGTATTCTACAATGAGTACAGGAGTGGAGAACTCTTCTTGTGAAATATTTCTGGACTTTCTCAACTGTGCTAATATAGATACGTAATGTGGGGTTCCAGACTGATGAGCTGTATTTGAGTATTGGTCTAGCAAATGTTTTGTATGCTCTAATTAGTAGTGTGATATTACCAGAGAAAAAGCTACGTAGGATTAGGTTAACAACTCTTAATGCCTTTTTGGCTATGTAGTTACAGTGGGCTCTAGCACTTAGATCATTAGAGATGAGTACTCCAAGGTCCTTGACAGAATTTGGATCATTGGTCTTGACTATTCAGCTTGTGTTTTATTTTCTGATTTTTTTTGCCAATATGTAAGATAGAGCATTTATTTGTTCATATTTGAAGTTGCCATTTGTTTGACCATTCTGACACATAGTAAAGATACATAGTAAAGATCTTTTTGAAGGGTAGCAGTATTGTCTGTGGTGTTGAATAGCTTTATATCATCAGCAAAAAGAACGCAGTTGCTCTTAATATGATCACAGAGGTCATTTATGTAGAGTATGAAGAGAGTTGGTCCTAGAACACTGCCTTGGGGAACACTACTATTGACAGGTGCAGAATTTGATAGGACACTCCCAATTTTGACCATTTGTTGTCTGTTTGACAGGAATGCTTCTATCCAGTTATGCAGTTGTCCAAAGATACCATAGGATTTTATTTTTAGGAGTAGTTTGTCATGTACCACTGAATCAAAGGCTTTACAGAAGTCTATGTAGATTGCATCTATTGCTTTGCCCTGATCGAGTTGTGTCGTCCATATGTTTTTGCAGTGTAAGAGTTGCAGATTACAGGATAGTTTTTTCCTGAAACCAAATTGTTTATTGGAGAGTAGGTTGTTTGTCTCCAAATTGGAGCATGATGGATTGGTTAATAATTGATTCCATGACTTTACAGGTGACACAAGATAAGGAGATTGGTCTGTAATTTTCAACTAGGCTGGAGTCTCCCTTTTTGAAGATGGGGATGACCGTGGCTTGTGACCATAGGTTAGGCAAAAAGCTGGTCCTGTGTTTCCGGTTTCGCGTGGCTTCGGGGCAGCAGGAATTTGCGACAGCTCGCGATTCCTGCTGTGCTAGCCGCCGAGGTACCCCCGATCCAGATGGGTCAGGGGGATATGGCTGCCCTGTAGGGACAGCTGAAGAGAGAGGGGAGTCGGACAGGGGGTTGGGGGTGTCGCAGACCCCCTCCTCCTCCGGAAAAACCCCTTTTTCCCAAGGCGGTGGAGCGGCGGTCAGCAATGGCCGCCACGAAGAAGCCAGCAACCGGGTAAGATTGCGCTGGAGGAAGTAAGAAGAGTGAAAGTGCTGTCTGAGCCGGGTCAAGTAACATCTTTCAAATTTGTTGGAACGGAGCTGTTTGAATTGCTGGAGGATACATTGTATCCCTAAGAAGATCGAAAGCGGCGGAGAAGCTGTTAAAGGGAACTTTTTTTTTTCTTCACTCTCCCACCCCATGGAAACAGCAGATATGTTTGGACATATTGGACATTGAAAGTGAATTGTTTTGAGAGTTGAAGCTAAGGGACAAAAGGGTTTTTGGACATTGAAAAACTTAAGAAATTGGAAAACCCTTGTTGGAGGTATGGATTTCTGATTATTTAAAATTGATATTGCAAGTGGGAAGGGAGAGGAAATTGGAGCAGAAGCTGAAAAAGGAGGAGATTGCCTAGAATCCTAAAGAAAGGTATATGGTAATTGGACCTCTTTGATTAAACATTAACCCCAGAAAGAGAAAGAGAAGAAGGAAGAAAAGTATTAATTTTTAGAATTTTTTTTTTTTTTTTTGGAATTATTTTTGATTAAAAATATTTGTGATTGTTTTGGGAAAAGATTCTTTTTTCATAATGGCATTGCTTGTGGATGAATTAAAGACTGAATATCAAAAATATAAAAAAGAAGATACTTTGGGCACTTTGTTTCAATTCTTAGAAATGGCATTATGTACTTATGAAAAGTTGACTACGTAGCAGAAGGACTGGGACAAAGAAGAAGAGGAAGAAGAAGCCATCTTTGATGAACAATGGGTTTTTTCCGGGGAGGAGGAGAAAAAGGATAAGAAAAAGGGGATTTTAAGAATTACAAAAACAATCAAAGAAGAGAAAAATGAGCGGAAAGGTGGAGGCAAGGTTAGAAAGCAAAGGAAAGGGAGTAAGAAAAGGGAGGAGGAAAGACAAAGGGGTAAAAAGGGCAAGAAGAAGAATAAGCAAGAGAGAAAGGGGGGGAGGAGAAGCCTCAATGGGGGGAAGCAAGATCTAAAGAAAAAAGTTTATTCAGAGACAATGGGTGAATTTAATTTAGGATAAAAGAGGGATTCTGGAGGGTACATAAGATTGTGGTTTTTATATGTGTATTTAGAGTATAAAATTCATTGTGTAATTTTAGAATCTATTAAACAGAATCCCAAGAAAAATTGTTATATGAAGTACTTTTAAGTTAGGGTAATGAGTTATAGACGTTACTCCAATTGGTGTATAGGAGAAGTATAATAAAAGAAAAAAGATGAATAGATAGTTGGAAATAGAACAGACAAAGAATATTATTGAAAATGGTAATAAGATATGAAAGGATATATAAAGGTTTTGTTATGGTTTTGTTTTTTTTTTGGATGTTGTATATTGAAAAAAGGCAAAAAAAAAATTTAATTAATAAGAAATAATTTGGATGAAAAGGAGAAGTTGGGATAAGATATGAAGTTAAATAGACAAAGTATTGATATTATAATTTGGAATTGTTATGTTCTATTGGTTTTCTTCTATTATTTTTTCTTAGAAAAGAACTTATAAGCTGTTATGCCTTGTGCATTGTTTATATAAAATTGATAAAAATGGTTTATATATATATATATAAAAGAAAATGATAATAAGATATGGAAGGATATATAAAGTGAGTATGATGTTTGAATTTGTGTCTGTGTGAAGAGTTTCAACCCGGGATCAGACAACCTTCAGAAAAGATCTTTTAGTTTTGTTTATGTTTTATTGTGTTCTCTGTAAAATTAATAAAATTTGGTTATAAAAAAAAAAAAGCTGGTCCTGAAAGATTTTTCAAAGATTATGCTTAGAGGTTTGGCTATGGCAGTGGATAGCTTTTTTAAGAAGTAGGCACATATTCCATCCAGTCCAATAGATAGAGATGGTTTTAGATTGTGAAGTTCTTTTTCAACATTGTCTTCTGTAAAATCGATATATATTAGATCATTGTAGTTATCTGTGGTTCGGCTAGGAAATACTGGGCATGATCCATTGCTGTTTACAAATACTGAGATACAAAACATACATACATTCTAGTTGATTCTAGTGTTTTTGTCCAATGACCAACACAGGGTGACAGCTAATAAGATTGAAGCAAACAGATTCTGCATCTACACTACAATCTTTATTTGTTTCTTTATCATTTATAAGAAAGGGCATATGCCTAGCCATAAAAATGTAAAAGATTATCAAGTTATTGAATCATGTAAAATTATATAATTCCCAAATACATTTTATATTTAGACAACCAAATTCCTACACTTCTGGTTTAAATTAAGCACGTTTCCAAATGTTGATGTTAATTAGAATTAGCAAATATTTTTTTTTATTCCACTTTCTTTCTCTTTCAGGAAGATGAGAAATGTATATGGACAACATAACTCTCTAAAGTCCAAAATAAAAGAGCTATATCTAAAAGACTGATCTATGACACACTAAATAAAAACTAAAAGCCATAGCTATTTTTCTTCAATATGATAGCTATAGTAGTGATCATTTACTATATGTGGTAATAATCTTTGTCTTCGTGAGTTTTTTGATGTGAAGACATTATATTTTGTCATAAACAAATCAGCAATGAATACATACATAATTTATCATAGAAAATGTGTACTTTAAATAATATGTATACTTTTAATAATAGACAATGTTAAGCAAAGAATTATGGTCCAAACAGATACTATCATGGATATGATACCACAAATATCATGGACTGTAATAATACACTTTTCAAATTACTTAATAGCGCACTGTGGTATTGTAATACTTAACGTTTACACTCTTCACTTTTATGATCGAGATTCATTGAATGAGGTTGTATAGCCAACTTTTTTATTAACTATATGGATTGCTATATTGTCTGTGGATTTTCTGAAAGTTATCCACCAGTTTCTATTTTATCTGATCAAACAAATAGAAATCATGTAAAAGTTATAGCAGTAAATTCAGTCCTATGGGTGTGCATTATTTCAAGATTTGCTCTTTAAGTAGAAAGCTAAGCATTACTTCACTGTGGTCCTACCATAGCACAGGCTTCAATGGAGCTTAAGAAGACAACTTTCAGGTCAGCTTCTGCTCCAGAAGAAAGATTACAGGATTTTCTCAAGACTTCCAAGGTAGAAAATTTCTATCAATGGGAACATCAACTTCATTGTATCTCTGAGCAAATAAGAGAAATACACTGGATGGAGAGTTTTTCCTTTTTTGTATTTGCCAGCAGGTTAATTCTCTTTTATTCATCTACCAATGCTTCAGGTCTTAGACTTACAGGTTGTTCTCACTTAATGACTACTCATACAGTGACCTTTTAAACGTATGATGATGCTGAACCAATGGTATGTATGATTAGTCCTTGTACTTATGTTGGTCTCAGCAGCCCTGCTGTCATGTGTTCACAATACGTGACCTTCTTTGCTAGCTTCCAACAAACAAACTCAATAGGGAAGCCAATAGGAGGTCACAGATTGTGATATCCTTGGTTAATGTTCCATTGTGTTTTGCTTAATGGTGGCAACCGAAGTGGTGAAATTTCCATCAGTAAGTAGCAGAGTCATGTGTTATCACATTTTAAAACCACATCCCTTAGTGATAGAAATTCTGATTCCAGTTACAATAGTTAACTGAGGACTACCCATATTTGCTCATTATGTTCCAGATGTCTTATTTCCTGCTGAGTCCACTTATAATAATGTAGATTAGTCACAGGTTGTACCTTTGCAGATTCTCAGGGATGTTGATCTGGTCTCTGAAGAATCTATTGCTTCATGTATTTTTTTTCATTGTTGTTCAGGGCTAATTTTATCTAGATTGCTGACTGATGTTTTTACTTCTTTGTTCTTTATTCCATGTGTCATTGTTCCATTTCAGAATTTTCTTTTTGCCCAGAGGTGGGATTTTACTGGTTCGGCCTGGTTCTACTGGCTTTAGCTTTGAAGATCAGCTGAGAGAGAACCGGTTCGCTCTGATGATCTTCTGTTTTTCTGTTTGGCCCACCCGCCTGCCCGCCCAGGATCTAGGCTGTCCTTTATTTCCTGCTTTTTTAACCACAGCTGCTTTGTGCAGCAGGAGAAGATGATTTTGCACAGCAGAAGAAGATGAGTTTCAAATGCTGTGCAAGCGTTCACTGAACTGGTTATTACACCAGTTGAATCCCACCCCTGATTTTGTCCCATATTTTAGATTCTATATTTTTTAATTTCATTTTTGTTGTACATGGTGTTGTATTGGATGTTTTTCTAGCTTACATCTGCTCTTTCAAGGTATCCCTTGAAAGATATTTTTTTAAGTTTGGTATTTTAGCATCCCACAGTTCTTTCTCTTATCCCTGTGTAACCATCCAGGAATAAGAAACTTTTTTGACCCAGGTAGATTATTCCAAAACTATACATCACCAAATAAGAGGGAGGGGGAAGTTAATTCCATGCATCTAAATGAGCTAATTCTATGCTTTTCTATTCAAGTTGGTATGTACAAGGCATGATTATTCCTTTACCACATTGAAGGAGATCCATGTTAGTCTAAATAAAACAAAAAATCCAATTCAGATGGCATCTTTTCTAACTAATTATTTTATTATATGACATAAGTTTTTGTGGGATGCCCTTAACTTCATTGGATCCAGAGTGGCTAGATGCACAGAAGGAGTTTTATTTCACAAAGGTTAATGCCTTGCAATAAAACTTATGAGTTGGAAAAGTTGTCATCAGAAAGTTCTGTGATGGCTTGTACAGGGTAGAGGGAATGATTTTGAAAGACAGAAGAAAGTGTCGCTACCAAAACAACAATCAGATAATAAAGTGGAGTCCAAGGCAGGAATATAACCTTGGTAAACAACTCAGACAAATACTTCCTTGGTTCTCATGAAAATAAAGGGAAGGAGGGAGGAAGCCCATTCAGACTTCCAAAATTCTAGCTTATGCAATAAAAACAGTGCTAATCTACATGACATTGGATTCCTACTGGTAATCTTATCAGACATGAAGGCTGACATGGCCATTCATTAGATTGACCTGTAATTGACTCCTGGATGAATTTTTAATCCAAAAAAAAAACAAAAAACCAGTCAACTTGATCTGGCATGCTACACCCTGCAAGCTCTTTTTTAAACCAGAACAAAGGTCTGAGTCATGATATTTTTCAAGATATATTTATATATATTTATAAATATATCTTTATAAATATATATATATTTATAAATATTTATATATTTTTCTTTAAAAAAAAAAAAAGGCATGTTGGGTGAGGATCTCCAAATGGAAGACCTCCATGTATATTATCAAGAATTCTCTCTTTAGCCTAGAAATACAAGTATAGTCTTGCACAAAGCCTATTGTAATAATAAAACCACTGCTATTTTAATTGTCTATATGTATGTGCCTTGCTAGCTCTATTAAAGACAGCAGCAAATTGATCACACTTAATCATACATCTTGAAGTGAGTTTTCCACCAAAGACCAATAGTAGGAATAACTATTATTTTCCTATAGAAAGCCACAAAGATGCTCAGGGGTTGCCACAAAGAAGAGAGAGTCAAGCTATTCTCCAAAGTACCTGAGGATAGGACAGGAAGCAATGGATGGAAACTAATCAAGGACAGAGCAACCTAGAACTAAGGAGAAATTTCCTGACATTTAGAACAATCAATCAGTGGAACAATTTGCCTCTAAAAGTTGTGAATGCTTCAACACTGGAAGTTTTTAAGAAGAGATTGGACAACCATTTGTCTGAAATGGTATAGGGTTTCCTACCTAACCAAGGGGTTGGACTAGAAGACCTCCAAGGTCCCTTCCAACTTTGTTATTCTATTCTATTCTATTCTCTTATAAAGGCACAAAATGAGATATTAAGGAGATATTAAGAATCAAGATCACTGGATTTGTGAAATTGCTGAATGTAATCAAGATAGTTTATGAAATGATGTTTTAGCATCAAACATTTTAAATAAAATGAATTAGAACATAAAAATGATGACTGAAATATTTTTAAATTCAAAATAAATAATATGGACAATTGTGTATTAAGAAATATAAATAGTCATAGTATAACATCCAAAACCACTAAAGTGTGGAATTTCAATCATGCAGTCATTCCCTCCATCTTGATTTTTTAAACAAGAACTCTTTTATCGTTTCCTTGTATCTCTCTGTTTATCATCTCTAAGGATCAGAGGTGGTATTCAGCAGGTTCTGACCAGTTCTGGAGAACCGGTAGCAGAAATTTTGAGTAGTTCGGAGAACCAGTAGCAGAAATTTTGAGTAGTTTGGAATACCACCTCAGACTGGCCCCACTCCCATCTCTTCTCTGCCTCTTGAGTCCCAGCTGATCAGCTGGGTTTTCTTTTGTTACCCTGCACAGGAGAACGGAGCTGGAAAACAGGTTATTGGAGTGGGGAGGGAGAATTTTGCAGTAATCTTCCCCCTGGAGTGAGGAGGGAATGGGTTTTTTTCAATAGTCTTCCTCTGCCATGCCCACCAAGCCACACCCACCAAGCCACGCCCATAGAACTGGTAGTAAAAATATTTGAATTCCACCTCTTCTAAGGATCCTATTTCCTTTCCATCCTGCAATATTAATTTAACAACTCCTCTGGCTGGGATCAGCCTTTTGTGTACTTTTTATTTATTGCAGTTTTGTTTCTCTTTCATTTGAGAGCTTAAAGTAATGTACACAGAAGTCTTCGTCATACACGCAATAATCCATTACAGATGCCTCCATCGCAAAGTACTCTGGAAGAGATCTTTGTGGGCAGAGAGGTGGGGAGCTGACAAGCAAGTAAGAGAAAGGAAACACTGAACTCTCCAAAGATATAGAGAACCTGCTGAAGTTTATTCTCCCCAGGCTTGAGGATCTAGTGACAGGGATTAAAAAAAGAAAAAAAAAACCTCAGGGTTTGGGGAGGCTGAACACCAATAGCAGCTGCCTCATAAAGAGCCATATTGAGTGCCTGTCAGCAGCAAAAGAAAAAGACAGCAAAGGTCACCTGAGGGTGGCAAACTGCTGGGTGGCAGGTGTGTAAGGTGGCAAAAAAGTAGGGATGGTAACCCAAAGGGTAACCCAAAAAGGTAAAAATTAGAGGAAGGTGTCTATGGAGATTCTCAGTCATCCAGGTCATGTTTGTCCCAAAAGAGCTTTTTCAAGAGCCAACTGGACTTTCTGTTTTTTCTTTGAAGACATTTTGCTTCTCATCCAAGAAGAAAAGCAAAACGTCTTCAAAGAAAAAACAGAAAATCCAACTGCCTCTTGAAAAAGCACATTTGGGATTGGGGGAGATAGGCAGGTAGAGGAAACTGCATGTTGCAGTAGTAAATGCAGGTGAGCTGACAAGTTCTCAAATTTTGATCATATGACTAGGGGTCATTATCATAGCGAAAATTCAATGACTGGCTGTATTCATTCATCATGTTGTTACTCTGAACAGTCACTGAATGAATCTACTCAAGCAAGGGCTACATGAAAGCCAATCCTTATTGATAGTCTCTGTCCCTTCCCTTCCCTTTAAGAACTACCTTCCAGCTTGAAGAATCAGCTCTCTTCTCTGCCAGGCAGCCTAGAGAGGTACTTTATTTATTTAGGACTGACAAGGATATTCTAGCAGATGCTTTCTGGCAAGCTTCTAACTTGTAATCCACAATGTAATTTTGCTTACTATGTACTAAAATCTCAATAAAACGAAGCACTGGAATTTATTCTGGGCTCCCATCCTGAGTACACATGCTTGTGTCTCATTCTTTCCATGGGAGACCACCACAAGTGGTGACCCCGATATGATCCACTGCAGGTGCTATGTGTCCGGACCTCCGTGTTTCCTCTCCTGAAATAGGTAAAGTACATACTTAACTATTACTAGACAATAGGATTTTTCAGGGAACATGGGGGGAAAACTTTCTCAGTCACAGGAACATAATGTTAGTGAGCTGCTGAAGTTAGTCAGGACAAACTTCTTTATCTTTAAACCCTCTGGGGGGGGAGCAAATAGTTCTTTCAAAAGGTAATGTGAAACAGCTGCTGCAAGAGATCTGGCAGCAATGCCCCTGGTACTC
The DNA here is from genome assembly GCA_033807585.1 of Hydrophis major. NCBI lineage: Eukaryota > Metazoa > Chordata > Lepidosauria > Squamata > Elapidae > Hydrophis > Hydrophis major. The sequence goes on from CM066329.1 coordinate 323,868,236, forward strand.
AGAGAGAGGCTCTTTAAAGTTAGACACATGGAGGAGAATTGGAACTATCCTTCATGAAGAGCCACGGGCAACAGCTGAAATTTTGATATATTGGAAGGTTGTTATGGCTGCTTTAGAGACCCAGCAACAACCTCTTTTAAAAACTTTAGTAGAACCTCCTCCTTATGAAGGAGTTGTGTTGACCCTCCAACCCCAAAACTGGAGTATGCTTTCTCACCTCCAACAACGCCTATGCCTGTGGATGATAAAATCCAACCACAAATGGGAAAAGTTCAAGCAATGATGCATCAGGCTTTCAATGAGGGGAAATTAGAGCCTGATGAGATTCCCCAGATGAATTTGTTTCCAGTTAATAGGCAAGTGGATGCTCAAGGCAATATGCAGGCTGAGTGGGTTCCGATTCCTTTGGTAGTACTTAGGGAAATTAAGAAAGCAGTTAAAGATTATGGTATTCAAAGTCCCTTTACAAAGGGTCTCCTGACAAGTTTGGCTACCTCATGCATGATTCCTAGTGACTGGAAAGATTTAATGAGAATGATATTGAGCTCTACTCAGTATGTGGTTTTCGATTCAGAATATCAAAGGGAAGCTATCACTAGGGGATGGAATTCGGGGGGGGGGGCTGTATACGCCAGACCAAATCTATGGGGCAGGCTTGTTTGAATCCACTGCTGATCAAGCTGCTAATTTGCCTGATCACATATTTCCCGTGGTTATGGCAGCTGTCCTTGGATGATCCAGGATGTGGGAACCCCGGCACGGTCTTTTTCTCAAATTAAGCAAACAGCATCTGAGTGTTATAACGATTTTGTGGAAAGGCTACAATTGGCTATTACCCGGCAAATCTCTAATGAGGAAGCAGCAAAGGAACTTTTGCTGAAATTGGCAGTTGAAAATGCAAATGCTGACTGCAAGCGTATCTTACAGCCTTTGGTGGCTAGAGGTGAAGTTATTCTGGCTGATCTGTTAAAGGCATGTGCAGTGGTGGGTTCTCAGGCTTACAATATGGAGACTTTGGCTATGGCATTACAAAAAGGCATGAAACCTGCAGGGAAATGTTTTAATTGTGGGAAGCCTGGCCATTTTAAAGCCCAGTGCCATGCCCCTGGGGGTGGGGGAATGGCATTTAACAAAAGCAAAAATAAGGATGTCCGCCTGAAGTCGGTCTGTCCAAAATGCAAAAAAGGGTTTCATTGGGCAAATCAATGTCGCTCTGATCAGAACCAAAATTCGGGAAACTAAATTTTTGGCGTGCAGCTAGCCCCGCTCCCAAGGCTGTCACAAAAGCATCGCCTGCAATTACTGGGAGTGCAGGTTTGGGTTTAAAAATGTTGAACTCAATTGATGTGACTTTTCCTAATCAAGTGTACATTGAGGACACTCATTTGCATGGGCCACTGCCAGAAAAAACAGTGAGATTGGTACTTCCCAGGTCTTCTGCATCAGAAAAAGGGTTTTTTGTTATTCCAGGGATTATTGATCAAGATTATAAAGAGGTTATTAAGGTACAATTGTACACTGATACTCCTGCATCATTAATGTCCGGTGACTCTATTGCCCCAGTTTTTATTGCTTCCATACATTCCTATGAATCATTTAATTGGGATCCCATGAACTGGCGGTTTTGGGTCCACTGAAATGGCCAGTTCTCCAGCTGCTGCAGAATTGCTAGTGCTGACAAAAAAATTGACTACAGACCAACCTAAAATGACAATTGAAATTCAAGAAAAATCATTTTCTGGCCTTATAGATTCCAGAGCAGATGTCTCTTTGATACGCCAAAAGGAATGGCCAAATGAATGGGTGCTTGAGGACTCTCTGGCTGTTCTCGAGTGGGTGGTATGCAGTTTGCAAGAAGTTGTGTACATTGGTTGAAGGCATTGCATAGAGAAACTGGTGAGACTGCAAGGATTCAACCTCTTGTGTTGCCCCTACGTATAAACTTGTTGGGTAGAGATTTACTGTCACAGTTCCGCACAAAAATTGTTATTGGATAATGGAAAAATTACAATTGTTAACCTCTCAGCCAGTTTGGATTGACCAATGGCCACTTCTAAAGGAAAAGCTTACAGCTTTACATCAATTGGTAGCTGAGCAGCTACAATTAAGACACATTGAGCCTACTTCTAGTCCCTATAACACTCCGGTGTTTGTTATCAAAAAGAAAAATGGAAAATGGAGATTTTTACATGATTTGAGAGCTGTCAACTCCATCCTTCAACCAATGGGAGCGTTACAATGTGGTTTGCCTAACCCAAACCTGATTCCACGCAATTGGGATCTAGTTGTAGTAGATTTACGGGATTGCTTCTTTTCTATCCCTTTGCATGCAGATGACAAGCAATTATTTGCCTTTACCGTACCTGAGTTGAATAACAACGCACCTACCTTTCATTACTAATGTAAGGTTTTGCCACAAGGAATGCTAAACAGTCCAACGATGTGCCAGTCATATGTTTGAATGGCTCTGGCTCCATTCAGAACTTCTCATCCTGGGTGGAAGGTTTACCATTACATGGATGATATTTTAATTGCAGCTCCTGGCCCACCGGGAACAGTTAAGGCAGCGTTACCTTGCCTTAAAGAGATATTATTGCAATTTGGACTTCACATTGCCCCAGAAAAAATTCAAAGTCAAACGCTATATGTCTACCTAGGGCATAAGGTCCTTGCAACCTATGCTCATCCAATCATTCTGGAAATCAAAATTGAGGAAAAGGTTTCTCAAGTAAAATTACAACAAGTACTAGGAACAATTAACTGGGTTAGACCCTACCTGGGGTTAACTACAGTGGTACTCCAGCCCTTGTTCTTGGCCCTAAAGGGCTCTGCGAGACCGGATTCTGCTATAAACTTATCAGCAGAACAAAGGGAGGTACTGGCACACGTAAATGCGGCTTTAACGCAGCGGTGGGTTGATAGATGCATTCCTGATAACTCATTTGCTTTGGCAATTTTACAAACTCCAGCCTTGCCTACTGCAGCTTTATTTCAATTACATGAGGCGCAGGTTTATATCATTGAATGGTTGCATTTTCAGAATACTCCCAGAAAAACAGTTTCTACTATGGCTATGCTTTATCGTGAGTCAATCATCAAAGGCCGAAATCGCAGTATGCATTTATATGGCATAGATCTAGTTCAATTATTTTTACCTATCTCCCTCACTTTGTGGGAAACTTGGTATAGTCAATCCATTGAATTGCAAATTGCTCTTGAAAATTGGCCAGGGAAGATTTCTTGCCATACACCCAGCGACCCTCATTTCCAGTTGCTTTGAAACGTATCTGTAAATTTTAATTCAGTTATTGCTAAGCAGCCAGTTGAGGGCGTGACCATTTATGTGGATGGTGGTAAGATCTATGGCGCTTGTGCATAGAGACAGGAAGGGGCATGGAAAACAAAGATTACCCCTCCTCAGCAATCAGCACAAAGGGCTGAATTAGCTGCTGCTATTTTGGCCTTTGCACAAGAACCGCTAAATCTAATTGTTGATTCTCTTTACGTTTATCAATTAATACTTAACATTGGATTTGCTTAGCTTTCTCCTTCTGTTGATGCTAATCTTATGAGTTTGTTTTTAGCCCTGCAAATCTGTCTTCATTCTCACACACATTCTTTGTATATTGCACATATTCGCAGCCACCAGCCACTTCCCGGGGAGCTGCAGGAAGGGAATGACATGGCTGACGTGGCTGCTTTGGCCATGTCCTGTCTCTCACTTTCTTCATGGGACTCCATGGGACTCACATTGCTATTTTCATCAAAATGCCAAAGCTTTTTGAAAACAATTCGGGCTCACTGCTGCAGAAGCAGCAGTTATTATCCAGCAATGTCCTAGTTGCAGTGCTCAATCCACTGCTCTTCCTCAAGGAGTAAATCCTTGGGGACATCTGCTTGTCAGCTATGGCAGATGGATGTCACACAACACCCTCCTTTCAAACCATGGCACCATCTGCATGTCACTGTTGATACCTATTCAGGATTTATTATGGCAACACCTCAATGAGGAAAGGCTAGAAAACATGTAATCAACCATTGTCTCCGTACCTTCACACATGTGGGGCCACCAATGGAGATAAAAACCAACAATGGCCTTGCTTACGTCAGCACCGCCTTTGCAGAATTTTGCCATTGATGGTCAATTATACATAAATTTGGCATTCCCTACAACTCCACTGGTCAGGCCATTGTGGAATGACCTCATCAGATACTCAAACAAGCACTCCTTCACATAAAAACAAAAACGGGGAAAGTGGATGGATATGGATTGCCTTACATACAAAACATTCTTAATATTACATTATATACTTTAAATTTTTTAAACATGAAAGGATCTCCTGCTGCTACGGCAGCCAGTAGGCATTTTGCTTCCTCCCCTTTTGCAGGTACGCCAAGACCGAAAGTTCGGTATAGGAGACTGCCAGATCCAACGTGGAGAGGACCTGTCCCGCTGATAACTTGGGGCCAAGGATATGCTGCTGTTGAAGATGAGGGGACAGTTGTTTGGGTTCCTGCTTGCTGTGTGCGTCCTTATCATCAGCAAAAGGGGCAAGGGGATGGATTTGGGGGAATGAAAAAGAAACACATTGATCCAGGACATGGGGAAGCTAGCAAATCTTCATAATAAAACTGATTGTTGGATATGTATGCACATGCCAACTCACAAAACATCAGGGCTTCCAATGGTTGCAGTACCTCTTTCTGAAGATGACTGGTATAAGGGACAATGCTATGGTTGTTCGGGAATGTGATCTAGCAGTTGGACTACAAGTAATATAAATACCTTACACCTTGGAAGCTGGATCCAAGAGGTGGCGGGTATCTGTTGGACCCACAATGAGATGGTAGAGAATATGACTTACTTGGGGACATATCCATTTTGCAACAAAACAATTGTTGTTAGCAATGGAAGTCGGGTTTATCCGGATGACATGAAAACTAAAAATCTCACTTTTGTGCATAACATCACTAAATTTTCGATCACGTCTTTGATCAATGAAAATGGGTGCCCATATATTCCTGCTACATGCAATCAATAAAACAAGGATTGTACATAGAACAATGTCGGACCTCTGAAAAGTACATGCATATGTACTCAGTACTTAGTTTGGGCCCCTTTTGCAGCAATTGCTGCCTCAATGGGGCGTGGCATGGAAGCTAGCAGCCTGTAGAACTGCTGAGGTGTTATGGAAGACCAGGATGCTTCAATAGCGGCCTTCAGCTCTTCTGCATTGTTCGGTCTCATGTCTCTCATCTTTCTCTTGGCGATGCTCCATAGATTATCTATGGGGTTCTCTATGAGTTTGCTGACCAATCAAGCACAGTAATCCCATGGTCATTGAACCAGATTTTGGTGCTTTTGGCAGTGTGGGCTGGTTTCAAGTCCTGCTGGAAAATGAAGTCAGCATCCCCATAAAGCTCATGTGTGGAAGGAAGCATGAAGTGCTCCAAAATCTCCTGGTAGATGGCTGTGTTGATCCTGGACTTAATGAAGCACAGTGGACCAACACCAGCAGATGACATGGCTCCACAAATCAACACAGACTGTGGAAACTTCACACTGGACTTCAAGAATTTTGCAGTGTGTGCCTCTCCATTCCTCCTCCAGACTCTGGGTCCTTGGTTTCCAAATGAGATGCAAAAGTTGCTCTTATCAGAAAAGAGGACTTTGGACCACTGAGCAACTGACCAGTTGTGTTTTTTTTTAGCCCAGGTAAGATGCTTCTGATGTTGTTTGTGGTTCAGGAGTGGCTTGACAAAAGGAATATGACATTTGAAGCCCATGTCCAGGATCCGTCTATGTGTGGTGGCTCTTGTTGCACTGACTCCAGCCTCAGTCCACTCCTTGTGAAAGTTCCCTACACTCTTGAATGGCCTTTTCCTGACAATCTTCTCCAGGCTGCGGTCATCCCTGCTTCTTGTGCACCTTTTTCTTCTACACTTTTCCATTCCACATAACTTTCTATTAATGTGCTTTGATACAGCATTTTGGGAACATCCAACTTCTTTTGCAATTACCTTCTGAGGCTTTCCCTCCTTATGAAAGGTGTCAGTGATGGTTTTCTGCACATCTGTAAGGTCAGAAGTCTTTCCCAAGATTGTGATTCCTACTGAACCAGACTGAGAGACCATTTAAAGGCTCAGGAACCCTATGCAGGTGTTATGGCTTAATTAGCTGATTAAAGTGGGACACTTTGAGCCTAGAATATTGCACCTTTTCACAATATTCTAATTTTCTGAGATTGTGGATTTGGAGTTTTCAAGAGCTGTAAACCATAATAATCTCAATTATGACACATCATAGCTTGAAATATCTTATTTTGCATATAATGAATCTATCTCATATATTATGTTCACCTTTTACGTTGCATTACTGAAATAAACGAACTTTTGTATGATATTCTAATTTTTCCAGTTTCACCTGTATAGCAGCCAAAGCCAAGCCTTTCTATTTTTTGTTTAACTATTATGTGTTAAGCCTGGTTTCCCCAACCAGGGTTAGGGAGACAAGCTAAACAGAATGTGCAGCGTTAGTCAGATAGGCACACAGATAAATGAGTGAGCTAAGCTTGTATGTTTATTAACATACAGTAAAAATAAGAGATACGCTTTTGCTATCAAAAATATAGTTTATTCCATTATGAGTTCATAGCATAGTCAAAATAACAGTCCAATAGTCATGTATCATTTAGTCAGTCCATTCAGGGATATTCAGTTAGCAAAAGTCCGTTTAGAATATCCTATGTCAGTTCACTTACAAGTCAGTCCTTTGTTTTCTCTCCCGTTCGAGCAATGCAGTCTTGAGTCCTTGCAGTAATCAGGGATCATCAAAGCCAGAGAGAGAGTAAGCTGTCGTCTTGCTTCTTTTAAAGTGCTTTCACAACCACTCCCTTAATTACTATCCCACAGTTAAAGTTGCAGACACTTTAACATACAAACTATGATTACTTAGTTATTATTTTACCTAAACCAGTTAGGGTAAACAATGTTATCCCTAACATTATGGTTGGTCTCACAATCATCCAGATGTTTAGACTGGATTTGGCATTTAACTACCTATGGAACCTTATCCTTTCCAAAGACCTGGGATAGGCAGATATTGTTTAATATCTGGATCAGAGGATGTAAGTTGTTCCAAGCAAAGTGTCTTTTGGAATTGACTGATTTTTGTCAATGCTGATAGTGTTCAAGTGGTGCTCCAGATGTTATGTAATTGCACCAAGGCACTAATTACTATATATTATACACTACTGCTTTCTTTTGCCATAGTCATTCTACTTCTATTTGCAGGTCTTTGCATTTTGTTATTTTTTCTAGTTGTTTCTTTTCTGTTTTGCTATGTCCAGTTACTGCCATGTAGCCTTTTTAGTATTTCTTATTGACAGTTGTGAAGTCTGAGATGTTATGCAGCAGATGTTTGTTTGTATGAATTCTAAAGTCTTAGACCAATTTAGCTTCTTCATCCTCTATTATTTTGTCTGTTTGTCACCCCACCAATTCTTGCTTACAGGCAAATGACATTTCTTGAAGATAATCCAATGCACTATTGTTGCTACTCCATCATGCTGCTGTTTGTCGTCAGTCTTGAGATTGCCTTGCAGTAACCAACTAAGTGATCTGCTGTTTCTTCAGTTTCTTTGCAGAGAGGCATTTGCTATCTGTTGTTATCTTCTCAGATCTGGCTTTGTATGCATTTGTTCTAAATGTTTAGTCTTGTGTAGCCAGAATTGGCCCCTCTGTCTCTTTCTTCATCTTTCCCATTCTTTTTTTTAAAGTTTTTTTTTTATTTTATAACAAAGACAAACAAGTAAAATCACCTTTCTGTTCAATGGTGTGTCGGTTGGGTACATCATGTGCACATAATAATATTATCATACATTTCTTGTTTATATTTATAATCATTCTAATCAGTATTTTATATCACATTTATCAATTGTTGTATTATCATTAACATTATAGTTATTGCCTTTCAAAAATATTTAAATTATATTAATTCTCTTACTCAGTCTAATTCAGTCAATTATGATATATTATGCTATTATTACATATTTCAATTTCTTACTCTTCTATCTAGCCATTCATAGAATACATTCCAAATTTTATAATAATCTTTTTCTTCCTGTTCTCTAATTGGCATTGTCAATCTACTCATTCCATTATTTTCTTAATTATTTCCTCTTCCGTTGGAATTTTCTCATTTTTCCAATTTTGTGCAAATACAATCTTTCCCATTCTTATTCGACAACATTTCCATTTCACAAAACAGGTGTTGTGAAAATCCTTATCTTTTTTATCACACCTGATAGATACCCTTGTCCAAAAAACAATCTTTTGTAGCCAGAGCATAGGTGTGGTTTGGCTATTTCAACTATTTCAGAGAGAAGGAAAAGAAAAAGAAAAGGCTCATTCTTTCCATTATAATCTCACCTTGTCACAAGAGTAAATTAGGTTTTTAAGATTGTTTTCTTCTAAAATGAAATTCAGTGATAACATAAGGCTTTTCAAGTTGTTAATAATGTACAGTTTATTTTACTTGAAATAAAAATAGTTCTGTGTTATTTGCAATGGATTGAACAATTATTTGTTGAAGCAGTCGCAATTCTGCAGACCTTCAAAAACATATGAGCCTTGACAAATCAGTTGCTTCTCTCATGCAATTATTTTCCTTTCTTTCAAAATAATAATTCCATAATTGGAATTTGCTTCTGAGCACTCAAAAACCCAATCAAATTATAATTTCTATTAAATACAATTTTTCCACTGTAGACTTCATATTTATATTATTGAAATACTAAATCACACAATGGAGTTATGCTTTTCAGAAGGTCAACACCCAGGCAGAGAATAATAGGAGTTAGAACAAAATATATTACATTAGAAACCTAACTGATTCCTGATTCTGACACTAAAGCTCTTGCTGGAGAGACTCTGATCTTACCAAGAAAGAAAAAAAAAACTATCAAAAGTGCCCTGGATTATAACTAGCTTTCAAGAAATGAAATTTATTTCAACTATATTAAACCTTATTGATTAAATAGAACATTTGATGGCATTCGTTATCCTATGCTTCATGTTGTAAATTCAACAGAGAAAGGGTATTAATGTGGCTTTTGATATCTGTAAACAATATCCATTTATCATTCTTGTTCTAAATTCATTTAGGTCAGTAGATTATTGACCAAAAATACAGGTAGTCCTCAACCTACAACCATTCATTTAGTGATTATTCGAAGTTACAACAGCACAGAACAAGTTACTTACAACTGATGTCCACACTTATGACTGCTCAGAATCAAGATCATGTGAAGTGTTAATTCCACTTTATAATGCCTTGGTAAGACCACACTTGGAATATTGCATCCACTTTTGGTCCCCACGATGTAAAAAAGATGTTGAGATTCTAGAAAGAGTGAAGAGAAGAGCAACAGAGATGATTAGGAAACTGGAGGCAAAAACATATGAAGAACGGTTGCTGGAATTAGGTATGTCTGATGAAAAGAAGGAGTAGGGGTGACATGATAGCAGTGTTCCAATATCTCAGGGACTGCCACAAAGAAGAGGGAGTCAAGCTATTCTCCAAAGCAACTGAGGGTAGGACAAGAAGCAATAGATGGATACTAATCAAGGAGAGAAGCAACTTAGTCCCAATTGTATTCATAAGTCAAAGGCTACCGGTACTTCAGATTTGTGGAGATTTTCTCTTTTAGAATGTATAAAATGTAAACAATTTTTGATTTTTGTTGAAATGGTGCAAGAAAACCATGATTTATAGATTTGGACAGCCCTTACAACCAAAGACTTTAACCCAGCTGGATTATCCATTGAGTCTGCCCTGTCTCTCCTTCTGTCTTTCCACATTGCTTGATGCTTGATGGGAAACAACTTCTTTCTCTGTGAGCAGAATGGAAACCAAGGCAACTGTTTACCTCTCTCCACAATGAAAGGCAAGGCAAGATAAAGCAAACGGAGGGAAAAAAGGACAAATGCCTGCATTCCTATGCCATGGAGTAAAATGAAAAACTACTTTCACATGAAACAGTACAGAGCACTTCAGTTCTTGGGCTGTGGAAGCAGGTTTGCTGTTCCTAGTTCCTAATCGTTAACAAGCTACATGCTGAAAAGAGGTACTGCTTCTCAGTATACACTGTGAAAAGGCAGTAAATTGCCAGGGAGAGAGGACAAAACTGCTCACTGCTTTTCCATGCAGTTTGTGTATATATGTGTATAAATTAGAGCTGTCAGATCAATCTCAGCTTGGTCTGTGTCCATGCTGCTGGTTATATTATTTCATTCTTTAATGGATGCTGCTGTCAAAGTTGCTGCTGGTTAGGGCTTTAAAATAGTACTGGAAAATTTACATTCAATGTCACTCGTAACTTTGTGTAATATATGGAATTCCGTATGCAAATGTCCCTAATGTACTCTAAAAAAAAAAGAACAGAAAAGGGTAACTGCTACTAATAAATGTTATTTTGTTTCCTCCTTTACAAAATGCATGCTCTTTGGGGAAGCATATTTCTCACATATTAGGGATATGTGATGCACAAGTATACATATTTCTTGCTTGTCACCCAATACATCTTTTTGCTACTCATTTTTTAAAGCAGAGCCAGGCTGACCCTTATGGACTTTGTTTATTGCTGTCATCTATGCTACAAAATAGTTCATTTTAGGTTATTTTAATTTTGAGATAGGATGGTGTAAGTGAATCCCCTTCTACCAAATATGTTCACAAAATTTGCAGAATGGCTTCACATTCCTTTTATTCTCTCTCTTCAATAGATGAGCCATTTTACTTCCAGCAGAGTAAGACTACTTCTAAAACCAATATCCAGTTAGAAACACTGGAACCCTGTAGATATTACAAGCTGTTTCCTCCTGAGGGACTCTATCTATTTCTCCCTCACACTCTATCCAGTGTTTTTAGGTACAGATTTCCTTAAGCTGAGGTGATGGCTTTATATCTTCCCCTCGGGCTAAGTAAAGTGAACACATATGAAATCAACAAGATTCTATCTATTCCCCTCTTCTGTATGGTTGTGGATCTGTTGCAGAAAAAGCTCCAGCATGCTTCATTTGATTTTTTTTGGGGGGGGGGGGGTGAGAGAAGAAGGAATTAAAGAACAGTTGTTAGCCTCTGAAAGGGTTGAATTAAGTAGAAGAGTGATGATTTCTATTGACTGCTTTGATCAAAGAAAAAATACAAATATTTTTATTTCTACTCGCAAACTGCTTCTGGATTTTGTGCTTGAGGTGGAAAAAAAGGAAACTTTGATTTTGGTTTTTACCAGTTAGATAGGTGTGTTGTTACAGAAATGGCTAGTTTAAACTACAGTATTACGTAAAAATAAAAAGTTGGGGTTTGATGTTAATGCCTTATTCTACTGCACCAAAGGGAATCAGAAGTCAATGCTTTTAAAGGACTTTTAAACTATAGAGAGACAAATTCTGCAGAGTATTACACTTGTTAGCAGTTATTTCATACACTTTATGTATTAGCAACCAAGGTGTAATGTTGGTGTGATATTGTTTTATCCATATGACCCACTGTAGCCCTTGGCCCTCTGAAAGGTTCCAGAATATTTGTAATCATATCAAATCCCTTTGCACCACAGTCTGCCTTCCACAAGGAAAGATAAAATCTGTGAAAAATGTCAAGAGCAATCCTCTGTATATGTCTCATCCAGTTTGTTATTAGAATCTAATACAATGATTCAAAATCAGTATTTTTATCTTGCTAATGAGACTTATAGATAAAAGAATAGGATTTGCTTCTAAATTTGAAGTTACTTTCTTTAATTGCTGCACAACAATGCATCTCATATTGGAAGACTGTTAATTATAAAAAACTACCTGCCATAACCCTTACATATAGCAGAAGGAAAATTGTTCCCCTATGGAGCAGAAAAATAGACTATTTTCCCCAAAGTAACATTTGTCTCTTAAAACCCTTAAAGTGTTTTTAGAGTATATAAGAATAAGTGTGTGCTTATCTTGATGTGAAGTATATAGCACCTTCTTTGCTGGATAATTGGTGAAATAACTACCGTTCTGCTTTCATTGGGTTGGAAATCCATATTTAGCTTATCAACAGGCCTCAAGCAGGTGTCTGCTAAATTCACATTGGGCTAAAAGGTTTAGCTGAAATGTTTTGGCTTGTTATGGCAACAAAAGTGATCCACTAAACTTTAGAGCTGATACCACAAAAATGACAGCCGGAAACGTCTTTGAAAGGCTTCTTGGCTAGCTTAATCTTTATACATGGGAAGCAGCTGCTTTTATAATGATAAAGTGCCAACTGTATCTATAATCTAGGTCAGCCAACTGAGATAAAACCATTTTCCTATAGTAAGCATTAACCCCAAAACACATTATGGATTTATATTGCCTTATCTACAACAATTCTGAAGAAGGCCAATATTTTAGCAAAGCATCTTAATTCCACCGAGGAGAGTTTGAGCTCTCTCTTAAGATTTGGAGAGTGAGCAAATTAGGACAAAATGCCTCCTAATCACATACAGTCCTGTTTGTTTGCTAATGCTGAGCTACAAGATTAAAAGGCAGAAAGGCACTGTGAGAGGTAGAAACATAAAGTTTTTAAAATAAGTATTTCATTGATAGCTAGCTAAATTTTGTTTTGCTAATTTTATACTCCAGAGACTGTTCACCCACATTATTTTATTTAGGAATATATAACCTATTCTTTTCCAATAAAGTTGGAGCTAATGGACAGTGTCATGTATGGGAAAAGAGTCAAAGATGGGCAATGACCAGGTTCTAGTCTCAGGTCAGCCATGCAGCTTGCTGTGGAATGGGGGGGATGGGGGCACTTATTTTCTTTCTTGGTTCCCTGACTTATGTATGTGAAATAAGAGAGAATACCCTTAGCTTTTAGAAAAGATGAGATGTCAATGCAAGTTTGGGGATTCTCAAACGGAAAAATTATGTGCAAATGATAAATGCATAATTTGAATAGAACTAATGAATTTCCTCAAGTTTCCTCCTTGATTCTGGCAAGCCTCCCCATTTGTGATCTCCTTCATGTTTTTTTTTTTAAATCTCCTAAGAGGGAGGTCACAGTCCAGAGTTAGGTAAATCCTCTAATAAATAAACAGTTCTATACTGTTACACCATAGCATAGAACTCAAAGAAGTAGTGCTTCTGGTGCTAATATGGCTTCCAAAGCTGACAATTAGAAGATGTGGAGAGATCTGGCCCATAGAATCACCAAGAGTCAGACATGACAGAATGGATAGTAACATCACCATCATCATTGTCATCACCATCCTGTTACATTAGTACATGAAATTTTATTCTCACAATGTAAGGTTCTGCAAACACCTCCCACTAAAACAGGGCTATTAAAACTATGAATCTTTTATGACCTGTGGACCTCAACTTGCAGAATTCTGGGAGTTGAAGTTCATAAAGGGCCCATGGTTCCCCATCTCTGCAAGAATGAGATTGAATGAAAAAGCATTACAATACAAACCTAAAATCTGCCAGTCTGTGAAGTTACCTCATGGACATGTCCATTTAGGGCCGTTTTGTACATTTTTCACATGACTAGTTGTTCAGGTGATTATGTGCTATAGAAAATTGGTATCATTTGGAATAGAAACATAACAAGTTTTGCCTATAAAAGTAAAGATAGTGCAACACTATTTCTTAATTTATACATTTTGGAAGCAACAATAATATTTGCATTTGACAAATTACCAAAAAGAAAATATAAGTAGTTTATATATTATGCTTTTTAATCAAGTTATAAAAATACACAGCAGATATTTACAGTGTATGTGTGATGCAGGTGTATGAATAACCACAATGAGTAACATGTTTTGGTACAAATATTTGCCATTTTCTCTGTTCTTTGGGGGCAATGCTCTTTAACTGTATAAAATATTGTCTGATCAATCCTGGAATCTTAGCTAAAGAATACCTTTAGTATAGTGCTTTTAAACATATAACATCAGGCATCACAATAGCACATAAAGTTCAATACCATATAGACAGATATAATCCACATTTGGAGTATGTTGGAGCCTGTTGTTGGAATGAAAATGTAATATAAACTATTTTGAAAATTGTTCTTTTTAAACAAAGTAAGGACTTCATGTAAGTTTGCTTTCCTTGAACTGATTCTATTCAGCAGTGATAAAAGATATAAAAGAACAACTTTTATGAAATAAATACTGTATAGGAAGTAAAAACAATTTGAGGAAGATAAATTATATCTCTGACAATTCCTTTGAGCTCTAACAGTCTGGCTGTTAAACAGTTAACCACCATATTTATTTCTGGAACTTGCAGCAATTATTTTGAATGATCTAGTCTTGTTCTTATGATGATGTTATGCTATGCTGCACTGTTAGAATAACAGTCATATGTAGGAGAAGTGACAGAAAACAAAGACTTGGAGATATAATGTACATTGCCACTCAAAAGATTCCCATTTTATATTTCATATTTTAACAGATGGTTTGACAGTAGGATAGTCTGAGAAACATAATGTGCTTGTTTTAAGATTAATGTAAAAAGAATTTCCTAATATTAAGATTCCCGTTGCGTCTATTGTTGGATTGTTTTCGCAGAAATATATTCAGTCAATAAAGTCAGTAATTTAATGATGTCAATAGGATCAGACACCTTCTTTTCTTGCAGTTCATTCCTAAGCTGAGAATCCAATAAAACATATAAGGCAATCAGTGGATGTCAAAGAAAACGTATTTATTCAACCCAACATTATTATGTAACATTGGGTGCTGTCCATGGTGAATTGCCCTTCCATCTTCCTTTTTATAGATTTTATTTTAGTTTAAGTATTTAATCAATCATTAGCATTAGTTTGGAATTAGCTTATTACAAATATTTTCCTATCTAGAATAAAATACACGGGCATTTTATCTTTATATATGTTTTTCTATACATAAGATATATGTTTTCCTTTATATGCTTCCTTCCTTTGCTACGTGATGCACTGATTTTTTTTTTTATAATCACAGGAGCCAGTTTTTTGTTTATAAAATTGTACTACTATTCCCTATACAATCACTCATCAATCTTTAATTTGAAATCTATTCCTATATAAGGAAAATATTCCAACAATGATTCTTGACATTTCATCTGAATATGTTTATGTCTGTATCTGTAAGATGTGAAATGCCAGTTTTGAAAGCAACATTACTATCTAGCTGCATTGTTTCTCAAATTTCTATGAATTTTGATTTTATATGCTGGTCCTTGTTTGCTTTGTGTTGTGTTGTCCTCCATGCAAAGATATTGGCAGGGAAAAATAAAATTTATCATGCTTAATTGTCACAATATTTTGAACTGGCACTTGCAACATTGGTAGGAAATGAAGAGAATCACTTTTTATGCTTGACAAGCTACTGCTGTTTTGGCTACAGAATACTGATAAGTGTTTGGATGAAATTAATAGAACTGAAAAGACATTTGGTATTTACAAGTTGGAAACTTTTTTAGTTTGTTGTTTCAAGCAAAGATCTAATAATATGCTTCTTCTTTGTTGCCCCTAAAAGTGATTACTAAGGACCAATGTATTTTGTGAATACATTGAAGGACCAATGTATTTTGTGAAGCTTCTTGTGTAACTATTTGCTTCAAGGTATGGGGAGAAAAAGTCACAAGAAAATATCATTAGGGATCAGAAATTAGAACAAAAGGCAGAAGTTTGTCCACCCGAAGCATAAAACACCCAGACACAAACTGAACAATGTGATATATGCAGTACAATTCATCCACGTGCAGATCTGTACATTGGAGAAACAAAACAACTGTTTTGCAAAGGCGTGCCACAACATAGGAAACAAACCCATCAGGACAAGATCCAGCAGCCCATCTGCATTTGAAAGGCAAAGGTCACTCTTTTGAAGATGACAAAGTCCATATTCTGTACAAAGGGGCCACTAGTTTGAAAGAGGAGTCAAAGAGCCATCTACCTTAAGATTGAAGAGCCCTCTCTCAACAGAGGAGGAGGGATATGACACCACCTATCTCCTGTTTACAATACAGTCCTTTCAGCAGTTCCAAGAAGGTTCCAAGCCCATTTTCACTGTTCAGAGGACCTGAAAGGCACAGATAAACCTCCAAGTGGCCTCAAGAATTCTCAGAAAGAGTGCTAATGACCAGATGACTGCAAGTAATATAAATCTTTCCATTCTCCACAATTCATTCAGATCTGAAATAGCTTCTTGTATGAGAAGTGAAATGTTTCCAAACAAAAACAAATAAATTCCAGTTGCCTTTTGAAAAAGTACTTTCGGGACAACCATGGCCGGGATGACTTAGAATCTCCATAGATAGTTAATTTATTCAATCCTTCAAAATAAAAGGTGGTACGTGGTAAAGAGATTATTTGTTACATCTTAAATTTATCTGATTAGCTTTGAAATATTTGTTATTATTTCTGGTAATCTTTTTATGGCTTTTATTTGATTGGTGATGTTTGAAGACTTGTTCAAGAACATAAAGGAAGGAAATTAAGTGAGTTTACAATAGTTTATTATAGATATGTGGGTATTTCTGGTAACCCTTAGTGGACCATTCCCAGTTAGGGTAGATGATGAGGATTTATAAATATATTTATAGAGACTGAGGTGAGATATGAATTAAGAGATTATTTGTTGTATTTAAAGACATGGTAATAAATTGTTAAAGTTGTATATACTTTAAATGAGAAAATTATTCATTTTTTCTCTTTTTTCATTTTTTTTCACTTTTCCCGCCCTTTTGAACACGATTCACTGACAGTTAGGGTCATATCAACTGAAATAGTCTTAGTTTATTAAGAGTATTTAAGAAAGAAAGGGGCTTGACTTATACTTTGGAAAATGTATAACCTTCTGAAAACATTCCAGGTAAATAAACTGAGCTCAATATACAGACTGCCTGAGTATGTTTTCAGAAAAGGAATAGGAGAAACTACTGGTAGTACTTTGTTTCTTTCAGTACAAAGGTCTTCATTCCTAAATACAACAGGAAAATAAATTGCAGACAATATATACAAGCTTGCTTTCAAAGGAGAAAATTGTCAGCAAATGCAACAATGACCTGATTCATACTGGAAGTAAGCATATCAAGAGTGCAACTTTTTGATAAAGTGATACTGAGCAGGAAAATCTCCCAATTGTTCGACTATATTGTTTTAGGGAGTCAAAAGTCTTATTTACAATAATATATTTACTATACAATGGTTAATTATAAGAAGTAATTCCCTTTTTCTACCGAAGATATCCAAGGCAATCCAATATGGAATCATATTGGATGATGGCACAATGGTTAGAATGCAGTATTGTGGGCTAACTCTGCCCAGACCAAGGAGTTTGATCCTGCCCAGTTCAAGTTGACTCAGCCTTTCATTCTTCTGAGATCTGTAAAATGGGAACCCAGATTGTTGTGGGCAATATGCTGTTACTATGTTAACTGCCAGAGATTGCTGTAAAGCAGTGTGTAATGATATATAAATCTAAGTGCTAAGTGTTGTGTAGTTCTAGTTCTTCCTGGCAATTATGGATTTTGATTTGAAATATTAAAATGTCTAAGACTATCTAAGACTGTAGCTGTTTTAAGCATTTTCCTGTAAATAGGAAACAATAACAATCTATAAGTCATTCTTTGTCCTGGGCATCTAATTGCAAAACTTTAGCAAACATAATTATTTCTACAAACATCCAAGATTGCTCTTCAGATTAGAAAAAGCAAATACCAAGAAGGAATCAATGAAAAATAGTTTAAAGTGCTCTTGAGTAAAAGCATGATTTACAGTGCCTTCTTGGCAATAAGCTACTTATCTCCTTTTATTTCTGGAGTATCAAGATAGTTTCCATCTTTCCTACTGAGCTAATAGGTGTATAAAAAATAAATCCATGAAGATTTTGCTTAAAATGGAATAAAATGTCTTTCAAATGATATCATGAAAAGTTATTTAAAAATTTAGCTGGACTATGTCAACTGGAAAATGGATCTGACTGAAACAAGAGAGAGAAGAGGAGGAAGAGGAAGGGAAGGGGAAGGGGATACCATACATCAACTAGTCTGGCTTTGCCACCATTTCTTTTCTAAAAAAGCTTCCTGTGGTGACACCCAAAGAGGCAGCTTCATAGAGAGCCTTGTTTTATATTTATTCCAAACTTTTAGTGTGGCATGTCGAAGAAAATGGTTTTATTAAAATCAACATTAACTTTACTTTTATTATACCACAAGTAATCATGCCATGCAAACCTTAATTCATGGTCCTCTAATTTAAGTAACTTCTTATTTTGGAGGCTCACCCATTTTTTTTCCCAGGTTCAAAAACATGCATCAAAATACAATTTCATATCTGATAGATCCAAATCTCCTCTTTCTTTAGCATCTTGCAGTAGCTTATATCTAATTCTTGTTTTTTTTCCCTTGCCATGTAAACTTAGAAATATCCTTCTGCCATTGTTTAAATGATTGTTAGTTGTAAGTATTTGTAACATCTGAAATAAAAAAGCATGTTTGGTAAAATATTCATCTTGATTACAGAGATTCTACTCAATAGTGATAAATATAGTTTATCCCATCTTTGTAAATCCTATTTATATCTCGCTAAGAGGGACATAGTTGTTTTGAAACAGTTTTATATTTGTATTTGTCGACAAAACCCCTAAGCATTTCACCTTTTTCTCAACCCTAAAACCCAACCTTTTGCTCAATATATCACTATTCTGAGTAGGCATATTCTTGATCAGCATTGTTTTTTTTCTGTTTATTTATTTTGAAATCTGCCAAAGACCCAAACTCATTCAATTTCCTCATCAAATATTCTATATTATTTTTTGGGTCTCATAAAAATATAACCAGATCATCAGTGAAGGCCCTCAATTTATAAATTGAACCACAGGTTGTTAATGGAATTTGGTTTCAGATATCTTTAGGTGAACCAAGTGGAGGGCAGCTATCCCAAACTTCAACATAGCTGAAGGACATCAGTTTGATTCAGTATTAAAATCTATATGAGGAACTTTAGATCCTCTGTATGCTACAGTTTGCAGTGTGGTGGCTCATCGGTTAAAATGGTGGGCTTGTATGCTGGAAAGCTGGCAGCCCAGGTTCAAGACCTGAGCACCACACAATGGGATGAGCTTCCATTACTTTCCACAGCTCCTGCCAACTTAGCAATTTGAAAGCATGCAAATGTGAGTAGATAAATAGGTACCATTTCAGTGGGAAGGTAACAGCACTCATCACATCATGCTGGCCACCTGACTGTGGAAAGGTCTTCAGATAATGCTGGCTCAATGGCCTTGAAACAGGCATAAGCATCATTCCCTATTGTCAGGGGAATAAAAATCTCAGGTTGTCAGCTTTTTTTTTTACATTTATATGTCACAGTATCCATGCCATATTGAAATCTGATTTGTAATTTGTTATCTTTTTTTTCCATGCAAAGAAGTCTTTTCCTGCTTTCCTGATTTCTATAAGTGGATTTTGAACTATTTTGTTATTTAATGTGTCAGAAGATGCTATTATGGCTGTGCTTTCTAATCTTAACATAAATCTGGCCAGAAGCCTCCATGTTTTTGAGAATGGTCCAGGAAGTATAGCTGCTAGGTGATGGATAGCTATGGATACAACTAATACAGATTGATCAGACTGATCTACACTATCCATCAGGAAAGTTGGATTCAAATATCTATAATGAGTGACATCAAAAAGTCAAAAGTGTTGAGAGTTGAAGCACAGTAGTTTCAAGATATATCTTTTTCAAACATCAATCTTTTCAGTGGAAAAGTTCCTTTTCTCCTCTTGTTTTATTTTGTGATGAACAAAAATGTCTGCTCTCCAAAATAAAATTAACATGTGTCACATTGCAGCATTTTCTAGATTATTTTTCATTTCTTTCCCTTTACTTTTCTAGTTTGGCTTTCCCTGACAAAGATAAGTGGACCCTGGAGTGCCATTTTTATATACTGTATTTATTTTTCTACAGTATAGCAACCAGCAACATGAACATAGACTTTAATTTCCTACAATAGGAAACAAGAGCACTAAGAGCATGTAGAAAAGGCCGAAATGCCCCCACAAAGTCACATTTAAATCATGAAGAAGCCTTCTAATACCAGAATTAGAAGGCCCGAACTAATTACCATATACTGCTGTATGATTTTGTTCTCTGTCCCTTAGTCTCACTGTGTCTCTTTTATGAACAAGAGGGGAGGGAGGGGGGGAGGGAGAGTGTTTTTCACTTGTGTGATTAAGTCTTGTAGCTTATTGCCCTTAGGTCACTAAAGAGGAGACACCAACAAAAACAGAGAAATAGAGGGAAAATGTGTGAAAGAAGAAACTGAATTAGCTGGGGTGTTGATTACTTCTTACCTTTTAAGCTGACATATAATGGTGAGGGGCAGAGATGGATGATACTGATGCAGAGATGACTATATATCTCAATAGGACTGTAATTTCTTACACAAGAATAAAAAAGAAAAAAAGAGGTATACAGAAGCCTGTTCTGATACAAATATGGATATTTCAAAATGTGGGTCAACTGGCTGCAACATACAATTTCAAGCAGGTACAGTAAAAAAGTAGACACGCTTCTTGTAAAATAAGCACATGATTGAATCAGAAAACAAAATTAGGAATTATAAAAATCTTGGCAGAATAAAAGTTCTTATTGTTCACCTGAAGCATAATATAGGGTCAAAACTAACTAGCTGAAGAAGGGAGTTCTATATCAACATCAGCTAAAATTCTCTTCATGCTTTCCCACTCTTGTCATCTCTTCCCCCACAAGGGAAGGTGTGCAACCTCAAAGAATTGACATCAGCTTCTGGGTAGTTTTCAAGGCCAGCCTTATGTAATGTAAATTGGATGGGAGAAAAATAGCGGTGGTGAATAGGCCTTCTGATCCTGAAATGAAAACAATGTTCATACTAGAAGAGTTTATGCTAAAATAGAAGAGTTTCATACTAGAAGAGTTTATGCCATGATATCCACCTGCTCTTACAGAAAGCCCAAGAATCTAGTAACATTCCTAAATTGTGCATCTTTTCTGTTTGGGGACATATAACTACGTGTAGAACCAAGGCAGAGAGTCCCCAGAGTCCAAGGACTCCAAACCATAGCTACATGGACTCACTAAGTCAAAGCTTCTTTCCCACAGTCTCTAGACCAATGGTTCTTAAATGAGGCAGGGGTAATTTGAGCTTATCTGTGGCATAATGGAACAATTGGTTATTGCTTGTTTATAAGTTTGGGACTGTTGCTACAAATGCGCTTGTGAAAATGGACCAGTATTTTTAGATCCATGAAAAAATTATTGAAAAGGAGATGGACCAAACGCTTTTTAAAAGCTGGTGGTCTTTTCAAACATTTCTTCAGTCTACTCCTATGATTTTCCCACAAAAATACTTTTTCCCACCCCGATTCCATTTTACATTTGTAAAACATGAGCAGATTAAATGCAAAAAAATATTAAACCTCACCACGATTTGTGATTAATATAATTCCCCAAAAATAGTAATTGTAAAATATTAAAATAAAATAACTTGAATGGATGAATCTATGATTCAATCAGCTGTTGAATCTATGCATACATTTTCAATCCAAGTCTTTGTTACATGGAACTTCAGAAGTACATTCCTTGCTTCAGATGACACATCTCTTCAAAATAGCATAATAGGAGTTGTAATAATAGGCAGGCGTGGGTGATTTTCTATATTTCAGAAATAATCCTTCTACAAGGCAGTTCTCAGTCAGAAGGATAGAAAGAGGTGGAGGAAATAACTATATATGGTTAAAAAAGTAACCTCTCTTTCTATATATATACATATATATATATGATGGGAAATAGGCCATCTTGTTCTTCAATTCAAACAACAGGATACTGATGCAGAACCCAAATCTGAAATTCCTTCCTTCCTTCCCTCCCTCCCTCCCTCCCTCCCTCCCACAGTCTTTCTTCTGCCTTTTCTGCACAAATAGGACTATCAGGTCTTGGTTGCAAAAATCTGGATGATCATAATGTGCCAGGAACTCAAGCTCTATGGGTCACTTTGATGTTACCTACCATAGTGGTCACCTAAAATTTTGCAAGCCTGATGTGGTAGCTATACACAATCAGATTAAGTCAGAGGAGGGGGAGGAACAAAGTGTACATTTCCTATATGGAAAACTTAATGTGAAAGTAAAAAATGAGGAAAATTAAATGAACACTGGAAATAAGCCCAGTTGAGAACAGTTAGTCTTGAGATAAGAAAGCAAAGAAGCCAAGTATCTTATCGGATTGATTTGACATAACTATCCAGATATTAGTTTTCAACAGTATCTTATCGGATTGATTTGACATAACTATCCAGATATTAGTTTTCAAGGTTTCATTACTTTATTTCACTTCAGTTCATGATTGCACATGTTTTTTTTTTGAAAAAGTTTTTATTAATTTTCTACAAACAAACAAGACAAACAAAACATAAAAACATCAACTCTTATATGTACATCCAGTGTGTCAGTTGGTTCATCATTTTTGTGCATTCATTCTGTAGTCTCAATTACAATTATATTATATAACAACTCATATTGTCAATCCAAACTTATATATCCTAATATCACTAAAAAAAGAAGTTTTTGACTATATTTTTAATCATTCATGCTTAATGAGCTAACAATACTTTAAACCAGTTTACTCTATAACAAATCATCTAGTCATATCAAATCAATCCTAAAAAATCCTTTATAAATATAATATCAAATAGCAAAATAATAGCAAAATAAAGATATTCCTTACTATCTAGCATTCTAAATATTCTATTATCGTATTTTATCATCTAGCCATTTATAAAAAAGATCCCAAATTTCGTAAAATTGTTTATCCTCTTGCTCTCTAATTTCAAATGTCAATCTGCTCATCTCAGCACATTCCAATATTTTCTTAATAATTTCTTCCTGTAATAGTATTTTCTCATTCTTCCAATTTTTAGCAAATACAATCCTGGCCGCTGTTAATACATTTACAATCAGATATTTCAAATCTTTACTATATATATCAGGTAAAATTCCCAATAAGAAGATCTCTGGTTTCAAATCTATATGTTTCTTTGTCATTTTTTCCAACCACATGCGAATTATAGTCCAATATTTTCTAGCATCCTCACAAGTCCACCACATATGGTAATACGAGCCGGGTATCTGATGACATTTCCAGCATTTTTCAGATTTGTTCTTAAACATTCTTGCTATTCTTGTCGGAGGAAAGTGCCACCTGTAAAACATCTTATACAAGTTTTCTTTATATGCTGTTGACATTGTCATTTTATAATTTTGAGACCACAATTTCTGCCATTTCTCTAAATCAATCCCATATCCAAAATTCTTCCCCCAAACAATCATAGTTTCTTTGACTTGTTCTTCCTCTAATTTCATTCCCAGTAAATAACCATATAATTTTTTAATCACCTTCTCATCAGTACCCATCAAGATCTTATCTAAATCAGTCTGTTTATCATAAAATCCCTCCGTTTTAGAATCTTCATCATACCTTGAGTGTATTTGTGCATATGAAAACCAATTCATCTTTATACCTTGTTCCTCTAAATTTTGGATCGATTTAAGTTCACCCTTTTCATCCAAAAGTTCCCCATATCTAACTGTTTGTTCCTTCTTGTAAATTATAGGATAGGAAAATGCTTCAATGGTCGATAACCAAACTGGAATTTTCAAATAACATTGTCTTTTTATCTTCTCCCAATTTAACCACAAAGACTCCCGTACATAATGTCTTCTAAAATAACCCTGTGTTTTAGTTCCCTTATACCATAAAAAAGCATGCCAACCCAACAGCAAGTCATGCCCTTCTAATGTCAACAACCTATGTTTCCTTAATGTTATCCATTCTTTGACCCACATCAAACTTGCAGCTTGATAGTACAATTCCCAATTAGGCAGACCAAAACCTCCTCTAATTCTAGCATCTTGCAAAAGCTTTAGCTTTATTCTCGCTTTTTTACCTTGCCATATAAACTTCAACATAATTTTATTTAAATCTTCAAAATAGTCTTTTCCAAGCCTAATTGGTATTGTTTGAAACAAAAATAAAATTCTAGGTAAGATATTCATCTTAATTGTTGAAATTCTCCCTATTAATGACAATTGCAAGTTTTCCCACTTCTTCAAATCTGTAGTTATCTGTTGTTTAAGTTTAATATAATTATTCTCCTTTAATGTGCTACATCTTGTTGTCAAATATATCCCCAAATACTTAACCTTATTTGTAACTTGAATTTTCAAAAGATCTGCCAATTCTTCTCTCTGTCTCAATAACATATTCTTTGTCAAAATCTTTGTTTTGTCTTTATTTATTTTCAAACCAGCCACCTCTCCATATGTCTCTATCCTTTCCAGTAACTTTGGAGCTGTTTCTAGCGGATCTTCCAAAATAAAAACTAAATCATCAGCAAAAGCTTGTAGCTTAAATTCTTCCTTTTTAATTTTCATTCCTTTTATGCTTTTATCATCCCTAATATTTCTATTCAACACTTCCAAGGTCAACACAAATAGCAAAGGAGATAGCGGACATCCTTGTCTTGTGCCTTTCCTTATATTAATAAAATCTGTAAGTTCCCCCTCCATCATTACCCTTGCTGTCTGTTTATTGTATATAGCTTCTATTGCTTGAATAAATTTTTTAGCAAAACCCATCTGCTCCAATAATAATAACATAAATCTCCAGTTCACGTTGTCAAATGCTTTTTGAGCATCTAGGAATATCAAAGCCATTTGCTTTTCAGGATGAGCCTCATAGTATTCCAAAGTGTCCAAGATTACTCTCATATTGTCTCTAATTTGTCTCTTTGGCAGAAATCCATTTTGATCTGAGTGAATAAAATTATTTAAATATTTTTTAAGTCTTTCTGCTAAGATTGAAGCAAAGATTTTATAGTCTGCATTCAATAAAGAAATAGGTCTATAATTCTTAATTTGCAATGGGTCAGTCTCTTCCTTTGGTATGAGTGTAATATAAGCCTCTGACCATGTTTTAGGTATCATCTTTTTTAACATAACTTCATTCATAACTTCTAACAATGGGATGCTCAATAATTCTTGAAATGTTTTATAAAATTCTACTGGAAGCCCATCTGGACCCGGAGCTTTCCCATTATTTTGTCTCTTAAATGCTTCATTTAGTTCCATCATTGTTATATTGCTTTCTAGCATTTCTTCAGTCTCTTTAGGTATCTTTGATAACTTAGCTTCCTGTAAATACTGTTTGACTTTTTCTTCATCAATATTCTCCTGTTTATATAATTGCCCATAAAAATCTCGAATAATTTATTTTTTCTCCTTATTCCCATAACAAACTTGGCCTTGTTCATCTATTAACTTCAATATTTTTCTTGATTCCTTCTCTTTTCTCAATTTATATGCTAGCCATCTACCTGGTTTATTTGCATCTTCAAAATAATTCTGTTTAGAGTTTCTAATTTTCTGCGCCAATTCTTCTTTCTCTATTAATTCCATTTTATGTTTGATTACATCCAGCTTCAATTTAATATCCTTTTTCTGTGGCATTTTCTGTAATTCTTTTTCAAGAGTTTTATACTCATTTTCCAAGACCTTAGAAGCTTGCCTTTTCCTAATATTCTTTTTTCTTGTATAATCTATTATCAAACCTCTAGCGTATGCCTTCATTGTATCCCACACATTTTGCGTTGAAGTATCTTCTTTTTTATTTTCTCTGAAGAAAAAAGCCAATTCCTTCTCCATCCATTGTGTAAAATCTTTCTCCTTTAAAATAGTATTATTTAATGTCCATCTCGATCTTTTTTTTTGTCCCTTCCATTTAATTGTCATTGGGCTATGATCTGCCCAGGTACTTGTTTCAATATTTGTTTCTTTAATATTAGATATTAGTTCTGTTGAGATCCAAATCATATCTAATCTGGACCATGATAAATGTCTATTTGAATAAAAAGTATATTGTTTAGCTTTAACGTTTCTTTCTCTCCAAATATCTTTTAAAGTTAATTCATCTGTCATTTTAAAAAAGGACCTTGGGAGAGTCTTTCTATTTTGCTTTGTTGTTGTTGCTATATAGTCCAGTTTATTGTCCACAATTCCATTAAAATCTCCCATCATAATTATATTAACATAGTCCAGTCCAATTATTTTCATGTGCAGCTTTTTATAAAACTCTTCTTGTTTATCATTCGGAGCATAAATTGCAATCAAGAGTATTTTTATATTATTATCCATTATTTCTACCATTAATACTCTTCCATCTTCATCCGAGTAAATCAATTTTGCTGGAATAGCCTCTTTAATGTATAAAACCACACCTATTTTCTTACATTGAGTCAAAGAGGTAAATATTTTCCCTAATTTTGGCTGTAATAACAATTGTTCATGTTGTTTTTTAATATGAACTTCTTGTAAACAAATTATATCAAATTTTAATTTCTCTAGTTTATGA
The DNA here is from genome assembly GCA_033807585.1 of Hydrophis major. Taxonomy (NCBI): domain Eukaryota; kingdom Metazoa; phylum Chordata; class Lepidosauria; order Squamata; family Elapidae; genus Hydrophis; species Hydrophis major. The sequence continues at coordinate 323,894,694 of CM066329.1, forward strand.
AAAGTTTTCCTTCTTTTAACAGCTGAATTAAGTCCGTTTATATTCATTGTAATCAGTTTTTTTTCCTCCATGATTATGCTTTATATTTAGGTCTAACAGCTCTCGTGATGATTGCACATGTTTGTGCTTTGTTTAGATACATTTTTCAGCAGACTATAAAGTTCTATATATGAGAGGTCTTTTTCTGAAAGTGTGTTTTGTGACACATGTCTAAAAATAATTTCCAGCCTAATTCCCACTCACTTGAAAAACTCTCCCCTATGACCTGACAAACCTGGAACTTTATACTGTCAATTGACTAGAAATATTTCAAAACCTGAATTCCAGGCTGACCCAAGTTAAAAAAAAACCCCACTTTTTCTATAATACCCAGTTGCTAAGAAAGGGCCACAAGAGAGGCTTCTTTCTCTTCTATTAAAAGCATGCAAATTGATGTTTCTTCCAAGCTAGCTGGTTTGGGAAATACAATTCTTACCTTTATGGCCATATTTATAAAATGTCAACACAACTGTTATTGTCACATATACTCATGGTCATATATGCTGTATAACAGAAATAAAGTGTATTTAGTAATTTTGTAGCAATTTCTACAAAGAAAGAATAATTGTGAAGAATTCACCTAGGAGAGGATAAGTTGCCATAGCCATATTTTACCTGCTCCAACTTGGCCTGCATTACTAAGGCTGTCTGGTACAGAGGTTGTTCTTTCAAAACTATAGCCATATAGGCTTCAGGTATGGCTTTGACTGTAATCCCAAAGCAAGGGCAACAGGGTAGCTATTGACATCTGAGACGCTCCAGTGGCTTTTAGAAGTACTATCCTACAGATAACTGGCTGTGTGACTGTTGGTTAGGTGGGGTACCAGAGATCAGATGGGAGTGCTGCTACTGCTACACCTTGTTGAATAGTGACTTCCTTACACAAGATGTTTAATTCTGTGGTCAGGCTGGCAGTGAAGTTCCCCAAGGTTAAATGTAAAGTTAAAGATTCTCCTCTCACGTACATGCTAGTCATTTCTGGCTCTAGGGGGCAGTGCTCATCTCCGTTACAAAGCCGAAGAGCCAGCACTGTCCAAAGACATCCCTGTGGACATGTGGCCAGTGTGACTAAACACCGAAGGCACACAGAAGGCTGTTACCTTCCCACCAAAGTGGTCCTTATTTTTCTGCTTGCATAACCCCAAGGTTATGGTTGTGTAAAACTTTCATTTGCCTTTCTTATATTCAAACTAGAGTGGTTTAAACTACATCATAGCTATTATGGCACACATGAACCTGAAAATAGAAAGCCTATCTTGCAGTGGAGATCAAACATTGGTGCTGGCTTTAGTTTGCGGACAGTTTTAATGTGAGCTGGAGTTAGGATATATCCCCTTGTTAGGGTCAGATCACTCTTTGTTAAATTTGTAGCTATTTCATGATGCAGGAAATAAGGACCTTTTTGATCAATGTGCCCTGAGTACAGGATTGGCTCTGTTTGGTTTAATTGTGGGTTATTCCTGAGCTCAGAAGCATGGCTTCTCCAAAGGCTTTGTCACTGCCTTGAATTAGATAGTGGCTAGAGCATTGGATCAGATCATGAATATACATGTAATCCTAGAAAGCACCTTTTTTCATTCCCTTTCAGGATATGAAGTGGAAGAAGAGATGCCTAGAGCATTGCTGAAGGAGAATAAAGACTAAATCTAATCAAACACAGGCAAAATATTTTATTAAGGTTTATGATTAGAGCACCAAAATGTAATTTTTCCACTCTGATTGTGTCTTTGGATAGTTGGCTTATGGACCTGTTCAAGATGACAAGGTTTTCCTGGGGACAGAGAACTTGGCAAAATACATTCAAGACCACTGTGTGCAATATTTAAAGCATCTATAGCAGGGGTGTCAAATTCACATTGTCATGGAGGCATCAGGTGATGTATTGGGACTTTTTTCCAGGTGTGGGTGTGGCCAGTGTGTGACACATCTGGCCTGTGGGGCAGGAGTTTGACCTGGTATATAGGATAATAACCTATTAGGATATGGTTGTCCAATACCACCTTGAGATAGATTTTGGCTGTTCAAGGCCTTTGAAATGCTTAAAGTACAATCTATTTTACATATCTGGGAAGAGTCAAAGCCAGTTATCTATGATAAAGTTGTTGAAGTTTTTAGGGCTGTAAATGACTTCATTATAATGTGGTAAGGCAAAGGTATATTTATATGATAAGATACAAAAGCTAGCATCCAATTGTAAAACCCAATAGTGGAATTTGCATATTTTATTATCAAAGACCACAAACTGGAAAAAATTAAGTGAATTAATTGCTGATCTTAGTTGAAACAATAAAACATTACTGCTGCATTGAAATCCAGACTCATTACACATTCAGGCTTGATTTTAGAAACTTTTCATTCTTCATCCCTGGTTCACCTCAAGCTTGTCTTCCTATTAATCTTCTAAACAGATGGAGTGCAGGCTGCAGCAGAGTGGAAGTCCATTCTTCAAGAAATGTCTCATTACCATTCCCTCTTACAGTCTACATTCATTAATATAATGTGATTCTCATGTTTGGCATATCATTCTTACCACTTACCACTAAGAATTCAGAAAGGTAAGAGCCACTCTCCTGTATTAACTTTCCCCCAGCTGAGAAAATTAGCAATCCTTAGGCATTGATCTTATTATAATGAAGAGAGACAGGCATTATGAATTCTGGGCCTAGAGGCCCAGAATATCTATCAGCTTTCTCCCTTGAGAACCACACCTTGGTTCATACCTTCCAGAAAGTAAATGTGTAGAGTAGAATTATCAGATATGGGCTGTACAATTCATTCAACCCAGCTAGATGAACATAAAGAGGTGATTTTTGTATTTTTGCCACCATGCCTATGGGTTGGCCATATACAGGTGAAACTCAAAAAATTAGAATATCATGCAAAAGTTCATTTATTTTAGTAATGCAACTTAAAAGGTGAACCTAATATATGAGATAGGCTCATTACATGCAAAGCAAGATAGTTCAAGCTATGATGTGTCATAATTGAGATTATTATGGTTTACAGCTCATGAAAACTCCAAATCCACAATCTCAGAAAATTAGAATATTGTAAAAAAGGTTTAATATTTTAGGTTCAAAGTATCCCACTCTGATCAGCTAATTAAGCCATAACACCTGCAAAGGGTTCCTGAGCCTTTAAATGGTTTCTCAGTCTGGTTCAGTAGGAATCACAATCATGGTAAAGACTGCTGACCTGACAGTTGTGCAGAAAACCATCATTGACACCCTCCATAAGGAGGGAGAGCCTCAAAAGGTAATTGCAAAAGAAGTTGGATGTTCCCAAAGTGCTGTATCAAAGCACATTAATAGAAAGATATGTGGAATGGAAAAGTGTGGAAGAAAAAGGTGCACAAGCAGCAGGGATGACTGCAGCCTGGAGAGGATTGTCAGGAAAAGGCCATTCAAGAGTGTAGAGGACTTTCACAAGGAATGGACTGAGACTGGAGTCAGTACATCAAGACAGTGCATCACCACACAGAGATGGATCCTGGACATGGACTTCAAATGTCTTATTCAACTTGTCAAGCCACTCCTGAACCACAAATAACGTCAGAAGGGTCTTACCTGGGCTAAAGAAAAACAGAACTGGTCTTTTGCTCAGTGGTCCAAAGTCCTCTTTTCTGATGAGAGCAACTTTTGCATCTTATTTGGAAACCAAGGACCCAGAGTCTGGAAGAAGAATGGAGAGGCACACACTGCAAAATGCTTGAAGCCCAGTGTGAAGTTTCCACAGTCTGTGTTGATTTGTGGAGCCATGTTATCTGCTGGTGTTGGTCCACTGTGCTTCATTAAGTCCAGGGTCAATGCAGCTGTCTACCAGGAGATTTTGGAGCACTTCATGCTTCCTTCCGCAGATGAGCTTTATGGGGATACTGACTTCATTTTCCAGCAGGACTTGATACCTACCCACACTGCCAAAAGCACCAAAACCTGTTCAATGACAATGGGATTACTCTGCTTAATTGGCCAGCCTATTCATAGAGAACCCCATAGGGCATTGCCAAGAGAAAGATGAGAGACATGAGACCGAACAATGTAGAAGAGCTGAAAGCCACTATTGAAGCATCCTGGTCTTCCATAACACCTCAGCAGTGCCACAAGCTGATAGCTTCCATGCCACGCCTCATTGAGGCAGTAATTGCTGCAAAGGGGCCCAAACCAAGTATTGAGTACTTATGCATGCTTATACTTTTCAGAGGTCCGATATTGTTCTATGTACAATCCTTGTTTTATTGATTGCATGTAATATTCTAATTTTCTGAGATTGTGGATTTGGGGTTTTCATGAGCTGTAAACCATAATCATCAAAATTATGACAAATCATGGCTTGACCTATCTTGCTATCTCATATATTAGTTTCACCTTTTCAGTTGCATTACTGAAATAAGTGAACTTTTGCACGATATTCTAATTTTTTGAGTTTCACCTGTATATTTTTTTCTTTCCAGTTATAGTAGCCCAAGCACATGTCACAATATGCACATGTAAAGAAAGAGCCACACATGGGAGCCACATTTCCTCTGCTGGTTCATTTGAGTTAACTATTGCCTAAACATACAGTAGCTGTATGCATTCAAGCAATGACTTTAATGGTTCCCCAAGCAATTACTGTTATCTTCCTATCTCTCTTTTTCCTCCATGATTGTGAAGACATGAAGAAGGAAAGAATGAGAAATATTCGATGTGTGCTGGAAAAAGAATCTAGAAGTCTGCTTAAATAAAAGACACTCATCTAATTGCTCGACCTATGTCATTGTTTAATGGAATTTTAGGGTAGTTTTTTTCCCCTGCCATGCTATTTCCATACAAGATCTGAAATGCCTTTTTAACAATATAGAGTATTTTTTGATTGAATATTGTCATGCCACATGTCACTAAGGAAAGCAATTCAATTATTGATTTAATTTTAATTAATTTTTGAAATAAAAATGGAATATATTACATAGTGCTAATGAAATCTCAATTGCTCTTAAAGGCATGCATTCTTCCCACCTCACTATCCAGAAACTTAATTAGATCTATCTCTACTTCTAATTCCATATATCCTATAAATATACAATTTCAATGAAATGCTCCCAAATCAATTTATTTCTTTGGCTGGTTCTTAAAAACCTTCTGCTTTTATCAACTAGGGGAGCATGGGATTACACTAGATTCTTGACACACCAGTTTTAACTTATAATCATTGCTACAGAATGTCAAACCATGTTTTGAGTAATCCAGAATCTTTACTACTTATATAGCAATTAACTACAATTTATTTATTTATTGTTCATTTTTATATAATTTACATTTTCTACACCATAGACCATATTTGCAATGATAATAATTTATTTTCAGAATTAAATATTATTTCTTTTTAAGTATCAAATTTATCAATATTTTGCTGGGTCTGCTAAAATAAATTGTTATTCCAAACAGCAATCAGAGTAACAAGTTTGCTGCTTCAGTTTCCAACATCATCCAAAACATCCAAAACTCTGCCAACTTTCACTACTGTGCATTTAAAAATGAGTCCATTACTTCCTGGAAGCTGTGGACCTCAATGGTCCACTTAAGGGGAAGCCTTCTGCTATGGTTGGTAATGAACAAGAGGAATATGATAATGGGGAAGGAGACAGAAATAAGAATCTCAGTGTGTGGAGAAGTCCTATGGAGTAATATTAAGTTCTGCTTGAAATGAAACTTTGAAGACGTGTTATTACCTATTGGAGTTACTAATGATGTCCATAAGTTGTCTAGAAAATAATTCATCTGTTTCCACTAATGTTTACATTTATACAATGTATCCATGTATCCATTATACATTATTGAAAACAGGCCAGCTTTTTTTTTAGTTTATTGGAAAAGCCTAAAAATGATAAATAGAATCTAAGTTGAACCTATGGGAATTTGACCAACCATATCAGAACTTTGATGAATCTATTATTGCAGTCTGCCTCTGTAACCAAGAGAACAAGGGAAAAGTCAAGCATTAGGTATTATTTGTCATATTGTTTTCATCTTTAAAGAAAGCCTTCACATAAAAATGTAAGTACTTTGCTGGAGCATGCAAAAAAACTACCCAGTCTCACATCCTTTGTCCCCAACTGTTGCTCAAATGATTTGGAAATAACTCTAAAGACACAGAGAAAAGACACAGACAAATATTTTAACTCTTATGGTTCTTTTTTCACGATTGATATTCAATGATTTATCCAGAAATTCTATATAGTCATTAACTATTGACAAAATACTGATCATCCAATGCAGAAAAAATTGTTTTAATTACAAATCTGTAGTTTAAATTGGCAGCTAAATATAAACATCAGCATACATGTCCTCACTTAAAACTGAGAAGTGTTTGCAGTAAAATCATATAAAATATAGTAAAACCAATCATAATAATCACTTTAAAAATTCAGTAGGGATTGCTATTAATATAGTCAGATATTGTGGATGTCAGAGTGGACAATGCTTTCCTTTGTGTCATTAATCCATGGCACAATACTGTGAGTGATGCTTTTTTTTTTTTTTTTAACAAAACCTGAAGACTGGAAAAATCTGCATAAAAGCAAATGTCAGTCATCCAGGTGATGGTTGTCTCAAAGGTGCTTTTTCAAAAGGCAACTGGACTATGCTTTTCTCTTAGGGAAGACATTTTCCTTTTCATCCAAGAAACTTCTTCAGTTTTGACTGGATGTAGGAAGGAAGAATGGAAGGATTTATCCAGTTAATCCAGTTAACAGAGAAAAGCAACCAGGATGATTAGGGGACTAAAGACTAATACATATGAAGAACAGTTACAGGAACTGGGCATGGCTAGTCTAGTGAAGAGAAGGACATGATATGATAGCCCTGTTCCAATATTTGAGGGGCTACAATAGAGAGGAAGAAGTCAAGCTATTTCCTACAGGCCAGACAAGGAATAATGGATGGAAACTGAACAAGAAGATATTTAACCTGAAAATAAGGAAAAACTTTATGTGAGAACAATCAATCAATGGAACAGTTTGCCCTCGGAAGTTGTGGGAGCGCCATCACTTGAGACTTTGAAGAAGAGATTGGACTGCCATTTGTCAGAAATTGTGTAGGGTCTCCCGCTTGGGCAGGGGGGTTGGACTAGATGACCTACAAGGTCCCTTCCAACTCTGATTATCTGTTATCTGTTAATTGCCTTTTAAAAAAGCACCTTTGAAACTGTATTCAAGCAATTGATTTCACTGATATATATATTTCTTAAAATCAGTGAAAATGAAAAATAATTTGGAGCAATTATAATAAGTCATTGGTTTAGCTGGAGGCTGGATTTGACTTTAGTAATATATTGAGTTAAGTGGCAAAAATTGTTTTGTATTTATTCTCCCCTTTTTGTCAGATGGAACTTTGTAGGTAGGAGCCCAAAGCAAGAATATGGTGGATATAAATATATCTGGCTTGCTGAATACCATATGTATGCCTGATAAGAAAAACATTATATAAATCACTTTATTTAGAACCACATGACATTCCTCTTATTTTATGGTTGCTGGATTAATCTGCGAGTCAGTTTAGTAGAGTAGTTAAGGCATCATGCTAGAAACTGAGAGTCAGTGAATTGTAGTCCAGCCTTAGCAGTGGTGGAATTCAATTTTTTTTTATTACTGGTTCTGTGGGTGTGGCTTGGTGGGCGTGGCAGGGGAAGGATACTGTAAAATCTCCAGTCAGAGGTGGTGTTTGCCAGTTCTCCAAACTACTCAAAATTTCCACTATCAGTTCACCAGAACTGGTCAGAACCTGCTGAACACTACCTCTGAGTCTTAGGCATGAAGCCAGCTGTCATTCGCTCATTCCTTCTCAGCCCTAAATAGGAGGCTGTGGCAAACTACATCTGGAATCTTGCCTAGAAAACTTCAGGAAATAATTCAGGCAGTCACCAGAAGTCAGCACTAAGTCAAAGACAACAAAACAATAGAGTAGTTTATTCTTACATCAAAGTGATAGCGGAACAGTGCAGTACAGGAGTATTACATTTGAAGTGGCTTAACATACATGTTGTACTTAAGTCTCTCCTTCTCTGATGACTTTCTTTTATCATCACAGTTCTCAGACTAAAAACAAATAAATGTTTAAAAACCATCAAGTGGGCACCAAAGATTTTTGAGGACTAAGTGAAGAGGTTAGTGGTTTCATCCAGCCAACCACAGTGATTATGGTCATCAGTGCATCTTTTTTTTTTCTAGATAGTACATCACTCTTTTCCAGCACTCATGATAAAGGAAAGAACAAAGAACTGTCATTCACCAAATTAAATTATTAATAATGTCAATGTTCTTTTCTGGCAACTATACACATTCATTTGTTTTTGCACCCTGAGAAAATTTATCACATCCCCTATGTAGAAGGAGTAGAATAAGTAAATTTAAATTTATGTTCATTGTATTTTAAAGTATACTTCTATCTTATCTAAATCCTGCAGCTATAGCCCCTAACTAAAGATTTTTGGTGCCTTATGTGAAGGTATTTTGAATAACTTTCAAATGGAGTATTTCTTACTAGTAAATAATGTAAGACAAATATAATATTATTTAGTTTGTGATAATTTTTTTCTTGTTATAGGCACTATTGCCTGAAAGTAAAAGACATATAAATAGCAAGAATATAAATACTATAATTAGGTCAGCATGAGGAAGCTCTCATCTCACAAGTAATTTAGTAGAGGGGAGGTTAATAAAACTTACCAACATTTTTTTCTGCAGACTTGCAGAGTAAGTAGCAAAATGTTTTCTTTCAACTTGATTAGATCATTCCTTTTTAATTACATTTGGAATAAAGCAAGCTTCCTCTAGATGCTTAAACAAACAAATTAAGACACTTGCTGATAAAACCACATTCTATACACGCTCATCATCAGTTTACAAATATTATGAGACCACTGCATGCATTTTGATTAATGTTCTGTCTGTCTTGTTGATAGTCACAAATGTAAACCAGTTACCAAGAAGAAGAAAAAGACATTAAAAAAAACCCAAACCAAAAGGCATAATCCAGGTTCATGAACCACAGTTACATGCCATTAAAAAAATCAGATTGATAACACACATTCTAATACAGTCTGTGAAATAGATTTGATTTATTTGGGCTATATTCCATTTGCCTTTGGTGCTGGATTTGTGAAGAAAGAAGGAAAAAGTGAAGCTCCAAGCAAAAAGAATGTCTTTTTGCTTTGCCAGTTAAGGCACCAGGAAACTATGAGTTCAAGTCCTGCCTTAGCCATGAAAACCAACTGGGTAACTTTAACCAGTCATTCTCTCTCAGCCCAAACCACTTCACAGAGTTGTTGTTGTGGGGAAAATAGGAGAAGGAAGGTATATTGCATATGTTCACTGCCTTGAGTAATTTACAAAAATAATAAAGGTGAGTAACAAATTAATTAATTAAATGAATCAAACACTTTAATATTTCTGTGTGAAGAACTGTCTATGGAATAGTAATATTGGCTAAATTTGTGACAGGATAATTACACATATAATACTAAGTATCTGTCTCATATGCAATTAGAGATAGTTTGTTAATGTGGCATTTCCATTCAGTATAGACAGGATAATCACACATACAGTATAATACTAAATGTCTATTCATGAACTCCAATGCAAACTAGAGATATTTTGTTAATGTGATATCTCCATTCATAATGATGGGGATGAGAAAAGAGACAATTAATTGACTCCCAAACTATTATTTAAATTATTTCATTTAACTTTATTAACTCAAAGGTTTTTTTTATTAACTTACATTGTGACTGAACTGTAACCAATTTTTTATAAGAAATAACACAATTCAGTAGAGGTAGTTGTTGACTTACAATAATTCATTGAATAAACATTCAAAGTTACAATGGCATTGAAAAAAGTGACATGACCTTTTTCACACTTATGTCCATTCCAGCATCCTCATGATCAGAATTTGGATGCTTGGCAATGCTTATCATGACTAGAGTGTCCTGGGATCACATGATCCCCTTTTGCAACCTTCTGACAAGTAAAATCAATGGGGAAGCCAGATTCACTTAACAACCATGTTGTTAGCTTAGTGTGATGACCCAGGGTGGGATAGAAAATAAACACAGGCACAAAAACAGGTGAACCCCCCTTTAATTCCTTCAACCTGGCTTTAAAGCTCCAAATATCCTTGACTGGAGACAAAAAACTCCCCCACAAACAGTTGCAAAAAAGAGGACATGCTGTTCAAACTAAAAATACCTATAAATTATAACTAGAAAAAACAACACAAACCTAGCCTCCTCCACACCTCCGGAGCCACACTTGCACTCCCTGTCTGCTGTTGCTCCTCTCCCTCGGAATCAGTTTCCAACAGGGGCATGGCACTTAGCAGCTGCAGTCATTGATTTAATAACTGTGTGAGGAAAGGTCATAAAATGGATACAAACTCAATTAACAACCGTCTTGCTTAGCAGCATAAATTTGGGGCTCAAAAATGGTTGTAAGTTGACAACTAACTATAATATCATTCTACAAAATATTTCTTAGCTCATGAAAACACGTGTAATCTGAAATTTATTTTTTCATACCTTGTTTTATAATTTGGGATTTTTTGCATCAGTTAGAAACTCACCTACTTTTTGCGGTTGGATCATCATCAATTTTAGGCACGATTTCAGTAGCATTTTTTGCCCCAAAGAAGAGTAAATTCCTATGCACAGTTGGTGGTAGATTATTCTTTTATTGTTAAATCATCCAGTACAATGTTTTATCCTCTGTAAATCTTTGGAGTTTTATTTATTTTTTCCATTTGTTCCAGTATAATGGAAACTAGTTGTGTCAGCTTTAGGCTGTTATTTTAAGCAGGAAGGAATTTTGGCTTGCCTCAGAAAATAAGGTTTTGAAATCACCAAACCAAAAATGGGCTGTTTTTTCCTTTGCCACATCCTGGAAACAACAGCTGGAGGCTGATTGGAAAAAAAAGGTCCATTTATTGGTGAACAGAACCACAAGCGTTTACGGTTCTGGTCAGCTAAGCAATTAATTAGATGAGTGCCAGGATTTTATGGAGGTCCTGAAACGCTTCTTAGGAAATTGTGCAATGCAGTGAGCTCTATGTCGTCTGCTAAATAGTAGTGGGTTTATCTTATTATGTGCTCAATGGTCGTATCCTGTTCTTTTTAATCCCATCACCCTGGAGCTGAAGTCTTTTGTTTTGTAGATAGGCTGGTCAAATCTTTTTTTAATGGGCACAAAATATCTGGTGGGGGGACTCTTAAGAAAGATCGAGTCTGCTTTCTGTCTTTATAAGCATGTTTCTCCATTTCTTCCTTTGGAGAAATATAATACTTTGCTTCTTTTAATATTCCCAAAATATTTCATTCTTCAGGGGTGAGGCAGGCCTCCCACAGGAACATAGGAAAGCCCAAGAGATCCAGATTGACAAAAGCCATAAAGCAAGGAGGATAGATAATTCTGTACAGTAGTGTATATTTTTTATCTTTAATACCAGACACAATAAAATTACATATTACAAAGAAAACAAAATACATTTGTTTTAAATTCTATATAAATAGAGAACCTACTTTTTAATATCCAGAGTATACCCCCATTAAAAAATAGAAGCTATTATTGTATCAATCACATACAACATTAAAATCCATATTGTAGCATTTTGCCTAATAACTATACTGTATTTTAATTTAATTCTACAATATTACTGCATTTCAAAATAGCCATTACATCTCAAAATACATGTTTCCATTACAGGATTTCAGAAAGAGAAACATGACATATTGATCCAATTTAAATTGATTGCTTAGTTTCTGTAACCCAAATTCATGTCACTCACATATATATTCAGTATACAGTATACATATTCAATGTAGGGTCAAAAATATAGTGTCAAAAAAAAAGTCAACCTGGCATTTGAAACTACAGCCCCTTCCCTTAGTCCATATATATATAGACAGGACTACCACCTTACCTTTTGATTCACCCAGCTCTGTAGACATTGTTATATGCATTTACTCACAAATAAACATTCAGTAAGGTTTACTCTCTAAAAGGTTTGGTACCAGAACAGAGCAAATGGCAGTCAAATGCCTAAAAAAAAACTATAACAGTAAATAATATATAGTTTATTGTTATAATTTAGATTCCAGAGAGCTATGCTACAGGGAACTTTATATGACAAAGTGTATCTTTTATTTACTAAATATCCTTGGGCTATATACTCCCTTAGCAATTGAACCATTATTTCTGCATTTGTTTTATTTATGTGGCTTCCAGAAATTATTTGTGTTGTAAAAGTGCATTTAATCTATATAGCTGAATGATGAAAGGTTCAAGAATTAAAAAAGGAGAAGCTTCATTAATAATAACTGTTAAGTTTGAGCATGGGCGAGAAAGAATGGAGACAAGTTTCTGAATGGTGAATTTCAGCTCTTTATTTACATCGTGACGTGCTCTCTTAATATCAGTAAAACCCGCCTTATATAGGCAACCCTTATAACGTTTAACCAATAACAAGCTAGGAACGCTAGCTTTTATAACCAATATGTACTCTCTGTTAAGGGCCAATCGGATTCCCCGGAACAGGCCAATCCAGTCTGGCCACTGAACAGCCAATCAGAAGTGCAGGGCCAGAACCCTGCACTTACTCCAAGCTCACTTTATTAATTATATTGCATACACAACACCCCTTCCCCCTGGTTTCTTAGTTCAGGGCGCAGTTATATAGTCCCTTAAATAGGACGGTTGTCTTTTTAGTCTCTTTGATTTTCGTTGTATCGGCTGGATGCAATCTCGCTGAGGTAGATCGTTGTCTGGTAGTGGGGCTGTCTCTGGTTCAGAGTTCACTTCTACGTTGTTGCCCACATTTTCCTCGATTCCCTGAGGTGCAGACGTTTCTCCCTCCGGCTCCACTTCCTGAGTTTCAATTAAATCGTCGTTACCCTCGAACGGGTTTCCTAGGGCTTCATCTTCTTCTGTACCTCCCCACCCTCAGTTTGGTCATAGGGGAGTGGCGAATTGGCCGGTGCAAGCCGCGACCGTAATTGGTCAATATGCCGTTTCCAAAGTTTATTGTCAAGGCATTGCACGAGGTAGGATCTAGGGCCAGTTACACGTATTACTGTTGCTTCCACCCACAGTGGGTCGCCCGATAGGTTTTTTGCATAAACCAGGTCTCCTACCTGGAAAGTGTGACAGTGACCGCTGGATCCTAGTGGTTTCTCTGGTTCATACGCAGGGTGCAACTGGTCAAGGTGGGAGTGGAGCTTTTGCCCCATTAGCAGCTCAGTGGGGTTTTGTTGGTGATACTATGTGGGGTGATGTATTGCAAAAAGAGGATTTGCTTGACCTTGTCATCAATGTTGTCGTAGTCTACCTTTTGCAAGGTTTTCTTCATAAATTGAACCATGCGTTCTGCTCGGCCATAGCTCGCAGGGTGCGCAGGCGAGGTGAGTGCATGGCGGATGCCGCGGTCAGCGAGGTACTGCTCGAATGCTAGTGCAGTAAATTGTGGGCCGTTATCGGATACCAGGACATCTGGTAATCCGTGGGTTGCAAAGAGTCTGTTTAGAATCTTGATGACCGCCTCAGAGGTCGTAGTCGTCATGCGATGAATTTCGAGCCAATTGGAGTAGGCATCGACGGTAAGCAGGAAGGTGTGGCCCTTGGTTGGCCCCACGAAGTCCAAGTGAATTCGGGACCAGGGTCCACGTGGTCTCTCCCACTCAGTAGGCATGGCTTTTGGTGGGGCGTTGCTGACTTCTTGGCATTTGGGACAAGCTTTAACCCACTGTTTGATTTGCTTGTCAATGCCCGGCCACCATGCGTAGCTTCGTGCAAGGGCTTTCATTTGCATGATGCCGGGGTGGCCATCATGCAAAGTTCTCAGCAGCGCTTTTCGGAGCGGTTCTGGAATAACAACTCTCTTGCCCCAGATGACACAGCCTTTCTGGGAGAAGAGTTCGGTCTGTCGAGTTTTGAATGATGTGAAGTCATCTGATAACTGGTCCAATGGCCATCCACGTTCTACCCAGCCTAGGACGTGTGCTAGGGTGTGGTCGCGTTTGGTTTCTCTCGCGATATCTCGGGCGGTCAGTGGCGGCAAGTTGAGTGCTTCGATTTGCAAAGTGGTTACCGTTGGTACCGGATCGTCGAGAGTCTCTGGAAGCGGTGCTCGGCTCAATGCGTCAGTGTGGGGAATGGCCTTCCCTGGGCAGTATTGCAGCCGATAGTTATAAGCAGCTAAGAATTCTGATCATCGGGTCATCCTAGGGGATAATATGTAGGGAGTTGGCTTATCTCCGGCTATTATCCCCAATAACGGCTTGTGGTCAGTCAAAATAGTAAAAACCCTACCATATACGTATTTGTGAAATCTTTTCACAGCTGAGACAATTGCGAGGGCTTCTTTATCAATTTGTCCATAGTTCCGCTCTGTTTTTAACAGAGTCTTTGAAAAATATGCAACAGGGGGTTCATTCCCATTAGGCAGTACGTGGCTCAAAATGGCGCCCACCCCAAAAGGCGATGCATCACAGGTTATAACTAACGGTAAGGTCTCGTTATACTGCATGAGTACAGAGTCAGAAGTGTGCAGTTTTTTAACATTTCAGAACGCCTGTTCTTCACAGTAACCCCATAACCAAATTGCTTTTTTATAGAACAGTCATTGTAACGGTTCAGTGACAGTTGCTTTGTGCGGTAGAAATACATTATAAAAATTGATGAGGCCTAGGAATGCCTGGAGATCAGCCTTGTTTCTTGGCCTGGGAGCATTTTTGATTGCTTTTAATTTACTTTTGGTAGGGTGAATGCCCTGGCTATCAATCAGGTACCCTAAAAACTCAACACTGTCAGTACACAATTTACATTTGTTTTTTTTTAACCTTTAGACCGGCCTCTTGGAATTTTTTTAGGACCAATTTTAACCGGTCCTGTAAGATTTTTTTTGTAGGGGCTGCAATTAATACATCGTCAAAATAGGGGACCACGCCCTTAATCCCTTGCAATAACCTTTCCATAAGGCTCTGAAAAATCCCCGGGGCTACACTTACTCCGAATTGCAGCCGGGTACATTTAAAGGCACCTCGGTGCATCACAATAGTTTGGGCCTGTGCCGTTTTTTCATCTACTTGTAATTGCTGATATGCTTGAGCTAAATCCAATTTAGTGAAAACTTTCCCGCCCCCCAGGGAATGGAGGAGGTGCTGTACCACCGGAACTGGATATGCGTTCTGCTGCAGGGCGTGGTTCAAAGTGGCCCGGTAGTCCCCACAAATTCGGATTGACCCATCTGGCTTAATGGGTGTTACAATAGGGGTTTCCCACAGGGAGTGATCGATGGGCTCCAACACCCCCTGAGCTATCAGTTTGTCGAGTTGTTCGTCGATTTTCGATTTTAAGGCAAACAGAACTCGACGGGGCTTTAGGCGAATGGGAGCTATTTTTGGATCTAAGCTGAATGACATCGGGGTCCCCTTGTACTCACCTAAGCTGTCCGCGAAGACATCCCTGAACTCAGAGATAAGGTCTTCCTCCCAGTCACAGCCACCGACTCGGTTTACGCCGGCCACTTCAATGCCGAGTGGCGCGAACCATTGGAAGCCCAGTAGGCTAGGCCTATCTCTATTGATGACCGTTAAAGGTAAGTATGCTGTGTGCTTCTTGAAGGAGACTCGGACTCGGCAGGAACCGATGACGGGGATTCGATTCCCCTGGTAGTCCTTGAGGATGAGGCGTTGGAAACGGAGATCTTGGCGTTGAATTGTGGGGATGAATTGCTTGAGTGTCTTCCATGACACCATCAAGAGGGACGATCCCGAGTCAACCTCCATGTGGCAAGGCTGGTTCTCGATAGCTACCGTGACTCGGATTTTCTTAGTGTCCAAGGCTGAGGCGTGACCAATAGTGATAGTATGGTGAGCCTCTTCTCTCTGCAATGCTCGATTTCTGTAGGAGTGGTTTACTGGCTCTCGCCTTACAAGACGGTTTCCTGTCGATTGGCCATAGTTAGCCCCTTTTGAGGCCTGGCTGGGTCCTGGCAAGCTGCAGCAGACCTGTCCGATGTGGCCTCGTTTCCTGCACTCATGACAGAGTGCCTCGCGGAATTTGCATTCGGACCTGGCATGGTTGGCTCCACAGCCAGCACAAGGGCATAAGGGCTTCGGGTGAGGGTCCCGGTCGATGGACCCTTTCTTCGTCGCTGTCTGACGACAAAGGAGAGGTCCTCGTGGTGTGTTGTCGCGAGCTGCCCTTCTGAACTAGGTGAGATTTCACTGGCTGGTGGTGGTACCAGAGTGTGGTTTCGGCATAGTTGTGCAGCCGACTTCTTGGTTGCTTCCGCTGTGGTAGCATCGACAATGGCATAGGCAAGGCTGATGTTGCCTTTCGCCATCAGCTTGCTTTGGATGCCTGGTGCATCCAATCCCAGAACTATGCGGTCTCTTAGTGCTTCTTCTAGATCGGTGAATCTGCAGAGGCCTCCCAGGTTTCAGAGGTCTGCTATGAAGTTGGCCACGCTTTCTCCTTTTCGCTGGCTTCTTTGATAAAACTTGTGGCGTCTCACGAGCGTAGGCACAATTGGAGCGTAGTGGTCTCGCAGGATAGGTTCGAGGTTGTCCCAATCCATGGCCTTCACTTCTCGGGGTTTGGCTAGTGCTTTAGCCATCTTAAATACGGTTGGACCGCAATGCATTAGGAACACCGCCCATTTCTTTCCTGGTGTGGTGTCCTTTAAATTGTTCATCTCTAGGAACATTTGGAAGCAATCCATTTAGAACTCCCAGTCCTCTTGGGTTGGATCGAATGGAGCGGGTGGTACGATGCCACCGGACATGGTTCCGTTGTTGGCGTCGTCTGTCACGTGCTCATTGTTCTTCGAAGTTTCGTTGGTTCAGATGTCTCCACATCCCACCTTCGTCACCAGTGTTAAGTTTGAGCATGGGCGAGAAAGAATGGAGGCAAGTTTCTGAACGGTGAATTTCAGCTCTTTATTTACATCGTGACTTGCTCTCTTAATATCAGTAAAACCCGCCTTATATAGGCAACCCTTGTAACATTTAACCAATAACAAGCTAGGAACGCTAGCTTTTATAACCAATAAGAACTCTCTGTTAAGGGCCAATTGGATTCCCCGGAACGGGCCAATCCGGTCCGGCCACTTAACAGCCAATCAGAAGTGCAGGGCCAGAACCCTGCACTTACTCCAAGCTCACACTTTATTAATTATATTGCATACACAACAATAACCATATTTCACATCTACATATTCTTCTTATTCAATTAATACCATAGCCCTCTTAATGTTTATTCATGATTATTCATAAGGCTAAAGTCCCAAGTTTCAGAAGATTTTCAGAGGAACCAAATTATCTTCTCATGCAGGGAGAGATCTCAGAAGGAAGTTTGTCTTTATTACTAGCAGAGTTTATCTTTTGTAGTAATGGCTCATGTCCCTTCTTTGCTACTGTCAACCCAGCAGGCATCCTGATACACTTCAGAGAGATACTGTAAGTTTGCCCTGGAAAATAAAAATGTTGACCACTATTTCTTCCATGAGAGTATGTTATACATAAAGCATTTTGGTATAAAATAACAAAAACAAAAACAAAGTTATCATCTGTAAATCAACAATATAAAAATATGTTTCAGTGCCTCAAAGTATTTTAAAAATCAAAGGGAGTTCCAAGAAATGTAGCATTTGCAATGTAGTTAAATCACTCATACTATTTTTTTTGTAGGTCATTTAATGTACATACACCACTAAGTTTCAAGGACAAATACTAAACTAGAACGCTAGCTTCATTTGTGAATATAGTCAACATCAAAATGAGCTGGCCCAATAGTTATTTTTCTTTGAAGATGTAATTATTGCAATTCTGTATTGATGGGTTATATATTTTATATAATTGAAAAATGATTTTTTTATAGAGTGCAGATGAAGATGCAAGGTCCCTTAGCACCAGTAATTTTTTTAAGTGATTTGGAGCATTTGAAGCATTTCTATTGGCATCCAATTACCCAACATTCTTTTAGTTAAGATTCTGGAGAAGGTAGACTATAAATTCATAGGGTCTGGAGGAAATGGATTATCTAATAGTTTTTCAGGTGGAATTCAGACCAAGGTATACCACAAAAGCAGTATCAATCAAGTCCATCAAGAGCCTGAATAGGGTGATGCAACTGTTTTGGTTTTTTATAATTCATGATATTTTTCTGGAATGGCCATGGTGTCTGGAAGTGGGAAGCATGGTATTGTGGTAGTCCCCCTTCTTTCTTCACTTAGGTCTGACCTAAGCGTAGTACATAAAATTATCTGTTGCAATGTCCTACCCATCAATGACTACTTCAGCTTCAACCACCACAATACAAGAGCACACAACAGATACAAACTCAAGGTAAACCACACCAAACTTGAAAATATGCCTTCATCAACAGAGTGGTCAATGTCTGAAATACACTACCTGACTCTGTGGTTTCTTTTCCAAACCCCAAACTTTAACCTTAGACTACTGTTGACCTCACTCCTTTCCTAAGAGGTCTGCAAAAGAGGCATGCAAAAGCACACAAACGTGCCAACCGTCCCTGTCCTAATGTTCCTTTTTTTGGTATCCATTTCATGTATTCATAATCATGTTTATTCTTATACCTGTAATCTAATATTTGCTTAAATGAATGAATGAATGAATGAATGAATGGGTGGTTTCAACTGACAGTCAAGGAGAGGTCCAGTCTGAAATCCCTAATGTACAGGCTGTATCAGGGTGTGATGCTTTTTTCTTTGTGTCATCTTCTGGATATCAATTCCATCACCTCTACTAACCATGTTGTCTTCCAATTAATATTTATTTAAATCAATTAATATTAATATTAATTAATATTTCTTTACAATTTAAGTTTTTCCAACATTGCATCTAAAGTTTACATTTTTTCCTAACCCATGGTTTTTTTTTATCCTGGGTTTGTTGATAAACCAATATTGGCTAATACACTGTGCCAAAACTAAACAGCATGTATTGTGTAAGTATTAGATCATCTTGTATAACTATCATGCTGCAGAATCCAATTAAATAGTTACAGTTATGTACTTCTGTAGCAGTATAGGGATGATACAGTATACTAGCATTTTTCTAATGTAGGCAGCTTAAAGCATAGTGGTCATTCTCAAGTTGTTGGCATCATCTTCTGCTTTTTTTAATTAATATTTTTAAATATCATACTTGATATAATAATAATTACCTGGTTTTGCTTTCTATAGCCCAGCATTCAGGTTATATTTATCTTTATGCATGCTCACAATCAGTTGTTCATATTGTCAAGGAAGTCCATTTCTTTTTAAGCGAAAAACAAATATATGGGAAGTTGACTGTATAATCCTATCTTATAATTTAGTTATTGGCAATATATTTTATTATATTCAACTGGAGATTCTGAGTCATCCAGGTCATGGTTGTTCCAAAGGTAGAAAACCTTTTTCAAAAGGCAACTGGACTTTGTTTTGCTTCAAGACATTTCACTTCTCATCCAGGAAGCTTCAAGCAAAATAAACTCCAGTTGTGTTTTGATCTTTGGGAAATATATTTAATTTAGATTTTTTTAAAAACATCTCTGTATATCTATAGGTCTAATTGAATTCTCTTTAAATTATATGCCAACATTTATATGTCTATCATCCCAACTTCTAAGGCAGGATCTTCAACCCCTGGTCCATGGACAAGCACCAAGCTGTGGAATGCAAGAAACCAAGCTACATAAAAAAAGCAAAGCCCCAGCTGTGGGATGCAAGCAACATCCTAAACCACCCCCCTGACAGTCCACGGAAAAGCCTCTCTCTCTACAGAACTGGTCCCTGGTGCCCAAAAGTTTGGGAGCTGCTGTTCTAAAGTATAAATAAAACTCAGAACCTTTTATTACCCAAAAAATGAAGCCACAAATTACACATATACTTATCACAATTTGAATCAGCAATGGGAACATAAAATGACATGCCAATATAGTTTTATATCAAATTAAAGTAGGTGGATAGCAGATGTTCTCAGCAGTAGAGAAAGTCCCTAAGACAAAGTAGATTATAGTTTAGGAATGACTGAGAATTAAATATCTGTATAAATAATATAATCAGGAATAAGGTTAAATATCTACCCAAATAATCAGGAATAAATTATCTGCCATTATATCAGGAAAGACACACATTAGCCCCTGAGAAACAACTGAGTGACACATAAATTATACTAAAGATGACATTATGAAAATGTAACTATTCAGAAAAACCTCAATTCAATTAAACTGAATTCTTGACTTACACTCTGTAACATTTAACTTGATAACAGCAAAACAAACCATGGAAATAAAGATATTTAAAATTGTTTTATTCTTATTAAAATTGATATTTTTTAATCATGTGTTCAATTTCTCCTCGTCTCTGTTGTCCTTTAGGGCAGTGCATGCCTAGAAAGTGATTCAGAAGAGTTGCATCAGAATGTAATTTCATCTCATTAAAACAACTTATTTCATATGAATCTTTAACACAGCTGCATTTATTTTGCTATATGGAATGCTGAAAAAAAGAAATATATGTCATAGCCTCATCTGTTTATTTAGAATTAATCCCACAAAATAACTGCAACACGGTGTCTTCTCCAAGTTGAAGTTTATTTCCTAGCTCAGGGCTGTCAAACTCGTGGCCCGCAGGCCAGATGCATCAAACGCTGGCCATTCCCATGCCTGGTTTTGCAAGGGGGAAAAAAAAGTCCCTAGATGTCGCGTGACACCACCGTGACACCACGAATTTGACACCCTTGCCCTAGCTTAATTCCTGCTTCTTTTCCTTCTCCCTTGCCATAAAAGTATGCATTCTTCTCCTTTTAATGATTAATTAGGATCAATGATTTAATGAATTCACAATTTCTCCCTTTTTAGTTGCAAACTACATGTAATCTATAAATATACAATAACATGTAGAAATCAACTTTTTTACTCTGGAATGTTGAAGAAACATACTTTGGTGATACTAATTTGTAAGCTAATTTAATTTAACCTTATATCTGCAAGTTCCTGAGTATCTCTATAAATACTGTAGCTACAAGTATTTTTAACTGATGTGTCTTTATAGTACCTGATAGTGTTTCTGTATAGTGTTCCTCCACAGAGTGCTATGCTGCATAAATATGGAAGCTAACTGAGTCTATAGTTTGAACCTAGAGGAGACAGTCTGAGTGGGGAATTCCTTCTACTTAAGTGTACCATCTCATAACCAGGTCAATGCTTCTGTAACTTCTTCAGTAGGCTCTGTAGTAGAATTTTTCATTAGTAAACAAGGTGATACCCACACTGCTCTTCAAGAGGGGTGTTTTAATAAGTCCCAGCTGGTAAACCACTTGTTTCTATTAGACTTCATCCTACGCATCTGTTGATGGGCTGCTTTTATCCTCCTATTCTTGGCTGCTTTTTACTTCAATGAGCCTTTTTGAAAGCCTACTGTTGCTGGTCCACCACAGGGCTGCTGGTGCACGTGTATGTGTGTGTGGCCTTGAGATTGTTTTATCTCTGCCTCCTTCCACTGCTGCAGCTTCAGGCATGGTTAGTTACTTCTAATTTTCCCCTCTTTTGCCAGTCAGCTTCCACCTCTGTAGTTTAAAGGGGGTAGTGGTGGTGGGGGAATACAGCGTTCTCAGCTAAAAACTTCAGCTTTTTTTCAACCAGATCTAATCCATAGGACAATATTTCTCCACACCTCTCTCATGTGTCCCTGCTGATTATAACCTTCCTTCTTTATCTTTCCCAAAGCCATCAGCATAGGCTGGTGAAGCCATTTAAAATTAACAACAAAAGGAAAGGACTGCAAGGCATTCCTTTCCAAGCTGCGTAAACCCAGCATTTCTGCATTTTAAAAATGCCACACATTTAAAATAATGTATATAAATTATAAATTATGAACTTTACTAACATACTTCTATAGATACTCAGAACACTACAGACATACTACCACACATCATCCAGATGTTACCAGCTGGCAAGAAACTGTCAATCACAGCATGACTATAAATTGGTCAATAACTTTGACAGATGGCTGGACCTACAGCTTTAGCCATCTCAAAACGTGCTCTAGGCTTTAGCTCCTGTTTTGCTTAAGCAAGCTTGCAGCAAGCTTACCAAGCCAAAACAGGAGACCATTTTATCATTGAGAGGTTTGTGTTAATCCGAAAACTTAAAAAAAAAAATTGAGCCTCCATCCAAATTATTCATGATCCTCACAATGTCATGACCAATAGGTTCATCTTCCTTTCTATTACATTAATAACATTTTTTAAAGGTTCTGTTTAAAATTCATTTAATTGTTTAAGGTTCATTTTAAGATCAGAACTTCACCTCTAAGCTTATAGATTTCCTTACAATACTGTAATTAACTTAAACTCTACAGTAAAGAAGCAAAGAAATAACAAAAATAGACAACTATAGTATAACCATTCACACAACTATCTAGCACAGGAGCATCAAACTCAAGGCCCACAGCCTGGAGGTACATAGATCTGGCCTATGGGGCTGCCCTGGACATAGTGAAGGTCCAATCCACAGTGCCTCTGCCAGCAAAAATGCAGCCCTCCCAAGCTCCATTTTCACTGGGAGAGAGTTGTAGGAAGACATCTCAGCCAAAAATGGAGGTCAGGAGCCCATTTTTGCTGGCAGAACATTCGGGTCAAAGGCATACCCGATATGAATGACGTCAAGCTGGCCAAGCCTTCCCAGCTCCATGAGGTCAAACACAGCCCTGATGCGACCCTCAACGAAATCGAGTTTGACATTGCTGATGTTATGAACTAATAAAACGCTTAAATAAAGTTTTATCAAACCTTTAGAAAATAGCAGGGTTCTAGTCCTGCACTTCTGATTGGCCGATAATAGTGATATTGGATTGGTCCATTCAGAAGAATCTGATTGGCTGTTAACGAGCCACTCTCATTAGATAAGGGGGTTAACACTCCATGTTCTCATTGGTTACTAGATCAGCAGCTTGCCTATAAAAGGGATGCTGCTGCCCTAGGTTTTTGCTCTGTTCAAAATGATTAATAAAGAGTTGAAGTTCACTGTTCACCGTCTCGTCTCCGTTCCTTGCGCCCATGCGCAGAACTTAACACTGGCGACAAGGATGGGATGCGGAGATGTCAGAGCTGACTGAAAACTACAGAGCATTAAACAGAGCACGTGGCTAAAGGCTCATCAATGGCAGAAACCATGACTGGCGGCACCATACCACCTGCTCCATTCGACCCGGCACAAGAAGACTGGAACTCATACATGGACCGGTTCCAGATTTTTCTAGAGACCAACAACTTGAAGGATGCCACTACTGGGAAAAAGAGAGCGGTATTCCTGACCCACTGCGGACCTGCCATTTTTAAGATGGCTAAGGCACTGGCGAAAAGGGCTGAAGTGAAATCCATGGACTGGGACGTCCTCAAGCCCCTCCTACTATGCACCTACTGTACCAATGCTTGTCCAAAGACATGAATTTTACCAGAGAGACCAGCAGAAAGGAGAAAGCGTTGCAGATTTCATCACGGACCTCTGGAACCTGGGAGGCCTCTGCGGGTTCGCTGACCTCGAAGAAGCTCTAAGAGACCGAATAGTTCTGGGATTAGATGCACTGCATGTGCAAAGTAAGCTCATGGCGAAAGGTGACATCAGCCTTGCAGATACCATTGCTGATGCTACTGCAGCAAAAGCAACCAGGAAATCGGCTGCCCGAATGCGCCACACCAATGCCCCGCTCCGCCAACTTGCTGACAAAACCTCACCTCGCCTTGAAGGACATGCAATGGCAACCCACCACAAGGAACTCAAATCGTCATCAGAAAGTGATGAGGAAGAGGTCAACCGGCTCCGGTCTGAACGAGACCAATGCCACCAACGTAACGAGAGACTGCAGTATCAATGTGCAGGTTGTGGGGCAAACCACCCACGATCAGAATGCAATTCCTCGACGCGCTCTGCCATATTTGTGGGAAGAGAGGCCACATTGGAAAGGTCTGTAGAAGCAAGCAAGGATCCAGCCCATTTCAGAGGGAGACCAACTACCACCAAACCACAGGAAGTCGTCCTGTGAATCGGGAACATTTGAACCACCAATGGAACAACCACTCCTACAGAAATAAATCACTAACCCATTCAACGAAACGAGAAGAGGCACACCAAACCATTACAATTGGTCACGCCTCATCATTAGATGCAAAGAAGATCCGAGTGAAGGTTGCCATCGAAAACCAGCCCTGCGTGATGGAAGTCAATTCAGGATCGTCCCTCTCGATGGTTTCCTGGAAGACCCTTAAACAATTAATCCCTGCCGTCCGGCGGCAAGACCTCAGAACCCAAAGAATCATACTCAAGGATTATCAGGGAAACCGAATTCCAGTCGTTAGATCCAGCCTAGTCCAGGTCTCATTCAAAAATCGTACTGCATCTTTACCATTCACCGTCGTTGACCATGATCGGCCTAGCTTGTTAGGCCTTCAATGGTTCGCTCCACTTGGGTATGAGGAAGCCGGCATTCACCAAACCAGTAGCAATGACTGGGAGGCCCTCGTCCAGGAATTCCAGGACATCTTTGCAGACAAACTAGGCGAGTACAAGGGGACCCTGATATCATTTAACCTTAACCCTGAAGTAGCCCCCATCCGCCTTAAGCCTCGTCGAGTACCTTTTGCCCTTAAACCAAAGATTGACGAGCAGCTTGATAAATTAATAGCCCAGGGTGTTTTAGAACCAACAGACCACACTCCTTGGAAACCCCAATCATAACACCCATCAAACCAGATGGATCGTTAAGGATTTGTGGGGACTACCAGGCCACCCTCAATCACGCCCTTCAACAGAACGCTTACCCGTTGCCAGTGGTTCAACACCTTCTCCATTCCCTGGCAGGCGGAAAAGTCTTCGCTAAATTGGATTTAGCACAGGCGTACCAACAACTGCCTGTAGATAAAAAAACAGCAGAGGCACAAATGATCGTGACACACCGAAGCACCTTTAAGTGCAACCGACTCCAATTCGGAGTTAGCGTAGCCCCAGGGATTTTTCAGAGTTTGATGGAGAGACTCTTACAGGGGATAAAAGGGGTCATACCATATTTTGATGACGTTTTAATTGCTGCCCCGAATAGAGAAATACTAAAGGAGCGTCTTAAACTGGTTCTCCAGAAATTTAAAGACTCCGGCCTTAAGGTTAAAAAAGATAAATGTCAACTGTGTACAGATAAAGTAGAGTTCCTGGGGTACCTAATCGATAAACAAGGCATTCACCCCACCAATAGCAAGCTAAGAGCAATCAAGAATGCTCCAAGACCCAGAAATAAGACTGATCTCCAAGCTTTCCTGGGGCTTATTAATTTTTACAACATCTTCCTGCCCCACAAAGCAACCGTAGCTGAGCCCCTACATAGGCTTCTCGACAAAAAAAGCAACCTGGGTCTGGGGGCACCGAGAGGAGCATGCGTTCCGACAAGTGGAAAAACCTATTAACTTCAGATGCTGTTTTAATTCAGTATAACGAGACTTTGCCTTTAACAATTACATGTGACGCGTCACCATTTGGAGTAGGAGCCATTTTGAGCCATGTGTTACCAAACGGTAGTGAAGCCCCTATTGCCTATTTTTCAAGGACTCTATCAAAGGCTGAACGTAACTATAGTCAAATCGATAAAGAGGCTCTTGCTGTTGTATCGGCTGTAAAACGGTTTCATGAATATGTATATGGATGAGTTTTTACTATTGTTACCGACCACAAACCTTTGTTGGGGATTATAGCGGGAGACAAGCCAACCCCCTATATATTATCACCTAGAATGACTCGCTGGTCGGAGTTTTTGGCTGCGTACAATTATAAGATGCAACACCGCCCAGGGAAAGCCATTCCCCATGCTGACGCGCTGAGCCGTGCACCACTTCTGAAAACCATCGATGACGCAGCGCCAACCCTTACAACGCTCCAGATTGAAACACTACATTCACTGCCACTAACAGCTAGAGATATCGCGATCGAAAGAAAACACAATCCTATTTTAACATGAGTTCTTAGCTGGGTCGAACAGGGATGGCCAGTAGATCAAACCCCTGATGACTTCATCCCCTTCAAGAACTGGCAAACGGAACTTTTTTTCGCAAAAAGGCTGCATCCTATGGGGGGATAGAGTCATTGTCCCAGAGCGGTTACAACGAGCAGTATTAAAGACACTGCATGAGGGCCACCCCGGCATCGTGCGTATGAAAGCGCTCGTACAAAGCTATGCGTGGTGGCCGGGCATCGACAAACAGATCGAAGCCTGGGTAAAGACTTGTGCCAGGAAGTTAGCAATGCCCCACCTAAAGCAACTCTGACAGAATGGGAATCACCTCGGGGATCGTGGTCCCGCATCCATATTGACTTTGCGGGACCTACTAAGGGACATACGTTCCTCTTAACAGTGGATGCCTATTCAAACTGGCTCGAGATCCACGAAATGAAGAGTACCACAACCGAGTCCGTCATCCGGAAGTTGAACAGGTTATTCACGATGCATGGACTGCCAGACATTCTGGTATCTGACAACGGACCCCAGTTCACCGCTCTACCCTTTGAACAATACTTAGTGGACCGGGGTATTCGCCATGCGCTAACTTTGCCAGTGCACCCTGCGGCTAACGGGAGAGCTGAGAGCATGGTACAATTTGTTAAAAAAAACCTCTACAAAATGGACTATGGGGACATTGAAGATAAGATAAATAGAATATTCCTTCTCCAACACATCACTCTGCACAGCGTCACCAACAAGACTCCAGCTGAACTATTGATGGGACGCAAACTCCGTTCCCACCTTGACCGCTTCACCCGTCTTACGAGCCAGAGAAACCCTGTGGATCTAGCGGAAAGTGCTGCGAGTTCAAGATAGATGACTTAGTTTTCACCAGAAACCTTTCCGGTGAACCGTTGTGGGTCAAGGCAACTGTAATTCAAGCCACTGGACCCAGGTCGTTCCGGGTGAAAACCTGTGATGGAAAAATATGGAAACGCCATATAGATCAGCTTCGCTCGAGGCTACAACCTAGTTTCCACGACTCCAGCAACTCCCAAACTGAGGGGGGAGGGGATGTCAAAGAAACCGAATTTGAGATGGCGGAAAGCAGGAACGAAAGAAGTCAGTAATCAGGTGTAACGAATGAAGAAGAATCAGGGAAGGGCATGTCCTCTCCACAGAGGAACACCTCAACAGAGGCAAGCCCGCAAAGGCCAGAGGACAACGACAAGAACATTAGTGGCACCGAGACACTCAATGAGGAACCACCGGCATCCGACTCACCCAAAAATGTCCCACCAAAACAGGGTTACAGACAAGAACCGGTGGGACAGCGTAAATCCAATAGACAGTCAAAACAACCTTCATACCTCAGAGATTACATCACCGCACCCCCTAAATGGAACCCGGGGGGAAGGGGTGTTATGAACTAATAAAACGCTTAAATAAAGTTTATCAAACCTTTAGAAAATAGCAGGGTTCTAGTCCTGCACTTCTGATTGGCCGATAATAGTGATATTGGATTGGTCCATTCAGGAGAATCTGATTGGCTGTTAACGAGCCACTCTCATTGATTAAGGGGGTTAACACTCCATGTTTCTCATTGGTTACTAGATCAGCAGCTTGCCTATAAAAAGGATGCTGCTGCCCTAGGTTTTTGCTCTGTTCAGAATGATTAATAAAGAGTTGAAGTTCACTGTTCACCGTCTTGTCTCCGTTCCTTGTGCCCATGCGCAGAACTTAATAGCTGATCTAGCACCTTCAGAAACAAGTCACTCTTCTGCACCATCCCCCAAATCCTCTAAAAATGTCATGTTTTGATAACTTTTACAATAGCATGGATGGGGAAATATTTATTACTGAGGGTATGTTGCTTTGGAGAAGGAGTGCTGATATAACCCATTTTAGGGATCATAAACTTTTTTTACTGGAAAAGCAGATTCTATTTGAAAAATGTTTCCTCAAAAATGCACATATCCTGAGCCATAAAGTGTTTTGAAAAAAACAAGCAGGGTTTTGTATTTAACCCAGAAGTCTACTGGCAACCTATTCAGCTTTTGAGGTAACAGCATGAGCAAACTAGGCCATTCTTTTTATTGCTAAGGCTGCTATATTTAGGGTTAGATGTACTTTCCAGATGGTTTTCAAAGGCAGCCCTGTGTAGAGCAAATTGTGGTAACCTAAACAGGATGTGACAGTGTGAGAGATGATCAGCAAAGCTTTCTAATCCAAGAATGGATTTTAAAAAGTGTACAAGATGAAACTGTATAATGATCCTTCTGGCCACAGCCTCTACTTGATTTTCCAGCAAGAAACCGGTATCTAAGTGGTTTTCTAAATTGCAGGCTCATTCTGTAGAAGGCAGTATCAGAGATAAAAAATGAAATTCTATTGGAATCTGCCAGCTTCAGAACCTACAGCCCAGGGATGGGATTCTACCAGTTCAGGCCAGTTCAGGTAAACTCCTTGTTCTGATGGCTCTTAACTGGTTCGCTGTGATGAGCAATTGGGCCTGCCTGCCTGCCCGTACTCTTTCCTGTGCTTTATTTCCTTTGTTTAGAGAACAGCTGATTCACATGACAGAGTGGTTTGCCGCTTCTCAGCTGTTTGAGTCACAGAGGCTGCAGTTAAAGATAAGTATGGGCTTTTTTATTGTGGAGCACATCCGCGGAGTGAAGCGCACAATCACTGAACTGGTTGTTATACCAGGTGGAATCCCTCCCCTGCTACAGCCACTCTTGCTGGGATTGAGTCCAAGTTTCTCCCATGTATATCAAGACAGCAACTTGAACAACACACACATGCATATAAAAGAGAGTGAGACAGAGAGAGCTATAGAGACAGATTAAATGAGAGAAAAGTAGATCGAACCCTGTTGTGAAGAACCCAATTATTCCATTAATGGAATGGAATAATTTCTTTATTCTGTTTCAAAATTTGATCTTAGGCTGGGCTATGCAATTCAAAGCAGTTATTTTAATTCAAAACAATTATTTACTATGCCTCTACATGTCAAATAGCTTTGACTGGCTAATTCTCTAAGATGTTTCCATGCTCTGAGATATCTTTTAGAAGTGGGTTTAGAAAACGTGTTATCTCTGTTGGAATGTTATATAAATCCAGAGTGTTGCTTTGAAGCTTCATGGAAACCCAATGTCTCTTGTAAGTTCTAACATAGCCCTTCTAAAACTATATAGTTACCATTAATTAAACAACCAGGTTCTTCATGAAAACTCTTTGAATATATGAAAGTACCTGTTATATGTTTAACAGATAACAGATAATCAGAATTGTAGGTCATCTAATCCAACCCCCTGCCCAAGCGGGAGATCCTACACAATTTCTGAAAAATAGCAGTCCAATCTCTTCTTAAAAGTCTCAAGTGATGATGATCCCACAACTTCCAAGGGCAAACTGTTCCAATGGTTGATTGTCCTCACTGTCAGAAAGTTTCTCCTTATTTCCAGGTTAAATATCTCCTTGTTCAGTTTCCATCCACATTTCCTTGTCTGACCTACAGGCATTTTAGAAAATAGCTTGACCCCCTCCTCTCTGTGGCAGCCTCTCAAATATTGGAAGACTGCTATCATGTCTCCCCGGTCCTTCTCTTCATTAGATTAGCCATGCCCAGTTTCTGTAACCGTTCTTCATATGTTTTAGTCTCCAATCCCCTCATCATCCTGGTTGCTCTTCTCTGTACTTTTTCTAGAATCTCAACATCTTTTTTGTTATGTGGTGGACAAAACTGGATGCAGTACTATAGGTGTGGTCTTACTAAGGCTTTATAAAGTGGTATTGGTACCTTACTTGATTGTATGCCTGTATTAATGCAACTTAGAATTGCATTAGCTTTTTTTGGCTGCTTCTGCACACTGCTGGCTCATATTTAGCTGGTTGTCCACTAAGATTCCAAGATCCCTCTCACATTTATTGCTATTGAGTCTGGTTTCACCCAGTCTATATGTGTACTTTTGGTTTTTCTTGCCTAAGTGTAGGACTTTATTTTTCTCTACATTGAATTTCATTTTGTTAGATATGGTCCAGTGTTCTGGTCTGTCAAGATCCATCTGGATCTTGAGCCTATCTTCTTGGGTGTTAGCTATTCCTGCCAGTTTAGTATCATCTGCAAATTTGGTAAGTTCCCCTTCTATTCCCTCATTTAAGTTGTTAATGAAGATATTGAAGAGTACTGGGCCTAAAACGGAACCTTGTGGTACCCCGCTGCTTACTTCCCTCCATGTAGATTTAGATCCATTAAGGACTATTCATTGAGTACGGTTTGTCAGCCAGTTGAGAGTCCATCTGGTTTACGTGTTGCTGGAATATCTTCTAGACAAATAGATAAATAATAAATTCAATAATACATTCAAACAAATAAACATAATAGGGTCATAAGCCAATAACAATAAAAATTAACAACTAAAACTAACAAGTTAATAGTACACAAAACCAATACAATCAATAACTACTGTGTCATATTCACAATAAAAAGAACACTTGTAAACACTTTAGCTGTAAACTCCTAAATCTTTACACCTGATACTCCTGCTAGCTAAATATTAAAGGACGTAAAGGTAGAAAATTATAGCAATTAATGTCATGGCTATAATTGTCTATAATTGTAGCTCATGTCAGTGTATCAATAAGATACATCTTTAGATATGTTTCTCTTTTTCTTGTAAAAAAATATTGAAACAGCTGTGAGCTTATTTGAATAATCACACAAAGAATTAGACCTTCATTGAGAAGAGAAGCTTGTTAGTCTTATTATAAGCATGTATGATTATATTGTCAAATTGAGTATTATTTTGACTGGCATTCAGTGACTCATTTCTCCACTTTAGCAGACACACAAAAGCAATGTTTCATGTTGAAAGTAAAAATAATTTCACCAAGACTTCAGTTGCAGGTCATATACAAATTTTATCTATGCAAGGCTAAATAAAATAGTGAAATATTTATGTATCTTTGCATACTTACCTTCAATAATACATTTATTTGAGAAAGCCAATGTATTGACATGTCCAGAAATAAGATTTTTTTTCTCACTACCTTTTTTAAAATAGTCATAACTGATGTGCAGAAATCTGTGCTGAGGCATCAATTCTCACCAAATTAATAACTCATGTTAGGAATAGTAGTCACCTAACAGTTGGGTTGCCAATATATAAACCAGGATAGTAATTTTATACTGTATCTTTAAGAGAATACTATAATTATGATTGGCTGAGGTTCCTCCAATGACCATAAAATGGAGCCAAAAACCTGGTTTCTCTCTCCTTGTTTTTCCTGTTTTGCTCTGTTGCTTGATCGTCATTCTGCTTGGATTGCTGTGAGTCTTGCAACTGTTAGCAAACTCCATTTACTGAACTCTGTTTATGATACTTAACTTCATTTTTTAATTATCTGGACTGATACTAACTGCTTTAACCGTGTATGATTTGGACTGTTTGTTGGACTTTGCTTTCCTGTTTACCGGAAGTAAAACCTACATTTTACTATTCAGTGTACCTGTATGCTAGTTGTATGTTATTCAACATCACTCTCACTACGTTTCCCTGAGTGCACTCATTCTCCTAATGGGGAATATCTCAACAAATACCACCAAATTTAGTATTTAGTATCTATAACAAGCTCCCATTCTATCAATATGTACATGTTAGATGTCTAGGATTATATTTAATATAAATTTCACTGGATCAGTAATTGCTTATTCTGTTACCACAATTCTGAAAAAAATACTACAAGATATGCTGGCAGCTTCCTTTTCTTTCAGAACACTTTATGTCATTCAATTATTTTTTGGACGACATTAAATGCTTTATTCAGATGATTCTGCCTCTACCAGCTGACTTCAAAAGATATAATGAAAGGAAACTCAAATGGGAATTCATATCCACTGCATTTGTAACAGAACAAATATAAATATAATCAAGTAAATCCAATCCAATAAATATGTTCATTCTTGCAGAAAGATACTGTCTTTCAAACAGCATGAAAGACAAAAGACCACACTAATATTTTATTAGATTTTGTAGTTCTAACCATCATATTTTTGCTTTTATAATTCATTACTAGTAGCTTCAAATCTCTTTGTCCCAACAACTGTTAGAATGAAATTTTATTTTATTCTAATGTTCCAAACTTGAATTGGCAGAAATATCCTTTGACTGCAATATTTTATAAACACAGTGGAAATCCATATAGCCACACATTTTACATTCCAATATGAGTATGATTTGATCTGCTGTCAAATTTTATAAGGAATGTCAAGCAGGATGGGTAGCTAGAGAATGAAGCCAAGGTGATAAAAATGCAACATTGAGATACAGGCAAGTGTATTGTAGAATTAGAGACATGTGCTGAAAGCTGCTTCATATCTCACCATTTAGATTTATACTACAGAGATACAGAGACTTTTCATGATCCAATTGGACCTTGCAACATTATCCTGGGATATATATATATATATTTACCTTCATTCATGAGAGAGACTTTCCAGTCTGAGTTTGATAATGCCCTAGAACTGTACAGTATATCTCCAGAATTAAACATTATAATGTCCAAATTCATACTGAGATTGATGGAAATTGGGTTCTATTGTTCCTTAATGTAAGGGAACATAAATGGCTGTCTTCAATCCAAAATATGAGACTGATTGTTATGCAAAAGAGTACACATATACTACGGCTGTATTATTCATATTCCATTTAAAATAGCTTGAAAGAAACACTTCTGAGGTGGAAATGGCAATAACTGAAGTTCCCAGTGATGGTTTGGCTTTGAAGACGGTCAATCAAATAGCTTAATGAAAGCAAAGTAGTAAAAAGAACCAAGACATAACAGGTGAGCAATGAAGGAGAAGGCACCGGGAAAGATTCACATATTTTTCAGGATAGCTCATTGCAATAGTAAGTCAGCAAGCAACCAAGTGAGCAACAGACATGGGAGACCAGAGGCATCTGCCTTCATGTGTTCATTAAAATGTCTTTCACAGACATTTATGCTTTTAGAAATGAAGTTCTGTTCTTCCTGAATGTAAGATCAGCCTAGCTTATAAAGATCATCATGCCAGATTTACTTCCTTTTTTTTCTATGCCTTCTTGCCCTTTGTGTCGTCCCCCACCCCAAAAATAATAACAATACATGCTGGGTTATTATCTGTTCTGATTTTCAAATATATTTATAGCTTTTCTTGACTTCAAGAATGCCCTGCCCTAATCCATGTTTCTCATTTTCTGAAAGTTTCACTTCCCATGACTTTAGGAAGTCATATGCAGTAGGTGTAGCTAAGCATACTGACATTAACCACAAATAAAACTTGGCAAGCATTCAGTGCATTCATTCATATTTTATTTTAGAAAATTCATATTAATAATAATAACTAAATAGAAATTAGATCTTTTTTCTCCCTTTGATTGTGGAATAACATATATTAATGGGCATTGGTAAGACTGTGTTTTATTTATATCTTTGCATTTTTAATAGGAACTCTAAGAATTTCATACTGAAATGCTGAATTGAAAAGAAAGTTAAGATTAGAGGAAATGTTTCTGCAATTGATACATACTTACACAGAAGTAAATTCCACATAATATAGTGGGGCTTGTATAGCAATAGCAATAGAATTAAATATACTATTCCACAGTGTTTCACAGCACCCTCTGAGCTGTTTACTGTTATATTTGGAGCATGGGCGAGAAAGAATGGAGACAAGCCTCTGAACGGTGAACTTCAGCTCTTTATTTACATAGTGACTTCTAGCTTCTATAGCAGTTTTAACCCACCTTATATAGGCAAACCCCGTAACTATTAACCAATAACCAATGAGGAGCACTAGTTCTCATAACCAATAGGAACTCTCTGTTAAGGGCCAATCGGATTCCCCAGAGCGGGCCAATCCGATCCGGCCGTTTAACAATCAATCAGAAGTGCAGGGCCAGAACCCTGCACTTACTCCAAGCTCACGCTTTATTAAAACTTTATACATTCACAACACTCCTTCCCCCTGGCTTCTGTTTGCAGAGTGCAGTTACATAGTCCTTTAGGTAGGACGGTTGTTTTATTAGTCTCTTTGATTTTCGCTGTGTCATTTGGCTGCAATCACGCTGAGGTAGATCGTTGTTTGGCAGTGGGGCTGTTTCTGGTTCAGAGTTCATTTCCCCATCGTTGCCCATGTTCTCTGTAATTCCCTGAGGTTCAACTGTTTCCCTCTCTGGTTCCACTTCCTGAGTCTCTATTATACCATCGTCCCTTTGAACGGGTTTTCTTCTTCTTGGCATTCATCTTCTTCCGTACCTCCCCCCCACCCTCAGTCTGGTCATAGGCGAGTTCAGGACTGCCTGCCGGAAGCCGCGATCGTAATTGATCGATACGGCGTTTCCATAGTCTATCGTCAAGGCATTGTACAAAGTAGGATCTTGGGCCGGTTACACGAACTACTGTCGCCTCCACCCACAATGGGTCGCCCGATAGGTTTTTAGCATATACCAAATCTCCTACCTGGAAGGCACGACAGCGGCCGCTGGATCCTATTGGTTTTTCCGGTTCGTAAGCTGGGTGTAACCGGTCGAGGTGGGAGCGGAGTTTTCGTCCCATTAGCAGTTCGGCGGGAGTTTTGTTGGTGACGCTATGTGGTGTGATGTGTTGTAAAAAAAGGATTCGATTGATCTTGTCATCAATGTTGTCATAGTAGGCTAGGCCTGTCTCTATCGATGACAGTTAGTGGCTGTGTGCTTCTTGAAGGCGACTGGGACTCGGCAGGAACCAACGATGGGGATTCGATTTCCTTGGTAGTCCTTGAGGATGAGTCTTTGGAAGCGGATATCTTGGCGTTGAATCGTGGGGATGAGTTGTTTAAGGGTCTTCCAGGACACCATCGAGAGGGACGATCCCGAGCCGACTTCCATGTGGCAAGGCTGGTTCTCGATGGCTACTGTGACTCGTATTTTCTTGGTGTCTAAAGCTGAGGCATGACCGATAGTGATAGTATGGTGAGCCTCTTCTCTCTGCAAAACTCGATTTCTGTAGGAGTGGTTTACTGGCTCTCGCCGTACAGGACGGTTCCCTATCAATTGGCGATAGTTAGTCCCTTTTGAGGCCTAGCCGGGTCCTGGTAAGCTTCGGCAGACCCATCCGATGTGGCCTTGCTTCCCGCACTCATGGCAGAGCGCGTCGTGGAATTTGCATTCAGACCTGGCATGGTTGGCCCCACAGCCAGCGCAAGGGTGTAAAGGCTTCGGGTGGTGGTCCCGGTCGGACCACAGTTGATGAACCGCTTCGTCGCTGTCTGACGACAAAGAGAGGTCCTCGTGGTGCGTCGTTGCAAGCTGCCCTTCTGACCTGGATAAAATGTCACTTATCGGTGGTGGTATCAGAGCGCGGTTTCGGCGTAGTTGTGCAACCGACTTCCTGGTTGCTTCTTCTGCAGTAGAATCAGCGATGCGTCGGCAAGGCTGATGTCGCCTTTCGCCATCAGCTTGCTTTGAACGCCTGGTGCATCTAGTCCCAGAACTATGTGATCTCTTAGTGCTTCTTCTAAATCGGTGAATCCGCAGAAGCCTCCCAAATTTTGGAGGTCTGCTATGAAGTCGGCCATGCTTTCTCCCTTTCGCTGGCTCCTCTGATAAAACTCGTGCCGTCTCACGAGCATAGGCATGGTCGGTGCGTAGTGATCTCATAGGAGAGGTTCGAGGTTGTCCCAATCCATCGCCTTCACTTCTCGGGGTTTTGCTAGTACTTTAGCCATCTTAAATACGGTTAGACCGCAATGCGTTAGGAACACCACCCGTTTCTTTCCTGGTGTGGCATCCTTTAAGTTGTTGGTTTCTGAGAACATTTGGAAGCAATCCATGTAGGACTCCCAGTCCTCCTGTACTGGATTGAACGGAGTGGGTGGTACGACACCGCTGGACATGGTTCCATTGTGTAGTGTTGTCTGTCACGTGCTCGGTGTTCTTCGAAGTTTCATTGGTTCAGATGTCTCCACATCCCACTCTCGTCACCAGTGTTATGTTTGGAGCATGGGTGAGAAAGAATGGAAACAAACCTCTGAATGGTGAACTTCAGCTCTTTATTTACATAGTGACTTCTAGCTTCTATAGCAGTTTTAACCCACCTTATATAGGCAAACCCCGTAACTATTAACCAATAACCAACGAGGAGCGCTAGCTCTCATAACTAATAGGAACTCTCTGTTAAGGGCCAATCGGATTCCCCAGAGCGGGCCAATCCGATCCAGCCGTTTAACAACCAATAAGGGCCAGAACCCTGCACTTACTCCAAGCTCACGCTTTATTAAAACTTTGTATATTCACAACATTTACAATGTCAGCATATTGCTCCCAACAATCTGGGTCCACATTTTACTGACCTGAGTCAACATTGAGCTAATCAGGATTGAATTGCTGGAGCACTGCATTCTAACCACTGCACCACCATGCAATTAACTATTGACCATGTGTGAGGTAAGTAAATAGAAGAATATGCTGGGTTTTTTCTGAATATATTAAACTAAATATAATTGATAGTAACTTAATTAGTAGATTATGCAAAGCTGATATAGTAGGTCATATTTCTAAAAATGAATAGTCTGTTGATTGGATGGCTGTGCAAAGCTAAATATATGTAAAAATTAAGCCACTATGCTTCATTTGCAGTAAAATAACTTGTTCTGTGAAGAAAGCAAAAGTGGTTATACTTTATAATGCAAGCATAATGTTTGAAATGATTTATGGGGAAAAAAAGAGTCTTGGCAACAAACTTGAAAGATGACCAGTGTGGTTTAACATACACATTGAAAAAGCTGTGATGGCACAGTGATTGCAGCTCTGCTGCCGAGAGTTCAATCCTGATCGGCTCAAGTTGATTCAGCCTTCCATCTTTCCAAAGTCAGTAAAATAAGGACCCAGATTGTTGGGGACAATATGCTGACTCTGTAGAGAATTCTGTAAGGCACAACACAGCGGTATATCAGTCTAAGTACTATTGCTATGAAACCATTAATATTGGAAAATTAACTGCATATTTCTTTTTTAGAAATGTATAACTACAAATTATCATTGGGCTGACATGGCATACTAAGCCATGGTGTAGTTTGTTTAGTTCTGGCACATGTATTACATGAATTCAACTAATGTGGCATTAAATCATGCTTTTTGTTTGGTATGTTTTCAAAATTAAGCAAATTTTGGTTGATTCAATAAAACCAAGTATTGATCGAACAATGTATTTGCAAACTCTCTTGACAACAGAAATGTACATTTCTCTGTAATATTAACTTAAGACTAGAATGAAGAAAATTGGACCACTTCCTCAAATTGTGTCACACTAGTATAAGTACATAAAACTTGGCTCTACCAATTAGCCTGGGGGTCTAAGAGTGTTATACACTTCTGGGATGGTTAGTGCTTTGAGAGCACTCCCTCTACTTTCTTTATGTATCTTTAAAAAAATTACTTGTACATTTTAATCTTGTTTTTAACTGGGTTTTAATTGTATTTCAGTCATGTTTCATATAATTTTATGGTGTTGTTGGTAAACTGCCCAAGAGAGACATAGGACAGATAAGCAATGTAGAAATTTGATAAATACATAAATGTTTATTAATGTGTGTACTGCTCCTCATGATTGTTTTCATGTAGTGTGGTTAGTGAGCAGTCAGCCAATCACATGCATGAACCTAACTTTTTTCTTACATACTTTTCTCTTAAATGACTGTCTGAAGTGTATGGTTGGCGACCAGCTACATGGTCTTAATTAGACTGCAAAAGAAACTGTTCAGCATTTTTAGGGAAAAAGAACATACTCCCAACAGATTTCTTAAAATAGATATTGTTCTTTATAGGGGCTTATCATTAACAATAGAGCAGTGCTGATGTCTAGAGGGCATTTTCAGTCGCTGTAAGTTCGTATAAATTGCTCCATATTTCTTTCTTATCAGATTCCTTTTAGAGATGAAAGTGAGAAGAAGGGAAACTCAATCAGAGTGTAAGACTTGGGAGCACTGATGTGAAGCTGACCTTGAAACAAATCTAAAGCTGAAAAGAGATTCACTAGTTACTTATTAAATTTATCTTTAAAAAAAACACACCCGGAGGACTTGCACTTTTTCTTTTCAGAACAAAAACGGAACTAAATACAGCTATAAAACAGCACTGAAGGTAAGAAGAGAAAGAGGCAACCACTACAAAGGTAATTATGGTCATTCAGGGAAGTTTGAGAAGAAAAGGAAGGAATTGTGTAGGAGAACACACTTACTTTCAACTTTTCAACTTTTCCTTCTTATCCCGTTTTGGGGAGGTCAGAGGCCACACACGACTATTGAATAGCCTACTAGATAGTTGCATTGCAAAATGTCAAAAGAGCATGAATGGGCAGGACATAAAATAACTTAGGGTTTAACAAACTATGTTAATTACATAAACTGAATATACTGTAGTTACTTCTATGCTTCATCTCCATACAGTTAATTTTCTTCTTTTGGACAGATTGGAAATTTTGATTCAATGGCAATTCTTGGAAAGACTGTGTTGCTGCAGCAACACCCTTGACTTTTGGGAGCTGCATGAAATCTTGGGACCTCAGGTTCCTCTTTTAATACTTTTCATCTTCCACTTGGTGTTTTATCTGCATGTGCTACTCAAGTATAGTATTCTATCCAGTTAGAAATCAACATTATTCTATTATTCAATCAGATTTTGCTGCCAGTAATGATTTTGGACAGCCCATATTTGTACATCTCTGCTACAACAACTATTCCTTTAACGAAGTATAAATATTTCAAAATCTATACCATTTAAATCCCATTTAAGCTTCTTACCATCTCCTCTGCATTTCCAACACAGACAAAAAACAGAACAATCAAAAGTCTTGATTCTACATTCCAGATAAAGTTTTTAAAGTCCAGGAATATTCATGACATCACTCAAGTCTGTTTATTTGATGAGCAAGAAACAGAGATGGGTTGAGGTTTTTGTTTTTTTCTTACCAGATCCATGAGATTTTTCTTAAGCTTACCATTGTAGCTACAGTGATTTCCTTTCCACCTGTTGTTAGCAATAGCAATAGTACATAGACTTCGTAGTGCTGTTCAGCCCTCTCTAAGCAGTTTACAGAGTCAGCATACTGCCCCCAACAATCTGGGTCTTCATTTTACCAACCTCAGAAAGATGGAAGTCAACTTTGAGCCAGCCAGGATCGAACTCCAGACAGTGAGCAGAGTCAGCCTGTAATATAGCACTCTAACCACTGCACCACCAGGATAGCATGCTTATAGGAAAAAGAATATTGCCTCCCAATCTGTATTTTATCTTAGTATTGAGGGTGGAAGTTTTGCACTCTTGCAGAAAATAATGAGTGCTAATTTTCTGGCACAATTAATAATTGTGAAGGCTGGGCTCAGAAAAAGCACCTCTGTGTGTGCAGAATTCCCACACACACACACACAATAACAAATTGACCAACCCCAAATTAATAGGTCCTGTTGCTAGAATAGCCACTTTTCTTCTGGGAAAGCATGCCATGATATTTTAAAAACTTCTACCAATAAGAATATTAACAACATTTATATGACAAGATCTAAAAAAAAATAGCATGTGATTTTCCAGTTCTTATAAGAAAAAAATGTTTCATAATAAAAGTCAGCATTGAAGCACAATGCAAGTGGGAGGTTGTCCACAGTGCAGTAGTTTTCCTCTATCCATAGGTTAGATGTTTCCATGTTGGAACAACATAAATGTTCAACTGACTATGCCAGTGTAGTTTTCAATCCCTCTAGCAACCACCTAGAGATATGTAACCTACTGGCCAAATAGGAGACAGGACAATAGGTGTCCAGAAGTTTCTTAACCTCCAAAGTGATCAAGAATGTCCAGATGGGGATTTTCCGTTTCTGCATGGCTTCAGTGGCAGCAGAAATTTGCGACTGTCTGCGATTCCTGCTGCGCTTGCCGCCGAGGTGCCCCCGATTCAAATGGGTCAGGGGGATATGCTGCCCTGTAGAGGCAGCCAAAGAGAGAGGGGAGCCAGACAGGGGGTTGGGGTGTCGTCCGGAAAAACCTCGTCCGGAAAAACCCCTTTTTCCCAAGGTGATGGAGCGGCGATCAGTAATGGCCACCACGAAGAAGCCTGCAACTTGGTAAGATTGCGCTGGAGGAAGCAGGGAAAGTGAAAGTGCTGGCTGAGCCGGGTCAGTCAACACTCTTAAATACTCTGGAATTGAATTGTTTGAACTGCTGGAAGATACATTCTATCCCTAAGAAGATCGGAAAGTGGCGGAGAAAGCTGTTAAAGGGAAGAAACTTTTTTTTTCTTCACTCTCCCACCCCATAGAAACAGCAGATGAAGATTTGAAATTTATTTGGGCACTGAAAGTGAATCATTTTGAAAGTTAAAGCCAAGGGACAAAGGATTTTTTGGACATTGGATTTAATAATTTAAGAAATCGGAAAACCCTTATTGGAGGTATGGATTTCTGAACATTTAAAAAAAAAATTGTTGTTGTAAGTGAGAAGGGAGAGGAAAAAAAAATTGGAGCAGAAGTTGAAAAAGGAGGAGATTGCCTAGAATTCTAAAGAAAGATATATTGTAATTGGACCTCTTTGATTAAACAGTAACCCCAGAAAGAGAAGTAGAAGAAAGAAAAAAAGTATTAACTTTGGAATCTTTTTGGAATTATTCTTGATTAAAAATACTTGGGTGGCTGTTTTGGAAAAAGTTTCTCTTTTCATGATGGCATCGCTTGTGGATGAACTAAAAGCTGAATATCAAAAATATAAAAAGGATGAACAAGATGGAAAAGATACTTTGGGCACTCTATTTCAATTTTTAGAAATGGTGGTATGCACTTATGAAAAGCTGACTACGCAGTAGGACAACTGGGACAAAGAAGAAGAGGAAGAAGAAGCCATCTTTGATGAACAATGGGTTTTTTTCTGGGGAGGAGGAGAAAGAGGATAAGAAAAAGGGGATTTTAAGGTTTGAAAAAACAACCAAAAAAGAGAAAAATGAGAGGAAAGGTGGATGTAAGGTTAGAAAGCAAAGGAAAGGGAGTAAGAAAAGGGAGGAGGAGAGACAGAGGGGTAAAAAGGGCAAGGAGAAGAATAAGCAAGAGAGAAAGGGGGGGATGAGAAGCCTTAATGGTGGGAAGCAAGATTCAATGAAACAAAGCTTATTCAGAGACAATGGGTAAATTTAATTGAAAAAAAAAAGAGGGGGGGATTTCTGGAAGGTACATAAGATTGTGTTTTTATATGCATATCTAGAGTAAAATGCTTAAGATATAAATGAGTATTAATATATATGATTAGTTTTTTTTTTTATGATATGGATAGTGGGTATATAGGATTTTATTTAGTTATTGTTGTGTTTTTATCCTTCTTATAAAAGTTATTGTGTAACTTTAGAATGTACTAAACAGAATCCCAGATAAATTAAGTGTCATATTAAGTAATTTTAAGTTAGGGCAATGAGTTAAAGGCGTCACTCCAATCAGTGTACAGGAGGAGTATATTAAAAGAAAAAAATGAATGGATAGCTGGAAATAGAACAGACAAAGAATGATAAGTATTATGAACTGAATTGATATAAGATAAATTAAATTAAATTAAGAGAGATAAAAGAGGGAAGTAGCTATATGGAAAATTGAAAATGGCAATAAGATATGGAAGGATACATAAAATGAATATGATGTTTGAATTTGTGTCTGTGTGAAGAGTCTCAACCTGGGATCAAGCAGCCTTCAGAAAAGATGTTTTAGGATTTTTTTTTTCTCTATGTTCTATGTTTTGTATGTTTATGAAAGACAATAAAATCTTAATTAGCAAGAAATACAGTTTGGATAATTAGAATGAAAAGGAGAAATTGGGATAAGATATGAAGTTAAAAAGATAACGTAAATATCTATATTACAATTTGGAATTATTTTGTATGTTCTATTGGTTTTTTTTTTTTTTTTAGAAAAGATTTCTTAAGTTGTTATGCCTTGATTGTTTGTGTATTGTTTTTGTAAAACTAATAAAATTTGATTGAAAAAAAAAAAAAGAATGTCCAGATGGGATGTTGCTTTCTGGCACTCAATGGAAAGCATGAGTTTCATGCCAGAATGCCTTGGTCCAGCTTCAACCACTTCAGAAATGGACAAGCAATGAATGGGAGGTGTTAAGTCTGGAGCATGGGTGCAAATAATGGAGACGAGCCAGGAGAAACAGTGAACTTCAAACTCTTTATTTACATGGTGTGACAGCTCAAACTGGATGGCTGCTATAGCCTTCCTTATATAGGCAACTTATTAACTATTCAACCAATAGCAATCCGGGAGTGCTAGCTCCGTTAACCAATGAGAATGGTCTGTTAATGGCCAATCAGATTCTCCTGAATGGACCAATCAGATCTTGCCATTAACAGCCAAGCAGAAGTGCAGGGCCAGAACCCTGCACTTGACTTCAAGTTCAAAATAACTTTATTTAATATTTATTCATTCACAACACCCCTTCCCCCTGGCTTCTGTTTACGGGGCGCGGTCACGTAGTTCTTGAGGTAGGACAGTTGTTTTATTAGTCTTTTTGATTTTCGCTGTGCGCCTGGCATTTGGCTGCACTCTTGTTGAGGTATAGCGTTGTTTGGTGAAAGGGGTGCCTCTGGTTCAGAGTTCGCGTTTTTGTTGTCACCAATATCTTCGGCAACTCCCTGAGGTGAACTCACTCCCATCCCTCGTTCCTGTTCCCACGTTTCTGTTCCGCTATCGTTCCCTTCAAAAAGATTTTCCTCTAGTTGAAATTCTTCTTCCTCTGTATCTCACCCCCCCCCCCAGTTTGGTTATAAGGGAGTTCGGAATTGCCTGACTGCAGCCGTGATCATAGTTGATCGATATGGCGCTTCCAAAGTCTATCATCAGGGCACTGTACAAGGTATGATCTTGGGCCGGTTACACGGATTACCATTGCTTCTACCCACAGCGGATCACCCGATAAGTTTTTAGCGAATACTAAATCGCCTACCTGGAAGTTACAGCATCGGCCGCTGGATCCAAGTGGTTTTTCCGGTTCGTAAGCTGGGTGTAACTGGTCGAGGTGGGAGTGGAGCTTCTGTCCTATTAGCAGCTTGGCGAGAGTTTTGTTGGTGACACTGTGAGGTATGATGTGCTGTAGAAAAAGGATTCGGTTGATTTTCTCGTCGATGTTGTCGTAGTCTATTTTTTTGTAGCATTTTCTTGACGAATTGTACCATGCGCTCTGCCCTACCGTTGGCCGCAGGGTGCGCAGGCGAAGTAAGTGCATGTCAGATATCGCGGTCAGCCAGGTACTGCTCAAAAGACAGTGCAGTAAATTGGGGCCCGTTGTCAGATACCAGAACGTCTGGTAATCCGTGGGTTGCAAACAGTCTTTCCAGTCTTTTGATGACCGCTTCGGTGGTCGTGTTCCTCATTTGGTGGATTTCGAGCCAATTCGAGCAGGCATCTATGGTTAACAAGAATGTGTGGCCTTTGATCGGCCCA
This sequence comes from Hydrophis major, assembly GCA_033807585.1. Classification (NCBI taxonomy): domain Eukaryota; kingdom Metazoa; phylum Chordata; class Lepidosauria; order Squamata; family Elapidae; genus Hydrophis; species Hydrophis major. Next base: position 323,938,245 of record CM066329.1, read on the forward strand.
GCAAAATCTAGATGGATATGGGACCAGGGTCCCCGCGGTGTCTCCCATTCGGTTGGGGTTGCCTTTGGTGGAGCGTTGCTTACTTCTTGGCATCTCTGGCAAGTTTTGACCCACGATTCGATTTGTCTGTCGATGCCTGGCCACCACGTGTAGCTTCGTGTGAGGGCCTTCATGTGCACGATGCCAGGGTGGCCATCGTGCAAGATTCTTAGCAATGTCTGTTGGAGTCGTTCTGGGATAACGACTCTATCGCCCCAGATGATACAGCCCTTTTGCGAAAACAACTCTGTTTGACAACTTTTGAATGGTGCGAAGTCATTTGGTACTTGGTCCAATGGCCATCCGTGTTCTACCCATGTGAGGACTCGTGCTAAGATGGGGTCGCGTTTTGTTTCTCTCGCGATATCACGGGCAGTTAATGGTGGTGTACGAAGTGTCTCGATCTGCAACGTTGTCATCGTTGGTGCGGGATCATTGATGGTTTCTGGAAGTGGTGCACGGCTCAACGCGTCAGCATGGGGAATAGCTTTATCGGGACGGTATTGTAGTTGATAATTATAGGCAGCCAAGAATTCTGACCAGCGAGTCATCCTGGGAGATAGGATATAGGGGGTCGGCTTATCCTCAGCGATTATCCCCAGCAAAGGTTTGTGGTCAGTCACTATAATAAAAGCCCGGCTGTACACGTACTCATGGAATCTTTTAACAGCCGATACAATTGCCATGGCTTCTTTATCAATCTGGCTATAATTTCACTCGGTTTTCGAGAGTGTTTTTGAAAAATAGGCAACAGGGGCTTCGCTACCGTTAGGCAATACATGGCTCAAAATGGCGCCCACTCCGAAAGGCGATGCATCACATGTGATATTTAACGGTAAGGTTTCATTGTACTGCATTAGTACAGCGTCAGAAGTCAGTAGCTTTTTTACATTACGGAATGCCTGCTCTTCTCTATGACCCCATACCCAATTTGCTTTTTTGTCTAGTCGGCGATGTAAAGGTTCAGCAAAAGTCACCATGTGCGGCAAGAATACGTTATAGAAATTGATGAGGCCTAAGAACTCCTGGAGGTCGGCCTTGTTCTGGGGTCTGGGAGCATTTTTTATTGCTCTCAATTTGCTATCGGTAGGGTGAATACCCTGACTGTCAATTAAGTACCCTAAGAATTCAACACAATCTGTACACAGCTTGCACTTATTTTTCTTCACCTTAAGGCCTGCTGCTTGGAATTTTTGTAGAACCAGTCTTAAATGATCCCGTAAAATTTTTGGAGTAGGGGCAGCCATTAGCACATCGTCAAAGTAGGGGACAACGCCTTTGATCCCCTGCAAGAGTCTCTCCATTAGGCTCTGAAAGATTCCCGGGGCTACACTGACTCTGAATTGGAGCCGCGTACACTTAAAGGCACCTCGGTGCGTTACAATTGTCTGTGTCTGTGCCGTTTTTTCATCAACCGGCAGTTGCTGATAAGCCTGAGCTAAGTCTAGTTTAGCGAAGACTTTTCCGCCCCCCAGGGAATGGAGGAGGTGTTGCACCACCGGCACCGGATATGGATTTTGTTGCAGGGCATGGTTTAGGGTGGCTCGGTAGTCCCCACAAGTTCTAATTGAGCCATCTGGCTTAATTGGTGTCACGATTGGGGTTTCCCAGGGATAGTGATTGGTTGGCTTTAACACTCCCTGGGCTATCAACTTATCAAGCTGTTCGTCGATTTTCGGCTTTAGTGCGAACGGAACTCGACAAGGCTTAAGGCGGATAGGAGCTATTTTTGGATTAAGGCTAAAGGATATCGGGGTCCCCTTGTACTTGCCTAGCTTTTCCGCTAAGATATCCTTGAATTCATGGGCGAGGTCCTCCTCCCAGTCACTGCCGCTGATTCGGTTAATGCCTGCCACTTTAATGCCGAGTGGTGCAAACCATTGCAGGCCTAACAGGCTAGGCCGGTCCTTGTCGATCACCGTCAGGAGTAAGTACGCTGTGTGGTTCTTGAACGAAACCTGGACTCGACTGGATCCTACGACTGGAATCCGGTTCCCTGGTAGTCTTTTAGCACGAGCCTTTGGAATTGAAGGTCTTGGCGCTGGATAGTAGGGATGAGTTGCTTGAGGGTCTTCCAGGAGACCATTGAAAGAGACGATCCCAAGTCAACTTTCATTTGGCAAGGCTGATTTTCGATGTCCACTTTAACTTGAATTTTCTTGGCATCCAATGAAGAGGCATGGCCGATAGTGATTGTTTGGTGAGCCTCTTCTTGCCTCATTAGGCAATTCACGGGTCGGTTTCTGTAGGAGTGGTTTGCTGGTTCTCGTCTTACAGGACGGTTTCCTGTCGATTGGCAAAAATTGGCCCCCTTCAAGGTCTGGCTGGTCCAAGGAGACTTTTGCAGACCCGTCTGATATGGCTTCATTTCCCGCACTCGTGGCAGAGCGCATCGCGGAATTTGCAATCAGAGCGGTAATGGTTGGCCCCGCAGCCAGCACACGGTTGCTGGGACTTCGGGTAACGGTCCCGATCGGACTGCAGTCGATAGATCTCTTCTTCGTCACTGTCTGACAATGAAGAGAGGTCCTTGTGGTGGGCCATCAAAAGCTATTCTTCCGACTTAGGTGAAAGTTCGCCGGCTGGTTGGTGTGTCGAAGCGCGATTTCGGCATAGTTGGGCAGCCGACTTCTTGGTCGCTTCCACTGCCGTAGCCTCAGTGATGGCATCAGAAAGGCAACTGTCACCCTTAGCCATTATTTTGCTCTGCATGTTTAGAGCATCTAATCCTAGAACTACTCGGTCTCTCAAAGCCTCTTCTAGGTCGGCGAAATTGCAGAGGCCTCCCAAGTTTCGGAGGTCCGCAACGAAATCGGCAACGCTTTCTTCTTTCCGCTGGTTTCTTGGTAGAACTTGTGCCGTCTTACGAGCTTTGGAACGGTCGGTGCATAGTGGGCCCTTAGTAGCGGTTCGAGGACGTCCCAGTCCATGGCCTTCACTTCAGCTGGTTTTGCTAGTGCCTAGGCCATCTTGAATACGGTCGGCCCGCAATGCGTCAGGAATACCGCCCGTTCCTTCCCGGTTGTGGCATCCTTCAGATTATTCGTTTCCAAGAACATTTGGAAATGGTCCATGTAGGACTCCCAGTCCTCTTGCGCTGGGTCGAATGGAGCGGGTGGTACTACGCCGCTGGACATGGTTCCACCATTGTGCATTTCAGCCACGTGCTCGGTTGTCTTCTTCGTTGTTTTAGTCAGTTCTGACATCTCCACATCTCATCCTTGTCGCCAGTGTTAAGTCTGGAGGATGGGTGCAAATAATGGAGACGAGCCGCTAGAAACAGTGAACTTCAAACTCTTTATTTACATGGTGTGACAGCTCAAACTGGATGGCTGCTATAGCCTTCCTTATATAGGCAACTTATTAACTATTCAACCAATAGCAATCCGGGAGCGCTAGCTCTGTTAACCAATGAGAATGGCCTGTTAATGGCCAATCAGATTATCCTGAATGGATCAATCCGATCTTGCCATTAACAGCCAATCAGAAGTGCAGGGCCAAAACCCTGCAAGCTCAAGATAACTTTATTTAATATTTATTTATTCACAACAGGAGGCTTCATTGCAAAGGCATGTCTTTGGCAAATGTTTAGTAAGGTGTACATGCTGTGACAATACAGACTTCTGCTATTTACCTCTTTCTAAACTAAAAAGCCATATTACCCCAGATTAAGATTTCAACTACAAAGCCTTTCTCTTTCTTTCAAATATGTAGCAAACTTTCCTCTGGTGCAGCATGCTTACATAAGACCCATGTGTCCAATGTAATTTTTTATTTGATGACTGTAGAAAGGAGCAGTTCTGGGAAGCAATCTGCCTGAAGAATAGCAAAAGAGAAAGAAAGTGGCATACTTTTTCAAAAATCCCTCAGAGAACTGAACATATCTCTGGAATAGTAGCTAATGTGAGAATGAGGAGTCCAGAATGAAATGACAGGTATCATGCTAAAAATCAATATTTCGTGCTGCAACGTTTCATTAAAGATCCCTCCACACAGGTTTTTTTTTTTTTTTTAATTGACTTCCTTCAAAATATATGGCAGATGTTGATAGGCTTTGAAAGGATCTTTTAAATGATAATTCAGTATTTTACCATCAAACTCTAGTACTACTAATAATGGGCTTTTCCCACCGGTAGTATTTTTTTCCCTGTTCCATCATTTTCTGAATATTGTTTTTAGACCCAGAGCATTTTCATTTTGTCAGAATGTATTAATGTGCAAAGAGACTCATTCATAGGTGATTATTAAGGTGGGATTATTAAAACAAAGGGCACAGAACATTTTCAAGTCAATCTGCAGACGGAGGGATAAGATGCATTATTGGCTCATTTTCATTATAGCAAGAGAGAACATAATTTTCTGTTCTCTCTGCAAGTTCTGTATTATCCACAGGGGAGCTGTTATTATCTACATAATGTACTGAGGCATCTGCAATTAAGCTTACTATTCATATTAGTCTCCCTTGGTTTAAAGTCACTTTCACTTAAATCAATAAAATTAAATTAGCCCTTTCTTCCAGGCCACAAAGATTTTTTCCTTCTAATTACGTTTAGAAGTTTCCTATTTTTATGGTCCAGTGTCCAACTTGTTACCAGTAAAGGAGAGCTACCGAGAGGTTGGTGGATCAGATCCAGTGGCATAACCACACAGCAAGACTTATTTCAAGGTCATTTATCTAAAGTGATTCAAGTGAAAACATTCTGTTTTCATCTAGATGCATTTTTGCAAATACTGCTAGTGGAAAAAGCCCATTATTAGTAGTACTGGAGTTTGATGGTAAAATACTTTCTAACTCCATGTTGCATATGATGATTTCTGCACTGCCTATTTCATTCAGTTTGATTGGGAGAAAAAGATAGGAAAATATTAATGGCTATATTCCTCACTGACAGATGGCGTTCATACAATAAAAATAGAAGTAAAATAAAAAACACAATTAGAACACTATTTATAATGTAATAGAAAAGATTATAGTGAAATACTGAGTCAAGTTACCCTCAGTCCTGTACTCAAGTCCAGTGTTCCCCAATAAAGTTTCAGACAAGAATGAATACAAAATGTCTACAACACTAGTTGCATTCCTAGCCTGGGGAACTGGTTCTCCAGCTCAGGAAATACCTCTGTAGTCATGATTAGTCTCATTTTAGCATTGTAGAAATGAGCCATCACAGAAGGAATAGTAATAGCACTTAGACTTATACAATTCACAGTGCTTTACAGCCCCCTCTAAGTGGTTTGCAGAATCAGCATATTGTCCCAACAATCTGAGTCCTCATTTTATCGACCTTGGAAGCGTGGAAAGCTGACCAACCTTGAGTTGGTGAAAATTGAACTGCAGGCAGCTGCTGAATTAGTCTGCAATGCTGCATTCTAATCACAGTGCCATCATGATATGAGAAGTCTATGGCGATTATTGTGCAGGCAATCTCCAGACCTCTTTTTTATGCTAATTTGCCCTCAATTACACCATTGAAATTTAATGGGAAACAGAGAAACATATTTTCTAGGTTTTTTTTTCCAGAAATGAAGAAAAAGATAAAGAGATGATTTCATTTCAGAAATGTTTCATATATTTACAAAGATTTCTTTATAAATTTTTTATACTTCACCAAACATTGAAAATTTCTATTTTCAAGTTCTTTTGGCAAGATTATTGTACTTTTTTTTCCTGTGGCTGCTGGCTATCTTAAAAAAACTGGAGCCTGTGACTCCTGAAAAGTTATTGAACCCTGAATGACAAAATCAGATAGAAGCTTTTTAAGAACAAAACTTCTCTAAGTCCTTCATAATTTTAACAGGTAAACCTGTCTCCATGGATTACAATGATTGTGGTGCTATGAATTTCAAATTTCCATTTGATTATACAGTAGAACTCACTGCATCACCAAAAGGGTTTCTTTCTCTCAGCCAAATTTATCCTTCATGATTGTTCTTATAAGTATTCGATGAAGTGTGTGTTCCATATTCCTTGAACTCATAGAAAGATTTAAACAAAAATTCAATATACTAATAACAATATCAGGTGAACCTGGATGGCGCAGTGGTTAGAGTGCAGTACTGCAGGTTGCTTCTGCTGACTTCCAGCTCCCTGCAATTTGGCAGTTCAAATCCCAGCAGGCTCAAGGTTGACTCAGCCTTACATCATTCCAGGGTGGGTAAAATGAGGACCCAAATTGTTGAGGGCAATATGCTGACTCTATAAACCACTCAGAGAGGGCTGTAAAGCACTGTGAACTGTAAATAAGTCTAAGTGCTATTGCTATTGCTAATTAGTACCAATTAGAACTCACTTGGAACTTTCTAGGGTTCTAATATGGCTTATCTAAATTTGGATTGATTTTGCTAAAATTATGTGCTTGTTGTTAGTTTAAGTGACATCAATTTAAAAAACAAACAAAAGGCTTTATAGGACTTTTGAGGTTCCATAGTTACAGAGCACATTTCTATGATGTGAGGAAGTGGGGAAGATCTAAGGGTTTACCTTTACCATCACAATTAGAAATGTCAGATTGAAGCACTGCTTTGCACGCCAGAGGACCTGAGTGGTCAGAGTTGAGAAAGCTGTGCAAAACAAAGTGGCATCATGACATCTAGGTTGAATGCCTAGATTCCTCAGAAATATAAAATATTGATTAAAAAGTCCTGATGTTAAAATATTGTCCATCTTTGTAGCCTAATGGGACAAGAGCTTACACTTTATGCTATTAGTGAGATTCTGCAAAACATACCTGAAAAGGTAGAAGTCTCATAAATCTTCAGGTAATATATCATTTAATTAGGCTATTCCTGCTATTTTGGTGTGTTCTAGTCATGATTCAATTAGATAGAAGAAACAAAACCAAAAAGTGTAATTGAAGGCATTGTAAAAATTGACTATCACACAAAACAGTAATCAGAAAACATTTTCCATAAATCACTGTGCTATTACTAGTTTAATTCACATTCAGTGTAACTTCACTATCGGACATCAGATGCAGTACTCAGGATCACTTCAATTACCATCTTCAAATTTAATCCATTTTTAATGCAACAAGTATTTCATGTTCTTCACTAAACTTGCTGAAATAGTTTAGAAGACTAAACAATATCATACAAATGGTGGGAATTTGTTTTATTACTAACTGCATTCATATTTTATCGCATATTGTAGTAAAACAAGTGCACTGTTCACTTTTCATTCATGTACAATTTTCTATTCATGTAGAATGAAAAAGTAGAAACATGTCTTCTGGGTATACTTCTCATATCAGTACCCAATCAGTTTCCATTCTTTTTTATGAATGACCGATGAATTGTTTGAAGAATAGAGACCATTCTATGCATGCAAATTCCCTCCTCCTTCCCTTGAGATGGAATTTAGTCCAATTAGGGGAACTACATCCAATAATCACTTTATATTTATCTAAAAGACATCCTTTTTCAGGGTGTCATTCTGAATCCCATGGTGGATAAAAGGGGTCAGATTTAAAGAGCTACTATTTATCTGAGATTCATAAAGATATACTATCATTAAAAATGAGGTTATTCCACATTGATTTTTACAAATCATTATTATGAATGAAATGCATAAGACATCATTAAGATGTATGCTGGTAATCTTGCCAGTTATATCAATCAAAGCGAAAAAGTTGCTGAAATACAAAATTTACCATATGTTAAATCCATCATATCCAGAGTTTTTTCCTCCCCTTAGGCCTTACTCTAGTGTATGTGTACAGGCTTAAATCCTGACTAAGAGAGGAGAATGCTTAAATCTTTTGAATGGCTTTCTTTAATCTCCTGCATTGCAGTGGAGATTTGCAAAACATGTTAGATTGTGTAGTGTCATTTTTAATATCTCTTTATTAAAAGATTTGTTTAAATCAATATTTCAAGCAACAGAGTCTCAAGCAGATAACAGCAGAAATGGATCCAAACCCTAGGTGGAGAAGTACGTTAGTAACAGAGGGAGTTTCCCAAAATAGAGTCCTTAAATTTGAAGTGGACAGCTTCTAATACATGGAATTTTTATAGATACAACATTGTCCATCGTACAACAAAACGATTAATGTTGCCTTTACACATAGTTGTTGCCCCTGTGAGTTGTGTATCTAATGATTGCATTAGAAATCTTTTGGATAGCAGAGAGATTTGAAAAGTGAGTTTGAAGGAAGATGTCTAGGAAGATATGAAAAGTTTTTGCTTACTCAGTTTGGTAGCTGTGAGTTTTTCAAATGTAGGAGTGATTAGCATGCTGATTAGTGAATGCAACTACTTTGGTTTTCACATGGTTGATTTCCAGCATTTTGGATTGACAGTGAGATATTAGTGCTGAAGGACTCAGTCACAGTTCCACTTGGGATATAGACAGAATAGCAGCATTGTCCACATATAAAAGAATGGATTTTGGTTTGCTAACTAGAGAAGTAGGGGTGAAGGATAAAATACAGTTTTAGGAAGAACCTAGAGAACAGAACTAAAATTTCCCCTCTTATATAAAATAGATTTGGAAAAGCTGGAGTGGGTTCAGTGGAGATCTGGTTTTATGAGGAACTGTTAAAGGAGCTGACCATATTTATTATTCCAGTTATATCTTATTTCAAACAACTCTGATCAGTTCAAGAATAAAACATACAATATATTCAAAAATAGTAAAGCATTATAATATTGTAACTTAATAACAATTCCATAAAGCCATCAAAATCAAATAAATTTAAAAATAAAACAAATAAGAAACAGAACCTTAGTGTTTGCCCCATAAGTGTACACCAGTTAATAATTTAATCTGTTCATGTAATAATAATTTTCACAATCCTCCTGGACAACATTACAGACAGTCTGGACTCTCCAAGAGAGACAATTCTATATGAATAGGAAATCACTGAGAAAGTCAGTTGTCCCCTACAAATCTTGGATGGCCCTTAAAACATTCTGAATATAGTACCAAAGGCAAGCATACTCATTTGGAAAGAGAAGGTCCTAAAGGAGGCTGAGAACCAAGTCATATAAGGTTTCATAGATTAAATGTGTGTGTTTTTTTAAATTGTACTCAGAAGCCTATGTGTAATAGTACAGATTCACCAACAAAAGATGGGGAAAGATTCTCTACCTGGGAGTCTAGAGAACCTGTGACCCCTAAGAACTCCCAAGTCATAGACCAGCTCTTTAGGATAAAGTGCAATCCTCTCCAGGATCAATGTAAGAAAACAGATAATTTGGGAATACACAGTATCTTCATCTTATTAGGATATTCAGGCTGACAGTTGGGGGAAGAATAACAACTGTAGAATAAGAACATGGACTCATCCTTGTTAGAGGCTTTCCAGTGGGGACAGGTGGCTATGGATTGCAAGCCATGTAGTAGATTCCTACACTGAATAGGAGATTAGATGACTTATACAGTTTCTTTCAAGTTATAGATTTTATGTGTCTATTGTTATTTGTGCTGCCTATTGAATTGAAAGATCTAGTATAAACACTCTAATTAATATAATCTCAGACAAAAAAAAACCCTACTGCAGTGGACATGATATAAAATAGTTAAGCTTCATTTACCAGACATATATTTTATAATATTGCTTGACAGGGTTTTATTTATTTATTTATTTCCTTCTTGAATCAATGGGGATTTAATCTCCCATTTACTAGTCAGTCATATTCTCCAGCAGTCTTGTACGTAAGACTTTTTTTTTTCTTTATTGCCATTCTTCACCTATTGCTTAGAATCTCTTAATAACCCGCTATCCATCATAATAGATCCCAATTTATCTCTTCAAAGTCTCTGGGCTTTTACAATCATAGGGAGAATGTGATGGGTTCTCTTATATTATAGCAACCTGCTTTTGTAAAATGGAAATCTTGTCAGGACATGTATTTAGCTAATGAACTGTGACTGCTGATTTCTTCCTATCAGTGTAGCTGTAGTGTTGCCAAAGTTTAAAGCTGTTTGGAATCTAGACAGTTTGGTGACATATCTCTTAAAGGGACTGATATGCTGACATGTCTTTAGGATTCACTGTTCACACTCACATCCTCAAAATAGCCAATTTAAACCTAAATATATTTACTACAACTGCCCATTTTAATCTGCTTTACCCAAAGCTATAGACATCCTACTGGATATAGTTCAGATGAAGGCTAAAAGATAAATATTCTATATTTCCACTAAAATTATTTTTTTAGCAAACTCAAACATTAGAGTCCCATCCTGTCCCCACCTGGTATTATAACTTGCTAGATGCAAGTTATTGTCCTTATGGGTATTTTTTCTGCTTCGTTGATGAATATTTTTCTTTAACAGTTTCAGAATCCATGGAAAATTGGAACTGTGAGAATTATAAATAAGAATAAGAAAACAAACTATCCTTGTCCCTGTTATTCCACAGCCAAATAATAATAATATTGATAGATTATATTGCAGAAATGGAGACAGAAGTTTACTTCAAATTAAACAAACTGTTAAAGAAGAAAAGCATGCATGGACTGATTACATAAAAGAAAAAGAAAAAGCATTGATACAAGTTAAAATTTGGAACTTACTGAATGTGGAGTAAACAAAACATAAATATCAAAATAATGTAACAAAAATGCTAATAGAATGCTGGCAAGGAAAAGCATTACATGGTCGGTTTTTATGAAGATTGTGGGGAAAGTGACTAAAGATAAACCTGCCAATGGCTTACAATTGGAATATTTAAGAAGAAACCAGAGGCTTGATTTTGACGGCTCAATTGAAACTTACAGTTAATACATTAAAGGCCAGAACTGAAAAATCATCAAATTATTCAAAGTGCAGATTGTGCAAAAAGCAGAAGAAACTCAGCTCATGCAAGAAACCACATAAACCAATTCTAAAGAATATAACACAATTGCCAAAATGAATCAAAATGTACCTTATGATTCTTGACAAATGTAGTTTTCTTTTTATGTACACTGAGAGCATATGCACCAAGACAAATTCCTTGTGTGTCTAATCACACTTGGCCAGTGAAGAATTAATTCATTCATTGAAACATCTATAATTAAAAAATTGTGGGAACCTAAAGTTAAAAAAAAAAAGTTGAAAATGAGCAGGTTAAAATATTGTAGGTTTTCCAAAAACAGGTAGATGAACTCTTGGCTTATAAAAAAGTAGATTTAAATGTAGTTTAAAATAAGAAAATGTGGATAATTGATGTGGCAATGCTAGAGGATAAAATAGAAGACAATGGATTAAAAAAGATCACAAAGTATCAAACTCTAAAAATTAAAGTTGAAAGTTTTGGGCAGAAACCAGCCAAGATGGTCTCAGTGGTTATTGATACATTGAGTACCATGTCATGAATCTTGGGCGGCATTTAGAAAATATGCACATTGACAAAATTTATGGGTGTTAATTAAATTGTTTGGTTCTGCACATATACAATCCTGATATATTAAGACATCCTTAATATGGATAAAATAATAACTAAAGATCACTGTTCTACTAATACTGCATATAAAAGTAAGCCTAAATCAAGAAATTCAACTGGGAGCCAAGATAGCTGTCTCCGGAAATATTTCAACATGTGTTTTTGAACTAAGAAATACATTTTATTATATTTGACTATGGAAATATATAATATTGCACATGTATTTAGTGACTATGACTTCAATATGCAGGGAACATGTTTAAGTAGCATTTTTGATAAACTGAATATTTTTTATCTCTCTCTCTGCAATTGTAGAACAGTAAAATGGAAAATGAGATTTTAGATATATCCCCTATGTTATAAAAATTTATTGAAAGCAGTAGAAAAGACATTAATGAAGATGTGAAGATTGCATTTTACATCTCTGGAATCACAGTGGATGGGAAAATAGAAAAAATTGATTAGATAAGGAACCCATCCTAATGCTAAACTGAAAGCTGGCATATCCATTACTGCCAAGTAGAAGCAATTCACTGACATCTCTTCTGCCACTTCTTTGAAAATAAAATTCTTGACAATATCTCTCCCTAAATGGATCAGTGTGCAAGATGAGTACCAAGAATTAAGTAAAAAGACAGTAAGCATTTTGATTTCATTTGCTGTATATTATTTGTGAAGGTCTGGGATTTTCTGTAGCTACTACTGGTACCAGGGGTGGGCTTCAAATAATTTAACAATCGGTTATCCCTAATAACTGGCTGGATGGGCGTGGCCAGGAGGATCATGTGACTGAGTGGGTGTGGTTGACTCCATGTCACTCGCATTGGTGGTGCCTATATGGGCCAGGTGGGGTTGGGGAGGGAATCCAGGGGTCTCTGGTGGGTGGGGTGGGAGGAAAGAAAGATCTTCTTTCCCTCCTCTCTCTCTCTCTCTCTCTCTCTCTCTCTCTCTCTCTCTCTCTCTCTCTCTCTCTCTCTCTCTCTCTCTCTCTCTCTCTCTCTATATATATATATATATATATATATATATATATATATATATATATATATATATATATATATATATATATATAAGTTATAGTACTCTGACTGGTACTATAGATGGCCAATTCTGATGAAAAATAGATATAGTATGGAAAGAGAAATGAAATTGATGATCTCAAAAATAAAATCAGATTTCTATGATTATGCAAACTAAGCAAAGACATTCTTTGGGTTAAAATACTATTTGAATTGTTATTTTTTTATTGCTTGTTTCCAATGAATAGGTTTTATTTTTACCTATCTGCAAGTTTCTATAACCCAGATACAGACACACTAACATTAAGCAGTGCATTTTTATTATATATTCCTAACCCCAATGAAATCATTTGTTTTATGCATGGGGAATACACAAATTCATTTATCATTTTAAAGGATATAACACTGCAAAGTTGGAGAAACTCTATCATAGCCATGGAACTACATTCTTCAAAATAAGTGACAGAGGACAGTGGAGCAAAATGCATATATAGTGCCAGCATTAATAGTGTTTCTCTTCCATGTATGCTGATGCCCTTTCTCAGATTTACTCACAATTCTGTTTTATAGTCCTATTGATTTGTTATGTCTTCATAAAATTAGCACTGCTCAACAATAGATGATGATGATGATGTTGATGATGATTATGATTGTTATACACAAAAATGACAGTATACACGCAAACAAGATAACTATGCTGGGTTTCGTATCACAAATCACTAGTCGAACATTTCCCAAGTATTTAGGACTGCATGATGTATCAGCAGATTATGCAAGCAGATCCGAGTAAGGAGGCTGGGATTATTATTGTTGTTGTTGTTGTTGAAGATGATGATGATGATGATATTTTTTTAATAATAATAACAGGATTGGAAGGGAGTTTGGAGGTCTTCCAGTCCAACCCCCTACTCAAGCAGGAAACCTATACCATTTTAGACAAATGGTTGTCCAATCTATTCTTCAAAACTTCCAGTGTTGGAGTATTCACAAATTTTGGAGGCAAGTTCAACTGATTAATTGTTCTAACTGTCAGGAATTTTCTCCTTAGTTCCAAGTTGCTTCTCTCCTTGATTAATTTCCATCCATTGCTTCTTGTCCTGTCTTCTGGTGCTTTGGACAATAGGCTGATTCCCTCTTCTTTTTGGCAAACCCTGAGATATTGGAACACTACTATTATGTCACCCCTAGTCCTTTGCATTAAACTATACATACCCAACTTCAGTAATTTTGAGAAGCTTTTTGCTAAGCTTTAATTTGCTAATATATTTTTAAGTAGTAAGAAATACCTCAAAATTGCAATTTTCTTTTAATTTATAATTTAGAAACAAGAATTGTATGCTTGATTAAGAATTCTCATACACTTTCATGAACATTCATATAATGTATTAACCTTCCTATAGGAGAAAGGAAATACATGTTTAATGTCAACTGCAGACTGAGTAAATTGCTTGTATTCAAAATAACTCATCTTTCTAGTCAATCAAAATTGATTGATTGGTCAATTAAACATTGTGGCTCAAAGTAAGGTGATTGCCTTGGTGTGCAAAAAACAAATCATTATTTAAAGTCAAAGATTCAGAAGACAGCAACCATAGTGATTATACCAGCAAATGAACCATCAACAGTACTTTTCATCTATTTTCACCCAGAAGACCCAATCTGTCTTTGCGGCATAACATAACTCATTTATACATTACATGCACCTGAGAACTACTCAGGACACAATCTAAAAATAGTTATGCTGTGAAACATCAAAATTGCTGCATTTCACAGATCAACAAATACCTTATTATCCATCCTGAGACAAGGCAAAAATTGTAGTGTTTCCAAAATGTGAAAATCAGAAATATATGTAAATCATCAATTAAAGTAATTTTATTGAGCATTACAACTAAAAATATAATAAGCAATACAAACTAAAATGAATATAAAGAAAAAATGGAAAGTGAAGAAAAGAAAGGAAAAAAAAAAGAAAAAAGAAAGAAAAAAGAGAGAGAGAGAGAGAAAGAAAGAAGGAAGGAAGGAAGGAAGGAAGGAAGGAAGGAAAGAAAGAAAGAAAGAAAGAAAGAAAGAAAGAAAGAAAGAAAGAAAGAAAGAAAGAAAGAAAGAAATGACATTCCTGTTCATAACAAGTACAACTAATTTTAGTAACTTAGCATCTTATCTAGATAGCAAAGTCCATTAAAGGTCATCTGAAATATATCTACTATATTTCAGCCTTGATCAAATAAATAAAAACCATATTCCTTTCTTTCACTTTTCAAATCTTGATTGTTTTAAATACTCCATTCATTGACTTTTGATAATCTTGATCCTTAATCCTCTCAGATTTCTGCACATGATTTTTCTTTCTCATTTTTTTCTTTGTCCCTTGTCAGCAAATTATTCACCAATTTAACCAGTCTCTTTTATAAATACATTATAAGAAAGTCATGCAACATCTCCTTCCACATCATTCCCACAGCTCCTATTTTTAGATCCACTTTCAAATCAGACACACTCCTATCCAATAAAGCTTGCTCATATCATCTGCCTATAATGGAAATACAATCTGCCTATAATGGCAGACATTTTTTAAAATTAACTTCTGAGTCCATTGTTCACAAATATCCTGCAATACACTAGAGAAAGTATTTTGCACTATACTGTATTAATAAATCAAACAAAAAAACCCCCAATACAAATAGAAGATGGAGAACTACCTAGCAGAGAACAACCTGAAGCAAGAATACACTGGAACAACAACTGATGACCTCCTTTTACTGGTCCACAATAGAAAGCGCCTTCTCATATTGCATTATGGTATGGTATGCTGGCTTGATAGCTGCAAATAGACATTACAGAAGTTGGTGAGTGTTAAGCCTGGGTTCCCCAACCAGGGTTAAGGAGACAAGCTAAACAGAATGTGCAGCATTAGTCAGATAGGCACACAGATAAATGAGTGAGATAAGCTTGTATGTTTGTTAACATACAGTAAAAATAACAAATACGCTTGTGCTATCAAAATATAGTTTATTCCATTTAGAGTTTATAGCATAGTCAAAATAACAGTCCATTAGTCATGTATCATTTTAGTCAGTCCATTCAAGGATATTCAGTTAGCAAAGTCCGTGTAGAATATCCAATGTCAGTTCACTTAAAATAAATCAGTCCTTTGTCTCTCCCGTTCCAGTAGGGAAAAAACTCAGTCTTCATCCAGTAATTAGGGATCATCAAGTCAGAGAGAGCAAGCTGACGTTCCTTGCTTCTTTTATGGTGCTTTTTACAACCACTCCCTTAATTACATTCCTATATTTAAAGTTGCAGACACTTTAACTTATAAACCATGATAACATGTTTATTATTTTACCTAAACCAGTTACGGTAAACAATGTTATCCCTAACAGTGAGCACAGCCCAAAACATTGTGGGCTGTTCCCTGATACCACTAGATGACATTGGTAGGGCTCGCTGCCTTAGAAGAGTGAGAAAAATTCTCAGGGATGACTCACACCCCAGTCAGCACTTCTTCACTCTCCTACCATTGGGTAGGAGATAGAAGCATAGCCAGCCACACCAACATGCTGATGAACAGTTTTTACTTCTGTCAGACTTCTGAACTGAAAATAACTGCATGTCAACATAGTATGATAGACTTGTGGGGCTGGCGCATTGTGCAACAAGGTCACATAGTGTAATAAGATTGGGACCTGGTTGGGGACTTCTGTCCTCATTATGAGCTGTGTTTGGGGGGGTGCATGAAGTGAGGCTCAGTCAATCTCATTGTACACATGTTGTACTCTGACAAAAAAGATAATAATAAACTTAAGTGTTCTTCTCCTTTAATCTTTAATTCTTTTATTCCACTATCCCTCTAACTTCTTCAAAATTCCACCCCAATATTTTGAATCTGAAACACTGCACAGCCCCAATACATATTATAAAGTTCTAAAATTGCATTATGACACACAAAGCTGAAAATATGGTCACAATGCAGTACTTAAATTAAGATCCTTTATTTTATTCATATAGGAAGGAAATGAATAATATTTTTAAGATCCATCTTGACTTTTGAACAACACTTAAATACACAGATAGGACTGGGGCAAAAATGTAGACAGAGACAGAAAACAAAAACTAAATTTTGTTTATTTTACTTTTCTTATATAATAGTAAGTATGTTGCATTTTATATATTATACAGTATTAAGCATAATTAATCTTATATGTTACTAAGTACTACTAGTAGAAACTTTTATGGACTATAAAAACTAAAACTTGTAATGGGTTGGACTTGAATTATCCAGATATAAGACATAATTTCTTTTATTGGGTACTTTTCAATACAGTAATCAGAAATTCATCACCTACCATAGCTAATATTTAATAAGGAAAGATTAAATATTGATTTATAGTACAGAATTGTTATTAGATTCTTATATTTCTCTCATTCCCTGGAATCACTCATGTTACATTGAAACATACACTGTCTTGTGTATTTTGTCAATAAATCTGATTCTGGAATTGATTCAAAAGCACTTGTTGAAATGGGCAGCTATACAAATTGCATAAATAAGCAAATGAACATTAAAATTATATTTATCATACCTTACTATGTATAGTTTTATGTTACATATTTTGTATGATCCCAGATTCATAACGTGATGTACTAACCATCAGCACCTGGGAGAACAGGGGACATAATCATGTGAAATGTTGTTGTAACTATGTATAATTCATGTGATTGCAACTATGTATCAGTGCAACTATGTATCATTCAAGCATTGCAATAATGTATCATTCTCGTGTAAACATTAGACTTCTGTCTCTTCTGTGATCTTTGCCAGGCACGTAGAAGGGACGGGGAGAAAAACGGCTGTCAATACAGAATGATATCCTAGCTGACTTGAACTGTTGTAAATCACACACATCCTGTTAACCTGGTATCCTAACTGACCTGAACTGTTGTAAATCACATACATCCTGTTTAACCTGGTATCTTAACTGACCTGAGCTATTGTAAATCTTGAATATCCTGTTTGACTTGGGCTCTGAAAAATTTCACCCCCCCTGTGAAAAAGCATAATAAAAGAGCGTGTGCCAAGACATTCGGGGAGCGCTCATCCCGAGAAACCTCATCTCTTGTCATTTCTTCCTCCTTCGCTCCCTCTCATGAGGCGCCCATCTGATGCGGGATAGCAGATACCGCATTATGGTGACCCCGACGTGATTCCCTAAGGGGGATACGCAGCGGCGCGCCCATATCTTATCAGCTCAGTGGGAGCTGTGCATCACCAGACGCCTGAGCGAATTGCACATCATCGGATCTGAAAGACGGTCTCGACTTTATTAAGTATGGGTGGAGGCTTTTCTCAACAGCAGAAGGAATTGAGAGAGCTAGTCGCTTCTTCTAAATACTCTGCTAATTTAAAGGGCTCTCCCATAAAAAAGAAACCTATTGCTACATTATTGGCTTATGTGTGGCAACATTGTCCCAATTATTCAGAGGAAGGGTCCTTAAAAATTTTTCCAATTGGCAAAAAATTGGTGAACATCTCCATTGTCCTCCTCATGCACCTATTGGCTTTTTGGTCACTTGGAGGAAAATTATGGAGGCTTTAAAAGTCCATCAAAAAATAGAAGCAGGGAGTGTGTTTGAATCTCCCCTGCCAAGTTATGATAACTTTTTAATTTTCTCTAACTCAGGCAGAAGCTGCTACATTCCATTCCCATAGGAGTAAAATCCTAGAGGATTAAAAGCTTGTGAAATTTGGCAAATGGATGTAATTTAGTATCCACCTTTTGCCCCTTGAAAATATTTGCACGTTTCAATAGATACATATTCAGGGTTTATCCTGGCTACTCCTCAAAGGGGAGAAACTGTAAAACATGTCATCAATTATTCAATTCGTACCTTTGCCTCGCTGGGACGTCCAAAAGAAATCAAAAAAGACAATGGATCTGCCTACACAAGTTCTGCTTTTCAGGACTTCTGTAACAGATGGGATGTAATCCACAAGTTTGGGATTCCCTGCAACAGCCAGGGCAGGCTATTAGGCTATTGTGTAATGAGCTCACTTATCTCTGAAACGTGCTTTTAATTGGTATTCATTGCGGGAAAAACGCCCGAACCTCCCAGCATTGCAAAATTCTCTTAACCTTTGTGTTTAAACTTTCTCAATCTGACTGGCATTCCTCTCACTTCTGCTGCTTCTCGTCACTTTTCCTCCTCCTCTGATATATTATCAGACCTCTGATATATTATTGCAGATTGCCAGATCCTGCCTGGCAGGGTCCTGCTGAGCTTCTCACTTGGGGATGAGGATACGCTGCGATCTTACTGCCAGACAAAACCACTCTCTGGATCCCTGGTCAGGCAGTAAGACCTTATCATGGGAATTCCTCTGCTACATCTGTATCTTAAAAATCTTTCCTGATATTCTTACCTATATCTTCTTTGCAATTTCTACCTTACTTCAACAAAACCTATGCTTCCTGTCAAAAGACTATTCGTGTTAAAATCATTTCATTAACAGAAGGCTATTATACTTGTTCCATGTGGGTACGTCATGAAAATGCTATCCATAGTTTTCACTCTGTCACTTCTGTTTTATTTTAAAGAACACTCCACCCCTCGCTCTTTTGTTCCTTCTTTACTCTTCCTATGGAAAGGAACCTTAAAATCTTTTCCTCTTTTCAATCTAAACATAGGGGGACCTAAATGTCCTTATATTGTATCATGGGTTTCCCCACCCCAATTAACATTCTTGATGAATGATCAAATTAATCTTTATTGTCATTATTGTAATTATTATCCTTTTTCTATTAATTGAATTCCCTCCTCATTTCGCAAATGTTCTACAACTAACTTGTCCATAGCCCTCTCTCCTACTTGTAATGCTTTTATATACCCAAACTCTGATCCTGTCAACAAACGACGCTTCAAAAGAACTGCCTATGACGATCCGCAGAAGCCTCATAGAAGAGATAATATTGCCTGGACTATAACTGACTTTCAAAAAGTTCGTTTAAGTTCTACAACCAATTTTTCTTGCATAGAAAACTTCTACCCACCACTTCAATTCGATTTGGCAGACGCACCCACACAACCGGGGGATATCCTGCAATCCACATCACTGCAGGAGGAACTTTAACATCACGCCTGAAAGGAATGTATTTTATCCCTGGCAATAATTTTGTTTGAGTTTGTTACACTGGTTTCATGTCATGTATCCACGGGGATGAAATTGTTAAATCCAAATCCTTTTTGCATTCAAGTATGGCTTGTGTGTATAACTCTGATGATTTTATATCCCTACAGGTATCCATGGAACACCCCCTCTCTTGCAAAATCGTAGAGGCTTAGATCTGTTATTTTTAAAACAAGGGGGATTGTGTGCTGCGCTTAAAGAAGAATGTTGTCTTTATGCTGATAGCAGGGGGGGTTCGTTTTCTAATTAAAAAAGAATGTTGTCTTTATGCTGATAGCAGGGGGGGTTCGTTTTCTAATTAAAAAAGAATGTTGTCTTTATGCTGATAGCAGGGGGGGTTCATTTTCTATTTCACCTGGCTTACAACCTTTTTAACTGCATTGGCAGGACCATTAATAATCATTATATTGATATGTATTTTTGGACCTTGTTGTTTTAATAGAATATTGCAATTTTTGAAAAATCAATTATCTTCCATAACTGCTGATGTTAATGTGTTATTGCAAGCTCATGTTATGTCTTTAACACCGGATGAAAAAATGTCACTGCTGAGTTACCGCTCCTTGGACAACCCTGACGCTGACGGGTCGCACGCCTGCCTAGATGACGGGGACGGAGAACATTTCAGAAAAATAGTTCCTGTCTTCTTGGACAAGGAAGAAGACTCGTCATAAATAATAAAAACAGAGGAGATGTTGTAACTATGTATCATTCATGTGATTGCAACTATGTATCAGTGCAACTATGTATCATTCAAGCATTGCAATAATGTATCATTCTCATGTAAACATTAGACTTCTGTCTCTTCTGTGATCTTTGCCAGGCACGTAGAAGGGACGGGGAGAAAAACGGCTGTCAATACAGAATGATATCCTAGCTGACTTGAACTGTTGTAAATCACACACATCCTGTTAACCTGGTATCCTAACTGACCTGAACTGTTGTAAATCACACACATCCTGTTTAACCTGGTATCTTAACTGACCTGAGCTATTGTAAATCTTGAATATCCTGTTTGACTTGGGCTCTGAAAAATTTCACACACCCCCTGTGAAAAAGCATAATAAAAGAGCGTGTGCCAAGACATTCGGGGCGCGCTCATCCCGAGAAACCTCATCTCTTGTCGTTTCTTCCTCCTTCGCTCCCTCTCATGAGGCGCCCATCTGATGCGGGATAGCAGATACCGCAAAATGTTTCCTCTCTGAAAATTGAAACTATTGATGACAATCAATATTACAATGCTCACAATTTAAAATACAGCTGAATAATTTTGCAGTGATTCACCACAAAGCTACCTGGTAAAACACTTATTCTGCAACCTTGTTGTTACACTATGGATTTGAAGCTACCAAGAGCTGCTATGTTAGATTAGTGGCTTAAACAACACACTTGAATAACAGTTTAACAGAAGAAAAATCCAATATAGAATACTCTTAAGGGAAATTCTCCTCTTCTGATATTAATAATAGACACAAACCTAGGGTCTTAATCTTTCTCCTGTATAGTATATTCTTAAATATATAATTAATGAAATTCTATCCTAATGTACAGAGGATGTTGCATTCAATGAAGATAAATGGACTTTAATATCATAAAGATTGCACAGGAGCAATTTATCTGCATTATGCCTTTCCATTTACTTGTAAAAGCTTTTCTCAGCTAATAACCCATCATGTTATTTATTTTATATATTTACTGGGGCTTCATGCTGCCCCAATTCAGCAGTAATCAATGACTGGCTATTATTCTGGCTTGGATGTGGGGAGTGTCCCATCTCATTTATTTTTTCTGCCCTAATTTTTTAGAATGGAGAAAGGGCAAAGGAAAAGTCACAGTAAACTCTTACATGTAATATATCTTTCCTGTGAATATCACTTTGAAAGAAACAATGTATCAGCCACCTGGAGGACCTGATAGAACAGAATTCAGTTTTCTAGTAATAGTCTGTATGAAAATCTGGGCTTGTGCAACTTTTTGGCTTAGATGGACTAATAAACAGGGTCAATTTGATTAAAGGGATAACAAATTAAAAACACCAACAGGCATTGTTTTCCCACCTAAATACCAATGTATATAGCTGAATTCTTGGAACAAATTTAATATATGCTGCTATTTTAATATATCAAATACATACACACTGACCTATTATTCTATCCTAAGCATTGGATCATGGCAGTATAGAAAGAAACAAAAGAGACATAAATTCAGACTGGCTGTGACATTTAATCTTTAACAAAATAAAAATGAGATCTTTCAAGGTTCTGTCATTGGAATGGTCAGACATGATGTTGTTTCCAGTGTCTTCAAATAAACAGCATAGTACAAAATTATAACTACAAAATCAAAGTGGCATAGTTAGAGTGTTGACTGAATTTATAGTGTTTATAACAGAACAATCAGAATATCTTTCATATGAGTTGTTACTGAAACATGATTTAGAAAGTGAACAAGGCAAAGATTGATATATTACTCCAAAGTTGATTGCCAAAATGGATAACACATAGACTGCTGCTGATGTAATAATCAGGTTGGACTGCTGTTCCATATCTCATGGCAAAGTCCCAGCACCAGAAATTTGAAAGACAATGCATTACAGGATAAACTAAGTTTTACATATTCATTTTCCTTTTCTACCAGTTGTTTTTCTGTAAAGTATTCCTACGAAGTATGCGGAGTATATGATTCATCATGCTTCTCATAGGAATTTACATTTAATTCTATCATTAGGAGACTGAAAAATTAAACTTTGGAGTCTGAATCTGGTTCTGAAAGATTGATTATTTTAGATCACTTAGAAATTATTCTTCTTACTATTTTGGTAATTTTTTTTAAATAAAGTTTTTTATTTTTAAACACAAGCATACGCATACAAAAACATAAAAACATAAAATTCTCTTCCATTTTTTTTACATACAGTGTGTCAGTTGGTTACATATCTTTTGCGCTATACTTTTGTAGTCATTTACTCACAATTTATATCAGTCTTCACATTGTCAAACTAACATATGTTTATATATTTATCAGTTGTTAATCATCCGTGACTAAACTATTTATTCCATCATTTTATACGAGATGTTCCAAGTTTTATCTTAAAATGTATGTTATACTTTCAACCAGTGGTTTTATATATATCTATATTATGTTTTATATCAGTCTATTACATTTCTATCACAAAATTATCTAGTCTATTATATTACCATGCCTTTTTATCCAACCATTGGTAAAAGAAATCCCATATCATATAAAATTGCTTGTCTTCTTGTTCTCTGATTACAAATGTCAGTTTACTCATTTCAGCACAGTCCATAATTTTTTAAATAACTTCCTCCTGCAAAGGTATTTTGTCATTTTTCCAGTTCTTTGCAAATACAATTCTAGCCGCTGTTAAAACATTTACAATCAAATATTTCAGTTCTTTATTGTATATGTCTGGAATAACTCCCAATAAAAAGATCTCTGGTTTAAAGTCTATATGTTGTTTTATCATTTTTTCCAACCATGTGTGGATTTCAGTCCAATATTTCTTTGCATCTGAACACGTACACCACATATGGTAATTTGAACCAGGTATCTGATGACATTTCCAGCATTTATCCAATTTATTCTTAAACATTCTCGCAAGTCTCATCGGGGATAGGTGCCACCTGTAAAACATCTTATACAAATTTTCTTTATATGCAGTTGACATTGTCATTTTATAGTTTTGAGACCACAATGTTTGCTATTTTTCCAAATCAATCCCATATCCAAAATTTTTCATCATTTCTTAAACTTGCTCCTCCTCCAATTTAAATTCTAATAGATGTCCATAAAGTTTAAAAGGTCTTTGATAAAGTTAACTATCTTGGTTATTATGCATACCATAAACACCATGATTTAAGATAAATTAACTTGAACAACACCAAGATGTTTAACTTGAAGTTACACATTTGGATAGAAAATGTCAAAGACATGAATATGTGAATGGGACCTTACTAGACAAAAATAGATGCCCCAAAGGTAAACATGTCTTAGTGAATCACAAACTGTTCTGTCCCTAATTAGCATTCTTGAGATCCCCGCGCTTTGATTGGCCAAAGCGCGGGGCACTCTGATTGGTCAGGTGAGCCGCGCCGATTAGCTCGCTAAGAATCTCCCGCGATTGGTCCATTCGAATCGTGGGAGATTCAAAGTGGTGCCATTGGCCGCGGCCGCCGCGGCTAAAGGAATAAAAGCCGCGAACTTTTTCCTTTGCCCCAGTTCGGTTCCTACTTTAAATAAAAGAGCATGATTTGAAGTCACCGACTCCTGGCATCATTTCGCGGACACAGCACTGGCGACGAGGATGGGATCCAGACCCTGAACCGAACCACGTGTCCGACGGAAGCCGGACGAACCACCACGATGGCGAAAATCTCACCCCCCGCATCCTTCAACCCCGCCACCGAGGACTGGGAATCGTACTCCGACCGATTCCGCATGTTCTTCGAGTGCAGCGACCTGAAGGACGCCACCGGCCCCATGAAGCGCGCCGTCTTCCTGACCCACTGCGGGACCGAGGTATTCAAGATGGCCAAGGCGCTTGCCAAACCCGCCGATGCGACCGCGATGGACTGGGACGTCCTCGAGCCAATACTTCGGCGGCACTACGCTCCAGAGGTACCCATCCTGATCCGACGCAATGAATTTTACCGTCGGGACCAACGGTCGGGTGAGAGCTTCAGCGACTTCATCGCCGAGCTACGGCGCCTAAGGGGGCTCTGCGAATTCGACAACCTGAATGACGCCCTGCGAGACAGAATCGTGCTCGGCTTGTGGGACCCCATCCTCCAGAGCCGGCTGATAGCCAAGGGCAACATCAGCCTAGCAGACACCCTCACTGCAGCCGCAGCCGCCGAAGCAACCCAAACCTCCGCTGAACGCATGCACAGACCGAACGCTGGGGACCGCATCGGAAACAACAACCCTGCGAGGTCGGCCGAGGCCCAACCCAAGATGACCACCACCAGGGCGACTTCCACTCGGCATCGGGCACTTCCGATGACGAGGAGGACATCCATCGCCTCCAGACAGGCCGCGACCCACGGAACCGGCGGGGTCATAAGTCGAGGACCAACTGTGCCGGTTGCGGCGGCGACCACCCCAGGTCGGAATGCCGGTTCTTCAAATCGATCTGCCGGCATTGCAACAAGAAGGGACACATCGCCCGTGTCTGCCGCCTAAAGAACCGCAGCCCGGCACGATGGGACCAGAGCGACCAGAGGAGAGAAAGCCCACCACCCCGGACCAGAGATCGCCCCTTGGACAACAGATGGGACCAGAACGGACGATTCCTGCGAGGTGGCGATAACCGGCGAAGAAAGGAGACCCATCAGACGGTCACCATCGGCCACGCCATAACCAATGACGCCCAGAAGGTCCATGTGGAGGTAGGCATCGAGGGCCAGCCATGCAAAATGGAGATGGACTCTGGGTCCTACCTCTCCATGATAGCATGGCATGAAATAAAGCGCTTGGTGCCTACCATCCAAAGGAGGAACCTAGACAGCCAGAGATTCATCGTAAGGGACTACCAGGGAAACTGCATCCCGGTAGTTGGAACCAAACACTTCAACATCACATATAAAGGGCACACCGAAAGGCTTCCCCTGACAATCGTCGACCGTGACCGCCCAAGCCTACTGGGACTGCAATGGTTCGCCCCGCTCGGCATCGCAGTCACGGGAGTCGACCACGTCACCGACGACAGCTGGGAGAAGCAACTGGCCCGGGAATTCCAAGAGGTCTTCGACAGAAACCTAGGCAAGTACCGAGGGCCCCTTATATCATTCAGCCTAGACCCAAACGTCCCCCCAAAATGCCTGAAACCAAGGCGGGTGCCATTCGCACTTAAACCCAAGATAGACGAGCAAATTGACAAGCTCGTCAAGCAAGGGGTCCTACAGCCCATAGACCACGCCCGGTGGGAGACCCCCATAGTCACCCCGATCAAGCCCGATGGGTCGGTGAGGATCTGTGGGGACTATAAGGCCACCCTAAATGGCGCGCTACAACAAAGCACCTACCCCATCCCAGTAGTGCAACACCTACTGCACTCACTGGGAGGGGGCAAGGTTTTCACCAAGCTCGACCTCGCCCAGGCATACCAACAGTTGCCAGTCGACGAGCAAACGGCAGAAGCGCAAACCATAGTCACCCACCGGGGAGCATTTAAATGCAACCGACTCCAATTCGAAGTCAGCGTGGCACCGGGAATATTTCAAAGCCTAATGGAAAGACTATTGCAAGGCATCAAGGGGGTGGTACCTTACTTCGACGACGTCCTAGTGTCGGCAACCAACCAAGCCAAAAGGCGACGGTGGCGGAGCCCTTGCACAGGCTCCTGGACAAGGCAGTGCCCTGGACTTGGCGGAAACGCGAGCAAGCCGCCTTCCAAAGAACAAAGGACCTCCTCACTTCGGACGCCGTCCTTATACAGTATAACAAGACCCTACATCTGGCCATCACATGCGATGCATCAACCTTCGGCGTTGGCGCTGTCCTCAGCCATACCCTCCCCGACGGAAAAGAAGCGCCCATCGCGTTCTTTTCAAGGACCCTCACCAAACCGGAGCGGAACTATAGCCAGCTGGACAAAGAGGCTCTGGCTATTGTTGCCGCCATAAAAAGATTCCACGAGTATCTCTACGGCTGGACATTCACCATCATAACCGACCACAAGCTGCTGCTGGGAATCCTTGCAGGAAACCGGGCCACCCCGAACATTCTGTCTTCCCGAATGACAAGGT
The DNA here is from genome assembly GCA_033807585.1 of Hydrophis major. NCBI lineage: Eukaryota > Metazoa > Chordata > Lepidosauria > Squamata > Elapidae > Hydrophis > Hydrophis major. Next base: position 323,964,628 of record CM066329.1, read on the forward strand.
GGTCCGAGTTCCTGGCAGCCTACAACTACGGACTCATACACAAACCGGGTAAGACGATCTCCCATGCAGACGCCTTAAGCCGCTCACCGCTACCGGAACCTGACACCGACCCAGCACCCACGACGACCACCCTCAGCATAGAGACTCTACCCAACCTGCCCATAACCGCGTCAGACATTGCCCGAGAGACTAATAAAGACAAACATCTGGCACGGGTGTTGCATTGGGTAGAGAAAGGGTGGCCGGAAAGGGACAACGACGAGTCCGTCAAAACATTCCGAAACCGCCAAACAGAACTCTCGTTATTAAAAGGGTGCATACTATGGGGGAATAGGGTGGTCATTCCAGAAAAACTACAAGGGAAGGTTCTGGAACTGCTACACGAGGGGCACCCTGGCATCGTTAGGACTAAAGCCCTGGCCAGAAGTTACGCTTGGTGGCCAGGGATGGACAAACAAATTGAGACCTGGGTAGCAAGGTGCCAACGATGCCAGGAAACTAGGCCAAGCCCACCCACAGCACCCGTCCTAGAGTGGGAAACCCCAAGGGGGACCTTGGTCTAGGATTCACATAGACTTCGCCGGGCCCACAAAAGGACACACCTTCCTTATAACAGTAGACGCTTACTCCAACTGGCTGGAGGTAAGCAACATGAAGACAACAACCACGGAGGCCGTGATCAAGGAACTCTGCAAACTCTTTGCAACGCACGGCCTCCCAGACGTCATTGTTTCCGACAACGGGCCCCAATTCACCTCGCTGGAATTCGAAAAATTCCTAGCGGAAAGGGGCATCCGCCACACGCTGACAGCACCGGCGCACCCGGCGGCGAATGGTAGGGCGGAACGGATGGTGCAATTCACGAAGAAAACCATCCGGAAAATAGACCACAGGGAGATCCAGGAGAAAATAAACAAACTACTCTTCACCCAACACATAACCCCAAATACCACAACGAATAAGAGCCCAGCCGAACTATTAATGGGGAGGAAATTAAGGTCCCCACTCGACAGGTTACACCCCACGTATAACCCGGAGAAGCCCCCAGACTCAAACAGCAAACACTGAACTTTCGCACCCGGCGACCCCGTATACGCAAGAAACCTGACGGGAGACCCACTATGGATACCAGCCGTCATCACACAAATAACAGGCCCACACTCGTACCGGCTACAAACAGCAGATGGACGAGCGTGGAAACGCCACATCGACCAATTAAGGTCGAGGACTGCCAACCAAGAGACACCGACGCACAAACAGGCGAAACCAACCCCCACAACACAAACCAAGGGGGGAGGGAATACCCAGGGGACCAAAACCAAAGAAGAATAAACCAGCCATACTTACTGGAAAGCAGCCATCACGACCCCTCGCCAGGAAGAGACAGCCAGGCCAGCTCGACCGACCCGGAAAGACCGAGCGGGAGTGGCGAAACCCACAGCTCAACCAACCCGGGAGGCCCAGGAGGGAGCTACAGAGAGCGACCCGGCCCGACCGACCAGCCGGTTCCCACGACGGCATCAGGAGCAACAGAGATCCCGACCGAACCGGCCGGGATCCAACCTACAACTGAGCTGCGCAGGTCCAGTAGGCTCAGACGGAGCCCCGCCTACCTACGTGACTACGCGACGTAAGGACTGAACCAAGAGGGGAGGGGTGTTCTGTCCCTAATTAGCATTCTTGAGATCCCCGCGCTTTGATTGGCCAAAGCGCGGAGCACTCTGATTGGTCAGGCGAGCCGCGCCGATTGGCTCGCTAAGAATCTCCCGCGATTGGTCCATTCGAATCGCGGGAGATTCAAAGTGGTGCCATTGGCCGCGGCCGCCGCGGCTAAAGAAATAAAAGCCGCGAACTTTTTCCTTTGCCCCAGTTCGGTTCCTACTTTAAATAAAAGAGCATGATTTGAAGTCACCGACTCCTGGCATCATTTCGCGGACACAGCACAAACTGAACTTCAACCAACAGTTTGATGCAACTATAAACAAAATGCAAGCTGCATCTGAGTCAACAGAACAATATTAAGGTCAAGAGAAGCTATTGTTCCTCATTGATCAGACCTATAAGGTATTTAAATAAAGCTTGACACTTATGTAATAGTGGAATCTTACACTGGGCAGGAGTTAGTTTAGAAGATCTCCAATGATACTTTCAACTTTATATGTTATGTTTCTATTTTTTTCATGCTGCCGGTATTTCAGTTACAAATGAAGTATCCAATGGGTCATTTTATAGGATTATTGAAAAATTTACAACATAAAGCGAGCGTAAGTTTCCTTTCATCCTCTTTTCCTGACTTCTGCTCCTCATGGCTTATTAGAGATAGCCATAGGAAATTAACTGGGTTGTGCAATGGAATCTTGTCAGTATCCTAAAATGAGGAGAGCTCCACAATAAACTGAAGGAAGCTGTATTGTCATTCTTTTTTTAAAAAAAAAGATACAAAGAGGAAGTGAAAGGTTACGAAGAGCTGTGTCTTTATTTTGAATCCTTAATTCATTCAACTAAACTCTGGAATAAAACTATGATACTGATTTTGTCTTAAATCAGTTTGCCATCTGAGAATATTCCAGAACAATTAAGGCCTTCTGCACAATATTTAGGATTAGAATTCTACTGGTAATGTGTTTTTTTAAAGAACTGCTTTAAATAAAAAGTTCTCTGAAACACTGTGCAAACTGATGATGTCCAGGATCATCAAACTATATCCTTGAGTTAATCTAATACAAAATGAGGGGAGGGGAAATCATACATGCCTAAATAACAGTTTGCTGCTCCCTGATTATATCTGACATTACTTGTCAACCAAGCACAATTTCATTTTATTTCTCAGTAGAAGAGATAATTATTTTGGAGCAGCACAGATGATCCAAAAAACTAATAATACAAAATTCTTTCAACTTTTATTGAGAAACTCATTGTTTACATATTTGGATTGTCAAATGCCTAGAAAATATGCTTGTCTTTAGCAAGCCTGAGGAGAGGGGGTTTCAGCTGGTACATTGTTCTGGGGCCCATGGAGCTCAAAGGAGGCCCATGAAAGGGATTTTTTTAAAAAAAATATAAAACCAAATTTTTAAAAAGAAAAACAGCAAGACAGTGTGTCAACCTGGATGTGCGTCAAGACGGTGTGTCAACCTGGGAGGGGGTGGAGTGAGGGATGGTGGAGGTGGCTCACACCAAAACACTCCAAAACTGATCAAATCAACTCATTGGAGGGCAAATGGCAAGGAAGGAAGGCATGTCCTTCCCGTGCAGCAACAGCAACCATGATCACCCTGCCCTCCACCACTTCCTCTCTCTTTCTCCCCTTTTCCCCAGTTCTTGAAGAATGAACTTCCACTTCTTACTCTGTCGAAATCCTTCATACCAAAAGGAAAGAGGCACCACTGTTAACTTAGTCAGAGGATCTGTGCATGCCAGCCATGCCAAAGGGAAACTGGAAAGAGGTGGCTTTAAAATGCAGAAAGATAAACTGGAAGACGAGAGGGGGGACAGGTGTGGGAAGCGTCACTTTTCTTTCATTCATATAGACTAGAGTGAATCATTCTTCTGCCAGTCAGAAAAAAAAAAAAATCTGCACGGACTTCAATGCCACTACTTCATACTTCATCCTCACATGCACACACCCACTTCCTGATTTGCTTCACTGCCCTGTCAGCCCCTCCCCCCCCCCTTTTTTTAAATGAGCCTCTTGGGGTTACGTGAAGTCAGTGCAGGGAGTAACATGAAATCTACAGGGTGGGGGGAGGCGGAGAGAAGATGTTAACTTAATGTGTAGGAGAGGGGTCCATATTAGTCTTGTTCCAGCACGTAATAATCCTTTCAGCGTCCCTGATAATTAGGGATTTGTAAACTGTGTTTAAGAACTTTAATATTCTATTGACTAAATTATTTGAATAATAGTTACAAAAGTTTTTGTAATTTTTTTTTAACAAAAGCCATGGAAGGAATAATGGAAAGAATTAAGAATGAAGACGCATATGGCAAAGTAAAAATACAATAATTTAATGTATCAATTGATATTTGATAATGTACATATTTTTTTCTCTTTGCTCCCAAATGGACCATTTGCTACTCTTGCAATTTGGAAAATTGTTTTAAAATATATTTTGCATAATTCAAGGTTTAATTCTATGCACATCTTATACATTTTGGTGAACAGTACATATAATTCATTGAATAAATTCCTAATTTCAGCAGTTTGCACTTAACTGGCTTATAAATGGCTTATATTTAAACTGTAATCCTTTAAAGCTGTCTCAAATGGGATTTCTGAAACTACTGAAATCTGTTAGGGATGAAACTGGCTTAGTCTCAAGAGATCAATTTTTATAGTGAGGTCAGGCTACCAGAAGTGTCTTTTTTGCTGTTTTAAAAGTTAGAGCTCTGTCTAGCATGGGAAAGCGAAGTACTACTTCCTTTCAGTAAAATCAACTATGATGCTAAACTATGAGGGGGAAAATGTGTGAACTGCTTGTTTACTTTCTGTAGGCAGACTTGAACGACAGTTTTAATAAGCTGCTGTTAAATCTTTAAACAACCATCCAACAATCATTGCCTGCCAGGGCAAACATGGCTACCCACCAGCCTTACTTTCCAGAAACATCTCAGAGGTGTGACCAAGGCAGCTGATGCTAATTGACAGACAATTTGATCAGTGACAGGGATAAAACCAAGAAAAGTATGCACACACATTCAAGTGGATACAGAAAACAAAACAAGAGTTCATCTTCCAACATTTCCCTTCCAATCTCAATGTTCTGCAGTTTAGTACTTTTTCAGTGGGCAATGAAAAATTTTGTGCATAATTCAGTTTCAGCCAGTGACTTTGATCAGGGTACCTCATGTGCATCAGTCCTAAACTAAAATGCAAGAGTTCATAAAATTTGCACACTTATTCACAACTGCAGAACTGGCCAACATTTTGAATAAGGATTCCTTCTTTTTATAGATATCCATGTCTAGTTAGGTAACATTAATCTAATTTTGGATCAAATAAAGCTATCCAAGGGCCTAATACCTATAATGGCAGGCAGCACTTTCTCAGAACAATTGCATAATACTAGAATTTCTTATTCTGATAACTATACCATGAAACATGGTGGGAAATGTACCCAAGAAAACACCAACAATTGGAGGGGATCCAGTGTTCACTCTCTTTTTTAAACTATTGATGCAATAACTCTTTGGTCTTTTGTATCTAGATGAGTCAAGAGGAAGAGCTTAAGGTTACATAGGCCTTACATAGAATAATGATCAAATGCAATGTGAGTGCACTGTGCATATACTTTCAGAAACCCCAGAATTCAGAGAGAAATGCTTTATGGCTCATTCAAGGATTCAAGATAACAAAAAGGAAAACACAGATTTATTCCAAGGTGTAAAGACACTAAAGGCACCTTCTTTGAAATGTAAGATAACAACTTTGATAGAGGAGGGTTGCCCAGTCTGTAATTGTTATTTTAATAAACTGAGTCTGTTCCTTAGTGCAGAAGTAGAAAAGCAGAAAAGGGAGGAACATAAATCCTTGTATCTAAACATCTACATCTCTATAAGGCTTTAAATTCACTGCAAGTGCAGTGATACTAATTGTAAAATTATATATATTTAAATATGTAAATAAGGAAACACACATTAGTCTGAATAGAAATATGCAAATAAAATGGAATCACAACAATAGCTAAAATATGTGAAATGGAATATTGTTACAATCAAAGGAAACTGCACAAAACAAAAGGATGAATGGATGACTGGATTCATTCATTCAATCATATAACTGACCCACTCATAAATGAAACTCTGGTAATTTCAGGTTAAAAATAACATTTAAAAACCTGCTCAGAAGAGAAATAAAAACATAGGGAAAGATGGTCAGCATATAGGCTTAATAAATAAATATATACATTAATTAACAAATAATAAATAAATAATATATCTAAAGTCAATCTCAATCCAGTGTCCACTAATGATGAGTTCATCTAGTTCTCTGGTCCAATGTCAAGGGAAAAATAATTTTTAGCACTTTAGAAACATCTAGCAAAGTTGGGGTTAGGGTTTTCTTCAGCCAGGTACTACAACAGAGAAAGATTATGTCCTAGGTCCCATTAGTTGGCACTCACAGCATGTTCATCCTGTTGGGCCTTTGTAGGATGGGCAGATATATATGAAGATGGACAACCCAGCCTAACCTTCTGGCATGAAGAACTTCGTAAACAATAACCAGAGCTTAAATTGCACCTAAAGGATCCTAGAAACCAATGCATCTTGCAAAGCACTGATATCCAATCACTGCAGGCTGAATCAGCTGTAGCTTCCAAATGACAGCCTGACTTTAATAGCAGACCAGGACAATTGCATTGTAATAGTTACATCAAGTAACACAGAGATGTTATTATGCAGGATCTGACCAGTTCTGGAGAACCGGTAGCGGAAATTTTGAGTAGTTTAGAGAACTGGCAAATACCACCTCTGACTGGCCCCGCCCTCATCTATTCTCTGCCTCCTGAGTCCCAGCTGATGAGCTGGGTCTTCTTTTGTTGCCCTGCACAGGAGAACGGAGCCGGAAAGGTTAGTGGGGTGGGGAGGGAATGGGGATTTTGCAGTATCCTTCCCCTGCCACGCCCACCAAGCCACACCCACAGAATCGGTAGTAAAAACAATGAATCTCACCACTGAAGTAATGAGCAGAGCAGTTCATTATAGAATTATAGAGAGAAGGAAGCATACTTAGTACTGAATGACCAATAGTGCAGTAAATGAGGATGTCGAACGTGGAGATCATATATTTAAATTTCCTCTGTGGCTATGATAGTGGAAACTTCTTGTAAAATAAATGACAGTGTAAGGATTGTAGTAGTTCTCCGAGATCTCACTATTCATGATATTCTAAGCACTGCCTTTGTACAATGCTGATGACATTAGGACATTTGGCAACCTTAATAAACTCCTTACAAAATAGTAGTGCCTGGGTGAAAAATGCTGAGGCTCAAAAATTATATGGAAGTCCTCAAAGCTTCATATGTACTTTCTCCAAATGTTGCTAGCAAACTGTTAATGTTTAATGTGGGAACAATGGAAACTCATTAAATATGTGGGGGGAAAGTCATATACAGTAAATCCAAAAAGTACTTTTTCAACCATGACCTGGATGACTGAGAATCTCCACAGACATATACAATAAATGGTGCTTAATTGATTTGTTTTAATTAAAAAGATAATCACATTGAAATATAAAAATAAATCAAATTTAGAAGGATGTTTTTGTTTTATTTCGTTTTTTGCTGCATCCATTTTTGTTAGACCTGGCCCTATCTACTTTTGGAGAGCAAGCTTACCACTTGAAGGATGAATGTAGCCATGAAACTATCATCATCTCCAAGTATCCTCAAACAATTTATGGCTCCCTCTTCTTCTCCTTTCTTGCAATCAGGTCAACTACCACTCTGTCCTCCAAAATTGCTCTTTTCTTCCCAATTCATGCACCCCTTTGGCTCCTAAATCCTAGCTCAGAACCCTGTTGCTATTCACTTTCTCATCACTCATGGCTGCCTTCATTGTCCTTCTGTAAATCAGGAATATTTTATTTCTTGATTTCTTTCCTTTATGAACCCATAAGACAATGCAAGAAGACTGATGCTACTACTAACAAAAATGCTACCAGCCCTTTATTCTGCTAGCCTCAGAGATAGCAAGAAACCTGTACATTTCATTATATAATAATAGAAAAAAGCATTTCTTTATTCTAAACTCAACCTCCCATCACACAGTAAATCATTTGCAGTTCAGTCCCTACTTGAAAGGAAAGTATTATGTTCATAAAAAGGCTTTTTAAAAAGAGAAAAAGAAATTGGATTAGGTTTGAATAACATAAGACGAGAGGAGTTGCTTTGCTTCAGATAATCTCTGCATCATTTGCAGCAGCTTTGAGCAATTTTCAGTTATTCGGTGTGATAAGACAGTAAAGCTAATGTGATCTCATAAAAGCCCCCATGTATAATGAGTGATCAAAAACCCTGAAGTATTGCCATTGCATTCTAAAGGCTTCATTTTACCTCTCATTTATATTTATTAATGAGGTGTGAAAATTCTTCTTGGTTGACTAAAAAAAACCTAGCAAAATGTAACTTATCCTGTTTCTGTGCAATTTAACACAAAACAACTAAGATTCAGTCTGCAATTAATTTCAGAATCCAGATGAAAATATCCTACACAGGATGAGATACGAAGCAATTCAACAAAGTTTTCCATGTAATTATGCCTAGAAACCTATGTTTCTGTTGACAGTATTACCTTCACAAACACCCATACCTCCAGGAGAGCTTTCATTTGAACTATTGATTCAAATGAAGAATTTATTCCCATTGTGTATTAACATCTGCACATACCATGTGTTGGTAATCAAATGCTATAGCCTTGACCAATAGACCTCAGTAGAAAGCAGGCTTCATGCCCAAAGCCTCTGAAAATTAAACTCATCCAAGAAGTATTCTTCTCAGTTCTGTGCCTATTTGGATAAATTAAACCAAGAGGTAAAGAGTATTGGGCCATATCTCCTATTGACTTTATTTTTTCCAGTAATTAGGAATAATGGGAGTCAGAGTCCAGTAATATTTAGTAATGTTTATCATTGCTGAAGTAACTTTCTCTAATTTCCCATTCACAGGTGCTCCTTTCATGTTTTAAGTGCATATATTGGAAGGAGCAATGGGGACCGTGCTGCTGTTCCATCCAAAATTATACTATCCTGAGGGAAATGAGATAACAAACATGTACAACTCATACATATTTATGTATTTATTTATTTGTCATGTACAAGATAACAAGTATAAGTATGAACATAAACAAGAATGACATAAGTAAATGCAGATACATGGGGACAGTAAGACAGGAATGGTAGGCACGCTGGTGCACTTATACACCCCCCCTTTATGGACCTTTTAGGAATGGGGTAAGGTCCATGGTAGACATTTTGAGGTTGAAGCTGTGAGGGGTAAAGCTGTAACAACAGAGTCTGGTAGGGCATTCCAGGCATTGACCACTCTGTTGCTGAAGTTGTATTTTCTGTAATCGAGTTTTGAGTGGTTACCTTGAGTTTGAATCAGTTATTTGACCTTGAATTATTGTGATTGAAGCTGAAGAAGTTGTTGACAGGCAAGATGTTATAGCAGACAATTTTGTGAACTATGCCTATGTCGGACCACAAACGGTGCAATTGCAAATTGTCCAATCCCAGAATTTGGAACCTAGAGGCATAGGGAATTCTATTGTGAGTGGATAAGTGGAATACTTTTCTCGAGAAGTATCTCTGAACCCGCTAATGTGGTTTGCCCAATTTTAGATTGAATTCAGTATTGCCATTTGTTGTGATCTGCAAATACAACTAGTGTGGACTGTTCAATAAATCATAAATAAATATTTCATAAATAATGGTTCAGTGCAATACATGAACCCAGACTCACTCTTCATCTGAATCTTCTGAAAATAAAAATATTGCTAATGTGGGCTTGTGTCTGAGTGGCATGTTGGCCTAGTGGTGAAGATTCTCACCTTACATTCAGAGTTCAATCTTGGGTAACAGCAGATATCTCTCTCTCTCTTAGGATGCAAAGAAAAAAAAACATCTGCAGCAAATTCCATATAGGCATCAGGAAGAGTCTCCAGCCAGTAAATGCTCAGCTTTATCCAGAGCTATTTAGTCCATGAATAGAGACCACAGGGTCATAAAAAGAGAGTTAATGTGTACTTTAGGCTGATATTTACAACAGTTTGGCAGAGACATAGTATTTGCGAGGTGCAAAGTACGTAAAGAATAACCCAAATGTCAAGACACCTTAACACAAATGATAATTTGGACAATGATGGCATGATAGCAATAGTACTTAGACTTATATATCATTTCACAGTGCTTTACAGCATTGTCAAAGTGGTTTACAGAGTCAGCATATTTCCCTCAACAATCAGGGTCATCATTTTACTGACTGAGGAAGGATACTGTAGAAGGATGAATTGAGCCAGTGAGAATTGAACTGCCAAACTTCTGGCAGCCAGAAGTCAGCAGAAGTAGCCTGCAGTACTGCATTCTAACTACTGTGCCACCATGGCTCAGTGATATCCATGATGTCACTTTAGCTTTTATCAGATGGCTATGGCCAGAGTCCTATATGTCAGAATCTATTATCAGACAAATTGCCAGATTCATAATCTGATCTCCTGCAGAGAAAAAACGAGAGACAAGCAATTGTTCCTAACTCTATTTTGGTCCAGTTTGAATACCAAAGCTGCCATCTCTCAATGTATTGTGATTCCAAAAAAGAGTAGATATATAAATCAATTAGAATCCTCTATCAGGCAATAACATTTTTCAGCACATATGCACTGAGAATAAGTGCAATTTCTAGTTATTTTTCTATCTCTGTATCAAAGTAACTTGTACCAGAGGATACATTTAAGCAAAATGGAAGCATTTCCAAGTGTAGCAAGACATAGAGCTACTGAATCATTTGAATCATTTTCTCAAAATTCATTCAAACCGACACTGTTAAATATGACTGCCTATATTAGCAATTGATAGAATTGTCAGAGTAGTGATGAATGTTATAAAATCCCCACACCAAGAAGCAAACATTTCTTACACAATGGAGAACTATGCTTTGTCTGTTCTTTGAGCTAAAACTGAAATTTTGATTACCCAAGATTATGATAGTTGATCTGAACATAATAGGGGAAAAAAACATGTTGACCTGTAAGAAGATAAGACATTCAAGATATCTGGACAAACTATTTTTTTTTCATTTAAGCTCCAAACAGAAGTTAATACATTTTAAATATTATGCTATGGTAATTAGTGTCAGAAGCAGCCATTGCTATAATTGTTTCCTCAGTGCATGACTCTCATGCTGTGACATTTCATAATAAATCTTTCATCTCTCTTAATATAAAATTTATTTCTTGGCTTCTCTGGCATAGAATCACAATGAATCTTTTCACCCTTATTTTATTTTCTGTGTTGAGTTGTTTAGCCCATAGGTGCATGATTGATTATCCTAACCAAATATTTTCTCTTCCTGCTTGTTGGAATGTATATTGAAGACAGAGATAGCACAGAATTAATACAGCAAATTCCACATTGTCCAGAAAAGAGTTGGATAGAGAAATTGTGCTGAATCAGTGAAGAAAAACTCCTTTTCCAACATAAAAATAAATTATGTCAATATCAAAAGAAACTGATAAGAAGCAGAAAGAAACAGAAGTTTTGTTTAGCTTTTCTTTTCCCAGATAGCAGGTAAGCAAAATGAATTTTTGTTATGAACTAATAAAACGCTTAAATAAAGTTTATCAAAACCTTTAGAAAATAGCAGGGTTCTAGTCCTGCACTTCTGATTGGCCGATAATAGCGATATCGGATTGGTCCATTCAGGAGAATCTGATTGGCTGTTAACGAGCCACTCTCATTGGTTAAGGGGGTTAACACTCCACGTTTCTTATTGGTTACTAGATCAGCAGCTTGCCTATAAAAGGGCTGCTGCTGCCCTAGGGTTTTGCTCTGTTCAGAATGATTAATAAAGACTTGAAGTTCACTGTTCACTGTCTCGTCTCCGTTCCTTGCGCCCATGTGCAGAACCTAACACTGGCGACGAGGATGGGATTCGGAGACATCAGAGTTGACTGAACACTACAGAGCACTAAATAGAGCACGTGGCTGAAGGCACATCAATGGCGGAAACCATGACCGGCGGCACCATACCACCCGCTCCATTCGACCCGGCACAAGAAGACTGGGACTCATACATGGACTGGTTCCAGATGTTTCTGGAGACCAACAACTTGAAGGATGCCACTACTGGGAAAAAGCAAGTGGTATTCCTGACTCACTGCAGATTTGCCATTTTTAAGATGGCAAAGGCACTGGTGAAACCGGCTGAGATGAAATCCATGGACTGGGACGTCCTCAAGCCCCTCCTACGGGCCCACTATGCACCTACCATACCAACGCTTGTCCAAAGACATGAATTTTACCAGAGAGACCAGTGGAAAGGAAAAAGCATTGCAGATTTCATCGCGGATCTCCGGAACCTGGGAGGCCTCTGCGGGTTCGCTGACCTCGAAGAAGCTCTAAGAGACTGAATAGTTCTGGGACTAGATGCGCCACACGTGCAAAATAAGCTGATGGCGAAAGGTGACATCAGCCTTGCAGATACCATCGCTGGAGAAGCAGAAGCAACCAGGAAGTCGGCTGCCCGAATGCGCCGCACCAATGCCCCACTTCGCCAACTCACTGGCAAAACCTCACCTCGCCTTGAGAGACATGCAACGTCAACCCACCACGACGACCTCAAATCATCATCAGAAAGTGATGAAGAAAAGGTCAACTGGCTCCGGACTAAACGAGACCAACGCCACCAGCGTAACCAGAGACTGCAGTATCAATGTGCAGGTTGTGGGGCAAACCATCCATGATCAGACTGCAAATTCCTCGATGCGTTCTGCCATATTTGTGGGAAGAGAGGCCACATTAAAAAGGTCTGTAGAAGCAAGCAAGGATCCAACCCACTTCAGAGGGGGACCAATTACCACCAAGCCACAGGGAATCATCCTGTGAATCGGGAACATTTGAACCACCAATGGAACAACCATTCCTACAGAAATAAACCACTAGCCCATTCAACGAAATGAGAAGAGGCACACCAAACCATTACAATTGGTCACGCCTCATCACTAGATGCAAAGAAGATCCGAGTGAAGGTTGCCATTGAAAACCAGCCCTGCGTGATGGAAGTCAATTCAGGATGGTCCCTCTCGATGGTTTCCTGGAAGACCTTTAAACAACTAATGCCTGCCGTTCGGCGGCAAGACCTCAGAATCCAAAGAATCATACTCAAGGCTATCAGGGAAACCGAATTCCGGTCGTTGGATCCAGCCTAGTCCAGGTCTCATTCAAAAATCGTACTGCATCTTTACCATTGACCGTCGTCGACCGTGATCAGCCTAGCTTGTTAGGCCTTCAATGGTTCGCTCCACTTGGGATTGAGGTAGCCGGCATTCACCAAACCAGCAGCCACGACTGGGAGGAGGCCCTCATCCAGGAATTCCAGGATGTCTTTGCAGACAAACTAGGCGAGTACAAGGGGACCCTGATATCATTTAACCTTAGCCCTGAAGTAGCCCCCATCCGCCTTAAACCTCGCCGAGTACCTTTTGCCCTTAAACCAAAGATTGACGAGCAGCTTGATAAATTAATAGCCCAGGGTGTTTTAGAACCAACTGACCACGCTCCTTGGGAAACCCCAATCATAACACCCATCAAACCGGATGGATCATTTAGGACTACTGTGCCACCCTGAATCACGCCCTTCAACAGAGCGCTTACCTTGTACCAGTGGTACAACACCTCCTCCATTCCCTGAGGGCTGGAAAAGTCTTCGCTAAATTGGATTTAGCACAGGCGTACCAACAACTGCCTGTCGATAAAAAAACAGCAGAGGCACAAACGATCGTTGCGCACCGAGGCGCTTTTAAGTGCAACCGACTCCAATTCAGAGTTAGCATAGCCCCAGGGATTTTTCAGAGCTTGATGGAGAGACTATTACAGGGAATAAAAGGGGTTGTACCACACTTTGATGATGTTTTAATTGCTGCCCCGAATAGAGAAATATTAAAGGAGCGTCTTAGACTGGTTTTCCAGAAATTTAAAGACTCCGGCCTTTAGGTTAAAAAAAATAAATGTCAACTGTGTACAGATAAAGTAGAGTTCCTGGGGTACCTAATCGATAAACAAGGCATTCACCCCACCAATAGCAAGTTAAGAGCAATCAAGAACGCCTCAAGACCCAGAAATAAGACTGATCTCCAAGTTTTCCTGGGGCTTATTAATTTTTACAACATCTTCCTGCCCCACAAAGAGACCGTAGCCAAGCCCCTACATCGGCTTCTCGATAAAAAAGCAACCTGGGCTTGGGGGCCCCGAGAGGAACACGCGTTCCGACAAGTGAAAAACCTATTAACTTCAGATGCTGTTTTAATGCAGTATAACAAGACTTTGTCTTTAACAATCACATGTGAGGCGTCACGCTTTGGAGTAGGAGCCATTTTGAGCCATGTGTTACCAAACGGTAGTGAGGTCCCTGTTGCCTATTTTTCAAGGACTTTATCAAAGGCTGAACGTAACTATAGTCAAATCGATAAAGAGACTCTTGCTGTTGTATCTGCTGTAAAACGGTTTCATGAATATGTATATGGACGAGTTTTTACTATTGTTACCGACCAGAAACCTTTGCTGGGGATTATAGCGGGAGACAAGCCAACCCCCTTTATATTATCACCTAGAATGACTCACTGGTTAGAGTTTTTGGCTGTGTACAATTATAAGCTGCAACACTGCCCGGGAAAGCCATTCCCCATGCTGACGCATTGAGCCGTGCACCACTTCTGGAAACTGTTGACGACCCAGCTCCAACCTTTCTCGTGAACTGTTGTGGGTCAAGGCAACTGTAATTCAAGCCACTGGACCCAGGTTGTACCGGGTGAAAACCTGTGACAGAAAAATATGGAAACGCCATATAGATCAGCTTCACTTGAGGCTACAACCTAGTTTCCGCAACTCCGGTAACTCCCAAACTGAGGGGGAAGGGGATGTCGAAGAAACCGAATTCGAGATGGCAGAAAGCAGAAATGAAAGAAGTCAGCAATCGGGTGTAACAAATGAAGAAGGATCAAGGAAGGGCGTGGCCTCGCCACAGAGGAACACTTCAACAGAGGCAAGCCCGCAAAGGCCAGAGGACAACGACAAGAACATTAGCGGCACCGAGTTTTCCAATGAGGAACCACCGGCACCCGACTTGCCCGAAAGCATCCCGCCAAAACATGGTTACAGACAAGAACTGGTGGGACAGCGTAAATCCAATAGACAGTCAAAACAACCTTCATACCTCAGAGATTACATCACCGCACCCCCTAAATGGAACCCGGGGGGAAGGGGTGTTATGAACTAATAAAATGCTTAAATAAAGTTTATCAAAACCTTCAGAAAATAGCAGGGTTCTAGTCCTGCATTTCTGATTGGCCGATAATAGCGATATCGGATTGGTCCGTTCAGGAGAATCTGATTGGCTGTTAACGAGCCATTCTCATTGGTTAAGGGGGTTAACACTCCGCATTTCTTATTGGTTACTAGATCAGCAGCTTGCCTATAAAAGGGCTGCTGCTGCCCTAGGGTTTTGCTCTGTTCAGAATGATTAATAAAGAGTTGAAGTTCACTGTTCACTGTCTCATCTCCATTCCTTGCGCCCATGCGCAGAACCTAACAATTTTAAAAATGGGAAGACTGAACGGTGAAGAACTGAAAACTGAACACAGAGACTGAAAAAATGATAGAACAGGGAAAAACTATGTACATTAAGAAAGACTGTGGTTAAAAATGGATAAACTTGGATAAAAGCAAAAAATCACACAAAAGAACAAAACAGTTAAAAAATAACAGTAGAATAAATTTGTTTTTCTTTCTCTGTGCAAATGCTAATTAAATAATTAATTCCAAAAACAGAGTAACACACAAAGAAAAATAAACCACTCCCAACTATTCTGATAGGCAAGATGGAGAAAGTAAAACCCTCTAGACATCTCTTCTCCTATTTCTATTCTTTCAGCTCTTTCATAAACACAGGCAGTGATAGAATTAATAAGAGAATAAAAGTTGTATAGGTACAATCTGGTCCGAGGCCTCAGCTTTATTATAAGCAACAATTAGGATTTTGGTTTGACTTACAGAAATAGGGACAACCCCCTACTCCCTCTAAAACTCTTCAAGTCTATCAGTCATCCAAGTCCAGCCTCCTTGCAATGGACAGTGTTGTCAAGGGCTGACTTTAAGTGAAACCAAGGCATGATCCCAATCTCAAATTATATTGCCACTACTCCAATAGGAACAGCAAATCTGGAGTGTGTCCACTAATCTGAGTCAGGTTTTGGATGTCCTAGAATCCTCCTGAGTTACCTCAGACATATTAAAGTCCCCCAAAGCTATAAGTCTGGGAAACTCCACTATCAATCCCCAAATACAGTCAATGAGCTCATGGAGGAAGGTTGCTATGCAGCAGGGAAGTTGATACGACAGCAACAATCACAGCAGATCTCTAGAACCAAGTGTAATGAGCATAATAAGGTCCCTGAAAAATGTAAGGGATGATAATTAGCTCACCTCTTTCCAGGAGTGAGATTCACATTTCTTAACAACTAGTTCTGTGGGTGTGGCCTAATTTGTAGGTGTGACTTGGTGGTCATATGACTGGGTGGGTGTGGCTTGCTGACTGGGCATGGATTGGTGGTCATGTGACTGGGTGGGCATGGCTTGTATGTAAATATTATAAATTTTTATGTAAATATTGATTTTTTTATAAAAAAGAGCAACTTTTACACAAAAGCAGGCAAAGCAGGCAGGGAGATTGAATTGCCACAGAATTACAGATTCACTTAAAAATCTGTCTTTCTGCAATCGGCTACCTGAGTCTATCACATAAAATTTGCTTGCAAGCAAACTCATAAAATTAACTCACAGCATACCATGTATGTAAATATTGATTTTTTTTTTATTAAAAAAACAACTTTTACCCAAAAGCAGGCAAAGCAGATTGAGTTGCTCAAAGAATCACAGATTCACTTAGAGATCTATCTGCAATCGGCTACCTGAGTCTGCACTGAAAAACTTCAGTCCTAAGGAAGGTTTGGTTCTACTTTTAGATTAGCTAGAAAGCAAGAAATTCAAGGCTGCTTTCTAGCTAATCTAAATCTCCTGGCAGAGCAGAAAAGCTGATGGTCGGGGAAAAAAAAGAAAAATAACAATTTACCAAACCAGGCAAGTTGGATGGCTCACATGCCAGGTAAGGAGTGAATGTGCGGGGATGGGATGGGATGGGATGGGATAGGCCAGCCAGTGGAGTGATTTGCCAGTTCTTTGAACTGCGGACAATCATAACACACATGTGTGCAGCATTTGAGAGAAATCATCAACTTGGACAGCTGACAAGCACTGCATGTGGGTGTGCAGCATTTGAAAATCCCCATGTTTCCTGCTTTTTCAACCTCAGTTGTGTCACACAAAGCAGCTGAGGAGAGAAAAGCAGGGAATAAAGGACAGCCTAGAGCCCGGGCAGGAGGGTGGGGGAAACACGGAACCGGTTCGGTATCAACTACTCTTCACAGCTACCGATCCTATAGAACTGGAAGCATTCCATTCCTGCCTCTATGCCTGTCCTCTCAATCTCAGATCATGCCCATTCAAAAATTAATTTCAAAAAGGGCATTCCACCCCACCCCCCTTCAACCAGGGCTCAGTAATGTCAGGTGTCCCTTTCCAAATTCATTTGAGCTGACTGATACTTGAGGACAGACAGGCGTGTAACAGATGAACTCATACTATATATATAAACCCTCAGACTGATAATTCTTCTTACAACTTAGAGGGAGCAAATGAAGTGAGAAAATAATTAAACTTGTAAAAATTATCTCTCAGTCTGTGATTAGAAAATGAAAAAGTCTGAATGTGAAAGTCGCTCGGTTATGAAAGCAGATATTTCACTCATTGAATCCAATGTCCTTCCTTCCTCTTCTTCTAACTACAGGTGTTCCATTTAAAAAGGAAGTAATTTAATCCTCGTCCTTTTTGATGTGGCAATTGCCCTTGCCTTTTTCAAAATGCCAAAACGTCAAAGAAACAGTGGGTTTTAAATCTGAAGAGGATGAAGCCCATCTGTTATCCTACTGTTAAGTTCTGCGCATGGGCGCAAGGAACGGAGACGAGGCAGTGAACAGTGAACTTCAACTCTTTATTAATCATTCTGAACAGAGCAAAAACCTAGCAGCCTTTTCATAGGGCAGGCTGCTGATCTAGTAACCAATGAGAAACATGGAGTTTTAACCCCCTTAACCAATGAGAGTGGCTCGTTAACAGCCAATCAGATTCTCCTGAACGGACCAATCCGATATCGCTATTATCGGCCAATCAGAAGTGCAGGATTAGAACCCTGCTTTTTCTAAAGTTTGATAAAACTTTAATTAAGTGTTTTATTAGTTCAAAACACCCCTTTCCCCCGGGGTTCCGTTTAAGGGGTGCGGTGACATAATCCTTAAGGTATGAAGGTTGGGGTTTTTTTTTTTTTTTTTTGGTAAAAGTTTTATTGATTTTAACGACAGACAAAAAACATATAAGACATAAAACATAACATAAAAAGATCATTCTTCATAAATTTACAGTGTATCGGTTGGTTTATCACTCCCTTTTGTGCATCCATTTCATAGTCATCAAAATAATTATATTACATAATAACTCCCATTATCAATCATCAATAAAATATCCCAATATCATTATTAAACAATCATTTGACTATAATTTTACTAATTCATGCTTAAGCGAGATAACTATAATTAAGTTAAATTATTTTATAACAAATCATAGAATCATACCAAATCTATCTTAATAAAATATTCTTAAAAATTATCAAAACCAAGAAAAGTTATATATTCATTATTTCCTAAGTTTCTAAATATTCTATTATTATATTGTATTATCTAACCATTGATAAAAAAGATCCCAAACTTCATAAAATTGTTTATCTTCTTGTTCTCTAATTTCAAATGTCAATCTACTCATTTCAGCACATTCCAATATTTTCTAAATAATTTCTTCCTCTAATGGTATTTTCTCACTCTTCCAATGTTTAGCAAATACAATTCTAGCTGCTGTTAATACATTTACAATCAACTACTTTAAATTTTTATTATATATATCAGGTACGATTCCCAATAAAAAAAATCTCTGGTTTCAAATCTATGTGTTTCTTTGTCATTTTTTCCAGCCATATGCGAATTATAGTCCAATGTTTCCTGGCTTCCTCACAAGTCCAGCACATATGGTAATATGAGCCAGGTATCTGATGACATTTCCAGCACTTTTCAGATTTATTCTTGAACATTCTTGCTATTCTTGTCGGGGGAAAGTGCCACCTGTAAAACATCTTATACAAATTTTCTTTATATGCTGTTGACATTGTCATTTTATAATTTTGTGACCACAATTTTTGCCATTTCTCTAAATCAATTCCATGTCCAAAATTCTTCCCCCAAGCAATCATAGTTTCTTTAACTTGTTCTTCCTCTAATTTAATTTCCAACAAATAACTATATAATTTTTTATCACTTTTTCATCAGTACCTGTCAAAATCCTATCTAAATCAGTCAGTTTATCATAAAATCCTTCTATTTTAGAGTCTTTAAGATACCTTGCATTTATTTGCGCATATGAAAACCAATTCATCTTTATACCTTGTTCTTCGAAATTTTGCATAGTTTTAAGTTCACCCTTTTCATCCAATATTTCCCCATATCTAACTGTTTGTTCCTTCTTATAAGTTATACAAAAAAGCTTCAATAGTTGATAACCAAACTGGAATTTTCAAATAACATTGTTTCTTAATTTTCTCCCAATTCAATTATAACGATTCCCATATATAATGCCTTCTAAAATAACCCTGTGATTTAGTTCCCTTATACCATAAAAAAGCATGCCAACCCAATAATAAATCATGACCTTCTAATGTCAACAATCTAGTCTTTCTTAACGTTATCCATTCTTTAACCCACATTAAGTTTGCAGCTTGATAATACAACTCCCAATTAGAAAGGCCAAATCCTCCTCTAATTCTAGCATCCTGTAAAAGTTTTAATTTTATTCTCGCTTTCTTGCCTTGCCATATATACTTCAACACAATTTTATTTAATTCTTCGAAGTAATCCTTACTTAACCTAATTGGTATTGTTTAGAACAAATATAAAATTCTGGGTAAAATATTCATTTTGATTGTTGAAATTCTACCTATCAATGACAATTGTAGGTTTTCCCATTTTTTCAGGTCAGTTGCTATCTGCTGTTTAAGCTTAATATAATTATTCTCTTTCAGTGTAGTACATCTTGGTGTCAAATATATCCCCAAATATTTAACTTTGTTTGTAACTTGAATTTTCAATAAATCTGCCAGCTCTTCTCTTTGTCTTAATAACATGTTCTTTGTCAGAATCTTTGTTTTGTCTTTATTTTTAAACCAGCCATCTCACCATACGTCTCTATCTTTTCCAAAAATTTTAAAGCTGTGTCTAAAGGGTCTTCCAAAATAAAGACCAAGTCATCCGCAAAGGCTTGCAATTTGAATTCCTCCTTTTTGACTTTCATTTCTTTTATATTTATATCCTCTCTAATATTTCTATTTAAGACTTCCAAGGTCAATACAAATAACAAAGGAGATAATGGGCGTCCTTGTCTTGTACCTTTTTTAATATTGATAGAATCTGTGAATTCTCTATCTATCATTACTTTTGCTGTTTGCTTATAATATACAGCTTCTATTGCTTGGATAAATTTTCTAGCAAATCCCATCTGTTCCAATAATAATAACATAAATCTCCAGTTCACATTATCAAATGCCTTTTGGGCATCTAAGAATATCAAAGCCATTTGTTTTTCCGGGTGCGCCTCATAATATTCCAATGTGTCCAGGATTACCCTCATATTGTCTTTAATCTGTCTCTTTGGTAAAAATCCATTCTGATCAGAGTGAATAAAGTTATTTAGATATTTTTTAAGCCTTTCTGCCAAGATTGAAGCAAAGATTTTATAGTCTGCATTCAATAAGGAAACAGATCTATAGTTCTTTATTTGTAATGGGTCAACCCCTTCTTTTGGAATAAGTGTAATATAAGCTTCTGACCATGTTTCAGGTATCTTCTTATTTATCATAACTTCATTCATGACTTCCAACAGTGGGATGCTCAACGATTCTTGTAATGTTTTATAAAATTCTGCTGGGAAGCCATCTGGTCCTGGTGCTTTTCCATTGTTCTGTCTGTTGAGTGCTTCGGTTAATTCCATCATTGTTATAGCACTTTCTAACATTTTCCGAGTTTCATCAGGTATCTTAGGTAGGTTAGCATTTTGTAAATACTGTTTAATTTTTCCTTCATCAAGATCCTCTTGTTTGTATAGTTGTCCATAAAAATCTCGAATGATTGCCTTTTTCTCCTTATTTCCATAACAAATTTGACCATGATCATCTATTAACTGTGATATTTTCCTTGACTCTTTCTCTTTTCTCAACTTGTATGCTAACCATCTACCTGGCCTATTTGCATCTTCAAAATAGTTCTGTTTAGCACTTCTAAGTTTTTGTGCCAGTTCTTCTTTCTCTGCTTGATCCATTTTATGTTTAATTATGTCCATTTTAAGTTTGATATCTTTTTTCTGTGGCATCTTCTGTAATTCTTTTTCCAGGTTTTTATGGTCATCTTCTAGAGCTTTAATAGCTTGCCTCTTCCTAATGTTCTTTTTCTTTATATAGTCAATTATTAATCCTCTTGCATATGCCTTCATTGTATCCCAAACATTCTGTATTGAAGTATCTTCTTTTTTATTTTCATTGAAGAAGAAGGCCGATTCTTTTTCCATCTATTGTGTAAAATCTTTTTCCTTTAGAATAGTATTGTTTAATGTCCATCTAGATCTTTTTTTGTGTCCTTTCCATTTAATTGTCATTGGATTATGGTCTGCCCATGTACTTGTTTCAATATTTATTTCTTGAATATTAGATAATAATTCTGTTGATGTCCAAATCATATCTATTCTGGACCACGATAAATGCCTGTTTGAATAAAAAGTATATTGTTGAGTTTTAGCATTTCTTTCTCTCCATATATCTTTTAAATTTAGTTCATCTGTCATTTTGAAAAAGGATTTAGGGAGAGTTTTCCTATTTTGTCGTATTGTTTTTACTGTATAGTCCAGTTTATTGTCTACAATTCCATTAAAGTCCCCCATCATAAGTATGTTAACATAGTCCAGTTCAATTATTTTCATATGTAATTTTTTATATAATTGTTTATCATTTTTGGGCATAAATTGCAACCAAGAGTATTTTTATATTATTATCCACTATTTCAACTATTAATACTCTTCCATCTTCATCTGTATAAATCAATTTAGCTGGAGTGGTTTCTTTAACATACAAAACCACTCCTCTTTTCTTACAATGAGTCAGAGAAGTAAATATTTTCCCTAACTTTGGTCGTATCAATAATTGTTCATGTTGTTTTTTAATGTGTACTTCTTGTAAGCAAATTATATCAAATTTCAGCTTCTCTAATTTATAAAAAGTTTTTCTTCTTTTGATAGCTGAATTCAGTCCATTTATATTCATGGAAATCAGTTTCCCCCCCCCCATAATTATGCTTTATATTTAGGTCTAACAGCTCTCGTGGATCTTA
The DNA here is from genome assembly GCA_033807585.1 of Hydrophis major. Classification (NCBI taxonomy): domain Eukaryota; kingdom Metazoa; phylum Chordata; class Lepidosauria; order Squamata; family Elapidae; genus Hydrophis; species Hydrophis major. Next base: position 323,986,927 of record CM066329.1, read on the forward strand.
TTTCACGTTGTTCTTTGATCTCCATTTGTCCACCTATTGCGCCTTCTTTTTCCATCTCCATTTGGTCCTCTTCAAATTCAGTTAAAATCTTTTCTTTTTCTGTCTCCATTTCTCTTCTTTCAAAAAATTCCTTATAAAGCATTTCTGCTTTCGCAATTGAATCAATTCTGTGTCTCTGTTCTTGCCATGTAAACATTAATCCTTCTGGAATCAGCCATCTATAGTTCACCTCTTTTTTCAATAGCATTTTAGTCAAAAATCGATACTCTCTTCTAATCTCTCTCACTTTTCTAGGTACTTGTTTTAAAACCAAAATCTCTTTGCCTTTATATTTCAACCCCTTCTCTCTTACCACTTGTAATATTTGGTTTTTAATAGTTTTTTTAGTGAATCTAACATGGTAATTGGTTCCTTGTCACGTATCTTGTGAAGACTCGATATATCTCATCTACTCCATCCATCATCTTTTCCTCTGTTATTTCCAAGACTCCAGCCAGACTTTCAATCATTACTACCGCCAAGTTTTGTCCTTTTTCTTCCTCGATATTTTGGAATCTAAGATAAAATTCTGACCTGTCCATCTCCCACTTCAACATCCCACTTTTTTCTTGTTCGACCATTGTTAATCTGTTATCGATATTCCCAATTGTATCATCTCTTTGCTTGTCTTTCTCTTCTATTTTTTGGATTCTCTCATCATGTTTCACCATCATTTGTTGAAAATTTTCAAGTTTGTCATCCATCTTTCCAATTCTTTGATCAATACTCTCCATTCTTTGTTCCATACTCATTTTAAGATCTTGTATTCCTTGCATAACCATCATTAAGTCCACTTGTGCTTTGTCTTGCTTCACCATTGTTGAGAGTCGTCCTCCAGATGACGACAAGACAGGAGCAGAAGTTGAGATGCCCGAAGGTAAAATTTTCTTGCTCATTTCGATAACTCAGGGTCTTCCGGGTCTTTTAATCCAATTAGTGAGGTAGCCAATTATAATCCAATTTAAAAAAAGGAAAACACCACAAAAAACGAAAAACAAAACCAGTAGTAAGTAAAAAGCCCAAAATTAGAAGGAAAGAAAAAATTCTTCAGGTTCTTCAAGACCTTAATCCAATTGTAAATACGCAAATATAATTCAAAAGTAAAAATTAAAAAATGAAGAGAAAAAAAGAAGCAAAATAAAGCCCAATAATATCAAAAAATAATAAGCAAAGAAAAAGGAAAAGGAAAAAAAAGCAAAAGAGAGTTCTTCAAATTCTTCACACCTTAATCCAATTGAAAAACCACAGAAAATGAAAAAAAACCCATAAAAATAAGTTAAAAATAGAAATCAAAAGGCAAACATCTCCATGAAAAAAAGAAAAAAGGCAAAAAAAAAGGAGAATATTCTGAGACTTTCCCCTTTAAAAATAAAAAATAAAAATAAGATATAATAAAAAATAAAAAAATAAATATATCAATATTACAAATAGTGTGGGGTTAGAGGGGAGGGATGAAACAATTAATAAGGAATTTAAAAAAGAAAAAGGACACACACTGCCTTTTATTTATCCAAGGCTCTTATTTGACTTCTCCACAAATTTCAAAGCCAAACTTCAAATATTCATTTGATAATAGAAGTTCCAAAGAGCACCTGTATAAACATCCTCCAGTACTCTTCCCTCTATCTTATCATTTCCAGTAGCCTTGAGAAAAGTTTTTCAAACAAAAGTTTTTCAACTTCAAACAGAATATTTTTCAAGCCTTTAGTTGGCAGTGTTACAAAGTTTCTTCAATCCACTCCCCCTTCTTCTCCCCTGAAAAAAGCCTAAAAAGAGAAAAAAAAGTATGTATGTATATTTATGTATATTAAAAAAAAAATTAAAGGGGGCCTCTATTTTAAAAAATATAAACGGTCAGAAAGGCAAAGAGAAAGCAAGTAAATATAAAAATATAAAAGAAAAAAACCAGTCTGGTTAGCTAGATCGCAACAGAAATTCAGTAAAGAAAAAAAAAGTAAAAATAAAAAGCCAAGCCTCACTTTGACATTACTAAGAAAATAAACGCTGCTAAGTCAAATTCTGTCAATAAGTTTACAGATTTCTTCTCATATTAGAGTGTTCTTAAGTCCCAAGCAAAAAAAAAAGATCCTCACCAGCCGATACACTTCTTTCTATCCCGTTCTTCCAGAGCTGTCCCAGCTTCAGCAGCCTAATGGCTGCCTCTCTGCCGTTGGCAAAAGGGCTTATTCTGGATCAACCAGGGACTTGCGATGTCCCCAGAATCTACAGAACGCGCCCTTTGCTGTCACCATCACTACGAGACGGTTTAGGTCCGTTGGGACCGACCAGGGATGAAGATATCAGCTGTGATCTCGGAGCCCCGATATCGCAGCTGTATTGCGGTGATGAAGCTCCGCCTTCCCTCAGGTATGAAGGTTGTTTTGACTGTCTATTAGTAGGGGCTTAGCTATGGTCGCTTTGTGGGGCAGGAAGATGTTGTAAAAATTAGTGAGCCCTAGAAAAGCTTGGAGATCAGTCTTATTTCTGGGTCTTGGGGCATTCTTGATTGCTTTTAGTTTGCTATTGGTGGGGTGAATGCCTTGTTTATCGATTAGGTACCTCAGGAACTCTACTTTATCTCTACACAGTTGACATTTATTTTTTTTTAACCTTAAGGCTGGAGTCTTTAAATTTCTGGAGAACTAATTTAAGATGCTCTTCTAGTATTTCTCTATTCGGGGCAGCAATTAAAATGTCATCAAAGTATGGTACGACCACTTTGATCCCCTGCAAGAGTCTCTCCATCAAACTTTGAAAAATCCCTGGGGCTACGCTATCTCCGAATTGGAGTCGGTTGCACTTAAAGGCGCCTCGGTGCGTAACGATCGTTTGTGCCTCTGCTGTTTTTTTATCTACAGGCAGTTGTTGGTACACCTGTGCTAAATCCAATTTAGCGAAGACTTTTCTACCCCCCAGGGAATGGAGAAGGTGTTGTACCACCGGCACCGGGTAAGCGTTCTGTTGAAGGGCGTGATTCAGGGTGGCTCGGTAGTCCCCATAAATCCTTAACAATCCATCTGGTTTGATGGGTGTTACGATTGGGGTTTCCCAAGGAGCGTGGTCGGTTGGTTGTAAAACACCCTGGGCTATTAATTTATCAAGCTGCTCGTCAATCTTTGGTTTAAGGGCAAAAGGTACCAGACGAGGCTTAAGGCAGATGGGGGCTACTTCAGGGTTAAGGTTAAATGATATCGGAGTCCCCTTGTACTCACCTAGTTTGTCTGCAAAGACGTCCTGGAATTCCTGGACGAGGGCCTACTCCCAGTCGTCGCTTCTGGTTTGGTGAATGCCAGCTACCTTGATCCCAAGTGGGGCAAACCATTGAAGGCCTAACAAGCTAGGCCGATCATGGTTGATGACAGTCAATGGTAAAGATGCAGTACAATTTTTGAATGAGACCTGGACTAGGCTGGATCCAACGACCGGAATTTGGTTTCCCTGATAATCCTTGAGTATGATTCTTTGGGTTCTGAGGTCTTGCCACCGGACGACAGGGATTAATTGTTTAAGGGTCTTCCAGGAAACCATCGAGAGGGACGATCCTGAATTGACTTCCATCACGCAGGGCTGGTTTTCGATGGTGACCTTCACTCGGATCTTCTTTGCATCCAGTGATGAGGCATGACCAATTGTAATGGTTTGGTGTGCCTCTTCTCATTTCGTTGAATTGGTCAGTGGTTTATTTCTATAGGAGTGGTTGTTCCATTGGTGGTTCAAATGTTCCTGACTCACAGGATGATTCCCTGTGGTTTGGCGATAGTTGGTCCCCCTCTGAAGTGGGCTGGATCCTTGCTTGCTTCCACAGAATGTGGCCAATGTGGCCTCTTTTCCCACAAAAATGGCAGAGCGCGTAAAGGAATTTGCAGTCTGATCGCGGGTGGTTTGCCCCACAACCTGCGCATTGATGCTGTAGTCTTTGATTATGCTGGTGGTGTTTGTCACATTCAGACCAGAGCCGGTTGACCTCCTCCTCATCACTTTCTGATGATGATTCGAGTTCCTCGTGGTGGGTTGCTGTTGTGTGTCTTTCTAGGTGAGGTGAGGTTTCGCTGGCGAGTTGGCCGAGCGGTGCATTGGTGTGGCGCATTCGGGCAGCTGACTTCCTGGTAGCTTCTGCTGCAGTAGCATCAGTGATGGCATCTGCAAGGCTGATGTTGCCTTTCGCCATCAGCTTACTCTGGACATGTGGTGCATCTAATCCCAGAATTATTTGGTCTCTCAAAGCTTCTTCAAGGTCGGCGAACCCACAGAGGCTCCCAGGTTCCGGAGATCCACGATGAAATCTGCAATGCTCTCTTCTTTCTGCTGGTCTCTCTGGTAAAATTCATGTCTTTGGACAAGCATTGGTATGGTAGGTGCATAGTGGGCCCATAGGAGGAGCTCGATGATGTCCCAGTCCATGGATTTCACCTCAGCTGGTTTCGCCAGTGCCTTGTCCATCTTAAAAACGGCAGGTCCACAGTGGGTCAGGAATACCGCTCGCTTTTTTCCTGTAGTGGCATCCTTCAAGTTGGTCTCCAGAAACATCTGGAACTGGTCCATGTACGAGTCCCAGTCTTCTTGTGCCGGGTCAAATGGAGCGGGTGGTATGGCGGCGCCAGACATGGTTTCTGCTGTCGATGTGCCTTCAACCACGTGCTCTGTTTGATGCTCTGTAGTGTTCAGTTAGCTCTGACATCTCCGCATCCCATCCTCGTCGCCAGTGTTAAGTTCTGCGCATGGGCGCAAGGAACGGAGACGAGGCAGTGAACAGTGAACTTCAACTCTTTATTAATCATTCTGAACAGAACAAAAACCTAGGGCAGCAGCACTCCTTTTATAGGGCAGGCTGCTGATCTAGTAACCAATGAGAAACATGGAGTGTTAACCCCTTGAACTAATGAGAGTGGCTCATTAACCTGAATGGTTAATTTCTCCTGTATGGATCAATCCGATATCGCTATTATCGGCCAATCAGAAGTGCAGGATTAGAACCCTGCTTTTTCTAAAGATTTGATAAAACTTTATTTAAGCGTTTTATTAGTTCATAACACCTACAGTATCATACAACTTCATCCCAAGTTATTTAATATGTGGAGTAATGGGTGCTCTCTGACCTTGGTGGTTTGTTGTTGTTGTTTTTGCAGACATTTACCCAGCTAGGTAACATCATCACTTTATATACAAGCAACTTGCTCTGTCACTGTTGGTGGGAGTGTTTTGATTGTCCTTGGTTAGGCTATAGATAACTTTTTGATTGTTTGTCTGAATTAATAATTCCTTGATTGGGGTGTTTACTTGATTGTTGGTCTAATGTTAATCTTGATTTGCTTTAAGTATCATTTCTCATTTTGGTACATTTTGGTAAATATCTTTAAGTAACTTCTGCAGAACTGCCTACCAAAACTGACCCTGTGCTTTTCAAAAACCACTTGCACCTAATATGTAACAAAATTCTTTTTCAGCAATACATATTTATTAACTAATTGAGAATTCCTGCACATTTGTTTATTTGCTCCATTTAGATCTTACCTTTTCTTCAAAGAACTCAGAACAATATGTAGAAATTATTCAGGTGATCTTCAGTCCAAACATTGATCAATCCAACATTTGTTGTATCATATCCCTCCAAACTATGCTCATGTAGTACAGAAGACAGGAGAATGTATAACTTTTGGTAAGAGCATGAAGTTGATTAAATAAAATATATTTTAAAAATGAAATTCAAATACTTGTTAAATTTAGCTTCATCTTTCATCTTGGAAAGCAATTTTCCATTTGAGATTATTATGCAATCCAAGGGTCATTTTGGATTCCCATCTCCTGTTCAAAGAGTGGATGAGAGCTATGGCCAAGAGGACTTTGAAATTCTATTGTTATTTTATTTATTAAATTTATATTCCATTCATCTCCCCATCCAACTAAGAGATCAATTACATATATTTCTATATTAGGAAGCTCTTCAGACAGTTGCTAATTTTCTAGTCACCTTGTAAATAAATTATTGCAGACTATATGGAGCTGCAAATGAAGACTACTCAGAAACTATGGTCCAAAATGTGATGGCACAGGCAACAATAGGTATTTTTTCTAGTTCTTACATTATTCTAGAGTTATCGTAAAGTGTATAATTAAGTATTTACAAACAGCTAAAGCATGGAAGCATTTACATTTTAAGGTAACATATGAGAAGGATGTAGTGCCACAGTCTAAGAAAGACAGTTACCTCCAGCTTTGACAATTACCTCCAGCATTTGTCACATTCCATTGCTTTTCAGGAAATGTAATAAATAAGGTTTGGAAATTTCTCTGTCAATCTTCTTTCTCTTCTACAATTAGCTTGCCTTTTCCATTCTGGTTTCCATCTAGTGAGCTGATAAATTAAGGATGCAATTAACAAAGACTATGACAGGGAGACAAAGTAAAACTTTCAGCTTCTAATTATCAGGCATCAATTTTTGAAGTTTTTTTTTTAACTATACTTAAAAAAAAGATTGAATGTTCAGTCTGGGAAAACCATTCCTTTTTAAAATTCAAATATTTTTAAAATTATCTACTTTAATACTAGTGAACTTCTTAGATTTAGAAATGAAGCATTTGGATATTTCACATGTTCCCTTCCAAACATAAAATGTACTCTTTCTCTTTTTCTATGTGTCATAGATTCAGGCATGGGTAGAATGAATGGAGACAGTCTTAGTTGGTGAACTTTCAACTCTTTATTGCATAGTGACTTCTAACTTGTATAACAACAACTCTACTTATATAGGTAATGCTAATGTTAAATAACCAATAGGAGCTTGTGAAATGCTAGCTCCAGTACCAATAAGAGTCCTTCGTTAAGGGCCAATCAGATTCTCAGAACCCGACCAATCCGATCTAGCCGCTTAACACCCAATCAGAAGTGCAGGGCCAGAACCCTGCACTTTACCCCAAGCTTGCCTTTATTCAACTATTTACATTCATAACACCCCTTCCCCCTGGGCTTCACAATTAGTTTGTGACTATGTAGTCCTTTAAATAGGACGGTTGTCTCTTGGGTCTGTCAGATTTTCTTTGGACTGGCTGCGTGCAGTCCCGTTGAGGTAGGGTGTTGTTTTGTAGTGGCTCAGCTTCTTGTTCTGGTGTGATTTCCCCTGGAGCGTACGATTCTTCTTCCTGCTCCATTTCCGGGGTTTCACTTGATTCATCGCTTTCCTGGAACAGGTTTCCTTGCATATCGTCATTTTCTCTTCCTCCTCCCCCCTCAGTTTGGTCGTTGGGAAGTTGTTGGCTAGCAGTTATAAGTCATGACCGTAATTGGTCAATATGTCTTTTCCATAGTCTCTCATCAATATATTTTACAATATAGGATCTGGGCCCAGTCTCGCATATTATCGTTGCTTCAATCCAAACTGGGTCGCCCGATAAATTCCTTGCATAAATGGGGTCGCCTACCTTGAAGGTGCGGTAGCGTCCGCTGGATCCTGGAGGCTTCTCTGGCTCGTAAGCAGGGTGCAGTCAGTCGAGGCGGGAATGGAGTTTTCGCCCCATGAGAAGTTCAGCGGGAGTTCTGCCGGTTTTGCTGTGCGGAGTGATGTGTTGTAGAAGTAGAGTGCGGTTTATTTTTTCGTCAAGATTATCATAGTCCATCTTTTGTAAAGTCTTTTTTACAAATTGTACCATGCGTTCCGCTCGGCCGTTGGTAGCAGGATGCGCTGGCGAGGTGAGCGCATGGTGGATGCCATTGTCAGCAAGGTACTGTTCAAACATTAGCACTGTAAACTGTGGTCCGTTATCGGACACTAGGACGTCCGGCAATCCATGAGTTGCAAAGAGTCTATTGAGGACTTTAATTACTGCCTCGGAGGTTGTATTGGCCATCCGATGAATTTCTAACCAATTAGAGTATGCATCGACAGTCAACAGCAATGTCTGTCCTTTGATCGACCCTGCGAAATCCAGGTGGATTCTGGACCAGGGTCCATGTGGCGTCTCCCATTCGGTCGGTGCAGCTTTTGGCGGTGCTGGTTTGTTGGCACTTGGTGCAGGCCTTGACCCATTGCTCAATGTGTCGGTCCATGCCTGGCCACCATGCATAGCTCCGTGTGAGAGCCTTCATTCGTACGATCCCGGGATGTCCTTCGTGCAAGATTTGTAACAGCGTCTTTTGGAGTCGTTCTGGGACGACGACTCTATCGCCCCAGATAACGCAGCCTTTTTGAGAAAAAAAGTTCAGTTTGTCTTGTTTTAAATGGTGCGAAGTCATCTGGGATCTGGTCCAATGGCCATCCACGCTCTACCCAGCCTAGGACTCGTGCTAGGGTGTGGTCTCGTCTGGTCTCCCTCGCGATATCTCGAGCGGTCATAGGAGGCGAGTTGAGCGTTTCGATTTGTAACACTGATACTGTTGGTGCCGGATCGTCGAGGGTCTCTGGTAGCGGTGCTCTGCTGAGTGCGTCGGCATGGGGAATGGCTTTCCCCGGTCGATGTAACAATCGATAATTATAAGCAGCTAGAAACTCTGACCAGCGAGTCATTCTTGGGGACAATATATAGGGAGTTGGTTTGTCCCCAGCGATTATCCCCAATAAAGGTTTGTGGTCGGTTACAATTGTAAATGTCCTTCCATATACATACTCATGGAATTTTTTTACGGCTGACACAATTGCAAGAGCCTCCTTGTCTATTTGTCCATAGTTACGTTCTGCCTGGGATAGAGTCTTCGAAAAGTATGCAACGGGAGCCTCATTTCCATTAGGTAGCACATGGCTCAAAATAGCGCCCACCTCAAACGGTGAGGCATCACAAGTTATAACCAAGGGTAATGTTTCATTATATTGCATAAGTACAGAATCAGATGTAAGTAAATCTTTTACATTTCTAAACTCTTTTTCTTCTCAGTAACCCCAAACCCATAATGCTTTCTTATCTAATAACCGGTGTAATGGTTCAGCCACAGTCGCCTTATGCGGTAAAAACACATTGTAGAAATTGATAAGGCCTAAAAATGCTTGAAGATCAGTTTTGTTACGCGGTCTGGGAGCATTCCTAATTGCCCTTAATTTACTCTCAGTTGGGTGAATACCCTGACTATCAATGCAATAACCTAGAAATTCAACACTGTCGGTATACAGATAACATTTATCCCTTTTTACTTTCAATCCCGCTTCTTGGAATTTTTTAAGCACACATTTTAAACGATTCTGCAGAATTTTTTTACTAGGAGCTGCAATCAATATGTCATCAAAATACGGAACCACGCCCTTGATTTCCTGTAACAATCGTTCCATTAAACTTTGGAATATTCCCAGGGCCACACTCACCCCGAACTGCAATCGGGTACATTTAAAAGCACCTCTGTGCATTACTATCGTTTGGGTTTGGGCTGTTTTATCGTCCACGGGCAATTGTTGATAGGCTTGAGCTAAATCTAGCTTAGCGAAAACCTTTCCACCTCCCAGGGAATGAAGGAGGTGCTGCACCACCGGCACTGGATACGCGTTCTGTTGGAGGGCGTGGTTTAGAGTGGACCGGTAGTCCCCAAAGATTCGGATTGACCCATCTGGTTTAATGGGGGTTACAATAGGAGTTTCCCATGGGGAATGATCAATGGGTTGCAGTACCCCTTGTTTAATTAGTTTGTCAAGTTGTTCATCTATCTTGGCCTTAAGGGAGAACGGAATTTGACGGGGCATTAAAAGGATCGGGGCGACCTTAGGGTCGAGGCTGAATGAGATTGGGGTCCCCTTATACTCGCCCAGACGATCTGCGAAGACATCACTGAATTCAGACATAAGATCCTCCTCCCACTCGCAATCACCGACTCGGTTTACGCCGGCTAGTTCAATGCCGAGTGGCGCAAACCATTGGAGGCCCAACAAACTAGGCCTGTCCCTATCGATGATCGTTAGAGGTAAGTATGCCATATGCTTTTTAAACGAGATGCGGACTCGACAAGACCCGACCACAGGGATCCGATTCCCTTGGTAATCTTTAAGAATAAGGCATTGCATTCGAAGGTCTTGGCGTTGGATAGTAGGAATGAGCTGCTTTAATGTCTTCCACGACACCATCGAGAGGGACGATCCCAAGTCAACCTCCATGTGGCAGGGTTGGTTCTCTATGGCTACTGTAACTCGAATCTTCTTAGCATCCAGGGCCGAGGCGTGACCTATAGTGATAGTATGGTGAGCCTCTTCTTTCTGCAATGCTCGATATCTGTAGGAGTGGTTTGCTGCGTCTCGCCTTACAGGACGGTTTCCTGCCGATTGGCGAAAGTTGGTTCCCTTTGAGGCCGGGCTTGGTCCCGGTAAACTGCAACAGACTCGACCGATGTGGCCTCGTTTCCTGCACTCGTGGCAGAGTGCGTAGCGGAATTTGCAGTCTGCCCTGGGATGGTTTGCCCCGCAGCCAGCGCAAGGGCGTGAGGTTTTTGGATGAGGGTCCCGGTTGGAACGCAGTCGATGGACCCCTTCTTCGTTGCTGTCTGACGACGAAGAGAGGTCCTCGTGGTGCATCGTAACGAGCTGCTCTTCCGACTTGGATAAAAGGTTGCCAGTCGTTGGGGTCGTTGGGTTTCGGCTTCACCGTAGTTGCACCGCAGACTTTTTGGTCGCCTCAGCAGCAGTGGCTTCGGCGATGGCGTCAACAAGGCCGATGTCGCCCTTCGCCATCAGCTTGCTCTGCACGCCTGGTGCATCTAATCCCAGAATTAGGCGGTCTCTCAATGCTTCATCTAAGTCTGCGAACCCGCAGAGGCCTCCCAAGTGCCGGAGGTCTGCCACAAAGTCAGCCACACTCTCTCCTTTTCGTTGGCTTCGTTGATAGAACTCGTGGCATCTCACGAGTGTGGGTACGGTTGGCGCGTAATGGTCTCTCAGGAGAGGTTCGAGGTCGTCCCAGCTTATTGCTTTCACTTCTCGAGGCTTTGCGAGGGCTTTAGCCATTTTAAAGACAGACGGGCCGCAGTACGTCAGGAACAGTGCCCGCTTCTTGGCTGGTGTGGCGTTCTTCAAGTTGTTCATTTCAAGGAACATCTGAAAGCGATCCATGTAGGATTCCCAATCCTCTTGGGATGGATCGTACGGAGCGGGTGGAATGATGCCGCCGGACATGGCTTCCGTTGGTGGCGCCATTTTTTACACGTGCTCTGTTTTTTTCTTCCAAGTTCCTTAAGATCAGATGTCTCCAAATCCCACCCTCGTCGCCAGTGTCATAGATTCAGGCATGGGTAGAATGAATGGAGACAGTCTTAGTTGGTGAACTTTCAACTCTTTATTGCATAGTGACTTCTAACTTGTATAACAACAACTCTACTTATATAGGTAATGCTAATGTTAAATAACCAATAGGAGCTTGTGAAATGCTAGCTCCAGTACCAATAAGAGTCCTTTGTTAAGGGCCAATCAGATTCTCAGAACCCGACCAATCCGATCTAGCCGCTTAACACCCAATCAGAAGTGCAGGGCCAGAACCCTGCACTTTACCCCAAGCTTGCCTTTATTCAACTATTTACATACATAACACTATGATATAATCAAGATATAAGAAGATAGATTCTGAAGAAATTTGGTGGAGTTGTTTGATCAGACAATTCACATTAATATGCAAATACCCTCCTCATCAGCCACTGAACTCCTCAGCCATTTTCCTCATTATTTTAGCAATGTATCAGTGAATACCTAGGGTTCTTTTTAAGTTCACTAATAGTGAGTAATGAAAATAGTAAAAGCTTTTGTAAAAATACAGGTGAAAGTGACAAAAGTTCTAACAGATAACAGATAATCAGAGTTGGATTGTAGTCTAACCTCCCACTGCCCAAGCGGGAGACCCTACACCATTTCTGACAAATGGCAGTCCAAATCTCCTATTGAAAGTCTCAAGTGATGGTGCTCCCACAACTTCCGAGGGCAAGCTGTTCCATTCGTTGATTGTCCTCACTGTCAGAAAGTTTCTCCTTATTTCCAGGCTAAATCTCTCCTTGTTCAGTTTCCATCCATTATTCCTTGTCTGGCCTACAGGCACTTTAGAAAATTGATTGATCCCTTCCTCCTTGTGGTAGCCCCTCAAATATTGGAAGACTGCTATCATGTCTCCCCTGGTCCTTCTCTTTATTAGACAATCCAAGCCCAGTTCCTGCAACTGTTCATTGTATTCTACTACTTTGCCCTTCTAGCCCTGTCTAGCAATTAGAGGCCATTTACCATAATCACTATTGTTATGAACTAGCAGACTCATAATCCTGCAAACCTAATTGGCCCGTCAACAGCATTCTCATAATACTGCAATCCTGATTGGTCCATCAACAGCGGGTGCTGATTGGTCACTCCAGACCGATCCGATGGCTAGTTAATGGGCTGCCGTAATTGGACGCTCCAAGCGTGGCAAGCTTGAATCATTGTCATTGGACACTTTGGCAGCAGCCAGCTCTATAAAAGGAGCTGCTGCTGCCAGGCCCATTGCTCTGTTCTGAAGTCACTAATAAAGAGTTGAAGTTACTATCCGATGTCTCATATCCATTATTACGCCCATCCTCCAAGATATTACACTGGCGATGAGGATGGGATGCGGAGACAATAGAACTGACTGAGCACTCGCAGAATTGACAGAGCACGTGGCTGAACACACACAGATATCAGCAGAATGGCCAGCAGCGCTATACCATCTGCCCCGTTTGATCCAGCATGCGAAGATTGGGACTCGTATATGGACAGGTTTCAAAAGTTCCTGGAATCAGGCTTCTGGTTTCGCGTGGCTTCAGGGCAGCAGGAATTCGCGACCGCTCACAATTCCTGCTGTGCTAGCCACTGAGGTACCCCCAATCCAGATGGGTCAGGGGGATATGTCTGCCCTGTAGGGACAGCCGAAGAGAGAGGGGAGCCGGACAGGGGGTTGGGGGTGTCGCAGACCCCCTCCTCGTCCTGAAAAACCCCTTTTTCCCAAGGCGGTGGAGTGGCGGTCAGCAATGGCTGCCACGAAGAAGCCAGCAACCGGCTAAGATTGTGCTGGAGGAAGCAAGAAGAGTGAAAGTGCTGTCTGAGCCGGATCAATTAACATCTTTCCAATTTGTTGGAACTGAGCTGTTTGAATTGCTGGAGGATACATTGTATCCCTAACAAGATCGAAAGTGGCGGAGAAGCTGTTAAAGGGAACTTTTTTTTTTCTTCACTCTCCCACCCCATGGAAACAGCAGATATGAAATATGTTGGGACATTGAAGGTGAATTATTCTGAAAGTTGAAGCTAAGAGACAAAAGAATTCCTGGACATTGAAAAACTTAAGAAATTGGAAAACCCTTATTAGAGGTATGGATTTCTGATCATTTAAAATTGTTGTTGCAAGTGGGAAGGGAGAGGGAAAAAAATTGGAGCAGAAGCTGAAAAAGGAGGAGATTGCCTAGAATCCCAAAGAAAGGTACATGGTAATTGGACCTTTTTGATTAAACATTAACCCCAGAAAGAGTAAGATAAGAAGGAAGAAAAGTATTAATTTTTGGAATTTTTTTTGAATTTTTTTTTTTTTTAAACAAATTTTATTGATTTTACAGAACACAAATAAAACTAAAAGATCTTTTCTGAAGGTTGTCTGATCCCGGGTTGAAACTCTTCGCACAGACACAAATTCAAACATCATATTCACTTTATATATCCTTCCATATCTTATTATCATTTTCTTTTTTATATTATATATATAAACCATTTTTATCAATTTTATATAAACAATGCACAAGGCATAACAGCTTATAAGTTCTTTTCTAAGAAAAAATAATAAAAGAACATAACAATCCCAAATTATAGTATCAATACTTTGTCTATTTAACTTCATATCTTATCCCAACTTCTCCTTTTCATCCAAATTATTTCTTATTAATTAAAAAAAATTTTTTTTGCCTTTTTTCAATATACAACATCCAAAAAAAAAAAAAGCATAACAAAACCTTTATATATCCTTTCATATCTTATTACCATTTTCAATAATATTCTTTGTCTGTTCTATTTCCAACTATCCATTCATCTTTTTTCTTTTATTATACTTCTCTTATACACCAATTGGAGTAACGTCTATAACTCATTACCCTAACTTAAAAGTACTTCATATAACAATTTTTCTTGGGATTCTGTTTAAAAGATTCTAAAATTACACAATGAATTTTATACTCTAAATACACATATAAAAAACACAATCTTATGTACCTCCAGAATCCCTCGTTTATCCTAAATTAAATTCACCCATTGTCTCTGAATAAACTTTTTTTCTTTAGATCTTGCTTCCCCCCATTGAGGCTCCTCCTCCCCCCCTTTCTCTCTTGCTTATTCTTCTCCTTGCCCTTTTTACCCCTTTGTCTTTCCTCCTCCCTTTTCTTACTCCTTTTCCTTTGCTTTCTAACCTTGCCTCCACCTTTCCGCTCATTTTTCTCTTCTTTGGTTGTTTTTATAATTCTTAAAATCCCCTTTTTCTTATCCTTTTTCTCCTCCTCCCCGGAAAAAACCCATTGTTCATCAAAGATGGCTTCTTCTTCCTCTTTTTCTTTGTCCCAGTCCTTCTGCTGCGTAGTCAACTTTTCATAAGTACATAACGCCATTTCTAAGAATTGAAACAAAGTGCCCAAAGTATCTTCCTTTTTATATTTTTGATATTCAGTCTTTAGTTCATCCACAAGCGATGCCATTATGAAAAGAGAAACTTTTCCCAAAACAACCACAAGTATTTTTAATCAAAAATAATTAAAAAAAAAAGTTCCAAAAATTAATACTTTTCTTCCTTCTTCTCTTTCTCTTTCTGGGGTTAATGTTTAATCAAAGAGGTCCAATTACCATATACCTTTCTTTGGGATTCTAGGCAATCTCCTCCTTTTTCAGTTTCTGCTCCAATTTTTTCTCCTCTCCCTTCCCACTTGCAATATCAATTTTAAATAATCAGAAATCCATACCTCCAACAAGGGTTTTCCAATTTCTTAAGTTTTTCAATGTCCAAAAATCCTTTTGTCCCTTAGCTTCAACTCTCAAAACAATTCACTTTCAATGTCCAATATGTCCAAACATTTCTGCTGTTTCCATGGGGTGGGAGAGTAAAGAAAAAAAAAGTTCCCTTTAACAGCTTCTCCGCCACTTTCGATCTTCTTAGGGATACAATGTATCCTCCAGCAATTCAAACAGCTCAGTTCCAACCAATTTGAAAGATGTTACTTGACCCGGCTCAGACAGCACTTTCACTCTTCTTGCTTCCTCCAGCGCAATCTTACCCGGTTGCTGGCTTCTGGAATTTTTTTTGAATTATTTTTGATTAAAAATATTTGTGGTTGTTTTGGGAAAAGTTTCTCTTTTCACGATGGCATCACTTGTGGATGAACTAAAGACTGAATATCAAAAATATAAAAAGGAAGATACTTTGGGCACTTTGTTTCAATTTTTAGAAATGGCGTTATGTACTTATGAAAAGTTGACTACGCAGCAGAAGGACTGGGACAAAGAAGAAGAAGAAGAAGCCATCTTTGATGAACAATGGTTTTTTTCCGGGGAGGAGGAGAAAAAGGATAAGAAAAAGGGGATTTTAAGAATTGAAAAAACAACCAAAAAAGAGAAAAATGAGCGGAAAGGTGGAGGCAAGGTTAGAAAACAAAGGAAAGGGAGTAAGAAAAGGGAGGAGGAGAGACAAAGGGGTAAAAAGGGCAAGGAGAAGAATAAGCAAGAGAGAAAGCGGGGGAGGAGAAGCCTCAATGGTGGGAAGCAAGATCTAAAAAAAAAAAGTTTATTCAGAGACAATGGGTGAATTTAATTTAGGATAAAAGAGGGATTCTGGAGGGTACATAAGATTGTGTTTTTATATGTGTATTTAGAGTATAAAATTCATTGTGTAATTTAGAATCTATGAAACAGAATCCCAAGAAAAATTGCTATGAAGTACTTTTAAGTTAGGGTAATGAGTTAAAGACGTTACTCCAATTGGTGTATAGGAGAAGTATAGTAAAAGAAAAAAAATGAATGGAGAGTTGGAAATAGAACAGACAAATAATGTTATTGAAAATGGTAATAAGATATGGAAGGATATATAAAGGTTTTGTTATGTCTTTTTGGGTTTTGTATATTGATAAAAGGCAATAGAATTTTAATTAACAAGAAATAATTTGGATGACTATGTTCTATTGGTTTTCTTATTTTCTTATTTTTTCTTAGAAAAGAATTTATAAGCTGTTATGCCTTGATTCTTTGTGCATTGTTTTTATAAAATTGATAAAATTGGTTCATTAAAAAAAAAGAAAAGAAAATGATTATAAGATATGGAAGGATATATAAAGTGAATATGATGTTTGAATTTGTGTCTGTGTGAAGAGTTTCAACCCGGGATCAGACAGCCTTCAGAAAAGATCTTTTAGTCATGTTTATGTTTTGTGTTTTGTATGTTTAAGATTGTGTTTTCTGTAAAATTAATAAAATTTGTTTAAAAAAAAAAAAGTTCCTGGAATCAAATAATCTGAAGGATGCCACATCAAGCAAAAAATGTGCAGTTTTCCTAATGCACTGCGGACCCGCTATTTTCAGAATGGCAAAGGCACTTGCAAAACCAGCTGAAGTCAAAATGATGGACTGGGATACCCTTGCTCCCATCCTTCAGGCTCATTACACTCCAGCAGTTCCTACCCTTATTAGAAGACACAAATTTTACCAGAGGGACCAACGTGAAGGTGAGAACATCGGGGATTTTGTAGCTGATCTAAGAAATTTGGGTGGACTGTGTGGCTTCATAAATCTAGAAGAAGCCATGAGAGATCGGATTGTCCTCAGCCTAAGAGACCCCACTGTCCAAAGCAAGATTATGGCAAACGGAGACATCACCCTTGCAGATTCCATAGCAGATGCCACTACAGCAAAAGCTACTCACAAATCAGCAGACAGAATGTGCCGAACGAATGGGGCCAGCTGCCAACCCACCAGCGACACAGCAATACCTCAGAAAGACACACAGCATCCGCCCACCATGAAGACATTGAGTCCTCATCGGATAGTGAGGAAGAAGAAGTCAACAGACTCAGGTCAGAGCATGAGCAGCGAGACCAGTGGGGTCGTAAATCAAATTTCCAATGCACCGGATGTGGGGGAAACCACCCACGAACAGACTGCAGGTTCCTAGACGCCATCTGTCATTCCTGTGATAAAAGGGGCCACATTGCTAAAGTGTGCCGGAACAAAAGAGGATCCAGCCGCAAGAGGAAAGAAAATAACTTCCGACAAGCATCAGGCACCCCACCAACAAACTGGAACTGCCCAAACAACCAGTGGAACCAGTACAACAGAAACCAAATGTTTACTGGTGCAACCAGATGGAAAGAGGCACATCAGACCATCACCATCGGCCACGCTTCATCCTTGGACATGAAAAAAATCCGGGTAAAGGTCATCATTGAAAATCGGCCATGCATCATGGAAGTGGACTCCGGGTCTTCTCTATCCATGGTCTCCTGGAAAACCATCAAGCAACTGATCCCTGACATCCGCCGCCAGGATCTCAGCACTCAAAGACTTATATTAAAGGACTACCAAGGCAATCGAATCCCAGTTGCTGGTTCCAGTCACGTCCAGGTCTCTTTTAAAGACCACACAACAATACTACCTCTCACCATTGTTGACAGAGACCAGCCCAGCTTATTGAGTTGGCAGTGGTTCGCGCCATTAGGAATCAAAATGGCAGGCATCAACCAGACTGTAGACGAAGACTGGGAGGCGGCCCTCGTCTGTGACTTTCAAGAAGTCTTCACTGAACAATTAGGCAAGTACAAAGGGTCTCCCATCTCATTGAATCTCTGCCCCGATATCACACCCATTCGTCTAAAGCCACGCTGAGTCCCTTTTGCTCTCAAACCAAAAATTGATGAGCAATTGGACAAATTAATTGCACAAGGCATGTTAGAACCCATCGACCACACCTGATGGGAGACCCCAATTGTAACTCCCATAAAACCCGACAATCTTTGAGAATCTTTGAGAATCTGTGGGGATTACAAGGATACCCTAAACCACGCGTTACAGCAGAGCGCCTATCCAGTACCCGTGGTCCAACATCTCCTTCACTCACTCAGGGGCGGAAAGGTATTCGCAAAGCTTGACCTAGCCCAAGCTTATCAACAGCTACCAGTAGACGCAGCAATCGCAGAAGCCCAAACCATAGTTACTCACAGGGGTGCGTTCAAATGTAACAGACTCCAGTTCGGAGTAAGCGTAGCACCGGGCATTTTTCAAAGTTTGATGGAAAGGTTGTTACAGAGCATAAAAGGGGTCGTGCCCTATTTCAATGACGTATTAATAACCGCTCCTACAAGAAGTCAGTCAGAGAAATGCCTGAGAACTGTCTTACATAGGTTCAAAGAAGCAGGCCTCAGGGTTAAGAAGGAAAAGTGCCAGTTATGCACTGAGAGGGTTGAATTTCTGGGTTACCTTCTTGACAAACAAGGGATTCATCCTACTGAAAAGAAATTGGCTGCCATTAAAAATGCTCCAAGACCAAAGAACAAAACAGACCTCCAAGCCTTCCTGGGACTCATTAACTTTTATAACATCTTCCTACCCCAGAAGGTGACTGTTGCTGAACCCCTGCATAGGCTCCTCAACAAGAAGGCTTCCTGGTTTTGGGGACGTTGGGAGGAGCAGGCTTTCCAACAAGTAAAAGACCTTTTAACTTCAGATGCAGTGCTCATCCAATATAATGAGACACTTCCATTGACTGTGATTTGCGATGCCTCACCTTTTGGGGTAGGAGCCATCCTGAGCCACGTCCTACCAAATGGTACAGAGGCGCCTATTGCATTCTTTTCAAGAACTTTGTCTAAAACAGAGAGAAACTATAGTCACTTAGATAAAGAAGCCCTCGCTATTGTATCTGCGATTAAAAGGTTCCATGAATATGTGTACGGAAGATCCTTTTCCATCATCACGGATCATAAGCCATTGCTTGGCATCTTGACAGGGGACAAACCATCTCCCCACATCCTATCTCCAAGGATGACACGATGGTCAGAGTTCCTAGCTGCCTACGACTACCAGTTAAGACACCGACCAGGGAAAACCATCCCCCCTTGCTGACGCTTTGAGCCGCTCTCCACTACCTGAGACAACACAGCTCCCACGTTATCAACACTACAAATCGAGACACTTCCCTCACCTCCACTAACCGCACAAGACATCGCACTAGAAACAAAGAAAGACTCATGTTTGGCACGGGTCCTCAGCTGGGTGGAGAGGAGATGGCCAGAGAGCGAACCCAATGACACTTTTAAACCTTTCAAGAACAGACAAACAGAACTTTTCTCCCAAAAAGGGTGTGTGTTGTGGGGAGACCGAGTGGTCATTCCAGAAAAACTACAGAAGAAAGTTCTAAAATTACTACATGATGGACACCCAGGCATTGTACGAATGAAAGCACTGGCAAGGAGCTACGCCTGGTGGCCAGGTATGGACAAACAAATTGAAGCCTGGGTTGCCACCTGTAGCAAATGCCAAGAAACACGCTCGGCCCCACCAAAAGCACAACCAGCTGAATGGGAAATGCCCAGGGGTCCATGGTCCCGCATCCACATCGATTTTGCAGGACATACAAAGGGACATACTTTCCTGATAACAGTAGATGCCTATTCGAACTGGTTCGAGGTTAACAAGATGAAGACAACCACCACAGAGGCAATCATCAAAAAATTGAACAGACTGTTTGCAACTCATGGGCTACCAGATGTCTTGGTTTCCGACAATGGCCCCCAATTTACCGCCTTGGCATTTGAACAATACCTAGCAGACCGGGGAATACGCCATGCCTTGACATCACCTGCTCACCTGGCTCCCAATGGCAGGGCTGAACGAATGGTTCAGTTCACCAAAAAATCTTTACAAAAAATGGAACAGGGGAATATCCATGACAAAGTCACCAGGATGCTCTTTCTCCAGCATATTACACCAAACAGCACCACAAACAAAAGCCCAGCTGAGCTTCTGATGGGCAGGAAACTCAGATCGCATCTAGACCCCCTACATCCTGCATACAACCCAGAAAAGCCCCTGGGCTCCAGCAGCAAACACCGTACATTCAAGGTAGGAGACCCCGTATTTGCAAAGAACTTTACAGGTGACCCATTGTGGATCCCTGCCAAAATAACACAAATTACGGGCCCCCGTTCCTACCGGTTGGAAACCACAGATGGGAGACTGTGGAAATGCCACATCGACCAGCTGCATTCAAGGTTGACCACAACACCCATCACAAACCCCGATCTCGAAGCCAGAGGGGGAAGGGAAACTGAGAGTTTTGGAACTGAACCGACATCTGGCTCAGAAAACATAATCCCACAACCAGCACAGCAAAGCCCACTATATTCACCAACTGAAGAAGAACCATGGCAGATGGTCATCTCTCCAAGTAACAGCAGTTGTACAGGGTCAGCGAATCCAGAGAATCCAGAGAATCCAGATGACAGGAATGAAGGAAGCGTTGCCAGTTTCCTCGAATCACCTCCAAGGATACCCAGCGTAGAAGCCAGGTCACCAATACAACCAAGTCCAGTAAGCAGCCCATCAGAACCAGAAACCGAGCAAAGACATTTTGAACAACACAAATCAGGTAGACAGGTGCGAAGATCTGCCTACCTGCGCAAATACATCACCCCACCCCTGAGACAGAACCTAGAGGGGAGGGGTGTTACGAACTAGCAGGCTCGTAATCCTGCAAACCTAATTGGCCCGTCAACAGCAGGCTCGTAATCCTGCAATCCTGATTGGTCCATCAACAGCGGGTCATGATTGGTCACTCCAGACTGATCCGATTGGCTAGTTAATGGGCTGCCGCAATCAGATGCTCCAAGCGTGGCAAGCTTGAATCATTGTCATTGGACGCTTTGGCAGCAGCCAGCTCTATAAAAGGAGCTGCTGCTGCCAGGCTCATTGCTCTGTTCTGAAGTCACTAATAAAGAGTTGGAGTTACTAACCGATGTCTCGTCTCTGTTATTACGCCCATCCTCCAAGATATTACAACTATGGTCAGGCAGAACTTTAAGATGCATCATAACTGAAGCAGAAGAAGGAGTTGAAACCCTGAAAAGGATTTCTTGAACCAGCTTCATTTGCAGCTGTTTTTGTTGTTGTTGTTGTTAATCATCACACAGTCAGCTAGATGTTCATTTTGGCTTGACATTTTTGTTTACCTATTGTTCTGACCTAGGCTTCCCCAACCGCACGAAGATGAATCCTCATCCTGATAAACCCCTTTTATTTGATTTACAGTGAATTTCCTCTCCAACAAAGTCCCATCCAACAGTCTTTCATGATAGTTCCTGTTATGGATTAACCCAGCGGTACAACCCTAAACAGCTTCGTCTTATAGCAGGCTTGTAATCCTGCAATTCTCATTGGCTCATGAATAGCGAGTCGTGATTGGTCAGGTTTGGCCAGTCTGATTGGCTCTTAATGGGAATCCCTGATTGGACGCTTGTGAAAGCGATAAACTCAGTTCATTGATTGTTTAACGGCAGCAAGCTCTATAAAAGCTGCTGCTGCCCAGGTCTTTTGCTCCATTCTTTCTTGTTAAATAAAGAGTTGAAGTCACCGTCCGATGTCTCATTTCCGTTCTTTGCGCCCATGCCCAGGACTTAATAGGATGGGATGCGGAGACGATAGAGCTAACTAGAACATATCGGACAAAGACAGAGCTCATGGCAAAAGAGCGCACACAACAGACGGCAAGATGACTAGCGGCGCCATACCACCCGCTCCATTTGACCCAGCAACTGAAGACTGGGACTCGTATATAGACTGCTTCCAGATGTTCCTGGAGACCAACAATTTAAAAGATGCTACGTCTGGCAAGAAACAAGTGGTGTTCCTGACTCATTGCGGCCCCGCCTTTTTCAAAATGGCTAAAGCATTAGCAAAACCAGAGGAAGTGAAGACCATGGATTGGGACACCCTCGCTCCAATCCTCAGGGCCCATTACGCACCCGCAGTACCTACACTGATATGAAGACATGAATTTTACCAGAGGGACCAACAGAAGGACGAGAGCATTGGTAATTTCGTAGCTGACCTCCGGAACTTAGGAGGCCTTTGTGGTTTTGTAAACTTAGAGGAAGCCCTAAGAGACCGAATAGTTTTGGGATTAAATGCACTGCACGTGCAGAGTAAGCTGAGGGCGAAAGGCGAAAGCTTACAGATGTCATTACCGACGCTACTGCTGCAGAAGCAACCAGGAAGTCAACTGCTCGAATGCGCCGAGCGAACGCACTGCTTCGCCAACTCGCCAACGAGGTCCCACTCGCCACTGAGAAGCATGCTACCACTACCCACCACAAAGACCTCGAGTCATCCTCAGACAGTGATGAAGAGGAGGTCAACTGGCTCTGCTCGGAATGAGAGCAAAGGAACCAGTGACGTCCGTGGCAATGTGCGGGTTGCGGGGCAAACCACCCGCGATTGGACTGCAAATTCCTCGACGCACTCTGCCATAACTGCGGAAAAAGAGGCCACATCGTGAAGGTCTGCAGAAGCAGACGAGAGTCCAGTCCCAACTGAAAGGAGGACAACCTCTGTCGGGAGATAGGCAAACCTGAGAACCAGGACTGTCTGAACCACCAATGGAACAACCACTACTACTACAGAAACCAAGTACCTGCCTTTTCAACAAGACAAGAAGAGGCCCACCAAACCATTATCATCGGCCATGCTTCGTCGCTCGATGCAAGGAAAATACGAGTGAAGGTTACTATTGAGAATCGACCATGTGTGATGGAAGTCGATTCAGGATCGTCCCTGTTGATGGTATCCTGGAAAACCCTCAAGCAATTGATACCTGCCATCTCCCACCAGGACCTCAGCACGCAGCGCATCGTCCTGAAAGATTATCAGGGAAACAGGATTCCAGTTGTCGGTTCCAGCAATGTCCAAGTATCATTCAAGGACCGCACAGCATCGCTTTCCCTGACTGCCGTCGATCATGACTGACCCAGCTTGTTAGGATTACATTGGTTCGCCCCACTCGGAATTGAACTAGCCAGCATACACCATACCAGAAATGATGACTGGGAAGAGACTCTCGTCCAGGAATTCCATTCAGGGCCATTCACTATACACCTGTGGCTTTTCTCTCAAGTTAACCCTTGTTCCTCAGCTGTTCATGTCGTCTGGCAACTCTGTGTATGCACACATTGGGAAAAGGCTCTAGCTGTTCTTCTGCCTCACTGATGTCTGACTCCAAAGGCAGCTGATAACTATCAGATGGCCCTGGCCCCATCTGATGCAGAGCACGCCTCTGATGCAGAGCACGCACTCACTGAACCAGTTGTTATGCCAGTAGGATTCCACCCCTGATCCAGTTGCCTTTTGAAAAAGGACCTTTGGGGAAACCATGACCTGGATGGCTGAGAATGTCCATAGGTACCACAGTGGTGACTATTTATCTACTACCATAGAATGTGGTTTTGAACTGTTAGGTAGACAGAAGCTGAGGTGTTTGACCTGAACTCACCCTGCCATACTGTGCTAGGATTCATACTGCTTGGTGTCATTAAGCCACTGAACAACCGCACCCCTATTTCCAGCTGGTTTAGAAGACAAGCAGCTTTATGCTCTGTTGCAGCAAACCTCTTACCTACTTAACTGTAGAGTTGCGACTTCCCAAATGATCACACAACTGCACAATCTATTCTTTAAAATAATTATAGAGAAAAAAATTAAATAAATTTCTGTGTTGCAAACTTGAACTTTTTGTGAATCCCACATCTGTAAAGCTTGAAGATAGAGCTGGAGACTTTCCAGTAATTTCCAATATTGAATTAGTTTTGTTCATCTATGATTACTAGGAGGCAACATTTATGATCAATTTCCACTTGATTCAAGTACATTCTTCATAGGTTTCTTCACTGTAACAGTATAGTATCAGTAAATGAAGCTGTTCGTTGAAAGAAAGTAAAAAAGAAGACAATATTTCTGAGCAGAATTGTTCCCTCTACATTAGCAGTAATCTATGTGATATATTAATCTTTATCTGTCTGTTCTGGATTTTCACAGCCTTGTCTGTTTAACTACCTGAGGTGTTTATATTGGTATTTAAGATTGTAGGATAAATAATTGCCATGAAATCACAAATTAATGAAAAATAAAAAAATAATCTATAGAAAGGAAGATAACAGTATTTCATAAAATTGCATTAGCATAAACCTAATGTAGTTTAATAAAGAATTCAGCAACAGTTTGATTTCTCAACCAACTAGAGTGCTGTCTTTCTCTTCAATAATTTTGTGCCTGGGGCATTTTGATGCCACAATCCCAGTCCACATCATGTATATTCATCATCTGGATATGGGCTCCATTAAAGCTTTTACCTGAAAGAGTGAAAAATGTAATCCTTTCATTGTTCTATATTACTTTGGAACAAACATGACCTGGATGACTAAGAATTTCCACAGATATTGAGACTTGATAGGTGGATAAAAATCCAAATCCAGTTTAAACATTTGGATGTGCAACCATAATAATAATAACAAATTGTTGAAATACATATATGTGGCTGCAAGTTATTACTTATATAAGTCAATAAACTCCAATGCGTATTTCATTCAATGCATTGGAGATTGAACAACTGTGAGATAAATACCATTCAGGATGTTTCATGTTACTTTTCAAAGGCTCTTTTCTTTACAAGTTGGAGGTATGTAGCACATGTTGTGAACCAATAAAATACTCAAATAAAGTTTATCAAAAGCTTTAGAAAATAGCAGGGTTCTAGCCCTGCACTTCTGATTGGCTGCTAATAGCGGATTGGTCCGTTCAGGAGAATCTGATTGGCTGTTAATGAGCCACTCTCATTGGTTAAGGGGGTTAACACTCCACGTTTCCTATTGGTTACTAGAGCAGCATCTTGCCTATAAAAGGGCTGCTTTTGCTCTAGGATTTCGCTCTGTTCAGAATGTATAATAAAGAGTTGAAGTTCACTGTTCACCGTCTCGTCTCTGTTTCTTGTGCCCATGCGCAGAACATAACACTGGCGACGAAGGTGGGATATGGAGACATCAGAGCTGACTGAACACTACAGAGCACTAAACAGAGCACGTGGCTGAAGGCGCATCAACGACGGAAACCATGACCGGCGGCACCATACCACCTGTTCCATTTGACCCAGCACAAGAAGACTTGGACTCATACATGGACCGGTTCCAGATGTTTCTGGAGACCAACAACTTGAAGGATGCCACTACTGGGAAAAAGAGAGCGGTATTCCTGACTCACTGCGGACCTGCCGTTTTCAAGATGGCCAAGGCACTGTCGAAACCGGCTGAGGTGAAATCCATGGACTGGGACATCCTCGAGCCCCTCCTACGGGCCCACTATGCACCTACTGTACCAACACTTGTATGAAGGCATGAATTTTACCAGAGAGACCAGCGGAAAGGAGAAAGCATTGCAAATTTCATCGCAGATCTCCGGAACCTGGGAGGCCTCTGTTGGTTCTCCGACCTCGAAGAAGGTCTCAGAGACCGAATAGTTCTTGGATTAGATGCACCGCACGTGCAAAGCAAGCTGATGGCGAAATGCAACATCAGCCTTGCAGATATCATCGCTGATGCTACTGCAGCAGAAGCAACCAGGAAGTCGGCTGCCCGAATGCCCCGCACCAACGCACCACTCCACCAACTCGCCGGTGAAACCTCATCTCGCCTTGAGGGATATGCAACGGCAACCCACCATGAGGACCTTAACTCGTCATCAGAAAGTGATGAGGAAGAAGTTAACCAGCTCCGGTCTGAACAAGACCAACACCACCAGCCTAACCAGAGACTGCAATATCAATGTGCAGGCTGTGGGGCAAACCACCCACGATCAGACTGCAAATTCCTCGACACGCTCTGCCATATTTGTGGGAAGAGAGGCCACATCGGAAACGTCTGTCGAAGCAAGATAGAAGCCAGCTCTTTTCAGAGGGGGACCAACTATTGCCAAGCCACAGGAAGTCGTCCTGTGAATCGGGAACATTCGAACCACCAATGGAACAACCACTCCTACAGAAATAAACCACTAGCCCATTCAACGAAAATAAGAAGAGGCACACCAAACCATCACGATTGGTCACGCATCATCATTAGATGCAAAGAAAATCCGAGTGAAGTTCACCATCGAGAACCAGCCCTGCGTGATGGAAGTTGATTCAGGATCATCCCTCTCGATGGTTTCCTGGAAGACCCTGAAACAATTGATCCCTGCCGTCCGGCGGCAAGACTTCAGAACCCAAAGAATCATTCTCAAGGACTATCAAGGAAACCGAATTCTGGTCGTTGGATCAAGCCTGGTCCGGGTCTCATTCAAAAATCGTACTGCATCCTTACCATTGACTGTCGTCGACCGTGATCGGCCTAGTTTGTTAGGCCTTCAATGGTTCGCTACACTTGGGATTGAGGTAGCTGGCATTCACCAAACCAGCAGCGATGACTGGGAGGAGGCCCTCATCCAGGAATTCCAGGACGTTTTTGCAGACAAACTAGGCAAGTACAAGGGGACCCTGATATCACTTAACCTTAACTCTGAAGTGGCCCCCATCCGCCTTAAGCCTCGTTGAGTCCCTTTTGCCCTTAAACCAAAGATTGACGAGCAGCTTGATAAATTAATAGCCCAAGGTGTTTTAGAACCAACTGACCATGCTCCTTGGGAAACCCCAATCGTAACACCCATCAAACTGGATGGATCGTTAAGAATTTGTGGGGACTACTGTGCCACCCTGAATCATGCCCTTCAACAGAGCGCTTACCTTGTACCGGTGGTACAACACCTTCTCCATTCCCTGGGGGACAGAAAGGTCTTTGCTAAATTGGATTTAGCACAGGCGTACCAACAACTGCCTGTCGATAAAAAAACAGCAGAGGCACAAACGATCGTTGCGCACCGAGGCGCTTTTAAGTGCAACCGACTCCAATTCAGAGTTAGCATAGCCCCAGGGATTTTTCAGAGCTTCATGGAGAGACTATTACAGGGAATAAAAGGGGTTGTACCATACTTTGATGATGTTTTAATTGCTGCCCCGAATAGAGAAATATTAAAGGAGCGTCTTAGACTCGTTCTCCAGAAATTTAAAGACTCTGGCCTTAAGGTTAAAAAAAATAAATGTCAACTGTGTACAGATAAAGTAGAGTTCCTGGGGTACCTAATCGATAAACAAGGCATTCACCCCACCAGTAGCTAGTTAAGGGCAATCAAGAACGCTCCAAGACCCAGAAATAAGACTGATCTCCAAGATTTCCTGGGGCTTATTAATTTTTACAACATCTTCCTGCCCCACAAAGCAACCGTAGCCAAGCCCCTACATCGGCTTCTCGATAAAAAAGCAACCTGGGCTTGGGGGCCCCGAGAGGAACACGCGTTCCGACAAGTGAAAAACCTATTAACTTCAGATGCTGTTTTAATGCAGTATAACAAGACTTTGTCTTTAACAATCACATGTGAGGCATCACGCTTTGGAGTAGGAGCCATTTTGAGCCATGTGTTACCAAACGGTAGTGAAACCCCTATTGCCTATTTTTCAAGAACTCTATCAAAGGCTGAACGTAACTATAGTCAAATCGATAAAGAGGCTCTTGCTGTTGTATCTGCTGTTAAACAGTTTCATGAATATGCATATGGATGAGTTTTTACTATTGTTACTGACCACAAACCTTTGCTGGGGATTATAGCAGGAGACAAGCCAACCCCCTATATATTATCACCTAGA
Organism: Hydrophis major; assembly: GCA_033807585.1. Taxonomy (NCBI): domain Eukaryota; kingdom Metazoa; phylum Chordata; class Lepidosauria; order Squamata; family Elapidae; genus Hydrophis; species Hydrophis major. Next base: position 324,014,650 of record CM066329.1, read on the forward strand.
ATGACTCGCTGGTCGGAGTTTTTGGCTGTGTGCAATTATAAACTGCAGCACCACCTGGGGAAAGCCATTCCCCACGCTGACACATTGAGCCGTGCACCACTTCCGGAAACCTTCGATGACCCAGCTCCAACCCTTACAATGCTCCAGATTGAAATGCTGCATTCACTGCCGTGGACCGCTAGAGTTATCGCGATCGAAACAAAATGCGATCCTATCTTAAAGCAGGTTCTTAGCTGGGTAGAACGAGGATGGCCAGTAGATCAAACCCCTGACGACTTCATTCCCTTCAAGAATCGACAAACGGAACTTTTTTCACAAAAGGGCTGCATCCTGTCGTCGTCCCAGAGCAGTTACAATGTGCGGTACTAAAGACACTGCATGAGGGCCACCCTGGCATGGTGTGCATGAAAGCGCTCGCACGAAGCTACGCGTGGTGGCCGGGCATCGACAAACAAATCGAAGCCTGGGTAAAGACTTGTTATAAGTGCCAGGAGGTTAGCAATGCCCCACCAAAAGCATCTCCGACAGAATGGGAAACACCTCGGGGACCGTGGTCCCACATTCATGTTGACTTTGCGGGACCTACTAAGGGACGTTCCTATTCCTACTCAAACTGGCTCGAGATCCACGAAATGAAAAGTACTACAACCGAGTCTGTCATCCGGAAGTTGAACAGATTATTCGCGACGCATGGACTGCCAGACGTTCTGGTATCCGACAACAGACCCCAGTTTACCGCGCTTTCTTTTGAGCAATACTTAGCGGACCATGGTATTCGCCATGCGCTAACTTCGCCAGTGCACCCTGCAGTTAACGGAAGAGCCGAGCGCATGGTACAGTTTGTTAAAAAAAAACCTCTACAACTTTTGGATGAAAAGGGTGAACTTAAATCGATCCAAAACTTAGAGGAACAAGGTATAAGGATGAATTGGTTTTCATATGCACAAATACATTCAAGGTATGATGAAGATTTCAAAATGGAGGGATTTTATGATAAGCAGACTGATTTAGATAAGATCTTGATGGGTACTGATGAGAAGGTGATCAAAAAATTATATGGTTATTTACTGGGAATGAAATTAGAGGAAGAACAAGTCAAAGAAACTATGATTGTTTGGGGGAAGAATTTTGGATATGGGATTGATTTGGAGAAATGGCAGAAATTGTGGTCTCAAAATTATAAAATGACAATGTCAACAGCATAAAAAAAAACTTGTATGTTTTACAGGTGGCACTTTCCTCCGACAAGAATAGCAAGAATGTTTAAGAACAAATCTGAAAAATGCTGGAAATGTCATCAGATACCCGGCTCGTATTACCATATGTGGTGGACTTGTGAGGATGCTAGAAAATATTGGACTATAATTCGCAAGTGGCTGGAAAAAATGACAAAGAAACATATAGACTTGAAACCAGAGATCTTCTTATTGGGAATTTTACCTGATATATATAGTAAAGATTTGAAATACCTGATTGTAAATGTAGTAACAGCGGCCAGGATTGTATTTGCTAAAAATTGGAAGAATGAGAAAATACCATTACAGGAAGAAATTATTAAGAAAATATTGGAATGTGCTGAGATGAGCAGATTGACATTTGAAATTAGAGAGCAAGAGGATAAACAATTTTATGAAATTTGGGGTCTTTTTTATAAATGGCTAGATGATAAAATATGATAATAGAATATTTTAGATAGTAAGAAATATCTTTATCTTGCTATTTTGCTATTATTTTGTTATTTGATATTATATTTATAAAGGGTTTTTTTAGGATTGATTTGGTATGATAATATGATTTGTTGAATAATCTGCTTAAAGTATTGTTAGCTCATAAAGCATGAATGATTAAAAGTATAGTCAAAAAATTTTTTTATTTTTTTTTGTGATTATAGGATATATAAGTTTGGATTGATAATATGAGTTGTTATGTAACATAATTGTAACTGGGACTACAGAATGAATGCACAAAAATGATGAACCAACTGACACACTGGATGTACATACGAGAATTGTATGTTTTAATGTTTTGTTTGTCTTGTTTGTTTGTAGAAAATTAATAAAATTTTCTTTAAAAAAAAAAACCCTCTACGAGATGGACTTTGGGGACATTGAAGATAAGATAAATAGAATACTCCTTCTCCAACACATCACTCCGCACAGCGTCACCAACAAGACTCCAGCGGAACTATTGATGGGACACAAACTCCGCTCCCACCTCGACCGGCTGCACCCGTCTTACGAGCCAAAGAAACCCTGTGGATCTAACAGAAAATGCCACAAGTTCCAGATAGGTGACTTAGTTTTCACCAGAAACCTCTCTGGCGAACCGTTGTGGGTCGAGGCAATCGTAATTCAAACCACAGGACCCAGGTCGTACCATGTGAAAACCTGCGATGGAAAAATATGGAAATGCCATATTGATCAGCTTCACTCAAGGCTACAACCTAGCTTCCGCGACTCCAGTAACTCCAAACTGAGGGGGGAGGGGATGTCAAAGAAACCGAATTCAAGATAGCGGAAAGCAGGAACGAAAGAAGTCAGCCATTGGGCATGGCAAGTGAAGAAGGATCAAGGATGGGGGTGGCCTCGCCACAGAGGAACAACCCAACAGAGGCAAGCCTGCAAGGGCCAGAGGACAACGACGAGAACACTAGTGGCACCGAGTCATCCAACGAAGAACCACCAGCACCCGACTTGTCCGGAAACGCCCCGCCAAAACAGGCTTACGGACAAGAACCAGTGGGACAGCGTAAATCCAATAGACAGTCGAAGCAATCTTCCTACTCAGAGATTACATCACTGCACCCCCCAAACTGAACCTGGGGGAAAGGGGTGTTGTGAACTACTAAAATACTCAAATAAAGTTTATCAAAAGCTTTAAAAAATAGCAGAGTTCTAGCCCTGCACTTCTGATTGGCCGATAATAGCGATATCGGATTGGTCCGTTCAGGAGAATCTGATTGGCTGTTAACGAGCTACTCTCATTGGTTAAGGGGGGTTAACACTCCACGTTTCCTATTGGTTACTAGAGCAGCAGCTTGCCTTTAAAAGGGCTGCTCTTGCTCTAGGGTTTCGCTCTGTTCAGAATGTATAATAAAGAGTTGAAGTTCATTGTTCACCGTCTCATCTCCGTTCCTTGTGCCCATGCGCAGAACATAACAGCACACTTCTATATCAAATATCAAAATATCAAATCCAATCAAAATCTTGTATTTAATTAAAAGCATTCACCAAAAGTGACAATACAGTCTTTGACTTTATCAACAGACATATAATGTTAATATCATGCTAAGTGATTGTTCTGCTCAATGCTGCACTTCCCAGCATCTGAAATACTGCATCCACTTCCAACTCATACAATACAAGAAGGATTCTAAGGAATTGGAAAGAGTGCAGAGAACAAGGATGAAAATGCTAGTTAAGGTTGGAAGTTATATTCCAGGAAAAATAATTAAAGGATCTAGGGAAAATTAGAAATTCATGTGGGCAAATAGACAAGTGACGAAGGTTGTTCTGGATTTTATTCTTCAGGCATGTAATGCAAAAAGCATAATAATTTATCATGGGTAGTGTGTATGTCTGTGTGTGTTCTAAATTTCCCATGTTGTTAAACAAAGTAGAACAAAAACAGCAACAACTTGCCATCTAAATCTTCTCTCAATCCCCCATTCCCCCTAACATGGCAGCAGAGATGTCTAATCTAGGAAAACATATAGAAGAAAACTCAGACACAAAAAAATAACTTCCCTCACAATAATCAGAACATCCCCAAATAAACCAAGTTTTGTTTTTAAGCATTTGACTATCAGAACATTTCATGGTTAAAACTGTTGCATATTCCTGTTAAATTCATTTAAGTGCTTTAGTCTCTGGTATGAAAAGGAGAAAAATCTTTCCTTCAACCATGGATAATTGTATATGTCTTTGTTCATACTTTTCTTTACTCACACCGCAGAGTCAAAAGATCTGACAGAAAAAAAATAGAGAAGGTATTTAGGGTATAAAGAGTTTTAGAACATTTTAATAGAAACTGATCCAATTCACAAACCTCCAACATTATTTTCTTGGTATTGTATTTTCTTTGTATATGTTTGTTCTATTATTATGGCCATTACAGCTTTCAATACACTTACTACAATACTATGTCCTTCAGTGTTTATATGGAAACCACTTAGACTCTGCCTGCTAGGCAAATTATTATGCAATGAAAAAAAATCATGCACCATTCTATTTTGGTATTGCGGTATTAAAATGCATCATTTCCCCTGTTTGAAATTGGCACCATTTAAGGCTGGAATGAAAATAAAATAAAGCCAAGATTTATAGTCCTTGCAAAGAACTAAGGTAACTTGTTACACTAAAGCCTGTTGAATTATGAGCTGTAGAAAAGTCCCAATGTTCTTAGCTTAATGCAAGGCAAATTCTTGTATGTGTTTTAGTTTCATCTGTTGTGATGAATTATTTTGACAAATAATTGTTTTTAACCTTCTGGAAATCTTTCTTTCATGGCTGATTAAAAATTGCAGCTACATTAATTGAAAACCCAGTCTATTACATAATGAAGCAGTTTGGCAACTAGGCTTGTGTCCTTTGACTTTTATTCCAAATTACTGTTTCTGTTTCATGCCTGTTTTATTGCATGTTTCTATTTTTGATCTAATTGTAGGTTTTTAAAAATAAGTCCTCTGCCAAAGAGAATGAGTGTGTATGTATGTTCAACAAAGATCATTCTTTTTGTATCCATTAAAATGCAATGCTGGGTTTGTCTGGAAGAGAGTTGAGAGAAGAGAGTAGCCATTAGGGCTAATGCTGAGCTATTTTAGTGTGAGTTATCCAGATTCTGATCAAGATGTTTTTGTCGATGGGTAAACACATTATCCTAATTAATATTCTCAAGAATGTAGGAATTTGCAAACAACCTTCACTGGTCATTCAGACAAAGTTATTTTTATTTTTATTGGACAAAAAGTATATGAAATTGATCAGTTTTTTAAAAATTCTATATTTCTGGAAGGAAAGAGCACTTAAATGGAAAACAACTTGTGCTCTGTAATAGCAATATGCATCATTTAAAAGTTTGCAAATCAAAATCATGAAAAACATCTCCAATTGCCTTTTCCATATCCATATCTCTAGCAATCAAAAATGGGTGCTGGATGGCTGCTCTTGCTTCATTAGTCTTATAAAATGGTACGGTTAGGAAATAATCTTTTTCTCTTGTAGCTTCATAATCAAATGCCATCCTCCGGCCATTTAACTTGTCAAATATCTGCTACTGTGTAAGTTTTCCTCTCAGTCTGACATAAGAAGAAGAGTGATAAATGAATGCCAACACGCCATATGCTACAATGGCAGATTAGCACTGCTACAATGCAAGAAGACTTTTCATTACTCTTATATGACATCTTTTTGGCTAAAGCTGTCCAACTCCCCCTTCCCAACACACATACACACATTTTAATACATTTTTATTTATCGGTGGTAGGTTATTAATTTTGAGTTAGAATTTAAATAATTTTTTTGCAGAATAAGGAGCAGTCTTGAAATTTCAGTTCATCTTTGATAATAATAGGATGTTGGGAGATATAAATATATATTCCAGTTTCTTGAGTTTGTTGGCCTACCAACAAAGTATCTATACAAAGCCTACAGCAAATGAATTTTGTCATTCCAGCAAGTCCTTCCTGGTATCATTTTAAATGCTCCCAAACCTATATGAGGGTGAATAACATTATAACATTCAGTTAAATGTTATAACTCACCTCTCCCCAACATGATTGTGGGAATAGAAATCCAGGCAAATACCCTCTGACCTATATTTCAGAAGTATCAACTAATTTCAGTTAATATTGAATGGTATCCAGATTACTATGTCTTTAATTTTTTAACATTTTTATCATTCAGGCATCTCTGTAGTTCCACATTTTGTTAGGTGAATAAGATTGTCGTGTCCTCGAAAATGATGCCAGGAGTCGGTGACTTCAAATCATGCTCTTTATTTAAAGTAGGAACCGAACTGGCGCTTTGCAAAAGGTTCGCGGCTTTTATTCTTTTAGCCGCGGCGGCCGCAGCCAATGGCACCACTTTGAATCTCCCGCGATTCGAATGGACCAATCACGGGAGATTCTTAGCGAGCCAATCGACGCGGCTCGCCTGACCAATCAGAGTGCCCCGCGCTTTGGCCAATCAAAGCGCGGGGATCTCAAGAATGCTAATTAGGGACAGAACACCCCTCCCCTCTTGGTTCAGTCCTTACGTCGCGTAGTCACGTAGGTAGGCGGGGCTCCGTCTGAGCCTACTGCACCTGCGCAGCTCAGTCGTAGGTTGGATCCCGGCCGGTTCGGTTGGGATCTCTATTGCTCCTGATGCCGTCGTGGGAACCGGCTGGTCGGTCAGGCCGGGCCACTCTCTGTAGCTCTCTCCTGGGCCTCCCGGGTTGGTTGAGGTGCGGGTTTCGCCGCTCCCGCTCGGTCTCCCCGGGTCGGTCGAGCTGGCCTGGCTGTCTCTTCCTGGCGAGGGGTCGTGCTGGCTGCTTTCCGGTAAGTATGGCTGGTTTATTCTTCTTTGGTTTTGGTCCCCCGGGTATTCCCTCCCCCCTTGGTTTGTGTTGTGTGGGTTGGTTTCGCCTGTTTGTGCATCGGTGGTCTCTTGGTTGGTAGTCCTCGACCTTAATTGGTAGATGTGGCATTTCCATGCTCGTCCGTCTGCTGTTTGTAGCCGGTACGAGCGTGGGCCTGTTATTTGTGTGATGACGGCCGGTACCCATAGTGGGTCTCCCGTCAGGTTTCTTGCGTATACGGGGTCGCCTGGTGCGAAAGTTCAGTGTTTGCTGTTTGAGTCTGGGGGCTTCTCCGGGTTATACGTGGGGTGTAACCTGTCGAGTGGGGACCTTAATTTCCTCCCCATTAATAGTTCGGCTGGGCTCTTATTCGTTGTGGTATTTGGGGTTATGTGTTGGGTGAAGAGTAGTTTGTTTATTTTCTCCTGGATCTCCCCGTGGTCTATTTTCCGGATGGTTTTCTTAGTGAATTGCACCATCCGTTCCGCCCTACCGTTCGCCGCCGGGTGCGCCGGTGCTGTCAGCGCGTGGCGGATGCCCTTTTCCGCTAGGAATTTTTCGAATTCCAGCGAGGTGAATTGGGGCCCATTGTCGGAAACAACGACGTCTGGGAGGCCGTGCGTTGCAAAGAGTTTGCAGAGTTCCTTGATCACAGCCTCCGTGGTTGTTGTTTTCATGTTGTTTACCTCCAGCCAGTTGGAGTAAGCGTCTACTGTTATAAGGAAGGTGTGTCCTTTTGTGGGCCCGGCGAAGTCTATATGGATCCTAGACCAAGGTCCCCTTGGGGTTTCCCACTCTAGGACGGGTGCTGGAGGTGGGCTTGGCCTAGTTTCCTGGCATCGTTGGCACCTTGCTACCCAGGTCTCAATTTGTTTGTCCATCCCTGGCCACCAAGCATAACTTCTGGCCAGGGCTTTAGTCCTAACGATGCCAGGGTGCCCCTTGTGTAGTAGTTCCAGAACCTTCCCTTGTAGCTTTTCTGGAATGACCACCCTATCCCCCCATAGTATGCACCCTTTTAATAATGAGAGTTCCATTTGCTGGTTTCGGAATGTTTTGACGGACTCGTCGTTGTCTCTTTCCGGCCACCCTTTCTCTACCCAATGCAACACCCGCGCCAGACGTTTGTCTTTATTAGTCTCTCGGGCAATGTCTGACACAGTTATGGGCAGGTTGGGTAGAGTCTCTATGCTGAGGATGGTCGTCATGGGTGCTGGGTCGGTGTCAGGTTCCGGTAGCGGCGAGAGGCTTAAGGCGTCTGCATGGGAGATCGTCTTACCCGGTCTGTGTATGAGTCCGTAGTTGTAGGCTGCCAGGAACTCGGACCACCTTGTCATTCGGAGAGACAGAATGTTCGGGGTGGCCCGGTTTTCTGCAAGGATTCCCAGCAGCGGCTTGTGGTCGGTTATGATGGTGAATGTCCAGCCGTAGAGGTACTCATGGAATCTTTTTAGGGCAGCAATGATAGCCAGAGCCTTTTTGTCCAGCTGGCTATAGTTCCGCTCCGGTTTGGTGAGGGTCCTTGAAAAGAACGCGATGGGCGCTTCTTTTCCATCAGGGAGGGTATGGCTGAGGACAGCGCCAACGCCGAAGGGTGATGTATCGCATGTGACGGTCAGAGGTAAGGTCTCGTTATACTGTATAAGGATGGTGTCCGAAGTGAGGAGGTCCTTTGTTCTTTGGAAGGCGGCTTGCTCGCGTTTCGCCCAAGTCCAAGTCGCCGCCTTGTCCAGGAGCCTATGCAAGGGCTCCGCCACCATCGCCTTTTGGGGCAGGAAAACATTGTAAAAGTTAAGTAGCCCCAGGAATGCCTGTAGTTCCGTCTTCGACTTGGGTGTGGGGGCTTCTTTGATGGCCTTGATTTTTTGGTTTGTGGGGTGAATGCTGTGACGGTCTAGGAGGTATCCTAGGAATTCTACCAGTTCCGTGTATAATTAGCATTTCTCCCTCTTGACTTTGAGCCCGGTCTCTTTGAATTTGGTTAGGACCTCCCTTAGGCGACCCTCTAGTTTGGCTTGGTTGGTTGCCGACAGTAGGACGTCGTCGAAGTAAGGTACCACCCCCTTGATGCCTTGCAATAGTCTTTCCATTAGGCTTTGGAATATTCCCGGTGCCACGCTGACTCCGAATTGGAGTCGGTTGCATTTAAATGCTCCCCGGTGGGTGACTATGGTTTGCGCTTCTGCCGTTTGCTCCTCGACTGGCAACTGTTGGTATGCCTGGGCGAGGTTGAGCTTGGCGAAAACCTTGTCCCCTCCCAGTGAGTGCAGTAGGTGTTGCACTACTGGGACGGAGTAGGCGCTTTGTTGCAGCGCGCCATTTAGGGTGGCCTTATAGTCCCCACAGATCCTCACTGACCCATCAGGCTTGATCGGGGTGACTATGGGGGTCTCCCACCGGGCGTGGTCTATTGGCTGTAGGACCCCTTGCTTGACGAGCTTGTCAATTTGCTCGTCTATCTTGGGTTTAAGTGCGAATGGCACCCGCCTTGGTTTCAGGCGTTTTGGGGGGACGTTTGGGTCTAGGCTGAATGATATAAGGGGCCCTCGGTACTTGCCTAGGTTTCCGTCGAAGACCTCTTGGAATTCCCGGGCCAGTTGCTGCTCCCAGCTGTCGTCGGTGACGTGGTCGACTCCCGTGACTGCGATGCCAAGCGGGGCGAACCATTGCAGTCCCAGTAGGCTTGGGCGGTCGCGGTCGACGATTGTCAGGGGAAGCCTTTCGGTGTGCCCTTTATATGTGATGTTGAAGTGTTTAGTTTCGACTACCGGGATGCGGTTTCCCTGGTAGTCCTTTACAATGAGTCTCTGGCTGTCTAGGTTCCTCCTTTGGATGGTAGGCACCAAGCGCTTTATTTTATGCCATGCTATCATGGAGAGGTAGGACCCGGAGTCCATCTCCATTTTGCATGGCTCGCCCTCGATGCCTACCTCCACGTGGACCTTCCGGGCATCATTGGTTATGGCATGGCCGATGGTGACCGTCTGATGGGTCTCCTCTCTTTGCCGGTTATCGCCGCCTCGTAGGGATCGTCCGTTCCGGTCCCATCTGTTGTCCGAGGGGCAATCTCTGGTCCGGGGTGGTGTGCTCTCTCTCCTCCGGTCGCTCTGGTCCCATCGTGCTGGGCTGCGGTTCTTTTTTAGGCGGCAGACACGGGCGATGTGTTCCTTCTTGTCGCAATGTCGGCAGATCGATTCGAAAAACTGGCATTCCGACCTGGGGTGGTCGCCTCCGCAACCGGCACAGTTGGTCCTCGACTTACGACCCCGCCGGTTCCGTGGGTCGCGGCCTGTCTGGAGGCGACAAATGTCCTCCTCGTCATCGGAAGTGCCCGATGCCGAGTGGAAATCGCCCTGGTGGATGGTCGTCGCAGGTTGGGCCTCGGCCGGCCTTGCAGGATTGTTGTTCCCGCTGCGGTTCCGAGCGTTCCGTCTGCGCATGCGGTCAGCGTAGGTTCAGGTTGCTTCGGTGGCTGCGGCTGCGGTGAGGGTCTCTGCTAGGCTGATGTTGCCCTTGGCCATCAGCCGGCTCTGGAGGACGGGGTCCCACAAGCCGAGCACGATTCTGTCTTGCAGGGCATCGTTCAGGTTGTCGAATTCGCAGAGCCCCCCTAGGCGCCGTAGTTCAGCGACGAAGTTGCTGAAACTCTCACCCGACCGTTGGTCCCGACGGTAAAATTCGTTGCGTCAGATCAGGATGGGTACCTCTGGAGCGTAGTGCCGCCAAAGTATTGGCTCGAGGACGTCCCAGTCCATCGTGGTCGCATCGGCGGGTTTGGCAAGCGCCTTGGCCATCTTGAATACCTCGGTCCCGCAGTGGGTCAGGAAGACGGTGCGCTTCATGGGGCCGGTGGCGTCCTTCAGATCGCTGCACTCGAGGAACATGCGGAATCGGTCGGAGTACGATTCGCAGTCCTCGGTGGCGGGGTTGAAGGGTGTGGGGGTGCGATTTTCGCCATCGTGGTGGTTCGTCTGGCTTCCGTCGGACACGTGGTTCGGTTCAGGGTCTGGATCCCACCTTCGTCGCCAGTGTCGTGTCCTCGAAAATGATGCCAGGAGTCGGTGACTTCAAATCATGTTCTTTATTTAAAGTAGGAACCGAACTGGTGCTTTGCAAAAGGTTCGCGGCTTTTATTCTTTTAGCCGTGGTGGCTGCGGCCAATGGCACCACTTTGAATCTCCCGTGATTCGAATGGACCAATCACGGGAGATTCTTAGCGAGCCAATCGGCGCGGCTCGCCTGACCAATCAGAGTGCCCCGCGCTTTGGCCAATCAAAGCGCGGGGATCTCAAGAATGCTAATTAGGGACAGAACAAAGATGATTTCTCAATCTGTGTCAAAAAACACACAATTCCAGTTTCAAATTAAGCACATTAAATAATAGAGAAAATAAGCAGAAAAGGGTCCAGAAGTAGCTGTTTTTAAAATAGATATAAGGAAACATTTACCATATTTGCTGGCGTATAAGACGACTGGGCGTATAAGATGACCCCCCAACATTTCCACTCAAAATATAGAGTTTGTTATATACTCTCCATATAAGACTGCCCCCTTTTGCGCACACCTTCCACTTTTGCAATTATTTTTTTTTAAGGCACTTTTGTGCACTGTGGAAACGAATCCCATGAAGCCGAAAGGAGCAGCCAGCCTTCAGGCCAATGTAGGCGGACCTCCTTCTCCCAGCTCCCAAGGAAACGAGGCAGTCAGCGGCTTCCGCTCACACCGCCTGGGCTCCGCTCAGGTATCCGGCTGGGGCTGTCAGGAGTTGTTACTGCTGGCACGGCTCCAGTCCTGCGTTGCCTCGGTAAGGGAAAGGCAAAAAGGAAGAGCCGCGGCAGTGCTTTTCAACGGCAGCAGCAGCTCCTGGTTTTGCCTTTCCCTTCCCGAGGCAACGGGGGACTGGAGCTGTGCAGAGCTGCACCAGCGGTAACAACTCCTGACAGCCCAAGCTAGATACCTGAGCGGAGCCCGAGCGGTGTGAGTGGAGCCCGGGCAGTGCAAGCGGAGGCTGCTGAGCACCTCGTTTCCTTGGGAGCTGGGAGAAGGAGGCCCACCTACATCGGCCTGAAGGCTGGCTGCTCCTTTCGTCTTCACGGGATTCATTTCCACGGTGCACAAAAGTGCCTCAGTCGCGGGCAGCCTCAGTGCTTCCCAATTACTATTTGCCGGCATATAAGACGACCCCCCCCACTTGGAGGCATGTTTTTCAGGTCAAAAAAGTCATCTTATACGCCAGCAAATACAGTAATTGAATCTAATCCAGAGATAATACTGAGTCCAAGGTTAATACTCCTCTACAGATCTGTGGATGATAGATTTATTTTGTCACTCTATCTCAGTTAGTAGTCACAAGTTCAGCTTTTAGTAAATATTTCCGTGTTAATTGCATCCTCCATGAAGATTTTGTTTTGTCTGCTCCAAATTAATTCCACAAAGTAATTGTGAAGGATTTCATATTCTCTGTTCTGAATCTCCTTCCAAGCACCTTCATGGGATGGCCCCTTGGGTCCTAGTGTTTTGAGAGATTGAGGAAAACTTAGCTATATTCACTTTCATCATGCCATGCATGATTTTATGCACTTTGATCATGTTCTCACTCAGTTATTTTTTCCTAAGATAAGCAGTCCCAAATATTCTAGCTTCATATTGAAAATGTTTAAGACTCCTAATCATTTGGCTCCTCTCTTTTCCCAGCTCTGTTATATCCTTTTTGCAAAAATGGCAATCAGAACTGTACACAGTAGTCAAGATTTGGGTACACCATGTATGTAAGAGCATTACAGTGTTTACACAAGATAGCTGCATTCAGCACCTCACAAGACGAACCACTGTTGAGGCTCGGCAGGCCTTCACAATGGTGGACAGAAGAAACCAATGAGGACCAGCGACAAAGTCAAGAGCGCTCCTGGTAAGTTTGAACCGGTGATTTTGACCTGGTCATATGTTGGCAAATTCTGCTTCCATCCAAACCTGAATGCCCAAAAGAGGCTTGAACCAGGGAATGCGGAAGATTGCAATCTCCTAGGTGGGTAGAGATTTTTTTTGGGGGGGGGAGAGGAAAAGGAGAGTGTTGCCCTGTGTGTGCGTGAATGAGATGAAGGAAATTCCTCAGAGATTTGCCTTCAAAGTGAGTGAGGAGATCTTATTTGTGTTTCTGATTATTCACAAGAATATCAGCCAGAGTGGATCACTTTGAAAGGAGTGTGACTGGTGGAATAAAATAAAAGTTTGAGATTTTGGAGGGAGGTCTGACTCAAACTCCTAGCCTGAGGGGAGGGTCCGAGAAATTCCTTAGAGAAAGAGGAAGAATTGGTCAGAGCCTGAGCAAACAGAGAGCCCAAGAAATTCCCCCAGTGAGAAATCCCTTTAAGAAGCTTGAAAAGGTCCGAGAAAGCCCTGAGGAGAAGGATGAGTTCTGCCACACTCCGATCTAACTCCAAGCCCGAGAAATTCCTAGGGAGAGATTCCCTAGGAAGAGTTTTGGTCAGACTCCGAATCTACAAGCCTGAAACATTCCATCAAAAAAATGGGCAACCATACTGGTAGGTTGTTTGGAATGAAGAAGCCAGCCGTGTTCCCCTCTGAACTATGTATTAGCTCATTGGGACATGTTAAAACCTATTGTAACAATAGGTTACAATTAAGTTTTTTTAAGAAAAAGAAAAAGAAAAGCAGAGTTCAAACTTGCTCATGAGGGCCCTGGCACATGATATCTGAATGAAGGTCTCTACACCTCTTGGATCTTTAAAAAATAAGCCTGCTGGGAGATCCAAAACTAGAAAGAGAAAACAGGGTGGGGGCTGTCTGAGCCTCCACTTCTCCTTTTTTAGGGGAATTTTCCTGCCTCTTTTAAATATTTTTTTAATCTTTTCTTTTCCTATAAAGAAATGAATCACAACTTCCAATGCTAGAAAAGAGTCTTGCATTAATTTTTCCCTGTTGCTTCTTTTCTTTTCCATGTGCTTGTCTCCTTTTGTCTCCACACCTCCCTTCAAATGTAGATTAAGGGTAAACTGCTAAATGTTTTTGGGAGAAAATAAGACCACTACTTTGGAATGTGTATTTCTTATATCAAGTCTTTCCCTTCACATTAACTCTCTGCTCATCACAAGCAATAGCAACAGTGAGATTTTATTTTTGTGACAGTGTGAAGGCTAACCTCTTCCCATTTGATGCTTTGTGTCTTTTATCTCCCAACTTCGTAAACAAAGAGGATTCAGGGCTTTTAAGATTTCACCTTATTTTTACCTGAACATAAAAGAAATACCCTTTACCTAAAGGAATGCTCATTTGCTTTGCTGAAGACTCCATTTCAGATCTCTTTTTCAGTCACAGCAACACAGTGCAGAAATACTAAACTTCTAATCTTTTCCATTTTTTCCTGTTTCTTTCAATGGGCAGCACAGCACAATGGGCCCAAAGTTTGGATAAAAATTGACTCCCTCTTTATTTCTAAATTAGCCACAGTATTGAATTCTCTTTTCTTTCCTTCCAATGAGGGTTGTTACATTTTATTTTTTTATAATGTATGTGCTTCCATACATCATTACAATGTGTGTCTCTTTTCTTTTAATATCGGACAAGGAAATGCACACACCACAGATCCCTAAGATCTAAGTTCTAAGAGAGGAGATGCTGCTTCTGCAGTAATGCCATTTTCCTTGTAAGGCTTAGAATCAGTGAACTGCATCCTGCCACCCACCCCCCTTTCTTTATGGCAGATCTTGAATGTCGTGTCGTCGGAAATGATGCCAGGAGTCGGTGACTTAATTCAAGCTCTTTTATTGAGTCAGGAACCTAACTGAGGCTAAAGGAAAAACTTGCGGCTTTTTATTTCTCAGCCGCAGTGGCCGCGGCCAATGGCACCGCTTTGAATCTCCCGCGATTCGAATGGACCAATCGCGGGAGATTCTCAGCGAGCCAATCGGCGCGGCTCGCCTAGCCAATCAGAGTGCCCCGCGCTTTGGCCAATCAAAGCGCGGGGATCTCAAGAATGCTAATGAGGGGACAGAACATTGAAGGTAACCACAAATATTTTTTAGCTGATTTATAATACGCCATCATGGTTACTCTTAATGGGGATTATTAAATTACACACTGGTGAATTAAGAATATACTTCAGTGTTAGAGAGATCTTGAGAAATTACCATTCTCAAAAGAGCCAAAAACGATGAAAAAACTAAGAGTAAAGAAAGAAAGAAAAAGATTTGTTGTTCTTCCCACCCAGGGTTTAGCAGACAATTTTTTTTAACAAAATTAAGTCTGTCTAAATGGGAAGACTCAGAGTGGAGGAGTGAACTATAGAACTTTATTGCCCATTTATTTGAGAACTGGGGAAAGAAAGAAAAAGAAGTGAAGTTTAAGAGCTATAGGAAAACGAAAGGACAATTAAGAGTGTAAAACTTGGGAATGAACTTTTACTGCATTAAAAGATCGGAAGAAAGGACTGGGGAAAAGAAACTTTAATCTGATAAATATTAACAGAGAATCCTGACAACAAAATAACAAAGACTTATTTAAGGTTTATAAGTGAAACTGACTGTGCAGGAATAAGAATAAAGAGAAACAAGAAAATATCCAAATGGAGAAAATGACAGTGCAATTTGGAAGGAGGACATTTTGAATTAAGACCTGATGTAAGACAATTAACAAAAAAAAAAAATTGCTGGATCTGATTTAATAGATATTGGTAAGATACAAGTCTATTTAAGTGATGTTGGTAGAAAATTAATTTCAAAGAGGTAAATATACTAGAAATATTGTTTAATGCTGATTGAATTGCTTGGATTAATTGTATAATTGTTGGAAAGTGATTCTATAAATATATGAAATAGATAAAGATAATTATATAGTATTATTATTCTCATTTTAGTTTTCTACCAATAAACTAATACCAATCAATTTTTGTTTAAAAGTACTATATAAGAAATTTAATGGGAAAAAAAAGAAATTAGAATTACCTACTTTGATTAAATATATATCCTTAAAGAAAAAGATAAATTCATATATTTAAATATATTAATGAGCTGAGTGCTTTAACTATTCACAATATTTTCATGATTACATAGATTTGGTGTTTTTCTAGTTAAATATATTAGTATTTACTTACTCATATTTATAGTGGGTTAATTAAATATATATTAGATTAATATTTAACTCTCTAAACCTTAGCATATTTGATCTCTTAAGAAATTGAAATAAGATCTGTCTGGGACTACCTATAATAGAAAATTCTCATTTAACAATATATGTATAAATATGTGTATGGTATTTAAAGGAGAAGACAATATAACTCTATTAGGATAGTTGATGGTAGATTGGAGACAGCTTGTACAAATAGTTAAAATGGCAACAATAACTACAAATGTAAAATCAGGGAAGAAACCTAAAACAGCGACATCTTCACCTCTGAGACAGAGATCAATTGACACAATGTTATTGGCGGAAAAGACAAGTTCCACCCAAAGTTTGCAGGCAGTACAGTCAACCCTTGCTACAATGCAGGAAATGATGGTAAAAATCCATGAACTGATAGCGAGGAATCATGAAAACATGAAATTAGAAATGAGAATGGAAATAGGAGGAGTGAAGAATGAGATACAAAATTTAGATAGTAAAATTGGAAACATCCAGGAGACAATGATAAAAAATAAACAAAAATTAAACATTGTAGAGGCAAAAACTGAGGTGGTGGAAAAGAGACTAGAGGAATCAGAACAAAATGCAAAGTTTTATATTGTGAACTTCAGGATTCTGTGGTGCATATAGAATTAGAAAAAGCGTCATTTTATTTGAGATTCCAGAATGTTGTTGAAGATAAAAAGGAAGATTTAAGTGAAATAATGGTGAATTTGATAGCAACAACCCTACAGAAAGACAAAAATTGAGAATGACATCAATGAGGTCATCAATGAAATTGAGAATGACATCAATGAGGTCTACAGAGTATACACCCATTACTCCCGAAGACACAGATTACCTCGAGAAGTCCACATCCGATTCGCGAGAAAGATGATATGAGACATGCTATATGGCAAGATCAGAGATGAGCCACTGATATATAAAGATCATGAAATCGTTACATTGAAGCAAATACCCAGAGGAGTTAGGGAGCAAAGAAGGGGTTACCAGTTTTTGTCATCAATGGTATATCGTTCAGATGGCTCACCCCAGAAGGGCTCCTAGTAGCATGGCAGGATAAAAAATATAAAATCGACACAATAGAGAAAGCACATCATTTCCACGAACAATATTTGGGACCCAAAGAAGATCATGAAAGTGGAGAAGATTTAAATACAAGAAGTCAGGAAGAACAACTATCTGAAGAGAAAGAACCTGTACCTCAGTCAGAATCTCAGAAACCTAGAGAAGATGACCAAGTACAAGAGAACCCAGAACAAGGAAAGAAACAAAAAACACTTTACACAGACAGTAATATGAGCAAATAAATTACCTTATTCTCAATTAATATCAATAGTTTAAATTCAATGTTAAAAAGAAAACAGTCATTTGAAAAACTTAAAAAGCAAAATGCAGATACAACTTGTATACAACAGGTACACATCATAGATAAACAGGCAGACCTACTAAAGGATACTAATTTGGGAAAAATGTATTGGGCCCTTTCAAATCAAAGAAAAGGGGGTATTGTAGTATATATAAAAGATTGACTGAAACACAAACAAGTTTATAAAGATGGTGATGGAAGAATGTTATATATAGAAATAATATTAAACCAGAAAAAGACCTTGTTAGTTACAGTATATGCCCCAAATGTAAACCAAAAAGAATTTTATAATAAACTCCACCATAAGATAATAGAATATGAATATACAAATGTATGCATTGTAGGAGATTTAAATGCTGTTTCAGACAAGGAGAAAGACTATAAAAGTTCCCAAAAAATTTAAAAATATAAAAGGAGACTATTCCCATCATCTTTTAAAAACATGGTAGGGGAATTAAACTTGAAGGATGTGTGGAGAGAACTATATCCACCAAAAAGCAATATACTTTCTTTTCCAATCCCCATCATTCTTGGTCTAGAATAGACCAGATTTGGATGGACCCAGGCTTAATGGAAAACATTGAAAATATAGAGATTTTGCCAAATGTATGGACTGATCATAATCCTATTCAAATTAAGTGGAAAGGAGAGAGAATGATTGGAAGATGGACATTTAATAATAGTATATTAAAAGATAACAAATATATTGAAATGGCGAGAAAAGAATTGAAAATATTTTTTGAAATAAAAAAGAGAGAGCACACGTTTCTTCAAAATCTTTGAGATACAACAAAAGCCTATGTGAGAGGTCTAACTATTAGCTATAGTATTAAAAAAAAATAAAGAAAAAAGACAACAACAAAATGTGTGGAGAGAGAAACTTAAAGATTTAGAAGTAAGGAGACAAGTAGATCCGAATAATCAAAATACTAGTAAAGAAATAGATTTGGTAAAACACAAATTTAAGTATGCAGGAAGACCTGGCCCAAAAAGTTAAACTAGCAAAACAAAACTATTTTGAAAATGCAAACAAGCCAGGGAGATGGTTAGCCCATAAAATAAAAAAAAGAACAAGGAAAAAGAACGATTGTAGCTCTCCAAGACCAAAAAGGGAAAGTATGTATCCAACATATTGCCAAGGACTTTTTTAAGTCTATACAATCAAGAAGAAGTACCAGAACAACTTATTAACCAATATTTGAAAAAAAAAAAAATTTACCAGAAATTACAGATGAAGAGAAATGTATTTTAAATAATAAAATATCCACAGAAGAAATTAGAAAGGCAATTGGAGCCCAAAAATTAAATAAAACCCTGGGCCCAGATGGAAGTCCCTCTGATTTCTATAAGGAGTTCCAAGAGTCATTGGAGGAGTTAATGATAGATCTATATAATGAAGCCTTGGATAATGCTAATATACCAAAATCATGGACTGAAGCATATATAACCCTTATTCACAAAGAGCAGTCAGATCCACAAAAAATCCAAAATTATAGGCCAATATCACTTTTAAACATAGATTATAAGATTTTGGCCACAATATTGGCAGAAAAATTAAAGAAAATATTAAGTAGGATTATCCATACTGACCAGAATGGGTTTCTGCCATATAGACAAATGAAGACAAATACAAGAATAATTATGAATGTTTTAGAATTCTATGAAGTATACTCAACTAAAACAATGGCACTGGTGTTTTTAGACGCTCAGAAGGCATTTGACAATTTAAATTGGAATTTTCTAATTAAACAATTGACAGGCATGAAATTTGGTGAAATTTTTTTAGGATTCATTAAAACAATATATAACACCCAAATCGCAAAAATATTAATAAATGGGGAAAATACAGATAATATAAGGATAAACAAAGGTGTAAGACAAGGATGTCCCTTGGCTCCCCTACTTTATATACTAGCAGAAGAGACACTATTGGTACGAATCCGACAAAATCAAGATATCAGGGGATTAAAAGTTAAAAAAGAAGAGTACAAACTTCAAGCATTCACTGATGATATGGCCTTTATAGTGGAAGATCCCCTGGAAATGACACCTATTCTGATGAAAGAAATAGAACAATATGGAAAGGTGGCAGGGTTAAAAATTAATAAAGAAAAAACAAAAATGATAACAAAAAACTGTACAAATGAACGAAAAGAAGAACTAACAAAAAAATTAGGGATACAGGTGGTAAATAAAGGAAAATATTTGTAAAGTAAAATATTTGGGGATATGGCTGACAGCTAGGTACTCATCAATTAAAAAAGAGAATTATGATAAATTAACAATCCAAATATTTAAAGATTTAGATAATTAGGCTGAACTACAAATATTTCTATTAGGCCGTATTGCAATAGTAAAAATGAACATTCTGCCAAAATTGTTGTTCCTATTTCAAATGGTGGCAATCAAGTTGGAAAAAAGCTTTTTTGAAGAACTAAATAAACGTATATCCAAATGTATATGGCAAGGGAAAAAAACCCAGAATAAAATATAAATTATTACAAGATGATAGAAAGAAAGGAGGCTTTGGTCTCCCAGACCTCGAAATATATTACCAAGCTGCGATAGCAACTTGGCTTAAAGACTGGGTCAATCTGATAAACAAAAGGATTTTAACACTAGAAGGCTTTGATCTCCAACTCGGATGGCACGTATTTATGTGGGATGGAAAGAGTAAACACCATTTTTAAAGGCATTATATAAGAAATGTGCTACTAAATATTTGGGAAAAGATAAAAAAGTACATTACTGCAAGGTCCCACTACAATGGAGGCAGTTACACATCCAAATTTTTTAGATTTTGATAATATTGTAAAATATAAAATATATACATCAAAATGGAGAACTAAAGGCCAGGAATCAAATACAAATTTTAGGAAAAGAGATATCATGGTGGCCCTATATACAGAAACAATCGCATTATTAAAAAAATAAAGAACAATTTGGTTCTTGACCTATCAACAATTAGATAAAATTTGGCAAGGAGAGGAAAGGAAGATGATTAGTAAAATATATAAATATCTATTGGATTATAATCTAAAAGCAGAAACGGTCAAGGAGTGTATGATAATTTGGACAAAAAATGTGGGCCACAGTATTGAATTAGACAAGTGGGAACATATTTGGAAAACAAACTACAAATTAACTATGTCAGCCTCGTATAAAGAGAACCTCTATAAAATTGTGTATCATTGGCACTTGTCACCCACGAGACTGGCTAAGATGCTCCCAAACCTCCCCTCAAACTGCTGGAAATGTAACTGCGTCCAGAGAACATATTTCCATATGTGGTGGACCTGTCCATTTGTGCAAAAGTTCTGAAAAAATATCAAAAATTGGATTTTAAATATAACTAAGCAAAAAATAAAACTTGAACCCAAAACTTTCTTGATAGATTCAAAAATGGAAAAAAAAAACAATATTTAATTTTACACATTATAATGGCAGCTAGAATAAGCTATGCACAAAATTGGAAATTGTCTACCATCCCTTCAGAGGAGATGGTCACCAAAAAAAGTCACGTGTGCAGAGATGGATAGCCTAACTAAACTACTAAAAAAATAACTAAGATAGTGATTACTATAAAAACATGGAATTCCTGGTATGATTGGTTAAAGAAAAGGCATTATTTGACAACTGGATAAGTTATAAAGTTATTGAAGACGTGCGTTTAATCATAAAATATTTTGTGAAACAAAGACATTGAAACAACGAAGAAGGTATTGTAACAAGGCAGATCACGTCATTGGTAAAAAATGTTAAAAAAATGTGTAACCATTGCTCAACGTTCGCTGCAAAATGTGTGTGTGTGTGTGTGTGTGTATCTTTGGTTATTCGGGTTTTCTCCCATGTAAGATTGGAAGTATCTAGGCAACGTTTCGATGAAGTCTCATTCATCATCTTCAGGCTTGGTCTTCAGCTCTGTTCTTCTCAGAGTGATGTGAGCTTGCAGCTGCTCAGAAGCAAATATCCACATACAAATACCTGCAAGAACCTCAGAAAACATATATATAAAAGAATAAAAGAGAATAAAAGCCACAGTTTTTCCCTTTGAATCCCGAGCCGATCTCGGGACCTAATAAAGAGCTGAAACTGAGTCACTGGCTCCGAGTCTCCTTTCAGGCGACGGACACAACACTGGTGACGAAGGTGGGATCCCGAGACTAACCCCCATCAAGCACGTGTCCTGAGGAAGCGAGACCGACAAGATGACCAGCATCACACACCCCGCACCGTTTAAACCAGCTACCGAGGACTGGGAATCATACACAGACCGATTCCTAATGTTCCTTGAAAGTAGCAACTTGAAGGATGCAACTGGGCAGAAGAAAAGAGCTGTCTTTCTAACACACTGTGGGCCCGCAGTATTTAAGATGGCAAAAGCTTTCACAAAACCCGGGGACATGAAGGAGATGGACTGGGCTGACCTTGAGCCATTGCTCCAAAACCACTATGCCCCCGCCGTGCCCACCCTCATCAAGTGGCACGATTTCTACCGGCGAGACCAGAGATTGGGTGAGAGCATCAGCGACTTTGTGGCTGATCTACGGAGCCTAGGGGGCATGTGTGGATTCTCGGACATGGATGAGGCTTTGCGGGACTGTGTTGTGCTCGGACTCAGAGACCCAGTCCTACAAAGCTGGCTGATGGCAAAAGGCGACATCGCCCTCGCCGACGCCCTCGCTGAAGCCACCGCAGCCGAGGCAACCCAGAAATCGGTGAATTGAATGCAGAGACTGGACATCGGGGAATGCACCGCGACCACCGAGAAGGGCCGGGCGACCAAGGCCCACCCAGAAGCAAGCCACCAGGAAACCACCACACATCAGGGCGACTTCCACTCCGCCTCTGACACCACAGATGAGGAAGAAGAAATATATCAGCTCCAGACGGGACGAGATCAGCGCGATCGGCGGAGTTATAAGTTGGGGACCACATGTGCCGGGTGCGGAGGTGACCACCCTCGATCGGAGTGCCAGTTTTTCGATGCAATTTACCGACACTGCGATAAAAAAGGTCACATCACCCGAGTCTGCTGACTGAGAAAAGCCTACAGCCCCCGTCAGCAAGATCACAGCAACCGGAGATGAGACGGCAACACCCCCCCCAGGGCCAGAGACCGCCAAGCCAAAAATCACTGGAACTGAGACGGACGGAACCAACGAAGTGGCGAAAACCGGCAGAAAGAAGAAACCCACCAGACAGTCGTCATCGGCCACTCATCAACCACAGACGCCCAAAAGGTATACGTGAAAGTGGGCATCGAAGGCGAACCATGCAAAATGGAGGTGGACTCCGGGTCCTACCTCTCCATGGTTGCCTGGTGATAAATCAGGCGTTTGGTGCCGGAAATCCACAAGAGGAGGTTGGAAACCCAGAAACTAATCCTCAGAGACTACCAGGGGAACCGCATCCTGGTAGTCGGAACCGGACAGTTTGAAGTGACCTTCAAGGGCCGCACAGCAAAGCTTCCCCTGATGATTGTGGACTGAGACTGCCCCAGCCTTTTGGGACTACAGTGGTTCGCACCACTCGGGATCGAGGCTCCGGGCGTCAACCACGTCACAGATGCCGACTGGGAAGAGCAACTGGCATGGGACTTCCAGGAAGTGTTTGACGGCACCCTAGGCAAGTACCGAAGGCCCCCTATTTCCTTCAGCCTAGACCCCAGCATTCCCCCAATATGCCTAAAACCACGGCGGGTACCTTTTGCACTCCGGCCCAAAATTGATGAGCAAATTGACAAGCTCATCAAACAAGGGGTCCTACAACCAATCGATCACGCCCAGTGGGAGACCCCCATAGTCACCCCAGTCAAGCCCGATGGGTCGGTGAGAATCTGCGGGGACTATAAGGCCACCCTAAATTGCACCTTACAACAAAGCGCCTACCCCGTCCCAGTAGTGCAGCACCTTCTACACTCATTGGGGGGGGGCAAGGTCTTTGCGAAGCTTGACCTGGCGCAAGCCTATCAACAGTTGCCGGTCGACGCAGAAACTGCTAAGGCACAGACCATAGTCACCCACCGGGGAGCATTTCACTGTAACAGACTCCAGTTTAGAGTCAGCGTGGCCCCAGGAATTTTCCAGAACCTCATGGAGAGACTCTTGCAAGGAATTAAGGGGGTAGTGCCCTACTTCAACAACGTACTGGTGTCAGCGGCCAACCAACAAGAACTAGAGGGTCGTCTAAGGGAGGTACTAACCAAATTCAAAGAGGCCGGGCTAAAGGTGAAAAAAGAGAAATGCGAGCTGTGCACAGAGTGGGTCAAGTTCCTTGGATACCTCCTAGACCGACACGGCATCCACCCAACCACAAAAAAATCAGAGCCATTAAAGAAGCTCAACACCACGGAATAAAACAGAACTGCAGGCATTTCTAGGACTGCTTAATTTTTATAATGTTTTCCTGCCCCAAAAGGCAACTGTGGCGGAGCCTTTGCATAGGCTTTTGGACAAGGCAGCCACATGGACTTGGGGAAAACATGAGGAAGCCGCCTTCAGCAAAACCAAGGACCTGCTCACCTCGGGTGCCGTCCTAATCCAATACAACGAGACCCTAACACTTGCCGTCACATGCGACACCTCACCTTTCGGCGTCGGCGCCATCCTCAGCCACACGCTCCCCAACAGAAAAGAATCACCCATCACCTTCTTTTCAAGGACACTCACCAAACCGGAGAGAAATTACAGTCAACTGGACAAAGAGGACCTGGCTATCATCACCGCAGTGAAGAGGTTCCACGAGTACCTCTACGGCCGCACGTTTACCATCATCACTGACAACAAGCTGCTGCTGGGAATCCTGGCAGGGAACAGGGCAACCCCGAACATTCTATCTCCTAGAATGACAAGGTGGTCCGAATTCCTTGCGGCCTACAGCTACTGACTCATACACTGACCGGGGAAGACAATCACCCATGCAGACACCCTGAGCCACATGCTGTTACCTGACCTAGACACTGACCCAGCACCCACGACAGCTACCCTCAGCATAGACACTCTGCCCGATCTACCCATAACCGCGTCAGACATTGCCCGCGAGACTAATAAAGACAAACGTCTGGTGCGGGTGTTACATTGGGTAGAAAAGGGGTGGCCGGAAAAGGACGACAACAAATCATTCAGGACATTCCGGAACTGGCAAACAGAACTCTCATTACAAAAAGGTTGTGTACTTTGGGAGGATAGGATTGTTATTCCGGAAAATTTACAAGGGAAGGTATTGGAATTGTTACACGAGGGGCACCCGGGCATAGTTAGAACAAAAGCCCTGGCCAGGAGTTACGCCTGGTGGCCAGGGATGGATAAGCAAATCGAGACTTGGGTGGCAACATGCAAACATTACCAAGAAACCAGACTGAGCCCTCCCGCAGCACCAATCCTGGAATGGGAAAACCCCAGGGGACTATGGTCCAAGATTCACATAGATTTTGCCAGGCCCACGAAAGGACATTTATTCCTTATCACGGTAGATGCTTATTCCAACTGGTTGGAGGTAAGCAACATGAAAACCACCACCACAGAGGCCATGACGAAGGAACTCAGCAAGCTGTTCGCAACCTACAGCCTCCCAGATGTCATCGTTTCAGATAACGGGCCCCAATTTACCTCGCTGGAATTCAAAAAATTCCTAGCGGAATGGGTCATACGACATGCACTGACAGCACCGGCACATCATGCAGCGAACAGGAGGGTGGAACGGATGTTTCAATTCACAAAAAAAAATCATCCAAAAAATTGAACATGGGGAAATCCAAGAAAAAATAAACAAAATGCTCTTTATACAACACATAACCCTGAACATGACTACCAACAAAAGCCTGGCAGAACTATTAATGGGGAGGAAATTAAGGTCCCCATTCGACAGACTAAACCCCACATACAACCCAGAAAAAAACCCAAACTCCTCAAGCAAAAACCGAACATTTTCCCCAGGTGACGCAGTCTACGCAAAGAACCTTACCGGAGATCCATCTTGGGTACCGGCAACTATAACCCAGCTGACAGGCTCCCACTTGTACCGGATACACACAACCGACGGACGAGCATGGAAACGCCACATCGATCAAATAAGATCGAGGACAACCACGGGAAATACAACCGACATGCAAACAGACACAGACAGCCCCCATAACACAAACCAAGAGGGGAGGGAATACCCCGGGAACCAAAAACCAATAGAAAGAAACCAGCTATATTCACCGGCAAGCAGCCAGCTCGAAGCCTCATCAGGGAGAAGCAGCCAGGCCAGTTCAACCAGCCCAGAAAGACCAGGCGGGAGCGGCAACAACCACAGCTCAACCAGCCTGGGTAGACCGGGAGGGAACTGCAACGAAAGGCCCAGCAAGGCCTTCCAGGCGGTTCCATCAGCGAGGCAGAGAGCAACACAGAACCCGACCGAACCGGCCGGGAGCCAAAACAACTAACCTGCACAGGTCAAGTAGGCAAGTACGAAGCCCCACCTTCTTACGAGACTACGTTATGTAGGACCGTACCAAGAGGGGAGGGGTGTTCGGTACAGTCATTAGCATACTTGCAAGCGCCGTGCTGTAATTGGCCAAAGCGCATGGCGATCTCATTGGCCGAGCGAGCCGCACTGATTGGCCCGTAACGAATCCCCCGCAATTGGTGGAAACTAATAGTGGGAGATTCAAAGCGATGCCATTGGCCGCGGCCGCCACAGCCAGAGAATAAAAGCCGCTGTTTTTCCCTTTGAATCCTGAGCTGATCTTGGGACCTAATAAAGAGCTGAAACTGAGTCACTGGCTCCGAGTTTCCTTTCCCGCGACAGACACGACAGCCCTCATGAGCAAGTTTGAACTCTGCTTTTCTTTTTCTTTTTCTTAAAAAAACTTAGATTGTTACAATAGGTTTTAACATGTCCCAATGAGCTAATACATAGTTCAGAGGGGAACACGGCTGGCTTCTTCATTCCAAACAACCTACCAGTATGGCTGCCCATTTTTTGATGGAATGTTTCAGGCTTGTAGATTCGGAGTCTGACCAAAACTCTTCCTAGGGAATCTCTCCCTAGGAATTTCTCAGGCTTGGAATTAGCTCGGAGTGTGGCAGAACTCACCCTTCCCCTCAGGGCTTTCTCGGACCTTTTCAAGCTTCTTAAAGGGATTTCTCACTGGGGGAATTTCTTGGGCTCTCTGTTTGCTCAGGCTCTGACCAACTCTTCCTCTTTCTCTAAGGAATTTCTCGGACCCTCCCCTCAGGCTCGGAGTTTGAGTCAGACCTCCCTCCAAAATCTCAAATCTCACTTTGAAGGCAAATCTCTGAGGAATTCCTTTTAACTGTTAAAAGGAAGAAGCAGCTGCAAGCTCACATCACTCTGAGAAGCACAGAGCTGAAGACCAAGCCTGGAGATGATGAATGAGACTTCATCGAAACGTTGCCTAGATACTTCCAATCTTACGCAGGAGAAAACCCGAATAACCAAAGAACTATATATATTTATTCTTATATGTGTGTGTGTGTGTGTGTGTGTGTGTGTTTATATGCTCGTTTGTTTTTTTAATGTTTTAAATGTATGATTCTTAAATAAACTTTATTTTAATTTGAAAAAAAAAAAAGACCCACAGATTGCTTATGGAAAGAAAAGTGAAAATTTAAAAGGATAAAACCTCCATAGGTCTAGAGTGATATTTAATGGTATATATATATACATGTGTGCTGCCCCTCCCCCAAAAAATTCCCTTTTACAATTGCAAGATTTTGCAAGAAAGATAAGTGAGAAAGATCCCATGAAGGATTTGATTTGGGAGTGCTGTGTGTGTGTGTGTGTGTGTGTGTAAATGTGTGTGATTAGTTGAAGAGAGAGAAAGAGACTGAGTGGAGAAGGGAGGTAAGAATTCTATGTAATTTAACATCCCTTCTTTTGCACAGATATTTTTTTTCTTTTTACCTTGAAGGTTGAAGAGAGAAGCAGGGGAGGGGGAACTACCCGTCTTCTCATTTTAACTCCTCCCCCCCTTCTCCCTCTCTGCAAAGCCAGACTGAGAAAGGCGAAGTAAAGGTTTCTAGAAGTTTTATAATAACAGAGCTGGAAGGAACCTTGGAGGTCTTCTAGTCCAACCCCCTGTTTAGGCAGGAAATCTATACCCTTTTAGACAAACTGTTACCCAATCTCTTCTGAAAAAAAGAGTGACATCTGATCCCTGCCTTTTGCAGGCTACACTATTTTGGCTTGCATATTGAAAGCTATGCAAATATATTCTTCTTTTCTAAATACAATTTTGATTTTTTTTTCTTCTGAAAATTTTTGAGGTTTAAAAATGCTTAATTAAACCTATCTAAAAAGAAATGATTTTGAAATATTTTGCTTACATTTGTAAATATTTTTGACTTAAAGAGAATTTGCTTCCATGTGAATGGAATCTGAGTCTGACACACAGATTTTACATACTTAGGAATCACGGTACTCCATCCTACGGCATGTTTGTTTGTTTGTCAGCAACACAAGTTGTTGCCCTTTTTAGGAGTTGTTAAGGAATGAGTGTTGGCTGGATATTGTAAGCTGGGAATGGATGGATAATTACACTTATTTTGAATGAAGACTTCTATGCTAAACTACTGGAAGAAGAGCCTAGTGTTACACAGATTAGGGAATGGCTTTTGAGGATTTTTCAACACAGAAGTGGCATTTTTCTCTGAAATGCTAGATCCTACCTGTCAAGGATAAAAGATATTAATAGGGAGGTTTGGATTTTGAACACTATTGTGTTGGGGTACTTATATTATAGCCTAGGGTTAGACTTGATTTAAATTATATTCCCTTGGGGCAATGGCTAAAAGTGGGAAGATTTAATTATTATTTTTTAAGATAGTGGATCACTTGACTGGATGGGTTGTAGCTTATCCAGCCATGAGAGCCAAAATTATACTGAAGCAGATAATACCTAGATATGGGGTAGTAGCTATAGACAGCAACTCATTTTTCAATCAATCATGGAGTGTGGGAAATTGGTGGGAATGTCACATTCTGTGGAATGCAAATTCATCTATGCCATGGACCAACTGTTTACCCTTGGCTTAGTTCTGAATTTGAACCTGTCCAAAAAGGGACAATTTACCTTTTGAAATGATGTTTGGATTACCACACTTGAACAGAACAAGGGAAATCACACCATGTGAAACTAAAGATATATCTGCAAAGAACTGTATACTTGGTTTCTACTCTTCTTTATCTCACTTCAGAAGCAAAGGACTTCTAGCTCAAACCCTACTCTCGAATTTGCTATCCATAAGTTCCAGCCTGGGGATTGGGTCCTGATAAAAGCCTGGGACAGGTCCTACCAAATCTTGCTGACCACTAAAACAACAGTCTGACCAAAAGACACAGGGTGGACCTCAGTTGATGAACTTAAAAGAGTGGAAAGTGTTTCCTGGAGAAGACCGGCTGAGAATAAAAATTACCAAAAACTGATGTGGTCATGATGGTATGAATAGACTTTGTTTGTGATTTTTCTCATTGCAGGAGTACCAACTTTTTGATTTTTCCTGCCTGAGTGTCAGCTTATGTTAGTCCAGCTGAAGATCCCAAGGGAAGCTGAGGGACCAGTAAAAGACTCTTTTTCAATTCCAAAAAGACAGCTGGAAAGATTATGGGGGAGGGTGGAAATTCATTGCAATGTTTTCTTTGTTGTCTCATTTATATTGTAACCAGTTTAATATACTCATGTAAGAATTGTGTATTTGAGAGTGGTTGCCACAGCAACTTTTGAACACCTTGGTCTTGAACATTTTGGACTTCTGTCTAATGGATGGGAAATTTGTCCAGCATGTTTGTATTGAAAAGTAGCTGCATACACATATACACATATATAGAGACACACACCATTCAGAATTAGGCAAAGTTTATCCTAGTACCTCCACACGAAGATGCTCCTAGGTTAATTTTTGCTCTGTGTCACTAAGGCACAATAAGTCATGTCTCCATAGGGGAGGGACATCCCCCTTAGGCAATTCTCTCACTTGAAGAGACAGCAGAAAAAAGATTTCCAAACCCAAAGCCCTGACTATAACTCACAAATGATGCTGCCCAGTTGCCCAGATGTTGCACTGGTGTCCTCATGTTGCACTGGTGTCCAAGAGCTCATTGTGTGTAAAAAAATAAATAAATCAAAATAGTAAATAGCCTGGATTGCACAATGATTAAGAGTTAGGACAGGTACAGTAATGATCCCTTGAAAATGGGCAGCCTGTAATTTCAAGAAGAACCATGGCTGTGAAGAATTTTGGGGGTTTGTGCTTGTGTAACACCTATTTGGAAATTCACAGACATTGATATAAACATCTGAAAATAATTGGCATGGAAAATTGGATACTGTAAATAGGATGCTGTAAATTTCTTACCAGAACTTTTTTCCCTGACTGCTAGACTTTCATGGTTGAAAGCTTTTGGGAGCCATTGAAGGAATATTTTTCTGTTGCCTCTTATCAATGCCTTTATCTTTCCTCATTCATCAGGATAGAAAGAAATCTATCCTTTAAAACAAAATGGGGGAATGTTAGGGTAATAAATAAAGGAAAGAAATAAAAAATATTATAGAGAGAGAGAGTAGAGAGTTACTCTATAAGCATGTCTTATCTTGATGTTAGGCGGTTGTTTTCCTATGTATATAGAAGTATTTATCTCTAGAGGCATTTCTTATCTTGCTGTTGTGGAAAATATTTCTCTAACTTTTGTGTTATAAAACTAGCTTGCAATTAGTTACATCTCTCACATATGAAGACACATGATTATCCCATCTAAATCAATCGGAATGTAACTCCCTAAATCTGGAGCAATATACACCTTTTGAAGTATGCTGTTGATAGCCCTCTTAAATGGTCAGTCGTGATCGATTAACAGATAATAGGAGAAAGGATACTGAAAGATAAACAAGTGCCAGGAGGACATTTGTCTTTTTGCAGGAAAGATGTAAATCTAACTTAGAATGTTTTACAATGCATTTACTCTACTTCTAAAAGAATCTTAAGGAATAAGAAGAGTTACTTTCACCTATATGCTTTGTAACTTTCCTCACATATCTGTGTGTATGAGAGGAGAGGTCTTACCCTTTTATTGATCAATAGAAGTTATATTTTGTTCGTCAAAGCCTCTGCTTAACTTCATTTTTGGCACATAGTGATCTTAAGTTATAGCTGAACCTTACAGTTAGAAATGTGAAACCGGGTCTGTTCGCACGAGACAACAAGAAAGTGAGTCTTTCTGGAAAGAGAAAATCTAGGTAACAATTCTAGCTTCTGTTTCTCTGTACTCATACTCTGACCTCACTACTTTTTATTCCAATCTGACATAGTAAGAGGTATCCAAATTTATGTTGACTACTCTGAAAAAAAAATGTATCTAAAAAACTACATGTAAGACTGAAGTAAATGGACTATTGGAATACTGTTGGAATTAGTGAGTCCTGATCTAAATGACTTTGTGACTAAAGAAGTGTCTGCAATGTATAACCATTTACTGTATAGTATTGTATGACCTTGGTGCCATAGTTAGAATGCAGTTTTGTATGCTAACTCAACTCACTGCCAGTGCTTGATCCTGACTGGCTTAAGGTTGACTCAGCCTTCCATCCTTCTGAGATGGGTAAAATGAGGTTGGGGGCAATATGTAGACTCTGAAAACCATTTAGTGAGGGCTGTAAAACATTATAAAGCAGTATATAACTCTAAGGGCTATTGCTAATGTTTTGTATGCATAAAGATTAATAAAGTGTGAGCTTGGAGTAAGTGCAGGGTTCTGGCCCTGCACTTCTGATTGGCTGTTAAGCGGCCGGACCAGATTGGCCCGTTCCGGGGAATCTGATTAGCCCTTAACAGAGAGTTCCTATTGGTTCTAAGAGCTAGCATTCCTAGCTCGTTATTGGTTAAAAGTTACAGGGTTTGCCTATATAAGGCGGGTTTAACTGCTGTTAAGATGGGGAAGTCACAATGTAAATAAAGAGCTGAAGTTCACCGTTCAGAGGCTTGTCTCCATTCTTTTTCACCCATGCTCAAAACATAACACTGGCGATGAGGATGGGATTTGGAGAAATCTGAACCAACGAAACTGCGAAGAACACCGAGCACGTGATAGACAACGCCAACAATGGAACCATGTCCGGCGGCATCGTACCACCTCTCCGTTCGATCCAGCACAGGAGGACTAGGAGTCCAACATGGATCGCTTCCAAATGTTCTTAGAAACCAACAACTTAAAGGACGCCACACCAGGAAAGAACCGGGCGGTGTTCCTAACGCATTGTGGTCCAACCATATTTAAGATGGCTAAAGCACTAGCCAAACCTTGAGAAGTGAAAGACATGGATTGGGACGACCTCGAACCTCTCCTACGAGATCACTACATCCCGACCGTGCCTACGCTCGTGAGACGCCACAAGTTTTACCAAAGGAGCCAGCGGAAGGGAGAAAGCGTGGCCGACTTCATAGCAGACCTCTGAAACCTGGGAGGCCTCTGCGGATTCGCCGATTTGGAAGAAACACTAAGAGATCGCATAGTTCTGGGACTAGATGCACCAGGAGTCCAAAGCAAGCTGATGGCGAAAGGCGACACCAGCCTTGCCGATGCCATCACCAATGCTACTGCGGCGGAAACAACCACGAAGTCAGCTGCACAACTACACCGAAACTGCGCTCCGGTACCTACACCGACAAGCGACATTTTATCCAAGTTGGAAGGACAGCTCATAACGACGCACCACGAGGACCTCTCTTCGTCGTCAGACAGCGACGAAGAAGGGGCCCATCGATTGCAGTCTGACCAGGACCCTCATCCGAAGTCCTTATGCCCTTGCGCTGGTTGTGGAGCCAACCATGCCAGGTCCGAATGCAAATTCCGCAACGCACTCTGCTATGAGTGCGGGAAACGAGGCCACATCGGACGGGTCTGCCGCAGCTTGCCAGGACCCAGCCAGGCCTCAAAAGGGGCTAACTGTCACCAATCAACAGGAAACCGTCCTGTACGGCGAGAGCCAGTAAACCACTCCTGCAGAAATGGAGTTTTGCAGAAAGAAGAGGCTCACCATACTATCACTATTGGTCATGCCTCAGCCTTGGACACTAAGAAAATCCGAGTTATGGCAGCCATCGAGAACCAGCCTTGCCACATGGAGGTCGACTCAGGATCGTCCCTCTCGATGGTGTCCTGGAAGACACTCAAGCAACTCATCCCCACAATTCAACGCCAAGATCTTCGTTTCCAACGCCTCATCCTCAAGGACTACCAAGGGAATCGAATCCCCGTCATCGGGTCCTGCCGAGTCCAAGTCTCCTTCAAGAAGCACACAGCGTACTTACCTTTAACGGTCATCGATAGAGATAGGCCTAGCCTACTAGTCCTCCAATGGTTCGCGCCACTCGGCATTGAAGTGGCCGGCGTAAACTGAGTCAGTGGCTGTGACTGGGAGGAAGACCTTGTCTATGAGTTCAGGGATGTCTTCGCGGACAGCTTAGGCGAGTACAAGGGGACCCCGATGTCATTCAGCTTAGATCCAAAAAAAGCTCCCATTCGCCTAAAGCCCCATCGAGTTCCGTTTGCCTTAAAACCGAAAATCGACGAACAACTCGACAAACTGATAGCTCAGGGGGTGTTAGAGTCCATCGATCACTCTCCTTGGGAAACCCCTATTGTAACACCCATCAAGCCAGATGGGTCAATCCGAATTTGTGAGGACTACCGGGCCACTTTGAACCACGCCCTACAGCAGAACGCGTATCCAGTTCTGGTGGTGCAGCATCTCCTCCATTCCCTGGGGGGCGGAAAAGTTTTTGCTAAATTAGATTTAGCTCAGGCATATCAGCAATTATCAGTAGATGAAAAAACGGCACAGGCCCAAACTATTGTGACGCACCGAGGTGCCTTTAAATGTACCTGGCTGCAATTCGGAGTTAGTGTAGCCCCGGTTATTTTTCAGAGCCTTATGGAAAGGTTATTGCAAGGAATTAAGGGCATGGTCCCCTATTTTGACGATGTATTAATTGCAGCCTCTACAAAAAAAGTCTTACAGGACCAGTTAAAATTAGTCTTAAAAAAATTCCAAGAGGCTGGTCTTAAGGTCAAACAAAACAAATGTAAATTATGTGCTGACAGTGTTGAGTTTTCAGGGTACCTGATTGATAGCCAGGGCATTCACCCTACCGAAAGTAAATTAAAAGCGATTAAAAACGCTCCCAGGCCACGAAACAAGGCCGATCTCCAGGCGTTCCTAGGCCTCATCAATTTTTATAATGTATTTTTGCCGCACAAAGCAACTGTCGCTGAACCGTTACACCGGTTGTTAGATAAAAAAGCAAATTGGCTATGGGGTTACCGTGAAGAACAGGCGTTCTGTAATGTTAAAAAACTGCTCACTTCTGTCTCTGTACTCATGCAGTATAACGAGACTTTGCCGTTAGTTATAACCTGCGATGCATCGCCTTTCGGGGTGGGCGCCATTTTGAGCCATGTACTGCCTAATGGGAACGAAGCCCCTGTTGCATATTTTTCAAAGACTCTTTCAAAGACTGAGCAAAATTATGGACAAATTGATAAAGAAGCCCTCGCAATTGTCTCAGCTGTGAAAAGATTCCACGAATATGTGTGTGGCCGGGTTTTTACTATTGTGACTGACCACAAACCGTTGCAAGGGATAATAGCCGGAGATAAGCTGACTCCCTACATATTATCCCCTAGGATGACCCGATGGTCAGAATTCTTAGTTGCTTATAACTATCGGCTGCAATACCACCCGGGGAAAGCCATTCACCACTCCGACGCATTGAGCCGAGCACCACTTGCAGAGACTCTCAACAATCCTGCACCAATGGTAACCACGTTGCAAATCGAGGCACTCAACTCGCCGCCACTAACCGCCCGAGATATCGCGAGAGAAACCAAATGCGACCACATCCTAGCACGAGCCCTAGGCTGGGTAGAATGCGGATGGCCATTGGACCGTCTATCAGATGACTTCACACCATTCAAGACTCGACAAACTGAGCTCTTCTCCCAGAAGGATTGTGTCATCTGGGGCGATAGAGTTGTTATCCCAGAACGACTCCAGAAAGCGCTGCTGAGAACCTTGCACGATGGCCACCCCGGTATCGTGCAAATGAAAGCCCTTGCGCGAAGCTACGCATGGTGGCCGGGCATTGACAAGCAAATCGAACAGTGGTTTAAAGCTTGTCCCAAATGCCAAGAAGTCAGCAACGCCCCACCAAAAGCCATGCCTATTGAATGGGAGACACCACGTGGACCCTGGTCCCGAATTCACCTGGATTTCGCGGGGCCAACCAAAGGCCACACCTTCCTGCTTACCATCGACGCCTACTCGAATTGGCTCAAAATCCATCGCATGACGACTCCGACCTCTGAGGCGGTTATCAAAATTTTAAACAGACTCTTTGCAACTCATGGATTACCAGATGTCCTGGTATCTGATAATGGCCCTCAATTTACCACACTAGCATTCGAGCAATACCTCACTGACCGTGGCATCCGCCATGCGCTCACCTCACCTGCGCACCCTGCGACCAATGGCAAAGCAGAACGCATGGTCCAATTTATGAAGAAAACCTTGCAAAAGGTAGACTACGACAACATTGACGATAAGGTAAATCAAATCCTCTTCTTGCAACACATCACCCCACATAGCGTCACCAACAAAACTCCCGCCGAACTGCTAATGGGACAAAAGCTCCACTCCCACCTCGACTGGTTGTGCCCATCTTAGGAACCGAAGAAACCACTAGGATCCAGCGGCCGCTGTCGTACCTTCCAGGTAGGAGACCTGGTTTATGCAAAAAAACCTATCGGGCGACCCATTGTGGGTGGAGGCGACAGTAGTACGTGTAACTGGCCCCAGATCCTACCTTGTACAATGCCCTGACGATAAACTTTGGAAACGGCATATCGATCAATTACAATCGCAGCTTCCAGTGGCCAGTCTGCAACTTCCCTACGACCAAACTGAGGGGGGGGGAGGTATGGAAGAAGATGAATTCTTAGGAAACCCATTCAAAGGAAACGACGGTTTAATAGAAACTCAGGAAGCGGAGCCGGAGGGAGAAACGGTTGCACCTCAGGGAATTGCAGAGAATGTGGGCAACGACGTAGAAGTGAACTCTGAACCAGAAACAGCCAAATAACGATCTACCTCAACATGATTGCAGCCAGCTTTTACAACGGAAATCAAAGAGACTAATAGGACAACTGTCCTACCTAAAGGACTATGTAACTGCACCTTGCAAATAAGAAGCCAGGGGGAAGGGGTGTTGTGTATGCATAAAGATTAATAAAGTGTGAGCTTGGAGTAAGTGCAGGGTTCTGGCCCTGCACTTCTGATTGGCTGTTAAGCGGCCGGACTGGATTAGCCCATTCCGGGGAATCTGATTGGCTCTTAACAGAGAGTTCCTATTGGTTCTAAGAGCTAGCGTTCCTAACTCGTTATTGGTTAAAAGTTACAGGGTTTGCCTATATAAGGCGGGTTTAACTGCTGTTAAGATGGGGAAGTTACAATGTAAATAAAGAGCTGAAGTTCACCGTTCAGAGGCTTGTCTCCATTCTTTCTCGCCCATGCTCAAAACATAACTGCTACTGCTATTGTTTTAAATTACAATTCATGAAGCATATATCCAAATTCCAATGAAAAATACAAAATTTCCTAATGTCCCAGTATCACAATCCTATCTTTACACTTGCATACGCAGAGTAATTGTAATCTTGGGTATACAATATCATTTAACAAAATCACTTTGGTTGTTGTGCAGAAAGCAGTTGAACAATTATTTGTCCACCATTAATACATCAATTTTTCTGTAGAGATTCTCAGTCATCCAGGTCATAGTGTTCCCAAAGGTGCTTTTTCAGAAGGCAACTGGACTTTCTTGTTTTTTCTTTGAAGACATTACACTTCTCGTCCAAGAAGCTTCTTCAGCTCTGACAGGATAGTGGGGAGTTGAAGGATTTATACTATCTGCAAGGAATATAAATCCTTCCATTCCCCACTATCCTGTCAGAGCTGAAGAAGCTTCTTGGATGAGAAGAGAAACATCTTCAAAAATAAAAAAGTCCAGTTGCCTCCTAAAAAAGCACCTTTGGGATATTCATTCTTCTGCTTCTTTCCTATCCAACTGGTGCCTATGAAAGTTACACTAGAAGGTATTTATCTTGACCACATTGTTCTTTGATCATTCTTTATCTATTGGTATTTTAGCATGTTCCCTGTCTTGTTTTAATTTTTGTTTTAAATCTTAAATCATTATATATTCAGTATATCAGTATATATTCTTGACAACCTTTTAGCTTGCCTGGGCTTCTGTCATGCTCCTGGTGGAGACTGACTCTGAGGGAGAGGAGGAACAGCCGAAAGGGAGTGAAAGTATGGCTCTGGAAGTTGTAAAGGAGGCTGGGGAAGGCAGAGGCCGGCTGAGCAGTCAGAGGGGGACCCAGGCCCATCCCCTATCCATCCTAGGGCATGCAGGGAGGAGAGGATAAGAGTGAGATGTGTTCTACTCAGGAGGAGGGAGCTTTGATCCTCTTCATGGGCTGCAGGTGTGAGAACTGCATAAGAGTTTGGACCTGCATTCTAGCAAATGCTGGAGACAAAGCGTGTTTTATTTTGGTTTGAGGTTATCTTGGTTGGCATCCTTCCAACAGACTGTGCCTTGTTATCTCCTTGAATTTGGTAAATATTTCTTCTGTTCCATTGTGGAAATTTCATCATTGTAGTTTGTTTGGTTTTTATTTTCACCTCTATCTGCTCATTAAGTTCGGACTGTATTGCTTTCTTTTGAAGACTATTTTTGAATACGTTTTATCTCCAACTGAGAATTATTGAACAGAGGGGTCAAGTTGAAGGCATTAAATGACATTTATTTACGTTTTGGATTTTGCCACATTTGTGTTACACTCTGAGTCATCACAGCTTCACTAAGTAAAGAATTGTCTTGGGCAGCATATAGAATACATAATATAGTTAATGTATATAAATCACATAATAATGTTAAAACTTAGTGATCTGGTGCCACCACATCACTGTCCTGGATTGCATATGGCTGACAGACTGCATGTTGGATATGCCTGTTCTAAAATTTATATGGTGTGAGCTAATTTTCCACAATATTTACAAGGCATCAACACTGAAGGATATTATGAAACTTATACATAATAATATTCAGAGAGGACTGGGAAGAGTGTCTGTGATTTAGGCATCATTCCTGATATAGTATTGTGTATCATTGTGGAATAATTAAAAACAGCAGGCCAACTTCCCCAATGGACACTGTTTGTGAGTATCCTAGTACTCAGTAGCAAAGACAAAAGATTATTATTTTGTAGACACCTTTGTTCAGTAAAACAACTTTTCATTTTCTATGAAGTGCACAAAAAAAATCCCTTTAAAATGAGCTAAAAACCACCAAAGTCACACAAGCTTTTAAGAAAAATGACCTATGCACCACCGTACAAAAACACTGTACAAAAACAGAGTGCAGGCACATGGGGCATAACCTTAGCAAGGCAACCAGCAGAAAGTCATTTGCATGT
This sequence comes from Hydrophis major, assembly GCA_033807585.1. Classification (NCBI taxonomy): domain Eukaryota; kingdom Metazoa; phylum Chordata; class Lepidosauria; order Squamata; family Elapidae; genus Hydrophis; species Hydrophis major. Next base: position 324,052,253 of record CM066329.1, read on the forward strand.
CTCCATTCACAAAGGGGCACAAGAGAATACAATGCCCTGTAAATTGTGAAGCTTTCACTGTATCTTGCTACAAAGGCACTCTAAATCTAAATCCCAACAAGAATCAATAACATTTGCACAGGGCACACAAACCTAAGCTTAGTGGGCCAAATGGTACAGAACCTTTCTGAAATTGTAAACATATTTAGAAAGCTCCATAAATAAAAAAGGTATAAAAGAATGTAGTGCAGAGCATGGAGTGCACAAGGATGAATAAATAATGAAATCAGACAAAAACTCCAACAACTGAGGTTACTTTTTGCTTTTCAAAAGCAGTCAGTCAGAAACCCAAAAAGAATCAGCCTCACTAAAAACAAGCCATTAGCACATAATTTATGGGGGGAAATAATGACTAAACTACTATGCTGATTATGGCTTCCTGAGTTTAACTGTGCATATGCACCATATGCATATTTTTGATTCTTTTTTTTTTTTTTGAAAGTTTTATTTGGGTTTTCACAAAAACAAAATACAAATAAAACATCTTTTTTTGAAAATAGCATGGTCCCAGGTTATCACTTCTTCATACAGACACCAAACTCAATTTCATGCTCATTTTTATATTCTATTCCATATCTTATTACCGTTTTACATTTTCTACATAGTTTTTCCCCTCTTTTAATTTTCTCAGCTTTATTTTAATTATCTCATCTCAATCAAATCATTATATTTATACTTTTGTCTGTCCTGTTTCAATTTCATATTATCTTTTCTTATTAAACAATTTTTTCCCTGTAGTTACCAATTGGAGTATGACACCTTTATATCTTTTAATTTTATCCATTCAAACTCTTATTTAAGCTTCAATGTATACCTTTAAGATAATAGCATTCAATAGAATACATAACTTCCAATCGAATTCTGCTTGGTACATTATTAAAATACACACTGTTATGGACTAAGCCAAGGCAGCGATACCACCCTAAACAGCTTTACTTTACAGCAGGCTTGTAATCCTGCACTTCTCATTGGCCCGAAAATAGCGAGTTTTGATTGGTCATTTTTGGCCAGTCTGATTGGCTCTTAACGGGGCCCCCTGATTGGACGCTAGTGAAAGTGGTAAACTCAATTCATTGGTTGTTTTGACAGCAGCCAGCTCTATAAAAGAGCTGCTGCTGCCCAAGTATTTGCTCTGTTCTTTCTTTATAATAAAGAGTTGAAGTCACCGTTCGATGTCTCGTCTCCATCCTTGCGCCCATGCCCAGGACATAACACTGGCGACGAAGGTGGGATGCGGAGATGATAGAGTTGACTAAGTACACATCGAACAAGACAGAGCACGTGGCGAAAGAGCCCATGCAGCAAACAGCAAGATGACCAGCGGCGCCATACCACCCGCTCCATTCGACCCAGCAACCAAAGACTGGGACTCGTATATAGATCACTTCCAGATGTTCCTGGAGACCAACAATTTAAAAGATGCTGCACCTGGCAAGAAACGAGCAGTGTTCCTGACTCATTGCAGCCCAGCCGTTTTCAAAATGGCTAAAGCACTGGCAAAACCGGCGGAAGTGAAGACCATGGATTGGGATACCCTTGCCCCAATCCTCCAGGCCCATTATGCATCCACAGTACCTACACTGATATGAAGACACAAATTTAACCAGAGGGACCAACAGAAGGACGAGAGCATTGGAAATTTCATAGCCGACCTCCGGAACCGAGCAGGCCTTTGTAGTTTTGCAAACTTAGAGGAAGCCCTAAGAGACAGCATAGTTCTGGGACTAAACGCACCACACGTGCAGAGTAAACTGATGGCGAAAGGAGACATCGGCCTTCCAGATGTCATCGCCGACACTACTGCCGCAGAAGCAACCAGGAAGTCAGCCACTCGAATGCGCCAAGCGAACGCACCGCTTCGCCAACTCGCTGACGATAGCCCACTCGCTGCTGAGAAGCACGCTACCACCACCCACCACGAAGACCTCAAGTCACCCTCAGACAGTGAGGAAGAGGAGGTCAACCAACTCCACTCAGAATGAGAGCAAAGGAACCAGAGACATCCACGCCAATGCGCTGGTTGCAGGGCAAACCACCTGCGATCAGACTGCAAATTCCTCGACACACTCTGCCGTACTTGCGGAAAAAGAAGCCACATCGCAAAAGTCTGCAGAAGCAAGTGAGAGTCCAGTCCCAGCCGAAGGGAGAACAACCTCCATCGGGAGACAGGTAAACCTCCTGAGAACTGAGACCACCTGAACCACCAATGGAACAACCGCTACTACTACAGAAATCAAGTACCTGCCTTTTCAACGAGATGAGAAGAGGCCCACCAAACCATTACTATCGGCCATGCTTCATCGTTCGATGCAAAAAAGATCCGTGTAAGGGTTACTATTGAGAATCAACCGTGCGTGATGGAAGTCGATTCGGGATCATCCCTATCGATGGTATCCTGGAAAACCCTCAAACAGCTGATCCCTGACATCTGCTGGCAGGACCTCAGCACGCAATGAATCATCCTGAAAGACTACCAGGGAAACAGAATTCCAATTGTTGGTTCCAGCCACGTCCAAATATTCTTCAAGGACCGCACAACGACGCTTCCCCTGACTGTCGTCGATCGTGACCGACCCAGTTTGTTAGGGTTACAGTGGTTCACCCCACTCAGGATTGAACTAGCCGGCATACACCAAACCAGAAGCGACGACTGGGAGGAGGCTCTCATCCAGGAATTCCAGGACGTGTTCACAGGAACATTAGGCAAGTACAAGGGGACCCCTATATCACTTAATCTCAGCCCCGATGTAGCTCCCATTCGGCTTAAGCCTCGTCGGGTACCTTTTGCCTTAAAGCCAAAGATCGGTGAGCAGCTAGATAAACTGATAGCCCAGGGCATATTGGAACCGATTGACCATGCCCACTGGGAAACTCCGATAGTAACGCCCATGAAGCCAGATGGTTCGTTAAGAATTTGTGGGGATTACCGGGCCACCCTAAATCATGCTCTTCAACAGAGTGCTTACCCAGTACCGGTAGTTCAACACCTCCTTCATTCCCTGGGTGGTGGAAAAATATTTGCGAAATTGGACTTAGCTCAGGCATACCAGCAACTACCTGTGGACGCGACAACTGCAGAAGCCCAGACAATAGTTACACATAGAGGCGCTTTCAAGTGCAATAGATTCCAATTGGGAGTAAGGGTGGCACCTGGCATTTTCCAAAGTTTAATGGAGAGACTATTACAAGGCATAAAAGGCATTGTGCCTTATTTTGACAACGTCCTAATAGCTGCCCTACTAAAGAGTTATTAGTACAACAACTCAGAAAAGTTCTTCAGAAATGTAAAGACGCTGGTTTGAAGGAAAAAAGGGACAAGTGTCAACTTTGTACAGAGAGAGTGGAGTTCCTGGGATACCTTCTCGACAGACAGGGAATCCACCCCATTGAAAAAAAACTAACTGCAATCAAAAACGCTCCGAGACCTAGGAATAAGACAGATCTCCAAGCCTTCCTGGGACTCATTAACTTTTATAACATCTTCTTGCCTCAGAAGGCAACCATAGCCAAGCCCCTACATAGACTTCTCGACAAAAAGGCTTCCTGGGTCTGGGGATGGCATGAAGAGAGAGCATTCCAAGAGATAAAAGACCTCTTAACTTCCGATGCTGTATTAATGCAATACAACGAGACTCTACCTTTGACGGTTACCTGTGACGCCTCACCATTTGGAGTGGGAGCCATTTTAAGCCATGTCCTATCAAATGAGAATGAGGCACCTATTGTGTTCTTTTTCAGAACTTTGTCTAAAACCGAAAGGAACTATAGTCAACTTGATAAAGAGGCTCTCGCTATTGTATCCACAATTAAAGGGTTCCATGAATATGTGTATGGGAGACCCTTTACCATAATTACAGACAACAAGCTGCTACTTGGTATTTTGGCGGGAAACAAACCAACTCCCCATATCTTATCACCAAAAATGACACGTTGGTCAGAATTTTTAGCCACCTATGATTACTGATTGCAACACCGCCTGGGGAAAACCATTCCCCACACTGACACTTTGAGCCGCTCTCCACTACCAGACATCATAGACGACCCTGCTCCAACCTTAGCCTTATTGCAAATCGAAACCCTCAAATTGCTGCCGCTGACCGCTCGAGACATCGCCTTATAGACAAAAAAGGACCCTGCTTTGCCACGAGTCCTCAGCTGGGTAGAACGGAGTTGGCCGGTCAGTGCAACCAATGACACGTTCAAGTCATTTAGGAATCGTCAAACAGAGCTATTCTCCCAGAAAGGCTGCATAGTGTGGGGAGACAGAGTCATAGTTCCGGAGAAATTGCAATATAGGGTATTGAAAATGTTGCACGATGGACATCCAGGCATCGTGCAGATGAAGGCATTGGCCAGGATTTACACATGGTGGCCTGGCTTAGACAAACAAATAGAAACCTGGGTAGCAAAATGCAGCAAATGCCAGGAGACTCGTTCCACTCCTCCAAAAACTCCTCCAACTCAGTGGGAAACACCTCGAGGTGCTTGGTCCCGTATCCACATCGATTTTGTGGGACCCACAAGAGGACACACTTTCCTCCTAACAGTGGATGCCTATTCAAACTGGCTTGAGGTCCACAAGATGAAAAGCACCACCACAGAGGCAGTCAGTAAAAAACTGAATAAGCTATTCGCTACCCACGGATTGCCGGATGTCCTGGTCTCCGATAATGGCCCCCAATTCACTGCCCTGCCATTCAAACAGTACCTGGCAGATCGGGGCATCCACCATGCCTTAACATCGCCAGATCACCCTGCGGCCAATGGTAGGGCGGAGCGAATGGTTCAATTTGTAAAAAAGACCTTGCACAAAATGGACCATGGCAACATTGATGACAAAATAAACTGGATGCTTCTCCTCCAGCACATAACCCCAAACAGTACCACGAACAAAACCCCAGCTGAATTTCTGATGGGCCAGAAACTTCACTTGAATCCGATCGCCTCCACCCAAACTACATGCCAGAACAACCCCCAGGATCCAGCAGCAAGTGCCGGGCATTCCAGGAAGGTGACCTCGTGTTTGCGAAAAACTTCTCGGGCAACCCATTGTGGGTCCCCACTACCATAACGCAACTTACGGGACCCGATCCTATCGCCTACAAACTGCAGTTGGTAAGATGTGGAAACACCACATAGACCAACTCCGTTCCAGATTAGCACCAGAACCTCTAGCTGGGGGGGGGGGGAAGGAACATTGAGGAGGCCAAAGTGGAAATGTTTATCGAAACCCAACAGCCTTACCAACCAACCAGGGGATACTCACCATCCGAAGGAGAACCGAGCCAGGGAGTACGGATCCAGGGGGCCTGGAAGACAGCACTGGCATGAGCAGGGAAAGCAGCCCAGGGCCACAATCTTCACCATCCAACCCAGCTAGCAGCCTACTGGAACTGGAACCAGGACAGAAACCAGTGGAACAGTGCAGAGCAAGCAGACAGGTGAAGCAAACCTGCCTATTTACGAGAATACGTCACCCCACCCCTCAGACGGAACCTAGGGGGGAGGGGTGTTATGGACTAAGCCAACACAGCGATACAACCCTAAACAGCTTTACTTTACAGCAGGCTTGTAATCCTGCACTTCTCATTGGCCTGAAAGTAGCGAGTCATGATTGGTCGTTTTTGGCCAGTCTGATTGGCTCTTTTTTTTTTTTGAAAAAGTTTTTATTAATTTTCTACAAACAAACAAGACAAACAAAACATAAAAACATCAAATCTTATATGTACATCCAGTGTGTCAGTTGGTTCATCATTTTTGTGCATTCATTCTGTAGTCTCAATTACAATTATGTTACATAACAACTCATATTGTCAATCCAAAATTATATATCCTAATATCACTAAAAAAAGAAATTTTTGACTATATTTTTAATCATTTATGCTTAATGAGCTAACAATACTTTAAACCAGTTTACTCTATAACAAATCATCTAATCATATCAAATCAATCCTAAAAAATCCTTTATAAATATAATATCAAATAGCAAAATAATGACAAAATAAAGATAATCCTTACTCTCTAGCATTCTAAATATTCTATTATCGTATTTTATCATCTAGCCATTTATAAAAAAGATCCCAAATTTCGTAAAATTGTTTATCCTCTTGCTCTCTAATTTCAAATGTCAATCTGCTCATCTCAGCACATTCCAATATTTTCTTAATAATTTCTTCCTGTAATGGTATTTTCTCATTCTTCCAATTTTTAGCAAATACAATCCTGGCCGCTGTTAATACATTTACAATCAGGTATTTCAAATCTTTACTATATATATCAGGTAAAATTCCCAATAAGAAGACCTCTGGTTTCAAATCTATATGTTTCTTTGTCATTTTTTCCAACCACATGCGAATTATAGTCCAATATTTTCTAGCATCCTCACAAGTCCACCACATATGGTAATACGAGCCGGGTATCTGATGACATTTCCAACATTTTTCAGATTTGTTCTTAAACATTCTTGCTATTCTTGTCGGAGGAAAGTGCCACCTGTAAAACATCTTATACAAGTTTTCTTTATATGCTGTTGACATTGTCATTTTATAATTTTGAGACCACAATTTCTGCCATTTCTCCAAATCAATCCCATATCTAAAATTCTTCCCCCAAACAATCATAGTTTCTTTGACTTGTTCTTCCTCTAATTTCATTCCCAGTAAATAACCATATAATTTTTTAATCACCTTCTCATCAGTACCCATCAAGATCTTGTCTAAATCAGTCTGTTTATCATAAAATCCCTCCGTTTTAGAATCTTCATCATACCTTGAGTGTATTTGTGCATATGAAAACCAATTCATCCTTATACCTTGTTCTTCTAAGTTTTGGATCGATTTAAGTTCACCCTTTTCATCCAAAAGTTCCCCATATCTAACTGTTTGTTCCTTCTTGTAAATTATAGGATAGGAAAATGCTTCAATGGTCGATAACCAAACTGGAATTTTCAAATAACATTGTCTTTTTATCTTCTCCCAATTTAACCACAAAGACTCCCGTACATAATGTCTTCTAAAATAACCCTGTGTTTTAGTTCCCTTATACCATAAAAAAGCATGCCAACCCAACAGCAAGTCATGCCCTTCTAGTGTCAACAACCTATGTTTCCTTAATGTTATCCATTCTTTGACCCACATCAAACTTGCAGCTTGATAATACAATTCCCAATTAGGCAGACCAAAACCTCCTCTAATTCTAGCATCTTGCAAAAGCTTTAACTTTATTCTCGCTTTTTTACCTTGCCATATAAACTTCAACATAATTTTATTTAAATCTTCAAAATAGTCTTTTCCAAGCCTAATTGGTATTGTTTGAAACAAAAATAAAATTCTAGGTAAGATATTCATCTTAATTGTTGAAATTCTCCCTATTAATGACAATTGCAAGTTTTCCCACTTCTTCAAATCTGTAGTTATCTGTTGTTTAAGTTTAATATAATTATTCTCCTTTAATGTGCTACATCTTGTTGTCAAATATATCCCCAAATACTTAACCTTATTTGTAACTTGAATTTTCAAAAGATCTGCCAATTCTTCTCTCTGTCTCAATAACATATTCTTTGTCAAAATCTTTGTTTTATCTTTATTTATTTTCAAACCAGCCACCTCTCCATATGACTCTATCCTTTCCAGTAACTTTGGAGCTGTTTCAATCGGATCTTCCAAAATAAAAGCTAAATCATCAGCAAAAGCTTGTAGCTTAAATTCTTCCTTCTTAATTTTCATTCCTTTTATGCTTTTATCATCCCTAATATTTCTATTCAAGACTTCCAAGGTCAACACAAATAGCAAAGGAGATAGGGGGCATCCTTGTCTTGTGCCTTTCCTTATATTAATAAAATCTGTAAGTTCCCCCTCCATCATTACCCTTGCTGTCTGTTTATTGTATATAGCTTCTATTGCTTGAATAAATTTTTTAGCAAAACCCATCTGCTCCAATAATAATAACATAAATCTCCAGTTGACGTTGTCAAATGCTTTTTGAGCATCTAGGAATATCAAAGCCATTTGCTTTTCAGGATGAGCCTCATAATATTCCAAAGTGTCCAAGATTACTCTCATATTGTCTCTAATTTGTCTCTTTGGCAGAAATCCATTTTGATCTGAGTGAATAAAATTATTTAAATATTTTTTAAGTCTTTCTGCTAAAATTGAAGCAAAAATTTTATAGTCTGCATTCAATAAAGAAATAGGTCTATAATTCTTAATTTGCAATGGGTCAGTCTCTTCCTTTGGTATAAGTGTAATATAAGCCTCTGACCATGTTTTAGGTATCATCTTTTTTAACATAACTTCATTCATAACTTCTAACAATGGGATGCTCAATAATTCTTGAAATGTTTTATAAAATTCTACTGGAAGCCCATCTGGGCCCGGAGCTTTCCCATTATTTTGTCTCTTAAATGCTTCATTTAGTTCCATCATTGTTATATTGCTTTCTAGCATTTCTTCAGTCTCTTTAGGTATCTTTGGTAAATTAGCTTCCTGTAAATACTGTTTGACTTTTCCTTCATCAATATTCTCTTGTTTATATAATTGCCCATAAAAATCTCGGATAATTTCTTTTTTCTCCTTGTTCCCATAACAAACTTGGCCTTGTTCATCTATTAACTTCAATATTTTTCTTGATTCCTTCTCTTTTCTCAATTTATATGCTAGCCATCTACCTGGTTTATTTGCATCTTCAAAATAATTCTGTTTAGAGTTTCTAATTTTCTGTGCCAATTCTTCTTTCTCTATTAATTCCATTTTATGTTTGATTACATCCAGCTTCAATTTAATATCCTTTTTCTGTGGCATTTTCTGTAATTCTTTTTCAAGAGTTTTATACTCATTTTCCAAGGCCTTAGAAGCTTGCCTTTTCCTAATATTCTTTTTTCTTGTATAATCTATTATCAAACCTCTAGCGTATGCCTTCATAGTATCCCACACATTTTGCGTTGAAGTATCTTCTTTTTTATTTTCTCTAAAGAAAAAAGCCAATTCCTTCTCCATCCATTGTGTAAAATCTTTCTCCTTTAAAATAGTATTATTTAATGTCCATCTCGATCTTTTTTTTTGTCCCTTCCATTTAATTGTCATTGGGCTATGATCTGCCCAGGTACTTGTTTCAATGCTTGTTTCTTTAATATTAGATATTAGTTCTGTTGAGATCCAAATCATATCTAATCTGGACCATGATAAATGTCTATTTGAATAAAAAGTATATTGTTTAACGTTTCTTTCTCTCCAAATATCTTTTAAAGTTAATTCATCTGTCATTTTAAAAAAAGACCTTGGGAGAACCTTTCTATTTTGCTTTGTTGTTGTTGCTATATAGTCCAGTTTATTGTCCACAATTCCATTAAAATCTCCCATCATAATTATATTAACATAGTCCAGTCCAATTATTTTCATGTGCAGTTTTTTATAAAACTCTTCTTGTTTATCATTCGGAGCATAAATTGCAATCAAGAGTATTTTTATATTATTATCCATTATTTCTACCATTAATACTCTTCCATCTTCATCCGAGTAAATCAATTTTGCTGGAATAGCCTCTTTAATGTATAAAACAACACCTCTTTTCTTACATTGGGTCAAAGAGGTAAATGTTTTCCCTAATTTTGGCTGTAATAACAATTGTTCATGTTGTTTTTTAATGTGAACTTCTTGTAAACAAATTATATCAAATTTTAATTTCTCTAATTTATGAAAAGTTTTCCTTCTTTTAAAAGCTGAATTAAGTCCGTTTATATTCATTGTAATCAGTTTTTTTTCCTCCATGATTATGCTTTATATTTAGGTCTAACAGCTCTCGTGGATCTCACTTCACGCTGTTCTTTACTATCAATCTGTCCCCCTATTGCTCCTTTCTCTTTTTCAGTCTCCAGTTGTTCATCTTGAAACTCAATTAATGAAACCTCTTTCTCTGCTTCCTCTTTTCTTCCTCCAAAAAATTCTGCATGAAAAAGTTCTGCTTTCTCAATTGAGTCAATTCTATGTCTCTGCTCTTGCCACGTAAACATTAATCCTTCTGGAATCAGCCATCTATAATTCACTTCGTTTTCCAATAGTATTTTGGTCAGAAATCGATATTCTCTTCTCATCTCTCTCACTCTTCTAGGTATTTGTTTTAAAACCACAACCTCTTTACCCTTGTATTTCAGTGTTTTCTCTCTTGCTACTTGTAATATTTGCGTTTTAATGGATTTTTTGGTAAATCTAATATGGACTTCCCTGGGTAATTTATTTCTCATCGCATATCTTGTATAGACTCGATATATCTCATCTATTCCATCCATCATCTTTTCCTCTGTAATTTCCAAAGCATCTGCCAAAATTTCTATCATTACCGCTGCCAAATTTTCTCCTTTTTCCTCCTCTATATTTTGAAATCTAAGGTAAAATTCTGACCTTTCCATCTCCCACCTCAACATCCCACCTTTTTCTTGTTCGACCGCTGTTAATCTGCTATCAATATTTCCAATCTTCTTCTCTCTTTGTTTTCCTTCTTCCTCAATTTTTTGGAATCTCTCCTCATACTTAACCATCATTTGTTTAATATTTTCCACTTTTTCATCAGTCTTCTCTATTCTTTGTTCAATATTTTCTGTTCTTTGTTCAATATTTTCTATTCTTTGTTCAATATTTTCTGTTCTTTGTTCAATATTTCCTGTTCTTTGTTCAATAATATCTGATTTTGTCTTAAGTTCTTGAATTCCTTGCATAATCATCTGTAACTGTAAAGTTATTTTTTCTTGTTCCTTATCTTGCTTCAACATTGTCTGAATTAAACGTTGTCCTCCAGCTGGTGGGGAAGCAGAGGTAGAAGCAGCAATGCCAGATGGTATTGGTTTCTTGCTCATTTCAATGTTTCCAAAACTTCAAATTCTTCTTAACTTTTAACCCAACTGGTAGAGCAGCCAATTATAATTCAAAATGGAAAACTCCAATAGTAAAAAACACGAAACCAAAGAAGAAACAGAAAAAAAGGAAGAAGAAAGATCTTCAGGTTCTTCTAGACCCTAATCCAATTACGAAATAGTCCACCATAAAAAAGGAAAAAATAGAAAGGAAAAAACAAACAAATCCAAAAGATAATAATATTAATTAAGAGCAAAAGAAAAAGGAAAAAGCAAAAAGAGAAAAAACAAAAACAAAAAACAAAAAGTTCCTTCAGGATCTTCACACCTTAATCCAATTAAAAAATCTCAATAATCCAAAAAATAATCCAAAAAAGGAAGAAGAAAAAAAAAAAAATCAACCACGACAACAGAATAATCCAAAAAGATAAATATGAAAAGCAAAAAAGTCCCAATAAAAAGAAAAAAAATAAAAAATAAAGAAGAAAAGAGAAAAGACTCTGAGGCTTTCCCTTTAAAGTAAAAGGCAAAAATAAAAATATTACTAAAAATTAAGACTTTTTTAAAAAAAGCTAGCGAATGGGGTACATATAAGAAAACACACTGCACTTTGTTATTTATCCAAGGCTCTTGTTATGACTCTCTTCTCCAGCAGCTTCAAAGCCAAACCTCAAGTGTTGATAACAGTCCAGGAAAGCACCTGCAATAATATTTTGCTGTGCTCTCCCTCTATCTTATCACGTTACAAAGTCCTTGAGATGAGGTCTTTTTGCAATTCTCTCCAATTCAAATAGAATACTTTCAAGCCTCTAGTTGGCAGTGTTACAAAGTTTCTTAATGCTCTTTCTCAGCCCCAACCGGAAAAAAGAATTAATATATACAAAAAAAAAGGAAAAAAAAAATAGCCAAAGGAAGCCTCTATCCTAAAAAAAATAAAAAAGTCAAAGGGAGCCTAAAAGTATATATAAAAGAAAATTCAGTCCGGTTACCTAAGTCACAATAAAATCTTTCCCATGGAATATAGAAAAAAAAACAAAAAACACCCCAAGCCTCAATTTGACAGCACTTTAAAAACGCCGCTCAAACAATTTCAATCAAAAAAAAAAATCTCACAGCTTCCTCCTCTCTTCAGAATGAACTTTCCAACCTCAGCGAATTTTCAACACAAAAGAGTTTTTCTCACCCAACCGACACACTTCAATCCAGTCACTTTCTTTTCGGAGCTGTCCCGACTTCAGCAGCTATGGAGGCTGCCTCTCCGCCGCCAGCAAAAGGGCTTCTTCCGAATCTAACCAGAGACTTTGCGATGTCTCTGGGATCCTGGAACAGTGCCCTTCACAATCACCGTCTCTCCGGGACGATTTAGGTCCGTTAGGACCGACCAGGGGCGAAAATATCAGCTGCGATCTCAGAGCCCCGAGATCGCAGCTGTAACGCCGGCACGAAGCTCCGCCTTCTCCCTGATTGGTTCTTAACGGGGCCCCCTGATTGGATGCTTGTGAAAGCAGTAAACTCAATTCATTGGTTCTTTTGACAGCAGCCAGTTCTATAAAAGAGCTGCTGCTGCCCAAGTATTTGCTCTGTTCTTTCTTTATAATAAAGAGTTAAAGTCACCATTCGATGTCTCATCTCCGTTCCTTGCGCCCATGCCCAGGACATAACACACACTATATTCTTAAAAAGAAAAAATTATATGTGTGTGTGTGTGTGTGTGTGTGTAAACAAAGCACACATTCCATTCCAATTCAATTCTATCATTAATATTCATTAAAATCTTAACATCCTTAACATTTCTTTTCAATTAAATATCATATTTGCTTGGGAACACTTATAAACTTTCCATAGTTAATTCTTTTTTTCCCCATATTTCTCATTTATATTTTTATAAATCATTACTAATAATTAAAAATGTTCCCATTTAATTCTCTCAATCATTTTAATTCATTTATTTATTACCAAACATTCAACTACATTACAGTAAATATTTTATCCATCATTTTAATCATATTTTCTAAAATTATTTCTGTGTATAATATAACAATGCTATCTTATGTACCTTTGCAGAATTCCTTTTGCAATTAAATTTTCACCCATTATCTCTAAACAAGCTTATGGTTACAATCCCTATATCTTTTCCCTGTTTCTCCATTTCTTGTTTCTGTCTTTTACAACTTCTTTTCCTTGCCTTCTTCTCCCTCTTCTTCTCCCTCCTCTTTTTACCCCTTTGTCTCTCTACTTCTAACTCTCTCATCTGTAATCCCCTCTTTTGTTGCTTTCTAATATTATACTTATCTTTCAAATTTTTCCTCTTTTTGGTTGCTTTTTCTAGTCTTAAACCTTTCACTCTCTTTCCCCATTTTTCTTTTTTTTCCCCACTTAAAATTATTTGATCATTAAAGATGGCTTCTTCTTTGTCCCAATCTTCCTGTTCTGCAAGTGTTTCTTGTTGTTTCTCATAGTTCCAGATCTCCATTTCTAAGAACTGAAATACAAAGCCAAAAGAACCTCTCCCTTCTTGTGCATCTTCTTTCCATTTTTAAAATTCCATTTTCAGTTCTTCTCAGAGTGATACCATTTTAAAGACTTTTAAACAACCACCCGGTTAATTTTAGTCATCCAGATGCAAAAACCAAAAATCACCAAGTAATCCAAATAATCCAAAGCTGTTTCTTTCTCCTTCTTTTTTCCACTTGCTCTTCCTGGGGTTCTATTATTTTGTTACCAAGTTTCAATTAAGATGTATTTTTGAGGAATCTTGTTGAAATTTCACTGTAAGTTCCTTTTAGTTACAGTTCCATTCCTTAGTTCCAGGCAGTCTCCTCCATTTTTCCTGATCCTACCCTTTTATTCTTTTTTTTCCTCCTTTCCTGCTTTTAAAAACTTTTAAATATCCAGAAATCTTTATTATCCCTTTGACTTTTATTTTCAGCTTAGATGCCTATTAATGTCAAAGTGGATTTTTTTCAATTTCTTGCTTAAGTTTCTTAGCTGTCAGTATAAGAAAGGGAAGAAAAAAAAACCTAATCCTTTCCCTTCTCTCTCTCCTTCGCAGCTTCAAAATCTTCTTTGGGAACAATGTTATTAAATTTAAATTCCAGGGTACCTTATTTGTTGCTTTTGCTGTTTGACCTGGTCAACCAAAATTTTCTCTTTTTATCTTCCTCCTGCACATTCTTTTCCAGTGGGGTTCTTCTTTGTGGTGGCCATTTCTGACCTCCGCTACAACTGCCTTTGGGAAAGGGAGTAATGGCCAGCTGGGGAGGAGAGATGTGGCTCTCCTCAACCCTGCAGGCAGTTTTTCCCCTTCTTCACCCTCTACAGGGTGGCTTAGCCCCGAAACCAGCCGGCTTGGGGCACTCCAGTGGCGAGCACGGATCGAAGCTTCGCAGAGATGAAGTTTCGGTCTGTCACCGAAGAAGCTCAAACTGGAAGCCATGCATATTTTTGATTCTTATTGACTATGGAGTGTCTTTGAAGATTAAAATATTCACAGTATATATAAAGATATCCTGAATCTAAGCATCAGTAGCAATCAAGACGATGCACATCTAAACAACAAAGAAACCATCCCATATGTATAAGTACTTTTTAAGTTTACAATACTTGGGTATTGGAAAAAGCAGCATATATGCACACATATACTTCTGATATTATTTCCAGCTTCTTTTTCATATTACATACCCACACACACATGAAGTTCACTTATCCCAGAAGAATATTTAAAAAGCACATGTTTGTATCTTCTAATGGCATGTGGTCTCATAGCCAGTGCACCCTATCAACTGTTCACATATGCAAAAGTAAATAACTATAACAGTGAATCTCAGCGTGAGATGCCATGGAGTATAAAACCCAATCTAACTCAGATGTTGAGAGAATTACATAGATCCTCAGGGAGTTTCTTCTTGTGTGAACTTCACTCAACAATATAACTTCAGAATAGAATAGAATACTTTATTGGCCAAGTGTGATTGGACACACAAGGAATTTATCTTGGTGTAAATACTTTCAGCATACATAAAGAAAAGGTACATGATGGCTTTCAGGAAAAAACTGTTCTTGTGACTAGTTGTTCTGGTGTGCAGTGTTCTATAGCATCATTTTGAGGGAAGGAATTGAAACAGTTTATGTCCGGGATGTGAGGGGTCTGTAAATATTTTCACAGCCCTCTTTTTGACTTGTGCAGTATACAGGTCTTCAACTGAAGGCAAGTGAGTAGTAATTGTTTTTTCTGCAGTCCTAATTATCCTCTGAAGTCTGTGTCTGTCCTGTTGGGTTGCAGAACCAAACCAGATAGTTATAGAGGTGCAGATGATAGACTCAATAATTCCTCTGTAGAACTGTATCACCAGCTTCTTGGGCAGTTTGAGCTTTCTGAGTTGGCACAGAAAGAATATTCTTTGTTATGCTTTTTTGATGATGTTTCTAATGTTAGGTGTCCATTTTAGGTCATGTGATATAGTAGAACCTATAAATTTGAAGGTCTCTACTGTTGATACTGTGTTGTCTCGTATTGTAAGAGGTGGTAGTATAGGAGAGTTTCTTCTAAAGTCTACCACCATTTCTACGGTTTTGAGTGTGTTCAGTTCCAGATTGTTCTGGTTACACTACGAAGCAAGTTGTATAACCTCCTCTCTGTATGCAGATTCAACATTGTCTCGAATGAGACCAATCACTGTTGTGTCATCAGCAAACCTCAATATTTTAACAGATGGATCATTTGAGATGCAGTCATTGGTATATAGGGAGAAGAGTAGTGGAGATAGCATGCAGCCTTGGGAGGGAGGCTGTGCTGATTGTACAGGTATCGGATGTGATTCCGCCTAGCTTTACCTGCTGCTTCCTGTCTGTTAGGAAGCTTATGATCCACTTACAAGTGTGTTCAGGTACTGCTAGCTGGTTTAATTTAGTTAGAAGAATGTCTGGAATGATGGTATTGAATGCTGAACTAAAGTCTACAAAGAGGACTCTTCCGTAGGTATTTGGAGATTCAAGGTGTTGTAGAATTTAATGCAGAGCCATGTTAACAGCATCATCTGTTGATCTATTTGCTCGGTATGCAAACTGCGTGGAATCTAACAGCGGATCCATGATGGTTTTCAGGTGGGACAGCACAAGCCTTTCAAAGATTTCCATAACTTCAGATGTTAGAGCAACTGGTCTGTAGTTATTCAGTTCCTTGATGGAGGGCTTCTTTGGCACTGGGATGATGGCAGAATGTTTGAAGCAGGAAGGAACATAGTACGTCTCCAGTGATCTATTGAAGATTCAGGTGAAGATGGGGGCCAATTTGTCAGCACAGACTTTTAAGCAAGAAGGAGTTATCTTGTCTGGCCCTGGTGTTTTTCCTGGCTTCTGTCTGTGTAATAGATCTTGCACTTATTTTTCTGTGATCACCAGAGGTTGTGAGCCCAATGGATTGGGGCCAGTTGTAGGAGGCTTGGCTGTTGTTGGTGTGTTTGAGATGTGGGTTGTGGACATAGGTGATTTATAATTTAATAGGTGATTTATAGTTTGAAGGCAAATTATAGAGAGCCACTTCATTTTCCTCCAGTGTGAGGCTCAGTTCTTGCTACAAGGCCTGAAAAAGACAGCGAAGTAAGCCAAGGAAATTTCTTCCCCTAGGTAATAAAATGCCCTCTGCTTTGCTCCAAATGTTTTTCTTTTCTTTTCTTTCCTAGAGTCTTTCCATAAATGCAAGGTTTGATGTTTGCTTGGTATTTTGTTGTTTGTTTTTTGATCAACCAGCTGTTGATTCACTGGTTATGACATGAATTGACCAACCAGTCCTCACCAAGCGTGATGTCGTGGTCTGAAAGAGATTGACTGGCTCATACCTGAGGTGGACTAAAACTCACAGTCTTCTGATTTTTAGCCTAGTGCCTTAACCACTAAATGAAAGTGGTTTTCATTCCCACCACAGCATAAGCCAAGAGAAACAGGGACATGACTTGTCGCTCTTGAAGTGACCCAGATATTGAAAAGCTAATGCTACAGCACAAGTAGAAGAGTCAATGTTTAGTCCCAACTACTAGAACAGAATGGAACATCAGAAACATTTTTTTTCTGTCTGGAAGAACCATATTCAGGATTACATCTGGAATAAAACAATTGCATTCCAAATTCTGTAGGGACTAAACCATCTGGATCAGATGTGTTTTATTTTATGGATGGTGCCATCTTACTGTCCATTCCACACACAAATCTTTCACACACACTGAATACTTTTACTGTTACTTCTGTAAAGTAAACCTAACAGGGAAACTTGCTTGGTTTTTTTTTAGCATAATTAAATTTTTTCCCAAACCTGAATTGGCTGTACTTGGTTCAAGATATGTAATTAGTGAATATTGCAAACGTGCTCAATTTAAGATTATTAAAAATGAAAAGATTATCAATTAAAATTGTAGACCTTAGGTGTACATAATAGAGAATGAAACATTTGAACAAAACAGGCTTTAGCAAGGACCTTATTTGACATATGCTCCAATGAACTGCTTTGTTTTTAGTTTCACACTCTGGGTGGGTTTAAAGATGGGGAGAAAGGATAGTGGCTAGCAATTCAAAATGACAGAAGAAGTTAATTTCTAAGAACATGGCAAGGAAAGGTTACTTTTCCACACAGAAAAGGCACAGAAATACTATAAATCATAGGGTTTGAAATAATAGTTTTCAGATAGCTAAATGTCTAAATGGCATATTTGGGCCTGCTGTTTCTTGCTTCCATAAAATGAATTTAAATGGGGCTGGAATGACTTCAGATATCACTCATTTATAAATTATTCCCCAAAGTCCCCTTTAAAGCAATTTTTCTAGGTTGAATTTTCTCTACATTTTTGTTTTATTTGGGAGGAGGAGGGCAACATTTGATTTCAACACTTGCTATATTTTTTCTTTCCATACCTCATATCAGGTGTATTTCTTATTTCTTTTTGTTTTACTTTCTTTGTTTCTTATTCTTATTTCTTTTAAACATGGCATTGTATTATGTTTATCCTTACAGTAACATTAATGCTCAGTCATTCATATTTGATTTTGTTATTTATTTACTCATTTACTGAAATATGTTCAGGCATCACAAACAAAAAAAGTAATAAAAACTAACAAAGACAAAGCAATCATATCTATCACATATAGATGAAGGATGATTTATTTTGGGATGACATAAAATAATTATGTCTGTTAAATCAGAATAGATGTTCAATAACTCAATCACTGCAACCTGTTTCAGAACCTGCTGTAACTGTTTACGGCTTTATAAAAACTCAACAGGTTCAGGGCCATATGAAGCTCAGATGGATCATTCCATAGGGCAGACACTGCTTCAAAGAAAGCACATCCTGGTTCTGGAAGGCGGAGCTTCGTTTCGGCGATACAGCTGCGATCTCGGGGCTCTGAGATCGCAGCCGATATTTTCGCTCCTGGTCGGTCCCAACGGACCTAAACCGTCCCGTAGAGACGGGGATTGAGAAGGGTACTGTTCCAGGATCCCAAAGATATCGCAAAATCTCTGGTTTGATCCGGAAGAAGCCCTTTTGCTGGCGGCAGAGAGGCAGCCTCCATAGCTGCTGAAGTCGGGACAGCTCCGGAAAGAAAGTGACTGGAGTAAAAGTGTGTCAGCTGGGTGAGAAAAACTCTTTTGTGTTGTAAATTTGCTGAGGTTGGAAGGTCATCCTGAATAAAGAAGAAATCTGTGAGATTTTTTTTTTTTTGACTGAAATTGTCTGAACGGCGTTTTTTAAAGTGATGTCAAATTGAGGCTTGGGTTTGTTGTTTTTTTTTTCTCTATATTTTTTTGGGGAGATTTTACTGTGACTTTGTAGGAAACCGGATTGAATTTTCTCTTATATATATTTTTATGCTCCCTTTGATTTTTTAACTTTCTTTAGGATAGAGGCTCCCTTTGGCTATTTTTTCTTTCTTTTTTTTTTTCTGTATATATTACTCCTTTTTTCCGGCTGGGGGGGAAGAAGAGCATTAAGAAACTTTGTAACACTGCCAACTAGAGGCTTGAAAGTATTTTATTTGAATGGGAGAGAATTGCAAAAAGACCTCTTCTCAAGGACATTTTAACGTGATAAGATAGAGGGAGAGCACAGCAAAATATTATTGCAGATGCTTTCCTGGACTGTTATCAAGAACACTTGAGGTTTGGCTTTGAAGCTGCTGGAGAAGAGAGTCATAACAAGAGCCTTGGATAAATAAATAAAGTGCAGTGTGCTTTTTTATATATACCCCACACGCTAGCCTTTTTTAAAATTTCAATTCTAGTAATATTTTTATTTTTGTCTTTTATTTTAAAGGGAAAGCCTCAGGGTTTTTTCTTTATTTTTCTTTTATTTTTTATTGGGACTTTTTTGCTTTTCCTATCTATGTTTTTGGACCACTTTGTTGTTGTTGTTGTTTTTTTTTTTTTTGATTATTGAGACTTTTCAACTGGATTAAGGTGTAAAGAATCTGGGAACTTTTTGTTTTTTTTCTTTTTTCTTTTTTTTTTTTGCTCTTAATCAATATTATTATTTTTGGATTTGTTTTTCTCCTTTCTATTTTTTTCTTTTTTTATGGTGGACTATTTCGTAATTGGATTAGGGTCTAGAAGAACCTGAAGATCTTTCTTCTTCCTTTTTTGCTGTTTCTTCTTTGGTTTCGTGTCTTTTACTATTGGAGTTTTCCATTTTGGATTATAATTGGCTGCTCTACCAGTTGGATTAAAAGTCAAGAAGAATTTGAAGCCTTGGAAGCATTGAAATGAGCAGGAAACCAATATCAACTGGCATTTCTGCTTCTACCTCTGCTTCCCCACCAGCTGGAGGACAACGTTTAATTCAGACAATGTTGAAGCAAGATAAGGAACAAGAAAGAGTAACTTTACAGATGATTATGCAAGGAATCCAAGATCTCAAGACAAAATCAGACATCATTGAACAAAGAACAGGAAATATTGAACAAAGAACAGAAAATATTGAACAAAGAACAGAAAATATTGAACAAAGAATAGAGAAGACTGATGAAAAAGTGGAAAACATGAAACAAATGATGGTTAAGGATGAGGAGAGATTTCAAAAAATTGAGGAAGAAGGAAAACAAAGAGAGAAGAAGATTGGAAATATTGATAGTAGATTAACAGCGGTTGAACAAGAAAAAGGTGGGATGTTGAGGTGGGAGATGGAAAGGTCAGAATTTTACCTCAGATTTCAAAATATAGAAGAGGAAAAAGGAGAAAACTTGGCAGCGGTAATGATAGAAATTTTGGCAGATGCTTTGGAAATTACAGAGGAAAAGATGATGGATGGAATAGATGAGGTATATCGAGTTTATACAAGATATGCGATGAGAAATAAATTACCCAAGGAAGTCCATATTAGATTTACCAAAAAATCCATTAAAACACAAATATTACAAGTGGTAAGAGAGAAAACATTGAAATACAAAGGTAAAGAGATTGTGGTTTTAAAACAAATACCCAGAAGAGTGAGAGAGATGAGAAGAGAATATCGATTTCTGACCAAAATGCTACTGGAAAACGAAGTGAATTATAGATGGCTGATTCCAGAAGGATTAATGTTTACGTGGCAAGAGCAGAGACATAGAATTGATTCAGTTGAGAAAACAGAACTTTTCCATGCAGAATTTTTTGGAAGAAGAAGAGAGGAGGCAGAGAAAGAGGTATCATTAATTGAGTTTCAAGAGGAACAACTGGAGACTGAAAAAGAGAAAGGAGCTGTAGGTGGACAGGTGGACAGTAAAGAACAGCGTGAAGTGAGATCCACGAGAGCTGTTAGACCTAAATATAAAGCATAATCATGGAAGAAAGAAAACTGATTACAATGAATATAAATGGACTTAATTCAGCTGTTAAAAGAAGGAAAACTTTTCATAAATTAAAGAAATTAAAATTTGATATAATTTGTCTACAAGAAGTTCATATTAAAAAACAACATGAACAATTGTTAGTACAGCCAAAATTGGGGAAAATATTTACTTCTTTGACTCAATGTAAGAAAAGAGGAGTGGTTCTATACATTAAAGAGGCTATCCCAGCAAAATTGATTTACACGGATGAAGATGGAAGAATATTAATGGTAGAAATAATGGACAATAATATAAAAATACTCTTGATTGCAATTTATGCTCCGAATGATAAACAAGAAGAGTTTTATAAAAAGCTACATATGAAAATAATTGGACTGGACTATGTTAATATAATTATGATGGGAGATTTTAATGGAATTGTGGACAATAAATTGGACTATATAGCAACAAAAACAAAGCAAAATAGAAAGGCTCTCCCAAGGTCTTTTTTTAAAATGACAGATGAATTAACTTTAAAAGATATTTGGAGAGAAAGAAATGTTAAAGCTAAACAATATACTTTTTATTCAAATAGACATTTATCATGGTCCAGATTAGATATGATTTGGATCTCAACAGAATTAATATCCAATATTAAAGAAACAAATATTGAAACAAGTACTTGGGCAGATCACAGCCCAATGACAATTAAATGGAAGGGACAAAAAAAAAGATCGAGATGGACATTAAACTATACTATTTTAAAGGAGAAAGATTTTATACAATGGATGGATTTTATACAATTGGCTTTTTTCTTCAGAGAAAATAAAAAAGAAAATACTTCAACGCAGAATATGTGGGATCCAATGAAGGCATACGCTAGAGGTTTGATAATAGATTATACAAGAAAAAAGAATATCAGGAAAAGGCAAGCTTCTAAGGCCTTGGGAGATGAGTATAAAATTCTTGAAAAAGAATTACAGAAAATGCCACAGAAAAAGGATATTAAATTGAAGCTGGATGTAATTAAACATAAAATGGAATTAATAGAGAAAGAAGAACTGGCACAGAAAATTAGAAACTCTAAACAGAATTATTTTGAAGATGCAAATAAACCAGGTAGATGGCTAGCATATAAATTGAGAAAAGAGAAGGAATCAAGAAAAATATTGAAGTTAATAGATGAACAAGGCCAAGTTTGTTATGGGAATAAGGAGAAAAAAGAAATTATTCGAGATTTTTATGGCAATTATATAAACAAGAGAATATCGAAGAAGAAAAAGTCAATCAGTATTTACAGGAAGCTAATTTACCAAAGATACCTAAAGAGACTGAAGAAATTCTAGAAAGCAATATAACAATGATGGAACTAAATGAAGCATTTAAGAGACAAAATAATGGGAAAGCACCGGGTCCAGATGGGCTTCCATCAGAATTCTATAAAACATTTCAAGAATCATTGAGCATCCAATTGTTAGAAGTTATGAATGAAGTTATGTTAAAAAAGATGATACCTAAAACATGGTCAGAGGCTTATATTACACTTATACCGAAGGAAGAGACTGATCCACTGCAAATTAAGAATTATAGACCTATTTCTTTATTGAATGCAGACTATAAAATCTTTGCTTCAATCTTAGCAGAAAGACTTAAAAAATATTTATATAATTTTATTCACCCAGATCAAAATGGATTTCTGCCAAAGAGACAAATTAGAGACAATATGAGAGTAATCTTGGACACTTTGGAATACTATGAGGCTCATCCTGAAAAGCAAATGGCTTTGATATTCCTAGATGCTCAAAAGGCATTTGATAACGTGAACTGGAGATTTATGTTATTACTATTGGAACAGATGGGTTTTGCCAGAAAATTTATTCAAGCAATAGAAGCCATATACAATAAACAGACAGCAAGGGTAATGATGGAGGGGGAACTTACAGATGTTATTAATATAAGGAAAGGTACAAGACAAGGATGCCCCCTATCTCCTTTGCTATTTGTGTTGACCTTGGAAGTGTTGAACAGAAATATTAGGGATGATAAAAGCATAAAAGGAATGAAAATTAAGAAGGAAGAATTTAAGCTACAAGCTTTTGCTGATGATTTAGCTTTTATTTTGGAAGACCCTCTCAAAACAGCTCCAAAGTTATTAGAAAGGATAGAGACATATGGAGAGGTGGCTGGTTTGAAAATAAATAAAGATAAAACAAAGATTTTGACAAAGAATATGCTATTGAGACAGAGAGAAGAACTGGCAGATCTTTTGAAAATTCAAGTTACAAATAAGGTTAAGTATCTGGGGATATATTTGACAACAAGATGTAGCACATTAAAGGAGAATAATTATATTAAACTTAACAGATAATTACAGATTTGAAG
Source organism: Hydrophis major (assembly GCA_033807585.1). NCBI lineage: Eukaryota > Metazoa > Chordata > Lepidosauria > Squamata > Elapidae > Hydrophis > Hydrophis major. The sequence continues at coordinate 324,075,309 of CM066329.1, forward strand.
AAGTGGGAAAACTTGCAATTGTCATTAATAGGGAGAATTTCAACAATTAAGATGAATATTTTACCTAGAATTTTATTTTTGTTTCAAACAATACCAATTAGGCTTGGAAAAGACTATTTTGAAGATTAAAATAAAATCATGTTGAAGTTTATATGGCAAGGTAAAAAAGCGAGAATAAAGCTAAAGCTTTTGCAAGATGCTAGAATTAGAGGAGGTTTTGGCTTGCCTAATTGGGAATTGTATTATCAAGCTGCAAGTTTTATGTGGGTCAAAGAATGGATAACATTAAGGAAACATAGGTTGTTGACATTAGAAGGGCATGACTTGCTGTTGGGCTGGCATGCTTTTTTATGGTATAAGGGAACTAAAACATAGGGTTATTTTAGAAGACATTATGTACGGGAATCTTTGTGGTTAAATTGGGAGAAGATAAAAAGACAATGTTATTTGAAAATTCCAGTTTGGTTATCGACCATTGAAGCATTTTCCTATCCTATAATCTACAAGAAGGAACAAACAGTTAGATATGGGGAACTTTTGGATGAAAAGGGTGAACTAAAATCGATCCAAAACTTAGAGGAACAAGGTATAAGGATGAATTGGTTTTCATATGCACAAATACATTCAAGGTATGATGAAGATTCCAAAACGGAGGGATTTTATGATAAGCAGACTGATTCAGATAAGATCTTGATGGGTACTGATGAGAAAGTGATTAAAAAATTATATGGTTATTTACTGGGAATGAAATTAGAGGAAGAACAAGTCAAAGAAACTATGATTGTTTGGGGGAGGAATTTTGGATATGGGATTGATCTAGAGAAATGGCAGAAATTGTGGTCTCAAAATTATAAAATGACAATGTCAACAGCATATAAAGAAAACTTGTATAAGATGTTTTACAGGTGGCACTTTCCTCCGACAAGAATAGCAAGAATGTTTAAGAATAAATCTGAAAAATGTTAGAAATGTCATCAGATACCTGGCTCGTATTTCCATATGTGGTGGACTTGTGAGGATGCTAGAAAATATTGGACTATAATTCGCATGTGGTTGGAAAAAATGACAAAGAAACATATAGACTTGAAACCAGAGATCTTCTTATTGGGAATTTTACCTGACATATATAGTAAAGATTTGAAATACCTGATTGTAAATGTATTAACAGCGGCCAGGATTGTATTTGCTAAAAATTGGAAGAATGAGAAAATACCATTACAGGAAGAAATTATTAAGAAAAGATTGGAATGTGCTGAGATGAGTAGATTGACATTTGAAATCAGAGAGCAAGAGGATAAACAATTTTATGAAATTTGGGATTTTTTTTATAAATGGCTAGATGATAAAATACGATAATAGAATATTTTAGATAGTAAGAAATATCTTTTTTTTTTAAACAAATTTTATTAATTTTACAAAAAAAAAAACAATACACAATCCAGGCATAACAACTTGAAAAATCTTTTCTAAAAAAATAATAATAATAATTAAAGAAGAAAGCCAATAGAACATATAAAATAACTCCAAATTGTAATATCAATATTTACATTATCTATTTAACTTCATATCTTATCTAAACTTCTCCTTTTATCCAAATTATATTTCTTGCTTATTAAAATTTTATTGCCTTTCATAAACATACAAAACACAAAACATAAACAAAACTAAAACATCTTTTCTGAAGGCTGCCTGATCCCGGGTTGAAACTCTTCACACAGACACAAATTCAAACATCATATTCACTTTATATGTCCTTCCATATCTTATTATCATTTTCTTTTTTATATATATAAACCAATTTTATCAATTTTACAAAAACAGTGTATAAACAATCAAGGCATAACAGCTTATAAATTCTTTCCTAAAAAAATAATAATAATTAAAGAACAAACCAATAGAACATAATGATTCCAAATTATAATATCAATATTTACTTTATCTATTTAACTTCATATCTTATTCCAGCTTCTCCTTTTCATCCAAATTATTTCTTATTGATTAAAATGTTATTGCCTTTTATCAATATACAAAATCCAAAAAAAATAAAATAACAAAGCCTTTATATATCCTTCCATATCTTATTTCCATTTTCAATAACATTCTTTGTCTGTTCTATTTCCAACTATCCATTCATCTTTTTTCTTTTACTATACTTCTCCTATACACTAACTGGAGTGACACCTTTAACTCATTACCCTAACTTAAAAGTACTTCATATAACAATTTTTCTTGGGGTTCTGTTTAAAAGATTCTAAAATTACACAATAAATTTTATACTCTAAATACACATATAAAAAACACAATCTTATGTACCCTCCAGAATCCCTCTTTTATCCTAAATTAAATTCACCCATTGTCTCTGAATAAACTTTTTTTCTTTAGATCTTGCTTCCCCTCATTGAGGCTTCTCCTCCCCCCCTTTCTCTCTTGCTTATTCTTCTCCTTGCCCTTTTTACCCCTTTGTCTTTCCTCCTCCCTTTTCTTACTCCCTTTCCTTTGCTTTCTAACCTTGCCTCCACCTTTCCGCTCATATTTCTCTTCTTTGGTTGTTTTTATAATTCTTAAAATCCCCTTTTTCTTATCCTTTTTCTCCTCCTCCCCGGAAAGAACCCATTGTTCATCAAAGATGACTTCTTCTTCTTCTTTGTCCCAGTCCTTCTGCTGGGTAGTCAGTTTTTCATAAGTACATAACGCCATTTCTAAGAATTGAAACAAACTGCCCAAAGTATCTTCTTTTTTATATTTTTGATATACAGTCTTTAATTCATCCACAAGCGATGCCATCATGAAAAAAGAAACTTTTCCCAAAACAACCACAAATATTTTTAATCAAGAATAATTCAAAAAAAAAAATTCCCAAAATTAATACTTTTCTTCCTTCTTCTCTTTCTCTTTCTGGGGTTAATGTTTAATCAAAGAGGTCCAATTACCATATACCTTTCTTTGGGATTCTAGGCAATCTCCTCCTTTTTCAGCTTCTGCTCCAATTTTTTTTTCCTCTCCCTTCCCACTTGCAATATCAATTTTAAATAATCAGAAATCCATACCTCCAACAAGGGTTTTCCAATTTCTTAAGTTTTTCAATGTCCAAAAACCCTTTTGTCCCTTAGCTTCAACTCTCAAAACAATTCACTTTCAATGTCCAATATAACCAAACATATCTGCTGTTTCCATGGGGTGGGAGAGTGAAGAAAAAAAAAAAGTTCCCTTTAACAGCTTCTCCACCGCTTTAGATCTTCTTAGGGATACAATGTATCCTCCAGCAATTCAGACAGCTCAGCAGACTTCCGGTTTCGCGTGGCTTCGGGGCAGCAGGAATTCGCGACAGCTCGCGATTCCTGCTGTGCTAGCCGCCGAGGTACCCCCGATCCAGATGGGTCAGGGGGATATGGCTGCCCTGTAGGGACAGCTGAAGAGAGAGGGGAGTCGGACAGGGGGTTGGGGGTGTCGCGGACCCCCTCCCCCTCCGGAAAAACCCCTTTTTCCCAAGGCGGTGGAGCGGCGGTCAGCAATGGCCGCCATGAAGAAGCCAGCAACCGGGTAAGATTGTGCTGGAGGAAGTAAGAAGAGTGAAAGTGCTGTCTGAGCCGGGTCAAGTAACATCTTTCAAATTAGTAAGAAATATCTTTATCTTGCTATTTTGCTATTATTTTGTTATTTGATATTATATTTATAAAGGTTTTTTTTTTAGGATTGATTTGGTATGATTATATGATTTGTTGAATAATTTGGTTAAAATATTGTTAGCTCATAAAGCATGAATGATTAAAAGTATAAAAAGTATAGTCAAAAATTTCTTTTTTTTTGTTTAGTGATTATAGGATATATAAGTTTGGATTGATAATATGAGTTGTTATGTAACATAATTGTAACTGGGACTACAGAATGAATGCACAAAAATGATGAACCAACTGACACACTGGATGTAAATATGAGAGTTGAATGTTTTAATGTTTTGTTTGTCTTGTCTGTTTGTAGAAAATTAATAAAATTTTCTTTCAAAAAAAAAAAAGAAAGCACATCCTCTCTATCTTACAATTTGGAAATGTTTTGCAACTGACATCTGCAGTACACCAACTCTTTCAGATGTTATATCTCAAGCAGAAATGACAAGAGAAAGATGGCTCCATAAGTACCATAAGTCATGAAGATTTTTATCAGTAAATAGCAACATCTGGGTTATTTGTGGGACCATCTGTCTCTGAGATATGCTCATCCACTGGTTCAGACAGAGTGGTCACATTCTGAGTCTATTCTTTCATATGTTGCTATCTTTTAGGACATAGGAAGTGCACTTTTTCATTAGTAGCCCCTGTCCTATAGAACAACTTTCCCCCCATGAGTTGTGGCAGGCAACATTTCATTAAAATGCAAAATTATGAAATAACCAAAAGATCCTTTGAGCCTAAGTAATTCAAGTTAGGTAAAATGTGAAGGGAATTTGAACTTGTGGAAGAAATTAGACTAGAAGAGGCAAATGGTTATGTCAGTGTTCTCCTAACTTACTATTAGAAAAATTGAATGAGTCAAGTATTCTACCATTCACAGTTTCTACATAATCTAGGCTACTTTAGAAAAATATTCTTGGGTCATCTCATTGTAGTTTTTCCTGAAATCATTTTTGCTTTTAGTGTGCTAAGGCACACAAATGGTCTGCTGGAAAAATTCCCAGAAATGACTCTTGGGGAGCAGGCAAAGTAATAAGATCTATAAGAGTAAAACAAAATATAAGCCTTCTTTGTTATTTTCTGAAGAAAACTTTGACCAGCCAAGCATGATAGTCCAAAAGTCTGTATTGAATCCTATCATTCAAGTCCATGGCAAAAGCAGCAGCCTACATTCTCATGGATATCTGATCTTGGTAGACTATTTCTTAGCAATATTATTTATCAGAACCAATGAAGCAAAACTGATGTCATTATTCCTTGGTTTAGGGGAGAGGTGTTACATTTCTTTCCAGATCATAACAGCTCCTTTAACAAATTGGCATGAAGTCCAACGATGTAACTGGCATTTCCTTGTCTTGCATTTATAGTAATAATTTATTTTGCACTTTATTCTAGATTTTCATACAGGCTCCTTTGTATTCCCACTAATCAGGAAACATTTCTTATTGAGGGAACGTTAACAGATTAACCAAATTAGAATGAATGATTTCTTGTGAGTAGAAAACGATTGTATCAGAGCTATATTTTGGAGTGACTTACATAAGATCTAATTTAACTTCATATATATAAGAGGAACAAGTTTATAGTTTCCAACTGAGTAGTTGGTGGCAATCCATATGGTGTGCACATATGTGAGCTCACTGACACTGAACATGTGACCTCCAGCTGTATAGATGGCATGCGCATCAATATGAAAAGTACTTGATCAGTAGGCAATGGGAATTGGACAAGGAAATAAATGACAGTTCTTTTCAGCAGGGCCTTATGGGGATCCAAAAACAGTAGATAGGACCATGCAATGGAAACCCAACCCATTAAGTCTGTCAAACTCTGGAGACAAGAACCTTTTTAATTTTAGGAGTGTTCTTTATTGCTAGTAGTATAATCTAAGAGAAACTTGAAATCCTGCCAAAATAATTGCACAAATCAATTGATACCTATCATAATTAAGGTGGAGTTACTCTGAGTTTCTGTATCTTTTTCTATAATTGTTCTCCTCCTGCCTGATGTTTCCCAAGGTTTGCTAAATATTCCCACACATGTGAAATATAGAACTCAGAATAAAAGTATTCCAACTAATACTGTGACGTGGGGCATTCTATAGTGATATAATTTGTTTTAAATTATGTCCAATTACTGCTGTGTTGTTGTTGTTGCCTACTACTGTAGTAAATGCAAATTTGAAATAGGGGGCCATCTTTGGGGATTATATTTTATTTGGTTGGTTGTATGGCCTTAAATGAAACACCCACAATTTTAATTAATTTAAATAAGGTTCTTCCCATTTCTTGATGGGGCCTAGAACAGCAGCCCCTTTTGATCACACACACGGGGGGGAGGACTTTGAGAAGAACAAATACACAGACTATTGTATTTCTCCCTTCCAATATAGGAAAGACTGTACAAGGATTTATAAGAGAAATCCATGATTAAATCTCTTGAAAACGTTGTTTTAAAAAATAAACTGCCAAGCTGCGATGTTGGGAACAGATGGGATGCCATTTACAATGCCATTTCTTCTTTTAAAGAGCTCCTTAGCCCCAGATTATTTTTAGTTATAGAAAAGAAAATATAGCTTTGTCCAAAAAATTCATGATTGAAGATCAATATCATATTAGGCATGACCTTGAGAAAAATCACCTAGCCATGTTATCCTTCTAAAGATACTTCATTCTGAACCCAGCCATCTATCTTCCTCAAAGCAAACACACATATTTACTATACTTGAATAAGCTGACTTAATTTAATTTATCCCATTATATTTTTATTTGAGATGGGTTGCTGAATAATTATGTGAGGGATAGTTAGTCTTCATTGTGTCCTGGAATACAAAATCTCAAAATGATGCCAGGTTATATACAAGGAGACTATTTTAACTGTATGAAATAACAATGAAATAGATTGATAGCCCTTGACTTACAACAGCTCATTTAGTGATTGTTCCAAATTACAATGGCACTGAAAAAAGTGACTTATGACTGTTTTCACACTTACAACTGTTGCAGCATCCCCATGGTTATGTGGTCAAAATTCAGTTGCTTGGCAACCGGTTCATATTTATATTGGTTGCCATGTCCCCATGTCATGTGATCACCTTCTGTGACCTTCTGACAAGCAAAATTAATGGGGAAGCCAGATTCACTTAACCAATTACTAACTTAACAAATGCAATGGTTCACTTAACGACTGTGGCAAGAAAAGTCATAAAATGGGACAAACTCATTAACAAATGTTTCCCTTTGTTATGTATGTAAATAGTTGAATAAAGGCAAGCTTGAGGTAAAGTGCAGGGTTCTGGCCCTGCACTTCTGATTGGGTGTTAAGCGGCTAGATAGGATTGGTCGGGTTCTGAGAATCTGATTGGCCCTTAATGAAGGACTCTTATTGGTACTGGAGCTAGCATTTCACAAGCTCCTATTGGTTATTTAACATTAGCATTACCTATATAAGTAGAGTTGTTGTTATACAAGTTAGAAGTCACTATGCAATAAAGAGTTGAAAGTCACCAACTAAGACTGTCTCCATTCATTCTACCCATGCCTGAATTTATGACACTGGCGACGAGGATGGGATTTGGAGACATCTGATCTTAAGGAACTTGGAAGAAAAACAGAGCACGTGTAAAAAACCGGCGCCACCAACGGAAGCCATGTCCGGCGGCATCGTTCCACCCGCTCCGTACGATCCATCCCAAGAGGATTGGGAATCCTACATGGATCGCTTTCAGATGTTCCTTGAAACGAACAACCTGAAGGACGCCACACCAGCCAAGAAGCGGGCGCTGTTCCTGACGTACTGCGGCCCGGCTGTCTTTAAAATGGCTAAAGCCCTCGCAAAGCCTCGAGAAGTGAAAGCAATAAGCTGGGACGACCTCGAACCTCTCCTGAGAGACCATTACGCGCCAACCGTACCCACACTCGTGAGACGCCACGAGTTCTATCAACAAAGCCAATGAAAAGGAGAGAGTGTGGCTGACTTCGTGGCAGACCTCCGACACTTGGGAGGCCTCTGCGGGTTTGCAGACTTAGATGAAGCATTGAGAGACCGCCTAATTCTGGGATTAGATGCACCAAACGTGCAGAGCAAGATAATGGCGAAGGGTGACATCGGCCTTGTTGACGCCATCGCCGAAGCCACCGCCGCTGAAGCAACAAAAAAGTCAGTGGCGCAGCTACGGCGAAGCCGAAACCCCACAAACCCACCGACAGGCGACATCTCACCCAGCTCAGAAGGGCAATTGGTAACAACGCACTACAAGGACCTCTCTTCGTCGTCAGACAGCGACGAAGAAGGGGTCCATCGACTGCGTTCCGACCGGGACCCTCGTCCTAAAACCTCACGCCCTTGTGCTGGCTGCGGGGCAAACCATCCCAGGGCAGACTGCAAATTCCACAACGCACTCTGCCACGAGTGCGGGAAACGAGGCCACATCGGTCGAGTTTGTCGCAGTTTACCGGGACCAAGCTCGGCCTCAAAGGGAACCAACTTTCGCCAATCGGCAGGAAACCGTCCTGTAAGGCGAGACCCAGCAAACCACTCCTACAGATATCGAGTGTTGCAGAAAGAAGAGGTTCACCATACTATCACTATAGGTCATGCCTCGGCCCTGGACACTAAGAAGATTCGAGTTACAGTAGCCATAGAGAACCAACCCTGCCACATGGAGGTCGATTCGGGATCGTCCCTCTCGATGGTGTCATGGAAGACATTAAAGCAGCTCATTCCTACCATCCAACGCCAAGACCTTCGAATGCAACGCCTTATCCTGAAAGATTACCAAGGGAATCGGATCCCTGTGGTCGGGTCTTGTCGAGTCCGCGTCTCGTTTAAAAAGCATACGGCATACTTACCTCTAACGATCATCGATAGGGACAGGCCTAGTTTGTTGGGCCTCCAATGGTTTGCGCCACTCGGCATCGAACTAGCCGGCGTGAACCGAGTCGGTGATTGCGAGTGGGAGGAGGATCTTATGTCTGAATTCAGCGATGTCTTCGCAGATCGTCTGGGCGAGTATAAGGGGACCCCAATCTCGTTCAGCCTCGACCCTAAGGTCGCCCCGATCCATTTAAAGCCCCGTCGAGTTCCATTCGCCCTTAAGGCCAAGATAGATGAACAACTTGACAAACTAATTAAACAAGGGGTACTGCAACCCATTGATCATTCCCCATGGGAAACTCCTATTGTAACCCCCATTAAACCAGATGGGTCAATCCGAATCTGTGGGGACTACCGGGCCACTCTAAACCACGCCCTCCAACAGAACGCGTATCCAGTGCCGGTGGTACAGCACCTCCTTCATTCCCTGGGAGGTGGAAAGGTTTTCGCTAAGCTAGATTTAGCTCAAGCCTATCAACAATTGCCAGTGGACGATAAAACAGCCCAAGCCCAAACGATAGTAATGCACAGAGGTGCTTTTAAATGTACCCGATTGCAGTTCGGGGTGAGTGTGGCCCCGGGAATATTCCACAGTTTAATGGAACGATTGTTACAGGAAATCAAGGGCGTGGTTCCGTATTTTGATGACATATTGATTGCAGCTCCTAGTAAAAAAATTCTGCAGAATCGTTTAAAATGTGTGCTTAAAAAATTCCAAGAAGCGGGATTGAAAGTAAAAAGGGATAAATGTTATCTGTATACCGACAGTGTTGAATTTCTAGGTTATCGCATTGATAGTCAGAGTATTCACCCAACTGAGAGTAAATTAAGGGCAATTAGGAATGCTCCCAGACCTCGTAACAAAACTGATCTTCAAGCATTTTTAGGCCTTATCAATTTCTACAATGTGTTTTTACCGCATAAGGCGACTGTGGCTGAACCATTACACCGGTTATTAGATAAGAAAGCATTATGGGTTTGGGGTTACCAAGAAGAAAAAGCGTTTAGAAATGTAAAAGATTTACTTACATCTTATTCTGTACTTATGCAATATAATGAAACATTACCCTTGGTTATAACTTGTGATGCCTCACTGTTTGGGGTGGGTGCTATTTTGAGCCATGTGCTACCTAATGGAAATGAGGCTCCCGTTGCATACTTTTCGAAGACTCTATCCCAGGCAGAACGTAACTATGGACAAATAGACAAGGAGGCTCTTGCAATTGTGTCAGCCGTTAAAAAATTCCATGAGTATGTATATGGAAGGACATTTACAATTGTAACCGACCACAAACCTTTATTGGGGATAATCACTGGGGACAAACCAACTCCCTATATATTGTCCCCAAGAATGACTCGATGGTCAGAGTTTCTAGCTGCTTATAATTATCGATTGTTACATCGACCGGGGAAAGCCATTCCCCATGCCGACGCACTCAGCAGAGCACCGCTACCAGAGACCCTCGACGATCCAGCACCAACAGTATCGGCGTTACAAATCGAAACGCTCAACTCGCCTCCTATGACCGCTCGAGATATCGTGAGGGAGACCAGACGAGATCACACCCTAGCACGAGTCCTAGGCTGGGTAGAGCGTGGATGGCCATTGGACCAGATCCCAGATGACTTCGCACCATTTAAAACAAGACAAACTGAACTTTTTTCTCAAAAAGGCTGCGTTATCTGGGGTGATAGAGTCGTCGTCCCAGAACGACTCCAAAAAACGCTGTTACAAATCCTGCACGAAGGACATCCCGGGATCGTACGAATGAAGGCTCTCACACGGAGCTACGCGTGGTGGCCAGGCATGGACCGACACATCGAGCAATGGGTCAAGGCCTGCACCAAGTGCCAACAAACCAGCAACACACCGCCAAAAGCTGCACCGACCGAATGGGAGATGCCACGTGGACCCTGGTCCAGAATCCACCTGGATTTCGCAGGGCCGATCAAAGGACAGACATTGCTGTTGACTGTCGATGCAAACTCTAATTGGTTAGAAATTCATCGGATGGCCAATACAACCTCCGAGGCAGTAATTAAAGTCCTCAATAGACTCTTTGCAACTCATGGATTGCCGGACATCCTAGTGTCCAAAAACGGACCACAGTTTACAGCGCTAATGTTTGAACAGTACCTTGCTGACAACGGCATCCGCCATGCGCTCACCTCGCCGGCGCATCCTGCTACCAACGGTCAAGCGGAATGCATGGTACAATTTGTAAAAAAGACTTTACAGAAGATGGACTATGATAATCTTGACGAAAAAATAAACCGCATTTTACTTCTACAACACATCACTCCGCACAGCAAAACCGGCAGAACTCCCGCTGAACTTCTCATGGGGCGAAAACTCCATTCCCGCCTTGACCGACTGCACTCTGCTTACGAGCCAGAGAAGCCTCCAGGATCCAGCGGACGCTACCATACCTTCAAGGTAGGCGACCCCATTTATGCAAGGAATTTATCGGGCGACCCGGTTTGGATTGAAGCAATGATAATACGCGAGACTGGGCCCAGATCCTATATTGTAAAATGTATAGATGAGAGACTATGGAAAAGACATATTGACCAATTATGGTCACGATTTATAACTGCTAGCCAACACCTTCCCAACGACCAAACTGAGGGGGGGGAGGAAGAGAAGATGACGACATGCCAGGAAACCTGTTCCAGGAAAGCGATGAATCAAGTGAAACCCCGGAAATGGAGCAGGAAGAAGAATCGTACACTCCAAGGGAAATCACACCAGAACAAGAAGCTGAGCCACTACAAAACAACACCCTACCTCAACGGGACTGCACGCAGCCAGTCCAAAGAAAATCTGACAGACCCAAAAGACAACCATCCTATTTAAAGGACTACATAGTCACAAACTAATTGTGAAGCCAGGGGGAAAGGGTGTTATGTATGTAAATAGTTGAATAAAGGCAAGCTTGAGGTATAGTGCAGGGTTCTGGCCCTGCACTTCTGATTGGGTGTTAAGCGGCTAGATCGGATTGGTCAGGTTCTGAGAATCTGATTGGCCCTTAACGAAGGACTCTTATTGGTACTGGAGCTAGCATTTCACAAGCTCCTATTGGTTATTTAACATTAGCATTACCTATATAAGTAGAGTTGTTGTTGTAGAAGTTAGAAGTCACTATGCAACAAAGAGTTGAAAGTCACCAACTAAGACTGTCTCCATTCAGTCTACCCATGCTTGAATTTATGACACCCTTAGCAACATAAATTTTTGGGCTCAACGACCTGCAGTTAAAATGTGGAAAGATACCTAAGTAGCCACAAAAAGTAAAAATGAATATTTATGTAGCTCTATGACTGCATGTGTGCATATATGTTTGTTTGCATGCATGAATATTTATTGACAGAGACTTCTTGTACAACTTCCACAAAATATTAACATACAGTTTAATCTAAATTTTGAACAAAATGCACTAAAAAAAGAATTCATGTGGTTCCTTATCATGAACTGCTAAGCAAAACTTCTCAGGAATAAAGCAGTATCTGAGACCAGAAAAATATTTCCAAAATGCCCTGTTCACCTTATGCTCAAGTGCACACTGAAGTTGCAACGCCTTTTCTATGGTATTATAAAGTTTTGAGACAAAATGCATCTATTGTATGCAGTGTTGCTATGATGTTGTGGAACAAAGACCAATCTTCTGAAGCAAAAGATCCTGTTTTGGAAAAGGTCCCAGAAAACATTCAGTAAACAATGCCATTCCCTAGAAACATCAGAATATTATAGAAGCTGGGAATGCTGGTATGACTGGATAGAACAAAAATAGAAAATATATTAGTAAACAATATAAAATGTAAAAGAGGTAGTAATTATATATTTGCAATAAGATATATTTGTAAATGTATCACCAATATTGATAACAAACAAGGAACCATAGACTGTCGATAGTAGAATTGTTAGTTTTTAATCATTTTCTTTTTTTCTGTTTCTTTTTTTCTTCTTCTGTGTGTTGTGTTTGTTTGATATTTTGGTTTTGTAATCAATAAAGATTGTTTTTTAAAAAATGCCATTCCCTAGACCAGGAAGTTTTCAACAGAAACAGCCAAAGAAATCTGGATTAGTTTAGAAAAAAAATTTTTTTAAAAAAATATATATTTCCATTTCTCAGCGATCAATGCCATATTTTAAAAGAATTTTTCTCCTAATGTGAAAGTTGTAAGACATAGAATTAACAAAGGTTATCATTTTGATGATTTCTGTTTGGCTGATTCTTATAAATTCTATCTGTTCCATAATATGGTAAACATGGCAGCATATACAATTTGATATTAAGATATATAACTATATTAAAAGACACAATTTATGGATTTTTAAAAATAGGATTCCCACATTAAGATTATTTTTCATATGGAGTTTTTAAGACAGTATATGTATTTATCAATAAATGGTCTTTATTTTCTTGAAAGGCTTTCAGGGAAGAAATGGAGTATTGAAGACAGCTCTGCTAGAAGTAGAGCCAATGACCATGGTGGAATGAGAGCAAGATAGTGGTTTTGGTGGATTTAGGCATAAGTTGTTGTTAACTAGATTTCATTGAAATATAAAGAAAAATTTCCAAAAAGAGATTTTCTATCTTTAGAACTTTTGAAGAAAAGGCTGGACAGCCAGATTTTATGGGGGCTTTAATTGTTTTCTTTCTACATATTGCAGAGGATTGCAATAAGTATCTAAAGAAGAGGAAGGAGAGGGAGATAGGAAAGAACAAGTTAGCCTTCTCTTTGCTCACCACATGTGGAAGTTTAAGTGTCTCTAATGGAGAAGTTCCTTAAGAGCCATGGTGGCACAGTGGTTAGAATGCAGTACTGCAGGCTATTTCTGCTTACTGCTGGCTGCCTGAGTTTGGCAGATTGAATCTCACCAAGCTCAAGGTTGACTCAGCCTTCCATCCTTCCAAGGTGAATAAAATATGCTGGTATGGGGGTATGGAAAGAAATGAGAGAATATTGGAATCAGCATGAACAGGACTGGAAATTCCAAATGTACCTGAATTCCAAGGATCTTTTACAAAGTATGCATAAGTTCCAGCAGAAGAGAATACCTATATCTCAAGGTTGAGGTATGGAGTTCTTGCTGTGCTCTGAGGTTGGTGATTTGCTTACAGATGTTTCATTGCTCAATTAATATCATTATTTTGAATCAATTTGCTGCTTCTTTATAAGAAGTACTTACCATGCCAGATTAGGTAAGGGCATAGTTTCCACCTTATCAGTTCATTGATTATTGTTGTCTGATTGTTTGTGATATCTTTATATGGACTGCTGGAGGGGATGTATTAAATGTTTGTTTCATTCCTTGATTTTGATTACTGTTTAAGTGTGGTCCTTCTCTGTGGCTGATTTGTCTGAATGCCAAGCTTCCATGAATAGCTTCCTTGTGCCTGCAAACAAAGTAAATTGGGCTAAATAGATCCAACCCAAATGCAACAGATGTGAGAAGTGAATGTCAAAAAAAGTCAAGATGTCACATGTGACCATGCAAATGAATCTCTGCCTCCTTTTTGTGCATCATGTGTATCTTAGGTAGAAATAGGATAGGGCTCCAATCATAGCCATCATCTTAATTCCCCTTCCCCATCCTGCTCCATTGCTGATGCCCCTATGTGAGATATATGCACTAATTCATGGTTGGGAATAGGAATTTATATAATTGATTTCAGTTCAGAAACTAACCAGAGTATAACATTTTTGTGAGTGCATATCTGAATATATTTATATTTACAATAATTTTCATTCTTTCCAGCCTAATCAAATATTAGGAGGAAATTTTATACAGAGCCTTGTCCACTCATCAATAGGAAAACCATCTGAAAGCTGAACAAAACAAAACATTACTATATGTATATAAAAAGAAACTTGTTAAGTTTGGAAATAGGAAAGCATTTTTTAAGCATTTACAAATGCAAGTAGACATTTGGTATTTCTTTATGGTATTAATATTGGCTTGAAGGCTATTCAAGTCTCTTTAGAGCAGTCTAAATGTCACAGGTGTTGTTAAACATAGGTAAAAGCTCATTTTGAAGTGAGAAATTAAATTCTTTCATTCACTTTTGCATTTCAAAATACCACTTCATGTGAGTTTGTATGTAAATAGTAGTCATCTCATTGTTGTATCTTGCAATTCAAATCACTTGATAATTGTTACTTTAAGTAATATATTATATAGGAAACATAATGATTGTAAAGGGTATAGAATACATTAGAAGGCAATTGAGTTTAATTGCATTCCAGGGACTTTTCTAGTGCCTGCAGCTGGTTTTTTTTAATGATGCTAGTCTTAGAAAATTTTAACTTTAGAAAAATGCAACTCTTTATTGCTTAAATACTTGTAACCTTTGATTTTAATCAATTCTGTTCAAAAATATATAATATGATGGGCTATATGCTTTTCTTACTCACCTGAAAGGATATTAATTGACTACAGAGCTATATACCTTGTCTCAACCTCAAGGCCAGATGGCTTCTCCTAGTCTCTTACCTACTGAGATGTAACACCTCCAGCAGAGAAACATTTCCTAAAGGGTGATTCTTCCAGCCAATTGGTTTTTCTCATTATTGTGTAGTCCGTATGCTTCTCATTTTTACAACATTGTTTTCAACTCTATAATCAAGTGTATTTTTAGAATTAATATCTCTACACCCCCACCCCCACCCAAAAAAAAGTGATATAAAGAGAGCAGGAAGTAGGTGCAACTCAAATGTCACAGGACGGGAAGAAACAGGCCTCTTGTCAAATTTGGTGTTGAGAAAACACCAGTGAATCCTGTATACCAGGGGTGTCCAACCTTGACCACTTTAAGACTTGTGGACTTCAACTCCCAGAATTCCTCAGCCAGCAAGCTGACTGAGGAATTCTGAGAGTTGAAGTCCACGAGTCTTAAAGTGGCCAAGGTTGGACACCCCTGCTGTATACTCTATCAAATCTTTATTACAGTCATCAACCAGCGTAAAAAGGGTAAAAGAGTAATTTTAAAACTGAAAAATATAAAATACACCATACCCTGTTTTGTTTCCTTTTAGTTATAAAAAAATAATCCCTGTGCTAGCAAAGTACACTTGACATTTTCTCTGTACATGCATGTTTTTTAACGTAAATAAAAATTCCTGCCTGTGATATCCCTGATAATTTTTACAACCATTGTTCTTTGAAAGTCATTCTTCTTTGTACTCTTTTATATTATTTCTTCTCAAAAATTTCCTTCAAATGTAGGGTAGGTGCTCTTTATAGAAAAAGTCAATAACAAATGGAAAAGTCCTAGCCTTGAAAAAATGGAAATAACAGAGATGGTGCAATGTTACATGTAAATGTAACAAATAGGTCAGACTTTTCCCAAGTTATTTTCATTTAAACACTAGTGGACACTAAAGGATCTCATCCATCTGCAACACCATCCATATTCACCATCTTTATTCACATTAGTTTATTAAGTGAGAGCACAGGAATTGCAAAATATACAGAATTTAGAATAAAGGCTGGATTTGCTTAAGACTTTGAAAGCCTCTGAGTCACTATTTGTTTGCACCAGCCCGTACTGTGCATTCAATCCAAGGTCAATGTATATTTTTTCCTCCACTGCTATTGTCCAATGAAATTAATGGTCCTTTAAACTGAGTGTGGGGAAATCCAAAATATGAAAAGGGGTTAGAATTGGTGTATTTTAAAGCAGGAGTCTCCAATCTTGGCAATTTTAAGACCTGTGGATTTCAACTCCCAGAATTCTTCAGCCAGCAAAGCTCTTTTCCCTTTGTGCCACAAAGATGATATGGGAATGAGCAGTAACTGGGGAGGCCAGGACACATAGAGACTTTTGAGGTGGCCACAGCTATGGCATTGTTAGCCTTTGTTAGTCAGGAAACAAAGCTAAGTGAACTAAATCTTCTTTATTGTAAGACTGCATCATCAGTCTCACTAGCTCAAAGTTGACTCAGCCTTCCATCCTTATGACCTCAGTAAAATGAGACTGTTGGGGGTAATATGCTGACTCAATAAACCATTTAAGGAGAGCTGTAAAGCACTATGAAATTGCTATTGCTGTCAGAATCTTGCAAGGCTGAAAGTGCAAACTTATCACTTTCATGTTTGTGAAACAAAGTCCTTATTTAACAATCATGCACATGACCTCATTCAATGACTACAACTGGGACTGCCTTTGCTAAGGGGCACTGTCAGGTGGTGCCTTTGCTAAGGGGCACTGTCATGTGGTACTTTTCTTAACTGTCACTTTGTTTAGCAATGGAAAATACAGTTTCAATTAATTCACTTTTTCAGAATTCATCATAAAACAAGAAAAAAAATTACACCTTGCAGTGAAAATGTTCTATCATCTCTGATTTGACATCAGGTGAAATTAAAGCAGAATGTCAAAACAAATGTTCTTGAGAACTGAAGGAGAGATTAAGAAGTGTATTAAGAGCTCTCACTTTAAATTTCAGTTCCAATTCAGATAACTATACCATACCATTGAACTGATATTATGCATATTGCATAATGGAGGGATGAAAAATACAAGTAGTGGCTACAGGAATGAATTTCTATCATTAAACAGATTATCTTCCACCTCAAACATATTCATATCATTTATATCAGCCTGCCTTAACTTGATACCCATAGATTAATACAAATCTCACAATTTCCAGCCAACATAAACAAAGGCAGTTATTACAGATTGAGAATACATCAAAATGGCAACATAAACCATCATGACACAAAACCCAGCCTTATATAGTATACATCCTGGTACAAGAAAATAAGTTGTTACTTTTGTGTCATGACATCATGACTACATTTCATCATGCATTTGCATTATTTCCTCTCCCTATATACACCAGGAGACATGGTCATTACACTGTTACATTATACTGAAGATGGCAAGGAAGTAACAGGCATCAGTCTTCACGCAAAAAGAAACTATAGCCCAACCTACCAAAAACATAACTGTAAAAGACAGACTGGAAATAAAAATTAAAATAAGCAAGAAAATAGTAAGAGAATACTTATCAAATTTTCAGATAATACTAAACTGGCAGGAATAGCCAACACCCTAAATGATAGGCTGAAGATCCATGTGGATCTTGACAGACTTGAACACTGGAACCTATACAACAAAATAAAATTCAATATAGAGAAAAGTAAAGTCTTACATTTAGGCAAGAAAAACAAAATGTACCCATGAAACCAGATTAGGTGAAACCTGGCTTAATAGCAGTAACTGTGAGAGGGATCTTGCAGTCCTAGGGGACTATTAATGTTGTGTATGTACCATAGTTAATAAAGTATGAGCTTGAGGTAAAGTGCAGGGTTCTGGCCCTGCACTTCTGATTGGCTGTTAGGCGGCCAGATCGGATTGCTTAGTTCTGAGGAATCCGATTGGCCCTTACAGAGGATTCTTATTGGTTACAAGAGCTAGCGTTCATAGCTTGCTATTGGACAATTCTTACATGGGTTGCCTATATAAGGCAGAGTTCACTGTTGTTGTTTAGAGAAGTCACTATGGTAATAAAGAGCTGAAAGTCACTATTCAAAGGCTGTCTCCATTTACTCTGACCCATGTCCAAGTACTTAACACTGATGACGAAGGTGGGATGTGGAGACATCTGAACTGAAGAAGCCAGGAAGCAATACCGAGCACGTGATAAGACGATGCCAACAACGGAACCATGTCCGGCGGCATCGTACCACCCGCTCCGTTCGATCCGAACCAAGAGGATTGGGAATCCTACATGGATCGCTTCCAAATGTTTCTTGAGACGAATAACTTGAAGGACGCCACACCAGCAAAGAAGCGGGCACTGTTCCTGACGCATTGTGGCCCAGCTGTATTTAAGATGGCTAAAGCACTCGCCAAACCTCGAGAAGTGAAAGCCATGAGCTGGGACGACCTCGAACCCATCCTGAGAGACCATTACGCGGCAACCGTGCCTACATTCGTAAGACGCCACGAGTTTTATCAGAGAAACCAACAAAAAGGGGAGAGCGTGGCCGATTTTGTGGCAGACCTCCGAAATTTAGGGGGTCTCTGCGGGTTCGCCGATTTAGAAGAGGCACTAAGAGATCGAGTAATTCTGGGATTAGATGTGCTAGGCGTGCAAAGCAAGCTGATGGCGAAAAGCGACATCAGCCTTGCTGATGCCATCGCCAAAGCCACGGCTGCAGAGGTGACTAAAAAGTTGGCTGCACAACTACGGTGAAGCCGCACTCCGGTAACACCACCGACCAGCGAAATCTTACCCAACTCAGAAGGGCAGCTCTCAACAACGCACCACGAGGACCTCTCTTCGTCGTCAGACAGCGACGAAGAAGGGGTCCATTGACTGCGGTCCGACCGGGACCCTCGCCCAAAGCCCTTATGCCCTTGCGCTGGCTGTGGAGCAAACCATGCCAGGGTTGAATGCAAATTCCGCGACGCACTCTGCCATGAGTGCGGGAAATGAGGCCACATCGGACGGGTCTGCCGCAGCTTACCAGGACCCAGCCAGGCCTCAAAAGGGGCCAACTATCGCCAATCGACAGGAAACCGTCCTGTAAGGTGAGAGCCAGTAAAGCACTCCTACAGAAATCGAGCTTTGCAAAAAGAAGAGGCTCACCATACTATCACTATAGGTCACGCCTCAGTTTTGGACACTAAGAAAATCCGAGTCATGGTAGCCATCGAGAACCAGCCTTGCCACATGGAGGTCGACTCGGGATCGTCCCTCTCGATGGTGTCCTGGAAGACACTCAAGCAACTCATCCCCACAATTCAATGCCAAGACCTCCAATTTCAATGCCTCATCCTCAAGGACTACCAAGGAAATCGAATCCCCGTTGTCGGGTCCTGCCGATTCCGAGTCTCCTTCAAGAAGCATACAGCGTACTTACCTCTAACGATCATCGATATAGATAGGCCTAGTCTATTAGGCCTCCAATGGTTCGCGCCACTCGGCATTGAAGTGGCCGGCGTGAACCGAGTCGGTGGTTGTGAGTGGGAGGAAGACCTTATCTCTGAGTTCAGCGACATCTTCGCGGACAGCTTAGGTGAGTATAAAGGGACCCCAATCTCATTTAGTCTAGATCAAAAGGTAGCCCCCATTCGCTTGAAGCCCCGTCGAGTTCCATTCGCTCTTAAAGCAAAGATCGACGAACAACTCGACAAGCTAATTGCTCAAGGGGTGTTGAAGCCCATCGATCACTCTCCATGGGAAACCCCTATTGTAACACCCATTAAGCCAGATGGGTCAATCCGAATTTGTGGGGACTACCGGGCCACTTTAAACCACGCCTTACAGCAGAATGCGTATCCAGTTCCGGTGGTGCAGCACCTCCTCCATTCCTTGCGGGGCAGAAAGGTTTTCGCTAAATTAGATTTAGCTCAAGCTTATCAACAACTACCAGTGGATGAAAAAACGGCCCAAGCCCAAACAATTGTAACGCACAGAGGTGCCTTTAAATGTACCCGATTGCAATTTGGAGTTAGTGTAGCCCCGGGGATCTTCCAGAGCCTCATGGAAAGGTTATTACAGGGAATCAAGGGCGTGGTTCCTTATTTTGATGACATATTAATTGCAGCCCCTACCAAAAAAATCTTGCAGGATCATTTGAAATGTGTTCTTAAAAAATTCCAAGAGGCAGGACTTAAGGTGAAAAAAAATAAATGTCACTTATATACTGACAATGTGGAGTTTCTAGGATACTGAATTGATAGCCAGGGCATTCATCCTACCGAGAGTAATTAAAAGCGATCAAAAACGCTCCCAGGCCACACAACAAGGCCGATCTCCAGGCGTTCTTAGGCCTCATTAATTTCTATAATGTGTTTTTACCGCACAAAGCAACTGTTGCTGAACCGTTACACCGATTATTAGATAAGAAAGCATTGTGGGTATGGGGTTACCAGGAAGAGCAAGCATTGCGGAATGTTAAAAAACTGCTCACATCTGACTCTGTACTTATGCAGTATAATGAGACTTTGCCGTTAGTTATAACCTGCGATGCATCGCCTTTCGGGGTGGGCGCCATTTTGAGCCATGTACTGCCTAATGGGAACGAAGCCCCTGTTGCATACTTTTCGAAGACTCTTTCACAAGCAGAGCGGAACTATGGACAAATTGATAAAGAAGCTCTCACAATCGTTTCAGCTGTAAAGAAATTTCATGAATATGTGTATGGAAGGACATTTACCGTTATAACTGACCACAAACCATTGCTAGGGACAATAGCCGGGGACAAGCCAACCCCCTCTATAATATCCCCTAGAATGACCCGATGGTCAGAATTCCTAGCTGCTTATAATTATCGCCTGCAATATCGCCCGGGGAAAGCCATTCCCCACGCCGACGCATTAAGCCGAGCACTGCTTCCAGAGACTCATGACGATCCGGCACCAATGGCAACTACGTTGCAGATCGAAACACTCAACTTGCCGCCTATGACCGCCCGAGACATTGTGAGAGAAACCAAACGAGACCACACCCTAGCTCGAGTCCTAGGCTGGGTAGAACACGGATAGCCATTGGACCAAGTACCAGATGACTTCGCACCATTTAAATCTCGACAGACTGAACATTTTTCCCAAAAAGGCTGTATCATCTGGGATGATAGAGTCGTTATCCCAGAACGACTCCGGAAGACGCTGCTATGAATTCTGCATGAGGGCCACCCCGGCATCGTGCGAATGAAAGCGCTTGCACGAAGCTACGCATGGTGGCCGGGCATGGACCAGCAAATCGAGCAGTGGGTCAAAGCGTGTGCCAATTGCCAACAAGTCAGCAACGCCCCACCAAAAGCCATGCCTACTGAATGGGAGACGCCACATGGACCCTGGTCCAGAATCCACCTGGATTTCGCGGGGCCAACCAAGGGCTATACCTTCCTGCTGACAGTCGACGCATACTCCAATTGGTTAGAAATTCATCGTATGATGGCTACAACTTCCAAGGCAGTGATCAAGATCCTAAACAGACTCTTTGCAACCCACGGATTGCCTGACGTCCTGGTGTCCGATAACGGGCCACAGTTTACGGCACTAATGTTCGAGCAGTACCTCGCTGACTGCGGCATGCGTTCACCTCGCCTGCGCACCCTGCGACCAATGGCCGAGCGGAACGCATGGTCCAATTTGTTAAAAAGACTTTGCAAAAAGTGGACTGTGACAATATTGATGACAAGGTCAACCAAATTCTCTTTTTGCAACACATAACTCCACATAGCGTCACTGGCAGAACTCCCGCAGAACTACTGATGGGACGAAGATTCCGCTCCCACCTCGACCGGTTGCACCCTGCTTACGAACCGGAAAAGCCAATAGGATCCAGTGGCCGCTGTCGCACCTTCCAGGTAGGAGACCTCGTTTACGTACGAAACTTATCAGGCGATCCGTTATGGATAGAGGCAACAGTAGTACGAGTGACTGGCCCCAAATCCTACGTAGTGAAATGCTGTGACAATAGACTGTGGAAATGGCATATCGACCAATTACGGTCACAACTCACAACGGCCAGTCAACAACTCCCCCATACCAAACCGAGGGGGGGAGGTACAGAAGAAGATGACAATCCAGGGAACCTGCTCGAAGGGAGCGACGAATTAAGTGATACTCAGGAAATGGAGCAGGAAGGAGAATTGTTTGCACCGCAAGAAATTGCACCTGAGCAAGAAGCAGATCCATTGCCAAACAACAATCTACCTCAACAGGATTGCAACCAACCAGTCCAACAAAAATCCGAAAGACTTAAAAGACAACCGTCCTATTTAAAGGACTATATAACTACACCGTAATTAAGAAGCCAGGGGGAAGGGGTGTTGTGTATGTACCATAGTTAATAAAGTATGAGCTTGAGGTAAAGTGCAGGGTTCTGGCCCTGCACTTCTGATTGGCTGTTAGGCGGCCAGATCGGATTGCTTAGTTCTGAGGAATCCGATTGGCCCTTAACAGAGGATTCTTATTGGTTAAAAGAGCTAGCGTTCATAGCTCGCTATTGGACAATTCTTACAAGGGTTGCCTATATAAGGCAGAGTTCACTGTTGTTGTTTAGAGAAGTTCACTATGGTAATAAAGAGCTGAAAGTCACTATTCAAAGGCTGTCTCCATTTACTCCGACCCATGTCCAAGTACTTAACAATTAACTAAATATGAGCCAGCATATTTTTGAGCCAGCCAAAAAAGCCAATGCAATCCTACATTAAATTAAGAGAGGGATTGTGTTGTGTTGGTAGATTGGTCCCAAGAAGAGACGCGAGGCGAGTGACTTTTAAAAGCTCTTTTTATGATAAGGTAGATCAGTTTGCTAGGCTTGTATCGGTGGCGGCTTATATTGGTCTTGCATCGGGTGCTGCAACCAATGACAGCCATTCAAATCTCATGTGATCAGCTCAGCCAATCGCGGTTGCTTCGTAACGGCCAATCAGTGCTGCACACTCAACCAATCTGAGTGCTGTGCGTCTTAGCCAATCAGAACACAGGTTTACAAGAAGGCAAATACAGAACACCCCTCCCCTCTTGGTTCGGTCCTAGGTAATGTAGTCCCCTAAGTAGGCAGGGCTCCGTACTTGTCGACTGGACATGCGCAGGTTAGTTGTCTCTTGGTCTCCAGTCAGTTCAGTCAGGGTCTGTGTTGGTCTCTGCCTTATCGATGGAATCACCTGGAAGGGTGAGTTGGGCCTTTTGCCGTAGCTCCTTCCCGGTCTACCTGGGCTGGTCAAGCTGCTGGTTCCGTTGTTCCTGCCCGGTCTTTCCGGGCTGGTTGAACTGGCTTGGCTGTACCTTCCAGGTGAGGCTTCGGGCTGGTCATCTGTCGGTGTCTCCGCTGGTGAGTATTGCTGGTTTCTTTTTTGTTGGGTTTGTTTATTTTGCGTTGCAGGGTTTCCCTCTCTTTCTTGGCTGCTGTTTGGGTTTCCCCTTTCCCCTATGGTTTCCTTATCTTTTTGCATGTCGGTTGTATTTCCCATGTTTAGTTCTCGATCTTAGCTGATCGATGTGTCTTTTCCATGCTCGTCCATCAGTTGTTTGTAGCCGGTACGAGTGGGGACCTGTTACCTGGGTTATTGTTGCTGGTACCCAGAGTGGGTCCCCTGTGAGGTTCTTTGCATATACTGTGTCGCCCAGTGTGAATGTTCGGTGCTTGCTAGATGAGTCGGGGGGTTTCTCAGGGTTGTACATGGGGTGCAGCCTGTTTAGCGGGGACCTTAATTTCCTCCCCATTAATAGTTCTGCCAGGCTTTTGTTGGTTGTCATGTTTGGAGTTATATGTTATATAAATAGCATTTTATTAATCTTTTCTTGTATATCCCCGGTTTCAATTTTTTGGATTGTTTTTTTGGTAAATTGTACCATTCATTCTGCCCTCCCATTCGCCGCCAGATGTGCTGACGCTGTCAGCGCATGCTGTATTCCCCGTTCCGCTAGGAATTTTTCGAATGGTAGCGCAGTAAATTGGGGCCCGTTGTCAGATACAATTACATCTGGGAGGCCATGGGTTGAGAATAGTTTGTTAAGTTCTTTGATAACGGCCTCAGTGGTAGTCGTTCTCATGTTGCTTACCTCCAACCAGTTGGAGTAAGCATCTACCGTTATCAGGAATGTGTGTCCCTTTGTGGGTCCAGCGAAGTCTATGTGAATCCTGGACCATGGCCCTCTGGGGGTTTCTCATTCCAGGATTGGGGCGGTGGGAGGGCTTGGCCTGGATTGTTGGCATTTCCTGCATGATGCCACCCAGGCTTCGATTTCCTTGTCCATCCTTGGCCACCAAGCGTAACTTCTGGTCAGGGCTTTTGTTCTAACGATGCCTGGGTGCCCTTCATGTAACATGTCCAGAACCCTTTTCTGTAATTTCTCTGGGATAACCACCTGTCCCCCCATAGTAAACAACCTTTTTGTGTAAAGAGTTTTGTTTACTGGCTCCGGAAGGTCCTAACTTGTTCATCATCATCTTTTTCCAGCCACCCTTTCTCCACCCAGTTTAAAACCCACGCCAGACATTTGTCTTTATTGGTTTCCCGGGCAATGTCTGACACAATCAGGGGGAGATTGGGTAAGATCTCTATGCTCATGGTGGACGTGGCGGGTGCTGGGTCAGCATCCAGGTCGGGCAATGGAGTGTGGCTCAAGGCGTCTGCGTGTGAGATTGTCTTACTGGGCTGATGGGTTAGCCGGTAATTATAGGCGGCAAGGAATTCAGACCACCTTGTCATTCTAGGGGATAGAATGTTCAGGGTGGCCCTGTCCCCTGACAGAAACCCAAGCAGCAGTTTGTGGTCGGTGATGATGGTGAAGGTTCTGCCTTAAAGGTACTTGTGGAACTTCTTTACGACGGCGACGATTGGCAGGGTGTCCTTATCCAGCTGGCTGTAATTCCTTTCTGGTTTTGAGAGGTTTCTTGAAAAGAAGGCAATCTTTTCCATCAGGGAGAGTGTGGCTGAGGATGGCCCCAATGCCAAAGGGGGATGTGTCGCATGTTACTGCTAGTGGTAGGGTCTCGCTGTGTTCGATGAGAACAGCGTACAATGTGAGTAGGTCTTTTGTTCAGTTGAATGCATTTTTCTCTCGCCTTCCCCAGTTCCAGGTGGCTGTCTTGTCCAGCAGCCTATACAACTGTTCTGCCGCGGTCGCCTTTTGGGGCAGGAAAACATTATAGAAGTTAATCAGTCCCAGAAACGCCTGCAGCTCAGTTTTATTCCTCGGTCTAGGGGCTTCTTTGATGGCCCTGATTTTTTTTTCCATTGGGTGGATCCGTGCTGGTCTAGGAGGTACCCTAGGAATTCGACTCTCTCAGTGCACAGCTGGCACTTCTCTTTCTTGACTTTTAACCCCGAGTCTTTGAATTTTTGAAGCACTTCCCTCAAGTGACTCTCCAATTGTTTTTGGTTGGTCGCTGACACCAGCACGTCATCAAAATAGGGCACTACCCCCTTGATGCCTTGGAGTAGCCTCTCCATTAGGCTCTGGAAGACCCCAGGGCTACGCTAACTCTGAACTGGAGCCTCTTGCAGCGGAAGGCCCCGCGGTGGGTGACTATGATTTGCGCCTCTGCTGTTTCTGTGTTGACTGGCAATTGCTGGTAGGCCTGTGCCAGGTCGAGTTTCACAAAAACCTTGCCTCCCCCCAGTGAGTGCAGAAGATGGGGTAGGCACTCTGTTGCAGAGCGCGGTTGAGGGTAGCCTTGTTATCACCACAAATTCTCACTGACCCCTCTGGTTTTACTGGGGTGACTATAGGGGTCTCCCACCTGGCATGGTCTGTTGACTCGAGTACCCCTTGCTCGATGAACTTGTTTAACTGCTCATCGATCTTAGGTTTGAACGTGAAGGGTACTCGCCGGGGTTTAAGGCGGATTGGGGCAATGTTAGGGTCTAGGTTGAAGGATATCGGGACCCCTCGGTACTTGCCTAGGCTGCTGTCGAAGACCTCTTGGAAATTTTTTGTGAGCTGCTCCTCCCAGTCCGCCTCGGCGATGTGGTTGGTGCCCATCACCTCTATTCCCAATGGTGCCAACCATTGTAGTCCCAAAAGGCTAGGGTGGTCCTTGTCCACAATGGTTAGGGGAAGTTTTTCGGTGCGCCCTTTGAACGTGATTTTAAAGTGTCCAATTCCAACCTCGGGGATGCAGTTCCCCTGGTAGTCTTTGAGGATGAGCTTCTGGCCTTCCAGTTCGCGCCTATGGATGGTAGGCACCAGGGGCTTGATTTCCTGCCAAGCAACATGGAGAGGTAGGATCCAGAATCCACCTCCATTTTGCATGGTCGGTCTTCGATGCCCACCTCCACATTCACCTTCCGGGCGTCCCAGTTTGAAAAGTGGCAGATAACAACTGTTTGGTGGGTTTCTTCCCAGCTCCATCGGCTCTCAGCATGTCGGTTTCTGTTCCTGGGGGGGTGCCGTCTCATCTCCGGGGACTGCTGTCTCAATGCTGGGGACTATGGTTCCGCTTGAACTGGCACACCTTGGCGATGTGGCCCCGCTTGTCGCGGTGCCAGCAGATTGTGTCGAAGAACCAGCATTCCGACCGTGGATGGTCATCCCCGCACCCGGCGTATTGGAACCCCAACTTACAACCTCGCTGCTTGTGCCGGTCTCGTTCCACCTGGAGCTGGTGGATGTCTTCCTCTTCGTCCTCAATGTCGGTGAGGGAGTCGAGGTTGCCATGATGTGTGGTGGTGGTTGCTCGGCGGCTAGCTTCGACGTGCTTCTCAGGGGTTGGGGCCATCTCGGTTGTCACGGGCCGGTCCGCTGTGCTCGTTTGCCGCATCCGCCCTGCTGATTTCCTGGTTGCCTCCGCTGCAGTTGCCTCGGCGAGAGCATCAGTAAGGGATATGTCGCCCTTCGCCATTAGCCAGCTTTGCAGGATAGGGTCTTTGAGTCCAAGGACGACATGGTCTCGCAGGGCTTCATCCATGTCAGTGAACCCGCACATGCCCCCGAGTTCCCATAGATCAGCTACGAAATCACTGATGCTCTCACCCTCCTTCTGATCCCTCTGGTAGAAATCGTGCCGGTGGATGAGGGTGGGTACAGCGGGTGCATAGTGGCTTCGCAGCAGTGGCTCGAGGTCGGCCCAGTCCATCACCTTCACATCGAAGGGTTTGGTGAGTGCTTTCGCCATCTTGAACACTGCGGGCCCGCAGTGGGTCAGGAACATAGCCCTTTTTTTCTGTCCATTTGCGTCCTTTAGGTTGCTGCTTTCTAGGAACATGAAGAATCTATCGATTTAAGATTCCCAGTCCTCTGCAGCCTGATTGAAAGGTACAGGTGGCACGGTGCTGCTGGCCATGTTGCCGGTCGCCTTGCCATGGTGCCACATGCAGGGTGGGTCTTTGTTCAATATCCCACCTTCATCGCCAGTGTTGTGTTGGTAGGTGTTGTGTTGGTCCCAAGAAGAGACGCAAGGTGAGTGACTTTTAAAAGCTCTTTTTATTGTAAGGTAGATCGGCTTGCTAGGCTTGGATCGGCGGTGGCTTATATCGGTCTTGCACAGGGTGCCGCAGCCAATGACAGCCGTTCAAATCTCCCGCAATCAGCTTGGCCAATCACGGGTGCTTCGTAATGGCCAATCAGTGCTGCACACTCGACCAATCTGAGTGCTGGGCGTCTTAGCCAATCAGAACAGAGGTTTACAAGAATGCAAATACAGAACAGATTGAATCAAGATCATGTAAGGAACTAGTACTGTTCTAGGCTACACCTAGAATATTGCATTCAATTTTGGCCACACTCTATAAAAAAGATGTTGAGATTCTAGAAAAAAGTGTAGAGAAGAGTAACATAGATGATTAGGGGCCTGAGGCTAAATTATATGAAGAATGGTGGCAAGATTGGCATGACTAGTCTAGTGAAAAGAAGGACCAGGAGTGACATAATAGCAGTGTTCCAATATTTAAAGGGCTATCACAGAGAGGAGGGGAATAGCACATTTTCCAAAGCACCCGAAGGCCAGACAAGGAACAATGGCTTGAAACTGATCAAGGAGTGATTCAATCTAGAAATAAGGAAAAAAAAATTTCTGACAGTGAGAACAATAAACCAATGGAACAGCTTGCCTTCAGGGGTTGTGGGTGCTTCATCACTGGAGTTTTTTGAGACTCAATATCCACTTGTCAGAAATGGTGTAGGGTCTCCTTCTTGAGCAGAGAACTAGATGACCTACAACATCCCTTCCAACTCTGTTATTCTGTACTGTTGTCTAATTCTTGTATGCTCCCTCTTCTTTTAATTAACTACAGATGGAACAAGGCAGGAATATCGCCTCTGACAGGGCTTTATCTATTTTAGAAATGTAGAGACACTGCAGATTTTCAGTAGAGGGAAAAAAACATAAATAAAAGAACTAGAAATAAAACTAGCAACCTTATATAAAACTAAGAGCCTTCTCAAACACCTGCTATGTCTTTGGTAATAGCACGGTATTCAGTCTCCCACTGTAGTCTTTCTTCTTTCATAAAGTGGTGGTGACCAAACGTGTAGTGAGGGAAATAGCCCATTCCTGTTATTTAAAGTACAATTACAATGCATCTCTTTCATCAAATTTTTGCTAGTTGGACTGATTTTTATTTTTAAAATATTAATTTTAATGGTACCTTGATTTTAACTCGGTTTTTACAATTGTATTTTAAAATTATATTTAATTAAATAGAAAGTCAGTACATATATTTAATACATGAATAAATAAATAGTCATAGAAACTTCAAGGAAAAAAGTACTAAGTTCATATAATTGAATGGAAAAGAAGGCAAAGAAAATAGTTAGAAAATGGCGAAGAACTGGAACGTAGGACAGAATACAGTGTATTGAAATTTTGCAAAAAATAAATTGAATTTTGAAATATAAAAGGGCATTTTAACAACAATTCTTACATTCTTGTAGGGTTGCATAATATTTCTGAAAAAAAAAATGAATGGAACATCAAGAGATCTTTAAACTTTTGGCTAAGACATAAAACATTGCCAGATATTAAAAAGCCACAGAGTCTTGCAGTCCTTCATGCCATATGGTTTCTGTCTCCTAGGCTCTTGTGTTATAAAGATGTAACTGATAATTTTAAGCTCTGTTATATAATGTGAACTGATGATTTATTGGCAAGACCAACAGTGTAAATCCTGACAAAGAGTTTGTATCTTTCCAAGCTGTCTTCTATTCAAATTACAAGATACTTTTCATAGCATATTTAGTTCAAGTTGTAGTACTACTTCCATATTGTTCATGCATCCTAAAAACAAGGGTCTCTCCTCCTGAAAATCAGCCATGTAATTTCCACCATCCATTTCATACAATGACACTTGTGCATTTCAAGCAAAATACTGAAAAATGTGTGGAAACATTATTTAGAACATTATTCCTGGTCCCATTGCAAGATAAGTCATGTTCTGGATGAAGTTATCCCCCATTTTCTTCATAACTGTGTATGTAAGTGCTTCGTATGTTTTCCAATGTTTCCATTGCCATTCTTCAACAAGTATTTCAGTAATACTGCTTGAGCTACAGGAGGGTGTGTACAGCCAGTTATGGATACACAAACTAGAGAGAAAGTTGGAATGAAAACAAGAAGAGGACAACTGGCAGCAAGGTAGATAGACACAATTAAAGTCAGTGGATGCACCATTAAGAAGACCTGAAGGTCTAGGTTGGGGACAGATTGTCCTGGAAAATATATAAAAATATATCAACTCTGACTTTATAGTGTACAGACATTATGACTATTAGCCACTGACAATCTGATCCGCATGAGTTTATCTAGTTTGTTTTGAAAACAATCTAAATTGGGAACCATCTGATCACAGCAGTGAATTTTACAGTTCAACTGTGCCCTGTGTAAATATGTCTTATGGAAGAGATCGGAAGAGAAAACATAGGACAACTATTTTGGTTGCCAGCCCTATGTCTGCCATAAAATCTAGTTGTAATTTAAAGCATTCCTTGTGGAGTCCAATTTTCAGAAGTTGAAATATTTTCAGAAGTTGAAATATTTTCAGAAGTTGAAATATTCATAGGGAAATATTTATGAATATATTCATATGCTGAAATCTTATTTTCTGAAATTGCTATGCTTTTAAAGTGTTGCCAGATCTAAAATTTCAGCATGGAATTGAATGTAAATATATGCATACTTGGGTTTAATTGGAATGTAGATTGAGTGTTGGCAGAACTGGTACATAAACTATGACAGTGTTAAACTGTTACAAATTAAAACATTGGATAAGAAAATCAAGATTATCATTTAAACATCAAGAACTAAAGGACAACAAGCACTAAAGCAAGAATGCACCTTCCCGCAGTTTTATTGTTACATATTTTATCAATTACAGAGACAGACTCCTCATTACTGCTTCATGCAGCTTTTCATGTTTCCATTTACTATGTCAATTTGACAAACCTCTAATTATCAGGTACAGGAAGGAAAAATAGCTTAGTGCTACATAGGATGCCAAAGTGACCTTCTTCTGTAAAAATTGCATTTAAGCAGAAAATTAAGATACTACTTTCTTTTCCAATCTGATTCTCATTTGAGCACACTTGTTACAGCAGGTCTTCTCTGTTCAATATTTCTAGCTTCAGTTCATCCCACCCATTGCTCACGCTTATTATTCACTGCAAGTTACAGCTACAAACACAGATAAATTAAAAACATCAATACTAAACACTCTTTCTGTCCTCTCAAATCAACATCACTGAAAGTCAACTGTCCATTGCATATTGGTTACAAATATGAGAAATAAGGACAAATCCAGACTGCACATCAAGGTTTGCCCCCACTGCTCAGTGGAACAGACTGCTTAACAAGACTGCTTAATTTTAAATCTAATCCTTATCTAATAGACAGGAAAGAGAATCTTCCAGAGTGGAATCTTATAAGATGTGTATCAATTCTAGATGCTATGAATTAACAGTTAGCTGGGAAGAAGTATGCAATCTTAAGTTAAATAAACTGTAAAAATAAAAAGGTTTCTGAAACAGTGTACTATTGCTATTATGTAGAAGATAAATTACAGTATTGATAACTATACATACATGCAGGCAAAGATAAATGCATAAATAACTTACTATTCACAATATTGAATAAAATTCTTTTTGATTAAATAAAGCTTCTCCATCTGTGTTTGCAAAATACATTATTAATCTGATTAACTTTTCATGTGTAATGTCATCTTGTAGGTTGTGGGAATAAAACATCCACTATAGATACTGAATTTTCTTGATATTCTTCTCTCAGGTTGGAAACACTACAGACCCAGTTGCTATGGAGTTAAGCAGATAACATTAGACAAGATCATAAATCGGTGCAAAGAGAGCTTGCCTGAATAAGTCTATTCAAAGTTTAATAGCAATAGCAATAGCACTTAGACTTATATACTGCTTTACAGCCCTCTCTAAGTGGTTTATAGGGTCAGCATATTGCCCCCAACAATTTGGATCCTCATTTTATCAACCTGGGAAGGATAGACAGGCAGCAAAGTAGCCTGCAGTACTGCACTCTAACCACTGCGCCACCGAGGCTCTGAGCCAGGGGTGTCCAACCTTGGCAACTTTAAGACTTGTGGACTTCAATTCCCAGAATTCCTCAGCCAGCTTTGTTGAAGTCCACAAGTCTTAAAGTTGCCAAGGTTGGACACCCCTGCTCTAAGCAACAACAGAGTGGTCCAAATTTGATCCAGGACTCAGAGTGCCAAATTGTTTAGGCAGCCAGTTCAAGAGCAAGTAAACAGAGGAACCAGAGGCACAAATTAGGATTCTGAACAATTGTTTTCAACAAAGGCAAAGCAGCTATATAAATCTGCCTTCAGGCAGCTGGCTGAAATTACTCAGGCTCACGTTTTGTCTAAGGAGAAGTCTCATTGACTGACGTTGCACTGCTTGCCACTGCATATGTCAAAACTTGGGACTTGAGGATCCTGCTGTATCCTCCAACTGCTTCAGTTGATCAGGAGAGGCTTCTGGTTGCTTAGCCTTCTCCAATGAATCATAGCTTGAAGATCTTTGAGGATAACAATCCACAGACTCAGCTGAAGCAGTGTTGTCAGAATTAAAATCAAGATTCTGAAACTTGTCCCATGACACTTTATACAATTCTGTTTATCTGTCTCTTGTTTTGTTTCATGAACTAGGGTAAAATGGATTTATTCCAATACTATTTTACTTCCAACTTTAAACATTCCACTCTCCTATGATGGTTTATTTGCAGGAAGAAAGAGAAAGCGCTAAGAAGACATTGTAATTTCTACTTCCTTTGTACATCTGGTTGACACAGAGAAATTGTGTTAACATGGATTAGTTAGTCTTGGACTAAAATTGATATTATTCTATATTTTCAACTGTTAGCAGGACACTGACTTTGACACCATTTGTTTAATGATAGTTCCTCATTTTTTCCTCTGATTTTCTTGGCTGCAGTAAAAGATCTAATATTCCTCTAATGTGAAGTGACTAATTTTGGTGCATGTTAGGCTGCTGTTTCCAAGAATGTTATTGTTTAGTTTTTATGTTTTTAATCTGATAGCATCAGCTTTGGTTTCTGATACCAACAATATACACTTTTTGCAGTATCAATTTTTCCTTTTGCCACTGGACACATTAGCAGCAGGATATCCTTTGGCCTTAATCCAGCCACATTTTAAACATTAATGCAAACATTAATCTCATACATTAATTAAACAATAATCTCGATGCTCATGCATAATAGCTCATAAGGTATCTTCTGATCAGGAGAACAGGTGTTCATTTAATTTCATGCTGACACTGTCCTGATTAAGAATGTTATCTTGGCAGAATACTGGAGTAGGCTGTCACTTCCCTTTCAGCTTTGAAGAACCAGTGAGGGGGGAAGACGGGATGGTTCCAGTCTAGCAATAGGTGAGCATGCACACACGTAGTTCCATTTATATAAGCAGTGGGCATGTGCAACCACTGCTTACACAAATGAAGTATGTGTGCACACACTCCACTTTCACAATCCAGTTCTGAATGGGCCACGGCTTAGTACGGGACCATGGCCCAGTGGCTGGGGACCCCTGCTCTACATCACTATATTTAGTCTCCTCCCCAATCTATGCCCTATTATAAGTGGAACTTGCAGGGGTGAACACTCCCAACGGGATACCTCAGAACATCTTATGGATGCCTAGCCTTTTAAACTAACAATCATAAAGGGAAATTTCTGAACTCCCACACAAATGCCAGATTTTTAACAAACTATATATACACTTAGCCATGGCTAAAAAGGTTGCAAAATTGGGTTGCCATTCACTTAGTGATGGAAGTTCCCAGGACCAGTCGTGGCGTATTTCTAGAGAAGTATTTCTAGAGAAACAACAAGTTCACAAAAGACAATATAAATCCCACTATCATGCAAAATATACATTTTAGCTAGTTAGAAATGATATGCAGAATGGAATATTGTCACAGTAGTAACTAGCTATCCAAATGTTTGGTGTAACCACATCTGTCACAGAAAACAAGAACAATTCAGGAAGCATTGAGTCCCTCACTGAATAAGAGTACTTTTTCCAGAGAAAGAAAGCCTTTTCATGCAAGAATTGTGCTCTGGACATGCCATTCATTTGGTTGTTTAATCAATAGATACCCCATCTATCTGCTCTAGGAAACACTTCAAATGGATAGCAAAATTCAACAGCACAAAAATAAAACATTATACATGAAAAATATAAATTACAGTTAGTAATAAATTACTAAAAATTTCTAAAAAGTAAAATCCATACAAAAGAGACATATCCTGATAAATTTTCTAAACACTGTAAGAGCAGAAGACAAATTCCATCCCTGAATAATATGTCCTATAGTTAGGGAGAAATAAAGGAACAGGCACTTGGGTGACATGATAGGTGTAAGAGTGCCTTGTCCCCAGGGAATTAGTTAATTTATTGAGCAGAGTAGCAGATAAAATGGTAACACATGTTCCTCCATTCTATGACTTTCCCCACCCCTGTTCTATGCCAAGGATGCATCCTGCCTGGTGTTCTAGTACAATGTTATAGTCAATGGAACTGAAAGCCATTGAAAAGTTCAAGAGATTTGCCAAGGCCACATTCTCCCCATTCATTCATACATCATCCACCCATATAGTGATTTAAACACATCTGGAATTCAAATGGTACATTTTCCAAAAATAGAACATTTCAGACTGTGTCTTAATTGCACAGATTTCTCTGGCCAAGGAATATTATTTCCAGTAAAAGTTTTCTTTCTGCTTTCTTTCATCATGAAGATATTCATGACGTCTACAGATCCCACTTTCTTGCAGTGGCCAGATTGCAAACTTCCATCATATCTTTACATTGTGGTTTTTAGTTTCTCTGCTTAATTTTAATTTTAAAACTTGAAACCTTAATCTGAAAATTACAAATTAAAGTTTTGTTTTTTAAAATTATCATCATCATCACAAAACTTGCTGATGTCATTGATCCATCTTGTTTTAGGTCTCTTTCGTAGATGCTTATTATCAAGTGGGATTCATTCTATGATTACCTTGGTCTACCTGCCATCAATTCTTCTTGCTTTGTGACCAGTCCATTTCAATTTCAACACTTGATGTGTGCATGTATGTGTATGTATATGTATATCAAGCATGTCTGTGTGTGTATGTATGAGAGAGAAAGAGAGAGAGAGAGAAAGAGAGAAAGAGAGAAAGAGAGAGAGAACACATTCACATTTGATCCTATATCTTGATCTATCGCCACATATTCTGTTACAAATATAGAATACTTTTCCTCATCCTCTTTTACAGATTAATCTTAAACGCGACTACATAAACTTCACTTAATGTATTACTAAAGTCCCTAGCACTCCATGTGAATTAATTCTGTTGAACTGCAACATATGTAGTTTATTCCTGTTATATTGATTGTTTGGCAGCCTGCCTGGATATTGCAGCCTACTGGGCAAAACACTGCAAGCAGGCAAAATGAAATATAAAATTGAATTAGAAATAAAAACTTCAGATTTAAAAGCATATGATCCATGAATCTGGGTAGATTAGTTGGTTAAGATGTTGGTTTAGGCAAACATGTCTGGTCACATAATGCTTGCTCAGACGATAGATGGAGAAGAGGACGTGTGTGGTGAGTTGTTGGAGAAAGATTTTTGTGCCTGCTGTTTTATTCCTAGGATACAGGTAAGCCTCAAGTTACAACTTTAATAGAGCCTGTCCTTATAGCTAAAGGTTGGGATAATCATTAAGTGAACCAACTCACTTAATTAACAACCCACCTGCTCTTCCCAATGCAATTGTTAAATGAACACGTAGGGTGTTAAGTGGAGCGTGGAATGCCTGAAGGGTGAGAGAGACCATGGGAGGCCTAGTGCAGGCACAAGTCCACCTGCCTTATGCTTCCTAAAGCCTGTCTCCACCCCCTGAAATAACCTATGCTCCACTTCCTGTCAATTTGGGGTGTCCACAACTACTTGCCTCATTCCCCACTCCCCATCACAATTGCACTTACCTTTGAAGATCTCCAAAGCTTAGGAGGTCAGGATAGGGAAGGATACAGAGACTCCATTGATTGTCCAAACCCACAAGTGGCCATCTTTTCCTGAGTGCAGCCTCAAATAGTGACCCAATGACCCATGCAGCCCACCAAAAAGCAATTTGTAGCAGCATAGCATGATTGCAGAAGCACTGGATTACAAAAGGACCTGGCAAAGCCTGAAGGCAGGGTGAAACATGTCATCATTTTGGAATTGTTACTTTCCCACAAGATACCAAACCCACCCACTCCCGTGAATTCCGATGACTCCTACAGTATCTTGCATCAAATAGTGCATCAGATTCTTGTATATAGGTAGCATGAAATAAACTTTTAGTGCTTTAAAACTTCTGTTCCTGGTTTCTTGCACCAACACTGGTTTGAAAAATAACAGCTGCTTGTGGGATCCAAGCAATGGAATTGTTTCCTTTTCCTCACCAATGCTAGCATTAGCTCGGTCAGTGTTACCTTCACTAGTATTACTGAGGAAAATAAAACCTCTTGGATTCCTTTTTCTTGCTATTTCTAGCCTTAGTTCTGTCAGCATTAACTATGACTAGTGTATGCAAGGAAAAGAAAACAGAGAGGGTTTTTTTTCCTCTCATTAACATTAGCAACCTAACACTAGAATTCTTTATAGAATAGAATTCTTTATTGGCCAAGTGTGATTGGACACACAAGGAATTTGTCTTGGTGCAAATGCTCTCAGTATACATTAAAAAAAGATACATTCATCAGGAGTCGAGAATCATAAGATACAACACTTAATAATAGTCATAGGCTACAATAAGCAATCAAATCAAACTAAGAAACAGTCAATACAGATTGTAAGGATACAAGCAACAAAGTTACAGTCATAGAGTTACTAGTGGGAGGGGATGGGTGATAAGGAGTGATGAGATGATTAACAGTAATAGTAGTGCAGACTTTGTAAATAGCTGCACAGTATTGAGGAAATTATTGTTCTTGTTTCTAGGTGTTCTGATGTGCAGTGCTCTATAGCTCCCAGAATATACTGTCTGTCTGTCTGTCTGTCTGTCTGTCTGTCTGTCTGTCTGTATGTATGTATGTATGTATGCATGTAAGTATATGTGTATATATATATGCAGGTCTTGGTGTGTTCGGGTCTTTTCCTGTGAAAGATTGAGAGTATCTTGGTGACATTTCAACGAGGTCCCACTCGATGAGGTCCCACTTGCCATCTTCAGGCTGGTGCTTTCGGCTTCATGCTTGTGCAAGCAAAGCGTGATCGGAGCTGCTGTCTCTCTATAAATATTGGTGGGGAGGTTGGCTGTGTTGTCATTTCTTGATTGGTTGATGGAGTTTATGTTTGCAGATTGGCTGGCTTTTTTGTAAGAATATGTGTGGCTGGGGTATTGGCTATGTGTCTATCAGCCTCCTGTGTTGTAACAACATGGGCTGTGTGATGACCTTCTGAGTTCTATTGTTTTGACATCCTGGGTCTTGTGCTATAATCTCCTGGGTTGTAATAACCTGGATCATGGGCTGTGTGATGACCTTCTGAGTTCTATTGTTGTGACATCCTGGGTCTTGTGCTGTAATCTCCTGGGTCGTTGGCTGTGTTGTAACATCCTGAGG
Organism: Hydrophis major; assembly: GCA_033807585.1. Classification (NCBI taxonomy): domain Eukaryota; kingdom Metazoa; phylum Chordata; class Lepidosauria; order Squamata; family Elapidae; genus Hydrophis; species Hydrophis major. The sequence continues at coordinate 324,112,413 of CM066329.1, forward strand.
TTTTGGGTTGTAACCTTCTGAATTCTATGATGTGATATCCTGAGCAGGCAGCTGTGATGTGACATTCCGGATTTTGATTTGGCTCCGAGTTTGAAGCCTGGCTATGTATTCATGCCGTGTGTCCATTTGCTTAGTTTGGAGGTCAGGGTGTGTGGCAACTGGTGATGCAGTCATGGTCTGGTTTCTGGACGGTGGTTGCCTTTCGACTATGGGGTGGGTTTGGGTTTGAGTCTGGTGAGGGAGATTGGTGTGGCGTCATGTGTTGTTTTGGGTCCAGTGTTGGTTTTTGTGGCTAGCATTCTTTGGTGATAAGGGCTAATTTCTAGATGTCTGGTAGGCAGGAGGTATTGTCCCATTTATTCATGTTATGGGGGTGTTTCTCTATTTCGATGGCTTCCATGATTATTCTCTTGTTCAAGTGTTCAGTATTGGAGATTCATTTGGTTCCCTCAAAATTAATTTCATGTCCTGTAGCTTTAAGGTGCTGGAAAAGGGAGGAAGTATTTTCTTCTTTTCTGACTACGTTCTTGTGTTCTGCAATGCATGCATTTATTTTCCTGTTGGTTTGTCCAATGTATGTGGCTGGGCAATTGTTGCATGGTATTTCATAAACAGTCTGCGGCACTGACCAAAAAATAGTCAACATCCTAAGAAACCCCAAAGACAAGATCCCTCTAGAAAGCCAAGGAGTTTATGAAATACCATGCATCGCAGAACACAAGAACACAGTCAGAAAAGAAGAAAATACTTCCTCCCTTTTCCAGCACCTTAAAGCCACAGGACATGAAATTAATTTCGACGGAACCAAATTAATCTCCAATATTGAACACTTCAACAAAAGAATAATCAGGGAAGCCATCGAAATAGAGAAACACCCCCGTAACATGAATAAATGGGATGATACCTCCTGCCTACCAGACATCTGGAAACTAGCCCTTATCAAACAAATGAGTCCCAACCATGGAAACCAACACCAGACCCAAAACAATGCATGACGCCACCACCAATCTCCCTCACCAGACTCAAACCCAAACCCACCCCATAGACGAAAGGCAACCACTGTCCAGAAACCAGACCATGGCTGCATCATCAGCTGCCACACACCCCAACCCCCAAACCAAGCAAATGGACGCACGCCATGAACACATAGCCAGGCCTCAAACTCAGAGCCAAACCAAAACCTGGAACATCTCATCACAGCCACACATTCAGGATATCACATCACGGAACTCAGAAGGTTACACCACAAAACCTCAGGATGTTGCAACACAACCAATGACCCAGGAGATTACAGCACAAGACCCAGGATGTCAAAACAATGGAGCACAGAAGGTCATCATACAGCCCATTTCCCAGGTTGTTACAACACAGGAGGCTGATAGACACACAGCCAATACCTCAGCCACACATGTTCTTACGAAAAAGCCAGCCAATCTGCAAATATCAACTCCATCAACCAATCAAGAAATGACAACACAGCCAACCTCCCCACCTATATATATAGGGAGATGGCAGCTCCGATCATGCTTTGCTTGCACAAGCATGAAGCCGAAAGCACCAGCCTTAAGATGGCGAGTGGGACCTCATCAAAACGTTGCCAAGATGTTCTCAATCTTTCATCGGAAAAGACCCGAACATGCCAAGACCTGCATACCTGTACCTGTAAAAATCTATGAAAACACACACACACACAAACACATAGACATATACATATACAAGCAAGTATATGTATATAAGCAAAGCTAATGCAAGGAAAGCTAACACTTGCTGAGCTAAGACTAGCATTAGCATGGAAAAGGAAATCACTCTGTTGCTTAGATCCCACAAAATGCTGTCTATCGTAATTTTGAATGGTGGCTTAGTAACCAGTCATAAGTTGAAGACTACCTGTAGCCTAGTACCCTTGGGTATGGTCAAAAATACTATTCCTGTACTGAAAGAAAATTCAGCTATCAGCCTAATGAGCTTTTGGATAGGGATTCAGAGATAGCTCAATTTGCAATCTCAACAAAGGCATATTGTTTCATTAACTGATATGAATAATCCCTATTTTATACATGCCTCTTCTAGCAGGAAATCCAGGAATAAAGATAGGACTGATTATCTGAGAGACCATGTCAACTTATAAGAAGCACAAACCATGAGTCCTAAAACATCACCTTTATTGTAAGGTTACAATAACAGAATCTTGCACTTCTGGAAACATTTCACCCTTCTCTTATTTTTATTTTCCAAAAATTGGGTAGGATCCCTTCTGAAATCTTTCCCAAGCCCCCTTTCCTTCTGTGGACTGAAATATCTTTTGCATAACAGTCTCTTTCTCCTGCCTTCCAAGTTTATACTCACAGTCTATTGCAGTCCATTCTTTCATTAACACCTTCACAAGATGCCTCGAAAACTTAACATTCAAGACCTGCTGTTTAAATAACCTTGCTTTGTGACTTTCAAACTATGAGATGCATTTTCTGAAGCTTTTAGAAATATTTTTTAAATGGATGTAAGGGTTCTAAGGAATAAGCTCTTTATCTGGTGTATATTTGTTGTCCTGTGTGCAGCTCGACATGCAGCTAAATCCACTAAATCAGACCATGTGCTTAGATCTGAATGCTTTATTGAAAGAAAACGATATGGTGAAACTTGGAAAAATAGGGATGCATACAATGAGAACCAAATACAAAATAGACAGTATTAAGTTACTGCTGAATATAACAATTAATAAATACATGGAATTTAAATCTCAACAGTGGTGCTCAGTGTGGAATGTGGATTTGTCCATGGATGACTACAGTATGTGCTTCTGCCTTCTCCAAATGTTAAAGGAAATGGAGTCGGGCTTCCTAGCATGCACTTGTTTGAGAGTGCAGACTGATGGGTAAAGAGGTTGGGTCAACTTCAAAACAATATACCTGTCTCTCCAGCCACTAGATGGGGCTGATCAGCTGGGTCTTCTTTTGTTGCCCTGCATAGGAGAACGGAGCTGGAAAGCAGATTAGTGGGATGGGGAGGGAATAGGATTTTGCAATACCCTTCCCCTGCCACAGTCACAAAGTCATGTCATGCCCACCAAGCCACTCCCACAGAACCAGTAGTAAAAAAATTTGAATCCCACCTACTGGTCATGTTCTCTTTCCTTCTACATTTTTCAACATTAGAGTCTTCTTCAGAAAACTAAGTCTTTACGTCATGTGTCTGAAGTATAGTCTAGTCATTTCTGCATCAAGTGAGAAATCTGACTTGATTTGTTTAATGATGCTTTTTTCGTGTGTGGCTGTCCTCAGTATTCTCAAAATTTGTTTCCAACACAAAAGTTCTAAAGCATCAGTACTCTTCCTAATTTGCTTCTTCAAAGTCCAACTCTTGCTTTCATAGAGTATCACAGGGAACATCATGGTTTACATGATTCTGACCTTTTTAAGTATAGATACATCATCACATTTGACATTTCACAACATTTGAGCATCTTTTCTATGGCAGAAACTTTGCATTTTAGGTTATCAAGGTAGTATCATAAGACTAAAGTTTCTTCCTCCAATTTTAAAATCACATTCATCTTCCAATGTTGAATGTTTTGAACTTTCTTAAGGCAGTGGGAGATATAAAGCTCTTCCAAAGAAGAGAGAGGGAAACCAATGATCCTCTGGGCAATGAGGTTAACTCTCTGGAGTGCTGTCTATCTGCCACTGTGCAATTGGCAAACCATATATAGATGCATTTATTCGATCAGTGCTAAAATAGACATACTGTTATTTCTGGAAACCCTGGATAAAATTTTGCTGACATCAGGACTGAAATGACAAGGCTTTATTTGTTTATATATGGGATATGTGAAAAAGAGATCACCTATATTTTAAGAGAATGTAATAAGTTACTAAAATTATTTATACTTCTTGTAAAGAATGGAGAAGTCTATATTTTTTTATTTATTATATTGTTTTTCTTTCCTTTTCCTTCCATGTAAAATTTACCATTAACACTAAATGAAAAATGTGTTAAAGAGATTTCAAATTAGTCACTTGAGATAGTAACTGATGTTTGAAAGAGTACACAGATTCCAAAACTAATACTCAGCAAAAGAAACATCATTGCAAATAGCCACATGCAAGTCAGGCTTATTTAAGCTAAATCTTGCAAAACAGAGGTGGGAAGCGATACTCCCTCCTCACTTACCTGGGAAAAAAAATGATTGCACAAACTGAATGTAGCTAAATGCTCATTAATATCTGCTATGATTTCTACAGGGACACTCAAAATTTTAATTCCAGTTGCAAAGACGTTCTCCAAAATGTTGTTACATTGAATTATACATCACTAGAATATCAGTTGGATTGAACCAAACTCTTCAATACTACCAAAGGGGCTGTAGGATAACCTTTCAAAGAAAAGAAGTCCTGATTATTTCAACAGAAGTTTCCAGGGAACACATTGCTATAAGGGACTCTCCCTTAGATAGTAGCAAAATTTTTCATAGTCAAACTCAGGAACAGAATGTGTTCTTCAGGTCAGCCATGCCATAACCAAATTAGAGTATCTTTAATCAGAGCAGCTGGAAGTGAACTAAACTCTACACAAAACCAGAATTTTCATACTGCTTCTGGGACTATCCAGATATTTGGATCTCTGATGCATAGGGATAGAACTCTCAATGATGTTGACCTTATAGCCCTTGAAATAATCCTGACTAACAATCCTCATTTTAAATCATTCTACTGAGATGTGCTTCTCAATTTGAGCTGCTAGGTCATGATGTGAGATCTCAAGAGCCATCAATGCCAAAAAATACAATCCTTAAAGACCTAGATTTACAATGTAGCAGTGAATGCCACAGTGCTCCTCAACTTAATTTGCTTCTCAGTGTGCAGTTTCAAGTGTTGGTGTGATTGAAGTTACCGAAATGATCCCATTCAGCCCTATTGTAAACTACAGAATATTGTATCTTCCAAATATGACTATCCAAAAGATACACTCACTCACAATCCCTGATGTTATATTTTTGAAGTAATATTGCTAGGTGGAAAATTAGGTAAAAAAGTATTGCATTTATTGATCAACATTTTTAAATTTGATATATTCTTTCTTTAGGAAACAGGAAACTCATGATCTCAACACAGAAAGGTTCAAAACTTCTCTGCTTCCTGCAGTGTCCAAAGAAGGATATAGTAGATTGTGTGAGTGGTTACATATAACATCTTTCAGTGAAGCGTAATATCTAGATCTTTCAGTTAGACTCCTTGGAATAATATTCACAGATACTGTAGCTGCAATTACATTCCTCAATATAATCTTTTTATTGATCAATATTTAGATCCTTGTCATTTGTCTATACTGAGATCAACAGCATTTGGGCTAAGGTGGAGTCACTTTTGAAGTAACTTTTTGTCTTTGTAGCTCCTGTGCATGTAATCATAACTGAGCTTAAATGTCAGATTGGGAACAAATGTTAGATTGCTCTGTTTTGATTTCTACAAGTTCTAACAGAGACAGGAGTACAAAGACAGAAGTGGAATTTTGTAATATACTATTACTAAAAGCTGACTCTTATTTGCAACTTAACATCATACTTAACAAAAATATAGACAGAGGGTAAAAATTGAAATGCCTGGCAAAACGCATGATCAAAACAATGACCAAATTGATCTGCCATATTTGAAGAAATTCTGGAGATGCTAGTCTATCAAATTACAATAATTCAATAATTCAGCTTTTCCAGGAAGGACTATCCTTACCAAAAAGTGCAGAAACTAGGGATTACCCCTCTTTTACCCAATCTTACTTTCACTGTGTGTGATATGAACGTTGACTTCAGTTCAACAACAATCAGGTCCCCTAAGAAACCATGGAATCCCACCCATCTACCACAGCTTTATATATAATTTATATTTAATTTATTAGCTATTTGAAAATACACTTTTAGGCTAGGATTTGCATTATACATGGCTTTTGTTGATTTCAGATTCATTTTTGAACTTATTTATAAATATAACTTATGGCGTAAGCTTAAAAATTCTATAATAGATAGGGGCATGCTCCATCTTACATATAAACTCCTATGAGAATTCTAATTTAAATTTTAGATGCCATTTGGAGAGCCACTACCACTGAAAATTTTTATTGACAGAACATTTAGGCCACTAATGTTTAATTCAGATATCAATTCTGTAGTAGCCAAGAACAATAATCAAGCTTATCTTCCAGAATAAAAAATCAGATGTATTGCAATCCTATATATAAATACTGTTGTGTCATTTCAGACACCAATTGGCCTAAAGTGAGCCTGGAGAAATTTAACCGTATTTTGCAACAAAGAAATGCTTATGATACAGAACCTAAAGTTTTAGGAGGTTTTTTTACTAATCTCCAAAAACCATATCTGGCAATTAAATAGACATCCAACTGAACATTGGATGTTCAGTTTTCAATGACATATATGGAGTTTATTCTTCAAAATGCACAGAAATGAGAAACAGATCTGCAATCATTATTGTAGAGGTGCATTATTCTCCTGTAGTATTAAAGGTATTTTCAGCTAGAAAACCAATACGACTACTGTACATTGTATAACTCCCCCACCAACTTGGAGATAGTACAGTCAAAATCTATATGGGAAATATTTCAAATTGTACAATGTGCTCCTAACATGTCATGAGACTAGCATGACCAAAACTGTGGGTCACATTTGGCCTTACATCCATTTATAGTCCAAAGCTATGTTTTCCTCCTGTGGGCCTGGTTCCCCTTGATTTCAACTGATCATTTTGTTTCATCTTGGAGTTGGATGCTGCAGGACAAATTGAAATGAAATTTTCCCAACTGATGCTATTGTAATTATGGGATATGTGCAAGCAACATCGTTCCTTAAATAGCCTGCAATTGGTTGAGAAAGCCAATCAAATGCAATTGCCCTACCTAAGATGTATTTTGGGGTAATTCTCTTTTTTTTCAACCCAGCAACATATTTATGCTAAATTATAGTTCCTAAATTTAGAACAACCCTAACTTTTTAATATATTGCCTTTATGACAAAGATGTACAGTTACTGCTAATAATTCCCTCAATTTATAATGTAATCAAATTTGCTCAGATTCTTTTGACTTTCAGTTATTGTCCAACTGATAGGATCATATTTCTTAAACATGGCTAGGTTTCACAGCTCTGTTTGTAAAGAACATTGAATTGTGACTACATCAGTTTTATCATTATCTCATGTTATAGCAATGTTTATTTCTACCTCAGAATTTGTCCTTTTTCTTATTTTTTTCAATGATTATAAAAGTTTTTTTACCAATTGATTGAACTCTAATGTTTTAAAAATTGATGGACATTAAGGTGATTTAAAATTAATAGTCCTATTTCTTTGTGATTTTCCATAATGTCCTTTATCTGGTAAAGTAGGCCAGTATTTAAATATCAAATTAAAAGGAAAAAGGAAAGCCTTGATGAGTTTCACAAGACAGTTGGAGTTAAGAGATAATTCTATTTGTAGTCACTATAACAAAAGGAAGCAAATCCTAATTTTTAATCCAATTAATTAAAATTGGTAAAATATTTTTTAAAGGTTTCCATTCCATCACATCAAAAGACTTCTTTGCATCTATTGTTGATTTCAGTGTTTATGAATGTCACTTAATAACCTAACATTATCTTTTTATAAAACCAAATTGTCCAAAAAAAAATTCATTGTTTTTATAAATCAAATAGTGTCTGTTATTCTTGGGGAGATAAAATGTAGCTATTAAATAGCATGTTTATGTCTAATTTAAAGAACAGCTACCTTTATAAACATTAACTAATGCCTTTCTGGTAATGTATTTGATACAACATTATACAACTAACAATCAAAATAAAAATGTATTTATTTTTAGTCAAAATGTTCTATTTTCCCCTACGCCTCCCTGCAATAGGGATGATATTACACTGGTTCAACTGTTTCAGTCAAACAAGTGGGAATTTACCAGACTTCAACTTTGTTCTTCATATCTTTGCTTTGTTTGATCCAGTGGTGGGATTCAAAAAAATTTACTACCGGTTCTGTGGGTGCGGCTTGGTGGGCGTGGCAGGGAAAGGATACTGTAAAATCTCCAGTCAGAGGCGGGATTTGCCGGTTCTCCAAACTACTCAAAATTTCTGCTACTGGTTCTCCAGAACTGGTCAGAAGCTGCTTAACACCACCTCTGATTTGATCTGATCAATAGTCTGTTTCAAGTGTATAGACAGAATTAAGTTCTTGTTTAATAACAGTAATTTTTAAATAATAATAGTTTTATTTACCATGTAGTTATAATATTTGATACAAATGTTGCAAGGTATTTATCAGAATTTTTAACAAGCAATTTTCTGTTTTAATTATTGGGCTTTTCTGCCCCACTATTTTTTAATTGAAAACACTCGTTTTAAATCATTCTAAAGTTTGTTTTTCACAAGAAATGACTTTTCTAATATTGTTATTTTTATCGGTTATCGTGAGACACCTAGGATCACTGCATGAGATAATGGTTATATAATTTTTTTTTTTTCGAATAAAGGAGTGAACTCATGAGAAAGTAAATTTGTTTAAATGTGGTTTTATAACTTTTGATCTGGATTGGATTCAATTGAGCGAACTGTGGTATCAGTTTAGAAGGCGATTTCTCCTTGAATTAGTTCTATTTTTGTAATCTTTCTTTTCTTTTTCTTTTTGTCATGTAATAAATCAAAACACCACTGGCCAGTAATTTAGACAAAACATATTTGCCAATTAGGTAGTAAGGCAATGACATGATTAAGGACATATATTCAACATGTCACAAAGTCATCCAGAAACCACGTAGTTACTTCCTGGTTGATTTCACACTGTGCTCTAGAAAGATTCACTGTTGTCTCAGTTTTATCCATTTCAAGATTACATGTCCAATTATGGAACACATTTAGAAATAGTTCTATAATTTTTCCACACTGATAGGCACAAATGACTTTTTAATGGAAGCCTTCAATTTTCTTTTAAGTGGGCATGCTTTTAGAATATTTGGTGAGTACTTCACTACAAAGACAGAACTAAAGTCTGTGAGACTGAAATAGGGTAAGACTTGTCCAAATCTGTCTTTTAATTATTTAATGAAGTATTCAAATAATTGACCCAACTCATGTCTATTAGCTTATTGAACAGGATAGGAGGATTACTTTTCCAACTGGTTGACAGTGGATGGCTTTGTTTATGAAATAAATGAAAACTTTGGTGTTACTTGTTCAGTTATACTCTTTTTATATACTACACAGATTTACATGCATAGTAGAAAATGTTTGAAGCTTGGAGTGGAAATGAATCCATGACAATATTGCTGAACAGCACAAGTGACCTAACCAAATGCACTGAGAATCATGGATTTGATCAATCTATGACTAGCCACATAATTTCAATTTGATGGACAAACTATCAACAAACCAAAGGTGCATCCATGAAATCACCGCTTTTAGGTCTCATAGCAGAAGTTGTAATTCAACACCTGGAATCAATAATATTCCCATGCACACAACCCAAAATGCAAATCAGGTATATAGATGCCATCTTTATCATAACAAAAAGGGAAACTAGAGACACATGTGAAACCATCAACAACATCTTTACAGGAATCAAATTCACAAGAGAAGAAAACAACGACATGCTATTCTTTCTGGCTAGCCTTATCAACAGAGACTGTGATGGCAAATTAGAAGTTTACTTAAAAATCACCTGCACCAAAGAAGCATTCCACTACCAAAATAATAACCCAACCTCCCACAGGAGAAGGGCTTTGCAGAACACATTGCAAAAATTTTGAACATTAAAAAAAAGGAAACAGATCATCTATATAACATCCATAAAAAGTGCCTAACACTCAACCAGATATAGCACATTGAACTCAATTTGTAAAAAGGGTAACACTGTCATACATCAAAAACACTTCAAAAACTATAAACAGACTATTGCAACAACATGGAATCAGTATAGTACACAAACCAACTAAAGCCATCCAAAATATCCTTGGTAAAGCAAAAGACCTAGCAGCTCCAGAAGAACAGTCATCTATAACATATAGTGTAAGGATTGCAATAGCCTCTATGTAGAACAAACAGGCCAAAGACCATGAATACCAACTAGCTGTCTTTTTAATTTTAAACACCAACTTTTTGATTTCACAACACATGGATCGGCATAACCATAGTTTCAATGGGAACCTGTCCACCCTAGATGAAGCCAAGTCCAAAAACACTAGATAATTCCTGGAAGCCTGGCACTCTGACAAATCAGTCATTGATAGGCACATAGATATAAACAGCATCTATACACCATTCAAAAGAGACAATCAACAAGCCAAAAAGGAAACAAAAAGACCAAAACATTTCCCCACTAGCAGTCAACATCCAGATGACCATAGATTAGCACTGTGATTAATGTTAGACCAACAATAAAGATATAAACAATACCTCAATCAAGGAACTGTCAAAGAGTAATCAGCGCAACCAAAAACCACCAAGACCACTGCATCCAACACTGACAAGACAAGCCCCGAGAACAGGGCTGTCAAATACCTGGCCTGTGGGCAGGATGCATTACATGTTGGCCACACCCATGCCCAGTTTAGCGAAGGGGGGAAAAAATCCTGATATATAACGTGATATCACTGTGATGACATGAGTTTAACACCGCTGCCTAGAATATGGATTAAGAGCAAACTCCACTCACTACTGACATTGATGTTGTTACCTAGTTTGGGTAATGAAATGTATACAAGAAAATAACCAAGGTCAGAGAGCACCAAGGACCCCTCTGACTGTCATGCGTTTCTGACAACATTCAGTTGCAAAGATATACACTATGACATTCAGAAAATATAAAACTGGTTGAATACTTTTTCACAGAATCATTCATTTCACTTTTCATTTACCTCCAGTAACAATTGCACTGCTTATGGATGTTGGTTGCTATAATTCAGCAGTAGCAATAGTACTATAAAGCTCCTTATATGACAGCATCAAAGTAATGCATACAGTGAAAGCATCGGGAAAGGAGGGAGGTGCCAACAATGGGACTTATTTCCAAAGTTATAGGGGCAGCAGTTTAACAAGGGAGTAAATATATTTGAGCAAGCTGTTCCACGGACTATTAGTGGGAAACAATATTTGTCTTTGACACAGCCCAACACTGCATGAAAGTCAGCATCTTTTATTATATAAATGAAGCAATGCTAAATGAAATACTTCACACACATTCAATTGGCTTTTCATTCAGTTGTTATGCTTCAGTATTTGCTAGCATATGGTGTGTGAAAGATTGCAGTTGGGAGTCTTTGCCTCTTTCTAATTTTCTACAACTGGCTTTTTTTCCTGCTCTTTTAATGAAGCTGGCAGTATTTTGCCATTTTAGTAAAAGTAAATTAAAACCTTCCAAAGCTCAATTGCACATATTTATTTAGGATATTCTGATCACACTAAAGGAATGACAATGATCTGGCATATTGATATACTCCACAGTAAAGTGAAATTGAGACATTTTTCAAAGTGACAGGCAGTCTGGCTGAAGACAGCTGTATTTGGAATATCCTGTTCGGGATGTCTTGACACCAACATTTATGAGTAAACAACAGCTCCATTAAGGAGAGAAAACTTATTGAGCCAAATTGTACTTGAATTTAATAGAGCTGCAGTAGGTATTCTCTTTAAAAAAAAATGGTGAAAAGCACTTGCATAACATAATGAAGACCATTGCAATGTAGAAGCAGATATGTCACACATAGGATTAAACAGCTGCTATCTAAGCAGTACAATCTTGTGCACATTAGCTGTTCAAAATTAAAGTGTGCTTTGAACAATTTTGTAGAATTATGTTTGTGCTTGAAGTTCAAAATCCCAGATTTTAAAAAATGCAATCCAATGGCAATTTAATTTAAATCTTCAGTTTGTTTCCATAGTGTGTCATTCTATACTCATAAATGAAACCAAAAGCCAAAAGTGTCCCTAGTCAATTGGAATTACCTATATGTAATTCCTGATGGAGACTGACTCTGAGGAAGAGGAGGAACAGCCAACAGGGAGTGTGGCTCCAGAGATGGTGGAGGAGGCTGGGGAAGGGCAGAGTCCGGCTGAGCAGTCAGAAGAGGATCTATCCTAGGTCATGCAGAGAGGAGAGAATCAGGGAAAAGCGAGGTCTACTCAAGAAGAGATGACCATGATCCTCTTTGTGGCTTGCAGGTGGGAGCTATGTAGATACATTTGCAACCGCACAGTTAGAATTTGCAGAAGTCAATTTTAGTGATCAACTTGAAAGAGGTTTATCTTTGTTGACGTTCTTCCCATGGACTTTTCTCAGTTATTTTCCTGGAGTTTATGATTAGTTATCTCGGCTTGCTTCGGAACTCTCATCAATGCAATTTGTTTTGGTTTTCTGTTTGCCTCATTAGTTACTTTTGTGACTTTAAACTATGCCAAATAAACCAGTGAAGTTAAGTTGAAGGCCTTACCGGACTTTAATATATGTTTTGAGTTTTGGATTATGATGAGAGCCTACAGATCATCACACTATAGCAACTTGTGATGAAGTTACAATTTTATGTAAATTACATACCAGAATCAACTACTTTTCCAGGCAATAATTGCATAGGAATCAACTTCAGACTACCTCAGTGAACAAAGAACACACATGTACATGGGTGGGGGGGAGTCCTTAATATCAGTCTACAAAATTATAGCTTTGGACATTTATGGTTAATTGGAGAAATAAATACTGGTTTTATGAGTCTTTTTAATTAATTTACTGAGAATCTAATTTCACCAGGAGCTTTAACACACATTCTTTGATCACTAAATTTCAAAGCGATTAAGTTGTGGCTATTTCATTGTTCTACAAGTTCCTTTAAAGGAAATGATGGTCTCCATCTGTTACAAGCAACAGTTAAACAAATGGATGCTTGCAGCCAAAAAAAAAACAGCCCGTGAAAGTTTTTATAGTCATGAAGTTAAATCTTTTCAACAGCAGACTTTCCCCAATTATAGGTTATATTGTATTGCTTTTTAGCCAGTTTTAAGGTTTGTCCTTATGTGAGATGGGTGAAATAACTTGGCCAGTATTTGGAAAACAAGTGATTGAGCAGTACAGCCAGTTCCTAAATCTTCAACATCACTGAAATTGTCAGTAAAACACCAATAAACAGAGTGATAATTTCTCACCACCCTTGAATATTAGACAATATTGTATTAGTGATAAAATAGGCTTCACATCCTTGAGAAGAATGGAGAGCTAGTAGGCATGTGCCAGGATGTTGCAGTGAAATGCAAATTATATGTATGGGATACTGTGAATCAAGTTCAAAAAGGCAAAATTTGTGGAAGAAGGCGGAGCTTCGTGCCGGCGTTACAGCTGCGATCTCGGGGCTCTGAGATCGCAGCTGATATTTTCGCCCCTGGTCGGTCCTAACGGACCTAAATCGTCCCGGAGAGACGGTGATTGTGAAGGGCACTGTTCCAGGATCCCAGAGACATCGCAAAGTCTCTGGTTAGATTCGGAAGAAGCCCTTTTGCTGGCGGCGGAGAGGCAGCCTCCATAGCTGCTGAAGTCGGGACAGCTCCGAAAAGAAAGTGACTGGATTGAAGTGTGTCAGTTGGGTGAGAAAAACTCTTTTGTGTTGAAAATTCGCTGAGATTGGAAAGTTCATTCTGAAGAGAGGAGGAAGCTGTGGGACTTTTTTTTTTGACTGAAATTGTTTGAGAGGCGTTTTTAAAGTGCTGTCAAATTGAGGCTTGGGGTGTGTTTTTTTTTTCTTTTTTTTTTCTATATTCTTTGGGAAAGATTTTACTGTGACTTAGGTAACCGGACTGAATTTTCTTATATATATACTTTTAGGCTCCCTTTGACTTTTTTATTTTTTTAGGATAGAGGCTTCCTTTGGTCATTTTTTTCTTTTTTTTGTATATATTAATTCTTTTTTCCGGTTGGGGCTGAGAAAGTTTCATTAAGAAACTTTGTAACACTGCCAACTAGAGGCTTGAAAGTATTCTATCTGAATTGGAGAGAATTGCAAAAAGACCTCATCTCAAGGACTTTTTAATGTGATAAGATAGAGGGAGAGCACAGCAAAATATTATTGCAGGTGCTTTCCTGGACTGTTATCAACACTTGAGGTTTGGCTTTGAAGTTGCTGGAGAAGAGAGTCATAACAAGAGCCTTGGATAAATAACAAAGTGCAGTGTGTTTTCTTATATGGACCCCATTTGTTAGCTTTTTTTTTTTAAATCTTAATTTTTAGTAATATTTTTATTTTTGCCTTTTATTTTAAAGGGAAAGCCTCAGAGTTTTTTCTCTTTTCTTCTTTATTTTTTTTTTCCTTTTTATTGGGACTTTTTTGCTTTTTATATTTATCTTTTTGGATTATTCTGTTGTTGTGGTCGATTTTTTTTTGTTTTTTTTTCTTCTTCCTCTTTTGGATTATTTTTTGGATTATTGAGATTTCTTAATTGGATTAAGGTGTGAAGAACCTGAAGGAATTTTTTGTTTTTTGTTTTTCTTCTCTCCCTTTTTGCTTTTTCCTTTTTCTTTTGCTTTTAATCAATATTATTATTTTTGGATTTGTTTGTTTTTTCCTTTTTATTTTTTCCTTTTTTATGGTGGATTATCTCGTAATTGGATTAGGGTCTAGAAGAACCCGAAGATCTGTCTTCTTCCTTTTTTTCTGTTTCTTCTTTGGTTTCGTGTTTTTTACTATTGGAGTTCTCCATTTTGGATTATAATTGGCTACCCTACCAGTTGGGTTAAAAGTTAAGAAGAATTTGAAGTTTTGCAAACATTGAAATGAGCAAGAAACCAATACCATCTGGCATTGCTGCTTCTACCTCTGCTTCCCCACCAGCTGGAGGACAACGTTTAATTCAGACAATGTTGAAGCAAGATAAGGAACAAGAAAAAATAACTTTACAGTTACAGATGATTATGCAAGGAATTCAAGAACTTAAGACAAAATCAGATATTATTGAACAAAGAACAGAAAATATTGAACAAAGAATAGAGAAGACTGATGAAAAAGTGGAAAATATTAAACAAATGATGGTTAAGTATGAGGAGAAATTCCAAAAAATTGAGGAAGAAGGAAAACAAAGAGAGAAGAAGATTGAAAATATTGACAGCAGATTAACAGCGGTCGAACAAGAAAAAGGTGGGATGCTGAGGTGGGAGATGGAAAGGTCAGAATTTTACCTCAGATTTCAAAATATAGAGGAGGAAAAAGGAGAAAATTTGGCAGCGGTAATGATAGAAATTTTGGCAGATGCTTTGGAAATTACAGAGGAAAAGATGATGGATGGAATAGATGAGATATACCGAGTCTATACAAGATATGCGATGAGAAATAAATTACCCAGGGAAGTTCATATTAGATTTACTAAAAAATCCATTAAAACGCAAATCTTACAAGTAGCAAGAGAGAAAACACTGAAATACAAGGGTAAAGAGGTTGTGGTCTTGAAACAAATACCTAGAAGAGTGAGAGAGATGAGAAGAGAATATCAATTTCTAACCAAAATGCTATTGGAAAACGAAGTGAACTATAGATGGCTGATTCCAGAAGGATTAATGTTTACGTGGCAAGAGCAGAGACATAGAATTGAATCAATTGAGAAAGCAGAACTTTTTCATGCAGAATTTTTTGGAGGAAGAAGAGAGGAAGCAGAGAAAGAGGCTTCATTAATTGAGTTTCAAGATGAACAACTGGAGACTGAAAAAGAGAAAGGAGCAATAGGGGGACAGATTGATAGTAAAGAACAGCGTGAAGTGAGATACACGAGAGCTGTTAGACCTAAATATAAAGCATAATCATGGAGGAAAAAAAACTGATTACAATGAATATAAACGGACTTAATTCAGCTGTTAAAAGAAGGAAAACTTTTCATAAATTAGAGAAATTAAAATTTGATATAATTTGTTTACAAGAAGTTCACATTAAAAAACAACATGAACAATTGTTATTACAGCCAAAATTAGGGAGAACATTTACCTCTTTGACTCAATGTAAGAAAAGAGGTGTGGTTTTATATATTAAAGAGGCTATTCCAGCAAAATTGATTTACTCGGATGAAGATGGAAGAGTATTAATGGTAGAAATAATGGATAATAATATAAAAATACTCTTGATTGCAATTTATGCTCCGAATGATAAACAAGGAGAGTTTTATAAAAAACTGCACATGAAAATAATTGGACTGGACTATGTTAATATAATTATGATGGGAGATTTTAATGGAATTGTGGACAATAAACTGGACTATATAGCAACAACAACAAAGCAAAATAGAAAGGCTCTCCCAAGGTCCTTTTTTAAAATGACAGATGAATTAACTTTAAAAGATATTTGGAGAGAAAGAAACGTTAAAGCTAAACAATATACTTTTTATTCAAATAGACATTTATCATGGTCCAGATTAGATATGATTTGGATCTCAACAGAACTAATATCTAATATTAAAGAAACAAGCATTGAAACAAGTACCTGGGCAGATCATAGCCCAATGACAATTAAATGGAAGGGACAAAAAAAAAGATCGAGATGGACATTAAATAATACTATTTTAAAGGAGAAAGATTTTACACAATGGATGGAGAAGGAATTGGCTTTTTTCTTTAGAGAAAATAAAAAAGAGGACACTTCAACGCAAAATGTGTGGGACACTATGAAGGCATATGCTAGAGGTTTGATAATAGATTATACAAGAAAAAAGAATATTAGGAAAAGGCAAACTTCTAAGGCCTTGGAAAATGAGTATAAAACTCTTGAAAAAGAATTACAGAAAATGCCACAGAAAAAGGATATTAAATTGAAGCTGGATGTAATTAAACATAAAATGGATTTAATGGAGAAAGAAGAATTGGCACAGAAAATTAGAAACTCTAAACAGAATTATTTTGAAGATGCAAATAAACCAGGTAGATGGCTAGCATATAAATTGAGAAAAGAGAAGGAATCAAGAAAAATATTGAAGTTAATAGATGAACAAGGCCAAGTTTGTTATGGGAATAAGGAGAAAAAAGAAATTATCCGAGATTTTTATGGGCAATTATATAAACAAGAGAATATTGATGAAGGAAAAGTCAAACAGTATTTACAGGAAGCTAATCTACCAAAGATACCTAAAGAGACTGAAGAAATGCTAGAAAGTAATATAACAATGATGGAACTAAATGAAGCATTTAAGAGACAAAATAATGGGAAAGCTCCGGGCCCAGATGGGCTTCCAGTAGAATTTTATAAAACATTTCAAGAATTATTGAGCATCCCATTGTTAGAAGTTATGAATGAAGTTATGTTAAAAAAGATGATACCTAAAACATGGTCAGAGGCTTATATTACACTTATACCAAAGGAAGAGACTGACCCATTGCAAATTAAGAATTATAGACCTATTTCTTTATTGAATGCAGACTATAAAATCTTTGCTTCAATCTTAGCAGAAAGACTTAAAAAATATTTAAATAATTTTATTCACTCAGATCAAAATGGATTTCTGCCAAAGAGACAAATTAGAGACAATATGAGAGTAATCTTGGACACTTTGGAATATTATGAGGCTCATCCTGAAAAGCAAATGGCTTTGATATTCCTAGATGCTCAAAAAGCATTTGACAACGTGAACTGGAGATTTATGTTATTATTATTGGAGCAGATGGGTTTTGCTAAAAAATTTATTCAAGCAATAGAAGCTATATATAATAAACAGACAGCAAGGGTAATGATGGAGGGGGAACTTACAGATTTTATTAATATAAGAAAAGGCACAAGACAAGGATGCCCCCTATCTCCTTTGTTATTTGTGTTGACCTTGGAAGTCTTGAATAGAAATATTAGGGATGATAAAAGCATAAAAGGAATGAAAATTAAAAAGGAAGAATTTAAGCTACAAGCTTTTGCTGATGATTTAGCTTTTATTTTGGAAGATCCGATTGAAACAGCTCCAAAGTTACTGGAAAGGATAGAGTCATATGGAGAGGTGGCTGGTTTGAAAATAAACAAAGATAAAACAAAGATTTTGACAAAGAATATGTTATTGAGACAGAGAGAAGAATTGGCAGATCTTTTGAAAATTCAAGTTACAAATAAGGTTAAGTATTTGGGGATATATTTGACAACAAGATGTAGCACATTAAAGGAGAATAATTATATTAAACTTAAACAACAGATAACTACAGATTTGAAGAAGTGGGAAAACTTGCAATTGTCATTAATAGGGAGAATTTCAACAATTAAGATGAATATCTTACCTAGAATTTTATTTTTGTTTCAAACAATACCAATAAGGCTTGGAAAAGACTATTTTGAAGATTTAAATAAAATTATGTTGAAGTTTATATGGCAAGGTAAAAAAGCGAGAATAAAGCTAAAGCTTTTGCAAGATGCTAGAATTAGAGGAGGTTTTGGTCTGCCTAATTGGGAATTGTATTATCAAGCTGCAAGTTTGATGTGGGTCAAAGAATGGATAACATTAAGGAAACATAGGTTATTGACATTAGAAGGGCATGATTTGCTGTTGGGTTGGCATGCTTTTTTATGGTATAAGGGAACTAAAACACAGGGTTATTTTAGAAGACATTATGTACGGGAGTCTTTGTGGTTAAATTGGGAGAAGATAAAAAGACAATGTTATTTGAAAATTCCAGTTTGGTTATCGACCATTGAAGCATTTTCCTATCCTATAATTTACAAGAAGGAACAAACAGTTAGATATGGGGAACTTTTGGATGAAAAGGGTGAACTTAAATCGATCCAAAACTTAGAAGAACAAGGTATAAGGATGAATTGGTTTTCATATGCACAAATACACTCAAGGTATGATGAAGATTCTAAAACGGAGGGATTTTATGATAAACAGACTGATTTAGATAAGATCTTGATGGGTACTGATGAGAAGGTGATTAAAAAATTATATGCTTATTTACTGGGAATGAAATTAGAGGAAGAACAAGTCAAAGAAACTATGATTGTTTGGGGGAAGAATTTTGGATATGGGATTGATTTGGAGAAATGGCAGAAATTGTGGTCTCAAAATTATAAAATGACAATGTCAACAGCATATAAAGAAAACTTGTATAAGATGTTTTACAGGTGGCACTTTCCTCCGACAAGAATAGCAAGAATGTTTAAGAACAAATCTGAAAAATGCTGGAAATGTCATCAGATACCCGGCTCGTATTACCATATGTGGTGGACTTGTGAGGATGCTAGAAAATATTGGACTATAATTCGCATGTGGTTGGAAAAAATGACAAAGAAACATATAGATTTGAAACCAGAGATCTTCTTATTGGGAATTTTACCTGATATATATAGTAAAGATTTGAAATACCTGATTGTAAATGTATTAACAGCGGCCAGGATTGTATTTGCTAAAAATTGGAAGAATGAGAAAATACCATTACAGGAAGAAATTATTAAGAAAATATTGGAATGTGCTGAGATGAGCAGATTGACATTTGAAATTAGAGAGCAAGAGGATAAACAATTTTATGAAATTTGGGATCTTTTTTATAAATGGCTAGATGATAAAATACGATAATAGAATATTTAGAATGCTAGATAGTAAGGAATATCTTTATTTTGTCATTTTGTTATTTGATATTATATTTATAAAGGATTTTTTAGGATTGATTTGATATGACTAGATGATTTGTTATAGAGTAAACTGGTTTAAAGTATTGTTAGCTCATTAAGCATAAATGATTAAAAATATAGTCAATTTTTTTTTTTTTTTAGTGATATTAGGATATATAAGTTTGGATTGACAATATGAGTTGTTATGTAACATAATTGTAATTGAGACTACAGAATGAATGCACAAAAATGATGAACCAACTGACACACTGGATGTATATATAAGATTTGATGTTTTTATGTTTTGTTTGTCTTGTTTGTTTGTAGAAAATTAATAAAAACTTTTTATAAAAAAAAAAGGCAAAATTTGTTTTTTGGTACAAAAACACAAGTTTTATAATTTTGAAATTACAATTAGGAATATATGAGTTCAAGCGACGAGGATATGGCAGAAAAATATGAGCCGGCATTGCTTAGTGACTTGGATAGTAGCTAGAATGAGGAGATAGGTGTAACAAGGGGAGATAAACCTGATTTAATGGAGTTGTCAGGACCTTTGACCTCCTCTGGTTCTTTATCTGAGCAGCAGCCGGGAATGGCTGACAAGGAAGGCATGAGAGAGTTTTCCAGTGGAGAAGAAAACTTGAAGAACTTATGGCTTGACGTCAGAAACAGAAGGAAGCTCAGATGCCAATCTCAATTAGGGAGGAGGCGTCGAGCCAGTAACTAATTAGGGAAATTAACACGATCCATAAGTGGATAAAAGGACATGGCTGGGCTGGTGGAACTTGCCAGAAGCAAAGTGTCTAAATGGAGTGAAGACATGCAGCAAACTCTCTGAGGCTTGTGAATTATTGCTACGCCAGGATTGCCGGACAGAGTGTGGATTTATTGCTGTGTTTTGGAATTACTCCAGCCATTCTCTTGTGGGGGTTTGTTTTTGATTTGAGTTAATTCTGAAACAGCTGAATTTTGTTTTGCTCACCTGCAATTAAAGGGGAGACATAACATTTTTGCTTCTGGCCACACAAACTATCTTTAAACCAAGATGGACCAAACCCTACTGCAGCGTTTGGTGGAACAGCAGCAGCAACAAATAAATCAATTGATTTAGAGTAGCCAGATTCTTCAAAACCAGGTGACACAATTGGTGAATCATGTTTCCAGCTTGCAAAGCCCTGCTGCTGCTCCCTCAGTCCCTCCATTGAGGAAAAGTCCGGTATCTATGCCGGAGAAATTTTCAGGGCAAACGGATATGTTCCCAGCATTTATGAGGCAGTGCCAATTATTTCTATCTTTGAGGCCTGAAGACTTCCCAAATGACTGGGCTAAGGTAGGATTTATGATTAGCCTATTATCCTGGCAGGCTCTCAAATGGGATACTCCCTTGTTAATCTAAGATAGCCCGTTGTTGGACAATTTTCAGGGTTTTCTACAACAAATGAGGGTTATGTTTGAAAACCCAATTAAAATGCAAACTGTGGCTAGATGGTTACGGGACATTTATCAGGGGAAATGTCCCCTGCAGGAATACATTGCAGAATTTCATTTACTGTGTATGGACTCTAACTGGAATGAACCGGCTCTTATGGATGCATTCCAGGAAGGCTTGTCTGATACCATCAAGGATGAGTTAGTCCATGCAGAGCGGGCTTCAACTGTGGATGCATTAGTAATGCAGTGCTTATGTATTGAAGCCCGCTTACAACAGCGCGGAAGCAGACGGCCCGTTGTGGAACCACCTTCTTTTTCTCACTCACAAATCACGCCACCGAAAGTTTTTCAAACCCCAGTTAAGACTGAGGAGCCAATGGAGTTAGGTGCACTCTGCCCTCGCTTAATGGCGCAAGAACGCTCAAGAAGTTTCCAGGAAGGCTTGTGCCTTTATTGCAGGGGTCCGGGACATTTTGCTAATTCCTGCACTTGGAGAGGGACTCGCAGACCCGTGCCTGAAACCACTCCTGGCCTGTCAGGAAACGGGGTAGGCCCGACCTTTGGGGAAACCCTAGGTCGGGCATGTTCCACACCTCCACACCAAATGGCTGAAGTAAATCCTGGCACTCCTTGGCATTTACTTTTGGACACTTGAATCTTTTTGCAATCCCAGAAGGAGGGGATTCCCACCATTGCGCTGGTGGACTCAGGGGCTACAACCAGCTTTATGGACTGGGCATTTGTCAAGCATTTTGAAATTCCATTGATTGCTGTGGATCCACCCATTAAGGTGGAAACCGTGGATGGGCATGAGCTCAAGTCTGGGCCCATTCATTTTGCCACCCAGCCAGTGCGTATGATTATTGGGGATCATGAGGAGGCGATAAGTTTCTATGTCACCTCGAACCTTCATCTCCCTTTGGTTCTCGGCATGTCCTGGCTACGTTTGCATGATCCGTTGGTGGCTTGGGCGCAGAACGCCATTTCTTTTCCAAGTCTCCAATGTGTGGACCACCTGAGACATATCTGCGTGGGCCAAGATATCACTGCTCCTGCTGTCTCCATACCTTCGGAGCTATCGGACTTCTCCGATGTTTTCAGCAAACAGGAGGCAGATCAATTACCACCACATCGTGCTTATGATTGTCCCGTAGACCTGATACCAGATGCTCCATTGCCAAAGGGTCGGTTATACTCCATGTCGAAGCCCGAGTTTGTTGCGCTCCGAGAGTTTTTAGATAAAAACTTGGCTCGGGGATTTATTCAACCATCGTCGTCCCCTTTCAGCTCTCATTCTTTTTGTTAAAAAGAAGTCGGGAGAGCTTCGTTTATGTTGTGATTACTGCTGGTTGAACGCCATCACAGTGAGGAATAGTTATCCTTTGCCGCTCATTCCAGAATTAATGGAGTGGTTGCGGGAGGCTACTATCTTCACTAAACTCGATCTGCGTGGGGCTTACAACCTGGTTCGGATGCACAAGGGAAGTGGAAGACAGCGTTTGGTACTCGTTATGGCCATTTCGAGTACACCGTCATGCCATTTGGTCTGATCAACGTTCCCGCGGTATTCCAGCATTTGATGAATGACATTTTCCGGGACATGCTGGATAGGTTTGTCATGGTGTATCTGGACGACATTTTGATTTACTCTCGGTCCAGGGATCACCACCTTCAGCAGGTTCGTCAAGTGCTTCAGCGTCTTCAGGAGCATAAACTCTATGCGAAACTGGAGAAGTGCTTCTTTTTTCAGTCGTCGATAGAGTTTTTAGGGCATATCATCTCTCCTGAGGGCATTGCTATGGACCCTAAAAAAGTCGAGGCCCTGTGTAGTTGGGAAGCACCTTGTCGAGTAAAGGACGTGCAACATCTTCTGGGGTTTGCCAATTATTATAGGACCTTCATTCCAGACTTTGCTAAGTTAATGGATCCCATTACTCAGCTCCTTCGTAAGAAGGTCCCGTTCCAGTGGGGGCCTCTGCAACAACAGGCTTTTGAAACTTTAAAGAAAGCGTTTGTGGCCAAGCCGATATTGAGGCATCCTGATCATCCATTTGTGGTCGAGACAGATGCCTCTAATGTACCTATCAGGGTGGTATTGTTGCAAGCTCCGAAGGATGGTGCACCTCTTTTCCCCTGCACATACTATTCTAGGAAGCTCACAGCTTCTGAGCGCAATTATACTATCTGGGAAAAGGGGTTGTTGGCTATTAAGGCTGCATTTGAGACCTGGCGACATCATTTAGAGGGGGCTTGGCACAAGGTGGAGGTTCGGACGGATCACCGAAACTTGGAACATTTGTCTACCACCAAGAAGTTGAACCAACGCCAGATCTGGTAGTCGTTGTTTTTCGCAAGGTTCAATTTTTCCGTCACTTATGTTCCAAGTAGACAGAATCGGAGAGCAGATGCATTGTCTCAGAAACCCGAATATATCGGTCCCAAGGATCCTCTTCCTTCACGAACGGTGTTGCCACCGGAATCCTTGGCCGTACTTCAAGATCCAGTAGATTTGCGGGCTCGCATCCAGGAGGCACAACGTTTGGATGCGTGGACGCAGCAGAGATGGGGGGATGTTGGACCTGATTCCCCATATCCATTGAAGAGGGTTTGCTAAGACATCGGGGTTTATTGTATGTACCCACCAGGTCGCTGAGAGCTCTCATCATGACGCAATGTCATGATAACCCCGCTGCTGGTCATTTTGGATTTTACAAAACTCTACATTTGGTCACCCAGACTTTTTGGTGGCCTCGAGTTCGACACGATGTGTTTTCCTACGTCGCTTCTTGCGTACAATGTAGATAAGCAAAAGCGGCTTCGGGTGCGCCCCTTGGACTTCTCCAACCATTGCCAACTCCAGGCAGACCATGGGGAGCGATTACCATGGACTTTCTCATGCATTTACCATCCTCGTCGGGCTTCACGACGGTGCTCGTGGTAGTCGATATGCTGACTAAAATGGCTCATTTTATTCCCTGTTGGAAATTACCATTGGCCCGCACTACAGCCCAGTTATTTTTACAGCATGTCTTTCATCTACATGGACTGCCAGATAGAGTGGTTTCAGATCATGGGTCCAGTTTACTGCGCAGTTTTGGAAACAGTTAATGATGGCGCTACAAGTTCAGGTGTGCCTAGCATCACCGCACCATCCGGAAACTGATGGCGGGACTGAGAAGGTTATTGGCATTCTCACTCAGTATTTGAGATATTTTGTCAATCATCAACAAAACGATTGGGCAAAATACCTCCCATTGGCAGAATTCGCCTTTAATAACTCTCAGCATACCTCCACTCGTGTAACGCCGTTTTTCACAAATGTGGGTTATCATCCGCGATTCTTCCCATTAACTTTCATGGATTCCCCGGTTCCTGAGACACAAAATTTTCTGGAGGAATTACAAGCAGTTCACCATTTAGTAGTGCAACAACTCGAAAGGGCGAAAGAAGACTACAAACGGTTTGCAGACCCGTCACGTCGAGCAACGCCTCCATTAGCTGTGGGTGACAAGGTGTGGTTATCCACAAGGCACCTTTGGATCGATCGCCCAATTAGGAAACTGGACCATCGTTTCATTGATCCATTCCCAATTGAGGCGGTCATCAACCCTGTGGCATATCGACTCACCTTACTGCGCTCCATGCACATTCATCCTGTCTTCCATCGTTCCCTCTTGGTTCCTGACTCCCTGGAATGTCCTCTGCCTGCTCCCACTGGTACGGCTTCTCCATCAATGCCCCATGAGGAGGCTGATGTTGATGACACGGTGGTCAGCGTTACTGATTCACGTTGGCTAAAGTACTTAGTTGGGAGGAGAGCGGATGACTCGGAGGTTTTTTCATGGACAGATACATCCGCAGTTCATGCTCCAGACATTATTTGGGACTTCCATGAACATTTCCCTTCGAAACCGCATCCAGATCGTCAGACCCGGGGGAAGGGCCCTGCGATGAGGGATAGTGTTGTGACTCCGGGTTTGGAATCTGCTCCTGTGGCAGATATGAGTTCAAGCGATGAGGATATGGCAGCAAAATATGAGCTGGCATTGCTTAGTGACTTGGATAGTAGCCAGGATGAGGAGATGGATGTAACAAGGGGAGATAAACCTGATTTAATGGAGTTGTCAGGACCTTCGACCTCCTCTGGTTCTTTATATGAGCAGCAGCCAGGAATGGCTGACAAGGAAGGCATGAGAGAGTTTTCCAGTGGAGAAGAAAACTTGGAGAACTTATGGCATGACGTCAGAAACAGAAGGAAGCTCAGACGCCAATCTCAATCAGGGAGGAAGCCTCGAGCCAGTAACTAATTAGGGAAATTAACACGATCTATAAGTGGATAAAAGGACATGGCTGGGCTGGTGGAACTTGCCAGAAGCAAAGTGTCTAAATGGAGTGAAGACATGCAGCAAACTCTCTGAGGCTTTTGAATTATTGCTACGCCAGGATTGTCGGACAGAGTGTGGATTTATTGCTGTGTTTTGGAATTACTCCAGCTGTTCTCTTGTGGGGGTTTGTTTTTGATTTGAGTTAATTCTGAAATGGCTGAATTTTGTTTTGCTCACCTGCAATTAAAGGGGAGACATAACAACAAACTATAAACCTTTTTTTAAAAAAAATCAAAACATCTCCTCTTTTTTCCATCAGTAAATTGTCATCACCTTGCCTACTAAAACATATATAAAAAATAGAACCCATCTCCTCACACCTTTGCCATAATTTTACCTAGTTCTTCTTTTGTCCTTTATTATAAAGCATGCATAAAACATGAGAGCTGTCTGGATTATGCATTTTTTTTCATGCCACTTGCCGAAATAAATGTCCAGGGCTGTCATAAGTTATAATTATGCAATCCAATTACTTTTGACAAATGTTAGCCGTTTCAATTATTTGAATCTGGAATCCAATCATAGGAAGTTTTAACAACAACCTTACATAAATACAGCTCTAACATTTGATCATGGATTATCATGAATCTATGTATTATCTACTACCTTTATCCTTCACAATTAAAATAATGAAGTAGATCAAAACACCTCCTTGTTGTCTTATCATAACAATGTCAGCAATATATAGTCCTTCAGAAGAACGCACAAGAAAGAAAGGGAAAGAGAAAGGTTACATCAGTCAAAAGTGCAGGTGAACTCAGCATGAAAAAAAAAAGTAAGCTTAGAGATAACAATTCCACATTATGAATGCATTACATGCTGCTTCTAGTAAATAAATTATATCATAATCTTGTTTCTCTAGCCAAGAAGTTTGTACACTGTCAAAATTGTTTAGATAAATATGAGTTACGGATGGTAGATGGTGGGTGAATTAACCTTGTTATGATTTAGAATCAAGAATGATTTAGGAGTGCAGCTGAACGTAACTCAGAAGAAAACACTTCTATGTATCAAACTTTGAAATTGTGAACAAATGTTAGTGCATGGACAGTATTAAAGTGTGACTTGTCACATTTTCTACAATTGCACAACATGGCCAGGGATTTTACATAAAGGCATATATGGATTTATTTTAGAAAAAGTATTATGCGACAAGCCATTATTAAATTGTCTTGTAGCACATAGCAACAACAGTCTATTACAATATGTAATTTTAACTTTAAAATTCTTTATGAGGCATGATACATTTGGAAAAGTTGCATACAAAAGAACCTGTAGTATGGAAATCTGGGAGTAAAAACAGATGTATTGCAAATGAACAGTGGTGGGATTCAACACACCAGTTCACTTGGTGTGGCTTGGTGGAAGCGCTTTGTGCACATGTACATACTTTGTGTGCATGCATGTGCCAAACACGCACTTTGCGCAGATGCAGATGCATTTGCACAGGCGCAGTGGTGTTCTAACTCACCTCTGGCAAGCCTGCAAGATCCCAGTTGCTTCAGCAGCTGGGCACTCTCTGTGCGCACAAAGCAGCTGTGCTTCAAATTCAGAGGATAAAGGTGAGTATGGGAGCCCAGCAGGCAGGTGGGCCAAACAGCAGAGCCGGAGAGAACTGGTTCAGTCTCTGCTGCTCATCGCTGCTACAAGCTCTGCAGAACCGGGCCAAACCAATAGAATACTACCACTGCAAATGAAGGATACATTAAAAGACCATATGTTAAGGAAAGTTGATTGCTGTAATACATTGTATTACTGTTATTGCATTTAAATTTGAAGAAGTCTTATTATTCTATAAATTTTTTCTATACATTAACAAAATTAATTTGCAACAACAAAAGTATGGCTGTCGTGATGTAAGTTTTCTTCAGACATAATAAAAAAAAATATAAAGTATTCTTTGCTGGTTTTTTGCATATGGATTGTTAACAGAAACATTTGTTTATTTGCTTCTCAGATTTTTGTCCCACCTTTATAACTTCATAAATAACTCAAGGAGGCAAACATGCCTAATATTTCTTCGTCCTCCTATTTTCCTCACGACAACACTGTGAGGTGAGGTTGGGCTGAGAGTGACTGGCACAAAGGCTTCCAGTCAGCTTTCATGCCTAAATCAGAATTACAACTCAGTTTCCTGGTTTCTAAGCCACACCTTAACCACTATACTAAACTGGTTTACATGTTGAAATAAACACTAAAATAAACATTAAAACAAATACAATGATAGCTGATTCTATCAACTTTGGCAATTAACTTACGTTAACTTGTGCTACTTTAAAAAGTGAAAACTTGTATTTAGTCGCAAATATATTCTAAAATCAGTGTATTAAACTCAGGGTGTAAATGTGCATAATGAACAAGCTAAAGTTGTATATCAAATGTATGATTTTAGAAATATCACAGGGAGCAGAAAAGACCATTTACTCCCTTGTACAGATTTACAACATTTACAAGTTTCTAAGATAAAGGAGACAATAAAATTGTTTTCTAGGATTTATTGATGGTACTAAAATGGCATAAAATTAATTAGAATAAACAATAAGAACTAATCCTAAATTAATGTTAATAAGTTGGGCTGTAAAACAGGCTTCATCAGAAAAAATGTATTAGCATACAGACAGAAGACAAACAAATATTTTAACAGTTAGTAATAGAACTTAAATACATAAATTAAGGGTATTATTAAGCCTGCAAGAGAAACAACTTAATTATGTTGAACAACTCTGAACTAATAAAATCCTTCATGGGTGTATGATTAACTCTTGCCACTCTACTCAGATATTTAATTTTTTAAAAAATCCTTCTTCACCAATGGGTCTTGTAATGAGCCAGGTCTCAGCCATGCTCCCTCACAATTTTAAAGACCAAAACTGCAATTTAAATCAATACAACAAATGAGAAAGAAATATGTCCATATCTCATTTCCTTGAATATTGAGTAGCCATCTAACACCAATCATTCCAGAACTAGGATTAATTGCACTTGGCCTCAATTGATTTGTAGGCAAAATCCATCTCCAACATGTGTCTATTTGTGTCATGTCAACTAGAAACTGCACCATATTTTGATTGACTTATTTTTTGAAACCACTTTTAGGATATCTAGCTTAGGCTGTAGTTTCACTGGATAGGACTTTTATGATAAATATTTCTTTTTGCAAACATAATTGTTTCTGAAATGCAACTACCGTGTTTCTCATATAATAAAGCCGGGTCTTGTTTTTTTTTTAGCCCCCCAAAAATGGCTAGGCCGTCTTTTTGGGGGTGACTTAATTCTCCCTCCTCTTGCATCTTCGGGTGGGCGGGCGGCGACGGCTTGGAAGTTGACCTCGGTGTTGGTGGGGCACTTCATATCAGGGTCAATGCAGGCAGCACCATATCCAGGTGTGCAACAAAAGTACTTCCTAACAACAAGCCCCCCCACCATTCCCCCCATTTTGCATGTTTTAATATAGGGCTTAATTTGCAGGGAGGGGCTTAATTTCATTTCATGCCTATAAAACTTGCTGGGACTTCCTATTGGGGGAGGCTGTATTGTTGGAGAAACAGGGTATCTAAATACTTTGAACTACGTTACTTGTATTTGGCCTTTCTGACCGATCTAAGATGAGACTCATACTTGTATCTTATTCAAATTTTGATAATAGAATGATCTCTTCTATTATAACACAGGCTGGAAGGCAGGCACATTGCAATTAATGTCTCCTTCAGTGTCTGACAGAAAGTGAAATAAATGCCATAATTAAAAGTCATCCAGAATATTTCTCCACTTTTGTTGTCATCCCCAAATGTGCACATATAGCATAGTTCAAATAATAAAATGTCTAAACATTGTCTTACTTTGGGACCTGTTGTTGTTGTCTTTACTACTGATGTCTCTCCTTTGAGCAGATAATATGTTTTTAGTTGTGGGCATATATAACTTTTCAGTATATGATGTTATATTTGCACTGCCAATTAAAAAATCAGTTTAACCTGTCATATTTAATTATAAATCTTAATGTATGCATATAAAACTGTCTCTCTAATCAGTTCTGATAGTTAAAACTGACTATCTGGATCCAAGGTCCCCTACCTTAAGCAGTCAAAGTACACACCATCCTTCAAATCAGATTGGGGTGAGAGGAACAGCTAGGTTAATTGTCCCAGCAGCATCACCAGGGGAAAGATACCAAACCAAGCCTCAGAATTGTTTCCTCAACAAAATGTTTCAATCATAGATACTTAAGTCAGGACTCTTGGAATAAAGCACCTTTGTGCAAGGAATACTTTTTGGTTTAAACTGATTGTGGGATACTAAATGTCGTGTCCTCGAAAATGAGGCCAGGAGTCGGTGACCTCAAATCATGCTCTTTTATTAAAGTAGGAACCGAACTGGCGCTTTGCAAAAGGTTCGCGGCTTTTATTCTTTTAGCCGCGGCGGCCGCGGCCAATGGCACCACTTTGAATCTCCCGCGATTCGAATTGACCAATCACGGGAGATTCTTAGCGAGCCAATCAGCGCGGCTCGCCTGACCAATCAGAGTGCCCCGCGCTTTGGCTAATCAAGAATCTCAAGAATGCTAATTAAGGACAGAACACCCCTCCCCTCTTGGTTTAGTCCTTACGTCACGTAGTCATGTAGATAGGCGGGGCTCCGTCTGAGCCTCCTGGACCTGCGCAGCTCAGTCGTAGGTTGGATCCCGGCCGGTTCGGTCGGGATCTCTGTTGCTCCTGATGCCGTCGTGGGAACCAGCTGGTCGGTCGGGCCGGGCCGCTCTCCGTAGCTCCCTCCTGGGCCTCCCGGGTTGGTTGAGCTGCGGGTTTCGCCGCTCCTGCTCAGTCTCCCCGGGTCGGTCGAGCTGGCCTGGCTGTCTCTTCCTGGCGAGGGGTCATGCTGGCTGCTTTCCGGTAAGTATGGCTGGTTTATTCTTCTTTGGTTTGGGTCCCCTGGGTATTCCCTCCCCCCTTGGTTTGTGTTGTGGGGGTCGGTTTCACCTGTTTGTGCATCGGTGGTCTCTTGGTTGGTAGTCCTCAACCTTAATTGGTCGATGTGGCATTTCCAGGCTCGTCCGTCTGCTGTTTGTAGCCAGTACGAGTGTGGGCCTGTTATTTGTGTGATGACGGCCGGTACCCATAGTGGGTCTCCCATCAGGTTTTTTGCGTATACGGGGTCGCCTGGTGCGAAAGTTCAGTGTTTGCTGTTTGAGTCTGGGGGCTTCTCCGGGTTATACGTGGGGTGTAACCTGTTGAGTGGGGACCTTAATTTCCTCCCCATTAATAGTTCGGTTGGGCTCTTATTCGTTGTGGTATTTGGGGTTATGTGTTGGGTGAAGAGTAGTTTGTTTATTTTCTCCTGGATCTCCCCGTGGTCTATTTTCCGGATGGTTTTCTTAGTGAATTGCACCATCCGTTCCGCCCTACCGTTCGCCACCGGGTGCGCCGGTGCTGTCAGCGCGTGGCGGATGCCCCTTTCCGCTAGGAATTTTTCGAATTCCAGCGAGGTGAATTGGGGCCCGTTGTCGGAAACGACGACGTCTGGGAGGCCGTGCGTTGCAAAGAGTTTGCAGAGTTCCTTGATCACGGCCTCCATGGTTGTTGTTTTCATGTTGCTTACCTCCAGCCAGTTGGAGTAAGCGTCTACTGTTATAAGGAAGGTGTGTCCTTTTGTGGGCCCGGCGAAGTCTATATGGATCCTAGACCAAGGTCCCCTTGGGGTTTCCCACTCTAGGACGGGTGCTGTGGGTGGGCTTGGCCTAGTTTCCTGGCATCGTTGGCACCTTGCTACCCAGGTCTCAATTTGTTTGTCCATCCCTGGTCACCAAGCGTAACTTCTGGCCAGGGCTTTAGTCCTAACGATGCCAGGGTGCCCCTCGTGTAGTAGTTCCAGAACCTCCCCTTGTAGTTTTTCTGGAATGACCACCCTATCCCCCCATAGTATGCACCCTTTTAATAACGAGAGTTCCGTTTGCCGGTTTCGGAATGTTTTGACGGACTCGTTGTTGTCTCTTTCCGGCCACCCTTTCTCTACCCAATGCAACACCCGCGCCAGACGTTTGTCTTTATTAGTCTCTCGGGCAATGTCTGACACGGTTATGGGCAGGTTGGGTAGAGTCTCTATGCTGAGGGTGGTCGTCGTGGGTGCTGGGTCGGTGTCAGGTTCCGGTAGCGGCGAGCGGCTTAAGGCGTCTGCATGGGAAATCGTCTTACCTGGTCTGTGTATGAGTCCGTAGTTGTAGGCTGCCAGGAACTCGGACCACCTTGTCATTCGGGGAGACAGAATGTTCGGGGTGGCCTGGTTTCCTGCAAGGATTCCCAGCAGCGGCTTGTGGTCAGTTATGATGGTGAATGTCCGGCCGTAGAGGTACTCGTGGAATCTTTTTACGGCGGCAACGATAGCCAGAGCCTCTTTGTCCAGCTGGCTATAGTTCCGCTCCGGTTTGGTGAGGGTCCTTGAAAAGAACGCGATGGGCGCTTCTTTTCCGTTGGGTAGGGTATGGCTGAGGACAGCGCCGACGCCGAAGGGTGATGTGTCGCATGTGACGGCCAGAGGTAGGGTCTCGTTATACTGTATAAGGATGGCATCCGAAGTGAGGAGGTCCTTTGTTCTTTGGAAGGCGGCTTGCTCACGTTTCCCCCAAGTCCAAGTCGCCGCCTTGTCCAGGAGCCTATGCAAGGGCTCCGCCACCATCGCCTTTTGGAGCAGGAAAACATTGTAAAAGTTAAGTAGCCCCAGGAATGCCTGTAGTTCCGTCTTCGACTTGGGTGTGGGGGCTTCTTTGATGGCCTTGATTTTTTGGTTTGTGGGGTGAATGCCGTGGCGGTCTAGGAGGTATCCTAGGAATTCAACCCGTTCCGTGTATAATTAGCATTTCTCCCTCTTTACTTTGAGCCCGGTCTCTTTGAATTTGGTTAGGACCTCCCTTAGGCGACCCTCTAGTTCGGCTTGGTTGGTTGCCGACACTAGGACGTGGTCGAAGTAAGGTACCACCCCCTTGATGCCTTGCAATAGTCTTTCCATTAGGCTTTTGAATATTCCCGGTGCCACGCTGACTCCGAATTGGAGTCGGTTGCATTTAAATGCTCCCCGGTGGGTGACTATGTTTTGCGCTTCTGCCATTTGCTCGTCGACTGGCAACTGTTGGTATGCCTGGGCGAGGTCGAGCTTGGCGAAAACCTTCTCCCCTCCCAGTGAGTGCAGTAGGTGTTGCACTACTGGGATGGGGTAGGCGCTTTGTTGCAGCGCGCCATTTAGGGTGGCCTTATAGTCCCCACAGATCCTCACCGACCCATCGGGCTTGATCGGGGTGACTATGGGGGTCTCCCACCGGGCGTGGTCTATTGGCTGTAGGACCCCTTGCTTGACGAGCTTGTCAATTTTCTCGTCTATCTTGGGTTTAAGTGCGAATGGCACCCGCCTTGGTTTCAGGCGTTTTGAGGGAATGTTTGGGTCTAGGCTGAATGATATAAGGGGCCCTCGGTACTTGCCTAGGTTTCCGTTGAAGACCTCTTGGAATTCCCGGGACAGTTGTTGCTCCCAGCTGTTGTCGGTGACGTGGTCGACTCCCGTGACTGCGATGCCGAGCGGGGCGAACCATTGCAGTCCCAGTAGGCTTGGGCGGTCGCAGTCGACGATTGTCAGGGGAAGCCTTTCGGTGTGCCCTTTATATGTGATGTTGAAGTGTTTGGTTCTGACTACCGGGATGTGGTTTCCCTGGTAGTCCTTTACGATGAGTCTCTGGCTGTCTAGGTTCCTCCTTTGGATGGTAGGCACCAAGCGCTTTATTTCATGCCATGCTATCATGGAGAGGTAGGACCCGGAGTCCACCTCCATTTTGCATGGCTCGCCCTCGATGCCTACCTCCACGTGGACCTTCCGGGCATCATTGGTTATGGCGTGGCCGATGGTGACCGTCTGATGGGTCTCCTCTCTTCGCCGGTTATCGCCGCCTCGTAGGGATCGTCCGTTCCGGTCCCATCTGTTGTCCGAGGGGCGATCTCTGGTCCGGGGTGGTGTGCTCTCTCTCCTCCGGTCACTCTGGTCCCATCGGGCCGGGCTGTGGTTCTTTTTAAGGCGGCAGACACGGGCGATGTGTCCCTTCTTGTCACAATGCCGGCAGATCGACTCGAAAAACCGGCATTCGGACCTGGGGTGGTCGCCTCCGCAACCGGCACAGTTGGTCCTCGACTTACGACCCCGCCGGTTCCGTGGGTCGTGGCCTGTCTGGAGGCGATGAATGTCCTCCTCGTCATCGGAAGTACCCGATGCCGAGTGGAAATCGCCCTGGTGGGTGGTCGTCTCGGGTTGGGCCTCGGCCGACCTTGCAGGGTTGTTGTTCCCGCTGCGGTCCCCAGCGTTCAGTCTGCGCATGCGGTCGGCGGATGTTCGGGTTGCTTCGGCGGCTGCAGCTGCGGTGAGGGTGTCTGCTAGGCTGATGTTGCCCTTGGCTATCAGCCGGCTCTGGAGGACGGGGTCCCACAAATCGAGCACAATTCTGTCTCGCAGGGCGTCGTTCAGGTTGTCGAATTTGCAGAGCCCCCCTAGGCCTCGTAGTTCAGCGACGAAGTCGCTGAAACTCTCAGCTGACCGTTGGTCCCTACGGTAGAACTCGTTGCGTCAGGTCAGGATTGGTACCTCTGGAGCGTAGTGCGCCAAAGTATTGGCTCGAGGACGTCCCAGTCCATTGCGGTCGCATCGGCGGGTTTGGCAAGCGCCTTGGCCATCTTGAATACCTCGGTCCCGCAGTGGGTCAGGAAGACGGCGCGCTTCATGGGGCCGTTGGCGTCCTTCAGATCGCTGCACTCGAGCAACATGCGGAATCGGTCGGAGTACGATTCCCAGTCCTTGGTGGCGGGGTTGAAGGGTGCGGGGGGTGTGATTTTCACCATCGTGGTGGTTCGTCTGGCTTTTGTCGGACACGTGGTTCGGTTCAGGGTCTGAATCCCAACTTCGTCGCCAGTGTCGTGTCCTCGAAAATGATGCCAGGAGTCAGTGACTTCAAATCATGCTCTTTTATTAAACTAGGAACCGAACTGGCGCTTTGCAAAAGGTTCGCGGCTTTTATTCTTTTAGCCGCAGCGGCCGCAGCCAATGACACCGCTTTGAATCTCCCGCGATTCGAATTGACCAATCGCGGGAGATTCTTAGCGAGCCAATCAGCGCGGCTCGCCTGACCAATCAGAGTTCCCCGCGCTTTGGCCAATCAACGCGCGGGGATCTCAAGAATGCTAATTAAGGACAGAACACTAAAGTTTGAGTCAACTTGATTTAAGTAGTAGCTCACAACATGTATCCTCAGAGCTACATGTTGTCCTCTAGTGTGGCCTTCAGAATTCTTCCTAAAATCATGTCTGAAATTGTTATATGTTCAAAATATAATGGGAATATTATTTAATAGAGATGGACTCATTTCATGAATTACATTTTTTTTCATTTAAGTTAAATTACATTCTCTGCATTTCATTTATTTAATGTTAATTTTACTTACTTTTACTTACTTTTGCTTTAAGCTAACCAATTCTTGTTTTAAGCCATTTACTTTTTGGAATGCAGTTCCCAGCACATTACTCAAAAACTAGGAGTAGACTGAAATATACAGAAATTGGCAGAATCCACTTCTGACATCAAAATGACAAAAGCAGCATTGCACCATCCTAACCCATGCTTCCTTCCCTTTCCAATACACATGCAATGTCATGATGTCCATACATACAGGTACAAATCTGCCATATATGAATATCAGTATAAAATTGCAGTTGTCTTCCCTTCATCTTGCCCTCCTTGAATCCTGCTGCCTTTATCTGAAAAATTATCATGCACCCTTGATTTAAGGCCTTCTTTTCCTCAGATATAAATTGAAACCAAAAAGAAGTGGTCTGGAAAGACAAACTGTTTCATAGAAAAGGACCATCATTTATTAATTAGAATAAACAGCATTTGATATTCAAGATGTGTAGATGATTGACTTACTTATTCATTCATTATGTGCCATCAAGTCAGGGTCAACTGCAGTCCCAAAGATATATTTTTTTCCATGAGATTCTGTAACCTAGTTTTTCAGTTCTTCCTTGCATCCATCACCATGATAACTGAATTCATTTTGCTGCTGGTTGCGCTTTTCTTCTCTTTCCTTCAATATTTTTCAGCCTTCTCCAGAGAGTTTGGTATATTTGCACAAAATGTCCAAGGTCGGATGATTTGGGCCTAGTCATTTGTGATTTGAGTAAGAATCCTAGGTTGATTTATTTTATGTTTAATTTGGTTTTTTGGCTGTGCATGGTATTAGTAGGTAGACAAGATATATCTATATATAAAATCATCATTTTAGTCATTGCCTGTCTACTGCAGGATTAAGGCTTCTTCTGCATATTTCCAACCAATACGGTCCTGAGCTTTATTTTGCCCATTGAGCCCACAATACTTGCTGACATCATCAATCCAGTTTGTTTTACGTCTCTTTTGTGAATGCTTTTTATCAGATGGGATCCTATATGTATGTATGTATATATATATATATATATATGTATATATATATATATATATATATATATATATATATATATATATATATATAGTGTGTGTGTGTGTAACTATCTATCTACGTCTATGATCTACTATCTAATATGTGTGTGTGTTTTTTTTTTCTTAAGTTTTCGTGGGTATTTATATGTATGGTATTCAGCTTTGTTCAGGTATTTTCCCACGTCATTATAGTTGTATTTTTAAAGTTGTAGCAACGTTTTGGCAGAATCTCATCTGCCATCATCAGGCTTCTGTATAGTGTTCGTCTGTGAGTCAGACTTTCACAACGATTTCTGTTTTAATTTTGGTGCTAGCCTACTGCTGTGCCAGAATGGTTTTTTCTTCATCCTGATTAGTTGGGACACACTTCCTCACTAGTCCAACACATGAAAGTCACAGGTCATAGCATCGACTTCAATGGCACCAAAACCCTAGCCACTATAGAAAATCCCAGCCACAGAATCATCAGAGAAGCCATAGAGATTGAAAAAAGACCAGAAAGCATGAACAGAAGAGATGATTCCACCAGGCTGTCAATCATTTGGAAGCCTGCACTCACAAACAAAAAAAATCTCCACACCACAAGCCAGGCAAACACCTGGGCACAAACAGATCCCCCCTGATACCTCCAGCTCAAACACACCCCAACCAGGCACCCAGATGAAACCCAGCTTCCTAACAAATGATAGCCGTCCATTTACCAGAAAGCCAAGCTGCACTAAAGGCCTCCAATAAAGTAACACAATGTTGCCAGCCAATCAAGATACAAAAACAGCCAAAAAAATCTTTACTATATGTATCAGGTAAAATTCCCAATAAGGAGATCTCTGGTTTCAAGTCTATGTGTTTCTTTGTCATTTTTTCCAACCACATGCAAATTTTAGTCCAATATTTTCTAGTGTCCTTACAAGTCCACCACATATGGTAATAGGAGCCAAGTATCTGATGACATTTCCAGCATTTTTCAGATTTGTTCTTAAACATTCTTGCAATTCTTGTCAGGGGAAAGTACCACCTGTAAAACATCTTATACAAGTTTTCTTTATATGCTGTTGACATTGTCATTTTATAATTTTGAAACCAAAATTTTTGCCATTTCTCCAGATCAATCCCATATCCAAAATTCTTCCCCCAAACAATCATAGTTTCTTTAACTTGTTCTTCCTCTAATTTAATTCCCAGTAAATAACCATATAATTTTTAATCACCTTCTCATCAGTACCCATCAAGATCTTATCTAAATCAGTCTGTTTATCTTAGAATCCCTCCATTTTAGAATCTTCATCATACCTTGAATGTATTTGCGCATATGAAAACCAATTCATCCTTATACCTTGTTCCTCTAAGTTTTGAAATACCTGATTTAAATGTATTAACAGTGGCTAGGATTGTATTTGCTAAAAATTGGAAGAATAAGAAAATACCATTACAGGAAGAAATTATTAAGAAAATATTGGAATGTGCTGAGATGAGTAGATTGACATTTGAAATTAGAGAGCAAGAGGAGAAACAATTTTATGAAATTTGGGATCTTTTTTATCAATGGCTAGATGATAAAATATGATAATAGAATATTTAGAATGCTAGACAGTAAGGAATATCTTTATTTTGTTTTACTTGCCTTTGTTATTTGACACTATATTTATAAAGGGTTTTTTAGGGTTGATTTGGTATGATTATATGATTTGTTACAGAATAAACTGGTTAAAGTATTGTTATCTCATAAAACATGAATGATTAAAAGTATAGTCAAAAATTTCTTTTTTTTTTTAGTGATATTAGGTTCTATAAGTTTTTTACCAAAGTGACAGATTAAAGACAATATGAGGGTAATCCTGGACACATTGGAATATTATGAGGCGCATCCTGAAAAACAAATGGCTTTGATATTCTTCTATGCCCAAAAGGCATTTGATAATGTGAACTGGAGATTTATGTTATTATTATTGGAACAGATGGGCTTTGCTAGAAAATTTATCCAAGCGATAGAAGCTGTATATTATAAGCAAACAGCAAAAGTAATGATAGATTGAGAATTCACAGATTCTATCAATATTAAAAAAGGTACAAGACAAGGATGCCCATTATCTCCTTTGTTATTTGTATTGACCTTGGAAGTCTTAAATAGAAATATTAGAGAGGATATAAATATAAAAGGAATGAAAGTCAAAAAGGAGGAATTCAAATTGCAAGCCTTTGCGGATGACTTGGTTTTTATTTTGGAAGACCCTTTAGAGACAGCTTTAAAACTATTGGAAAAGTTAGAGATGTATGGTGAGATGGCTGGTTTGAAAATAAATAAAGACAAAACAAAGATTCTGACAAAGAACATGTTATTAAGACAAAGAGAAGAGCTGGCAGATTTATTGAAAATTCAAGTTACGAACAAAGTTAAATATTTGGGGATATATCTGACGTCAAGATGTACTACACTGAAAGAGAATAACTATATTAAACTTAAACAGCAGATAGCATCCGACCTGAAAAAATGGGAAAACCTACAATTGTCATTGATAGGTAGAATTTCAACAATTAAGATGAATATTTTACCCAGAATTTTATATTTGTTCCAAACAATACCAATTAGGTTAAGTAAGGATTACTTTGAAGAATTAAATAAATTTGTGTTGAAGTATATATGGCGTGGCAAGAAAGCGAGAATAAAATTAAAACTTTTACAGGATGCTAGAATTAGAGGAGGATT
The DNA here is from genome assembly GCA_033807585.1 of Hydrophis major. Classification (NCBI taxonomy): domain Eukaryota; kingdom Metazoa; phylum Chordata; class Lepidosauria; order Squamata; family Elapidae; genus Hydrophis; species Hydrophis major. The sequence continues at coordinate 324,151,013 of CM066329.1, forward strand.
TGGCCTTCCTAATTGGGAGTTGTATTATCAAGCTGCAAACTTAATGTGGATTAAAGAATGGATAACGTTAAGAAAGACTAGATTGTTGGCATTATTATAAGGTCATGATTTATTATTGGGTTGGCATGCTTTTTATAGTAAAAGGGAACTAAATCACAGGGTTATTTTAGAAGGCATTATATACAGGAATCATTATGGTTGAATTGGGAGAAAATTAAGAAACAATGTTATTTGAAAATCCCAGTTTGGTTATCAACTATTGAAGCTTTTTCGTATCCTATAACCTATAAGAAGGAACAAACAGTTAGATATGGGGAAATATTGGATGAAAAGGGTGAACTTAAAATGATGCAAAATTTAGAAGAACAAGGTATAAAGATGAATTGGTTTTCATATGCGCAAATACATACAAGGTATGATGAAGATTCTAAAATAGAAGGATTTTATGATAAATTGACTGATTTAGATAGGATTTTGACAGGTACTGATGAAAAAGTGATTAAAAAACTATATAATTATTTGTTGGAAATTAAATTAGAGGAAGAACAAGTTAAAGAAACAATGATTGCTTGGGGGAAGAATTTTGGATATGGGATTGATTTAGAGAAATGGCAAAAATTGTGGTCACAAAATTATAAAATGACAATGTCAACAGCATATAAAGAAAATTTGTATAAGATGTTTTACAGGTGGCACTTTCCCCCGACAAGAATAGCAAGAATGTTCAAGAACAAATCTGAAAAGTGCTGGAAATGCCATCAGATACCTGGCTCATATTACCATATGTGGTGGACTTGTGAGGAGGCCAGGAAATACTGGACTAGAATTCGCATATGGCTGGAAAAAATGACAAAGAAACACATAGATTTGAAACCAGAGATTTTTTTATTGGGAATCTTACCTGATATATATAAGAAAAACTTAAAGTCTTTGATTGTAAATGTATTAACAGTGGCTAGGATTGTATTTGCTAAACATTGGAATAGTGAGAAAATACCATTTGAGGAAGAAATTATGAAGAAAATATTGGAATGTGCTGAAATGAGTAGATTGACATTTGAAATTAGAGAACAGGAAGATAAACAATTTTATGAAGTTTGGGATCTCTTTTATCAATGGTTAGATAATACAATATAATAATAGAATATTTAGAAATTTAGGAAATAACGAATATATAATTTTTCTTGGTTTTGATAATTTTTTAGAATACTTTATTAAGATAGATTTGGTATGATTCTATGATCTGTTTTAAAATAATTTAACTCAATTATAGTTATCTCGCTTAAGTATGAATTAGTAAAATTATAATCAAATGATTGTTCAGTAATGATATTAGGATACTTAACTGATGATTGATAATGTGAGTTATTATGTAATACAATTATTTCGATGACTATGAAATGGATGCACAAAAGGGAGTGGTAAACCAACCGATACACTGTAAATTTATGAAGAATGATGTTTTTTTATGTTATGTTTTATGTTTTATATGTTTTTGTTTGTCGTTAAAATCAATAAAACTTTTATCAAAAGAAAAAAGAAAAGAAAGGACCTTGGTTCCGGCTTTGGTGAGGATCTTGTATGAGATGTTGTGCACTGTTTGTTTCATGTGTGGCTGTGAGGGGGGAGGAGGTAGTTTCTGGCATTGTTGTAGTTTTCTGAGTTTGTTGGTGTGTGTGTCTGTCTTGAGGATGGTCTGTGTTTCAGCTCTCCAGACAGTGAGCTGTTTGGATTTGTCCCAAAGTAAGGGGTGAATCTTGTTGCTGAGTCTGAGGGGAAGTGTGAGATCTTTGTTGATTTGGTCTAGGAGAAATCTTTTTGTGTGAAGTTCATTTCTAATTAGGGCCAATTCTGTTCTTTTTAGGATGCGTTAGGTGGCTGCTGTGTTGGTGTGGAATTTCAATTGGAAGCTTGTGGGAATTAAATTTTGATCTCGGCAGTTGCATAGGAATGTGAGATCAAATAAAATGGAAGCTCTTTGGACTTCAAGTTTTTCATAAGTTCTGGTCAGATGGTGGGTTTCCTCCCCGTAGAGGTGCAATATTTCTTTTCTGAGGTTCTCGCGGGTATTTGTATGTGAATCTTTGGTTTTTCGGGTTTTCTCCCACGTAAGATTGGAAGTATCTAGGCAACATTTTGATGAAGTCTCATTCATCATCTTCAGGCTTGGTCTTCAGCTCTGTGCTTCTCAGAGTGATGTGAGCTTGCAGCTGCTCCTTCCTTTTAACTGCTAGTGGGGGTGTGACTTGATTGGGTGGGGGCTTGGCTGTGTTCTGATTGGGTGGGGTGTGTTCTCATTGGTTGGGGTTTTGGCTGTGTTCTGATTGGTTGAGGGGTTGGCTGTATTCTGATTGGCTGGAGGCATGTTCTGTTTAGGTGGGGGCTTGGTTGTGCTCAGGTTAGTCTTAGTTGCTGGGGGATTTGAGCTGGTGAGCTGTGATCTTGCTGTTTGGCTCCGAGTTCGTGGTCATGCTGCGTCTTCATGGTGGGGGTCAGTTCACTTCATGTATGGCTCAGAGGGGTTTGAAGTGGGTAGTGATGCAGCTGCAGTGCGGCTTCTGGTTCGTGGTCGTGTCTCATCTTCTGTGTGGGTGTGAGTCTGCTTTCTACATGGAAGTGTGGTGGTGGCAACTTGTGTGGCTCTCAGGAGTGTGGGTCTGGTGTCATTCTTCATGTTAGGTACTTGTCTGTTCATGAGGGTGGGTTTCCAAATGGCTGGTAGGCAGGAGGTATCATCTCGTTTATTCATGCTGTGTGGGCGTTTTTCTATCTCTATGGCTTCTCTGATTATTCTGCTGCTGAAGTGTTCGGTTTTGGCGATAGTTCTGGTATTTTTAAAGTCAATCTCATGTCCTGTGGCTTTGAGGTGTTGGACCAGGGAAGAGGTTGGTTCTTTCTTTTTGATTGAGTTCTTGTGTTCTTCAATGCGTGCACTTATTCTTCTGTTAGTTTGTCCAATGTATGTGGTGGGGCAGGTAGTGCAGGGGATTTTGTATACTCCTTGATTTTCTAACTCAATTTTGTCCTTAGGGTTTCTTAGGATGGTGGATACTTTATGGTCTCCCCAATATACAAAAAAGAAGGAACCCCACTTAGACCAATAATCAGCTCCATTGGCTCACCTCTACAAAACTTAGCCAAATTTCTCACCAAACAACTACAGCCCTATGCAGAATCCATCAACTCACATGTAAGAAACTCATTCCAGTTCATCAAGATCATAAAGAAACAAAACTTACAACCCAGTGACCTACTAGTGAGCTTCGATGTCATATCCCTCTTCACCCAAGTGCTAATAAAAGAAGCCTTGACAGCCATCCAAAACAAATACAACCCCCCCAAGCACATCCTAGATCTGACCAACCACTGCCTATCCAATACATACTTCACCTACAATGGACAAAAATACAAACAAATAGAAGGAGCACCCATGGGATCATCCCTCTCACCTGTCATCGCTAACCTCTACATGGAACACTTTGAAACACAAGCTCTAGAAAAATATGATCACAAACCCAAACTCTGGCTCAGATACGTAGATGACACCTTCATAATCTGGCCACATGGGAAAGAAAAACTGAACAACTTCCTCACACACCTCAACAGCCTACACCCCAAAATACAATTCACCATGGAAACAGAAGCTAACAACCAACTTCCCTTCCTAGATGTCTTGGTATACAAAAAATCCAATGGCTCCCTAGGACACACCATCTACCAGAAGAAAACACATACAAACCGCTATCTACACGCACTCTCACACCACCACCCAGCACAGATCAATTCTGTAACCGAAACACTCATCTCCAGAACAAAATTCTTAGCCGATGAACGGCACCTAGAGACCAAACTACACACTCTCACCGGCATGTTGACAGCCAATGGATTCCAAAGAAAGAAGATCACCCACCTAATCCAAAAAGAAACACCAACCAAATCCAAGACAGAGAACAAGAGAATGGCAAAGCCCTCCTCCCATATATAAAAGGCACTACAGACAAAATCAGCAAGATCCTCCAAAAACACAACATTAAGACAGCATTCTGCACAAACAGAAAGATATCCACCATCCTAAGAAATCCTAAGGACAAAATCAAGTTAGAAAATCAAGGAGTATGTGAAATCCCCTGCACTGCCTGCCCCACCACATACATTGGACAAACTAACAGAAGAATAAGTGCACGCATTGAAGAACACAAGAACTCAAACAAAAGGGAAGAACCAACCTCTTCCCTGGTCCAACACCTCAAAGCCACAGGACATGAGATTGACTTTAAAAATACCAGAACTATCGCCAAAACCAAACACTTCAGCAGCAGAATAATCAGAGAAGCCATAGAGATAGAAAAACGCCCACACAGCATGAATAAATGAGATGATACCTCCCACCTACCAGCGATTTGGAAACCCGCCCTCATTAATAGATGAGTACCTCACATGAAGAATGACACCAGACCCACACCCCTGAGAGCCACACAAGATGCCACCACCACACTTCCATGTAGAAAGCAGACACACACCCACACAGAAGATGAGACACGACCACGAACCAGAACCCGCACTGCAGCTGCATCACTACCCACTTCAAACCCCTCTGAGCCATACATGAAGTGAACTGACTGCCACCATGATGACGCAGCACGACCACGAACTCAGAGCCAAACAGCCAGATCACAGCTCACCAGCTCAAATCCCCCAGCAACTAAGACTAACCTGAGCACAACCAAGCCCCCACCTGAACAGAACATGCCTCCAGCCAATCAGAACACAGCCAAACCCCCAACCAATGAGAACACACCCCCACCCAATCAGAACACAGCCAAGCCCCCACCCAGTCAAGTCACACCCCCACTGGCAGTTAAAAGGAAGAAGCAGCTGCAAGCTCACATCACTCTGAGAAGCGCAGAGCTGAAGACCAAGCCTGAAGATGATGAATGAGACTTCCTCGAAACGTTGCCTAGATCCTTCCAATCTTACATGGGAGAAAACCCGAATAACCAAAGATATATATATATATATATTGCTGATCTGAAAAAACTGAAAAAATGCATATTTTAGGATTGAAAGGGAAACATGCCAGTAAAAAAAACTGAAGAAAAAAAACTATTAGGACCAAAATGGCTTTATATTGACAGAAGAATAACTCAATGAGAAAGCAGCAGGACAAAGTAAAGAAGAAAAACAGAATGGTATTTATTGAATCTGAATGACTGCACAACATGATCAGTATAGATTGCCTCTCACTGGAAAAAGAAAATGCTGACACATGTTTCAGATAATAGATGAAAGCTTTACGGATCATTAAACAATTATGACAAAATGAATGGCAAGTGGTGTGCTGCTGTGTTATTCTTTCAGGAAATCATATCACATAGTTGTTCATTTTAGTTAGTGACCAAAAAAGGCAGCAATCTTCTTAGTTTAATTTTACATGGAGTAGATATGAAGAGCAACCCTTGAAGGTCAGAAACAAACCACATGCCTGGATTCCATGCACCACAAAGCTCTCTCTGTTCTTGAAGGCTAGCCACATGCAACTGGGCAAGTCATCAATCAACTCTGCTGCCTCCAAAGAACTCCTCCAGCTATGTTTACAGAAAAATAAAGCCTTTAAATGGGCCTGATATATCAAACTCAATGGTCTGCCAGAATGACAGTGGAAAATAAAGTGTTTTCTGGGGGAGGGGAGAGAGAGGAGTGTCGAGGAAACTTAAGGTAAACATCCTAGATAAGAGTACAAAAGAAAAACATTCTCTACCAAGACTAAGTTCCACAGAATACTTAGTGCAGACCACAGTCTACACAGTAGATAATAGATAAAATAGCTTATTCGTGGATCCAAACATTGTTGTTTTGGGACAGTAACTACAGGGCAAGTGTATAATGGTTTTTTTCATATTAATGGGTACAATGGGAGTGGAAATGCCTTTCACTTTTTCCTAGTTTCTGTTCTTTGTTTTGCATTTATGTTTTTTTTTTATCACGAGTGTCATTAGTACATTCCATTTGCATTCTTCAGTAAGGCATCAGATTCCATTCCTGGTATTTTACAATTTAAATTCAAAAAAGGAATCAGGCATCAGATGAAAATGGATCTATCTTGGAGCACAATCAAAATAAATACTGCTGACATAGAAGATCAAGAAACCAACAGAATTCCTATATTCTAGTTCAAATTACTGAAAGAGGCTATAAAAAGACATAGGCATCTTTTGTAGATATTAGTCATGTTTAGAGATGATTTCAGAGGTGGTATTTAGCAGGTTCTGACCAGTTCTGGAGAACTGGTAGCAGAAATTTTGAGTAGTTTGGAGAACCGGCAAATAACACCTCTGACTGGAGATTTTACAGTATCCTTCCCCTGCCACACCCACAAATTTGAATCCCACCACTGGATGATTTGATCTTTCTGAAAAACTCAGTAATGATCACTTTTGAGTCTGTCCAGTCCAATTTTAATTCTGACTCTGGAGCGAGTTTAAGAAAATGGAACTCTATTCTCTAATATGAACTGTTCACCAAAATGAGTTGAAATGTATCAGAAAGCTTAATATTATGTGGGCAGAAGATGACATCTATATTTAGCAGGAAATAGGGTAGGCAATTTTGAATGTTAACATTGATTTTAAAATAAAAAGCACACTTAAAATGAAATGAAGTTGCATCAGGTTTATTTATTTGTTTAAAATTTTAAAGGTTTGGCTGTCTCCATCTCCAATTCTGTATTAGTCTCTATAATACAAACATTCAGGCCAAATTTTTGAAAGATTGAAGGAAATTTCCACAAAAGAAAAGAATGTTGATAAGGAGCCATTCCTTTTCTTACCCTTTTCTTAATCTGCTGGAGCTCGTTATCAACATCTGAGAAGAAGAGTTATGGAATTATCTCACTGGCCTTTCTCATAAAACAAATCAAATATCACTGTCAGATACTTAACTTTATCTCACAAAATACCTATTGCTCAAGATGAAAAACTGGGCAACAATGAAATGGAGCAAATTAAAAAAAAAACCCTAAGGAATGTTTAAGGAAAATAATGTTTAATTAAAAGAAGGACTGGGGTGACATTTTAGCAGTGTTTCAACATCTAAGGGGCTGCGACAAAGAAGAGGGGGGTCATCCTATTCTCTAAAGCACTTGAAGGCAGGACAAGAAGCCATGGATGGGAATTAATCAAGGAAAGACTCAACCTAGAACTAAGGAAAAGTTCCTGACAGTTAGATCAATTCATCAGTGGACCAAGTTGCCTCCAGAGGTTGTGAGTTATGGGTAGATAGAACTATCCTTTGATTTGGGTAACCAAGTGTAGTCTGTTTATAAATGTCTACAGAGGTCTTTATTATTAAATTTCACACTCTCCTTCGCTCCTAAGCATATTTTAAGTAAAAGTCTTTAGCTAAAAGACAGTTTTTACTCCCAGTTTTAGCATAGGTGTGGTGAATTTCACTTTACAGCACATCAAAAGTCTAGAGATACAAATGACAATCAGAGTTTCATGAGGCTTAGAATTAAAAAAGAAGAAGATTCTGAACAATCTCCTCTGTTTTCAGTAAATTAATTTCTTCCAAAATATCCCTCTCCATTTCAGTGTCCAAGTTTTGATCAAATCTAATGGACACTCATAAGAACTACATGAAAAACTATTGTTTAATTTATTGTAGTACTGATCCACTTTTGTTTAATACAGTATTGAGATGGTATATTTATATGGGATACACCTTTATAAGTGCCAATCTTAGTGCTTAAATCTGTTGTAGTCATTCCTAAAAACACAGGTAAGGTATAGGAGTATACTTAACCAATGATTTAACTCTGAATTTTATCTAATATAAGGTAGATACTATCAGAAATGGAATCCCACTTCTTAGCAGTTCTAGCTAGAATGGCTAATAGTGAGGGATTCTGCGAAATGTTTGCCTCAATATTTGGAAGAACATGGAATCTCCAATTCTGGTCTGAGGAATGGAAGGGAATAAATTGTGCTTCAAGAGCACATTAAGCTGAAATTACCAAACCAGGCTTGTAATCAGGGTACAGCTTAGTGGAATCACTGATTGATAGCTGTCCGTTTTCTGCATAATTCCCCTGGCAGAGAAGAACAGTTCACTTTCCAAGGCAATTTTGTCCATAATTGAGGATCAATTATCATTACAAATTGCTCCTAAAGTTTAGCCAAAGTACTCTTCTCTGTAATTTCTCCCACTAGTTCTAGGCCTGCTCTCTGAATGAACAACTAATCTTTGCTTCATCCTAGATCCTTTCTTACACAAAATTGACATTTGTGATGCAAACTTCATCCATGTATTCATGCTGTTCTCTCAGGGGAGATGAACCATAACAGAATATGAATGTTTGTTCTATGAACCAGAGATACATTAAAAGGAAAAAAGGCAGCGATAATATCTGTGGAATAGAATGGTGTGAAAGCATTAGAAGATATTTTAATTTTCAAAAGTTAAAATAATGAAATGCAGTGTTCCAAAGTCCACTGAGGAATTTTAACATATTAACAGCTATTTATTATTAGGAGGCCTTAAACTACCTTGCATTCAACACTGATGAATGCCATTTTAAAAATGGATCACTCTCATCATGCATCCCAGTATTTACTTGTTGAAAAATATAAATGTGTATGTTTGTGAGCATTCATTTATGTTACATATGTCTATGAAGTCCAGACAGTAAATCACTTCCATAAGAAAATCCAGTGCATATCTAATCTCTGTGGCTTGAGAGAAATGAGAAACAAGAAGTAGGATAGAGAGTTTATTCCAGACAACCTTGCAGGGACCACCTGCTAGTAGAATTTGAGTGAGTAGAATTTGATGCAGAAAGTACCACAGTATAATATATTTTCACAAGAGCAGGGCAGAGGTGGTATTCAGCAGGTTCTGACCAGTTCTAGAGAACCAGTAGCAGAAATTTTGAGTAGTTCAGAGAACCAGCAAATACCACCTCTGACTGGAGATTTTACAGTATCCTTCCCCTGCCATGCCCACCAAGCCACGCCCACAGAACCGGTAGAAAAAAAATTGAATCCCACCACTGCAGGAAGGGAAACATCCCTTATTGCTAACTCTCATAAAAGCCATTCTATCAATAAAATACCAGTAAGCCACACTATATTACTCTGAGCCATGTTTATTTTAGTACTTTATAATTGAAAAACTTAATTTGTGTTATGGGAAAAATGAAGTACAAGGTACTATTTAATGAAAATAACAAGCAATGAAGTTTGCAGCACAAAGTTGTGAAGACCAGCATTATTCCCAAGAGCCCCTCTTGTCTAGCACCTGTCACAGCAAAGGACACATTCTTGGCCATCATAGTCCCTGCCTTTGCTTTTCTTCCTCCTTCCGGTTGCCATTTGATCTCCTCTTCTAGTAGCCCGCTTGCCTTCTGTTGGTCTTTAATCAATGAAGATGAAAGACAAATGAAAAGGGGAAAATGAATGGTGATAATAAAGTGGGGGAAACCCATCAAGAGCATCTTTGTCTGTTTAATGCTAGAGTCACCACCGATTACTGCAACGAAAAGACAATCGATTTTTATACATACTTAATATTTATGTATGTACATACATACTTATTTAGTCTTAGAAGAAAGCTGATAGAGCGAAGATAACATGAGAAAATAAACAGAATGAAACCTATTATGAAGTAGCTATTAGGAGAATAAATAGTGGATTCCTTCTTATAAACAAGAAAAGTCAATATGAAATGAAATAAATAATTACTTCTTTATCCAGGTATTATGTATCTCACAAATGAAATACAGTCTTCAGTCTCCAATTTTCAACATTCTGTGCAGCTAGAAAAATCAGAACAAAAACAAAAAAGTTTGCATATAAATGATTTTATAAAGTATGACCTACATCAAGAGGTTAAAGGAACTGAATTTTAACAGCTCTGGGGGAAAATAACTGAGAGGAGAGATGAAAAAAAGATCAGATAGCAGTGTATGATACTTATAAAGAATTAGCAAATGGAAGAAAAGGTCAAGAGGAATATTTTCAGTGCTTAATACAAAACAAGTAATAGTAACAGCCATAAAGTTGAAAAAGATAAAGTTTATGCCTGTTCTGAAGAAACTAAACTCAGTGAAAACAAACACTATTATTTCTGAATTTCAGCTATGTAAAGAATAGACCAGATGTAAATCTAGCAAGCATCTGAACTAATACTTCAATATGTATGGGTTCATCCTCAAAACATCCAACTATAATGGTGTCCTAGTTTCTAGCCTGATGCCTTAAGCACTACAACCAACTGGCTGTCTTGATGGGATATATAAGGGCCAATAAATTGATTGTGAATCCGCACAAGGTAGAGGTCTGGAAGAAGGGTGATACCCAAATGTGGGAACTGGGAGTCCACCTTTTCTAAATGAATTTACACTCCTAAAAAAGAACAATACAGGTAGTCCTCAACTTACAACAGTTCATCAAGATTGTGTGATCACCTTTTGTGACCTTTTAATGAGCAAAATCAATGGGGAAGCCAGATTCACTTAAAAACCGTTTTACTGAATTATCAACTGCAATGATTCACCTAACAACTGTGGCAAGAAATAACATAAAATGGGGTAAAACTCACTTAACAAAGGTCTTACTTAACAGAAATTTGGGCTCAATTATAGTCATAAGTTGAGGACTACATAGTTTGAGAATTATAACTGTGTCTAAAAGAGTCTTTTGCCACCATGTGTTGTTATTTTTTATTTGATTTGTCAATCACTTACAAGATAATAGGTATAAGTATAAAAATAGTTATGAATACATGAAATTGATACATATAAGAAAAATAAAAAGAAACAATAGGACAGGGACAGTAGGCACATAATGTGGGTTCCAGACTGATGAGCTGTATTCAAGTATTGGTCTAGCAAATGTTTTGTATGCTCTAGGGTATAGTGTGATATTACCAGAGAAAAAGCTACGTAGGGTTAGGTTAACAACTCTTAATGCCTTTTTGGCTATGTACTTACAGTGGGCTCTAGCACTTAGTTCATTAAAGATGAGTACTCCAGGGTCCTTGACAGAGTTTGGATCCTCAACAAGGTCTTGACTATTCAGCTTATATTTTATTTTCTGATTTTTTTTTTGCCAATATGTAAGACAGAGCATTTATTTGTTGAGATTTGAAGTTGCCATTTATTTGACCATTCTGATACATAGTCAAGGTCTTTTTGAAGGGTAGCAGTATTGTCTATGCTGTTGAATAGCTTTACATCATCAGCGAAGAGAATGCAGTTGCTCTTAATATGAGTTCACAGTAGTCATTTATGTAGAATATGAAGAAAGTTGGTCCTAGAACGCTGCCTTGGGGGACACCACTGTTGACAGGTACAGAATTTGATAGGACGCTCCCAATTTTGACCATTCGTTGTCTGTTTGACAGGAATGCTTCTATCCAGTTATGCAGGTATCCAGAGATACCATAAGATTTTAGTTTTAGTAGTAGTTTGTCGTGTACCACTGAATTGAAGGCTTTACAGAAGTCTATGCAGATTGTGTCTATTGCTTTGCCCTGATCAAGTTGTGTTGTCCATATGTTTTTGCAGTGTAAGAGTTGCAGATTACAGGATAGTTTGTTTTTTTTTTTTTTGAATTTTTTATGCCAACTATACCCTTTCCTGAACAGGCACATTTTAGCTATAGTTGTTCTCATTCTGGTAACTTCATGTTTAGAATATTGCAGTGTGCTATGTTTGGGGTTACCTTTGAACACAATACAATAGCTCAGGTTGTGCTGAATGTAGTAGCCAAGTTGCTGAAGGATACCAAGCAGAGCAAATATTGTATCTTCACCAAAGCAACTGTATTGGCTGCTAATTACCAATATATACCAATTATCATAGTAGCTACTATGTCATATTCAAGATACTCATAACACATAGAACATTGGAAATGGAACCATCCGGTTTTATAAGAGATTGGTTAGTAAGCCTTGTTCCAATATCTGTTCATCAGCTGTTATCATAAAAACATTTTTAAAAATGCTCTGTGCAATATACTCTGTGAAAACACTATCAGAATTGATTTTCTGAAAGAAAAAAAGAAGCTACAGAATTCTCCTGCAGAACTTGTAGAGCTTGTAAAGAACCAGATATTGATGAGTTGCAGTTCCAACAGCCCTTGGATTTTGCCCAGTTTGAGAAGGGCTGCTCAAAAATAAAATTTGACAACATCCCTTGGCCATTATTTTCATGCCTCTGAAGCAACAGGAAATACCAGAAAGATTTTATTCATGATGGGCCCCCTCTCTAAGGCCCCATGCCTTTGAAAATTATTGTTTAATGCTAATACAATTAAAAGTACCTGTAGGCTAGACAAGAAATAATGGATGAAAACTAATCAAGGAGAGAAGCAACCTGGAACTAATGAAAAACTTCCTAACAGTGAGAACAATTAACCAGTGGAAGAGCTTGCCTTCAGAAGTCGTGGGTGCTTTATCACTGGAAGTTTTAAAGAAAAGACTAGGCAGTGACTTGTCTGAAATTGTGTAGGGTTTCTTACTTAAGCAGTAGAAGACCTCCAAGGTCACTTCCAGTTCTATTTTGATTGATTGATCCTTGTAACTAAATTCCACAAAGGCAAATCCCACAAAGGCAAAAGTTTGACATCCATGATCTATAGGGAGCTGTTGTGGTAGGAGACTATTCTACCACAACAGCTCCCTATGGGGTCACATTGCCATCATGTGATGTTTTGCAATATTTTCTTCTGTTCACGGAGCTGAGGTAGGCGTGGCCTGTGCAAGACACATCTGAATCATGGGCTGCCAGTTTGACACCCCTGCTGTAGATGAAGAAAAACTTATTTTGTGCCTAGCACAGAAACTCAATCAAGCTGATTTTTTAAAAAAGGAATGCCTCAATCGGCCCACCTCCTTGTTATGTGTTCCTATAGCTACTCATGAGCTGTTAAAGGTTGGGATAGAAAAAGAAAAAGTCTGTTGAATTGATGTAGGAAATATCGAAGTGAATGCAGGTTTTCAAAACACACTGGCTGTAAAGGCACAACTCTTTATTATCAGCTGTCCTCCCACATGCATCCCAAACCTGATTTCTACCAAACTCCACACTCCTGCATTAGATCAATTTCATATTAAACAGTCCTGAAGGGAATGACCTTTTCAAGTGGCTACAAGGGGAGAAAACAGTGGAAAAATCACTGTTAGAATAGTTATTTGGATACAATATGCTGTGCTTGGTACATTACTTATTTCAGTAGTTTGTACTTTTCTGTCTTGCTTTCATTTTAATGTATATGTTGTATATTTTCAGCACATATTCATGCAACAATAAAGATAAAACACCTGCTAGTTCATTCCCAGCAGAATCTTCTCAAACACCTTTCTCCTCCATTAAAATATTTACTCTTTTTTCCTGCTTAAAAAAACCTGTTTGTCTGCACAAAGGTACTAACAGTAAAAGAGTAATGCCAACATACAGTATATTTTTTCAGAGGGTTGATTTGGCTCATATAACATACGACAAATATAAAATATTTTTCTTCTATGTTTGGGAAAAATAAATAATTCACTATCTAACAAACCAATTTCATTTGCATTTTAAAGGAATATTGCTTTTCTAGCACAAAAACAAGCAGTAAAAATATATACATAGCTACTTCAGTAACAAGCATATTATCTTTTCAAACTGGCAGGTTATTATTCTTTCCAATTCTTCTGCTGAATGTTCAGATAAATTGGTTGCATCATTGCAAATAATGTGAATAAGATACCAAAAAGTTCATCATTAAAACTTGAAAAGCTAGCTATTTGCAAAACAGCTGTGGCTCTTTCAAAAGCTATTTTCAGAAATGCTATAGAAAAGCTAATTCCTTTCAAAGATTAATCATATTTTTGGATTTTTAAAATTTAAATGACTTCAAACATGAAGGATTATACTAGTTACTATTTGTCAGTATGTACTAATATTTTTTGAAAGAAAATATATGGGGTTAATGTTGTGAATTAATCAAAGTGCTTGAATAAAGTTTTTTGAAACCTTAAAGCAAAGTGCAGGGTTCTGGCCCTGCATTTCTGATTGGCCGATAATAGCGATATCGGATTGGTCCATTCAGGAGAATCTGATTGGTTATTAACGAGCCTTTCTCATTGGTTAAAAAGAGCTAATGTTCCTGCATTTTCATTGGCTAAATACCCAAGAGCTTGCCTATATAAAGGGGGCTGTTGTGGCCGTTAGTTGAGCTGTTGCACCATATTTAATAAAGAGTTGAAGTTCACTGTTCGTCGACTCGTCTCCGCTTCTTGCGCCACACACAGAACATAACACTGGCGATGAGGGTGGGATGTGGAGACGTCAGAGCTGACTGAACACTACAGAGTGATAACAGAGCACATGGCTGAAACGCACCAATGGCGGAACCATGTCCGGCAGCGTCATACCACCCGCTCCATTCGACCCGGCACAAGAAGACTGGGACTCATATATGAATCGCTTCCAGATGTTTCTGGAGACCAACAATTTGAAGGATGCCACTACCAGAAAGAAATGGGCGGTATTCCTAACTCATTGTGGGCCAACTGTATTCAAGATGGCCAAAGCACTAGTGAAACCGGCAGAAGTGAAGTCCTTGGACTGGGACGTCCTCGAACCCCTGCTAAGGGCCCACTATGCACCGACCTTTCCAACAATCGTGAAAAGGCATGAATTTTACCAGAGAGATCAGCGGAAGGGCAAAAACATTGCAGATTTCATAGCACATCTCCAGAATCTAGGAGGCCTATGCGGGTTTGCCAACCTTGAAGAAGCCCTGAGAGACCAAATAGTTCTGGGATTAGATTCACCAGGCGTGCAGAGTAAGCTGATGGCGAAAGGCGACATTAGCCTTACAGATGCCATTGCTGACGCTACTGCAGCAGAAGCAACCAGGAAGTCAGCTGCCCGAATGCGCCGCACCCACGCTCCACTTTGCCAACTCACCAGCGAAGTTTCACCTCACTTAGAAGAACCGGCAACGACAGCCCACCATGAGGACCTCGAATCGTCATCAGAAAGCGATGAAGAAGAGGTCAACTGGCTCCGGTCTGAACGAGACCAACGCCAGAAATCGCAGCACCAATGTGCTGGTTGTGGAGCAAACCACCCCCGATCAGACTGCAAATTCCTCAACGCACTCTGCCATTTGTGTGGGAAAAGAGGCCACATTGGATGGGTCTGTAGAAGCAAGCAAGGACCCAGCCAAACCCCGAGGGGGCTAACTATCGCCAATCTACAGGAAGCCGTCCTGCAAAGTGAGAACCCTTGAACCATCAATGGAACAAGCACTCCTACAGAAACAAACCCCTAAACCACTCAACAAAGCGAGAAGAGGCACACCAAACTATTACAATTGGTCACACCTCATCACTGGACACCAAGAAGATCCGGGTGAAGGTAGCCATCGAAAACCAGCCTTGTATGATGGAAGTCTATTCAGGATCATCCCTCTCAATGGTTTCCTGGAAGATCCTCAAGCAACTCATCCCTACCGTCCGGCGACAAGACCTCCGGTTCCAAAGAATCATACTCAAAGATTATCAAGGGAATCGAATTCCAGTCATGGGATCCAGCCAAGTCCGTGTCTCCTTTAAAAATCGTACTGCATCTCTACCCTTGACTGTAGTCGACAGGGATCGGCCTAGCTTGTTAGGCCTCCAATGGTTCGCTCCACTTGGAATTGAAGTAGCCGGCATTCACCGAACCAGAAGCAACGACTGGGAAGAGGCTCTCATCCAAGAATTCCTGGACGTCTTTGCAGACAAACTAGGCGGGTACAAGGGGACCCCAATATCCTTTAACCTCAACCCCGAAATAGCTCCCATCCGCCTTAAGCCTCATCGAGTCCCATTCGCCCTTAAACCAAAGATTGATGAGCAGCTTGATAAATTAATAGCCCAGGGGGTGTTAGAACCAACCGACCATTCTCCCTGGGAAACCCCAATCGTGACACCCATCAAGCCGGATGGATTGTTAAGAATTTGTGAGGACTACTGAGCCACCCGGAATCACGCCCTGCAGCAAAACGCTTTCCCGGTACCAGTGGTGCAACACCTTCTCCATTCCCTGAGGGGTGGAAAAGTCTTCACTAAACTAGATCTAGCCCAGGCATACCAACAACTGCCTGTAGACAGAAAAACGGCAGAAGCTCAAATGATCGTTACGCACCGAAGTGCGTTTAAATGTAACCAACTCCAATTCGGAGTAAGCGTGGCCCCGGGAATCTTTCAAAGTTTGATGGAAAGACTATTACAAGGGATAAAAGGCATTGTCCCCTATTTTGATGACGTTTTAATTGCTGCTCCGACTCAAGAAATACTAAGGGAGCGCCTAGGGTTGGTTCTTCAGAGATTTAAAGACTCGGGTCTCAAAGTTAAGAAAAACAAGTGTCAACTATGTACTGATTGAGTAGAATTTTTAGGATATTTAATAAATAAACAGGGCATTCACCCCACCAATAGCAAACTTAGGCCAATCAAAAATGCCCCAAGACCCTGAAATAAGGTGGATCTCCAAGCGTTCCTAGGACTTATCAATTTTTATAACATCTTCCTGCCTCACAAGGCAACCGTAGCCAAACCCCTACATCGTTTATTAGACAAAAAAGCAACCTGGGTTTGTGGGCATTGAGAGAACATGCGTTTCGACAAGTAAAAAACTTATTGACCTCCAATGCTGTTTTGATGCAGTATAATGAGCCTTTGCCTTTAACGGTTACTTGTGATGCATCACCCTTCGGAGTGGGCGCCATTTTGAGCCATGTTTTACCAAACGGAAGTGAAGCCCCTGTTGCTTACTTTTCAAAAATGCTGTCAAAAGCAGAACGCAATTACAGTCAAATCAATAAGGAAGCTCTTACTATTGTATCTGCTGTTAAACGATTTCATGAATATATTTATGGGCGAGCTTTCACGATAATAACTGACCACAAACCCTTACTGGGAATAATAGTGGGAGATAAACCAACCCCTTATATATTATCTCCCAGAATGACCCGCTGGTCAGAATTCTTGGCTGCCTATAATTATAAGTTGCAACACTGCCCGGGGAAAGCCATTCCCCGTGCTGACGCATTAAGCCGTGCACCGCTTCCAGAAACCATTGACGACCCTGCTCCGACTGTCACAACACTGCAGATCGAGACACTCCAAAAACTGCCGCTGACAGCTCACGATATTGCGATTGAAACTAAATGTGATCCCGTTTTAGCACATGTCCTCAGCTGGGTAGAACGTGGATGGCCATTGGACCAAATCCCTGACAACTACACTCCCTTCAAAAGTCGACAGACAGAACTGTTTTCCCAGAATGGCTGCATCATTTGGGATGATAGAGTCATTTTCCCAGAGCGGTTACAGCGAGTGGTACTGAGAACCTTGCATGATGGCCACCCCGGCATCGTGCGCATGAAAGCACTCGCACGAAGCTATGCGTGGTGGCCGGGCATAGACAAGCAGATCGAAGCCTGGGTAAAGACTTGTCTCAAATGCCAGGAAGTCAGCAACGCCCCACTGAAAGCAACCCCAACAGAATGGGAAACACCCAGGGGACCATGGTCCCGTATTCATCTGGACTTTACGGGGCCTATGAATGGACACACATTTTTATTAACAGTGGATGCCTACTCGAACTGGCTCGAAATCCATGAGATGAAAAATACAACAACCGAATCAGTCATCAGGAAATTGGACAGATTATTTGCAACACACGGATTACCGGACGTTCTGGTATCCGACAATGGGTCCCAGTTTACCGCACTTTCTTTTGAACAGTATCTGGCGGATCGCGGTATTCACCATGCACTAACTTCACTGGTGCATCCTGCAGCTAATGGGAGGGCCGAGTGCATGGTACAATTCGTCAAAAGAACTCTACATAAAATGGACTATGGCGATATCGAAGACAAGATTAACCGGATACTCCTTTTGCAGCACATCACTCCACACAGCGTCACCAACAAAACTCCCGCTGAGTTATTGATGGGACGGAAACTCCGCTCCCACCTGGACCAACTACACCCATCGTACGAACCTGAAAAACCACATGGATCCAGCGGGAAATGCTGTAATTTCCAGGTAGGCGACTTGGTTTTTGCGAGAAACTTTTATGGAGACCCATTGTGGGTGGAGGCAACTGTAATCCAAGTAACCGGACCCAGATCGTACCGAGTGAAATGTCGCGATGATAGAATATGGAAGCGTCATATTGATCAGCTGCGTTCAAGGCTGCAGTCTGGGGTCTGCGATTCCAGTGATATTCAAACTGAGGGGGGAGGAGACGCCGAGGAGGCTGAGTTTGGAATGTCGGAAAGCACAAGTGGAAGAAATGATTGCTCAGAAGAAGGATCAGGGACAGGATCGGGGACAGGGGTTAACTCGCCTCAAAGGGATATCGAGGACATTAGTGGTAACGGAAGTTTAGATACAAAATCAGAGGCACCCTGCTCAGCAGACAATGTCCTACCCCAACAAACTCTAGACAAATACCGGGAGGACAGTGTAAATCAAATAGATAATCAAAACAACCTGCCTACCTCAAAGACTATGTTACCGCACCCCTTAAACAGAACCCGGGGGGGAAGGGGTGTTGTGAATTAATAAAAGTGCTTGAATAAAGTTTGTTGAAACCTTAAAGCAAAGTGCAGGGTTCTGGCCCTGCACTTCTGATTGGCCAATAATAGCGATATCGGATTGGTCTGTTCAGGAGAATCTGATTGGCTATTAACGAGCCTTTCTCATTGGTTAAAAAGAGCTAACGTTCCTGCGTTTTCATTGGCTAAATACCCAAGAGCTTGCCTATATAAAGGGGGCTGTTGTGGCCATTAGTTGAGCTGTTGCACCATGTTTAATAAAGAGTTGAAGTTCACTGTTCGCCGACTCGTCTCCGCTTCTTGCGCCACGCACAGAACATAACAGTTAATATGGAAGGTAACCATGTCGTTTATTTACAAATGGATTCCTTATCCTGTTGAAGCAGGTTCAGGAAACAGAGATCGGGTGAGAAGCAATGGTGCTGAAATGTTTTAGGACTGACCATGTCTTCAGTCAGGGCAGTTGTCTTGTGACAGCATTCAAACTACATTTCCAAATCTCTAAAGATGCCTGGGGAGTAGGAGTGGACTCTGTTTCCTAGCACTTGCAATTAACCATGTCAGGCTGCGCTCCTTTTAGATCCCAAGAAAGAAATACTCAGACTCCATGGGTAGAGCAAAGTTATCCTTTTACTGGGAAATAAAGTGGTAGCTACAAAGCAATTCCGAAACTGAGAAATTGGCGGGTAGAATGCATATACAAAGAAATAGGTTTGTCCCCACCCCCCAAAGTTCAAATGGTTCTTCCAATTAAAACTTTTGAGACAGCTCATGTGGTCATCTTCAGATGGTGATGAGACGTCTTGTCAAATGACCTTGACATATTTTGATAAAAGTTCGCAGTTGCGCAAAAGAGGAAAAGATAGCCAGGAAACAGAAAGTTAAAGACAAGAATCCCCCCTCCCCTTGCTAGCCCAGCAAGGAATGCAAACACCTCCAGCTCTCTTCCCATATAAAATCCCCCCTCCCACCGTTGCCATGACAGCCGAGAGAAATAATGAAATAATAGCAGATAGTTAGGAAGGGGAAGATATCTTGAGGCTGACATTCGGACCCCCTAGAAGAAGGACATAAGTCCCTGAAAGAAAAATAAAATAGTTACATGTTAACATTAATGTACATTTCTATGGTTTATCAGGATATTTGGCATGAAATTTCTTTAAAAGTTCAGGAGCCCTAAGGTCCTTTTCATTTACCCATTCAGAATGGGATGGAGGAAAATGTTTCCAAGCTACAAGGTATTGGGTACGACCCCTCCATTTTCTAGAGTCCAGAATTTCTTTAATTTCGAAATGTTATTCTCCCTCAATCAATATTGGCACAGGGGGATCAGATTGGATTGGTCTCAAGGCACAGGTACGTTCTGGTTTCAACAAACTAACATGAAAAACAGGATGAATACGACGAAGAGTCTTTGGTAAAGTCAGTTGGACAGTTACAGGATTTATAATCCTCTCAATGGGGAAAGGCCCTACATACTTAGGACCCAATTTCTTTGATTTTTGGGTAGTTTGTAAATATTTGGTCGAGAGAAATACTTTATCGCCCACTTGATATGACATCTGTGGAGCTCGCTTTTTGTCAGCAAATTTCTTATGAGATTGGTGCGCCTCATCCAAAGCTTTGCGGACAATTGGCCAATTAAATTGAAGTTGAGATATCCAATCACTCAATGACTGGACAGTTGGGTTTTCACCAGGCAGTTCAGGTATGGGTACAAAATCTTGCCCCGTTGCTATTTTGAAAGGAGTGAACCCCGTACTACTGTGAACAGAGTTATTATACGCCACTTCCGCAAAAGGTAACAGATCCACCCAGTTGTCTTGTTGAAAATTTATGTAGCATCGGAGGTATTGCTCTAGTACTCCGTTAGTCCTCTCGCAGGCTCCATTAGTTTGGGGATGGTGGGCGGAGCTTAAGCTTTGGGTGGAGCCTATTAACTTCAGAAACTCCCTCCAGAAATTAGAGGTAAATTGGACTCCTCGATCAGAAACTACACGTTCAGGTACACCATGCAATCGGTAAACGTGAAGAATGAAGAGTCTGGCTAAGGTTTTCGCCGAAGGGATCTTTGAGCAAGGAATGAAATGAGCTTGTTTGGAAAACAAGTCAGTCACTACCCAAATGACCGTGTGTCCACTGCTTTCAGGTAGATCTACTATAAAATCCATGGAAATTTCCTTCCAAGGGGCAGTTGGTCTGGCCACATTCTGTAACAGTCCTGGTGGTTTACCCGGCGGTCTTTTTGCTGAGGCGCAAATCGGACAGCTCGCCACATAAGTCTCAATGTCCTTTTTCAAGGAAGGCCACCAAAACTGTCGTTTCACCAAATGCAAGGTCTTCACAAAACCAAAATGACCAGCCACTTTGGAATCATGGGTTTGTTGCAATACATGGCTTCTCAGGGTTTGTGGTACATACAATTTCGCCCCCATCCAGGCTAGGCCATCTCGAGTGGTGCAGTTATTCGCATTTGCCAGAAACCACTCATCTGTCTTCAAAGCCTCCTTAAACTGTTCCATCATATCAGTGGGTAGATCTCTCTCCTGGTTTCTTTTCTGTGCACGGGTAACAACAGGGGCAGCCAGTTGTGTAGTGGATACGATTGGCCTAA
This sequence comes from Hydrophis major, assembly GCA_033807585.1. Taxonomy (NCBI): domain Eukaryota; kingdom Metazoa; phylum Chordata; class Lepidosauria; order Squamata; family Elapidae; genus Hydrophis; species Hydrophis major. The sequence continues at coordinate 324,172,226 of CM066329.1, forward strand.
TCACTTCTTTTCGGATACTGTTGTATTGAGGCATTCTAGACAAAGCATCTGCCATAAAATTCTTTCCCCCCGGGATATATTTCAAGGAGAAATTGAATCGCTTGAAGAACTGAGCCCACCTAACTTGTTTAGGGGAGAGTTTCCGGGGGGTCTTTAAAGCTTCTAAGTTTTTATGGTCAGTCCACACTTCAAATGGATGTTTCGCACCTTCCAGAAAATGCCTCCAAGCTAATAAAGCCCAACGGACTGCAAATGCTTCTTTCTCCCAAACGGCCCATCTCCTTTCAGTCTCAGTGAATTTACGAGAAGTATAAGTGCATGGTTGTAGTGTTCCCTTCTCGTTCAATTGGAGTAAGACCGCCCCCACTGCTACATCGCTTGCATCAGCTTGGATCACGAAAGGGGCGTCCATGTCAGGGTGTTTCAGTATTGGTTCTGCAGCAAAAAGTCTCTTAAGTTTTTCAAATGCAGCTTGGCACTCCATAGTCCAATTCAATGGTTGACTGGGCTTTGGTTTCAATTCCCCCTTTGTTTTTAGGAGGTTGGTGATAGGCATAGCTATTTTTGCGAAAGACGGGATGAATTGGCGGTAAAAATTTGCAAAACCCAGAAAACTTTGAAGCTGTTTACGAGTTTTCGGTGGGGCCCAGTCCAAAACGGCTCGCACCTTTTCTGGGTCCATTTCAATGCCTTCGGGGGAGATACGATATCCCAAGTAGTCGATTTTTTCTTGATGGAACTCACATTTGGATAATTTGGCGTATAGTTTGGCGGCCCTCAGCTTGTGTAACACAGAGCGTACCAACTTCACGTGGTCGTTTCTTGTCTCCGTGTAGATAAGAATATCATCAAGGTATACTAGAACACCTTTGTACAAATGTTCGTGAAGCACTTGATTGATCAATTGCATGAAAACAGCAGGCGCCCCCTGTAGGCCAAAAGGGAGAACATTGAACTGGAAACACCCCATTGGGCAGTTGAACGCAGTTTTCCACTCGTCTCCCTCCTTTATCCGGATCCGGTAGTATGCCTCTCTCAAGTCCAGTTTTGTGAAAATTTTCCCCTTTGCCAGGTGGGCTAACATGTCCTTCATCAGGGGGAGGGGGTACATGTTCTCTACGGACACTGCGTTCAGGTTTCTATAATCAACTACCAAACGTTTGGAGCCATCTTTCTTCTCGCGGAACATCACAGGGGCCGCTACTCGAGGTCTGGCAGGCGTGATGAAACCTCGTTCCAAGTTCTTGTCAATAAACGCCCTCAATTCCTCCAGCTCCCCCGGTGTCATCGGATACATCTTCGGTTTCGGGAGCGTCACCCCCGGCAGGAATTCAATGCTACAATCGGTCGACCGATGGGGGGGGAGTTCGTCGGAAGCCTCTTCACTAAACACCTCTCTTAAGTCCCAATATTCCTTCGGGATTTTCTCCTCTCCTTCCACGTGTTCGACACCCGTAGAAGCTATTTCGGCGAGTGCCTGGGACTTCGGATGGGATTCCTCCTCCCCTTCCGGATAGGATTTCTCCTCCCCTTCCGGTGGCCGATCGGTGCGGATGCGTATCCACCCCTCTCTCCAATTTACATGGGGATTCCACTTCCGAAGCCATGGTAATCCCAATATTAGAGATTGTTCCATCCCAGGGGCCACGATAAAACACAGGGTCTCATGATGGTTTCCCATGGTCATGTCTAGGGGTTCGGTTACAAAACGTGCGGGGCAACCTCCCGCCACCGACCCATCCAGTTGGCAAAAGGATATGGGCGTTTTTAGAGTTCTCAGTCCAATGCCCATCCCCTTAACCACTTTCATGTTAATTACACACCTCGTGCACCCCGAGTCCAGTAAGGCCATCATCACTCCCTCAGTCCCCGAGGTGGGCTGTCTTAACTTTATTGGGATGGTCATGGGCCCTTGATTAGGACTTACCAGGACGTCATCTTCCGAATCGGTCTCGTTCTCGTCGAGTGGGGTTGGAGGTCCCAGCTCCTCTCCCGCCGAAAGGGCGACCTCTACAACCTCTCCTGTCTTCAGCCCGGTCTCGCGGGGTTTGGTTGAGGGGTTTTTTGGCCTTCTTCCGGGATCCCGCGCTTTCGGTGGGTTCACCTTTACTCGGCAATCCACCATCCGGTGGCCCTCCTTTCCACAACGGAAACATGCCGTGGTTTTTGCTCCTGCCGCCATCCCTCTCGGTTGGGGCCCTGAGGTCTCCCGGAGACGGGGGGGTAGCGACCTTCTCCAGGCGGGACCTCCTCTGCGTCTGTTTCTGGCTAGATCAATGTCCACCTCTTCCGCCAGCAAGTACCATGACTGTAACTCACGTGGATCCCTTCTGGAGATGCACGTGTGGTATACATCTTCATTTAAGCCATCTTTATAGGCTTCCACCAGGGCCCCCTGGGACCAACCTCGGATGTGGTGTGCCAGCTGCCTGAATTCTTGGGTGTAGTCTGCCACCGATCTCCCCCCTTGAACTAGGGTCTTCATTCTGATTCTGGCCTTTCTCTCTGCCAGAGGATCCTCAAACCTTCTCCTCAATGCAGTCATGAAAACATCGAGGGTTTGTAGTTGGGGGGAGTTATCATTGTACAAAGTCACCACCCAATCTGCTGCCATCCCTTCCAGGGTTCTGGTAACGCATCTCACTTTGGCTGCTTCAGAGGTGAACTCCCGCTCAAATTCTGCCATATAACTCCCAACTTGTACCAGGAAAAATCCCAAATCTCTTGGATTTCCTCCAAACTTTACATCTAGGGGGGGCAGGCGGCGTCTTCTAGGAGCTACTCCTATTGCTGGGGCTCCCGGGGCGGCAGCGGGCAGTTGCGCCGGCGGAGGCTGGGCAAGGGGGGTAGAGGTAGCTTGGCTTCCTCGGGCTGATCTCGCTCCCTCCTCCCTCTCATACCTTTGGGTTGTGCCGGGCTCTCCAGGAACATCCATAGAGATTTTCTTGGCTTCATCCAGCTTGCCTTCCATCTCCTCCCCTTCCTGCCAGAGCCGTCCCCTCGCACCTTTTCGTCTTACAGTGATTCTAGGAGGAGGGGGGTCTTCAGGGTCTCTCCAACCAACCCCCAACGACCATCTGGGCATTTCAGCTGAGGTTTCTTCCAGAGTCAATTCGGCCAGCAGGTCAGCCACCGACCCTTCTGGCAGCGGCATGGGCTGCCCCCCCACAGCTCCCTGCTCCTCTTCATCGCCGGTTGGAGACGACATGGGATGAAACCCCCTCGGAAGAAAAGTTGCTGTTTTCTCCGGGTGGGTTGATGCGGTAGTTTCGGAATTATGTCAGGCTGCGCTCCTTTTAGATCCCAAGAAAGAAATACTCAGACTCCATGGGTAGAGCAAAGTTATCCTTTTACTGGGAAATAAAGTGGTAGCTACAAAGCAATTCCGAAACTGAGAAATTGGCGGGTAGAATGCATATACAAAGAAATAGGTTTGTCCCCACCCCCCAAAGTTCAAATGGTTCTTCCAATTAAAACTTTTGAGACAGCTCATGTGGTCATCTTCAGATGGTGATGAGACGTCTTGTCAAATGACCTTGACATATTTTGATAAAAGTTCGCAGTTGCGCAAAAGAGGAAAAGATAGCCAGGAAACAGAAAGTTAAAGACAAGAATCCCCCCTCCCCTTGCTAGCCCAGCAAGGAATGCAAACACCTCCAGCTCTCTTCCCATATAAAATCCCCCCTCCCACCGTTGCCATGACAGCCGAGAGAAATAATGAAATAATAGCAGATAGTTAGGAAGGGGAAGATATCTTGAGGCTGACAAACCACTTGCAAAGAATTGTTTATCTAAGAAGTAACAACATTCAGGTCAGATCTTGATGATAGAAGTGAACTGCTTTCAGGCCAAAAAAAACTGAGAAAACCCAGTTCAGCAAACCCATGGATTAGATCAACCAATATCCAGAACAGACTCAGATCAAAGCAGCAAAATGCAACTACTTAAGAGTAGTTTAAATATTCAGTTTAAAGGGGTTGCTAAAAGTAGGCTTAGCTACAAAAGAAAAAAGAAAAAGCCAGGACCAAGAAGATTAATTGTCTGTAACTTTGTTAACTGGAATGCCATCTATATTCATTTATCCCATGCTGACATAGCTGTTAGAATGTACCAACCCATAAGAGAATCTTCAATCATGTAAACCCCTTAGTTTATGTGGGTATTTCATCTCTGACCCTTCACTTTATAAGGAGTTTTCTTTCCTTATAAACAAGGATAGAGTTTAGCAGTCACCACAGCCATTCAATTTTCCAAAGCATTGACTTCTCATCCATAGTAAGGCACAAATCAACAGACTCATTCAGGGTCAATTATTGTCTGCTTTATCTGCTTTGGAGAAAGAATCCCTCAGGAGATTCTTGACAAATGCTAAGTTCCACCTGCTCCCCGAGTCCAGAAAAACTAGATCTCTTTCCCATTTATGAACCCCTCCCTTTTTCTATAATGGTTCCACTCAAGATTTTGCCCATAACCTTCCATTAAAAAGTCCTACCCTTCAATGGGATTTCCACATGTGATGGAACCATGATTCCTGACTCCACTTCTGACATCAAAGGGATGTTCAATTCATAGGAGGATTCTTCTACCGTGTTTCTCATGAAATAAGGCCGGGTCTTTTTTTTTTTATTTTTGAGCCCCGAAAAAACTGCAAGGACCTCTTTTTGGGAGTGACTTAATTTCTTCCCCCATGCACACCTCCACCTAGAATGCCCCATGCGCACTCACCTCTCCATGAGGCTGCCACTGAAAGTTCCCCAAAGGTAGAGTCACCAGCCACTTCTATCAGCCGGTAGAAGCGGCCTTGGGGCAAGCACCCACATGCACTCACCTCACCATGAAGCTGCCAATGAAGCTCCCCAAAGGCAGAGTCTTCCTTCACCACAAAGCTCCCCAAAGGCAGAGTCACCAGCTGCTTTGGGGTGAGGTTTGGCTGCCCACAGGATGTTCCTGAGAGGAGCACCCCACGCACACCCTCCTCGAGGCCATTTCTATCAGCCAATGGAAGCTCCCAAAAGGCAGAATCACCAGCTGCTTCCATCAGCCGATAGAAACGGCTTCGTGGTGAGGGGAGTGCACATGGGAAAGTGGCTGCAAACTTTTCTTAGCAGAAGGGAAGCAAGCTGAGTTTCTCTCTCTCTCTCTCTCTCTCACACACACACACACACAAACACCACCCCTGCTAGCTCTCATCCCTGCACTGGGTCAGTCAAGTCCTTCTGGCGAGGGAAGGTCTCAGCATCTGCGGGGTTCCCACTGCTGCCCTCCCCTCCCCAGGCCAGACCTTTTCCGGGCACCTGCCAAAATCCAAGGGTAGCCGACCTCCCTTTACCTGCTGCCGCCACTGGTTTGGGGAGCTGGGGGGCTGCCAGGGAGGGAAGAGGAGGCAGCAGAGCTTGGCTACCCTTACAAGGGAGATTGGGTGGGCTCCTGAAAGGAGGTGCAGGGGCGGTCCTCGTAGGAATGTGGTGGGGAAGCGGGATGAGTGTGAAAGGGTCACCACCGTGGCACAAGAGGGCAGGAGAGAAGCTAAACTTTCTATTGCTCTGGTGAGGGTTGAATATTTGCAGGGGCTGGTTGGAAAGGCCTAATTTTAGTATGAACCTTGAGTTGTGGTGGGGGGAGCTGAACGGCGAAGGTACTCTGCACATGATCTGAGGCAATCCTGCCATAGCTCATGGGTGGCATTGCTAACAGTTGGGGGGAATCTGATAACTTCAGCAACACCTCCTTCTCTCTCTCTCTCTCTCTGAGCACCTGAAAGAGCGCCCATCATTAACTAATTAACTAATGCCAGCTTCAGAATCCCTTATTTCAGCATAATTCGGGATGAGAGAGGAGCCGTAAAACCAGGGACTTGGTGATGAGGTGCAGGTTCTTTCTTTCTTTTTTTTTTTTTGATTGAGTTCAATCACGAGACATTTCTTGATTTCATCAGACGTCGGAGGCATCCAGAAGAACTTTTGAAAAACTTGTGGTCTTTTGAAAAACTTGAGAAGCAATGAGTTTGGTCCTCTCAAATGGCAGAGGTTAGGTATGGTCTTTGGAGGCCTCCCCTCTCTTTTAGCTGAGGGAGACCTGGGCAATTTTAGGCTAAAAGCTGCCCCGGAGAGATTGATCAGAGAATGGGCAAGAAAGCAAAACAAGAATACATTTGGGTTAAGGCATTTTCTCCCATCCCCTCTGTTGCAATCTCACAATTTTCATCCAGACACAGATACATGTGTGCTTTCTCTCCTGCCCAGCTGGTAGATTCAAAGACAACTAATGCGAGCTCCCCTCAAGAGGCCGTTTCTATCGGCCGATGGAAGCTCCCCAAAGGCAGAGTCGGCAGCCACTTCTACCGGCCGATAGAAGCAGCTGGCCGTTGGGGAGCTTCTATTGGCTGATGATCTATTGGGCTACCTGCAAGGTGCTCCTAAAGGCAAGTTTTTTCCCCGCCTTCCTTTCCCATTTCTCTTCACTTCGTGTAGTTCTAACGAACGATGTGAGAAATGGTGGGGAAACTCATGGTTTAAATAGGCCTAAATTTTGGGGCGGGGCTTAATTTCATCTCATGCCTAGAAATCATGCTGGGCCTTCCTATTGGTGGAGGCCGTATTGTTGGAGAAACATGGTAGTAACATAGCAAAATACAGATGTTTTATCAGGTGTTACAGTTATATCTTTACTTGTCCCAGGTACTTCATCTTCTACTTCTAGTTTTTAATTTTAAAGACTAAAAAGTATGAATAGAGAGAGGGTAAGATATAAGCAAACATAGCTTTTTCACATGAGGTCAGTAATGCTAGGATATGTCTGTTACAGCAACAGTTCAAATTTTCTAACTTTGTAGCCTTTAGGCTAATGGAAGATAGTTTTACTTCTCAATATATTTAAAATATATATTACACAGGTTTTTAGCTTCAAAGAAACAGCCATTTGTCTCTATTGTTATGGTTGGTTGCATAATCAGTTTAAACTGGATTTTATCGATCTATCAAGTCACTTCTAGCAAAGACAGATGTTGTTTGATGGTGTTAAAGATATGTATCAGGTTTTAAGCTATTTCAAGTAAAAGACTTTTTGCAATTGATTGATGGTGATTTTGTCAATGCCAATGGTGCTCAAGTGGTGTTCCAGATATTTTTGAATTGCACCCAAGGTGCCCATTACTATTGATATCATATTTGCTTTTCTCTATTTGCTGATCTTTCTATTTTTCTCCCACTTTTTCTGTTCTCTACTGCTGTCTTCTGGTATTGCAACATCCACTATCCAGACTTTTATTTCCAAGTTAAAATAGGATTTTGTGTGACAGATGCTTGTCTATTGAATTCTAAAGTCTCAGCGTACCTTAGTATCTTTGTTTTCTATCATTTTGTCTTTTTTATGGTACCACCAGTTCTTGCTTTTAGGCGACTGGTATTTTTTGAAGATATTCCAATACTTTATCACACCATTGTTTTGCATCAGTCTGTGCAATCTTCTTGCAGACTGCTAACCAGGTGATCCACTGTTTCTTTAGCTTTTTAGCATAGGTTTTGCAGATTAGCTGCCTGCTGTTTTTTTCTATTACTATTATTATAATGTATATGCCATCTGATTCTCAATAACCCTGGGGAGATTGATGGCTTTCACCCTGCTAATAGGGGAGAAAGGTATCTGCTGGGCTTCTGAAAAGAGAAGTAATCTTTTCTTAGAAGTATGCAATGGGTAATACAAGATCTTGAGAATCAACAATGATAAATCTTTCACAATTTCAACCACTTACATATCTGCTCAAATCTGATTTGGCTGTGCTTAGCCTGGATTGAGAAAGATAGCAATAGAGCACAGCTCCAAGATGCAGACAATGGACTCTTCCAAGAAAGATCTGTACAGTTAGTTCCTTTATTCTTTGACAGCATTATTCACTACACATTCCTTTCCACTAACCTCAGCCTTTGTTGACCTCTTTAGCTGCTAAGTCAAATGTGATTTACCACAAGGAAGTAACTGTACACTTTCTTATCTCTGGCTCTTGTCCTCTGGTCCTTATCTAATCAGATCTTGATGAATTGCTTCCCAGTTCTATGCATCAGTGCATGACCTCAACATCACCCAGGTCCAAATCTTATTCATCCATTGTCAGATAATGGTTAAGCTGTTTTCTTTTCACATTCCACTCACCAGATAATTTAATTGTCTTTGTGCAAAGTTGCTTGCTGTCACCCAAAGTTCAGAAAGATTCAATGAAATTTGTAAAAAAGAACTTTAAAAATAATAATCATAATTTAATCCTGTTAAAAAAATGGAACAAGTTTAAAATATTATTGCTATATGTTACATACTTGCATACATATTATACTTGTGATTTGACTGCAATTATGATTTTTTACAGTAACCAAACAAAAAGTGAAAAAGTTATATTTATCTAGTTACAGTACTTACCAAGCACATCGAGATTATATTAAAGTAACCAAAATATCTTTACACTCCCAAGGCATTTCACAATTTTTGAGCACCTCTAATGTTTTGAAATTGAAAGTTGAAAAATCTGACATGCCCTAAATTTAAATTTGTACAAATCAGCAGAATCCAAATGGAGTTTGGAACAAAATCTTTAGGAGGATAGATGGCATATCACAGTGCATTCCCATCTATTTGTTCACATGTTATTGACACATGTACAAGAAGGGTAAGGTATACAATGTGATACTTGGCTCATTATTCTTCCAATTTTTTATAGTGTATCTTTTACACAGATATTGCTGAGATGAAACAATGTAGAACTTGTATAGGATGCTTTATACAAAAGACAGGAAAAGAATATACGGTATTCTCAGAATATCTCAGCACGGAGAGACATACTTTTTGAGGTGAGATTTCTACCAGGAAAATCCAAGTCACGTATACCCAGGTCAGTGGGTCCTCATGTATTGTCTATTTTCTCTTATCTGAGAATAAAGATCTACGCTTATCTTAATCCCATTAAGATCCAATCTTTTCATAACCCACCTGAATTATTTATCTCTAGGCCAGCAAGGGACAAAGTATCAAGAAATGTCTTCCTTGGTTTGTTGGATAGATAAATTGTTGTTAGATGGATACATAATTGATGTGTTTAATGAACAGTGGAAAACTAGTTAACAGACTGGCAATCACACAGTAAAGGATTAAAGCTTTTCTGACTTGTTTAGTCAGTTTATTCAGTTGTTTCTGATTCTTTGTGACCTGATGGGCATCATTTCAGCAACAGAGTGGTCAATGTCTGGAATACTCTACCCAGCTCTGTGATTTCTTCCCCAAACCCCAAAAACTTTAACCTTAGACTTTCTACTATTGACCTCACCCCTTTCCTAAGAGGTCTGTAGGGGGCGTGCATAAGCACACCAATGTGCCTACTGTCCCTGTCCTATTGTTTCTTTTATTTTTCTTATATGTATCCATGTATTCAAATCTATGTTTTTACTTATACCTATTATCTTGTAAACAATTGACAAACCAAATAAAATAAAAAAATAAATTTCATCAGGCTTGTCTGTCAGTAATTGCTGCTTTGAATTGTAATAAGCTTATGTCATGGATATTATCTGGCTATCTTTTCTTCTAGCAACTGGTTTTTTATTGCCTTGGATTTTTTCAAGAATCAGGGTCTTGCCATTGTATTAAGCATTCAAAATTATCTAATGTTTAACTCTACTATCAACATTTCTACTGAGCATTTTGGTTTCCCTTCATCTAGTACTGAATTATTTGTCTTGTGGTCTGAGATACTCTCAACATTTCTCCAATATCATAGTTCAGGACATCATTTTTTTTCTTTGTTCAGCCTTTCTGATGATTCAGCTTTCAGAACTGTATGTTAGAGTTAAGAAAATCATACCCTTGACAATACTTACTTTTGCTGTCAGTATGATATCTCTATGCTTTAATTTTTATATATAGACTTGTCATAGTTTGTCTCCCAAATATCAAACTTCTCTTTCTTTCATGGTCAAAAATCACATCCCTGTGGATTTTTGAGCTTAGAAAGGCTATTACTATTTCAGGGTATCCACTTTACATGGCTTCGCTTTATCTGTTAATATAATCTTAGATTATTTAATTACATTTAGTAATATTTGGCAATTATAATGTCTGAATTCTTTGGAATTCAGCATTTAGTTGTGCAAATTTTCTGATGTTTTATTTTATTGTAATATGATTGTAAGACTAATCAATTAATAAACTACTACCACTACTTACTAAGAAATTTTATAATTTATCAATGAAATTTTAGATTCTCTATTGAAATATTAATCTAAGTTTTTTTTCCACCTGATATTGAGTGGGGATTATATTAATTTTATTCCTAAAATCTGGAGGGCACCAGCCCAGGTAAATCTTGTTTAACTTTATCTCCAGAATGAAACTTGTAAACAAAGACTGAACATTGGATTTGGTAATATCAATTGCCCCAAGTTTTTATTTCTTTTACTACACCAAAGCAAGGACAAAATACAAGTCCAACATCTTATTTTCTCCAGTAAAATATGGAAAAGAAGCCAGATGACTTCAGTCTAGTCTTCTACAGAATATATTCCAACCAAGGGCATGGAGACTCATTAAATAATTTAAAATAAAAATGAGAATTCCCTTACTTTCTATTTGTGCTTCTTGAAGAAGGTGTTCAAATACTGATGATAAGAATTTATTTACTGTGGACAATACTGTCTATTTTCATTTTCAGTTCTATGACATGCTTTATCTGTCCTCTGGGCAGTGGCACACATATTGATTTACATGGTTCAAGGCACAGATGTCTGCTGGGAATGGCTGAAGAAGTCGGTATGGCAGATGTAACAATACAATTGAAGCTTTACAGCTTCTTAAATTTTCTGACCAATATAGACAACCCTAAGGCAAGACCTGAACCAGTTTCATCAAATTCTTTGTCAAGTCAGATTCTTTCTATTGTCTACTTTTGCTATAACAATTTCTTTTCTTTGGGGCACTGACTTTATTAGCTTGTGCCTTTTGTGGTGAAAGGAAGACAAGGTACTGTAAATCTATTAAATGAATTACGCTCTACAAATGGAGTGTATAAATTAATTTTAGCATTGTAAGGTGGCTATTACCTGAAAAAAATCTCTCTGTGAAAAGGGTTAGCAGCATTACTCAGAAATTACAGAGATGCAAGACAGAAAAGTAGCAGATATTCTTATTTATGTCCTTTCTCCTCTTTCTTTCCCCAGGGACATAAAGAAAGAGGAGAAAGGACATAAATAAGAAAATATTCTGTAGAAGACTAGACTGAAGTCATCTGGCTTCTTTTCCATATTTTACTGGAGAGAATAAGATGTTGGACTTGTATTTTGTCCTTGCTTTGGTGTAGTAAAAGAAATAAAAACTTGGGGCAATTCTACCTTATTCTTCATGTCCTTTCTTTGCAGGGGAATTTTAAAAAGTCAAGATTTATTTTGTCCAAAGTATCTGCAGGGATAGGAATCTAAAAGGTAAAGAATTGGAAAAGATTAATGCAATTGGAGCCTGCTACATTTTTTAATTGATTTATGTAAAAAAAAAAAAAAAGCTTATTGTATGGTTGTGGATATTGTCTTGACTTTTTTGACTGCATCCTTGCAAACAACCCAGTGAAAAGACTACTTCTGTATTGTTACAAACTGTGGAGGGATATTGATTCTGTTTTCTTGCTACACATACCTCCATCCCTCTGCTACCTCCCTCACTACGGCAGACTGAAACTATTAATACCAATTCAGAAAATTATCATTGTGGTAAAGAATGTAGAGATAATATATATGTAATTCTTTGTAACTTATAACCAAGTTGTAAAATATGAACATATATGTCAACTGAGGTTGTTTTCCTGCTGCAGTTGCACTGTGTTTGTTTATCTGGTCTGTGTAGAATTATTTATAGGGGTTAGACCCAGACTTAGCTGTTCGTATATTTCAGCCACTGACATTAATATAACAAACTACTTAGGGAGGATCTAAACCCTAGCACTTCTGTTCAAAAATATCATCTCACATGTCAAGGTGATATAATGGCTATATAAAGATAATAATTATTGTACTAGAAAGCCATTGCCAATTACAGATTCTTTGTGACTGGACAAACACTGATTCTTATAACATCATAGAATTGGAAAGAATTTTAGAGATTGTTTAGTTCAACTTTGTCAGTGCAGATTCTGCTATACCATTTTTACATGATCATCCTGCTTCTAGTTGAAGACCTGCAATAAAAGAGGACATAAACTTTATGTCAGAACCTTTTTCACCAACCTATATAAGCAATTAGGGACTTCTACCCTAACTGACCTGCTTGTGACTCATCCTAATTTCTGGAGTTCTCATCCTAATCTCTGGAGCAAAAAAGTCAAAAAGTCCATTGGTTCCAATCAGAGGTGGGCTGCACTTATGTTAACAACCAGTTCACTGGTTGTGAGCACTCGAATGCTTGCATGTGCCTCTTCGTGGCTGAAATGCGGCTTCAAACATGCAGCTAATATACTCAGGCAGCTCCCATGAGTATAGCAGGCACCACATGGAACATGGCAGCGTGGGTGGGGGGGATGAGCCAGAAAGTTAGTTATGTAATGGAAAGGATAGTGCAGGGTGGGTGGACAGGCCCAGCCAGTGATCACAACTACAGGTTCACCTGAACTGTTCCGACCAGGCAACAGCTCACCACTAGTTCCAATGGACTTTTGATTCTTTTTCCAGCTCTATTCTGATTGATTTTCTTCTCTGTGTAACAACCCTTCATATATTCTGTGTAACAACCCTTCATATATTCTGTGTAACAACCCTTCATATATTCTGTGTAACAACCCTTCAGATATTCTGAAAAAATTCTGTCATCCACCATCACTTGTCTCTTCTACAGGCCAGCATATCCAGTTTCTTTAATTTTTCTTTACACAGAATTTCCAGACCTTTACCATCTGTTTGGCCCTCCTATGAAATCATTCCCATTTATTGCTGTCCTTTTTGAACTGAGCAGAATATTCTAAGTGAGATATGTGGTATGGTGGAACAATTGTTTCTTGTGATCTGGACTCTCTGTTCCCATTAATGTATGCCCAGATATTTGTCTTTTTACTGGTTGCATCACATTGCTGGTTCATATTTAATGTCTTAGTCAACTAGGGCAGACCTGGGTATGGTACTGGCTACAGGCTGGGTCAGCGGGCAGGTGGTGGCAGCACGGATGTCAGCCTCAGCGGCAGCAGGGCACTTTACACAACTTCCTCCACCGCCATCACTTTCTCTTCTGCCCTTGCTGCAGCTTATGCTGCATTTGGAGTGCTGCCATTGGGCAACACACAGAGGCCAGAATCCCTGCTGGACATTGTGGCATGGTGTTAGTGGAGAAGTGGTCCTTCCAGTGGGTGGAGAAATGGTTCGAGCGCATTCCTCCATTGGCAGCATTTCAGATGCTTTTCGGGCAGGGGAGCCACCTCCGTACCTTCCATGGTTCCCTCTCTTGCCAGTGCCATCTCCAACAACAGCTGCAGCAGCGGCAGGAGAGACCCTGCTGCCGATGAGAACAACTTGCTCTCCCACCGGGGCATTTCTTTGCTTGGCTGCGTTGACAACGTCCTGCAAGTCAGTGAGTCATTTGGGCTTCAGTGGGTGGAAGCGGTGGCAGGACATTGTCGACGCAGCCACTGTCAAGCAAAGCAATGCCCCTGCAGGAGGGCAGGCAGTTCTCGTTGGCAGCAGGGTCTGTCTCCCCACTGCTGCTGCTGTTGTTGGGGACAGCACTGATGAGAGAGGCACCGCCGCCGGCAGGAACCATGGAAGTTATGGAGGCAGCTCCCCTGCCCAAGAAGTGACTGAAACGCTGCCGGTGGAGGAATGTGCTCAAACCATTCCTCCACCTGCTGGAATGACCAATTCTCTGCTACCGCTGTGTTGCGATGTTCAGCAGGGACTTTGGCCTCTGTGTGTTGCCTAATGGCAGCACTCTGGATGTAGCATAAGCTGTGGCAAGGGCAGAAGGGAAAGGGACGGTGGCGGCGGAAGCAGGGCAAAGTGCCCCACCGCTACCGAGGCTGACATCCAAACTGCTGCCACTGCCCAATGATCTGGCCTGCAGCCAGCACCACACCCAGGTCTGCAGCAAAAGCACTTGGCGGTGGTAGGGAGCTCTCCGGCTCCACCATGATTGGCCATTAGGAACGGCTAGTGGTGAGGCATGGCTGTCCACAGAACGCTCCTAACGGCCCTTCCCCCCATTTCACATGTTTTAAAATAGGTCTAAATTTTGGGGGAGGGGCTTAATTTCACCTCATACCTAGAAAACATGCTGGGCCTTCCCATGGGGGGAGTGTATAGTTGGAGGAACACAGAAACTTTACATTAATGGATTCCAAACTTCAAAGCCAGATGGTTTGCATTCTGGTAAGTTGAAGGATCTAGAAGAGATGATTACAAAACCACTCTTGGTAATGCTAACAAACTTTTTTTTACCAGTTTATTTATACATTTTCATTTTTCATACATAAGTGCTTTATGTATTGTCTGGGTCAAATTGTTTATATAATGATGCTTTTCCAACTCCTAATTTCTTCCTCTATTATCCAACCATTTGTAAAACAACTCCCATGTTCCAAAATACTCTGTATCTTCTTTTTCTTTTCTTTTAATGTCAGTCTGTCCTTTTCTGCACAATCTAATATTTTTTTGATTATATCTTCCTCTGCAGGTGTTTCCTCATTTTTCCAGTCTTGTGCAAATATAATTCTTTCTGCTGTCAAAACAAGTAGTATTAAATGCATATTCACAAACTTTTGAAGATCTATCAAAGTCTACAATGTCTAAAGAAAGCAACTGTTGTCCCCATCTTCAAAAACAAGGATGAGGTTGCAGAAAACTAGACACCTGTTACATTGGTATCAATATTGGACAAAGTTCTCAAATAGATAATTGAAAAGCATGTTTGTGAGAAGTTGTATAGACATTCTAAAATTAATAGAAAAACTATGTTAGACCATTTTATCTCCTTCTTTGATAGAATTAATCAGTTAGGAAAATGCCACAGTTAGAATGCACAGGATCTTAGTAAAACTTTTTAAAAGTCTCTCATATTCTTCTGAATAAAATGGCAAAAATATCAGCTAAATGATACTATTCTTAGATGTACCCACAATTCACTGAATGGCCATACCTAAAGATCTATTTTGAATGGCCTCACTTCTCCTTGGAGAAAAGTTGTAAAGTGGTGTAGTACTCTATTTCTAGTCCTGTGCTATTCAACATTATAATAAATGGCACAGATGAAAAAGTTGAGGTGATGTTGGTCAAGTCTGCAAATGACACATAGCTGGGAAGGGTGGCTAATATTTTAGGGGAATGAGAAAAGATTCAACAAAGTTCAGCATCGAGCAGTGAATTAAAATAAATAAAATTTAACAGGCAAAATTATGACATCAAGTAAATTGATACAGCTGCAGCACATGTAAAATATATACAACTAGTTGACTAAGACATTAAATATGAACCAGCAATGTGATGCAACCAGTAAAAAGACAAATATCTGGGCATACATTAATGGGAACAGAGAGTCCAGATCACAAGAAACAATTGTTCCATCATACCACATATCTCACTTAGAATATTCTGCTCAGTTCAAAAAGGACAGCAATAAATGGGAATGATTTCATAGGAGGGCCAAACAGATGGTAAAGGTCTGGAAATTCTGTGTAAAGAAAAATTAAAGAAACTGGATATGCTGGCCTGTAGAAGAGACAAATGATGGTGGATGACAGAATTTTTTCAGAATATCTGAAGGGTTGTTACACAGAATATATGAAGGGTTGTTACACAGAGAAGAAAATCAATCAGAATAGAGCTGGAAAAAGAATCAAAAGTCCATTGGAACTAGTGGTGAGCTGTTGCCTGGTCGGAACAGTTCAGGCGAACCTGTAGTTGTGATCACTGGCTGGGCCTGTCCACCCACCCTGCACTATCCTTTCCATTACATAACTAACTTTCTGGCTCATCCTCCCTGCCCACGCTGCCATGTTCCATGTGCTGCCTGCTGTACTCATGGGAACTACCTGAGTATATTAGCTGCATGTTTGAAGCTGCGTTTCAGCCACGAAGAGGCACATGCAAGCATTCGAGTGCTCACAACCAGTGAACTGGTTGTTAACATAAGTGCAGCCCACCTCTGATTGGAACCAATGGACTTTTTGACTTTTTTGCTCCAGAGATTAGGATGAGAACTCCAGAAATTAGGATGAGTCACAAGCAGGTCAGTTAGGGTAGAAGTCCCTAATTGCTTATATAGGTTGGTGAAAAAGGTTCTGACATAAAGTTTATGTCCTCTTTTATTGCAGGTCTTCAACTAGAAGCAGGATGATCATGTAAAAATGGCATAGCAGAATCTGCACTGATAAAGTTGAACTAAACAATCTCTAAAATTCTTTCCAATTCTATGATATTATGAGAATCAGTGTTTGTCCAGTCACAAAGAATCTGTAATTGGCAATGGCTTTCTAGTACAATAATTATTATCATTATATAGCCATTATATCACCTTGACATGTGAGATGATATTTTTGAACAGAAGTGCCAGGGTTTAGATCCTCCCTCCACCCACTGAAGCCCGAATGTCTCACTGACTTGCAGGACATTGTCAATGCAGCCAAGCAAAGAAATGCCCCTGCGGGAGGGCAAGTTGTTCTCATCAGCAGCAGGGTCTGTCCTGCCGCTGCTGCAGCTGTTGTTGGAGATGGCACTGGCAAGAGAGGGAACCGTTGAAGGTACGGAGGTGGCTCCCCTGCCCGAAAAGCATCTGAAATGCTGCCAATGGAGGAATGCGCTCGAACCATTTCTCCACCCACTGGAAGGACCACTTCTCCACTAACACCATGCCATGATGTCCAGCAGGGATTCCGGCCTCTGTGTGTTGCCCAATGGCAGCACTCCAAATGCAGCATAAGCTGTAGCAAGGGCAGAAGAGAAAGTGACGACGGTGGAGGAAGCTGTGTAAAGTGCCCTGCTGCCGCTGAGGCTGACATCTGTGCTGCCACCACCTGCCCGCTGACCCAGACTGTAGCCAGTACCATACCCAGGTCTGCAGCAACAGTGCTTGGCGGGGGTAGGAAGCTCTCTGTGCTCTGCCATGACTAAGAGCGGCTGGTGGCAAGGCAGGGCTGCCTGTGGGGGCTCTAGGTGAGGGTTCATGGGGGGGAATTAAGTCACCCCCGAAAAGATGACCTAGCCATTTTTGGTGGGGTCAAAAGAAAATAAGGCCCGGCCTTATTTTCTGAGAAACACAGTAGTTCTCTGTTATCCTCTCACCCTACCCATATAGTAGCTGTACATATTATATGATTTCTAAAAATGTTGCATTTTAGCCAGCAGTTGTTAGTGAGAAACACAATATACTTGTGGTACACTACATCTTGAGTTGCATATTATATTAAGATGAAATGTGATTTGCTTGTTTGTCATTTAATGAGAATTTCAACACTATTTATTGCATCAACCAGCCACCTTTGTAATGATGCAAAATTGATCTACACTTCTGATTTTTTATCACAATATTGCATGGTGAGACTGCAAATTACAGTGTGGTGATTCTCAGAATAATTTATGTATATAACTATTGTGCTTTACTAACCGTGGTTTGTGCATTACAAGGTAATTGAATTGCTATACTGGTGGTTTCTTTCAAGGGACATGCTTTAACAAACCATGGGCCAGTCTGATTTGTGAACAAACTGTAAGTAAAAAAACTACATTTATCTAGTTGCATTTTCCTGGATTTATTCATGATATCATCATTCGTATTCCTCTCTTTAATTATCTTAATTTGTTATATGCATTGCTTAAATTTTAAGTTACAAATTAATTCCTTCTTTCCTGTCAGGGAGTATTATAGCCATATATGAACATTAATATTCAATTTTTCACCTTGTATAAATAAATGTTAGTTTAGCTGAAGTGAGAATATTATACCACTGCGAATCTATGACAAGAATTGGATGAAATGGATTTTGGGGTTTCTTATCACCTGTGTTGTTTCATGAAGGTATTTCTTATCATACAAAGTTTTTCATTATCAACGATAATTGATCTAATTCACATTATGCAGATTCCTAAATATTTCCAACAACCTTATATATTTTTAATTAAACAAAGATTTTTTTATTTAAAAAAATGCCTATTGTCTGAAAATCCAATTAATTTGAGTCAAACATCACCAAATTTCAGCTGTGAATATTCCTTTAATGCTATAAACAAGAATTAATAACCCCAGATATATGAGTATCAGTTAGGAATTTCCTATCTGATACTCCTATATCTAAGATTAGAATTAATAGATCAAAATATAGACCTAAATCCCCAGAAATTAGGGTTTGAGTTAAGAAAAAAATACTCACATCTAGAACCACATCAGCATCAAATAAGTTTTATAAATAAATCATACTCTGCCATGAATTTGAAATGACATTTAGATTATTCCTTATGGTAGTGTGCAAAGAGTCCTCTTCCAATTGCCTGTAACTTAGATATTTGAATTTCCTACTGAAATCATTCAGTATTATTCAAAGCCTTCCTTCATTTGGATTGCAAAAGGACATGTTTTCTACCTGACCTTTAAGAAATCAACCTTGGTAATCTGCTTTCTCCTGACAGCAAGGTTATGTAATTATAGTTTGTCAACAAAAATTGTGAGAGCTTTTTCAGGCTATTGTGCAGGTCACCAGGAATTTTTTTAGCATACTTTTGGCTACAGTTGGCATAATCAAAGCATAAAATCATACTGAGTTTAGATTGCGATTTGTCCTTAAAATTGATGTGGTCCAGGATTTAACAACAAACTGGGTAGATAGTTCATCTCTGTCTATGAATATCCCCCAAAGGCTTTTTTGTATTGAAATCTAATGCAACCGAAATGGGCACTGAAAGGTTTTAGTATTTAATGGCCTTTTAGTTTCTCATAGGGCAGTCTAATTATCAAGGTAGACAAGGTCAGTGCTTCAGTTTATCGACTAGACTGTTCTCCGAGCTTTAAAAGAAATATATCTCTGCCTTACTATAACATATTGAAGTATTGACATAGCAGGAAAAAGCACAGACCCATAGAAGAATTGAAAATCTGAAAACACTATTTTCAGGCCAGATGCTCTTCCTAAGAGAGTGTCAAAAACACTCTGTTGTATCAGGCCAATGCTCAGGCTAGGTCAAAGTCTTTTCTTATAGTAACCAAATTATGGCCACTAAAAGGACATAACTTTCTGCTGTTTTTGCTCAGAACAGATACTAATCAGTGGCATAAAGAGTGAGGTTCACATTATCTGTGCTTTTATTTACTTCTGTTTCACAGGTTTCTGTTTATTTGGTATATTTTCCATGAAGTTATGGAGAAATTATGTTGCAATAACCAAAAATAATATGGATGCCTTCTCTATCTCAAAAAATATTTAACTACTCTATGTTAAATATACTCTAATATACAAGGATGATCTATGCCAAACAAAATGGTATGACAGATTATACTTTAGGCTGTGGTATAATGATGATGCTCTATATGTGTGTGTGAGTGTGTGTGAGTGTGTGTACACGCACATACACACGCCTATATCAGATATAAGATTTATGATAGTTCTATTTATTTTAGCAGGGCAAGCCTTTTTTGATACAACTAATACAATGCCTAAATCAATCTCCAAACATCTTCTACTGTAAAAGAGTCATTGAATTATTGTCTTCCTCTTTGGGTACTTCTCTTAGTAGAGTCTCTCTCTCTCTCTCTCTCTCTTTCTTTCTCTCTCTCTCTCTCTCTCTCACACACACACACACACTCACACACACACCCCTGTGAAATATGTTGGGTTGATCCAAAATTATCAAACTGGCTTTCATGGGTCCTGGTTTCTATGCCAGCATCTTAACCATTACATTAAACTGGTTCTATTAGCTATATATAATTAATTAAATGAAATTAATTTAATTAATGTTAAATTAATTTATTAAAGATTAATTAAACATTAATATATAGCATATTAATAGTAAACAAAAGACTCCCTTACTCCTGAGATGCTTTCCCATGGTCAAATGACTGTGCTTTATTAGAGGGCAACTCATTTCCAGCTTCTTCTCATCTTCTCAGTTAAATCAGCTATTGAAGCTGTCAAGAAATGTATGCATAGTAGCAGGTATGCAAAGAGATCAGACATACAATAGTATGAAAACTTCAAATGCAGCAGTGATAGTGATGTTGGTACTGGTAGTGGTAATGAAAATAATGATGAATCTATCTATCTTCTTAAAACAAATGTAGTAGTACTGAGTTCCTGTCCAGGCCTAAGTCAAACCATTCACTTCAAGAACTATTGAGGGCCATGTTATTCAACTTCTGATGAAGCTGAAATGGGCTGGGGTATAATGGAAATGTGAACCAAATATACCTGCATAAGGATTAGGCAAAATCTGCTGGATCAGGCCACTTTGGGCTACTTTTTGCTTCTGCAATGGCCCAAAAGATACCTATTAGAAATGCACAGGTAAGATGTAGGCACAATAACACTCTGTGCTTATGTAGAATCTGTTAATTAGATATCTACTCTCTCTGATAGTGATAGTAATAGGTGGTTGACAGCAGCTTAAATTTTGTGATAAAAATTCAGAAGTTTGCAAGTTATTGTGGTTTTGCAGATACAGTGGTCTGTACACTGATTAACAATTACATGGATCTTTACAGGACTGTGGTAAGTTTTTTAATAATTGCATACATAAAAAAGAAAAAAAACCCAGGTTCCTATTAATTGGTCTAAGTTGGGTATCCATCCTTCATTTCAAAACATTAAACTTTGTGCCATTACTGTCAATACAGATTTTATGGTATTGTTTTCCTATTGCAATGAGCACATTTCTACTAATTACATTGAAATTGAATGAATACGTTCTTAATCAACAGTTGTTCAAATTTCATGCAGGTGCATCTAAGAGTACATGGAATTTGAATACTGTAATTAATTTTATTTATGTGGAGATACGTAGGTAGCCCTCTTTGTATCTGGGTACTGAAAAAAGAAAGAATACTTTGATTGATATCAAATACTTGATTGATATTAAATAATAATTTAAGTCAGAAAAATTATGAGTTTTTTTTTTATCTACTTGGATGCATAGACATGGAAATGAGGAACATCTTTTGAAATGATTACTCAGCAACAGTTTTCATATTCTACATTTACAGTAAAACATTTCACATTTGGGGTATAGTATAGTAGAATACAGTATAGTATTTTTCATTTCAAAATGTGAAGTCCCTAATGTTACTTCCCTTACATGCATAAATAAATTAATAAAATCAAATTTAATCTTTTAGAATTCCTAATCAGTATGGGTAGTCCTCAACTTATAACCATTTGTGATGACCCAGGGTGGGATACAAGATAAACACTGTCACAAAAACAGGTGAAGCCCCTTTTATTCCTTCACTTTGCTTCAAATCTCGAAATATCCTTAACTGGAGACAAAAAACTCCCCCACAAGCAGTTACGAAAAGGAGGAAATGTCATTTAAACTAAAAATTCCTATAAATTATAAAGAGTAAAAACAACACAAACCACACTGGAGCAATTAAGGGAACTAGGCAAGATAAGGGCTTGAAGACATCCACAGATATCGGAACACATACTGGGAAGGACACCAAACTCAGAGAGGAATGACAGAAATATTTCCATGCTTTGTTTCCAGCACTGGCCCCTACACATGTCCGTCCTTTTAACCAGTTCTCACAGCTGCAGCCCATGAAGAGGATCAAGGTCCTTTCCTCCCTGTAGACCATGCCCTTCATGTCTCTTCCTTATCCTCTCCTCCCTGAGTGCCCTAGGATGGAGAGAGGATGAGCCTGGGTCTTCCTCTGACTGTCCAGCTGGCCTCTGCCCTTCCTCAGCCTCCTCCCCAACCTCCGGAGCCACACTTCCACTCCCTTTCAGCTGTTCCTCCTCTCCCTCAGAGTCAGTCTCCAATAGGGACATGACACCATTTGTTAATGTCAACAGCACTGAAAACAGTGATTTATTATCATTTTTCATGCTTACGGCCATCTCAGCATCCCCACGTTCACATGATCAAAATTTGGACGCTTGGTATTTATGACAGTTACAGTGTCCTAGGGTCATGTGATTCCCTATTGCAACTTTCTGACAAAGTCGATAGGGAAGCCAGATTCACTTAACAACCGTGTTGCTAACTTAACAACTGCAGTGATTCACTTAGCTACTGTGGCAAGAAAGGTCATAAAATGGGGCAAGGCTCACTTAACAACTGGCTTACTGATTGTAAGTCAAGGACTACCTGTATAGTTATAGCTAAACCTGTGGGCATTTAGAATTGGAGAATCTTCTCTAGTTTTTAGAACAAATGTAAACAAATCCAACATTTTTTTTAAAAAGAGCTATTATTTAAAATCAATTGAGGAATATTAATTTTTTTTCTTATTTAAAAAAGCTTAGAATGGGGAGAGAGGAAAGGGACAGATGGTTAGGAAGAGGGGAATATTTACTGT
The DNA here is from genome assembly GCA_033807585.1 of Hydrophis major. Classification (NCBI taxonomy): domain Eukaryota; kingdom Metazoa; phylum Chordata; class Lepidosauria; order Squamata; family Elapidae; genus Hydrophis; species Hydrophis major. Next base: position 324,194,732 of record CM066329.1, read on the forward strand.
TCTCCTTTTCCAGCTTATTTCAAACAAACACCAAGTTACTGAGATCAGTTGGATATTCCACCCTTTGGTTTGGCATCCAGGACAAACACCTGAAAAGTTGATCCCTAAAACTTGTCTTACCAGCTTATGTTCAACAACCTTCAGTCCCTCTTGGTTTTTACTGTTTTCAGCCACCAGTGGCTGAAAACTGCAAAGCGCATTGCTCTAGCAAACACAGACACCTGGCCTAGAGGAGGAGGGGTGGTGAGGGAAACTAAAAAGACAACAAATTATATTGATTGTGCATTTTTGCTGTGATTTAATTAGAAAGGGCCCTGTGAGAAGCAATTACCTGATTCCAGAAGAATATCTTGTGATAGCAGAATAACAAATGATTAGGAAAACATAAATAGCTGAAGATACAGAGCAATAACACTGAATGCAGAATTTGAAACATTAAACTACAGTATTGTTAACATTTTTACACCCAGTTATAGTAATTATATCAACTGGAGTTACTTGGAGAAAAGTACAGTAAGTAATAACCTCTGATGTAATGGAATTGCATAAAAGGTAATTTATAAATCATAGTAGGGCAGTATTTCTTAAAGTGTGATTCCAGGTCTCCTGGGGTGATCCTCCCAAGATGCTCTTGCAGTCTGTCAAATCAAAATGACTTGCCAGCTTATGTTGAAATACAGTGCAATAGTAAATTCCCATCAGATGATTGTGAGAAGTTGTTGCAGCAGTGAAAGTGTTCTGTCCCTAATTTACATACTCGAAATCCCCGCGCTTTGATTGGCTAAAGCGCGGGGATTTCTAATTGGCCAGGCGAGCCGCGCCGATTGGCCCGTTGAAAGTCTCCCGTGATTGGCTCACTCCAAGAGCGGGAGACTTGAAACACTGCCATTGGCCGCGGCCGCCGCGGCGAAAAGGATAAAAGCTGCGGGCTTTTTCCTTTTCGCCGGTTCGGTTCTCAACTTCAAAATAAAGAGATTTAAACTAAGTCACCGACTCCTGGCGTCTTTTGCGGACACGACACTGGCGACGAGGGTGGGATCCAGACCCTGAACCGAACCCCGTGTCCGACAAGAGCCAGACTTAGCACCGAAATGCCGAAAATCGCACCGCCCGCCCCCTTCAACCCCGCCACCGAGGACTGGGAATCGTTCTCAGACCGTTTCCGCATGTACCTCGAGTGCACCGGAATGAAGGACGCCCCGGGCCCGCTAAAACGCGCCGTTTTCCTCACTCATTGCGGAACCGAAGTGTTCCAGATGGCCAAAGCATTGGCCAAGCCAGCCGACGCAACCGCCATGGATTGGGACGTCCTCGAACCTATCCTTCGGTGACATTACGCCCCCGAGGTCCCCATCCTGATCCGGCGCAACGAATTCTACCGGCGGGACCAGAAACCAGGCGAAAAACTGAGCGACTTCGTCGCCGAGCTGCGGCGCCTAGGAGGGCTCTGCGAATTTGACGGCCTAAATAGCCTCCTAAGAGACCGATTCGTACTCGGCCTATGGGACCCTGCGTTCCAGAGCCGGCTTATGGCTAAGGGCGACATCAGCCTAGCAGACGCCCTCACCACAGCCGCAGCCGCAGAAGCGACCCGCACTTCCGCTGACAGCATGCGAAAACCAGACGCAAAGAGCGGAAACAACAACCCGGCAAGGTCGGCTGACCCAAAAAACGAAACAACCGCACACTACGGCGATTTCCATTCTGCATCCAGCACGTCCGAAGACGAAGAAGACATACATCGAGTCCAGACGGGGCGCGGCGACCAACGGAACCGAAGAGGTCGTAGGTCGAGGACCAACTGTGCCGGCTGCGGCGGCGACCACCCCAGATCAGAATGCCGATTTTTTGACTCTATCTGTCGGCATTGTGATAAAAGGGGACACATCGCCCGGGTTTGCCGCCAAAAGAAGACTCGCAGTCCACCCAGATGGGACCAACACGATCGTAAAAGGGAAAGCCCACCGCCCAGGACCAGAGATCGCCAATCGGACAGCCGGTGGGACCGAATCCAGCGACCATTGAGAGGCGGCGACAACCGGCGCAAGGAAGAAACCCACCAGACGGTAACCATCGGCCACGCCATCTCCGACGGCGCCAGAAAGGTACACGTAGAGGTCCATATTGAAGGCCGACCATGCAAAATGGAGGTGGACTCCGGGTCCTACCTCTCCATGATTGCATGGCACGAGATAAAACGGTTAGTGCCCACCCTCCATAGGAGAAACATAAACGCCCAAAGACTTATTATAAAAGACTACCAGGGAAACCGCGTCCCGGTAGTGGGCACCAAGAACTTTAATGTGACATATAAGGGCCGCACCGAACAACTCCCACTCACAATCGTCGATCGCGACCGCCCAAGCCTGCTGGGCCTACAATGGTTCGCCCCGCTCGACATCACCCTCACAGGAGTCAACCACGTCACCGACGACGGCTGGGAACAGCGGCTAGCCCAGGAGTTCCGGGACGTCTTCGATGGAAGCCTGGGCAAGTACCAGGGGCCCCTTATCTCTTTTGATCTAGACCCTAGCGTCCCCCCCAAGCGACTAAAACCTAGGCGGGTACCATTCGCCCTAAAACCTAAGATTGACGAGCAGATTGACAAGCTCGTCAAACAGGGGGTGTTACAGCCTATAGACCATGCCCGATGGGAGACCCCAATAGTGACCCCGGTCAAGCCAGACGGGTCAGTGAGAATTTGTGGGGACTATAAGGCCACCCTAAATGGCGCGCTGCAACAAAGCGCTTACCCCGTCCCAATCGTGCAACACCTACTGCACTCACTGGGAGGGGGCAGGGTCTTTGCCAAGCTCGATCTCGCCCAGGCATACCAACAGTTGCCGGTCGACGAAAAAACAGCGGAAGCCCAGACCATCGTTACACATCGGGGGGCCTTCAAGTGCAACCGACTCCAATTCGGAGTCAGCGTGGCACCAGGCATCTTTCAGAGCCTGATGGAACGTTTGCTGCAGGGCATCAAGGGGGTGGTGCCCTATTTCGATGACGTATTAGTGGCGGCACCAAACGAAGCCGAATTAGAAAACCAACTCAGAGAGGTCTTAACCAAATTTAAAGAAACGGGACTTAAAGTAAAAAGGGAGAAATGCCAACTGTGCACGGAGCGAGTGGAATTCTTGGGCTACCTTCTAGACCGGCACGGCATTCACCCCACAAGTAAGAAAGTAAAAGCTATCAAAGAGGCCCCCACCCCTAGGTCTAAGACTGAATTACAGGCTTTCTTGGGGTTGCTGAACTTTTATAATGTTTTCCTACCCCAAAAGGCAACGGCGGCGGAGCCTTTGCATAGGCTCCTGGATAAGGCGGCAACCTGGACTTGGGGGAAACGGGAGCAAGCCGCCTTCCAAAAAACCAAAGACCTCCTCATCTCCGACGCCGTCCTGATCCAATTCAGCGAAACCTTGCCCCTGGCCATCACTTGCGACGCATCACCTTTCGGCGTCGGCGCCATCCTCAGCCATACCCTTCCTGACGGAAAAGAAGCACCCATCGCATTCTTTTCCAGGACTCTAACCAAGCCAGAGCGGAACTATAGCCAGCTGGACAAAGAAGCCTTGGCTATAGTTGCCGCCGTTAAGCGGTTCCACGAATACCTTTACGGCCGCCCTTTTACCATTGTGACAGACCATAAGCCATTGCTGGGCATCCTTGCAGGAAATCGAGCCACCCCGAACATTCTGTCTCCCCGAATGACAAGGTGGTCCGAGTTCCTGGCAGCCTACAGCTATGAACTGATACACAAGCCGGGTAAGAAGATTTCGCACGCGGACGCTTTAAGCCGCTCGCCATTACCAGACTCCGACCCTGACCCAGCACCAACAACAAATACCCTTAACATCGAAAACCTGCCCAACCTGCCCATAACCGCGTCAGACATTGCCCGGGAGACTATTAAAGACAGGCGTCTGGCGCGGGTTTTGCATTGGGTGGAAAAAGGTTGGCCAGAAAGGGACAATGACGAATCCGTTAAGACATTTAAAAACCGCCAAACCGAACTCTCGCTGCTTAAGGGGTGTATCTTATGGGGTGACAGGGTGGTCATCCCGGACAGGCTGCAAGGGAAGGTTTTAGAAATGTTGCATGAGGGGCATCCTGGCATCGTCAGAACTAAAGCCCTGGCCAGAAGTTACGCTTGGTGGCCAGGGATGGACAAACAGATAGAGGCCTGGGTAGCTAGGTGCCAGCGATGCCAGGAGACTAGACCCAGCCCACCCGCAGCACCCATCCTAGAGTGGGAAACACCGAGGGGGCCCTGGTCCAGAATCCATTTGGACTTTGCCGGTCCCACAAATGGGCATACCTTTCTAATAACAGTTGACGCTTACTCCAACTGGTTGGAGGTAAGCGACATGAAATCTACCACCACGGAGGCCGTAAGCAAAGAACTTTGCAAACTCTTTGCAACACACGGCCTCCCAGACGTCGTCGTCTCCGACAACGGGCCCCAGTTTACTTCCCTCGACTTCGAGAGATTCCTGGCGGAAAGGGGCATCCGCCACGCATTAACAGCACCGGCGCATCCGGCGGTGAATGGTAGGGCGGAACGGATGGTACAATTTACAAAAAAAACCATCCGGAAAATGGACCACGGGGAGATCCAAGACAAAATTAACAGACTCTTCTTTATACAACACATCACCCCGAACACCACTACCAACAAAAGCCCAGCCGAGTTACTAATGGGTAGGAAGCTGAGGTCCCCACTCGACAGGTTACACCCAACATATAACCCGGAGCGGCCCCCAGACTCAAGTTCAAAATACCGAACATTCGCACCCGGAGACCTCGTGTATGCGAAAATCTGACGGGGGACCCCCTATGGATCCCAGCCGTCATCACCCAAATCACAGGCCCACGCTCATACCGGCTCCAAACCACAGATGGGCGAGCCTGGAAACGACACATTGACCAACTCAGGTCACGATCAGCAACAGAATCCACCCCCCAAGAAACAAACCAAGGGGGGAGGGAATACCCGAATAAACAAACGCAAGAAAAAATAAACCAGCGGTACTTACCGGAACGCAGCCATTGCGATCCCCCACTGGAGAAGAACCACCTAGCCAGCTCAACCAACTCGGAAAAACCAAGCGGGAGCGGCGAAACCCGTAGCTCAACCAACCCGGAAGGCCCAGGTGGGAGCCACGGAGAAAGAACCGGCCCGATCATCCAACCGGTTCGCACAGAAGAGGGAGCGGCCAAAAACTCGACCGCTCCGGTCGAAATCCAGCTTGCAACTGAGTTGCGCAGGTCAAGTAGGACTAGACGGAGCCCCGCCTACCTACGTGACTACGCAACGTAAAGACTGTACCAAGAGGGGAGGGGTGTTCTGTCCCTAATTTACATACTCGAAATCCCCGCGCTTTGATTGGCTAAAGCACGGGGATTTCTAATTGGCCAGGCGAGCCGCGCCGATTGGCCCGTTGAAAGTCTCCCGTGATTGGCTCACTCCAAGAGCGGGAGACTTGAAACGTTGCCATTGGCCGCGGCCGCCGCGGCGAAAAGGATAAAAGCCGCAGGCTTTTTCCTTTTCGCCGGTTCGGTTCTCAACTTCAAAATAAAGAGCTTTAAACTAAGTCACCGACTCCTGGCGTCTTTTGCGGACACGACAGAAAGAATCTATTTTCATTTTTAATATGATAAATATCAATAAATATAACCTATATAAAAAGTTATTTTGGAGTCCTCCATAATTTTTACAAGTACAAAATGGTTCTCAGAAAGAGAAAAAAATTAAGAAACACTGCACTAGGAAATAGCCATACTTTATTAATGTGTAAACCAAAATTTGGCAGAGTCAAAACTTAATTACTAACAAAGGGACCTTTACAGAGCATGTGTTAAATCGGTTTGCAGCATTGGAATATTTTTATTTTTACTACTACTTTTACTATTTTTATAAATCTTCCTTCACATTGCTAACTCTCAAATTTGTGGACTTGGATTCTCAGAATTCCACAACCAGTATGCCAGTTGGGGTATTCTGGGAGTTGATCCACCCAACTTATAATTAGCAAAGTTGAGAAATGCTGCTATAGACAACCCCTGCAATTAGAATAATGAATCATAGAGATTATGATTTACAGCTCCAAAGCTTGCAGAATTACAGCTATCCTGGAATACATTCCCATTCTTCAACAGGAGAATGGGAGTAGGTGGGTGGAAAGCTAACCAACATTCACAATATTGAACTTTTCCAGCTTGTCTAAATGCCAGTTGTTATGAGTTGAATATACACCATTTTTTTAACACATGCACATTTTTAGCACATGCAGATTTCCTCAATTTCTCCCATACTTGGTAGAGAAAAAGTGCATACTTTTAAACATATTTTAAAAGACAAAGGAAGAATACAGAGAAAAACATTTCTGTGTTTGAATTAGGAAAGCAAGTGGAATGCACTATCTCCCCAACATCATTGTGGTTGATGGGAATTAACCCAAGAAATCAGTGGAGCTGCTGGTATAAAGAAACAGAAGACTTTGCTCTGGAATTCAAGTTATCTTTAAGAAATGGGTAACTGCTTTAGTTTGATGTTGTTTTACAATTTAATGTTGTCTGTATCTGTTAGAAACCTTATTTTTATTTCTACTTCTCTGTATAAGAAGGGTATTCTATATTATTTACTTTTCTCATCATTAATTTCTTCATAAATAATTTGAAAACCAGTCTTTTGCTGACATTACTAACAATAGTGTCTGGTGAGATCATGGCATATATTTTTGGAATTCTGCCTCATATACTATATCATATATTTTGAAGGACTATTTGTAATAATAAAGTTTGATTTTGTATATCCCTTAGGAAGTTATTTAATCTCCCAAATTGAATGAATAACTAAAACCAAATGTTACATATCTTTATGCTGCAAAGCAGGGGACTTCATTATAAATGTTATTTATTACCCACTGCCACCCTGCTTATTTTATGTTAGTGAAAAAGGTTGCAGGTTTGAAAAACAGTGGAGTTACAGGGAAAAAGCCAGGGCAGGCAGATTACAGAAGAAAGATGGTATAGCAAGAATTACCAAGCTGCTATCCAAAGGGGCAGGAGGTGGGACTAGGATGGTAGAGCCAATGGGCTTCTGAGGCCTGAGATTTGAAACCTACATTCTTGTGCAGTATTGTGCCACTACAGTCATGCAGCAAGATGGTGGGGAAAGAATTTATGTATGATGTTTTCCTCAGGCCTTAGGATAGGGTAGAGAGTGGCCATAAAGAGCCCATTATATGATTTTTATAAGTTTAGTTTGATGTTTTTCTTCTGGGACTTGTAAAGTTCTTTTCTGTTTTTGATGTTCTTGCTGTTTTTAATGTTGAACACTGTCCAGAGTCTTTATGGAGTTGGGCAGTCTTCTCAAATAAAGTAACCAAGTAAACAGATTCAGACATATGGATATAATGAAAGGAGGGAAATGCCATTGTGTTATTTTTCTATGAATATGACTGTCAAGCCTTCTTCACTCAGAAGGATGACATGGATCAAGTGCTCATCTTAACAGAACCATTTTGTGAGAAAATACAGTAATTTGAGCAATAATTTTAACAGAAAGGAAAATGTTTTAAGGAACATTGGCAAGATTCATTCTTAAATAAGGGCATGGACCCCAGCAAAAAGAAATAATCCAAAGAAAATACAGCAAACATAGGCTTGGAAAGATGTACATTTTTGAAAGTAACACACATGAAGATGAAATTATATAAAGGGCAAAGATGAACAGTGAACCTCTAAGAACTTCTAAAACCACCCCTGCCAAAGAGCCTCTAAGATCATCCCCACCAAGCCACTAAAATATATACACTGAGAGCAAATCCCACTCCTTACTAGCATTGATGTTATACCTAGCTTGTTAATAAAACATCAGCAAGAAAATAACTAAACTCAGAGAGCATCAAGGACCCCTTATTTCAACCCTGAGCTATAAGCATTCTCCTTTACTGAATATTGATCCATGATGAAATAATCTTTTCAGTGCAGGATTTACTTTGAATTCGAGAGTTATTACTTACCCCTTATCTTGCAGTTAGGAATGTTTACTTTCCTCCATCTTCCTTCCTTGAAATTTGCTTTTGCAATTCACTAGCTACCAAGGAGAATAATAAGGTATGGAAAGGAGAGATCATCTCTGCCTTTGGGCTGTCAGCACTATTAATTCATCATTATCTACTATATATGGCAACCATGTATGGAAGTTTCAAACACGCTTGAGAAAATGGAGGCACTAATGTGATTGGGCACACAGCAGGTTTTGAATTGATTCTGGAATTAGAGGAGCTTTTTTTAGGAAAAGAAAAAACAAAATTACAAATCAAACTGGTGGAGGTTGTACGTGTTTTCCATCATTAGATGCAGTCTTTGTTGCTTTTCATTATATTCACATCTCTTGGAATAAGTTCTTCTTTGTGTTTTGGTATACTGATAAGCAAACTGCTAATTTGTGGTTTCTTCTGTTAAGTTGGCTTGTATCATTACAGCAAGATAGAGTAAAATATCAGCACTGAATAATAAACAAAATACAGCTGAACTGTTCAAAGGCAGAACCATTTAGTAAACCAAGGAGAAAATCAGCTTTTGCATTCTGTTATTTGAATGTATTTACTTCACATTCTTTATTGTAGCTTGTCAAAATGTTTTATATAATCTGGTGGGTAATTTACCTTTCCTAATCAGATCTGTGAAGGGGGAAAAAATCCACCTTTGTGCATTACTCATGAATGAAGTGGTTATATAAAGTCAATATGTTTCTCTTAAAAATCATAAAGACAGCCAGGTAAAATACAAAATAAAAAATATAATGAAATGTTATGACTTTCAGGATATTAAGTATATGTGGTTCTGAATATGGTATGATATATTTAATTTTCTGCATGCAAATATTATACTTGCTCTTCTATGACATCTAAATGTATGGGAAAAGCCAATGGTTCACCAGTGCCAAATTTAATTTATTAAATCAACATTCATTTCTCAACTGCTTTACAAGCAACTTTTTTTTTTACTTATGAGGTAGGTTGTATAATTCTGAACAGAGAGATGTTCCCATTCACAACTGTGATGACAATGAGTGTTGTCTGATCAATATCTGAAATGGACCACTGATAAGAAAACATGAAATTGACCAAAAAGGACAGATCATGTCCTTTTTTCTTATAGTTCTACTTTTAAAAAAAAAAACACCCTGGTTAGATTTGAATCTGGCTACAGCTTTACCCTGGAGCATAGAAAGATAAGATAACCAACTCTATATATAATTCATGAATAAATAAATTCTCTTCTATAGAAGGTAAGCACAAGCCTACCTTACAGGGAGGTATTACATCTACCTCAGGCACAATCTGTTCTCTTTCTGCTTCACCATGCTTAATTCAGAAATGTGTTCATTAAAAATACAGAGAAATTGTTGTATTGACAGTATGACCTTAGGTATGTACATGATATTATCTTTCTGCAATGTTTTTTTTTCCCTCCAGGTCTGGAAGATACCAGCCATCTAGTACTCCAAAACTTCTCTCCTTTAAAAATTAATACTAGGGCATATAACCTGGAGAAACAAGATTCATGTCCAGCCAACTTTCTTGTTTCAGTCATTCTTGAGAAGGTGATGAGGAACTTAGGCCCGTCATGCATGGCTCAGTATGACAGCAAGATGAGCACATGTGATAAGCCCATTACTTGCAAAGAAAAGCTGTAACATATAAAACAAGTGCAGCCATTAGAACTGATAGGAAGCAGGAATCTAATTTGTATTCTGCAAATTAGTTTGCTTTACATTGACAAGAACATGGGTTTTAAAAACTTAAGGAATGTAACTTACATTGTCTATTTTTACAGAGTTTTATGTTACAAGAAATCTCTCATGGCAAAATAGCCACAATTTTCTTTGCCTAGGGGGATCCATTTGGGGGGCAATTTCTGAGATGTAGCTACTTAGCACAGTTCCATTGACTTCCATGAAACAATGTTAACATACCATCAAATTATGGTTCATTTCTGTCTACTGCATAGATGTTTTTAGATTGTAATATTATAGGCGGCTGTTCAGGGTGTTGTGAATGCATAAAGATTTAATAAAGTGTGAGCTTGGAGTTAAGTGCAGGGTTCTGGCCCTGCACTTCTGATTGGCTGTTAAGCGGCCGGACTGGATTGGCCCGTTCCGGGGAATCCGATTGGCCCTTAACAAAGAGTTCCTATTGGTTATAAGAGCTAGCGCCCCTAGCTCGTTATTGGTTAAAAGTTACAGGGTTTGTCTATATAAGGCGGGTTTAACTGCTATTGAAGCAGAAGTCACAATGTAAATAAAGAGCTGAAGTTCACCGTTCAGAGGCTTGTCTCCATTCTTTCTCGCCCATGCTCAAAACAACACTGGCGACGAGGATGGGATTTGGAGATATCTGAACCAACAAAGCTTCGAAGAACACCGAGCATGTGACGGAAGACGCCAACAATGGAACCATGTCCGGTGGCATTGTACCACCCGCTCCATTCGATCCAGTACAGGAGGACTGGGAGTCCTACATGGATCGCTTCCAAATGTTCTTAGAAACCAACAACTTAAAGGACGCCAAACCAGGAAAGAAATGGGTGGTGTTCCTAACGCATTGCGGTCCAATCGTATTTAAGATGGCTAAAGCACTAGCCAAACCCCGAGAAGTGAAGGCCATGGATTGGGATGACCTCGAACCTCTCCTACGAGATCACTACGCCCCGACCATGCCTTCGCTCGTGAGATGCCACGAGTTTTATCAGAAGAGCCAGCGAAAGGGAGAAAGCGTGGCCGACTTCATAGCAGACCTCCGAAATTTGGGAGGCCTCTGTGGATTCGCCGATTTAGAAGAAGCACTAAGAGATCGCATAGTTCTGGGACTAGATGCACCAGGCGTCCAAAGCAAGATGATGGTGAAAGGCGACATCAGCCTTGCCGATGCCATCGCCGATGCTACTGCAGCAGAAGCAACCAGAAAGTCGGCTGCACAACTACGCCGAAACCGCGCTCCGGTACCACCACCGACAAGCGACATTTTATCCAGGTCTGAAGGACAGCTTGCAACGATGCACCACGAGGACCTCTCTTTGTCGTCAGACAGTGACGAAGAAGGGGTCCATCAACTGCGGTCTGACCGGGACCATCACCCAAAGCCCTTACGCCCTTGCGATGGCTGTGGAGCCAACCATGCCAGGTCCGAATGCAAATTCCGCGACGCACTCTGCCATGAGTGCGGGAAACGAGGCCACATCGGACGGGTCTGCCGCAGCTTGCCAGGACCAAGCCAGGCCTCAAAAGGGGCTAACTATCGCCAATCGACAGGAAACCGTCCTGTACGGTGAGAGTCAGTAAACCACTCCTACAGAAATTGAGCTTTGCAGAGAGAAGAGGCTCACCATACTATCACTATCAGTCACGCCTCAGCCTTGGACACTAAGAAAATCCGAGTCACAGTAGCCATCCAGAACCAGCCTTGCCACATGTAGGTCGACTCGGGATCGTCCCTCTCGATGGTGTCCTGGAAGACACTCAAGCAACTCATCCCCGCAATTCACGCCAAGATCTCTGCTCCCAATGCCTCATCCTCAAGGACTACCAGGGGAATCGAATCCCCGTCGTCGGTTCCTGCCGAGTCCGAGTCTTCTTCAAGAAACACACAGCATACTTACCTTTAACGGTCATTGATAGAGATAGGCCTAGCCTCCTAGGCCTCCAATGGTTCACGCCACTCGGCATTGAAGTGGCCAGCATAAACCGAGTCAGCGGCAGTGACTGGGAGGAAGACCTTATCTCTGAGTTCAGGGACGTCTTCGCGGACAGCTTAGGCGAGGACAAGGGGGCCCCAATTTCATTCAGTCTAGATCCAAAAATAGCTCCCATTCGCGTAAAGCCCCATTGAGTTCCGTTTGCCTTAAAATCGAAAATCGACGAACAACTTGACAAACTGATAGCTCAGGGGATGTTAGAGCCCATCGATCACTCCCCTTGGGAAACCCCTATTGTAACACCCATTAAGCCAGACGGCTCAATCCGAATTTGTGGGCATTACTGGGCCACCCTGAATCACGCCCTGCAGCAGAACGCATATCCAGTTCCGGTGGTGCAGCATCTCCTCCATTCCCTGGGGGCGGGAAAGTCTTCGCTAAATTAGATTTAGCTCAGGCATATCAGCAATTACCAGTAGATGAAAAAACGGCACAGGCCCAAACTATTGTGATGCACCGAGGTGCCTTTAAATGTACCCGGCTTCAATTCAGAGTTAGTGTAGCCCTGGGGATTTTTCAGAGCCTTATGGAAAGGTTATTGCAACGAATTAAGGGCGTGGTCCCCTATTTTGACGATGTATTAATTGCAGCCCCTACAAAAAAAATCTTACAGGACCGGTTAAAATTAGTCCTAAAAAAATTCCAAGAGGCCGGTCTTAAAGTTAAAAAAAAAAAATGTAAATTGTGTACTGACAGTGTTGAGTTTTTAGGGTACCTGATTGATAGCCAGGGCATTCACTCTACCGAAAGTAAACTAAAAGCGATAAAAAACGCTCCCAGGCCACAAAACAAGGCCGATCTCCAGGCGTTCCTAGGCCTCATCAATTTTTATAATATATTTTGCCACACAAAGCAATGGTCGCTGAACCGTTACACCGGTTGTTAGATAAAAAAGCAAATTGGCTATGGGGTTACCGTGAAGAACAGGCATTCCAAAATGTTAAAAAACTGCTCACTTCTGACTCTGTACTCATGCAGTATAACAAGACTTTGCCTTTAGTTATAACCTGTGATGCATCGCCTTTCGGGGTAGGCGCCATTTTGAGCCATGTACTGCCTAATGGAAATGAAGCCCCTGTTGCATATTTTTCAAAGACTCTTTCAAAAACTGAGCGAAACTATGGACAAATCGATAAAGAAGCCCTCGCAATTGTCTCAGCTGTGAAAAGATTCCACAAATATGTGTATGGCCGGGCTTTTACTATTGTGACTGACCACAAACCATTATTGGGGATAATAGCCGGGGATAAGCCGACTCCCTACATATTATCCCCTGGGATGATCCGATGGTCAGAATTCTTAGCTGCTTATAACTATCAGCTGCCATACTGCCCGGGGAAAGCCATTCCCCATGCCGACGCATTGAGCCGAGCACCGCTTCCAGAGACTCTCGACGATCCTGCACCAAAGATAACCACTTTGCAAATCGAGGCACTCAACTCACCGCCACTAACCACCCGAGATATCGCGAGAGAAACCAAATGCGACCACACCCTAGCATGAGTCCTAAGCTGGGTAGAACGCAGATGGCCATTGGACCAGTTATCAGATGACTTCACACCATTCAAGACTCAACAAACCGAGCTCTTCTCCCAGAAAGACTGTGTCATCTGGGGCGATAGAGTCGTTATCCCAGAACGACTCCAGAAAGCGCTGCTGAGAACCTTGCATGATGGCCACCCCGGCATCATGCGAATGAAAGCCCTTGCACAAAGCTACGCATGGTGGCCGGGCATTGACAAGCAAATCGAACAGTGGGTTAAAGCTTGTCCCAAATGCCAAGAAGTCAGCAATGCCCCACCAAAAGCCATGCCTACTGAATGGGAGACACCACGTGGACCCTGGTCCCGAATTCACTTGGACTTCACGGGGCCAACCAAAGGCCACACCTTCCGGCTTACCGTCGACGCCTACTCGAATTGGCTCGAGATCCATTGCATGGCGACTACAACCTCCAAGGCGGTTATCAAAACCTTAGACAGACTCTTTGCAACCCACGGATTACCAGACGTCCTGGTATCCAATAACGGCCCTCAATTTACCGCACTAGCATTCAAGCAGTACCTCGCTGACTGTGGCATTCACCATTCGCTCACCTCGCCTGCGCACCCTGCGACCAGTGGCAAAGCAGAACGCATGGTACAATTTGTGAAGAAAACCTTGCAGAAGGTAGACTACGACAGCATTGACGACAAGATCAATCGAATCCTTTTCTTGCAACACATCACCCCACATAGCGTCACCAACAAAACTCCCGCCGAACTGCTAATGGGACGAAAGCTCCGCTCCCACCTCGACCGGTTGCACCCAGCTTACGAACCGGAGAAACCACTAGGATCCAGCGGCCGCTGTCGTACCTTCCAGGTAGGAGACTTGGTACATGCTAAAAACCTATCGGGCGACCCGTTGTGGGTGGAGGGACAGTAATTCGTGTAACCGGCCCCAGATCCTACCTTGTACAATGCTTTGACGATAAACTTTGGAAACGTCATATCGATCAATTACGATCGCGGCTTCCAGCAGCCAGTCCGCAACACCCCTGTGACCAAACTGAGGGGGGGGAGGTACGGAAGAAGATGAATTCCTAGGAAACCCATTCGAAGGAAACGACGGCTTGATAGAGACTCAGGAAGCCAGAGGGAGAAACAGTTGCACCTCAGGGAATTGCAGAGAATGTGGGCAACGACGTAGAAGTGAACTCTGAACCAGAAACAGCCCCACTGCCAAACAACAATCTATCTCAGCGTGATTGTAGCCAGCCGATACAACGGAAATCAAAGAGACTAATAAGACAACCGTCCTACCTAAGGGACTATGTAACTTTGCCCTGCAAATAATAAGCCAGGTGGAAGGGGTGTTGTGAATGCAAAAAGATTTAACAAAGTGTGAGCTTGGAGTGAATCTGATTGGCTGTTAAGCGGCCAGACCGGATTGGCCCGTTCCGGGGAATCCGATTGGCCCTTAACAAAGAGTTCCTATTGGTTATAAGAGCTAGCGCTCCTAGCTAGTTATTGGTTAAAAGTTACAGGGTTTGCCTATATAAGGGGGGTTTAACTGCTATTGAAGCAGAAGTCACAATGTAAATAAAGAGCTGAAGTTCACCGTTCAGAGGTTTGTCTCCATTCTTTCTCGCCCATGCTCAAAACATAACACAGGGAAACATATTAGATGCTGATCTTAGGAAGGAGTTGATGCTCACATGGGCTTCCCAGCCTCAAAATCTTTCCCATTCAGTTGAGGAATGGGATACTGTTGTGTATGTACCATAGTTAATAAAGTATGAGCTTGAGGTAAAGTGCAGGGTTCTGGCCCTGCACTTCTGATTGGCTGTTAGGCGGCCAGATCGGATTGGTTAGTTCTGAGGAATCCGATTGGCCCTTAACAGAGGATTCTTATTGGTTAAAAGAGCTAGCGTTCATAGCTCGTTATTGGACAATTCTTACAAGGGTTGCCTATATAAGGCAGAGTTCACTGTTGTTCTTTTGAGAAGTCACTATGCAAATGAAGAGCTGAAAGTTCACTATTCAGAGGCTGTCTCCATTTACTCTGACCCATGTTCAGTACTTAACACTGGCGACGAGGGTGGAATATGGAGACGGCTGAACCGAAGAAGCCAGGAAGCACTACCGAGCATGTGATAGACGACGCCAACAATGGAACCATGTCCGGCGGCATTGTACCACCCGCTCCGTTCGATCTGAACCAAGAGGATTGGGAATCCTACATGGATCATTTCCAAATTTTTCTTGAGATGAATAACTTGAAGGACACCACACCAGCAAAGAAAAGGGTGCTGTTCCTGACGCATTGCAGCCCAGCCGTATTTAAGATGGCTAAAGCACTCGCCAAACCTCGAGAAGTGAAAGCCATGAGCTGGGACGACCTCAAACCCATCCTGAGAGACCATTATGCGCCAACCGTACCTACACTCGTGAGACGCCATGAGTTTTATCAAAGAAACCAATGAAAAGGGGAGAGCGTGGCCGATTTCGTGGCGGACCTCCGAAATTTAGGGGGCCTCTGCGGGTTCACCGATTTAGAAGAGGCACTGAAAGATCGAATAGTTCTGGGACTAGATGCACTAGGCCTGCAAAGCAAGCTGATGGCGAAAGGCGACATCAGCCTTGCCGACGCCATTGCCAAGGCCACGGCAGCAGAGGCGACCAAAAAGTCAGCTGCACAACTACGGTGAAGCCACACTCCGGTACCACCACCGACAAGCGACATTTTATCCAAGCCTGAAGGACAGCTAGCGACGACGCACCACGAGGACCTCTCTTCATCGTCAGACAGCGACAAAGAAGGGGTACATCGACTGCGGTCCGACCGGGAACCTCGCCCGAAGCCTTTACGTCCTTGCGCTGGCTGTAGAGCCAACCATGCCAGGTCCGAATGCAAATTCTGTGACGCACTCTGCCATGAGTGTGGGAAAAGAGGCCACATCGGCCGGGTCTGCCGCAGTTTACCAGGCCTCAGCCAGGCCTCAAAAGGGGCCAACTATCGCCAATCGACAGGAAATCGTCCTGTAAAGTGAGAACCAGTAAACCACTCCTACAGAAATCGAGCTTTGCAAAGAGAAGAGGCTCACCATACTATCACTATCGGTCACGCCTCAGCTTTGGACACTAAGAAAATCCGGGTCACAGTAGCCATCGAGAACAAGCCTTGCCACATGGAGGTCGACTCGGGATCGTCCCTCTCGATGATGTCTTGGAAGACACTCAAGCAACTCATCCCCACAATTCAACGCCAAGACCTCCAATTTCAACGCCTCATCCTCAAGGACTACCAAGGAAATCGAATCCCTGTTGTCGGGTCCTGTCGAGTCCGAGTCTACTTCAAGAAGCATACAGCGTACTTACCTCTAACGGTCATCGATAGAGATAGGCCTAGCCTACTAGGCCTCCAACAGTTCACGCCACTCAGCATTGAAGTGGCCGGTGTGAACCGAGTCGGTGGTTGTGAGTGGGAGGAAGACCTTATCTCTGAGTTCAGCGACGTCTTCGCGGACAGCTTAGGTGAGTATAAGAGGACCCCGATCTCATTCAGTCTAGATACAAATGTAGCTCCCATTCGCTTGAAGCCCCGTCTAGTTCCATTTGCTCTTAAAGCAAAAATCAACGAACAACTCGACAAGTTAATTGCTCAAGGGGTGTTGAAGCCCATCGATCACTCTCCATGGGAAACCCCTATTGTAACACCCATTAAGCCAGACGGGACAATCCAAATTTGTGGGGACTACCGGGCCACTTTGAACCATGCCCTACAGCAGAATGTGTATCCAGTTCCGGTGGTGCAGCACCACCTCCATTCCTTGGGGGGCAATAAGGTTTTCGCTAAATTAGATTTAGCCCAAGCGCATCAACAATTACCAGTGGATGAAAAAACGGCTCAAGCCCAAACAATTGTAACGCACAGGGGTGCCTTTAAATGTACCCGATTGCAATTGTACCCAATTGCAATTTGGAGTTAGTGTAGCCCCGGGGATCTTCCAGAGCCTTATGGACAGGTTATTACAAGGAATCAAGGGTGTGGTCCCTTATTTTGATGATGTATTAATTGCAGCCCCTACCCAAAAAATCTTACAGGACCATTTGAAATGCATCCTAAAAAAATTTCAAGAGGCCGGACTTAAGGTGAAAAAAAATAAATGTCAATTGTATACTGACAATGTTGAGTTTCTAGGGTACCGGATTGATAGCCAGGGCATTCATCCTACCGAGAGTAAATTAAAAGCGATCAAAAACGCTCCCAGGCCACACAACAAGGCCGATCTCCAGGCGTTCTTAGGCCTCATTAATTTCTATAATGTATTTTTACCGCACAAGGCAACTGTCGCTGAACCGTTACACCGATTATTAGATAAGAAAGCATTGTGGGTATGGGGTTACCGGGAAGAACAAGCGTTCTGGAATGTTAAAAAACTGCTCACATCTGACTCTGTACTTATGCAGTATAATGAGACTTTGCCATTAGTTATAACCTGCGATGCATCGCCTTTCGGGGTGGGTGCCATTTTGAGCCATGTACTGCCTAATGGGAACGAAGCCCCTGTTGCATACTTTTCGAAGACTCTTTCACAAGCAGAGCGGAACTATGGACAAATTGATAAAGAAGCCCTCGCAATCATTTCAGCTGTAAAGAAATTTCATGAATATGTGTATGGAAGGACATTTAGCATTATAACTGACCACAAACCGTTGCTAGGGATAATAGCTGGGGACAAACCAACCCCCTACATATTATCCCCTAGAATGACCCGATGGTCAGAATTCCTAACTGCTTATAATTATCGCCTGCAATATCGACCGGGGAAAGCCATTCCCCACGCTGACGCATTGAGCCGAGCATCGCTTCCAGAGACTCTCGACGATCCGGCACCAACGGTAACCACGTTGCAGATCGAAACACTCAACTTGCCGCCTATGACTGCCCGAGACATCGCGAGAGAAACCAAACGAGACCACACCCTAGCTCGAGTCCTAGGCTGGGTAGAACACGGATGGCCATTGGACCAAGTACCAGATGACTTCGCACCATTCAAATCTCAACAGACTGAACTTTTTTCCCAAAAAGGCTGTATCATCTGGGGTGATAAAGTCATTGTCCCAGAGCAACTCTGGAAGACGCTGCTGTGAATTCTGCACGAGGGCCACCCCGGCATCGTACGAATGAAGGCGCTTGCACGAAGCTATGCATGGTGGCCGGGCATGGACTGGCAAATCGAGCAGTGGGTTAAAGCGTGTTCCAATTGCCAACAAGTCAGCAACGCCCCACCAAAAGCCATGCCTACTGAATGGGAGACGCCACGTGGACCCTGGTCCAGAATCCAGCTGGATTTTGTGGGGCCAACCAAGGGCTATACCTTCCTGCTGACAGCCGACACATACTCCAATTGGTTAGAAATTCATCGTATGACGGCTACGACCTCCGAGGCAGTGATCAAGATTCTAAACAGACTCTTTGCAACCCATGGATTGCCAGATGTCCTGGTGTCCGATAATGGGCCACAGTTTACGGCACTAATGTTCGAGCAGTACCTCGCTGACCGCGGCATCCACCACGCGCTCACCTCGCCTGCGCACCCTGCGACCAATGGCTGAGCTGAACGCATGGTCCAATTTGTTAAAAAGACTTTGCAAAAAGTGGACTATGACAATATCGATGACAAGGTCAACCAAATTCTCTTTTTGCAACACATAACTCCACATAGCATCACCGGCAGAACTCCCGCCGAACGACTGATGGGACGAAGACTCCGCTCCCACCTCGATCGGTTGCACCCTGCTTACGAACCGGAAAAGCCAATAGGATCCAGCGGCCGCTGTTGCACCTTCCAGGTAGGAGACCTCGTTTACGCACGGAACTTATCGGGCAACCCGTTATGCATAGAGGCGACAGTAGTACGAGTGACCAGCCCTAAATCCTACATAGTGAAATGCTGTGACAATAAACTGTGGAAACGGCATATCGACCAATTACGGTCACGACTCACAATGGCCAGTCAACAACTCCCCCATGACCAAACCGAGGGGGGGGAGGTACGGAAGAAGATGAAGTTCCAGGGAATCTGCTCGAAGGGAGCGACGAACTAAATGATACTCAGGAAATGGAGCAGGAAGGAGAAACGTTTGCACCGCAAGAAATTGCACCTGAGCAAGAAGCAGAACCACTGCCAAACAACAATCTACCTCAACAGGATTGCAACCAACCAATCCAATGAAAATCCGAAAAAGTTAAAAGACAACCGTCCTATCTAAGGGACTATATAACTACACCATAATTAAGAAGCCAGGGGAAGGGGTGTTGTGTATGTACCATAGTTAATAAAGTATGAGCTTGAGGTAAAGTGCAGGGTTCTGGCCCTGCACTTCTGATTGGCTGTTAGGCGGCCAGATCGGATTGGTTAGTTCTGAGGAATCCGATTGGCCCTTAACAGAGAATTCTTATTGGTTAAAAGAGCTAGCATTCATAGCTCGTTATTGGACAATTCTTACAAGGGTTGCCTATATAAGGCAGAGTTCACTGTTGTTGTTTTGAGAAGTCACTATGCAAATAAAGAGCTGAAAGTTCACTATTCAGAGGCTGTCTCCATTTACTCTGACCCATGTTCAGTACTTAACAGATACCATCTCAGAAAGAAAGGGAAAATGACCCATTGCTACTTCAGAATTATAAAAACACAGAACCTTTTCTCTTGCATTTTGGGGATGCATTGGCATATAAGATCTAGAAGTTTTTGGGAAACCAACATCTTTTGGAAAACAAAAGCTCAGCAATGGAGAAACTGTTTTTAAATATGTATAGCAAAATGTGCAACTTTGATGCAGGGGTGTCTGTAAGAGGGACAAAAAAAAAGTCAAAATAAGCATTCCTAAAATGTGACACCTTAAGAATTAAGTGATCTGGATTTTTAAAAAAGATAATGAACTAAAAAGGGGTAGATATTTCAGAGAACACCATTTTTTTTCAAAGCAAGACATCATATTAAGAATAAAGAATTAAGGAACTAGCTCCTTAATTCTTCATTCTAAAGAACTGCATATATTTCTCCAGGCAAAGTCTAAGCAGCAAAAAAAAAAAAAAAAAAAAGAGCAAGGGATTATGTCTGTAAAAGAACAACAGATCAAAGATAGGTGAAGACCTTGTCCATATACATACTAATGGCCTGAAAGCCAGCCCTAATTTCCACAATAGCTATAAGAGTTTCTGCTGACATTTTTCATACTGAAATGAAAGGCCCTGTCTCAAAAATACCTGAATATAGGAAAAATGTGGTATCAAACATTGTATGGTTTAGTAAGGTACTTTTTTTTTTTTTTTTGGTCCACTTCTAACTTGTATCTGAGCTGCAAAAAAAACCAGTCAACTTTTGACAAAGTACAAACAGAATTGTGTGTCTCTTTTCTGCCATCCTGTGGTTGTACGGGCTTTTATAACCAATATACAGTATGTAAACTATTAACATTAGTCTTCTGGAACTTTTAGGAAAAGCTGGAAGAAACAACATATTCTCTACCAGCAATATGTTTTTTAAATAAAAATGGTTCTTTCTTCCCTGTGAACAGTCTGAGTCCTATGAAATGGTAGTAAGAAAATACAAAACACCCTAATTCTTTGCATTCTTTTAGAGGGCTACCAGATGTGGTTGGATCATAACCATGTGGTGAAATGTACAGGAGGAGGGTGTTGAATTCTGAAGAGCAAAAAGACAATAAAGCTGGAAATTTGTGTGGCAGGAAGAGAGTTAAAACAGTTCCTCCCGAGTAATTCCCAAAGTATATCTAGAATTATGTTAATAGTTGCTTCAGTCTATCTAGAGATTCTGTTCATAGAAGAACAATAAATGCAATTACTCAGAAGTAACTCCATATGTTGTTCTTGGGGGCCTGACAATCCATGGTGCAGCATCAGGATACATCATGTTGTCAGAATTGAATTTGCCCATTCAGTCTGATCATCAAGAAAGAGCCTGTTGAAAGTTCCCTTCCTTTATAAGGTCTGCGAAGCAAGGGAGGGATGAAGGGCTCTCCCTGGTAGTACACACAACTTTCACCCTGCCTCAGTCAGTGGTGGTATTCTACTGTCCGAACTGATAGCTCCCAGGATAATTTGTGAGTGAGCCAGTTCGCTCCAATGATCAGCTGCTAGGCTCGCCTGCCCACCCCGGGCTCTATTTATTTCCTGGTTTTGAAGCTCAGCTGCTTCACAAGGCACAGTGGATTGCCTTGCATCAGCTATTGAAGACACAGGGAGAGTGCAGGATTGCAGGAGAAGGTTAGTAGCAAACCCTCTGCATGCGCGCAAAGTGTGTGTTTGCTGTGTGCGCATGCAAAGCATGCCATGCTCACAGAACCAGTGGTAAAAAAATTTGAAACCCATCACTGGCCTCAGGACCATAAATGGGTGGCTGTAATTTCAATGCATTTTCAAACCCAGCAATTATACACAGTCTTGATTTAATTTAGCAAATTAATTATGGCTATTTAAAAATAGTTATTTGATTTACTAGCTATCATGTTCAAAACTCATGCCCTTGCAAATATGAAGTTCTTCTTGTAAATTAAACATATTAGCTTCTTTGTAGTATAAGCAGAGATCCTACAATCATTTTACTTGCATTCAGTGGGATAATTATCAGTTTTCAATTTTCAAAGTTAAGAGTGAAAGTTTGATTTCATTTCATTTAAGTAACTTAACAGGGATTATATTTAAGTTAAATATTTAAAAAAAAAACCAATTGTGGTAGGTGAAGATGGTAACTTGATGAATAGTTTGACTTGGCAACTTGAAGAATCCTATTAAAAGAAGCTAGAAGAATACCTAAATGGCCAATCAGAGCAAAATCTAGAGAATCATAGTGCCATGAATAATTGAACTTGAATCCAATTATTCAATGAAGCATATTATCAATTTATATATATTATCCTCTAGAGCAGGGGTGTCCAACCTTGGCAACTTTAAGACTTGTGCTGGCTGAGGAACTCTGGGAGTTGAAGTCCACAAGTCTTAAAGTTGCCAAGGTTGGACACCCCTGCTCTAGAGAATACAAAAGCAATTAAAACTGAAATGAATACGTAGATATGCTTCATACAGTAATGTAGTATATGCATATACATATTTATGCCCTCTGATAATATCTGATTATCCATATTACCAACTGATATTTTATGTTGTCTTTTATTTTTACTTTTTATTATTGTTTTTAATATTTTGATTTGTAATACTGACCTGTGACTGAAATGAAATTTGATTGATTGATATAAATTTGACATGAATAAGTTTGGAGCAAATTCAATTATGTTCCAGGCCAGTACGAAATATATCCATTTTGCTGAGAAGCAAATGCCAACTGTCCATTCATTCATATTGAAGAAATAGAAACTTTTAAATTGGGGGAGTTGCTAAACAAGGAATCTTGAAAATGGAATAGGAGGGGGAAGGCCTTAATAGCAAATTAAGTTTCTACTAGCAATGGGGATTATTTGGAGAAGTAAAGCAAGGATTATAATTAGAGTGTGCAATAACTATAGTAATTTTCAAGGCTGCAAAAGAAATTAGAAACATGACAGTAATTGTTTTCTTTAACAATATTGAGTCAGCACAATGGCATACCTTAAATCATGCAAGATTTGAAGGAAGTCACGTTAGGAAGAAAATACATCAATTTGGCAGTTACCTCACAAACTAATTCTTTGTTGTCCACTTTCTATCACCTTGAATCTTCACTTCTTAGAGAAACTGGAAAAGAATAAACTACTTAGTATTCCAAAAATCAATTGCTTTTGGAAAAGTTTACGTGCTCCTTTCAGAACATTTTCTTTATCTTTAATCCAGGAAAACCTAACAGACCCAGCAGATTTTTGCTTTCATAGGCTGGATGCCCTATGGACTCATGTAATTACTACCAGAGCACAGGGCAGAAAAGCCAGCAATTTTTAAAATTATTTTTTCCCCTCTACTCTTATGTTATGGACTAAGCCAACGCATCAGTAACAACCTTAAATAGCTTTACTTTACAGCAGGCTCATAATCCTGCACTTCTCACTGGCCCGCAGATAGCGAGTCGTGATTGGTCATTTCTGGCCAGTCCGATTGGCTGTTAGCGGGCCTCTCTGATTGGACGCTTGTTAGAGCGGTAAACTCAAATCATTGGTTGTTTTGACAGCAGCCAGGTCTATAAAAGAGCTGCTGCTGCCCAAGTATTTGCTCTGTTCTTGAAGTCACAGTTCAATGTCTCATCTCCGTTCCTTGCGCCCATGCTCAGGACTTAACATTGGCGATGAGGTAGGATGCAAAGACGATAGAGCTGACTAAGTACTCATCGAACAAGACAGAGCATGTAGCTGAAGAGCGCATGCAACAAACAGCAGAATGACCAGCGGCGCCACACCACCAGCTCCATTTGACCCAGCAAACAAAGACTGGGACTCGTATATAGACCATTTCCAGATGTTCCTAGAGACCAACAATTTGAAGGATGCTATGCCTGGCAAGAAACGAGCGGTGTTCCTGACCCACTGTGGCCTCGCTGTTTTCAAAATGGCTAAAGCACTTGCCAAACCGGTGGAAGTGAAGACCATGGATTGGGATAACCTCGTGCCAATCCTCCAGACCCATTACGCACCTGCAGTACCTACACTGATATGAAGACACGAGTTTTACCAGAGGGACCAACGGAAGAACTAGAGCATTGGGGACTTCGTAGTCGACCTCCAGAACCTAGGAGGCCTCTGTGATTTTGCACACCTCGAGGAAGCCCTGAGAGACCACATAGTTCTGGGTTTAGATGACCACACTGTGCAGAGTAAACTCATGGCAAAAGGAGACATCAGCCTTGCAGATGGCATCGCTGACGCTACTGCCACAGAAGCAACCAGGAAGTCAGCTGCTCAAATGCGCCAAGCGAACACACCACTTCGCCAACTCGCTAACGATAGTCCGCTCCCCTCTGAGAAGCACGCTATTACCGCCCATCACAAAGACCTCGAGTCATCCTCAGACAGTGAGGAAGAAGAGGTCAACTGGCTCCGCTCGAAACGAGAGCAAAGGAACCAGAGACTTCCGCACCAATGTGCTGGTTGCAAGGCAAACTACCCGCGATCGGACTGCAAATTCCTCGACGCACTCTGCCGTTCCTGTGGAAAAAGAGGCCACATCGCAAAGGTCTGCAGAAACAAGCGAGAGTCCAGTCCAAGCCAAAGGGAGAACAACCTCCATCGGGACACAGGCAAACCACCTGGAAATCGGGACTGCCTGAGCCACCAATGGAACAACCACTACCACTACAGAAATCGAGCACTTGCCTCTTCAACGAGATGAGAAGAGATGCACCAAACTATTATTATCGGCCATGCTTCATCACTAGATGCAAAAAAGATCTGCGTAAAGGTTACTATTGAGAATCGACCATGCGTGATGGAAGTTGATTCAGGGTCGTCCCTATCGATGGTCTCCTGGAAAATCCTCAAACAGCTGATCCCTGCCATTTGTCGCCAGGACCTCAGCACTCAAAGAATCATCCTAAAAGACTACCAGGGAAACAGAATTCCAGTTGTCAGTTCCAGCCACATCCAAGTATCCTTCAAGGACCGCACCGCGACGCTTCCCCCGACTGTCGTCGATCGTGACCGGCCCAGTTTGTTAGGATTACAGTGGTTCGCCCCACTCAGAATTGAACTAGCTGGCATACACCAAACCGGAAGCGATGACTGGGAAGAGGCCCTCATCCAGGAATTCCAGGAGGTGTTCACAGGAACATTAGGCAAGTACAAGGGGACCCCTATATCGTTTAATCTCAGCCTCGATGTAGCTCCCATTCGGCTTAAGCCTCGTCGGGTGCCTTTTGCCCTCAAGCTGAAGATCGATGAGCAGCTAGATAAACTAATAGCCCAGGGTGTGTTGGAACTGATTGACCATGCCCGTTGGGAAACTCCAATAGTAACGCCCATGAAGCCAGATGGTTCGTTAAGAATTTGTGGGGATTACCGGGCCACCCTAAATCATGCTCTTCAACAGAGTGCTTACCCAGTACCGGTGGTCCAACACCTTCTTCACTCCCTGGGTGGCGGAAAAATATTTGCAAAATTGGACTTAACTCAGGCGTACCAACAGCTACCCGTAGACGTGATGACTGCAGAAGCCCAGACAATAGTTACGCATAGAGCTGCCTTCAAGTGCAATAGACTCCAATTCAGAGTAAGCGTGGTGTTTGGCATTTTCCAATGTTTGATGGAGAGACTATTACAAGGCATAAAAGGTGTTGTGCCTTATTTTGACGATGTCTTAATAGCTGCCCCTACTCAAGAGTTATTAGTACAACGACTCAGAAAGATTCTTCAAAAATTTAAAGACGCTGGCCTGAAAATAAAAAGTGACAAGTGTCAACTTTGTACGGAGAGAGTGGAGTTCCTGGGATACCTTCTCGACAGACAGGGAATCCACCCCACCAAAAAAAAACTAACTGCAATCAAAAACGCCCCGAGACCTAGAAATAAGACAGACTTCCAAGCCTTCCTGGGACTCACTAACTTTTATAACATCTTCTTGCCCCAGAAGGCGACTGTTGCCGAGCCCCTACATAGACTTCTCAACAAAAAGGCTTCCTGGGTCTGGGGACAGTGTGAAGAATGGACATTCCAACAAGTAAAAGACCTCTTAACTTCTGATGCTGTATTGATACAATACAACGAGACCCTACCCTTAACGGTTACCTGTGACGCCTCACCATTCGGAGTGGGAGCCATTTTAAGCCATGTCCTGCCAAATGGTAATGAAGCACCTATTGTGTTCTTTTCGAGAACTTTGTCTAAAACTGAAAGAAACTATAGTCAACTTGATAAAGAGGCTCTCGCTATTGTATCCGCAATTAAACATTTCCATGAATATGTGTATGGGAGACCCTTTGCCATAATTGCAGACCACAAGCCGTTACTCCCCACGTCTTATCACCAAGAATGACACGTTGGTCAGAATTTTTAGCCGCCTATGATTACCAACTGCAACACCGCCCGGGGAAAGCCATTCCCCACGCTGACGCTTTGAGACGCTCTCCACTACCAGATGTCATAGAGGACCCAGCTCCAACCCTAGCCATATTGCAAATCAAAACTCTTAAATCGCCGCCGCTGACCGCTCGAGACATCGCCTCAGAAACGAAAAAGGACCCTTCTTTGGCATGAGTCCTCAGCTAGGTGGAACGGGGTTGGCCAGACAGCGCACCCAATGACACTTTCAAGCCATTTAGAAATCGACAGACAGAACTATTCTCCCAAAAGGGCTGCATCTTGTGGGGAGACAGAGTTGTAATCCCGGAGAAATTGCAACATAAAGTTTTTAAAATGTTGCACAATGGACATCCAGGCATCGTGCTGATGAAGGCATTGGCTAGGAGTTACGCATGGTGACCTGGGTTAGGCAAACAAATAGAGACCTGGGTACTGAAGTGCAGCAAATGCCAAGAGACTTGCTCTGCTCCTCCAAAAACACCCCAACTCAGTGGGAAATGCCTTGAGGTCCCTGGTCCCGTATCCACATCGATTTTGTAGGACCCACAAGAGGACACACTTTCCTCCTAACAGTGGATGCCTATTCTAACTGGCTCGAGGTCCACAAGATGAAAAGCACCACCACAGAGGCGGTCAGTAAAAAACTGAAAAAGCTATTCGCTACCCACGGATTGCCGGATGTCCTGGTCTCCGATAATGGCCTCCAATTCAATGCCCTGGCATTCGAACAGTACCTAGCAGACCGGGGCATCCACCATGCCTTAACATCGCCAGATCACCCTGCGGCCAATGGTAGGGCTGAGCAAATGGTTCAATTTGTAAAGAAGACTGTGCACAAAATGGACCATGGTGACATTGACGACAAAATAACCCGAATGCTTCTCCTCCAACATATTACCCCAAGCATCACCACAAACAGAACCCCAGCTGAACTCCTGATGGGCCGGAAACTTCACTCACATCTTGATCGCCTCCACCCTAATTACATGCCTGAACAACCCCCAGGATCCATCAGCAAGTGTCGATCATTCCCGAAGGTGAGCCCGTTTTTATGAAAAACTTCTCGGGCGACCCATTGTGGGTCCCCGCTACCATAACACAACTCACGGGACCTCGATCCTATCATCTACAAACTGCAGATGGTAAAATGTGGAAGCGCCACATAGACCAACTTCATTCCAGACTAGCACCTACTCCCATCTCATCCCCTGAATCTCTAACTGGGGGGGAAGGAATATCGAGGGGGGCGAAAAAGAAATAACAGATGATTTAATAATCGAAACCCAGCAGTCTACACAGCCAACCATGGGATACTCACCGCTAGAAGGAGAACCGAGCTGGAGAATGGCCTCGCCACGTGACAGCACCGCGATGGAAACAGATCCAGGGAACCCGGAAGACAGCGCTGGCAAGAGCAGAAAGAACAGCCCAGAGCCATTCGACGAAACAGCAGGACCGTTTCTGCCATCCAGCTCAGCAAGCAGCCCGCCGGAACCAGAGCCAGGACAGAAACCGGTGGAACAGCGCAGATCAAGCAGACAGGTGAAGCGACCTGCCTACTTGCGAGAATACATCACCCCACCCCTCAGACAGAACCTAGGGGGGAGGGGTGTTATGGACTAAGCCAATGTATCAGTGACAACCCTAAATAGCTTTACTTTACAGCAGGCTCATAATCCTGCACTTCTCATTGGCCCGCGGATAGCGAGTCGTGATTGGTCATTTCTAGCCAGTCCGATTGGCTGTTAGCGGGCCTCTCTGATTGGACACTTGTTAGAGTGGTAAACTCAAATCATTGGTTGTTTTGACAGCAGCCAGGTCTATAAAAGAGCTGCTGCTGCCCAAGTATTTGCTCTGTTCTGAAATCACAATAAAGAGTTGAAGTCACAGTTCGATGTCTCATCTCCGTTTCTTGCACCCATGCTCAGGACTTAACATCTTATCCATTTTAAGCCATTTTGTCTTTCCTTTTTCAAGTACTTAATGCTTCTAGTCATAAGGAAAGAAAGAGAGGTTTTGTGTATATAACATAGTGAAGTTTTGTGGGGTTTTTTTTTGCAAATTTATCACACAGGGTCAATAAAGAAAAGGCATACAGTGGTTCAAGAAAAGGGCCATTACCAAAGTATAAATTCAGAAGTGAGATATAAACGAAATTTTAGGCAGCTTCAAATAGTGTTTGTTGCAACTCATTAAAAATGAAAAAAATAGTGTTTTCTACCTCAGGAATAAATAGCCGAGTAAGTGAAATTAAGGATTTAAAAAATGCATTTTTCCTTATTTGCCTTAAAACAAGGGCTTTCTCAATCTGGTGTGAAACTGGTTACTGTTATGTCTGGGAGATTGGTCCCGGGTAGATCGGTTCCTGGTAGATCGGGTCGCATTGAGACGTGAGACTTGAAGTGCACATTCAGCTCTTTATTGAATATACAGTTAGGTACAGGACCTGCGCTCAGCGCGGCTTTGCTTATAGAGCCGGCCGGTGGCTCGGCGGCCAATGACAGGGCTTTGAATCTCCCGCGATCGGCTCAGCCAATCGCGGGAGGTTCCTAGTACACCACTCACGGCTGCTCAGTTGACCAATCAAATTGCGGCCCATGCGGACCAATCGGATTGCGAGGTTTGGAGAATGCTAATATAGAACAGTTACAATAAAGTATTTCCAGGAGTTTGTAAGACATAGCCTATCTCCTCCTATATCTAATTCAGTATCCTGAAACATGGAGATTGTACAAATACTGAATTAGATTAGTATGTGAAAGCATTTTAGCATTTTAATTCAGTCACAAATAGCATTAGCAAATGAAAGACAATTGGCTTGACTATTGTGTTCTTGTAATTACTAACATTTACAACTTCATAGAATGGAATTATTTATATCCATGTATCAAATAGCATTGATTAAGTAATGAAAAAAGTTAACATTCCAAACATATGGCGTATAAAGACAACGTTCAGAGAACTGTAACAGATGTGTCTTCAAATAAAAAACCTGTGATCCCGATCACAGCAGCTTTTTAGAAACTAAAATATCTTAGCAAAACAAAACATCCTTTAGTTTTACCGCTCTATTTATCTCATTTATCTCTATCATATTCACAATTTCTTATCAGTATTCCTTTCCTTAACACCAAATCCCTTGGGTTATCTGTCTGAAATTTGGCATTAATGTTTATCTATGCATGAGTTATTGTTTCTGCATATTTCATCACATCACAAAAGCATCTCAAACTACGATGAACATTTTAAGAAGACATTTTAACGGTGCTTCTTTAAAAACCCCAGCAAAGTAGTTTGGCACCATTCATCTGTTGATTGTGATATAGGTTTATTCAGCTCTTTAAAAAAAAGAACAGCAGGGTGTCTTTTGCATATTTATTGTTTCATATCCATTCCCATAACCACCCATCTCAAGGAACTAAGCAAGGAATAATTGTAAAACAATTAAGAACAAATTAAATATAGATGGCAACCAAGAAATCATGTCATTATAGATGTCATTATAGTTAGGAAGCAGGACCTTTTACACACTTTGGGCCTGAAAGTCTTATGAAGGCCAACAAGAGTAGGATCATCCTCAACTGTAACCAGGAGAATGTTCTAGAAGGCAGGAGTATATCAGAGAAGGCATATCTGCTAGCTGAAATTCCATGAGTGATAGGATTGATAGCATGCCTAAACTGCCTTGGATAGGTTGGATAGGTAGAAACCACTGAGAAATGACAGTTCCTTAAGTAACCCAGTCCAAAGCATTGAAAGCCTTTAAAGGTGATGATCAGCAACTTTAACTGCATCAACACAGACAGCCACTGTAGTTCCCATAGTGGTCAGATATATCGAATATCCAACACCATTGACAACCTGAGGAATGGGAAAAACTGGTATACAACCTAAAGTGTGCAAAAGTTCTCCTAGCACTACTGTAATCCCTACTGTTCTAGAAAGACCTATGAGTCCAGAAGGACCACAGTTTGTGCTTCAGGTCTGTCTGGGGCAGTGCCACCTCATCCAGGATCAAAGCTGGGGAAAAAAATAGCAAGATTGCTAGTCCCATAACCTGGTCTGAATTCTGCCTAAAAGTTGTGTATTCCCTCCTATGAGCCTTAACCAGCCAGGATGGCCATGGTTCTAACATTGAATGGCTGAATTAGTACCTGTTTCTCAGCTTCAGTGGATTCAAACTCACCCCTGATAACCCTGCAAAACCTAGTCCTCGTAACTGTTTCTTCTCCAAGGCCAAAGGACAAATATACATGATTTCAGCCATTGCTGTATATTCTTCACAGAGACCCTGTAGATGAATCTCAATATTATCCACACCAGAGGGGGAGAATTCACTTGGAACAGGGCTGTTGGGTGACTGTGGATGCAATAAGGGCAGAGAAATAATTAGGTTTTGCTGCCCTCACCACCACGAGGCAGGCTCTTAATAGCAGCTCTAGCTCATCTTATCTTTCTCCAGTGGTGTTCTAGGCTTCTCCTCACCTTCTTTAGTTCCATTAGCTCTTGCGTATACCATGCAAAGCTACAGCAACCATTTCCATGGAGATGCCACTCAAGTACAATAAAAAAAACCAGCAACATTCATCCTTTCATTATGTATGAACATTACAAGGCTTTTTAAAAAAAAATCATTTTGGATCTGGGCAATGAGACATACAGATTTTTCTCCAATACAGCCCTGAGTTGGTTCATCTATTTCCAAGAGCCTAATGTTGGACTTTAGAGTGGAATGGGAATTCTCTGCAGACTGTATTCTCCAGCTGTTTCAGTCTTGATACTGAAAATGAGAGGTTGCAGTAATAACAGAGAGATTTAATTACCTCACTGATCCAAACAAAACTTAAAATGCAGAGCCATGTTTAGTACAGAATCCATGCTAACTGTGACTATTCGAACATCATCATTAAGAAGAACAAGTGTGCTTTCTCAGTTGGCAAACAGTATCTCTTTTTTCAACTCTGTTATTAAAAATCTACTGATTCTCAGCAACTGAGAGTAAGAAACAGTATAAGAGATTAACTCACTAGATAAAAGAAAATATTTGTTAAATCACTCAGCTAACTAAAACAGCTTACAAAGTGTTATACAGCTACTGTGTAAATAATGAAATGGAACAAATGATAATGCTAAGAGTCTCTCTAAAAAGCATCTCCTTGTATGTTGCAATCAATTATGGTCTAATCGCAAAAGACATATCAGGCCATGAAAGATGCAGACAGATTTTTTTTCTAAATTTCTCATAATATCAAAACCTGTCACCCTGTAAGCATAAACAATAAACTGAATATAGTGTTTCTTCAACAAAGCATAACTAAACCATCTAGAATTTAATATCACATTGTCTATTGGGCAAACATTGGAAAGTTTCAAAAGGAGAATAAGCCACTTTACAAGAGATAACCTTATTTACAAACATAGTATGCTAATGAATTTCTCAAATATACCAGGTTAAATACTTGGGGGAACAGAAAACTGGATTATGTATTATTTTCTTATCCCTTCATATTACAAATTACAATCTGACATTTTGATGAGTTTAGGGAGATGTTCAAATGGCTTCCTAAGGCACAGATTGTATTAAAAGTTGGCACAATTGTGTTACCTGTTTTTTTCAATAATAGCTTGAACAATTAGGGGTAGAAATTTATTTATTCAGTGTATGGTGTACAATATCACATGCTAGATACAGTGCAGTCTTCACTGCCTAGATTGCTAATTCATTCTGTTTGGTGCTTGAGCATCTATCTTTGGTGAATCGCAGGGGATTAACCAGTTTTACAACAGCTAACTCGTGGTGTTTACATTGCTGGCTCTTCTGGGCTCCTCAGCTGATCTCACCTTGCCTCTCTTTGTGTTGCAATGTCTCATGACCAGCGAGGTCTGTCCATTCTGGAGGATATTCACACTGGGGAAAGGCTAGTCTACTCTGACTAGTTATATCTCTGTAGGTGTTATGATCCACATTATGTGGAAAAAGGCTTCAGTGAAGTCCTTCAGTGAAGTTATTTCTGTGCTATATCCCACGACAAATGGCCCTACAACAGCTGGGATCTGCTGCCTCTCATCACCACTGCCTGTCTGTAGCTGATCCTCCCCTGAGTTTGCGAGGACAGCCAGCTCCCTCCCCAATGGATCACCTCCCCCAATGCCAAAGGTGCCTGGGTCAGCATCTTCCTCAGCCCTTGGACTCTCCAGACATTTCAGGGAAGACGTGGCATCCCCATTGGATAGTCCCAGTTCCCACTCCTTCTCTGAACCAGGATTCAATGGGGCTGTGACATCAGTTTTCCAAACAAAAATCTTTCCTGTCATTAGAATATCTCTACTGAGAACACCAGTAATTGAACTCAATAATTTATTCATGCACAGCATACATTCCATTAGTGAGCTGCAGTAGGTCCTTCTTGAATCCAGTGCCAGTCCAGTACGGTTATTTTTTCCTCAAGCTGACTCCTTCAAAATTCTGAAAGCATTAGAAGTACATAGGTTTTTACATTTTAAGTTACATGCGCTTGTTTCTTTTTGTTTTGAAAATATAGAAATGCTTTTTTTACCTTGGGATAACCTTACTTGATTTCCAACTAATGATTTAACTACAATCAGAGCAGATAATTTTAGCCATGTATGATGCTATGCACGTATCAGGGTTTATGTATTATTCTCTCACACTCACAACGCTGTCTCTGACAGGGAAAAAGAAAGGCCGATCACTCAAACTTAACAGAGAGACAACAGCCTTTGAAAGTTGGAATAACCCAATAAGGAGAAATTGTTACCAAACAGCAATTTAACAGTCTAATAGCATGCTCGAGAGAAAGGATCATTATGTTCAGCTAGCTCATTAGGTCCACCATCCTGGAGATCTCTGTTGAAATTGCTTTCATGGAACTGCTCTTGGCAATGGCAAAGCAGTAGCTTTGAAACCATGATTTTATAATATAAATATACCTGTGAGAAAAAGGTGGAAGGAAGAAAAAAGAAGAGGCGGGGGGAACCATTCCCCAAGCAACAAGCAACAAGTTTTATTTTAGTCTCCAAATCTAAGTTCTCTTGAAAATTATTTCTGGCTAATGTTATTTTCTGCTGATGTTTTCAAATGGACACTGATGCAGTCTAGGAAAACCAGATGGCACCATTGCTTCAAGCCCATGTTGCAATGGAGTACAACTTGACAGATGGCAAATGGACCCTTTCCTACTTGAAGGCATAATATCCTAGAAAAACAGAATAACCTGTGGAGTCCAAGGATGTCCTATTTGGATGCCTTATTTACATCTTGTGCAAAGTACCTTCTGGGGGGAGTTTTGAATATATATTTAATCTTACAAAAGATCTTCAATTTTAAAAAAAATGTTTAAATCAGTACTAATAAAGGAAAAGGTGATTTTAAATGTAAATCAACATTTCTGCAAAATGATAGCTGTGTAGTTCTTGCTCTTGGAAGAGGTATCTTCATAAGTGGGGTAGGTTGTTGTTGGGGGGTTGTTGTTTTTTTGGTCCTTAATTCTGTTTAGGGGCATTGCAAGTTTTTAGAGATGGTTTCTGTTCCAGTGGAACTGGTAGTAATTGCAGGTCCATATTTTCCTGAAACATACATAATACAGATCAGTATTCAGACAAATGGCACATGAATTAGCTTGCAAATATTTGCACCAGTTAATCTTAAGTCAGTCATGACAATTCTGCAGACACTGATTTCTTTTGTTACAATATTTGCCAAATGGCCAACTATACTGCACATGAACATGAAAAGTGGAATAGTGAATGATTGGAACCACAGTTTCCAGACATTTTATTATTTTTATAAAAGAATCCAGTGTGTTCAAACATTATGTCTGATATCATAAAACCTGCAGAATATATTTATGAGACATCTGCAAGGCAGTAATGAAGTCTTGTATAAAAGTCACTGTTGTAATCCATAAAGTGAACATTTAGGATAAAGAATTTCAGGACTTCTAATAAAATATAGGAAAGGAATATGGAACAAAAATGAGTGCTTTAAAATTAACATGAGTTGGAGTTCCGGTTTCGCGTGGCTTCGGGGCAGCAGGAATTCGCGACAGCTCGCGATTCCTGCTGTGCTAGCCGCCGAGGTACCCCCGATCCAGATGGGTCAGGGGGATATGGCTACCCTGTAGGGACAGCTGAAGAGAGAGGGGAGTCGGACAGGGGGTTGGGGGTGTCGCAGACCCCCTCCTCCTCCAGAAAAACCCCTTTTTCCCAAGGCGGTAGAGCGGTGGTCAGCAATGGCCGCCACGAAGAAGCCAGCAACCGGGTAAGATTGCGCTGGAGGAAGTAAGAAGAGTGAAAGTGCTGTCTGAGCCGGGTCAAGTAACATCTTTCAAATTGGTTGGAACTGAGCTGTTTGAATTGCTGGAGGATACATTGTATCCCTAAGAAGATCAAAAGCGGCGGAGAAGCTGTTAAAGGGAACTTTTTTTTTTCTTCACTCTCCCACCCCATGGAAACAGCAGATATGTTTGGACATATTGGACATTGAAAGTGAATTGTTTTGAGAGTTGAAGCTAAGGGACAAAAGGATTTTTGGACATTGAAAAACTTAAGAAATTGGAAAACCCTTGTTGGAGGTATGGATTTCTGATTATTTAAAATTGATATTGCAAGTGGGAAGGGAGAGGAAAAAAAATTGGAGCAGAAGCTGAAAAAGGAGGAGATTGCCTAGAATCCCAAAGAAAGGTATATGGTAATTGGACCTTTTTGATTAAACATTAACCCCAGAAAGAGAAAGAGAAGAAGGAAGAAAAGTATTAATTTTTGGAATTTTTTTTTTGAATTATTCTTGATTAAAAATATTTGTGGTTGTTTTGGGAAAAGTTTCTTTTTTCATAATGGCATCGCTAGTGGATGAACTAAAGATTGAATATGAAAAATATGAAAAAGAAGATACTTTGGGCACTTTGTTTCAATTCTTAGAAATGGCGTTATGTACTTATGAAAAGTTGACTACGCAGCAGAAGGACTGGGACAAGGAAGAAGAGGAAGAAGAAGCCATCTTTGATGAACAATGGGTTCTTTCCGGGGAGGAGGAGAAAAAGGATAAGAAAAAGGGGATTTTAAGAATTATAAAAACAACCAAAAAAGAGAAAAATGAGCGGAAAGGTGGAGGCAAGGTTAGAAAGCAAAGGAAAGGGAGTAAGAAAAGGGAGGAGGAAAGACAAAGGGGTAAAAAGGGCAAGGAGAAGAATAAGCAAGAGAGAAAGGGGGGGAGGAGAAGCCTCAATGGGGGGAAGCAAGATCTAAAGAAAAAAAGTTTATTCAGAGACAATGGGTGAATTTAATTTAGGATAAAAGAGGGATTCTGGAGGGTACATAAGATTGTGTTTTTTATATGTGTATTTAGAGTATAAAATTCATTGTGTAATTTTAGAATCTTTTAAACAGAATCCCAAGAAAAATTGTTATATGAAGTATTTTTAAGTTAGGGTAATGAGTTATAGACGTTACTCCAATGGGTGTATAGGAGAAGTATAATAAAAGAAAAAAGATGAATGGATAGTTGGAAATAGAACAGACAAAGAATATTATTGAAAATGGTGATAAGATATGAAAGGATATATAAAGGTTTTGTTATGTTTTTTTTTTTTTGGATGTTGTATATTGAAAAAAGGCAAAAAAAAATTTTAATTAATAAGAAATAATTTGGATGAAAAGGAGAAGTTGGGATAAGATATGAAGTTAAATAGACAAAGTATTGATACTATAATTTGGAATTGTTATGTTCTATTGGTTTTTTTCTTTTATTATTTTTTCTTAGAAAAGAACTTATAAGCTGTTATGCCTTGTGCATTGTTTATACAAAATTGATAAAAATGGTTTATATATATATATATAAAAGAAAATGATAATAAGATATGGAAGGATATATAAAGTGAATATGATGTTTGAATTTGTGTCTGTGTGAAGAGTTTCAACCTGGGATCAGACAACCTTCAGAAAAGATCTTTTAGTTTTGTTTATGTTTTATTGTGTTCTCTGTAAAATTAATAAAATTTGTTTAAAAAAAAAATTAACATGAGTTGTTCAATAATGCCTATATTCAAGTTCATTTTCTCAATACCTCAGAATAATCAATATTCATTGATGAATAGATTCTTGTTTGTAACATTTCAGATGCCACATCTTCTTTATAACCTGCAAGACAAATCCTTACCCTATGACTTCATAGAGTTAGTTTACTACCATGGGAACTATACAGTTGAAACAGCAAGAGCTCCCTCAACCATTCAAAGCATTAGCAATAGCAATAGCACTTACACTTATACACTGCTTCATAGTGCTTTACAACTCTCTCTAAGTGGTTTACAGAGTCAGCATATTGCCCCCAACAATCTGGGGCTTCATTTACCAACCTCAGAAGGAATGGAAAATTG
Source organism: Hydrophis major (assembly GCA_033807585.1). Lineage (NCBI taxonomy): Eukaryota > Metazoa > Chordata > Lepidosauria > Squamata > Elapidae > Hydrophis > Hydrophis major. The sequence continues at coordinate 324,231,405 of CM066329.1, forward strand.
AATCAAGTCAACCTTGAGCCTGGTGAGATTCAAACTGCCAGCCAGTAGCAAGGTTTGATGTATCACATGTTGCCCCAAATTTACCATCTAAAGAGGACAGCCCATAACCTCATTAAATTCAGGGTTTAAAATTGTTTGCCTGCACAATTGGTAAGCTACTGGTAAGCTACTGATTGAGAGATTGTGAAAATCTTATTAACTTAGGTTTTCCTTGGAAGAACATAGAAAATATTGGATTTTGCTGCCTCCAGAACTGCCAACTTGGAAAGAGATAGCTACCTGGCAATCTTTTAAGTTTCTCATTCATTTTCTGCTAATCCATTTTTCCAAATGTCTGGCAGGCATTCTTCTTTTCTATCTTGTTTAGCACTTTCTGTTAACATACCATTACCCATTTTCTCATCCATCCTACCCCTACTCAATAGGCAAGGACACAGAGTGACAATTAGACAATCATAGAGTTAAAAGTCATCTTCATGGTCATCTAGTCCATTGCTGCATCTATCAGAACACCTCTAACAAATGATCATACAACCTCTATATTTTTCAAGTGAAGGAGAATTCATGCTTCATCTGGCAACCTGTTCCACTGATTGGCAACTTATGAGTTGACCTGTAGTTTAAACCAACTTCCTTTTAACTTTAACCTGCTGGTTGTATTTTTGCCTTCTGGAGTAATACAGAATAAGTCCATTCCTTTCCTTATGTTATAACCCTTCCAATAAAATAAGCACTGCTAACACATCTCTCAATTATTTCTATGGTATGTCAAATATGCTCTGTTCCTTTAACTTTTCTTTATAGGCTTACTTTACAGACTCTTTACCATCTTAGTAGCTCTCCTCTGACCTTTCTCCAATTTGTCACTCTCCTTTTGAATTGTGCTGCCCAGAAATTCATGCATTTTTCTAAATGGGGTCTAACTAGTACAGAATGGAACAATTGGTTCCAATGATCTTGACTTTATGCCCCCTTAATGAACTCCAAACGATCATTTGTTTTTTTAGCACTGTATCACACTGCTGATTCACGTCTCATCTAACCTTGGCAAAGACTTTCAGATACTCTTGACATGTGCTACTGCCCTTCTCCTTATATCTTATGCCTTTCATTTGTCTATATAATATTTGTTTTACTCCCTGTGAAATCCCTCCCCTCCAATGCATTTCAGCTTACAGATAGTTCTTGAGTTACAATGGCAATTGGGATTGGAATTTGACAGTGATGTGGTTGTAAAGCACATCACATGACTACATTGTTTGTCATGGCAGAAGACAATAGAAGGTTTTAGGAGAATGTAACCAAAATGCTATCCATAAAATACATGAACATACAGTAGCTTATGGCTTTCTGTAAGATAAAGATGAAGACAAACAAGTTTGGGAAAGCTCCTATTACCTATTCCATACTAGGTAAAGCTTAGAATATACATTCATTTTTGCATACAGTGGTATAAATAAATAAATCATTCAAAATGAGCATCAGTTCCATTGGAAAATAAAACATCCTGAAAACATAGTAAGAACAATTAATTACATCTAATTATTTTTAAAAGCAGTATTTTTAAAAGCTAGGTATTCTCTGGGTTATTTCTCCCTAAACAGATCCTGCATATGGGGCCAGGAGGTAGATCTTAAGGAAGTGGCAATGTGCTTTACTTTCTGTAATCAGATGTAGTGAATTTTACTTTGCTTCATGAACAAGGAACAATGCATCAGACATCCCATCATCTGTTCTTTGTAAAAGCTAAGAGTACAAAACAAAGAATTAAACAAGGCTTGTAGTACTGAGAGTTGGTTTTAATCTAGATCTAGAAAGAAATAGGATTTTGTACTTTGAGTAATTTTTAGGTTTATTTTTCCTTTACTGTTAAAACTAAATCCAGATTTTCTTTTCTAAGTGTTATCAAAGTTAGCTTTTCTCAGCCTTACTCTTTTCAAATGTATTGGGCTACAATTCCTATAATTTCAAGATAGCATGCCCTTTGCCTGGCAGTTAGATAATTGGGGAACTATTAAGGAAGTAACCTAACATATTTGAAGGGCACCAGGCATTGGAAGACCTGCCATAAATTGAATAAATATTTATGAAGTTGAAAGGTTCTTTGCTGTCTGCTTTTTCAGAATAAGTTGTCCCATGCAGCCTATAGAACACTTATAATTTAATGAATGTCAAACAGCAGATATAATAAGAGTATTTTCTTCATTATCCTTTTCCCCCCAGAATGCATGCTTCTTTCTATGAGTATCTTGATTTGGACATGCTTTATATCACTTTTATTAGCTGTCATTAAATAAATGCATCTCATTTAATTAAATTTGAACAGAATCTTATGCAGGGAAAACTGTCCACAAATATCACAGTAATTAGCTGCTGTTAATGAGGGAGTCATATGCTATCCTTAGCTTAATGCAAAAGAGGAAGTGGGTAGGGGTGTTCCAGTGACCTTCCCTACATAAGGAGGAAGGAAAGGGGCTGAAAAACATAACATCTGACCAGGGCTGGTTTAAGGGAAGTACAGCTATTGTGGGTCCTTTAAAATTTGGAGCCAAACAAAACATTGGAATATGAAAATTCCAATTGAGCATGTGGAAAAATGAACTGGGGCCATGGAAGTGAAGATGTTAAAGCTGCCTGCCTTTGTCATTCTGTCTTCAAGAAAGTTTGAAAAGTTCATCTTATTGTCAACTCAGACTCTCACTGAGCCACCAAGTACCAACCACTGTGTGCAAGATGCTAAGAAATGATACTCAATGAATTGAAATACTACTTAGCAGAAATAATGCTGACAAATCCTTTTAATTAACCACAGATTGACATGGGATTCTTTGAGAATTTATAGGAAGGGGTAGTAGATTGGTGCATCAGAGTCAGAGAGAAGCAATATTGGAAACTTCAGTGGCACTTATTCTTCAGTATCTCCAAACACAATGATCACAGAGGCAGCATGATGTTCTGTAGATAGAGTCAGTGTTAAGGATTTACAGTGATTCCTCTATTACTTTTTGCCTGTGAGGACACTTTCTTCTGCCTTTGTTTGCAGACATGCATGCATGGAGCACTTGTTCTTTGATTCTCCTGGTATGATGTAGTCAGTTAGGTCCTAGTTTTTATTTATCCTGTTATATATTTCCTAAAAATGTCTTCTCATATAGTTATAAAGTGTGTGTCATTACTTAATTAAATTAAATTGATAAATTAATTTAATAGCACACTTTCAGAATTGCTCCTAGAGACATCAAACTTTCCCTTCAACCAATCGGTTCTTGTTTGCTTTTCCTAGGCTTGGAATTGGAATGAACCGTCTCTTCATTGTATAAATTGTGGAAACTTTTCTGTTTGTTCTGAGAAGCACTAATTCCTATCTTGCTATTTTTGACTCTAAACATACATTTAAGGTGGCATAGTTCTAGGTTGTCTCGGTCTAGAATTTCAAGTCTGGTGGCATAAGGTATTCTAGGTTGGATCTTTCTTTCATGATCTTCCACCTATAACTTCTTAACCTGACCTAGGGTTCTTAAGAGAATGGGTGCTCTTTGTGAAAACCCTTCAAGTAGTGGAAGATTACTATCATATCACCCACCCCTAGTCCTTCTTTTCATTAGACCAGACCAGGCTTATCAAACTTGCAGCCTGCAAGACAAATGCAGCCTGTGCAGGCCATGTCCATCCCAGCTCTGCAAATGCAAAAAAGCATTGTAATACATCAAGATTTGGCCTGTGATGCAATCAAGTTTGATACCCCTAGACTAGACATTCCCAGGTCCCACAATTATTTATTGAATGGCTTAGTTTTCTGTTCCCTAATCATATTTGTTGCTCTTTGTTAAGTATGGAGCATGGGCGAGAAAGAATGGAGACGAGCCTCTGGAACGGTGAACTTCAACTCTTTATTTACATAGTGACTGCTCAAAATCAATGGCAGTTATAGCCCTCCTTATATAGGCAACCCAATAACTATTAACCAATAACAATCTAGGAGCACTAGCTCCCTTAACCAATAAGAACGCTCCATTAATGGCCAATTGGATTCCCCGGAACGGGCCAATCCGATCCTGCCGTTAACAGCCAATCAGAAGTGCAGGGTCAGAACCCTGCACTTGACTCCAAGCTTAAGATATCTTTATTAAGGCCTATGCATTCACAACACCCCTTCCCCCTGGCTTCTGTTTACAGGGCGCAGTTATATAGTCCTTTAGGTAGGACGGTTGCTTTATTAGTCTTTTTGATTTTCGCTGTGTGTTTTTTATATTTGGCTGCAATCTTGCTCAGGTAGATCGTTGTTTGTCGATGGGGTTGCCTCTGGTTCAGAGTTCACGATTCCGTCGTCACCAATATCTTCGGCAACTCCCTGAGGTGAATCTATTCCCTTCTCTAGTTCCAATTCCTGTGTCTCTATTCCACCATCGTTCCCTTCGAACGGGTTTTCTTCTAATTGAAATTCGTCTTCTTCCGTATCTCCCCCCCCCCTTAGTTTGGTCATAAGGGAGTTCAGAATTGCCCGACTGGAGCCATGATCATAATTGATCGATATGGCGTTTCCATAGTCTATCATCAAAGCATTGCACAAGGTAGGATCTCGGGCCGGTTACACGAACTACTGTCGCCTCTACCCACAGCGGATCGCCCGATAGGTTTTTTGCGTATACCAAATTGCCTACCTGGAAGGCACGACATCGGCCACTGGATCCTAGTGGTTTTTCCGGTTCAAAAGCTGGGTGTAACCGGTTGAGGTGGGAGCAGAGTTTTCGTCCCATTAGTAGTTCGGCAGGAGTTTTGTTGGTGACACTATGAGGTGTGATTTGTTGTAGAAAAAGGATTCGGTTGATTTTGTTGTCGATGTTATCGTAGTCTAATTTCTGCAAGATTTTCTTAACAAATTGGACCATGCGCTCAGCCCTGCCATTGGTCGCAGAGTGCGCAGGTGAGGTGAGCGCATGTTGGATGCCGCAGTCAGCCAGGTACTGCTCGAAGGACAGCACGGTAAATTGGGGCCCGTTGTTGGATACCAGAACGTCTGGTAATCTGTGGGTTGCAAACAGTCTTTCCAATTTTTTGATAACCGCTTCAGTGGTTGTGTTCGTCATGCGATGAATCTCGAGCCAATTCGAGTAGGCGTCGACGGTTAGAAGAAAGGTGTGGCCTTTGGTTGGCCCTGCAAAATCCAGGTGAATACGGGACCAGGGTCCCCGTGGTGTTTCCCATTTGGTAGGGATGGCTTTTGGTGGGGCGTTGCTCACTTCCTGGCATCTATGACAAGCTTTAACCCAATTTTCAATTTACTTGTCGATGCCTGGCCACCATGCGTAGCTTCGTGCGAGGGCTTTCATCCGCACAATAGCGGAGTGGCCATCGTGCAAGGTTCTCAGTACTGCTTTTTGGAGTCGTTCTGGGATAACGACTCTATCGCCCCAGATGACACAGCCTTTTTGAGAGAACAACTCCGTTTGTCGAATCTTGAATGGTGTAAAGTCATCTGATAATTGGTCCAATGGCCATCCACATTCTATCCAGCCTAGGACTCGCACCAAGGTGGGGTCACGTCTGGTTTCTCTCGCGATATCTCGAGCGGTTAATGGCAGCAAGTGGAGTGTTTCAATTTCTAACGTGGTTACCGTTGGTGCGGGATCGTCGAGAGTCTCTGGAAGTGGTGTTTGGCTCAATGCGTCGGCATGGGGAATGGCTTTACCCGGGCGGTATTGCAGCCGATAATTATAAGCAGCCAAGAATTCTGACCAGCGAGTCATCCTAGGGGATAATATGTAGGGAGTCAGCTTATCTCCAGCTATTATCCCCAATAACGGTTTATGGTCAGTCACGATAGTAAAAGCCCGGCCATACACGTACTCGTGAAAACTTTTAACGGCCGATACAATTGCGAGGGTTTCTTTATCGATTTGGCCATAATTTCGCTCAGTTTTTGAAAGTGTCTTTGAAAAATATGCAACAGGGGCTTTGTTACCATTAGGCAGTACATGGCTCAGAATGGCGCCCACTCCGAAGGGTGAAGCATCACATGTGATATTTAACGGCAAAGTCTCATTGTACTGCATGAGTACAGAGTCAGAAGTCAGTAGTTTTTTTACATTACGGAACGCCTGTTCTTTATGACCCCATAACCAATTTGCTTTCTTGTCTAGCAAACGATGTAACGGCTCAACGACAGTTGCTTTATGTGGTAGAAATACATTATAAAAGTTGATGAGGCCTAGGAACTCCTGGAGATCGGCCTTGTTCCGAGGCCTGGCAGCGTTTTTTATTGCTCTTAATTTACTGTCGGGAGGGTGAATACCCTGACTGTCAATTAGGTACCCTAAAAACCCAACACTATCTGCACATAATTTACACTTATTCTTTTTCACCTTAAGACCGGCGTCTTGAAATTTTAATAGGACCAACTTTAAACGATCCCGTAAGATTTTTTTTGTAGGTGCAGCAACTAATACATCGTCAAAGTAGGGGACCACGCCTTTAATCCCTTGTAGTAGCCTCTCCATAAGGCTCTGAAATATCCCCGGGGCTACACTGACTCCAAATTGGAGCTGGGTATATTTAAAGGCACCTCGGTGTGTCACAATCGTTTGTGCCTGTGCCGTCTTTTCATCAACAGGTAATTGCTGATATGCCTGAGCTAAGTCTAATTTGGCGAAGACTTTTCCACCCCCCAGGGAATGGAGGAGATGCTGCACCACCGGCACCGGATATGCATTTTGCTGTAGGGCGTGGTTCAGGGTGGCCCAGTAGTCCCCACAAATTCGGATTGAACCATCCGGCTTAATTGGTGTTACGATTGGGGTTTCCCAGGGAGAGTGATTGGTAGGTTCTAGCACCCCCTGAGCTATTAGTTTATCGAGTTGTTCGTCGATTTTTGGCTTTAAGGCAAATGGAACTCGACGAGGTTTAAGGCAGATGGGAGCTATCTTTGGATTAAGGCTGAACGATATTGGGGTCCCCTTGTACTCGCCTAATTTTTCCGCGAATACGTCCTTGAATTCATAGATGAGGTCCTCCTCCCAGTCACTTCCGCTGACTCGGTTTATGCCTGCCACTTCAATGCCAAGTGGCGTGAACCATTGGAGACCTAGCAGACTAGGCTGATCTTTGTCGATCACAGTTAGCGGTAAGTACGCTGTGTGCTTCTTGAATGAGACCCGGACTCGGCAGAAACCAACAACAGGGATTCAATTCCCTTGATAGTCCTTAAGAATAAGTTTTTGGAAGCGGAGGTCTTGGCACTGGATCGTGGGGATGAGTTGCTTGAGGGTCTTGCAGGACACCATCGAGAGGGACGATCCCGATTCGACTTCCATGGGGCAAGGCTGGTTCTCGATGGCCACTGTAATTCGGATTTTCTTGACATCCAAGGCAGAGGCGTGACCGATAGTGATAGTATGGTGAGCCTCTTCTCGCTGCAAAACTCGGTTTCTATAGGAGTGGTTTACTGGTTCTTGCCTTACAGGACGGTTTCCTGTCGATTGGCGATAGTTAGCCCCTTTTGAGGCCTAGCTGGGTCCTTGTAAGCTTCAGCAGACCCGTCCGATGTGGCCTCGCTTCCCGCACTCATGGCAAAGCGCGTCACAGAATTTGCATTCGGACCTGGCATGGTTGGCTCCACAGCCAGCGCAAGAGCGTAGGGACTTCGGGTGGTGGTCCCAGTCGGACGCAGTCGATGGACCTCTTCTTCGTCGCTGTCTGACGATGAAGAGAGGTCCTCGTGGTGTGCCATTGAAAGCTGCCCTTCTGACTTGGGTAAAATTTCGCTTGTTGGTTGGTGTACCAGAGCACGGTTGTGGCGTAATTGTGCAGCCAACTTCCTGGTTGCTTCTGCTGCAGTAGCATCGGCGATGGCATCGGCAAGGCTGATGTCGCCTTTCATCATCAGCCTGCTCTGCACGCCTGGTGCATCTAATCCCAGAACTATTTGATCTCTCAGTGCCTCTTCCAAATCGGCGAATCTGCAGAGGCCTCCCAGGTTTCGGAGGTCTGCTATGAAGTAGGCGACGCTTTCTCCTTTTCACTGGTTTCTCTGATAGAACTCGTGCCGTCTCACGAACGTGGGCACGGTCGGTGCGTAATGAGCTCTTGTAGGGGTTCGAGGTCATCCCAGTCCATCATCTTCACTTCGGTAGGTTTGGCTAGTGCTTTAGCCATCTTAAATACGGTTGGACCGCAATGCATTAGGAATACCGCCCGTTTCTTCCTGGCTGTGGCATCCTTTAAATTGTTAGTTTCCAAAAACATTTGGAAATGAACCATGTAGGACTCCCAGTCCTATTGCACTGGATCGAATGGAGCGGGTGGTACAACGACGCCGGACATGGTTCCATCGTGTAGTGCTGTCAGCCATGTGCTTGGTGTTTCTTCTTAGTTCAGTCAGCTCAGATGTCTCCACATCCCATCCTCATCGCCAGTGTTAAGTATGGAGCATGGGTGAGAAAGAATGGAGACGAGCCTCTGGAACAGTGAACTTCAACTCTTTATTTACATAGTGACTGCTCAAAATCAATGGCAGTTATCGCCCTCCTTATATAGGCAACCCAATAACTATTAACCAATAACAATCTAGGAGCGCTAGCTCCCTTAACCAATAAGAACGCTCCGTTAATGGCCAATCAGATTCCCTGGAACAGGCCAATCCGATCCTGCCGTTAACAGCCAATCAGAAGTGCAGGGCCAGAACCCTGCACTTGACTCCAAGCTTAAGATATCTTTATTAAGGCCTATGCATTCACAACACTCTTCTCTGCATTCTTTCTAAATCTTACCTTTTTTGTATTGTAATGACCAAAACTGGATGCAGAATTGAGGTTTTATCAATGCAGTATAAAGTGGAATTAACTTCAAATGATCTTGAAGTTATTTCTATCCATTGTGCAGTGGAACTGGATAGGCCATTGATTAATGTAATCTTTGGATACAATGCAACATGAAGTGCGCGCTCACTGAACCAATTGTTACATGGTTGAATCGCACCACTGGTATGGGGGTATATGTTGCAGTCTCTATGGGTATGCCGTGAACTTATTTCTATCCTTTCTTAGAGATTCTTAACACATATTCCAGGAGAAATTATATGTTTAAAAAGCTTATTACAAAACAGCACTATCATACTCTCCACTTGTATCTCTGTCTTTGCTCCTTCCACTATTTGGTTGCAATACCTCCTGAGATTTGTAGTACTACACTTTCTTTAGGATTGTAACCTTACAACAAGAAGAAAAAGCTTCTGAGAAGAAGAAAAATATGTCTGTTAGTGTGACAAAATTGTATATTTTTCCACCACTAGTCACATTGATTTTAACCTCCAATTTCTCATGTTCACTCTCAGAGAGGCTCAAATTAGATTTCATAAGAAGAAATATATTTTATCTGTCATAGATTCTCAAAACAAAACCTGCTTATTACATTTAAGTTACCTCCCAAATAACTTTTATGATTTTTTAAAGTTTATAATCATTTATAAGCTCAGATCTTTAAAAATTATTTTATATCTTGATTCACTCTGTCTGATGTTCTTGTTATTAGAGTAGAAAACCTTATTTTTGTTTTAATTAAAACATGTATACATACATACATACAAATGGAAAATAATATTGTTTTCTCTAGTAAAATAAATTCCAGCATGCAATTGTTTTAATCAAATGAGTCATTTTAATTATAAAAACAAATTAAAAAGTATTGTACACTGCTACTGCCAAGGAAACAAACTATTGATTAACCATGGGAATAAAGTATTGCAGTAGAATAGCATTATGTCTAGTCATTAAATTTTGAACACCATTGCCAGAAGGCTGCAATATATAATATTTAGAACAAATTAGAATACTTTTTAATAATTGTTCACTGTGCTGATATTTTGTTCAAATAGATTTTGAAAAGATCATCTTGAGATCGAGAATCCTGAGATTCTAGGGTCTTGAAGTCTCAGTGACAATATAAAACAACATACTCCTTGCCAGTGATAAATTTTATTTGGTAATAAATAGATTTGTGCACTTCCAGCACCATAAAATTAGACATCCAAACTTATAGTATTAGGAAACCAATTCTTGAACTCTTATCTGCATCGTTTTCTATATTTATGATTTGAACAACTTTCTTCCATTGTATGTGTCTCATGATGGTAAATATAATTTCCCTCATTAGAAGGTTATACTCAAGTATGTTCCATATGCCTTTTCTTTTATGGCCTATATAAATTATTTTCTTTCTGTAGAACAAATTCTATAAAAACTATTTTCTATTTCCTTTCTTAGTGAACAATGAAGCAGAAGAAGTCAAAATCCGTTTCAATGAGGAGGCTTGGAAAAGATAATCTTGGTTTATCTATTTTTTTTCTACAGTATTTTACCAGAAAACAGATAGAGCACAATCAAAAAATTTGTACTCTCCTAAGCTTAACAAGGGCTATGTTAAGCCCTTGTTGTTGTTTTTTTAAACAAATTTTATTAATTTTACATAGAACACAAACAAAACTAAAAGATCTTTTCTGAAGGTTGTCTGATCCCGGGTTGAAACTCTTCACACAGACACAAATTCAAACATCATATTCACTTTATATATCCTTCCATATCTTATTATCATTTTCTTTTTTATATATATATATAAACCATTTTTATCAATTTTATATAAACAATGCACAAGGCATAACAGCTTATAAGTTCTTTTCTAAGAAAAAATAATAGAAGAAGAAAACCAATAGAACATAACAATTCCAAATTATAATATCAATACTTTGTCTATTTAACTTCATATCTTATCCCAACTTCTCCTTTTCATCCAAATTATTTCTTATTAATTAAAAAATTTTTTTTTGCCTTTTTTCAATATACAAAATCCAAAAAAACCCATAACAAAACCTTTATATATCCTTTCCTATCTTATTACCATTTTCAATAATATTCTTTGTCTGTTCTATTTTCAACTATCCATTCATCTTTTTTCTTTTATTATACTTCTCCTATACACCAATTGGAGTAACGTCTATAACTCATTACCCTAACTTAAAAGTACTTCATATAACAATTTTTCTTGGGATTCTGTTTAAAAGATTCTAAGATTACACAATGAATTTTATACTCTAAATACACATATAAAAAACACAATCTTATGTACCCTCCAGAATCCCTCTTTTATCCTAAATTAAATTCACCCATTGTCTCTGAATAAACTTTTTTTCTTTAGATCTTGCTTCCCTCCATTGAGGCTTCTCCTCCCCCCCTTTCTCTCTTGCTTATTCTTCTCCTTGCCCTTTTTACCCTTTTGTCTTTCCTCCTCCCTTTTCTTACTCCCTTTCCTTTGCTTTCTAACCTTGCCTCCACCTTTCCGCTCATTTTTCTCTTCTTTGGTTGTTTTTATAATTCTTAAAATCCCCTTTTTCTTATCCTTTTTCTCCTCCTCCCCGGAAAGAACCCATTGTTCATCAAAGATGGCTTCTTCTTCCTCTTCTTCTTTATCCCAGTCCTTCTGCTGCGTAGTCAACTTTTCATAAGTACATAATGCCATTTCTAAGAATTGAAACAAAGTGCCCACAGTATCTTCTTTTTTATATTTTTGATATTCAGTCTTTAGTTCATCCACAAGCGATGCCATTATGAAAAAAGAAACTTTTCCCAAAACAACCACAAATATTTTTAATCAAGAATAATTCAAAAAAAAAATTCCAAAAATTAATACTTTTCTTCCTTCTTCTCTTTCTCTTTCTGGGGTTAATGTTTAATCAAAGAGGTCCAATTACCATATACCTTTCTTTGGGATTCTAGGCAATCTCCTCCTTTTTCAGCTTCTGCTCCAATTTTTTTTCCTCTCCCTTCCCACTTGCAATATCAATTTTAAATAATCAGAAATCCATACCTCCAACAAGGGTTTTCCGATTTAAGTTTTTCAATGTCCAAAAACCCTTTTGTCCCTTAGCTTCAACTCTCAAAACAATTCACTTTCAATGTCCAATATGTCCAAACATATCTGCTGTTTCCATGGGGTGGGAGAGTGAAGAAAAAAAAAAGTTCCCTTTAACAGCTTCTCCGCCACTTTCGATCTTCTTAGGGATACAATGTATCCTCCAGCAACTCAAACAGCTCAGTTCCAACCAATTTGAAAGATGTTACTTGACCCGGCTCAGACAGCACTTTCACTTTTCTTACTTCCTCCAGCGCAATCTTACCCGGTTGCTGGCTTCTTCGTGGCGGCCATTGCTGACCGCCGCTCCACCGCCTTGGGAAAAAGGGGTTTTTCCGGAGGAGGAGGGGGTCTGCGACACCCCCAACCCCCTGTCCGACTCCCCTCTCTCTTCAGCTGTCCCTACAGGGCAGCCATATCCCCCTGACCCATCTGGATCGGGGGTACCTCGGCGGCTAGCACAGCAGGAATCGTGAGCTGTCGCGAATTCCTGCTGCCCCGAAGCCACGCGAAACCGGAAACCTCTATGTTAAGCCCTTGTTAAGCCCTTGTTAAGCCCTTGTTCATTGGCAACATGAAATTTCAGTGTGAATTGAAGGAGACCTAACCCTAACCCTAGGTGGATATTTTTCTCCTGTGGGTTTTTCCTCATGCATTTTACAGGGAAACATAATTAGGGCACAATCAAAAAATGTGCACTCTCCTAAGATTAAAAAAGACCTACAAATTTGTTGGGGACATCCATTTTTCACTGCAAGTTCAAATGGACCTAATCCTAAACCCTAAGTGGTTTCCAACAGACTCGTAGCCCACTGTCAACATATATGGGGAAAAGCCATACTTAGGGTTAGAGTCAGATCCACTTGAACTCGCAGTGAAAAATGGATGTCACCAATGGACTTGTGGCCCATTGTAAAGCTTAGGATGTTGCAAACTTTTTGATAGTTCCCTATCTATGTTTCCTGGTAAAATATATGAGAAAAAGCCATGGGGGGGGGGAACCCACATTGGCTTAAGCTTTACAATGGGCTACAAGTCCGTTGGCAATTCTAACCCTAACTCTAACCCAACATCTATTTTTCACTACCAGTTCATGGGTACCTAACCCTAACCCTACGTGGGTTTTTTCCCCTATGTGTTTTTCCCATGTATTTTACCAGGAAACATAGATAGGGCACAATCAAAAAGTTTGCACCCTCCTAAGCTTACCAATGGGCTATGAATCCATTGGTGACATCTATTTTTCAGTTTGAATTGAAGGGGACCTAACCAGGGGTGGGATTCAACCACCGTTACTATTGGTTCGGTGATTATGTTTTGCGCGCATGTAACATAACCTTAGGCTGTGCCATCAGGACAGATGAAAAGCGCTGTGTGCAGGTGCACAGCATTCGAAAAGCCTCTGTTTCCCTGCTTTTTCAACCTCAGCTGTGTTGTGTAAAGCAGCTGAGGTTGAAAAGGCAGGAAATAAAGGACAGGTAAGAGCGGCAGATGGACCAAACAGCAGCAAACACAGAACTGGTTCTGTGTCTGCTGCTATTCAGAGCTACCTGTTCTATAGAGCTGGGCAGAACCAGGAACATCCCACCTCTGGACCTAACTCTAACCGCTATATATTTTTCCCATGTATTTTACCAGGAAACATAGATAGGGCTGAGTTCAAAAGTTTGTGCCCTCCAAACCTTAACAATGGGCTATAAATCTGAATCCATTTTTGACTGCAAGTTCATGGGCACCTAACCCTAACATGAACGTGAGTTTTTTCTACTATGGGTTTCTTCCATGGTAAAATATACCAGAAAAACATAGATAGGGCACAATCAACAAGTCTGCACCCTCCTAAGCTTAACAACGCATTACAAATCCATTGATGATATGCATTTTTCTGTGTAAATTGAAGGAGACCTAACCCTACCCTAGGTTGGTTTTTTTTTTTCTCCTATGGCTTTTTCCCATGTAACTATTTTATCAAAAAACATAGATGGTGTAACAATAATTCAATTACACTATCTGTAATTGGCATAGTAACTTCACAATTATTTTTTGAAGAAATTAAGAATAGATAAACAGCTATTTGTAAAATAAATCCATCGTCCCCTGACCATATTTTGGGATCTCTGATATCAACTGAGTTTGGAATAACTAAATTAAGAATTGTAATTTAAATTTATGCAGTTTTTATACCCCAAACAAACAGCTTGGCCTTCACTACTTCCAAAATATGATGTTTGTTACTGCTAGAATTGCCGTATAATGGTCACTCTTTAAACTGAGTAATTTCAAAAGTAATCAGCTTTTTGTTAATACAGTCAATTTTGCAAAAAGCTTATCTGAACATACAGTTTGTTCTATCTCGGAGGATGGGCGCAATAATGAAGACGAGACATCGAATAGTGACTCCAACTCTTTATTAGTGACTTCGGGAAAACAGAGCAACACGTAGGGCAGCAGCAGCTCCTTTTATAGAGCTGGCTGCTGTCAAAGCATCCAATGGTTTAAGTTTGCCATGCTTGGAGCATCCGATCGCGGCAGCCTGCTAACTAGCCAATCGGATCAGTCCGGAATGACCAATCACAACCCGCTGTTCACGGACCAATCAAATATGCAGGATTTCGAGCCTGCTTGTGAAAAGCCAGTCAGGTTTGCAGGCTTATGAGCCTGCTAGTTCGGAATACCGTTCCTACTTACATATATCTTTATCTTCTGCCGGAAAGAGACTGGAAATGTATATTCATTTTAATTTGCACAATGCAGGTTATTTTACCATATTTATTCATTTATAAGCTGCTTTTTAGAATTAGACATTTCAATACGTTTAATATTTAATAATCTAACATTTTTAATTCTGCTTATAATAGTAATCAAAATAGTGTTTCAGATTGCAGTTAAATTAATATAGTTGAAGAAAACCCCTGTGAGAAAGACAGTTTGGCGTAGTATGTAAAGCATCAGCCTGAAAAAGGAAGACCATGAGTTCTAGTCCCACCCTGGGCACAAAGCCAGCTGGATGAGCCTTAAGTGACCAGTGCCTTTCTTTCAGGACTAGGAAGGAGGCAACAGCACACCACTTCTGAAAAAGCCTGCCAAAAAGTTGTGTAGATTTATTCAGGCAGTCTCCAAGAATCAGATGCAATTGAACAGAAGGAGGGGGGGAAACCTATATAGAACTCGAAAGGGTGATGCCAAATTGTGTGTGGAATTGCTTTGATACAAGATAGGTGTTAAGTCCGCTAAAACAGCTGTATTTTATACTAGGTTTTTTAAACCGGTTATCTTATTGTTACAATATACAAAAAAAATATAATAACAGCTGCCAGTTCTTTCATTGGTGTTATCCTTCATACACATCAAGCTATTACTGAGAACCTTAAATGTTGTAATGTACTGGCATAGCATATGTGTAGATCTAAGCATTGTGGTCTTTTGGAATTGATAAATTGAAATTTTGTGAATGTGCAAATTTTCTAACTGCTATCCAAGGTTTTTTGGGCATCTGGGGACCACCAAACTGGCTTATGCCATAATATTTCAGTTTTGATTTTCACATCTTAATGCTTTGTGATCTTCTCGAATTCTTTGTCTTCTATTCTACTATCTCCTTCTATTGCCACATCAGTTATTTTCATCTTTTCAACCATAGTTAAATCTAATTTGTTATGAACTGAGACTTTATCAGTTTGCATTTAGATATGCCACAATATTTTAACCAGATCATTTTCAACTACTTTTTCAATTTATATTCCCACCAATTTTTCATTACTGGCACATGGTATGTGTTAAGTCCTTAGCATGGGTGCAAGGAACAGAGACGAGACATCGAACGGTGACTTCAACTCTTTATTGTGAAATAAGAACAGAGCAAATACTTGGGCAGCAGCAGCTCTTTTATAGAGCTGGCTGCTGTCAAAACAACCAATGATTTGAGTTTACCGCTTTCACAAGCGTCCAATCAGAGGGGCCCATTAACAGCCAATCAGACTGGCCAGAAACGACCAATCACGACTCGCTATTCACAGCCCAATGAGGAGTGCAGGAGTACGAGCCTGCTGCAAAGTAAAGCTATTTAGGGTTGTTACTGCTGTGTTGGCTTAGTCCATAACACCCCTCCCCCCTAGGTTCCGTCTGAGGGGTGGGGTGACGTATTCTCATAAATAGGCAGGTCGCTTCCCCTGTCTGCTTGACCTGCACTGTTCCACCGGTTTCTGTCCTGGCTCTGATTCCGGTGGGCTGCTGGCTGGGCTGGCTGGTGAAAACGGTCCCGCTGTTCCTTCGAATGGCTCTGGGCTGCTCTCCCTGCTTATGCCAGTGCTGTCTTCCGGGTTCCCTGGATCTGTTTCCATCGCAGTGCTGTCACGCGGTGAGGCCACTCCCAGGCTCGGTTTTCCTTCTGATGGTGAGTATCCCCTGGTTGGTAATGTAGACTGTTGGGTTTCAATTGTTATTTCTTTTTTGGCCTCCTCAATGTTCCTTCCCCCCCCTCCAGTTAGAGATTTAGGGGCTGAGATAGGACTAGGTGCTAGTCTGGAACGGAGTTGGTCTATGTGGCACTTCCACATCTTACCATCTGCAGTTTGTAGGCGATAGGATCGGGGTCCCGTAAGTTGCGTTATGATAGCGGGGACCCACAATGGGTCGCCCGAGAAGTTTTTCGCAAGCACAGGGTCACCTTCCTGGAATGCCCGACACTTGCTGCTGGATCCTGGGGGTTGTTCAGGCGTGTAGTTTGGGTGGAGGTGATCGAGTTGCGAGCGAAGTTTCCGGCCCATCAGGAGTTCAGCTGGGGTTCTGTTCGTGGTACTGTTTGGGGTTATGTGCTGGAGGAGAAGCATCTAGTTTATTTTGTCATCAATGTCGCCGTGGTCCATTTTGTGCAAGGTCTTTTTTACAAATTGAACCATTCGCTCAGCCCTACCATTGGCCACAGGGTGATCTGGCGATGTTAAGGCATGGCGGATGCCCCGATCTGCCAGGTACTGTTCGAATGGCAGGGCAGTGAATTGGAGGCCATTATCGGAGACCAGGACATCCGGCAATCCGTGGGTAGCAAATAGCTTATTCAGTTTTTTACTGACCGCCTCTGTGGTGGTGCTTTTCATCTTGTGGGCCTCGAGCCAGTTTGAATAGGCATTCACTGTTAGGAGGAAAGTGTGTCCTCTTGTGGGCCCCGCAAAATCGATGTGGATATGGGACCAAGGGCCTCGAGGCGTTTCCCACTGAGTTGGGGGAGTTTTTGGAGGAGTAGAACAAGTCTCCTGGCATTTGCTGCACTTTGCTACCCAGGTCTCTATTTGTTTGTCTAACCCAGGTCACCATGTGTAACTCCTAGCCAATGCCTTCATCCGCACGATGCCTGGATGTCCATCGTGCAACATTTTTAAAACTTTATGTTGCAATTTCTCTGGGATTACAACTCTGTCTCCCCACAAGATGCAGCCCTTCTGGGAGAATAGTTCTGTCTGTCAATTCCTGAATGGCTTGAAAGTGTCATTGGGTGCGCTGTCCGGCCAACCCCGTTCCACCCAGCTGAGGACTCGTGCCAAAGAAGGGTCCATTTTTGTTTCTCAGGTGATGTCTCGAGTGGTCAGCGGCAGCAATTTGAGGGTTTCGATTTGCAATATGGCTAACGTTGGAGCTGGGTCCTCTATGATGTCTGGTAGTGGAGAACGGCTCAAAGCGTCAGCGTGGGGAATGGTTTTCCCTGGGCAGTGTTGCAATCGGTAATCAGAGGTGGCTAAAAATTCTGACCAACGTGTCATTCTTGGTGATAAGATATGGGGAGTTGGTTTGTTTCCTGCCAAAATACCAAGTAGTGACTTGTGGTCTGTAATTATGGCAAAGGGTCTCCCATACAAATATTCATGGAAGCGTTTAATTGCAGATATAATAGCGAGAGCCTCTTTATCAAGTTGACTATCGTTCCTTTCGGTCTTAGACAAGGTTCTCAAAAAGAATGCAATATGTGCCTCATTCCCATTTGATAGGACATGGCTTAAAATGGCTCCCACTCCGAATGGTGAGGCGTCACAAGTAACCGTCAAGGGTAGAGTCTCGTTGTATTGCATCAATACAGCATCAGAGGTTAAGAGGTCTTTTACTTGTTGGAATGCCCTTTCTTCATGCTGTCCCCAGACCCAGGAAGCCTTTTTGTCGAGAAGTCTATGTAGGGGCTAGGCTACGGTCGCCTTCTGGGGCAAGAAGATGTTATAAAAGTTAATGAGTCCCAGGAAGGCTTGGACTCATTAACTTTTATAACATCATCTTGCCCCAGAAGGTGACCGTAGCCTAGCCCCTACATAGACTTCTATGGAAGGCTTGGAGGTCTATCTTATTCCTAGGTCTCGGGGAGTTTTTGATTGCGGTTAGTTTTTTTTTTTGGTGGGGTGGATTTCCTGTCTGTCGAGAAGGTATCCCAGGAACTCCACTCTCTCCGTACAAAGTTGACACTTGTCCCTTTTTACTTTCAGACCAGCGTCTTTAAATTTCTGAAGAACTTTTCTGAGTTGTTGTCCTAATAACTCTTTGGTGGGGGCAGCTATTAGGACGTCGTCAAAATAAGGCACGACGCCTTTTATGCCTTGTAACAGTCTCTCCATCAAACTTTGGAAAATGCCAGGCACCACGCTTACTCCGAATTGTAGTCTATTGCACTTGAAGGCGCCTCTATGTGTAACTATTGTCTGGGCTTCTGCAGTTGTCGCGTCTACAGGTAGTTGCTGGTACGCCTGAGCTAAGTCCAATTTCACAAATATTTTTCCGCCAACCAGGGAATGAAGAAGGTGTTGGACCACCGGTACTGGGTAAGTGCTCTGTTGAAGAGCATGATTTAGGGTGGCCCGGTAATCCCCACAAATTCTTAACAAACCATCTGGCTTCATGGGCGTTACCATTGGAGTTTCCCAGCGGGCGTGGTCAATCGGTTCCAACACGCCCTGGGCTATCAGTTTATCTAGCTGCTCATCGATCTTCGGCTTGAGGGCAAAAGGCACCTGACGAGGCTTAAGCCGAATGGAGCTACATTGGGGCTGAGATTAAATGATATAGGGGTTCCCTTGTACTTGCCTAATGTTCCTGTGAACACCTCCTGGAATATCTGGATTAGGGCCTCTTCCCAGTCATCGCTTCTGGTTTGGTGTATGCCAGCTAGTTCAACCCTGAGTGGGGTGAACCACTGTAACCCTAACAAACTGGGCCGGTCACAATCGACAACAGTCAGGGGAAGCATCGCGGTGCGGTCCTTGAAGGATACTTGGACGTGGCTGGAACCGACAACTGGAATTCTGATCCCGAATTGACTTCCATTACGCACGGTCGATTCTTAATAGTAACCCTTACGTGGATCTTTCTTGCATTGAACGATGAAGCGTGGCTGATAATAATGGTTTGGTGGGCCTCTTCTTGTCTCGTTGAAGAGGCAGGTGCTTGATTTCTGCAGTAGTAGTGGTTGTTCCATTGGTGGTTCAGGCGGTCCCAATTCTCAGGTGGTTTGCCTGTCTCCCAGTGGAGGTTGTTCTCCCTTCAGCTGGGACTGGACTCTTGCTTGCTTCTGCAGGCCTTCGTGATGTGGCCTCTTTTTCCGCAGGTATGGCAGAGTGCGTTGAGCAATTTGCAGTCCGATCGTGGGTGGTTTGCCCCGCAACCAGCACAGTGGTGCGGACGTCTCTGGTTCCTTTGCTCTCGTTCCGAGCAGAGCCGGTTGGCCTCCTCTTCTTCACTGTCTGAGGATGACTCGAGGTCTTCGTGGTGGGCAGTAATAGCATGCTTCTCAGTGGCAAGCGGGCTATTGTTAGCGAGTTGGCGAAGCGGTGCGTTCGCTTGGCGCATTCGAGCGGCTGACTTCCTGGTTGCTTCCATGGCAGTAATGTCGGTGATGACATCTGCAAGGCTGATGTCTCCTTTCTCCATGAGTTTACTCTGCACGGCTGGTGCATCTAATCCTAGAACTATGTGGTCTCTCAGGGCTTCCTCAAGGTTTGCAAAACCACAAAGGCCTCCTAGGTTCCGGAGGTCGGCTACGAAATCCCCAACGCTCTTGTTCTTCCATTGGTCCCTCTGGTAAAACTCGTGTCTTCGTATCAGTGTAGGTACTGCAGGTGCGTAATGGGCCCGGAGGATTGGGGCAAGGCTATCCCAATCCATGGTCTTCACTTCCACTGGTTTGGCAAGTGCTTTAGCAATTTTGAAAACAGCGGGGCCGCAATGAGTCAGGAACACCACTCGTTTCTTGCCAGGCGTAGCATCTTTTAAATTGTTGGTCTCTAGGAACATCTGGAAACGATCTATATACGAGTCCCAGTCTTCAGTTGCTGTGTCGAATGGAGCAGGTGGTATGGCACCACTGGTCATCTTGCCATTTGTTGCATGCGCTCTTCAGCCATGTGCTCTGTCTTGTTCGATGAGTACTTAGTCAGCTCTATCATCTCCGCATCCCATCTTCGTCGCCAGTGTTAAGTCCTGAGCATGGGCGCAAGGAATGGAGACGAGACATCGAACAGTGACTTCAACTCTTTATTGTGAAATAAGAACAAAGCAAATACTTGGGCAGCAGCAGCTCTTTTATAGAGCTGGCTGCTGTCAAAACAACCAATGATTTGAGTTTGCCGCTTTCACAAGCGTCCAATCAGAGGGGCCCGTTAACAGCCAATCAGACTGGCCAGAAACGACCAATCACGACTCGCTATTCACGGCCCAATGAGGAGTGCAGGAGTATGAGCCTGCTGCAAAGTAAAGCTATTTAGGGTTGTTTCTGCTGCGTTGGCTTAGTCCATAACAGTATGTTTTACAGATGTTCCAGTGAATCATTTTGGCATTTGTGTGTATCATTATGTATAATCAGTTCGTGCATATACCATCTACTGTTTCATCTGCTTTTTTGCACAATTTGTACTTTGAATCATTTGATGATTTTTTCAATTCTGGCATCCATTGTATTAGCTTAGATGGCTTGCTCTTTTGTAGCCAAAAGTCATCCTTTCCAATTTTTTGTTCATTGTTCCAATTATAAACTTTATTCTTCTGTTGATCTCATACAGAAATTGACCATGTAATACGTTTTCTAGCCTACCTCCTGTTCTTGTTTTTATTGTATTATTTTGAAATTCATGGTTTTATTACCTGCATATTCAGTAAGTTCCAATTTTAATTTGTGTCGCTGCATGTTCTTAGTTGTCTTTTATGTAATCAGTCAATACATGCTTTTTCTCTTTGACTTGAAGTAAAATTCTGCCTCTATTTCTGCGGGGCAGGTATAATTTATCAATATTACTATGGTATGAGGCTGTAATGCACACTGATTATTCATTAGCTTTCTTATTTTTCATTCCAAACTGTCCAGTTCAGCTTATGTCCACTGAATAACACCAGCAGTGCTGTTTACTGTATCATAGCTATGACCTTAATCTATTCACAGCCAATATGAATTGTTGTTATTACCGTTTTCACAGACTCAGCCAGATGTTTAAACTGGATTTGACATTTTAATCCACTTACCGATTACTTGCCAGGGACCTAGGATAGGGAGATGCTATTGTTTGATGGTCTTAAAGTATCATCACAGGATGAAAGCTCTTCCAAATAAAGCTACCTTTTGCAATTGACTGATAATTTTGTCAATGCTGATGCTATTTAATGGCACTCCAGATGTTTTGGGATTGCAACCAAGGAGTCTAGCTCTTTAGGTACTATCTTTGCTTTCTTTTGCGATGTTTATTACATTTCAATTTGCAGATCTTTATATTTTGTGATTTTCTCCAGTTCTTTTTCTTCTATTATGCAGTCTCCAGGTTCTGCCACATCTACTATCCAGACTTTTTTGTATTTCTTATCAATTCAGTTCAGTTTATTGCAATCATAGACCAGAGATTAGAACAAATAAAAACACTTAGTAAATAAAACATTCTAGTATAAATTAAATTAAACATTCTAGTATAAAATAATAAATAACAACTAAAATCTATGAAAAATCCAGTCTGCCAATTATACATGGTCTAACTATATTAAAATTATAATCCATAAACAGTGTGGCCCATTGTCAGTTTAATACTGAAAGGGAAAGGCATAAGCAGTGCGAAGGGTTTGCCACATTTGTTATATAATATAATTATGGTGGATTACACATGTGTTTCTGACTACTTAAGGATGAACAGTCCATAACCTGAAGTCCGATCTAAGCATAGTTCACAAAATTGTCTGCTATAACATCTTGCCTGTCAATGACTTCTTCAGCTTCAACCACAATAATACATGGGCAAACAATTGATACAAACTCAAGGTAAACTGCTTCAAACTCAATTGCAGAAAATATGACTTCAGCAACAGAGTGACCAACGCCTGGAATGCTCTACGTGACTCAATTGTTACAGTCTCAAACCCTCGCAGCTTCAATCTCAAACTGTCTACCTTGGACCTCATCCCATTCCTAAGAGGTCCCTAAAGGGTGTGAGTATAAGCGCACCAGCGTGCCTACCATCCCTGTCTTACTGTCCCCATTTATTGGTATTTATTTCTTTGTTCATGTTTATGTTCATACTTATACTTGTTATCTTGTACGTGTTTGACAAACAAGTAAAATTAAATAAATAAATAAATTACAGCATAGGTGGCTAGATTATGTGCAGCAGCACTGCGAATTCATCAGAAACATGTATTTCTTATCAACAGTTGCTAAGTCTGGGGTGTTATGTGGCAGGTAATTATCTAATTGAATTCTAAACTCTTCATGTTCTACTACTTTGTCTATTTTATCTCCAACCAGTTCTTGCTTGATCAATATTTCTGTGTTTTCAATCTTTGTATATTTGTGATAGATAAACAATTTTTTTCCAATAGTCCTGAGTTGTTGGTCTTGGTTGCTTAGCCAACAGTCCTAACTCCTACAGCCCATTTTTTAGCAGATGTCAGTAAATCCAACACCTAGTTGACACAGGTAATAAGCAATCCAGTATGAATTTCTGTAAATTATCTCACCATAATATTTATGGGAAAGATACTTGACTTCTATTGAGACCTGTCCAATATGGGTGAACCATTGTGTACTTCTCAGAGTACAGAAGTTCCACAACCACATCAAAATAATGCTTCCCTGGGAATATACCTACAGTACTCGGTATTCCCAAATATAATTCCATCCAAGTTCTATCAATTTTATTATTATACTTTATCCTACCATATATATGAGCAGTTTGTATGAATTTTCTGTCCTATTCATTTCACTCTCTGTCACTCTCATTTTTTCAGCAGCATTAACTTATATTCTCTTTTGATTCATCTTTATAAATAACAACTTTTTCTTTGTTTTTAAATCAAGATTCCAGAACAATGGAGTTTTGTAAAGCAGAAAAGTAAGAATAAGCACACCCTGTAAATGTAGTTCTTGGTGGTAGGTGAAACCAAGGAGGAAAATTGCAAACCATTTTCATATAAAAGCTAGTCACACAAAAATGAATCACCAAGATCATCTTCAATTTTAGGAAATAGAGCTTCAGTTGTGACTTCTTAAAAAGTTAAATAAATTACTTAGATAAAAATAGAAAGTAAGAAAAACAAACCATGACCTGTTCTCTGCAAAAGGACAGTACAGTATTATCTGAAAGTTTCATAAAGTTTTCATTTGTTAATATTCATTATTTAGTATGAAGACAGGGCATTTTTATTTAATAATATGTATTCATTAGCATGATAAAATTCTTCCTTTATGTTGGTTCCCAGCTGCAGTTGACCATGGTTGATTGACGTTATCCCAGAGCAATACCCAGAGCTATTTTGTCAATGTGACAAAAAGTGAATGGAATTTTTCAGATGAGACCTTGGCCCAATTTGAAGGAAAAAAACAATGTTTTCAATCACTTACTGTACTAGAATAAAAAAGTAAAAACAGGTGCTTGAATCTTTTCAAAAGAGCCCCTGACAGGTCTAACCCTACCTAACTTCAGATTTTGATGAAGCTCATGCAGAACGGTGGAACTTTCGTACTTTTTTCAATAGAGATGTCAGTTAGTAGAGGCTACAATTGGAAAACTGCAAAACTAAACTGCTGGAAATAATCAAACACCACAAAAATGCCTAAAGCATCACCTTAACAAAACTGACAGTGCTGATCAATGAAGCTAAAAGAGACCTTTCTAGACCACTGGAAATGTAAAATTACAATCAGAATAGCCAACTAAGGATACTCTGTGGTATTGACAATGCACCAGTTGGGTGCATTTACCAGTTGACAGAAACATCAAATCAAAGTCAAATCTTTATTACGGTCATCGATCAGCATAAGGAAGGTGGAGTATAGTCAATTAAAAAGCAGGGAAGAAGCATCAGAGTAAAAAGCTAGAAAATACAAAAATATGTGTATTAAAACAGAAAATATATGTAAAATGCAAAAGTCTAAAATAATTTAAAGGAAGAGTAGGAACATTAGATGGATGTAAGGGAATCAAAACATATAACAGAAAACATTACCCTGCCCCACATTCACTTGTCTATGCAACCAAAATCATTTACGTGTTCCTAATACTTATTTCCAAATATTGTACCTGAGCAGATAGGAGAGTACATAAGTGTTGTAAGATTTAAGAGTCTGGGGAAGACAAGATAAATAAGCTTGTGTACTAACTGTGCTTTTGCTGGGAAAAACCTATTTCTTGATTCAGAACAGAGGGGTGCGTAAAAGAATGCAGATCACCTGGAAAAGGGTCAACATAAAACAACACCTGAAAGAAAGCAAAAGAAATATTTTGAAAAATGCAGGCAAGATAGCAACTGAAGACCACCACAAGGGCTTGGTCAGTTTCAAAGAGAAGCAGAAAGCTAAGCAATGCTCGGGCATGATAAACCACAGTAGGAGTGAAATGGAACTTCTTCGCAACCACAGCTAAAGGAAAGTAAGACTTGAAGCTAAAAAGTCTTCAGGAAGCATAGAATCTGCTTGGATGAAGAAGAAATTCCTCCAGCCATTGTCTCTTTCATAGGGCTGAGAGACAGTGAGTGGCTCAATGTCACTCAGCTGGGTTCATTCCTATGGCAGACACTTATAGTCTCTCAGATGCCTTAAACCTAATGCCTTAATCATCACTCCAAACTGGCTCATCTGAAGAGTTATTAAATTGTAAATGTTGGCAAGTTTTAGCAAGTTTTTGGTATTTTTTGTGAGGAGAGCAAGTTAGTTATTCGCTTACAACTACAGGCAGACCTTAATTTACAACCATTACAACCAACCACCATTTGAAATTATAATGGCACCAAAATAAGTGACTTACAACTGCTCCTTGTCCTTACAACTGTCAAAGCATCCCCATGGACATATAATCAAAATTTGGACTTTGTACAATCTATTTATAATAGTCGCAGTATCCTGGAGTCACGTGATTGTCATTGGCAATCAGCTGCTGACAAGAAAAGTCAAGAAAGGAAGCTGGCTTTGCTTAACAACCACAAGATGCATTTAGCAGCCACAGTGATTCATTTAATGACCATGACAAAAAAGATCATAAATCTGGGATCAACTTACTTAACAATTACCTTACTTAATAATGAAAATCACGTGGTCATATAAACAGAGGACTACCTTTACAAGGATTTCTACATGCAGTTTCTCTCTTTTAAATTTCAAGAATTAGTCTTAAATTCTCCCAGATTCCTTACAAACTTGTTAAAGAGGTGTAAATTTAAAAACTGTTAATCTGATTTGCTAATCCTAACCCTTTTCATTTTCTTCCATTCAATCATGTCCAATTCTCAGAGACTCTCTGGACAAGTCCTGAGTTTTCTTGACAAGGTTTTTCAGAAGTAATTTGCCATTGCTTCCTTCCTAGGTCTGAAAGAAAGTGACTGGCCCAAAGTCACCCAGCTGGCTTGGTGGCCAAGGTAGGACTAGAATTCATGTTCTCTCAATTTCAGTCCTGATATTTTAACCACTACACCTATGTAGAGTTTAACCTAGATGTCAATCTTCTTTCCCATCTTTTGTATGCTCTTCAATATTATCAGATCTCACCCCTCCACTCTTCCGTTCCTTTTTGTATTATTTTGTCTGATGAAGGTATATGGTATATAGAAATCCATCATTTTAATGTTTTTGGAGGATACACTATTGTGCAAAGCACAGAAAAAGAGCATCAAAGAAATCTAATTAAATCTGTAACCAGGTAGCAAAGTATTTTGTCTGGGCCCACATGTGGGTTTTTTTTCCCAATTGTTTTCCTTTCTTTGTTAGGGGATGTCAGTTATCAAAAGCATTTTTGAGTCAGGTAGACTTCTAATTCTAAAAAAAAAATCAATCAAACCAGAAAATGCTACCCCTTCTCCCTGGAATGTCAGAAAACTACTCAAGCATAACATGTTTCCACTACTGACAATTATCCAGCTTTGTATGACCTTTTCTGATTTGGAAGCCTCATCAGAGGCCCAAGTACAGCTTGTCTAAAGGGATGAAACTAATAGACTATAGCTTTAGTACCTGCCCCCGCTTCTTTATTTCACCAGTCCTGGGAGAAATCCAGAAATTCTAACACTGGTGGAGGTGATGGTGCTTCATATCTTTTGCTGCTTGTGCAATCTTTGCAATCGACCCTGCTGGGATGCAGGTGTTAGATTGCCTAATCTTAAATCAGTTTAGGGTGACTGTCCCCCTGGAGATGCAACTCTGGAATGAAAAGTAAAACTGGTAAAATTGAAGAATCGAGAAGAAGGTAAAATATCTAGATATCACTATGACAAGTACGAACCATATGTTATTTCAAAATAACTATACTAAGACATGGGATAAAGTTGAAAAAACAGGTTAAGATGTCAGAAACTACAGTTGTCACTGCTGGGGAGAATTTCTATAATAAAAATGTCTAGAACAATGTTTTTTTTCAGACAACACCTATTTGACAACTATACACCACTCAAACAGTAACAGAAGGATATATCTAAATTTGTGTGGTTGGGGAAAAACATGAGTTAATTACAGAAAGTCCTTGACTTACAACAGTTTATTTGTAAGTGAGTTATGACTGTTTTTGCAACATCTCCATGGTCACATTGTCAAAATTCACATGCTTGGCAGCTGGCATGTATTTATGATTGTTGCAGTGTCCTGGGCTCATGTGAACATCTTATAATTGCTATCAAGGAGATAGAAAGCCATATTGCATCTTTTTTTCCCCATTCTTTTCTATTTTGCTTTTGTTTCTTTTTCTTTTTTGAATTTCTCTTTATTTCTTTTTCTTACTCTATGTTAGTTTGTATTCATTTTTATTTTCCTTTTTAGAGTTCTTTAATATATATATATACCCACCATCTGACCAGGACTTATGAAAAACTTGAAGTCCAAAGAGCTTCCATTTTATGTGACCTCGCATTCCTATGCAACTGCCAAGATCAAAATTTAATTCCCACAAGCTTCCAATTGAAATTCCACACCAACACAGCAGCCACCAAACGCATCCTAAAAAGAACAGAATTGGCCCTAATTAGAAATGAACTTCACACAAAAAGATTTCTCCTAGACCAAATCAACAAAGATCTCCTCACACTTCACCTCAAAGTCAGCAACAAGATTCACCCCTTACTTTGGGACAAATCCAAACAGCTTGCTGTCTGGAGAGCCGAAACACAGACCACCTCAAGACAGACACACACACCAACAAACTCAGAAAACTACAATAACGCCAGAAACCAACTCCTCCCCCCTCACAGCCACACATGAAACAAACAGTGCACAACATCTCAGACAAGATCCTCATCGAAGACGAAACCAAAGTCCTTTCTAAAGGATTCAACTTTGCTGTCGCTCCCAAACACATCCCCACAGAAACCATCATATGCGGAGTTGAAACCAGCCTGACCAAAACCAACCCTGATGATGCTAATAGAATCAGACTCGAAATCACCAACATCCTCTGCACTAGCAAACCACCCAAAAGCAACTTATCCAAAGAAAAACAAACTGCACTACTTAACCTGAAAGAAGACACCAGCATAATAATCCTACCAGCAGACAAGGTCAATGTGACAGTGGTTATGAACACATCTGACTACCAATCCAAGTTAACCAACCTACTCCAAGACCCCACATATAAACCCCTAACAACAGACCCCACCACCTACCTAGAAAAAACCACCAGATCCAAAATAAAAGCCTCCCCCATCAGTGAAGAAATCCAGCAAAGAATCATACCCAGAGAGAAATCATCCAGATGCCCTAAACTTTATGGTCTCCCCAAGATACACAAAGAAGGAACCCCACTTAGACCAATAATCAGCTCCATAGGCTCACCTCTACAAAATCTAGCCAAATTTCTCGCCAAACAACTACAGCCCTATGCAGAATCCATCAACTCACATGTAAGAAACTCATTCCAGTTCATCGAGATCATAAAGAAACAAAACTTACAACTCAGTGACCTACTAGTGAACTTCGATGTCATATCCCTCTTCACCCAAGTGCCAATAAAAGAAGCCTTGACAGCCATCCAAAACAAATACAACCCCCTCAAGCACATCCTAGATCTGACCAACCACTGCCTATCCAATACATACTTCACCTACAACGGACAAAAATACAAACAAATAGAAGGAGCACCCATGGGATCACCCCTCTCACCTGTCATCGCTAACCTCTACATGGAACACTTTGAAACACAAGCTCTAGAAAAATGCTTAGTCGACAAACAACACCTAGAGACTGAACTACACACTCTCACCGGCGTGCTGACAGCCAATGGATTCCAAAGAAAGAAGATCACCCACCTAATCCAAAAAGAAACCCCAACCAAAATCCAAGACAGAGAACAAGAGAATGGCAAAGCCCTCCTCCCATATATAAAAGGCACTACAGACAAAATCAGCAAGATCCTCCAAAAAGACAACATTAAGACAGCATTCTGCAAAAACAGAAAGATATCCACCATCCTAAGAAACCCTAAGGACAAAATCGAGTTAGAAAATCAAGGAGTATATGAAATCCCTTGCACTGCCTGCCCCACCACGTACATTGGACAAACTAACAGAAGAATAAGTGCACGCATTGAAGAACATAAGAACTCAATCAAAAAGAAGAACCGACCTCTTCCCTGGTCCAACACCTCAAAGCCACAGGACATGAGATTGACTTTAAAAATACCAGAACTATCGCCAAAACCGAACACTTCAGCAGCAGAATAATCAGAGAAGCCATAGAGATAGAAAAACACCCACACAGCATGAATAAACGAGATGATACCTCCCACCTACCAGCCATTTGGAAACCCACCCTCATTAACAGATGAGTACCTAACATGAAACAGCAGCAGTGCTCCAAACAGTGGCAGTGCTCCAAATGCAGAAGCAGCAGTTCCAAACGTGGCAGCAGCTCCAAATGTGGAAGTGGCAGCTACAAACAGCGGCAGTGCTCCAAACAGTGGCAGTCCTCCAAATGTGGAAGCGGCAGCTCCAAACACAGCGGCAGCTCCAAATACAGAAGCGGCAGCTCCAAACAGCAGCAGTGCTCCAAACAACAGTGGTACTCCAAACGTGGAAGTGGCAGCTCCAAATGTGGCAGTGGTATGGGCAGAATGGAAATCAACAGCGGCGGGTGTTGAAGGTCTTGGGTCTGCCGCAAAGGTGCTTGGCAGAAGTAGGGAGCTCTCCACGCTCTGCCATGATTGCCCATGAGGAGCAGCTGGTGGTGAGGAATTGCTGCCTGTGGGGTGCTCCTAATGGCAAGTCCCCCTGCCCTTCCCCCCATTTTGCATGTTTTAAAATAGGCCTAAATTTGGGGGGAGGGGATTAATTTCATTTTATGCCTAGAAAACATGCTGGGTCTTCCTATTGGGGGAAGTCGTATTGTTAGAGAAACATGGTATATATATGTGTATGTATGTATGTGTATATATATATATATATATATATTCTTAAGTTTTCGTGAGTACTTACATGTATGGTATTCAGCTTTGTTCAGATATTTTCCCACGTCATTATAATTGTGCTTTTAAAGTTGTAGCAACATTTCGGCAGAATCTCATCTGCCATCATCAGGCTTCTATATTGTGTTCGTCTGTGAGTCAGACTTTCACAGCTGTTTCAGTTTTAAATTTGGTGCTAGCCTACGCTGTGCCAGAATGGTTTTTTCTTCATCCTGATTGGTTGGGAGTTTTGGTCTGTGTTTATTGGTCTTGGAGTTTGCTGTGTTCTGCTTGATTGGTGTTTCTTTCATCAGACGAACACAATACAGAATATTGCCTTCCTTGGCTCTCTCTAGTTGATCACAGACCATGTGGTGCATGGCTTTTAACTCCTGCAAAAACATATCCACTGCCGGAACTGGGGAATCAGATGGGGCTAAAGGGAAAAGTCGTGGATGAAACCCATAGTTAGCAAAGAAAGGGGACACACTTTGGATGTATGTTGAGCATTGTTAGAAGCAAACTCCGCCACCAGCAGCACCTCCACCCAATTGTCTTTTTGAGTATTGCTGAAACAGTGGAGGTACTGCTCCAAAATAGCATTCACTCTCTCTGTCCCCCTATCAGTTTTGGGGTTATGAGCAGACAACAGACACGCCTGAATCTGCAGTTTCATGAGTAGGGTCTGCCAGTAGTGTGCCATAAATTATACCCCCCCCCCAATCTGATACCATGTGGTCTGGTAACCCATGCAACCAGAAAACACGGGAGATAAACACTGCGCCATTATCTTGGCCGATGGAAGACCCACACATGGAATAAAGTGGGCCATTTTAGTCAACATATCCACCACCACCAAAATGGTTGTGGCACTATTCAATGGTGGTAACTCAATGATGAAATCCAATAAAACTGCCCCCCACAGTCATTCTGGTGTAGGCAAGGGCTGCAATAGACCAGGGGGCACACTAGGAGCATACTTAGCTTGGCAACAGATCCCACAGGATGCCACATATCCCAACACATCATGTTTAAGTCTCGGCCACCAAAATGTCCTAGAGATGAGGTGCAGTGTTTTGAACACCCCAAAGTGTCCTGCCGCTGGACAATCATGACATTGACATAGGATAAGGCCACTAAGAGGACCTCCAGGCACATAAATGTGATCACGGAACTGCAACAGGTCCCCAATAAACGCCCAAGGAGTCTCTTGTCTCCCATTCTCATCCAATTCTCATCATCGAGCTGTCACAAATGGGTCCTGCCACTGCACCTCCTGAATCCTCACTCGAAGGTCCACAGGTTCTGAACGAAGGGGCCAACCATCAATCATCTCCACCATTACTGGTGGGGATACCTGTTGCTGAGGAATGAACCACTGCTTGACAAAATGAGCATCATGAAATTGGCTGTGGCCCTGAGTCAACCAAAGCTGGGATCTCCACCGCTCCCACACCAGGCACGAACACACTTGCTGGTAACACAAGATGCTTCACCAATAGCGACTGTGGTGGAGATGTCGATGATGTCAAAGGTGGTGAGGGTGGCAAGGTTGGTGAAGATGGTGGGCCTATGGACTTTACACTCTGACCTGCAGACCCCCTTAGGCCGAGTGATGCTCATTTTCGGCCACCGCAGGTGTCACTGCTGTGGCTGTCTTAACAGGAAACTTGGTCACAAAATGGCCTCGATTGCTACAATAGAGGCATAAACCATCATGGCGACATCTATTATTTTCTGCTTGAGTCAGGCAAGGGCGGCCAGCCCCAAACTGCATGGGTTGCTACAAAGACACTTCCACCAAGGGCGCCATCTTGTTGGAAACAGATACGGTCTCGTCTATCATCACACCCGTTGCTGCTGAAGTCTAGCATCGATACGAAGACACAAATACATGAACTCCTGAAGGGTGCGAGGACATTCAGTGCATGCCAACTCATCCAGAAGCTCCGACAACAAACCCTCCTGGAACTGGTCTAATAGTGCTGCCTCATTCCATTGTACATCCTGAGCAACTACCCGAAAACTAGCAATATAATCCATGAGTGAGCCACGCCCCTGCTTCAACTCTCTCAAACATCTGTTTGCTGTTTGGCTTCAAACAGGTTCCTCAAACATGGCCTGAAACTGACAGTAAAACTTGGTATAATTGTCCAACACCTGGTTGGGCTGGGTCAGCATAGGCATCGCCCAACATGCTGCAGAGGCTGACAACAAACTAATTGAAAACCCCACCTTATCCCAGTCAGTGGGAAAGTCCTCAGGCTGAAGGCTCATGTAAAGCTGGCACTGGCCAAAAAATGCTGGAAATTGGGCCAGCGCACTATCAAATTTATCTGGCATTACCACTGGGCATTTTCAGCATGGTTGGGCAGCTTGCATTTGTGCCATCTGTGTAGTCAAAAGAGCCACTTGCTGGGTTAACTGGACAATCTCTGAGCTGATCCATGGTCACCCCACAAAAAGCAAAAATAAGTTGAAGGGGTGGCTGGAGTCAAAATGTGATGACCCATAGTCTCTCAAAATAACCCAAAACCCAAAACATATATTAATGTCCGGTAAAGCTTTCAACTTAACTTCACTGTTTTATTAGGCACAGTTTAAAGTCACAAAAGTAAATAATGAGCTAAACAGAAAACCAAAAACAAACCACATTGATGAGAGTTCTGAAGCAAGCCAAGATAACTAATTATAAACTCCAGGAAAATAACTGAGAAAAGTCCATGGGAAGAACGTCAGCAAAGATAAGCCTCTTTCAAGGTGAACACTAATTGACTTCAGAAATTATAACAGCGTAGTTGAAAAATGATATACATAGCTCCCACCTGCAAGCCACGAGGAGGATCATGGTAATCTCCTCTTGAGTAGACCTCGCTTTTTCCTGATCCTCTCCTCTCTGCGTAACTTAGGATGGATAGGGGATAGGCCTGGATCCTCCTCTGACTGCTCAGCCAGCCTCTGCCCTTCCCCAGCCTCCTCCACCACCTCTGGAGCCACACTCCCACTCCCTGTTGGCTGTTCCTCCTCTTCCTCAGAGTCAGACTCCACTAGGAGCATGACAAGAGTTGGGAGTTGGGAGAAGAGAACCCAGATACACGAGTCAAGGCCCACGTGGATGAGCAGCACTCGCTTTGAAACGAGCAGGTGGAACTGCCTCAGTTACTTCCAAGTCTCCCACAATGAGGGAAGCATAGGAGACAGAGCTTAAAATTAGTTGTAAAAATAGCTGGAGAGGCGGAAGGCAGAGCTTTGTCACTGCGATACAGCTACGATCTCGGGGCTCCAATATCGCAGCTGATATCTTCGCCCCTGGTTGGTCTCAACAGACCTAAACTGTCTCATAGTGACGGTGACAGTAAGGGCCGCGTTCTGTAGATCCCAGGGACATCGCAAGTCCCTGGTTGATCCAGAAGAAGCCCTTTTGCCAATGGCGGAAAGGCAGCCTTTAAGCTGCTGAAGCTGGGACAGCTCCGGAAGGACGAGATAGAAAGAGAAGTGTATCAGCTGGTGAGGATCTCTTTTTTGCTTGGGACTAAAGAACACTCTAATATGAGAAGAAATCTGTAAACTTATTGACAAAATTTGATTTAGCAGTGATTTTTTTTTAAGTAATGTCAAAGTGAGGCTTGGTTTTTTATTTTTACTCTTTTTCTTTCTTTACTGAATTTCTATTGCGATCGAGTTAATCTGACTGGTTTTTTCTTTTATATTTTTATATTTACTTGCTCTCTCTTCTCCTTTTTGACTGTTTATATTTTTTAAAATAGAGGCCCCCTTTAATAATTTTTTTTAAATATACATATATACTTTTTTTTTCTTTTTAGGCTTTTTTCAGGGGGGAAGACGGGGGAGTGGTTTGAAGAAACTTTGTAACACTGCCAACTAGAGGCTTGAAAATATTTTGTTTGAAGTTGAGAGTTGGGGAAAAAAAAACTCTTTTCAAGGCTACTGGAAATGATAAGATAGAGGGAAGAGCACTGGAAGATGTTTATACAGATGCTCTTTGGGACTTCTTTTATTAACTGAATATTTGAAGCTTGGCTTTGAAATTTGTGGAGAAGCCAAATTAGAGCCTTGGATAAATAAAAGGCAGTGTGTGCTTTTTTTTCCAATCCCTTATTAATTGTTTTATCCCCTCCCCTCCAACCCCACAGTATTTTGTAATATTGATATACTTATTTTTTATTTTATCTCATTTTTATTTTTTTTTAAGGGGAAGTCTCAAAATATTCTTTTTTTGCTTTTTTTTTCATAGGGATGTCTGCCTCTTTATCTCTATTTTTGACTTATTTTTATGGCTACATTTCATTTTTTGAGATCTTTCAATTGGATTAAGATGGGAAGAACCTGAAGAACTCTTTTTTTTCCCCTTTTTCTTTGTTTATTACTTTTTGATATTATTGGGCTTTATTTTGTTTTGTTTTTCTCTTTATTTTTTATTTTTATTTTTGAATTATAATTGAGTATTTTACAATTGGATTAAGGTCTTGAAGAACCTGAAGAATTTTTCCTTTTTAATTTTGGGCTTTTTACTTATTATTGGTTTTGTTTTTCGTTTTTTATGACGTTTTCCTTTTCCTTAATTGGATTATAATTGGCTACCTCACTAATTGGATTAAAAGACCCGGAAGACCCTGAGTTATCGAAATGAGTAAGAAAATTTTACCTTCGGGCATCTCAACTTCTGCTCCTGTCTCCCCGTCATCTGGAGGACGACTCTCAACAATGCCGAAGCAAGATAAAGCACAAGTGGATTTAACGATGGTTATGCAAGGAATACAAGAACTTAAAATGAGTATTGAACAAAGAATGGAGAGTATTGACCAAAGAATTGGAAAGATGGATGAGAAATTTGAAAATGTTCAACAAATGATGGTGAAACATGATGAGAGAATCCAAAAAATAGAAGAGAAAGACAAGCAAAGAGATGATACAATTGGAAATATCGATAACAGATTAACAATGGTCGAACAAGAAAAAAGTGGGATGTTGAAGTGGGAGATGGACAGGTCAGAATTTTATCTTAGATTTCAAAATATTGAGGAAGAAAAAGGACAAAACTTAGCAGCAGTAATGATTGAAATCTTGGCTGGAGTCTTGGAAATAACAGAGGAAAAGATGATGGATGGAGTAGATGAGATATATTGAGTCTTCACAAGATATGCAACGAGGAACCAATTACCAAGAAATGTCCATGTTAGATTCACCAAAAAAACTATTAAAAACCAAATATTACAAGTGGTAAGAGAGAAGGGGTTGAAATACAAAGGCAAAGAGATCCTGGTCTTAAAACAAGTACCTAGAAAAGTGAAAGAGATTAGAAGAGAATATTGATTTTTGACCAAAATGCTGTTGAAAAAAGAGGTGAACTATAGATGGCTGATTCCAGAAGGATTAATGTTTACATGGCAAGAACAGAGACACAGAATTGATTCAATTGCGAAAGCAGAAATATTCTACAAGGAATTTTTCGAAAGAAGAGAAATGGAGATAGAAAAAGAGAATATTTGAACTGTATCTGAAGAGGACCAAATGGAGATGGAAAAAGAAGAAGGCGCAATAGGTGGAGATCAAAGAACAACATGAAATAAGATCCACGAGAGCTGCTAGACCTAAATATAAAGCGTAACCATGGGAGAAAAAAAACTGATTTCCATGAATATACATGGACTGAATTCAGCTACTAAAAGAAGGAAAACTTTTCACAAATTAGAGAAGCTAAAATTTGATATAATTTGCTTACAAGAAGTACACATTAAAAAACAACATGAACAATTATTGACACGACCAAAGTTAGGGAAAATATTTACTTCTCTGACTCATTGTAAGAATAGAGGAGTGGTTTTGTCCATCAAAGAAACCACTCCAGCCAAACTGATTTATACTGATGAAGATGGAAGAGTATTAATAGTTGAAATAGTGGATAATAATATAAAAACACTCTTGGTTGCAATTTATGCCCCAAATGATAAACAAGAAGAATTCTATAAAAAACTACATATGAAAATAATTGAACTGGACTATGTTAATATACTTATGATGGGGGACTTCAATGGAATTGTAGACAATAAACTGGACTACACAGTAAAAACAACACGACAAAATAGGAAAACTCTCCCTAAATCCTTTTTCAAAATGACAGATGAATTAAATTTAAAAGATATATGGAGAGAAAGAAATGCTAAAATTCAACAATATACTTTTTATTCAAATAGACATTTATCGTGGTCCAGAATAGATATGATTTGGACATCAGCAGAATTATTATCTAATATTCAAGAAATAAATATTGAAACAAGTACATGGGCAGACCATAATCCAATGACAATTAAATGGAAAGGACAAAAAAGAAGATCTAGATGGACATTAAAGAATACTATTCTAAAGGAAAAAAACTTTACACAATGGATGGAAAAAGAATTGGCCTTCTTCTTTAATGAAAACAAAAAAGAAGATACTTCAATACAGAATGTTTGGGATACAATGAAGGCATATGCAAGAGGATTAATTGACTATACAAAGAAAAAGAACATTAGGAAGAGGCAGATGATTAAAGCTCTAAAAGATGACCATAAAAAACTGGAAAAAGAATTACAGAAGACGCCACAGAAAAAAAATATTAAACTTAAAATGGACATAATTAAACATAAAATGGATCAAGCAGAGAAAGAAGAATTGGCACAAAAAATTAGAAGTGCTAAACAGAACTATTTTGAAGATGCAAATAGGCCAGGTAGATGGTTAGCATATAAACTGAGAAAAGAGAAAGAATCAAGGAAAATATCACAGTTAATAGATGATCAAGGCCAAATTTGTTATGGTAATAAGGAGAAAAAGGCAATCATTCGAGATTTTTATGGACAATTATATAAACAGGAGGATCTTGATGAGGAAAAAATTAAACAGTATTTACAAAATGCTAACCTACCTAAGATACCTGATGAAACTCGGAAAATGTTAGAAAGTGCTATAACAATGATGGAGTTAACCGAAGCATTGAACAGACAGAATAATGGAAAAGCACCAGGACCAGATGGTTTCCCGGCAGAATTTTATAAAACATTACAAGAATCATTGAGCATTCCACTGTTAGAAGTCATGAATGAAGTTATGATAAATAAGAAAATATCTAAAACATGGTCAGAGGCTTATATTACACTTATTCCAAAAGAAGGGGTTGACCCATTACAAATTAAGAACTATAGACCTATTTCCTTATTGAATGCAAACTATAAAATCTTTGCTTCAATCTTGGCAGAAAGGCTTAAAAAATATCTAAATAACTTTATTCACTCTGATCAGAATGGATTTTTACCAAAGAGACGGATTAAAGACAATATGAGGGTAATCCTGGACACATTGGAATATTACGAGGTGCACCCTGAAAAACAAATGACTTTGATATTTTTAGATGCCCAAAAGGCATTTGATAATGTGAATTGGAGATTTATGTTATTACTATTGGAACAGATGGGCTTTGCTAGAAAATTTATTCAAGCAATAGAAGCCGTATATTAAAAGCAAACGGCAAAAGTAATGATAGAGGGAGAATTCACAGACTCTATCAATATTAAAAAAGGTACAAGACAAGGATGCCCATTATCTCCTTTGTTATTTGTATTGACCTTGGAAGTGTTAAATTGAAATATTAGAGAGGATACAAACATAAAAGGAATGAAAGTCAAAAAGGAGGAATTAAAATTGCAAGCCTTTGCGGATGACTTGGTCTTTATTTTGGAAGACCCTTTAGAGACAGCTTTAAAACTATTGGAAAAGACAGAGATGTATGGTGAGATGTCTGGTTTGAAAATAAATAAAGACAAAACAAAGCTTCTGACAAAGAACATGTTATTAAGACAAAGAGAAGAGCTAGCAGATTTATTGAAAATTCAAGTTACGAACAAAGTTAAATATTTGGGGATATTTCTGACGTCAAGATGTACTACACTGAAAGAGAATAATTATATTAAACTTAAACAGCAGATAGCATCCGATCTGAAAAAATGGGAAAACCCACAATTGTCATTGATAGGTAGAATTTCAACAATTAAGATGAATATTTTACCCAGAATTTTATATTTGTTCCAAACAATACCAATTAGGTTAGGTAAGGATTACTTTGAAGAATTAAATAAAATTGTGTTGAAGTATATATGGCAAGGCAAGAAAGCGAGAATAAAATTAAAACTTTTACAGGATGCTAGAATTAGAGGAGGATTTGGCCTTCCTAATTGGGAGTTGTATTATCAAGCTGCAAACTTAATGTGGGTTAAAGAATGGATAACGTTAAGAAAGACTAGATTGTTGGCATTAGAAGGTCATGATTTATTATATGGTTGGCATGCTTTTTTATGGCATAAGGGAACTAAATCACAGGGTTATTTTAGAAGGCATTATATACGGGAATCGTTATGGTTGAATTGGGAGAAAATTAAGAAACAATGTTATTTGAAAATCCCAGTTTCGTTATCAACTATTGAAGCTTTTTCGTATCCTATAACCTATAAGAAGGAACAAACAGTTAGATATGGGGAAATACTGGATGAAAAGGGTGAACTTAAAACGATGCAAAATTTAGAAGAACAAGGTATAAAGATGAATTGGTTTTCATGTGCGCAAATACATGCAAGGTATCTTAAAGATTCTAAAATAGAAGGATTTTATGATAAATTGACTGATTTAGATAGGATTTTGACAGGTACTGATGAAAAAGTGATTAAAAAACTATATAGTTATTTGTTGGAAATTAAATTAGAGGAAGAACAAGTTAAAGAAACAATGATTGCTTGGGGGAAGAATTTTGGATGTGGGATTGATTTAGAGAAATGGCAAAAATTACAAAATTATAAAACGACAATGTCAACAGCACATAAAGAAAATTTGTATAAGATGTTTTACAGGTGGCATTTTCCCCCGACAAGAATAGCAAGAATGTTCAAGAATAAATCTGAAAAGTTCTGGAAATGTCATCAGATACCTGGCTCATATTACCATATGTGGTGGACTTGTGAGGAGGCCAGGAAATACTGGACTAGAATTCGCATATGGCTGGAAAAAATGACAAAGAAACACATAGATTTGAAACCAGAGATTTTTTTATTGGGAATCTTACCTGATATATATAATAAAAACTTAAAGTATTTGATTGTAAATGTATTAACAGCGGCTAGGATTGTATTTGCTAAACATTGGAAGAGTGAGAAAATACCATTAGAGGAAGAAATTATTAAGTAAATATTGGAATGTGCTGAAATGAGTAGATTGATATTTGAAATTAGAGAACAAGAAGATAAACAATTTTATGAAGTTTGGGATCTCTTTTATCAATGGTTAGATAATACAATATAATAATAGAATATTTAGAAATCTAGGAAATAACGAATATATAAATTTCTTGGTTTTGATAATATTTTTAGAATATTTTATTAAGATAGATTTGGTATGATTCTATGATCTGTTATAAAATAATTTAACTCAATTATAGTTATGTCGCTTAAGTATGAATTGGTAAAATTATAGTCAAATGATTGTTTAATAATGATATTATGATACTGAACTGATGATTGATAATGTGAGTTATTATGTAATGTAATTGTTTTGATGACTGTGAAATGGATGCACAGAAAGGAGTGGTAAACCAACCGATACACTGTAAATTTATGAAGAATGATGTTTTTTTACGTTATGTTTTATGTTTTGTGTGTTTTTGTTTGTCGTTAAAATCAATAAAACTTTTATCAAAAAAAAAAAATAGCTGGAGAGGCTTCTTTTATTGCCTCTGAGCTGGAGCATAGAGCTTAAGGAATGCTGAGTTTTTCAGTTTGAATGACCAGAGCAGATTTAGCTTTTCTTTTAGAACACAAGATACTACTTTTGACTCTTCATCTGCATTTGAAAGGAGTTTATAGGTAGTAACTGAGGGAAGATAGGGGTACCTGGGTAATACCTGGCTCCTCCCTTTGTTTTGCAAATTGGTTCTTTCTGAGTTAGGAGCTGTAACTTGAGACACAGCACTTCTTTTGCTGAAGAGAAAAGAGGGGTGAATTTGCCCCTTCCTGCAGTCATGATGGGAGGTTTGGGCAAAAGGCAACCAAAGTACAAAGGAATAGCATGCACATTTACTCCTGGCTTCAATATTGCAGATCTCAGGGCTTCAGGATTCCAGATTTCTTAATCCATCTTTTTACTATTCTGCCTGTCCTGTACAAATACTGTACAAATGCAGATAGATAAACTCCATAAAGAATCCACACAAAGTCTCTTTTATTGGTTCATCAGGCATCCCCATCAACTCACATTTATGATGAGGTTCTTCTTAATGTCCAATCCTTTTCATATCTGTCTTTATGGTTAAAAAGATGGTTATCTCTTTCATCCCATATCGTAGAGGCAGGGGATAGCTGCTACCACGAGGCTGTGTGTTCAGGCAAGAGTGAAGAAACCTCCCCAACCCACCAAGGGTCAATTCAGTGACCAATCAGGGTTACAGATGTGGCCACATGACATGTACTATATACATGTACTGTATACCTCAGCTTCAACCATAACAACACAAGAGCAAACAATAGATACAAACTCAAAGTTAATTGCACCAAACTTGATTGCAGGAAATACGACTTCAGCAACAGAGTGATCAATGTCTGGAATACTCTACCTGACTCTGTGGTTTCTTCTCCAAACCACAAAAACTTTAACCTTAGACTGTCTACTATTGACCTCACCCCTTTCCTAAGAGGCCTGTAGGGGGCGTGCATAAGCACACCAACGTGCCTACCATCCCTGTCCTATTGTTTCTTTTATTGTATTTTTATTTTTCTTATATGTATCCATGTATTCATAACTATGTTTTATTTATACCTATTATCTTGTAAGCAATTGACAAAAATAAATAAAATAAATAAATAAATAAATCTCCCAGGATACCTTAACTACATTTACCATGATGCATTCCATTAAGGGAACAGCTCACAATTCCTAACTATCCCAAATCCCATTAACTCTAAATTGTCTGGACAGCACACATTCTGAGTGGTGAGCTGGCCTTCATTGGGTTTTTTTTTTTTTATTTGTATCCTGCCTTTATTATTTTGACCAAACAGAGGCTGGGCAACTGTCTCTCGGGGATGCCTTAATCTGGTGTTATGCACGAAGCAGAAGATGGAGAACTATGATTCATGATTGATTACTATTTACCTGGCAATTTATCTATGTTGTTGATGAATTGCTTTCTATATTGCAATATTAACTTCAGAAATATCTTTCTAGTTCAGGTTCACTGTGTTCCATTTACATTTCTTCCATGTGTAACTGGAAAGTAAAACTTTACTGGTTAGAATGGACTTTCTCAGGCCCAGCGTCAGCTAGATGCTCCAATAAGAGACACTGGAGTTAATATCTTGCTTGAGATGCATCTCAGAATTGCAACTGCAGTTGTTAGCCATGTTTCTTCACTGAGTCTTAATTTATTCAACAGGAGCACAATTGTTAGGAAGCAAGCTCAGGGCAGGATTCTGTTTCTAGGTGAGCCCAAGAGTAAGTGAAAGAATGGAAGCTGCTCTCTGTTTCTCTCATATTTATTCATAGGCTTACTTACTGAAAGTCTGCTAAAGGCAAATAGCCACTTAACCCTTAACAATGCTGCTATTGCTAGATAATTATATGAGTGAGGATTGGAAAAACTCTGGCAATTACAATAGATGTTATATATTTTCCAAAATACAGTGGCATTTGTTTGCAGTAGTTTAAATAATTTTATTGATTGATTGATGATTGATTGATTGATAGTCTACTTCTTTGCTTACAGGTAATCAAAATGGCAAAAAATAAAATAGATAGATAATGCTGACTGAGAATTATAAAATGTATTTTCTAAAACTATTTTTCAGAAAATTTCAAAGGAATGTTAGTATCTGCTTTCTAGTTTTAAAATACAGTCATACGAGTGTATGTTGCCTTTTGTTATTAGAACAATACCTATGACATTAAGCAATGCAACTTATTCTCCTTGATAGCCAAGCTAAAATATAAATATTTCTGGAAGAATATCCCTTTTTAGCTAAAAAAAATTCTTTTGCATTCTTTGTAACAATTGTAATACTTTAATCTGTTGATAGCACCATTAACTAA
Source organism: Hydrophis major (assembly GCA_033807585.1). NCBI lineage: Eukaryota > Metazoa > Chordata > Lepidosauria > Squamata > Elapidae > Hydrophis > Hydrophis major. Next base: position 324,273,287 of record CM066329.1, read on the forward strand.
TTCCGTATTATGTAAGTTATTTGTTAAAACTCAATGAGAATTAATCAAATTAAATATCTAACAATTCCTTAATTGTTATTTGTTAATAACTCAATGAAAATTGTACAAATTAAATCTCTAACAATGATAAATTGAACAATGATAAATTGAAGCAAGCATGGGTTTAAGTATTGGTACATTACTGCTAATAGAGAGAGAGAGAAAAGAAATCCTTCCTTTACTATAATACTTCCTTTACTATAAGTATTACTTTGCTCTTAGCTATAAATTTGTATGTGCAAATATGGACAGAAAAAAGGACAGAAAATGTAGCACAAATAATTGATAGCATGATTTTACACTCAAAAGTTAATAATTATTTTCCAATAGGTAGGACCTTAGGGTTTTTTCTCACATTTGCATTATTGAAAATAGCACTAATGAGGAAATTCCCACTTTAGTTTATACAAATACTTTAATTAGAACTGGTACTGTCCTTGTAAAAATTAGTAATTCAAAGCACAAATGGGAGGAGATAACATACCAAGTCTTCTACTGATGGGCCAGATAAACTAAAAAAGGGAATCCACATTAACTCAAATATTTACACTGTGGAGAAAATAGTAACTGATTTCATTCTGACTTTAAGCAACAGTAAAGCAACATTTGTGGGCAACAAAAAGCAGAGTTCTTTAAATAAATACAATATTTACAATTTCTTCCCAGGAATCTTTTGTTGTTCAATTTAGTATATACCTGTAATCAATAATGATATATGTGAATGACAAAATGTATTGATCTGATGTGCTTAATTTTCAAAAAATGGGCAATCCATCGTAAAAAATAGAACTTCAATATTAATACACTGGATACTAATCCTTTGTCAATTTAGCATTAGAAGAATATGTTTATATAAGTATTATTGTTGACCAATTGTTAAATGAGAAAATACCAGATCTCCATCTACAGTATATTCTGCTTAGATAGATTGCTGAGAGAATTCTATGAAATACAGCTGCATGACTCATGAGCTTATACTTAATAATGTTAGACCCAAAGGATTTCATGAAAAGAAAAAGAAACAGGATGACGCTTATGGAACATAAAATTGTTGTAAAATTGTCTATATATCCATCTATCATCTATCCATCCATCCATCCATCTATCCTGTGTTTTCTACAAATAATTCTGATGTCAATTTTTTACTGCAACAAGTCTATGTATTTCTAAAACATGGGAAATTCAAAATGAATGCCTACCGTCCCTGTCCTATTGTTTCTTTTATTTTTCTTATATGTACCCATTTCATGTATTCATAACTATGTATATACTTATACCTATTATCTTGTAAGTGATTGACAAATCAAATCAAATAAATAAATAAATAAATAAATTTATTTCACATATGGCAGCATTGTATAAAACTAAAAATACATTGAAAAAATGTTTTAAACACGATGAGACAAATAATTTGGAATAAAATTCTCATTAAGTAGGACAATAAATCTTGGAAGCTGTCACAAAAAGAGAGAGTGGGACAGGGATCTATTGCATGCGACTTGACAATGTTTTTATTGAGATCTAGAATAACAGCAGAAAGTATAGAAAGACAGCTTACTGACTTGCTCAATTGACTAGTTGAGAAAAATATATCAATCTGTGTAATGAATACAGAACATTTATTTTAAGTACTTATGGAATAAACTGTGTGTATGCACAAGTCTATGATTTTTCAGATATTTTAAAAAGTAATAAATAGACATTTGTTTTTGATTAATCAGAATTATCCAAGTCATGTAACACAGATATTAATGATAAAGAAAAGATGTATTTATAGTTTAAAATTTGCCCGCAGATATTTAAAGAAAATATTTAACAATGGTCATTTATCAAATCAACCCATTTAACTTCTCAAATAAGCTTAGTTTATACTATATGGCTCAAGAGAAATATTTGTATTTTATAACCTTGAATGATCGGCAAAGTTTTTACATCATACATTAAAAGATCTATAATCATAGGAAAATTCATTAAAACCTTAAGATACTTCATGTTATGTCTGCATCTTAGTGTACTTAGTGTATTTTTTTCACTGAATGCCATTGGGTAAATTTCTTTTTGAGAGTGTTTGTGAGCATTTAAAGATGACTGCTGTGTGTAGCTTATCCATTCACACAAATATGTGTTACAATGGATGGGATCAATCACAAAATATGCATTTATCAGAAAGTAGAATATAGAGTTTGCTCCTGGCCTCCCTTTCTAGCACCCTGATACTGCTTTTTGTTCTGGATACTTTTAAAATATTGGACTTCAATCACAATTTTTAATTTTTAAGAATGTTTGTGGGGAAGATGGTGTTGAAAAGAATGTTTTCATAATTAAATAAGGAGGAGAGAACAAGATTAAGTTTATTTTCTGGATAAAATCATAGTTGTGCATAGTTGTTCATCTTCCCTCTTTTTTTAAATTTAAGTTTAAAACATAGTTAATTGGCTTTATGCTATTTTTTCCAAAAGAATATCTCCAAATTAATTAGCTACCAACAGATGATAATATTTGTAGCTCAAGGTTGACCTATGGAATCCTTGATGCTTTCTTAGCAAGAAAACAACCAAGCTCAGAGGGTACCAAGGGCTGAACAATTAATTATTTTTCTCCTTCTTTTGTGGGGGAAAGGTTTTAATACAGATTTTTAAAAAGTTAAGATGAAAACTGCAAGGATCTTTGTTAACTCTTAAGTCAGTAAGAGACAGAGTTAAAGCATTAATTAAAGCTGCCAGATGAGAGGTAAATTATAATGTACAATCCAAAAGTAATTGATACACAGTATCTGTGCAAAAGATTCTCAAATGTACAGCACTGTTTGCTGGCCTAAGTCTTCCAAAATTTATTTTCTTCTGCAGTAATGAACATGGCTGAATTTTTTCATGCTTTACTTCTTCTCCACAGTGAGAACTGGACAAGGAGGTATTTATCATTTTGGTTTGTGCATTAGATATACTTTTCTTTTTTAACATTCTAAACAGCACCAAGAACTCCTGCCCTATAATTCAATGAAAGATGAATGTCAACTTTGTAAATCCATTTCATAAGCTCCCAACTGTGGCTTAAATTGCCCAAATGTCCTCTATTTCAGAAGCTATAGTAAGGCAAGACAAATCTTGAGGCCAATAAAAAGTTTCGATAAATAGCCAAGTGCTGCTGTGCTGATACTTTTGAAGGACTCAAAGCAATTCTTTTAAAACATTTTTGAAGGATACATAGCCCTGAACTGTACATAGGCATACACATACTTCTAGGCATAGTCCTCAGATACAGAAAACTATGTTGCTAATGATACTGTGTTGGTTTCGGAATAACTTGGGTACATATCTTTTAATCCCCAGAGACATGTGGCACCAAGAAAACTGGTTGGCTGGATTTTCCCCTGACACTAAAATGACAGGACCTGGTATTTTTCTTCAAAATGTCCCAGCTTACAATAAATTACAAAAGATCCCTGCAATCACCTGACAACAACTGCCAGCTTTTAGCAGGGTAAAGAATGAGAAAGAAATCATGACAATCAAACTCACACACTGGATAAAATAGTATTAGTGTAATTGCTTTCTACCTGCACCACTTCAGCCAGATTCTCTCAACACTGAAATAATCCCAGTCTAAAAGTCTTTCTCTGTTAAGTGTAACAGCATCCAATTCTCTCAGTCTTCTGGGCTATTCTTGAAGATAAGGTTTTCCTCTGATCTTGTGAAGAACCTGGGCAAAGATGAATTAATTTTATTTTGTGTTCCCATCCTTGCTTCTATGGTCATCCTTATTGAAAATACCAAAGCTAGATTCCCCCACCTTTCCAAAGATTTGAAGAGTAAAGGAGACCAATGTAGGCAAAAAATAAGGGAGATGCACATTTTTTGTGTGTGTGTTTACCATCTCTTAATAACCAGGAAATGTCTCCTTATATTCAGCTTGAATCTCCTTTTTTATTTTCAACACAATGGTCCTTGCACTGGCATCAGTTTAAATAGTAGGTATTCCCTCTTATATATGATGGTCTTTTAGATAGTTGTTTGTTTATTAGAAGAGCAATTGAGCTCTAGGTTTAGGTACAAGATTTGTACAGCCTAGACTAAGAAATTAACATTAGATCAACTGGTCCCTTTGGCTGATGCTTCATTTAGAATGTATTAGAACCCCATTAAACAGCAGTCCATGGATGTGCCCTGCTTCTGTAAATGAAAGGAATAACTTTTTAAATGAGAACTAAAAGTATGAAATGGAGAGCATTTAATTACAGCATAATATGGGAGACTATTTGAAACATAATCTGTTTACCTATGAGATATACCACAACATATATGGTCACATGAGTGATTTGAGGGTTTCAGTTCTGGAATTCCATACACTGGATGCCCATTAGATGGAAATAAAAAGTTACAAAACATTCTCTTTGCCACTCTCTAATCATTGTCTGGATTTTTCAACTGAGATTTAGTATCCTTTTGTCACACATATCATCCTTTGCATTAGAAGTGCTTAATAAATGTCAAAAAATAACTGCAAAATTTAGATTTGAATATCTAAATATACATTTTCCTCTCTTTCCTAGAACGATCAAAATTCTACTGCCCTATCCATTCATCCCAATGGATCTTGTGCCTTTTCTTTGGGTGTTCAAAGGCTCTCTGAGAATAGGCTGTCTTTTGCAAACAATCAGAAGTCATTACTGGGTTAGAGATGAACAATATTGTATGTATGCTTTTGATAGGTTGCAATCTAAGGACGCACATGAAGCTAAAGCTGGTCTAATAAAACCCTCTAACATTCTGAAATTTCAACAGATGTTCATTTCATCAACAAGAAAAGCTTTGTATGTTTTTGGCAGTTTATACTAGATACTTCACTCCCACTTGCTATTTGGAGTATGTATGGAGTGCTGAGAGCTTTCTTATACTTCTTTTGTTTAATTCAAGGACAGCAAAGCTAATTTATGGCACCTCTTTAAAAATATTTTTATCTTTATTGGCCACTCCATGAGGACAACATAAAATGAAGAGTAATTTGTTTCTAGGCAGTAGCAACAACAGCAAGTGCCTGGACTGATAGGGTTGAGTGCTATGATGAGGCATTTAAAGATCTCTAGTGATCATCATGAATAAAGTCCATTTAAAGCTAAAACAAACATTACTGGCCACTGCAATCTTGTGCCTAACAATGTACACTCAAATGAAACTGAACTCAGCAGATATCTGGTGTGACATATTGCCGGACGGTAGTCATAACGGAAGATGATGAATATAAGAAGAAACCACACAACTGTCTCATTTCTTTCTATGACAGGACATTATCTGCAATTGCATACAAATTATTATTTTTTCATGAAAACTAATCAACAAATTTATAGGTGTACATATAAAAGTCTCAGGGTTTTTGACAAACTCTTTCAGTTCACACTCAAAGGCTGAGAACTAAACTAAGCTCCAGATTTTGTTGACAGGATCAAGAGTTATGTAATCTTCTGTGACCAATGATTCAGCTTGTAGTGGGCCACATTTAAAAAGTGGAATGCTAAAACACTGAATGAAACCCAATTAAAATAAGTCTTACTCGCCAAGAAGAGATTGGGTAGGTTGGTGAGATGATAAATCTCAATGGCCAACTTCCATCATAACATTTGACCTTGTTAATATATTGAATAGAAGCTGCAACACTGAATCATCCCAGAAGGACTGAGTGTCATGGCCCTGTCAGAATCTGATTCAGAGGAGAAGGCCAAGCAGCTGACAGGGAATGGTAATGTGGCTCCTCTGGCTGTGGAAGAAACTGAGGAAGGGCACAGTCTGGCTGGGCAGAGCAGGGGAGAGGTAGAGCAAGGGAGAGGGAATTTGGAGGAAGACCCAGGCCCACCCCCGCTTCATCCTAGGGCATGCAGGGAGGAATGGAGAAGGAAGCAATGTAAGTTGCATGGCTTACGGGGGAGGAAAGGGCCCTGATTCCCTTCATTAACTTCAGCTAGGAACACAGTGTTTAAAAAGGAAAACTGTGCACAGCAACTTGTTGGAAGCAAATCGTGAGTTATCTATTATTGTTGAGGCTTATCTGGGTTCCTGGCATCTTCCAAACTGTGTGTGTTTTGTTTTGTTTTTTGAAAAAAAGTTTTATTGATTTTAAGAATGAACAAAAACACATAAAACATAAGACATAAAACATAAAAACATCATCCTCCTTCATAAATTTACATACAGTGTATCGGTTGGTTTGCCACTCCTTTTTGTGCATCTATTTCATTGTCTCCATTGTCTCCTATTATTACATAATAGCTCATATTATCAAACAACAATTATATAACCTGATATCATTATTAAACAATCATTTGACTATAATTTTATTAATTCATGCTTTAACGAGATAACTATAATTCACTTAGTTTATTTTATAACCAATCATAAAGTCATACCAAGTCTATCTTAATAAAATTTTATAAAGATACTATCAAAGAAAAAAAAACTAAACGGTTTAAATTGATTATTTCCTTAGTTTCTAAATATTCTATTATTATGTTTTATTATCTAGCCATTGATAAAAAAAAAGGTCCCAAACTTCCTACAATTGTTTATCTTCTTGTTCTCTAATTTCAAATGTCAATATACTCATTTCAGCACATTCCAATATTTTCTTAATAATTTCTTCCTCTATTGGTATTTTCTCACTCTTCCAATGTTCAGCAAATACAATCCTAGCCACTGTTAATACATTTACAATCAAATACTTCAAATTTTTATTATATGGATCAGGTAAGATTCCCAATAGAAAAATCTCTGGCTTCAAATCTATGTTTCTTTGTCATTTTTTCCAACCATATGCGGATTCTAGTCCAATATTTTCTAGCGTCCTCACAAGTCCACCACATATGATAATATGAGCCAGGTATCTGATGACATTTCCAGCACTTTTCAGATTTATTCTTGAACATTCTTGCAATTCTTGTCGGGGGAAAGTGCCACTTGTAAAACATCTTATACAAATTTTGTTTATGTGCTGTTGACATTGTCATTTTATAATTTTGAGACCACAATTTTTGCCATTTCTCTAAATCAATCCCATATCCAAAATTCTTCCCCCAAGCAATCATTGTTTCTTTAACTTGTTCTTCCTCTAATTTAATTTCCAGCAAATAGCTATATAATTTTTTAATCACTTTTTCATCAATACCTGTCAAAATCCTATCGAGGTCAGTCAATTTATCATAAAATCCCTCTGTTTCAGAATCTTTAAGATACCTTGATTGTATTTGTGCATCTGAAAACCAATTCATCTTTATACCTTGTTCTTCTAGATTTTGCATCGTTTTAAGTTCACCCTTTTCATCCAATATTTCCCCATATCTAACTGTTTGTTCCTTCTTATATGTTATAGGATAAGAAAAAGCTTCAATAGTTGATAACCAAACTGGGATTTTCAAATAGCATTGTCTTTTAATTTTCTCCCAGTTCAACCATAAAGACTCCCGTATATAATGTCTTCTAAAATAGCCCTGCGATTTAGTTCCCTTATACCACAGAAAAGCATGCCAACCCAATAATAAATCATGACCTTCTAATGTCAACAATCTAGACTTTCTTAATGTTATCCATTCTTTGACCCACATTAAATTTGCAGGTTGGTAATATAACTCCCAATTAGGAAGGCCAAATCCTCCTCTAGTTCTAGCGTCTTGTAAAAGTTTTAATTTTATTCTTGCCTTCTTACCTTGCCATATATACTTCAACACAATTTTATTTAATTCTTCAAAATAATCTTTGCCAAGCCTAATTGGTATTGTTTGGAACAAATATAAAATTCTAGGTAAAATATTCATCTTAATTGTTGAAATTCTACCTATCAATGACAATTGTAGATTTTCCCATTTCTTCAAATCAGATGCTATCTGCTGCTTAAGCTTAATATAGTTATTCTCTTTCAATGTAGTACATCTTGATGTCAAATGTATCCTCAAATATTTAACCTTGTTCATAACTTGGATTTTCAATAAGTCTGCCAGTTCTTCTCTTTGCCTTAATAACATGTTTTTTGTCAGAATCTTTGTTTTGTCTTTATTTATTTTCAGACCAGCCATCTCACCATACTTCTTTATCTTTTCCAATAGTTTTAAAGCTGTCTCCAGAGGATCTTCCAGAATGAAAACCAAGTCATCCGTAAAGGCTTGCAATTTAAATTCCTCCTTTTTAATTTTCATGCCTTTTATATTTAGGTCCTCTCTAATATTTCTATTTAACACTTCCAAAGTCAGCACAAATAGCAAAGGTGATAATGGGCATCCTTGTCCTGTGCCTTTTCTTATATTAATAGAGTCTGTAAATTCTCCCTCTATCATTACTTTTGCCGATTGCATACAGTATATGGCTTCTATTGCTTGAATAAATTTTCTGGCAAAGCCCATCTGTTCCAGTAATAATAGCATAAATCTCCAATTCACATTATCAAATGCCTTTTGGGCATCTAGGAATATCAAAGCCATTTGTTTTTCAGGATGCGCCTCATAATATTCCAAAATGTCCAGAATTACCCTCATATTGTCTTTAATTTGTCTCTTTGGTAAAAATCCATTCTGATCAGGATGAATAAAATTATTTACATATTTTTTAAGTCTTTCTGCCAGAATTGAGGCAAAGATTTTATCTGCATTCAATAAGGAAATAGGTCTGTAGTTCTTAATTTGTAATGGATCGGCCCCTTCTTTTGGAATAAGTGTAATATAAGCTTCTGACCATGTTTTAGGTATTTTCTTATTTAATATAACTTCATTCATGACTTCTAGCAGTGGTATGCTCAACGATTCTTGTAGTGTTTTATAAAATTCTGCTGGAAGCCCGTCTGGACCTGGTGCTTTCCCATTATTCTGTCTGTTGAATGCTTCAGTTAATTCCATCATTGTTATAGTACTTTCTAACATTTTTTCAGTCTCTTCAGGTATCTTGGGTAAATTAGCATTTTGTAAATACTGTTTAATTTTTCCCTCATCAAGACCCTCTTGTTTATATAGTTGTCCATAAAAGTCTCGAATAATTTCCTTTTTCTCTTTGTTGCCATAACACATTTGACCTTGATCATCTATTTACTGTAATATTTTCCTTGATTCTTTCTCCTTTCTCAGTTTGTATGCTAACCATCTACCTGGCCTGTTTGCATCTTCAAAATAGTTCTGTTTAGCACTTCTGATTTTTTGTGCCAGTTCTTCTTTCTCTACCTGGCCCATTTTATGTTTGATTATGTCCATTTTAAGTTTAATATCTTTTTTCCGTGGCATTTTATGTAATTCTTTATCCAGTTTTTTGTTTTTGTAGTCATCTTCTGGAGCTTTAATAGCTTGCCTCTTCCTAGCATTTTTTTTCTTTGTATAGTCTATTATTAATCCTCTTGCATATGCCTTCATTGTATCCCAAACATTCTGTATTGAAGTATCTTCTTTTTTATTTTCACTAAAGAAGAAAGTCAATTCTTTTTCCATCCATTGTGTGAAGTCTTTTTCCTTTAAAATAGTATTATTTAATGTCCATCTAGATCTTCTTTGTTGTCCTTTCCATTTAATTGTCATTGGATTATGGTCTGCCCATGTACTTATTTCAATATTTGTTTCTTGAATATTAAATATTAATTCTGTTGAGACCCGAATCATATCTATTCTGGACCATGATAAATGTCTATTTGAATAAAAAGTATACTGTTGAGTTTTAGCATTTTTTTCTCTCCATATATCTTTTAAATTTAATTCATCTATCACTTTGAAGAAGGATTTAGGGAGAGTCTTTCTATTTTGTCTTGATGCTGTCGCTGTATAGTCCTATTTATTATCTACAATTCCATTGAAATCTCCCATCATAGCTTTGTTAATATACTCCAGTTCGATTGCTTTCATATGTAACCTTTTATAAAATTCTTCTTGTTTATCATTCGGGGCATAAATTGCAACCAGGAGTGTTTTTGCGTTATTATCCACTATTTCAACCATTAATACTCTTCCATCTTCATCATTATAGATCAGTTTGGCTGGAATAGATTCTTTAATATACAAGGCCAGGGAAGTAAAAATTTTCCCTAATTTTGATCGTATCAATAAATGTTGATGTTGTTTTTTTAATATGTACTTCTTGTAAGCAGATTATATCAAATTTTAATTTCTCTAATTTATGAAAAGTTTTTCTTCTTTTGGTAGCTGAATTCAGTCCATTTATATTCATAGAAATCAATTTTTTTCCTCCATAATTATAGTAAGATCTACGAGAGCTGTTAGACCTAAATATAAAACATAATTATGTTTTAAATTTAGGTCTAACAGCTCTCGTAGATCTTACTTCACGTTGTTCTTTGGTCTCCACTTGTCCACCTACTGCACCTTCTTCTTTTCCCATTCCCATTTGGTCATCTTGAAGTTCAGTTGAGATGGTCTCTTTTTCTATCTCTATTTCTCTTCTTTTGAAGAATTCATTGTAGAATATTTCTGCTTTCTCATTTGAATCAGTTCTGTGTCTCTGTTCTTGCCATGTAAACATTAATCTTTCTGGAATCAGCCATCTGTAATTCACCTCTTTTTTCAGCAACATTTTAGTCAGGAATCGATATTCTCTTCTCATCTCTCTCACTTTTCTGAGTATTTGTTTTAAGACCACAATCTCTTTGCCTTTATACTTCAACGTCTTCTCTCTTGCCACTTGTAATATTTGTGTTTTAATAGTTTTTTTGATAAATCTAACATGGACCTCTCTTGGTAGACTGTTCCTCATCGCATATCTTGTGAAGACTCGATATATCTCATCTACTCCATCCATCATCTTTTCCTCTGTTATTCCCAGAGCTCCAGCCAAGATTTCTATCATTACTGCAGCCAAATTTTGTCCTTTTTCTTCCTCTATATTTTGGAATCTGAGGTAAAATTCTGATCTGTCCATCTCCCACTTCAACATCCCACTTTTATCTTGTTCAACCATTGTTAATCTGATGTCGATGTTTCCAATTGTCTCATCTCTTTGTTTATCTTTCTCTTCCATTTTTTGGAGTCTTTCATCATATTTCACCATCAATTGTTGAATGTTTTCAATTTTTTCATCAGTCTTCACGATTCTTTGTTCAATGCTCTCCGTTCTTTGTTCAATACTCATTTTAAGTTCTTGAATTGCATAACCATCGTTAGATCCATTTGTGCTTTATCTTGCTTCACCATTGTTAAAAGCCATCCTCCAGCTGATGGGGAGGCAGAAGCAGAGGTTGAAATGCCAGAAGGTAAAATTTTGTTACTCATTTGGATAGCTCCAGGTCTTCAAGCTCTTTTAATCCAATTGGTAGGGTGGCTAATTATAATCCAATTAGGAAAATGGAAAACATAAAAAAAAGCCAATAAAAAATAAAAAGCCCAAAATTAAAAAGAAAAAAGAATTAAAAATAAAAATAAAAAGGAGGTTCTTCAGGTTCTTCTAAACCTTAATCCTGTTATGGGATGGTCAGTTGTTGTTCAAAAATAAAAAATAAAAATAAAGAGAAAAAGAATAATACCCAATAATATTAAAAAAATAATAAAAAAAAAAGGAGAAAGAAAATTCTTTGGGTTCTTCACACCTTAATCCAATTGAAAGGTCATAAAAAGTAAAATATAACCATAAGAATAAATCAAAAATGGAAATGGGGAAGACAAAAATCCCAATAAAGAAAAAAAAAAAAAGATATTCTGAGGCTTTCCCTTAAAAAAAAAAAAAGATAAAAATAGAATTAAAAAAATAAAGAATAAATATACAAATATTACAAAATACTGTAGGGTTGAAGAGGGGGGATAAAACAGCTAAGAGAAAATAAAAAAAGGAGCACACTGCGTTTTATTTAAGTATCCAAGGCTCTTATTATGGCTTCTTCACAAATTCCAAAGCCAAGCTTCAAATGTTCAATTAATAGTAGAGGTCCCAGAGAGACACCTGTAAAAACATTCTCCAGTGCTCTTCCCTCTATCTTATCAAGTTCCAGTGTCCTTGAGGAAGAATTTTTCATAGTCCTCTCAACTTCAAATAAAGTATTTTCAAGCCTCTAGTTGGTAGTGTTGCAAAGTTTCCTTAATCCACTCCCCCTTCTTCCCAAAAAAAGCCCAATAGAAAAAGAAAATATACATGTATATATATGTATATATATTTAAAAAAAATTACTAAAGGGAGCCTCTGTTCTAAAAAATATAAGCAGTCAAAAAGGAGAAAGAAAGTAAGTAAATAGGAGAAAAATCCAGTCTGGTTACAGTTACTAAGTCTCAATAGAAGTTCAGTGAAGAAAAAAAAAAGTAAAAGTAAAAAGCCAAGCCTCACTTTGACATTTCTCTTTAAAAAATCGCCGCTAGATCCATTTTATCAATTTTTGTCAGAAATCTTACAGGTTTCTTCTCATCCTAGAGTGTCCTTAAGTCCCAAATATTTTTTTAAAAAAAATCCTCACCAGCCAATACACTTTGTCTTTCTGTCTCTTCCTTCCGGAGCTGTTCCTGCTTCAGCAGCTTAATGGCTGCCTCTCCGCCGATGGTAGAAGGGCTTCTCCCGGATCAACCAGGGACTTGTGATGTCCCTGGGATCAACAGAATGTACCCCTTACTGTCACCGTCTCTACGGGATGGTTTAGGTCCGTCAGTACCGACCAGGGGCAAAGATATCAGCTGCGATCTCGGAGCCCTGAGATTGCAGCTGTATTGCGGTGACATGGCTCCGGCTTCTCTCCCCAACTGTGTGTGTTTTGTTGGCCTTTCAAGTCTACAATTCCTTATCCTGCCCTGCCAAGTTAATTGCTGCAGTGTGGTTTGTATGGATTTTTATTTACAGTTTTTATGTACTTTGTTTTTGGACTGAATTTCCTCTACTTAAAGACAGTTCTTGGGAGAGCTTTTCTCCAGACGAAGGTAACCTGGACATTGGAGGCAAAGTTGGAGGTATTAAAAGGACTCTCCTTGCTTATTTGACTGTGTTGCCTTTGTGCCATGCCCTGGGTCATCACACTGAGTCTCTGAAATTTCTGAATCCCTAGAAAAGACTAAAGCAATTTGGGGGTCACCTGATTTTATTTTTTGTTGTGTAATGGCTTCCCTTCTTTTGACAGTGTGAGTTCTAGTCCTACCTTATGCATGGAAACTGGCTGGATGAATTTGGGTTAGTCACTCTTTCTCTCAACACACTCACCTCACAGGACTATTGTTGTGGAAAATTAGGAGAAGGAAAGAGTATCTAGGTGTGTTTACCATTTCATGAGTTATTTGTAACAATAAATAATAAAAGTGGAATATGCTCTGATTCTCATAGCACATTTACTGCTTAAAAGTAGGCAGGGGAACAAATCTACATCTGCCTATTTCTGAGGTATTGTATTTTATGCCTTTTAAGAAAAAATATCAAAAATAAGAAGCAACATAACAACAAGAATACTTCATACACACAAACAAGTTATTTGGCAGCACATCTTTCAACAGAACTCTGGACAGCTAATATAGGATTAAAAACTCATTTACAACTATACATAATACTATATAACATATACAAAACATGATTATGTATGTAAGATTATATATATTAATCCAAGTGTGTAAACAATTTTTTCATGTCACAACTCAATTCTTCAATCCACTGAATGATTGGGATAATTAATTGATTTTTCCAGTATTGAAGGATTCATATCTTAGCTTTAAGAATGGCACAGAGGGGAGGGCGGAGCTGGCGTCGCAGCAGTACGACGTGCGATCTTAATGCTCTAAGATCGTCATCGATACTTCAGCTGCTGGACGGTCCCTATAGACCTAAACCATCCCATAGAGACAGTAATAGAGGAGGGCCCATCCTGTTGATCCCAGGACATTGCAAAGTCCCTGGTTGATCCAGGAGGAGTCCTTTTTTCCGGCAGCAGAGGGGTGGCCATTGAAGCCACTGAAGCTGGAACAACTCCGAAAGAAAGAGGAAAGTGGAAAGCGAAAGCTTGTCGATCTGGTGAGATGATTTTTTTTAAATACCATTATTTGGGAGAACACCCTGAGAAGAGAACAGAAAAAGTTTAAAGTGAAGACAGAAGAGGGAAAGCGACGAGATTAAAACTGCAGTCAAGATTAGTGTGATATTTTTTATTGCTGGACTTTTCTACAAATGCCTTAAAATTTTAAAATTGACTGGTCTTTTTTTTAAATTTTACATCCAATGATTCCTTTACTCTTTTGTTGTTGTTGTTTAGAACTCTGTTCTTTTTTCTAGTGCTTCTTTTAAATATCTAAAAGCATTTTAGTTTAACTGCTTATTTGTTAGCCATTTTTAATTTTTTTCTCTTTGGATATAAGGGGGGAAGTGAAAGTAGAGACAATAAGTAACACTGCCATCTTGAGGCTTGGAAACACTGTTTCTTTCTTTTTCTTTGTGGCTTGATAAGCCTGACAATAACAAGAACTGTTGTCAAGGACAATGAGCCAATTTGTGAAGATAGTGAGATGAGCATGGAAGAATGTTATTACAGGTGCTCTTCTGGGTTACTATCTGTGGTTGCTTTCAAAAAGTGAGAGAAAGCAAGAAGTAAAAAGAAAGAAGATTGAGAGGATCTTGAGAAGAAAATTTTAAAGCTTTTTCGGAACTTAACTTAGCAAAAGAGCCTTGACACTATACTGTGGCAGTGTGTGGCTTGTTTTTTTTCCTTCTTTGCTTTTTTTATCTTCCCTCCTTAATAATCTTTTTTTTTTTTTTGCTGACATCTGTGACAGTGTCACAGGCCACTGTCACAGATGTTAGCAAAAAAAATGGTTTTTCCTTTTTAATTTTCAATTTTTTAATCCTCAGTACTTTGCTTTTTCTTTTTTCTTTTTCCCTTTGGATTCCTTTTTACCTCAAAGTATATTGATCTACTTATTTTATTTTTTCTTTATTTTCCTTTTTTTCTTCTCCTTTTTTGGGATTTGGAACACTATTTTTATGATATTGTTTGGCTTTTTCTACATTGATTACTTGGATTAAGGTATTGAACCTGAAGATGTTTTTCTTTTATTTTTTCTTATTATAATTTTTGCTTTTCATGGTTTTCTTTTTAATCAATTGGATTTAATTGTAGGGGTGTACACGAACCTGAAGATTTTTCTTTCTCTTTGCTTTTGCCTTGTAAAAATGAGTAGAAGACTATCAATTACTGGTTCTTCAATACCAACTACAGCTTCTTCAACATCTGGAGGACAACGATCAACAACGGCGATGTCACAGCAGGAAAAAGAGAAAGAGGTGACCTTACAGATGATTTGGCAAGGAGTTCAAGATATAAAGTTAAGAACAGAAAAAACAGATGATAAAGTTAAGAATATCCACCAGATGATGATGAAGTATGAAGAAAGAATCTAAAAAAATGAAGAAAGAGAGGAACAATGAGATAAGAACATCGGCAATATTGACAACAAATTGAACATGATTGAACAGGAAAAGAGTATGCTGACATGGGGAATAGATAGATCTGAATTCTATCTTAGATTTCAAAATATAGAGGAAGAAAAGGGAGAAAATTTGGCATAAATAATGATAGAAATTCTGGCAGAAGCACTGGAAATAACTAAAGAGAAAATGATGGATGGAGTAGATGAAATTTTTTGAATCTTTACAAGATATGCAGTGAGAAATAATCTACCAAGAGAAGTACATATAAGATTTATGAAGAGGGCCATTAAAATGCAAATATTACAGATAGCAAGAGACAAAACACTGAAATATAAAGGCAAAAAATTGTGGTCTTGAAACAAGTACCTAGAAAAATAAGAGAGATGAGAAGAGAATATCAATTCCTGACTAAAATTCCTTTGAAGAAAGGTGTGAATAGATAGCTGATACCAGAAGGCCTTCAGTTTACATGGTAAGAGCAAAGACATAGAATTGATTCAATTGAGAAAGCAGAATTATTTTATGCAGAATATTTCAGAGATAAGGAAGATGAGAGGGAAAGACAAGAAGTAATATTCAAACTACAAGAGGAGTGCCTTGAAGTGATTCAAAAAGAACAAGGAGCTGTAGGAGGCAATGGGGAACCTAAAGGACAATGAGAGGTGAGATCAACCAGAGCTGCTAACCCCTCCTATAAAGTATAAAGCATTGGAGAGAAAAAATTGATTACAATTAATATAAATGGACTCAATTCTGCTATTAAAAGAAGGAAAACATTTCATAAATTAGAAAAATTGAAATTTGATATAATTTGCCTACAAGAAGTACACATCAAAAAATAATATGAACAACTACTAGTTCAGCCAAAATTAGGGAAAATATTTACTTCACTGACACGAGTTAAGAAAAGAGGAGAAGTCATATACATTAATTCCAGCAAAACAAATTTACATGGACGATGATGGAAGAGTTTTGATGGTAGAGATAACAGAAAATAACATGAAATTATTTTTAATTGCAATTTATGCTCCAAATGACAATCAAGAAGGATTTTATTAAAAAATTACACAGGACAATAATTGACTTAGAATATGATAATATATGTATGTTGGGGGACTTCAATGGAATAATTAATGAGAAGATGGACTATAAAAAACAGAAAACAATAAAACAAAACAGAAAGATCTTGCCAAAACCTTTTTTTAAATGACAGATGAACTAAACCTAAAGGACGCTTGGAGAGAAAGAAATATTAAAAATAGTCAATATACTTTTTATTCAAATAGACACTCATCATAGTCCAGAATAGATATGATATGGATATCAGCGGAATTGATTATTGACATACAGGAAATTGAGATAGAAACTGGAACCTGGGCAGACCACAATCCAATGACAATTAAGTGGAAAGGACAAAGAAAAAGATCTAGATGGACTTTAAATAATGCTTTATTAAAAGAAAAGGACTTTATACAGAAAATGGAGAAAGAATTGGATTTCTTTTTCAAGGATAATAGAACAGAAGATACAACAATACAAAACTTGTGGGATACAATGAAGGCTTACTCTAGGAGGTTGATAATAGACTATACAAAGATAAGAAGCAAAAAGAAAAGCATTGAAAATGTTAGAGGATGATCACAAGAGTCTTGAGAAACAACTACAAAAATCACCATTAAAAAAAGACGTGAAAATACAAATGGATATAGTTAAACACAAAATGGGACTAATGGAAAAAGAGGAACTAGCACAGAAAATTAGAAATGCTAAGCAAAATTATTTTGAAGATGAAAATAAGCCAGGCAGATGGTTAGCATATAAATTGAAAAAGGAGAAAGAATCAAGAAAAATAGCTCAATTGATAGATGACCAAGAGCAAACCTGTTATGGAAACACAGAAAAGAAAATAGTACAGGACTTTTATCGGACGTGATATGAACAAGAGATAATAGAGGAAGGGAAGGTGGTGATATGAACAAGAGAAAATAGAGGAAGGGAAGATTAAACAAGATCTGCAGAAAGAGAATTTGCCCCAGGTACCAAAAGATATTTGCCCCAGGTACCAAAAGATATTGAAATGATGTTAGAAAGAAATATAACAATGATGGAACTAATGGAAGCAATTAAAAAACAAAATAATGGAAAAGCACCGGGCCCGGACGGATTGCCAGCTGAATTTTATAAGACATTTCAGGAGAAGTTGAACCTTTTGCTTCTGGAAGTTATGAATGAAGTTATGTTAAAAAAGAGGACACCTAAATCATGGTCAGAAGCATATATTACACTTGTGCCAAAGGAGGAAGTGGACCTGCAACTAATTTCCTTATTGAACTCAGACTATAATTTTTTTGCTTCAATAATGGTAGAAAGACTCAAATGATATTTAAATAATTTTATTCACCCCGATCAAAATGGATTTCTACCAAAGAGACATATTAAAGATAATATGAGAACTATCCTGGACATATTGGAATACTACGAAGCACTTCCTGAAAAATAAATGGCCTTGATATTCTTAGATGCACAGAAAGACTTTGATAATGAAAATTGGTGATTTTGTTATTACAATTGGAACAGATGGGCTTTGGTAAGAAATATATTCAAGCTATAGAAACTATATATCATGATCAAACAGCAAAGATAATGATTAATGGGGAATTAACAGATTCTATTGCTATAAAGAAAGGTACAAGACAAGGTTGCCCGCTGTCACCTCTGTTGTTTGTGTTAACATTAGAAGTGCTAACTAGAGATATAAGAGAAGTGAAAGAAATAAAAGGAATGAAAATTAAGGAAGAAGAATACAAATTACAAGCATTTGCATATGACCTGGTTTTTATTTTAGAAGACCCATTGGCAACAGCAACTAGGTTGATAGAAAAGATAGAGGAATATGGAATGGTTGCTGGTTTAAAAATAAATAAAGAAAAATATTCTGATGAAGAATATGCTAGTAAAACAGAGGGAAGAATTGGTGGAAGTCCTGGAAATCCAGGTCACAAATAAGGTTAAATACCTGGGAATATATTTGACAGCAAGATGTGGCACACTTAAAGAGAATAATTATAATAAACTCAAGCAACAGATTATGACAGACTTGGCAAAATGGGAAAACTTACAATTATCATTAATAGGGAGAATATCAACAATTAAAATGAATATTTTACCAAGAATTTTATATTTGTTCCAGACAATTCCAATTAGATTAGGGAAAGAGTATTTTGATGAGTTGAATAAAATAGCGCTGAAATATATCTGGCAGGGGAAAAAAGCAAGAATAAAATTAAAGTTATTACAAGATGCTAGAATAAGAGATGGGTTCAGTCTGCCAAATTGGGAGTTATATTATCAAGTGACAACTCTGATGTGGGTCAAGGAATGGATTACACTGAGAAATACTAGACTATTGACACTTGAAGGACATGATTTGTTGTTGGGTTGGCATGCTTTCCTATGGTACAAGGGAACTAAAACACATGGATATTTTAGAAGACACTATATACAAGAGGCTTTATTATTAAATTGGGAGAAGATTAAAAGGCAACACTATTTGAAAATTCCAGTCTGGCTTTCAACTATAGAAGCATTTTCATATCCAGTGATATATAAAATGGAACAAACAGTTAGATATGGTGAAATTATGAATGAAAAGGGTGAACTTAAATCTATGCAAGAACTGGAGCAACAAGGTATAAGGATGAATTGGTTTTCATATGCGCAAATACATTCTAGATATGATAAAGATCTCAAAACAGAAGGTTTTTATGATAAACTGACTGCTTTAGATAAAGCCCACTTAGGCTTTTACCTGATCTTTATTTCCTGATTTTTCAACTTCAGCTGCTGAATGAGCCACAGCTGCAGTTAAAAAACCAAGAAAAGAGGGCTGTTTCAAAGGCTGCTTCTCGGCAGGCAACGTGCTAATGACGTGCTAATGATGATTTATGATAATTTACAGCAGGCCAGCTCACAGCAGGCAGGGAAGCTCGTAAATCCCGAACCGGTAGTTAACCCTTTCGAATCCCACCCCTGGGTGGAATCCTACCAGGATAACAACTGGTTCGGTGTGTGTGCACAGTACTTGCAAAACAACTTCTCCTGTAAACAATCATCATCTTGTGTTGACATGCAGCATTCAGCTGTGCTGCACAAAGCAACTAAGGTAAGAATAAAGGACAGCCTAGAGCCCATGCAGGCAGGTGGACCGAGGCAGGCAGGTGGACCCAACTGAAGAAAAGTTGATCTTCAGAGAGAACCAGTTCAGTGTCAGCTGCTCTTCAGAGCTACCAGTTCTATAGAACCAGGCTGAACCACCCCTGTTTACAATACTAGCGGTGAAAGTTTTCCATAGTTCAGACAAAACATGAAGCTCAAGTCCTTTATTTTATTTCTATTAAAAATTAATATTTGCATATAAAAATAATAACAGGAATTTTTAAGAGGAATTACATCTTAGAGGATTTAGTGATCACTTCTAACAATGTAAGTGTTACTGAAGCTGAAATATCACTGCTCCAAATGAAGATGTTAATAAATGTTGCAGCTGTGGCTGTAATTAACAATTCCATATTTTTCAAAGCAGAGGTGGGCTGCTGCCAGTTCACAGCAGTTCAGGAAAACCAGTAGTTAAGATTCTGCACAATTTGGCAAACTAGAAAATCCCACCATTGGCTGGCCCCACTCCCACTCATTTTTTAGCCTGTTTTAGGCCATTTTTCAGGCCAAAAAGCCCCCCAAAATGCTCTGAAAATGGCCCAAAATGGCCTGTTTTTTGGCTTCTTTTTTGGGGGGGCTGTTTTCAGGCCATTTTGAGGGGTGAAAATGGCCTGAAAATGCCCCCAAAATGGTCTGAAAACAGCCTGAAAAACAGGCCAAAATGGGTGGAGGCAGGGCCAGCTAGTGGTGGGATTAATCCCAACAGGACAAATCCTATCTCTGCCTTTGAGGAAAGTGGCCAGGAGGAGGGAATGGGTGTAATTAGTGATGTCACCCACCCAGTCACATGACCAACCAGCCATACCTACCCAGCCAAGAAATGGTTGTTAAGATATTCAAATTCCACCACTGTTTCAAAGATATTATCAAAATTGAAGAATCTTACAGAAATTTATGAAATACAGTCCTACATTTTTAAAATAGTTTTTGGAAGATAGATGATAGCTATCTATCTGGATGGATGGATGGATGGATAGATAGATAGATGAGACAGATGAGATGGACACACATGCTTGATAATATGATCAGTTGAAGCTTTGTCAACAAAAATATCAATTAAAAGCTTTGCAAACTCTTGCAAAATGTTTGAGAGGTACAAATGTATATAAATGAATGGCATTAAAATTAGCTACAGTGAAAGTAATGTCCAAGACATTTTGCCAATCAAGATGCAGAAAGAACTGGGCTTCCGGTTTGCAAGGCTTCAGCAGCGGCAGGAATCCGCAATTGTGCGCAGTTCCTGCTGTGCTCACCGCCGAAGTGCCTCCAATCCAGGTGGATCTGGAGGATATGGTTGCCCCGTAGAGGCAACCGAAGACAGAAGAGATCCAGGTAGGGGCTTGGGGGTATCACAAACCCCCTCCTCAACCAGCTAAACTCCTTTTTCCCAAGGCGGTGGAGCGGCAGTCAGCAATGGCCACCACAAAGAAGCCTGCAGCTGGGTAAGATTGTGCAGGAAGAAGTTGGAGAAAGTGAAAGTTTTTTGGCTGAACCGGGACAACAAGGAACCTTTAAACACTCTGGAAATTTAATCGCTTGAATGATACATTGTTTCCCAAGAAGACTGTAAAAGCAGCGGAAGAAAATTAAAGGGAAAGTTATTTTTTCTCACTCTCCCTCCCCACAGAAATAGCAGATGGAAATCTGAAAAACCTGCTTGGGCACAGAAGATAACTAAACTTGAAATTTAAAGCCAAGGGGATAAAAGATTTTTGAACATTGGAATTAAAAACTAATTTTTTTGAAAAACTCCAAGCAGTCTCCTTCAGTACTATCTTAAAATAAGTTCTTTATCTCTTCAGGAGAGAAGAGGTAAAGAACTTATTTTAAGATTGTACTGAAGGAGACTGCTTGGAGTTTTAAGACCAGAAATAAATGGCAATAAGACTTCTAAAAAATTACTTTGGAACTGTGTAATTGAATTCTATCCCAGAAAGAGAAAATATAAAAAGAAGGTGCTAAATGAAATAATTTGTTCTGATTTGGATTGCTTTGTGACTTTGGGATTTTTGGGAACTATTTCTTGAAAGATTAAAAACATTTGGGTTGTTCTGGGATTTTCGGTTTGTAGCGCTTTGGGGCAGGCAGGAATCCACGACCGTATGCGGTTTCTGCCTGTGTTCACTGCCCAAGTGCCCCGAGCCATCTGGCTTTGGGGCTAAGCCACCTCTGTAGAAGGTGGCGAAGACAGGGGGGTTCTGGCAGGGTCAAGAGATATCACACCTCTCTTCCCTAGCTGGCTAACCCCCCTTTTCCGAAGGCAGCTAAGCAGCGGTCATCAATGGCCGCCACATAGAAGAGCTCAGCCAGAAAAAGAAAGTGCAGGAGGAGCTGTGAAGAAGTGAAAGTGATCTTTGCTGACCGGGACAAAATAACAGTGAAAGTACCCTGGAACTTAAAATTTTCTAAAGATACATCATTTCCAGAGTGTGTTAAGCGGCGAATAGAAGTTAAAGGAAAAGTTTGTTTTTTCTTTTCACTCTCCTTCCGAACGTGACAGTGATAGAACTCTAAGAGAAATCGGAAAACCCACATTGGAGGTAATTAAATGCTAAAAGGATATGGATTTCTGAACATTTAAAGAAAAATCTTTTTTGCTATAAGTGGGAAAGGAGAGGAAAAAAAATTGGAGCAGAACCTGAAAATAAGGAGGAGATTGCCTAGAATTCTAAAGAGCTATTAAATATTAATAAGACTTCTAAAAGATATATTTTAATTGGAACTTTGTGATTAAACAGCAACCCCAGAAAGAGAAATGGAAGAAATAGCTTATTTGGATTGTTTGGTGACTTTGGAATTCTTGGGAATTATTCTTGATTAAAAGCACTTGGGTGGTTGTTTTGGAAAAAAACATTTCTCTTTACAATGGCATCACTTGTGGATGAACTAAAAATTGAATATCAAAAATACAAAAAAGAAGAACAAGAAGGGAAAGATACTTTGGGCACTCTTTTTCAATTTCTAGAAATGGCGGTATGTACTTATGAAAAATTGACTGCGCAGCAGGATGATTGGGATAAAGAAGAAGCTATATTTGATGAACAAGTGATTCTATTTGGGAAGGAGGAGAAAGAGGAAAAGAAAAAGGGGACTTTAAGACTTGAAAAAACAACCAAAAAAGAGAAAAACGAGGTGAAAGGTGGATACAAGGTTAGAAAACAACAGAAAGGGGGAAAGCAGAAGAAGAAAAGGGAGGTGGATAGACAAAGGGGTAAAAAGGGCAAGGAGAAGAATAAGCAAGGGAGAAAGGAAGGGATGAGAAGCCTCAATGGTGGGAAGCAAGAAGTAAAGAAACAAAATTCATTTAGAGACAATGGGTAAATTTAACTGAAAAAGGGATTCTGTAAAGGTACATAAGATTGTGTTTTTATATGTGTATTTAGAATAAAATGCTTAAGATATAAATGAGTATTAATATCTATGATTAGTTTTTTAATGGCATTGATAGTGGTCTTAACTACATTATATACCTATAAATTTGTTCCTTTGTTGTTGTTCATTTTTTCTCTCTTATAAAATACATTGTATAACTTTAGAATGTACTAAACAGAATCCCAATACAAGTTATGTGTTATATTAAGTATTATTAAGTTAGGGGAAAGAGTTAAAGGCATCATACTCCAATCAGTGTACAGGAGAAGTTTTGTTTAAAGAGAAAAGATGAATGGATAGCTGGAAATAGAACAGACAAAGAATGATAA
Source organism: Hydrophis major (assembly GCA_033807585.1). Taxonomy (NCBI): domain Eukaryota; kingdom Metazoa; phylum Chordata; class Lepidosauria; order Squamata; family Elapidae; genus Hydrophis; species Hydrophis major. Next base: position 324,296,586 of record CM066329.1, read on the forward strand.
GTATTATGATTTGAATTGAGATGAGATAAATAAAATAAAACTAAGAAAGTTAAAAGTGGGAGAAGCTATGTAGAAAATTGAAAATGGTAATAAGATATGGAATGGTATATAAAATGAATATGATTTTTGAATTTGTATCTGTACAAAGTTTTAACCCTGGATCAAGCAACTTTCAGAAAAGATTTTTTATGTTTTATGTTTTATTTGTTTGTGTATTGTCCTTGAAAAGCAATAAAATTTCTATTAACAAGAAATATAATTTGAATAATAGAATGAAAGGGAGAAATAAAGAGAAATTGGGATAAGATATGGAGTTGAACAGATAACGTAAATATATATATTACATTGTGCTTGTATGGAAATGTGATAATTTGGAATTACTGTCTCTAAATAAGATGTTCTATTGGTTTTTTCAGAAAAGATCTTTCATGTTATTATATTCTATGCTTTGCTTGTTTGTGTATTGTTTTATAAAAACTAGTAAAAGTTGTTTTAAAAAAAACATTTGGATTGTTCTTAAAAAAATGGCATTATCTGTTGAAGAATTGCAAATGGAATTTCAAAAGCTAAGAGAAGAGGAACAAGAAGGCAAGGGCTCTTCTGGATCTATTTTTCACTTTTTAGAAATGGCGATTTCTACCTACCAAGAAATACAATAACAGGAAGGCTGGGATGAAGAAGAAGAAGCCATCTTTAATGGACAGATGATCTTAGTTGAGGAAGAAAAGAGAAAGGGAGGAAAGAAAATGGAGAACTCAGAACTTAAAAAAGCAACCAAGAAAGGGAAAAATAAGATGAAAAGTTGATACAATGTCAGAAAGCAACAGAAAAGAGAAATACAACAGAGAGGGAAGATTAAGAGAGTGGAGTTTGAGAGATGTGGGGGCAAAAAGGCTAGAATTGATAAGAAAGGAAGGGAAAAAGGAAAGATAAGTCATAAAGGTTTAAAACAAGATGTTAAAAAGCAGGGTTTTTTTCAGGGACAAAGGGTAAAATATAATTTAAAAAATGATTCTGCAAAAGTACATAAGACTGTATTGTAGATATTAGTATTTGAAATTGAGTTAGAAAATTGAAATATTATATGAGTTAATAATGCATTAAAGGGAACGTATAAAAATGTTTAAGATTTAACAATAGAGTTTAACTTCCTATGGAATATTGTTTTTTACTATATTATAAACTTAATTCTATTTTTTTGTTTTATTATTCTAAAATGTAGTACTTAGAATGTACTAAGCAGAATCAGTATGGAAAGTATGTATTATTTTAAGTGTTAAGTTTAGGGGAAAGATAAAAAGTTGCCATACTTCAACCAGTGATTACAGGAGAAATATTGTATTCGAAAGAAAAGATAAAAAGATAATTGAAAGAGAACAGACAAAAGATGCAAGTATAATTATCTAAACTGAGATGAAATAGATAAAAAGGAATTAAGAGAGTGAATAGAAGAGAGAAAATATATAGAAAATATAGAATGTTAAATAAGATATGAAATAGTATATTAAGTGAGCATGAATCTGATTTATGTCTGTACAAAAAGATATTAGCCGCTTTCCAGAAAGAAGTTTTATGTATTTATGTTTTGTGTTTTGTTTGTCTATGTTTGAATTAATAAAACGCTAGAAGAATGTTGGAAGAGAATAACGAAATTGTAAATAAGACAGATAGATACAATGAATATATACAATCCAAGGCAAAAGAAATGTAATTGAATAGAAGGAAAGGGAGAAATAAAGAGGTTAGGAAAAGATATGAAGTTGAACAGATAAGATAAATATATATATTAAATTGTGCTTGTATGGAAATGTGATAATTTGGAACTATCCTGTCTTTAAATAAGATGTTTTATTTGTTTCTCAGAAAAGATGTCTTATGTTATTATATTTTACATTTTGTTTGTGTATTGTTTTTTAAAATTAATAAAATTTGTTTAAAAAAAAAGATGCAGCAAGAACTTATATCTTGACTACACCAATCAAGGATAGATAATTTTCAAGATATGGTCACTTAGGCCAGATATTCCCACAAGGGCTCTCTGCCTTCTCAGCAATAAAATGCCGTATAAGTAACTAATGATGTTCGTCCATCATGTTTGAAGAGGACTTTGACATCTAACAGGTTGTGGGCTGGTAAGGCCTATATGGGCATGGAATGTTCTGCCACATGTTGGGCAGACATGTGTGGTCACCATTGTTGCAGCATTTGCAGCTCTGGGCTTTGTAGAGTGCTTGCTTCTCTTGTGCTGTGGTTATTCTTCTAAACACCCCATACACCCCACATAAATAACTAATCTTTAGCTGTCTATCCCTTTCTTCCATATATTGGAGATAAACTTACAAGCTACTTTTATTTAAGTTAAAATTATTGCTACTAATTGCATTCATTCTTTTTCTTTTTGGGACACAAATGTTACAATTTTATAAAAAGGTGAAACTAACTGATGAATGCATTGGATTGGGCTTGTGACTGGAGCAGCTGTTGGGAGTTAAGCATGACCCTTTATAGCTTGTTACATTATATTATCTTTATCCTTGTGGGCACTTTAACCAGTCCTGATGAACAGAAAATGTGACTGTATGTAAGAGGACCACCTTCTGCTTTATATTCTTGTTTTGCTAACAACAACAACGAAGACAGAACATAATTTAACTTTCCTGGTGCCAAAAGCTTTGCAACCCACTCAAAGTTTTGAAAACTGAACTGCAAAAAATGTGTATATGATAGAAGGTATTATATGTATTTATTCATTTGATATTGATGATAATTCAGGAGGATTGTATTTGTATACTTGGAGAAAATTTCTAAAGAGATATTCCCAAGCAATTTGAAAATCAGTAAGAAATCATCAATAGTTGCCTTCCAGATTTCTCAGAAGAAAAAACATGGGTGGGTGGGTGTGGGTGGCTGTTTTAAAAAAGACTTTGGTATTTGATAAATGTTGGTTCCTTTAATTTTGATTAAATACTCAACACTGAATGAAAAGTATATATTTGCTTTGATTTGAAAATCAAGTGGGCTATTGTGAATTTAGAGCTAAATTGTAGCCAAATCCAGTTACTTTAAAAGGTTTTTCAAAACAGAGAATGCTTTCCCCGATGCTAAAAGGAAATTGTAGAATTTCACAGTTTTTTTTAAATGTATTTGTTTCTCAAAGGATGCTTGGGTTCTCTGTTAAGGCCTGAACATCCCGCCCCCCCCAGAAAATAAGTTAATATTTTTACAAAACAGTTATAACAATAACTACTTGTTATAGCTAATTATTAGATAAGTATTATAAATAACTATTATAATAAATAGCTATTTATTTATAATAAGAATATTTAGTATAGCAATCCCAAGTACAACTGGAGAACTCATATGTGGCTCTACTGATGGAAGAAAAGGAATCAGATCGCTGAAAGGAGTGTCATCATAACATCATAACGCATGCCTTGCCCCCTTTTGTGTCATGATATTACATGCTTGCTCAAAGTGCAGAGTTTATAGCACAATATCACAATGTTTCTTTTGTCAATCTGATAATTCCCACCTATCATAATATCCTGGGGAAACTAAGTCCCTCCCATAAGTGCACATGTAGCAGTCCTGCAGCTGATCACAATGGGATTTTTTTTGTTTGTTTGTTTGAAGGCCCAGTCATGGAAGCTTTTACTATCTTTCATGAAGAACAAACTGCAAAAAGAAGGGTCCAGCAGGCCATCTTACACGGTTTTTATGCATTGTGCTAGGCTTGCTAATTCTTAAAAGAGAAAAATAAGGTCTATATTTCTAGTAGAACTTAAGACTTTTTCTTCTGCTTTCTTTTTATTTACTTGTGCAGAACTGCCATATAGAATGTGCATGAAAACCGAAGCTTTTTTTAATTGGATCTTAGGATTTGAACTCATATAATGAAAGGAAGCCAGAAAAATAGTGAACAATTATATTTCCTCCCCATGCCCGAATGGAAATGTAGACATCAAAAAGTGAAACCATGATAAGATCTTAGAACTCATTTATTCCTAACAATCTTCTTATAAAAAATCATTTTACTTCAGGAAGAAAAATACCAAATGGCAGCTTGCTCTGAAAACAATTATAACTGAAGGACCATCAGTAAGTAAAGTCCACTTTATGCCCTAATAAGACTGAGATGGTCTGTCCTCAATCACAGAGACATTTTTGTTTTTCATGCTCCATTAGAAGAACAAGAAATACTCACTGCAGAATTAATGAGGCAAAGGTACTCCAAATTTAGGGCTAAAGATTAATTATGTGCACAGCTATAGGTGATAAACAAAGGAATGGACCAGTCAACTTCATTTTAAAAGCAAGCAGAGGTAGGTCTGTCAAGCAATTCAAGAAAATCTTAGCTAATAAATTGACTGACAAGGAATAATAAATTAGAATTAAGCATAATAATGCAATTTACTAATTTGAATTAAAAAGAAACTTTAATAGTAGGCATTCTTATTACAAAATTTATTATTGAGAGGCTCTTCAGTGGATAAGTTGATTTCTGATGCATCCCTTCTTATGTGGCAATATTTATTTTATTTGTATCATACCTTTACTATTTTTACAAATAATTCAAGGCAGCGAACATGTCCAACATATTTTCCTTCTTCACAATACTGTGAGGTGGATTGGGCTGACAGAGAATAACTGGCCTAAAGTGATTCGAATGGCTTTCATGGCTAAGGTGGAACTTGAACTCAAGATATTTCACTTTCTCATCTGGTTCCTTAATCACTGGAACAAACTGGTTCCTGTATAAATATGGACAGACAGTTACATGTTATGTGGAAATATAAGATGGAGCAGAAATGTAAGGATGTGCAAAGTAAGACAATATACTTCTACGACAGAATTCAAGACTACTGAAAATTCAGCCAGGGCTGCCAAATTGATGCAACCACACTAAAACCTGTACTTTAGCATGAAACTTCAAGATGTTTTGAAATCATATATCTAGGATGAAATACATAACTTTACTAGGCTACATTCTAAAAATAGATTAAAATTGAAGCTTACATTTTAGTAAACACATGGCATAGATCTTGCAATTAAGAGAAATACAGGTGGCACAAGGCAATCAAAAAAGACATGAAGGGAGTTTAAAATCCCTTCAGCTGGAAAATGTTCAGCACCCAAATAAACATTTGCAGCCTTAATTACTGTCACTTATTCATTTACCTTATATAGTACATGTATAATTAGTGCTTAACAGCTTTTCATGTAAAGAAATCACGGCATGAATAAAGGGTGGTATGCAAGAGAAAAAAGGCATTTCCTTGCCCAAACACCCACCTGGCTGGCAGTTTAATTGTTTGATGACTGGCAGCGACAGTAAGGCTTCCATACATTCATAAGTTCAGGATAGTTTGCCATACCTGCTATTTTCTAATCACAATTCAGAAAAGTAATTTGCTTTAGTCCATAGTCAACAGAAATGCAGAGAGAGGAATGATGCTAGGAAAGGGTGTCCAGATGATGAAAAAACTCAGCAGTTGTTTTGTTTACATCTGTGCTAACGGCTCTATTTCTGACAGCATACATCATAAACTAGCACTTTGGGGGTTTTTTATAACAGAAGCTATATTTGATCTCAACCTTCCTCTTTCCGCTATGTACTGTATTCAAGATGGACAGTGATTAATATTTATATGTTAGGGTGCAGGTATATACATATGTATGCAGATAGTATATCTATATGTGTGTTATATATGCATACACATTTTTAGAGCAGGCAACAGAATTTCATTTTTAATGTGTGCCAGAGTGCCTAGAAAAAAATTGACAATAAAGCTTATCCTATCCTATCCTATCCTATCCTATCCTAACCTTACCTTACCTTACCTACCTTGCCTTATCTTTTAGGTGCTATATACACCTATGGATAGTGGAAAGAAATTAGTATCTATTGAGATCAATCTGGTACAGGTAGTCCTTGACTTATGGTCATTCATTTAGTGACTGTTTGAACTTATAGTGGTACTGAAAAATGTGGCTTATGACCATTTTTCACACCTACAACTGTTGTAGCAGTCCATGGTCACAGGATCAAAATTCAGATGCTGGGCAACTGGTATATACTCTATTTATGATGGTTGCCACGTCCCAGGGTCATGTGATCCAGAGGTGGTATTCAGCAACTTCTCACCAGTTCTGGAGAACCGGTAGCAGAAATTTTGAGCAGTTCAGAGAACTGGAAAATACCACCTCTGATTGGAGATTTTACAGTATCCTTCCCCTGCCACACCCACCAAGCCATACCCACAGAACCAGTAGGAAACAAATTTGAATCCCATCACTGATGTGATAATCTTTTGCGACCTTCTGACAAGCAAAGTCAATGGGGAAGCCAGATTCACTTAACAACCATGTTACTAATTTAACAACTGCAGTGATTCACTTAACAATCATGGCAAGAATGGTCATAAAAAGGGGCAGAACTCATTTAACAACAAAATTTCAGGCTCAAAATTGTGGTCATAAATCAAGAACTATCTGTACCAAATTTATCCCAATGGATAGTGATTTATTTCCACTGATAGCCAGAATTATTCCCACAGAGAAAAAGGAATATAATTTCTCTATTCTTTTATCATTCACAGACTGATTAGAACACAAAGCCTCATCACCTTTCTCTTTATCTTACTTTTATTCTGGAAACCAACTTGCTATTTATCACAGGATAAATAATCTATGGTTTGGTATTGAAGTTTTCCAATACAAATGATCAATGTAGAAATCAACAATGTTGGACAACTGGGAAGAAACCTGAATCATTGTGAGTCTGACGATAAGAAGGAATCATCTGAGGGCCACATTCAAGCAAAGGAGAAACAGTCTATAATCTGAACTAAATAGTGAAGTTTACTACAAAGTGACTCACACATCTGGAAACCATAGTTTGGGAACTGTGGGATTGAGTTTTGGTACTTTAAGGATGATTGTGACTAAAACCAGCAAAGAACTTGAGCTTCCTGTCCCAGATCTGGCATTTTGATCCAAACACCTGCTTCAGAATCATTTTAGTATATGCAGCTGCAAAATTTATTGCCTCACAATAATGTTATATTCTAGATATTTCAGGAGACCCAAGTTTGAACAGCAGAAACTAGTCCTTAAAAAACATTCGCCGAACACAGAAAGGTCTACCTGTTTCTTTGTCTGTAAATTATGAATCTCCCTTTCATAATTTGTGTATAAAATGTAACAAGTCAGTTGCCAATGAAAAGTTTTGAAAACTTTCAGAAGCACAATAGATAGTAGATAAAGACAAAGAAATGCTGCTAAATTATAGTTCCCAGCATATCTCACCATGGCTGGCCTCAGAGAGATTTCTGAGAGCTACAGTTTGGCAACATCAGGAAAGTTACAGATCTCACATCCCTGTTAGAGAGAAAGGTCATAAACACGAGAATCCACAAGATAATTTGGGCCAAATTACAATAAGGTATAATCAAGCAAATGCTACAGCTTACATGCTTTTGTCAAACAAATGACAAAAATTACATCATTGTAATCATGCACATTCTCATGTTTGTATCATCAGGATTTGCTGCAGGTGCCACGAGTCACAAATAATTAATATCAAACATATCTTATTTCTCTGTACACTGCTGTGCTTCCAAACCTTTGGGTTAACTGCTGTTTCTTTAATCCTATATTTCTTCAAGAAAATGAATATCCTTGAATATTTCTGCAACTACACATTTTCTCAGTGTTTCATTTCCCCAATTTTAGTCATATATACCATAAAACCTTCCCCTTAAAAATAGATTAGTTATAGTTGCTCAACAAATGGACATTGTGTTAATACACAACTGGAATATGCTGACAGCTGCCCTGATCCACAGAAATATAATCTAGGTCACTACTTTGAACTTTATTCTACATATCTGTATCACCAAGCTCACTCAGTGGATCAAACACTGATAAGCACTAGAAATGCAGCATGAGAGAAAGATTGTAGGAAGCAGAAGTACTGAAATCATTGTTGCCATGACAACAAACTCCTAATTCCATTTCCAAACGGAAACCATTTCCTAGATGAAAAAATAAAATAAAATCCCCGCATCTCCAAGCAAAATTGCACACATTTTGGGGGAATCAGTGGTCCTCAAGAGAGAAACTATAGACATCCACAAAAATTATGGTTTAAGATTTTATATATGATTGTTATATTACCATAAAAATGTGTCTAGATTAAAGTATCACTTCACGTGTCTGGGAGCTGCAGATTTTGAGAAGATATCAATTTATACTCTTAAGTGTGATTGTTATAAAATCTCAGTTTATTCGTGAAGACAAAATTAGAGAATTTTTAAAAAATCAGTCATCTTTGTTTTTCTAAAACTGCTTGCCATTTTCACTGGAATCTTCCAATTGTTAAAACTGTTAACTGTTAAAACTGTCAGAATAATGGCTTACGATAACTGATTATGCATATGTTCTATTTCAAAATGTAGTCCATTTGAGAAAAATGTAGTCTGGAAGAATTAGCAATCTTACCCCATATTGGCTGTGGGCAGGGAAAGAATTTGTTGTGATGACTTGCTGGCTGTACCAAATAGCTGACATTCATGTGCTTAGAGTTATTGTGTCAAAGCAATAAAAGTATGCCAGGTTATATTAGCAGTTTTATCTTTGGAAAAATGCCAGATTTAAAACTTATAGAGGTTACAGATGAAAAGGGAGGAGAAGTATTTAACAACTGTATAAAGTTATTCTTCATTATTCTGATGAAAAGACAGAAGATTTTTTTTAAAAGAGACATTATCATGTCCAAATGCTATTATAGGAGATTGTTAAATTATTCATATTTGATAAGGACTTTAATTCAGCTAATAAGATCCTTCATATGAATATCCTCTCAATCTCTCACCCTCACGCTCAATATTTCAAATCAGTTCTCTTTTTCAAGTTATCTTTCCCCAAGCTTACTAAAATTCCTCTATAGAAGTTTAGGATGGTAAATACAGCGTTCCTATTAATATTTTAGTCTTGCTTAACCTCATACACACTGTCACTTTGTCTTGTTTTGCCTTGCTCTTTTGTTCATCTGTGCCAACTGGGCTAATTCGTATATTGGCTTATAATGTCCAATAGATAATCTAGAAGATACTTTGTTAAATCCATTTATCTTTATGAAACCTAAAAATAACCTCTAGAAAGTTGAAACTATAATTTGTAAATACTTCAGCTAATTACAAATAATTGGGTAAAGAAACTGAACATGTTATATACAAACCAGGCAAATGTAATTTAAAGATAAAAATATTGGAAGCAAACATGAAGATAACATATGGAACTGAGGACATCTACTGACAGATGGAAAGAATTATTTCTTTTATAAATAGGGTGGCTGGTGAGAGAAGAAATAATAAAGCTTTTTTGTAGTCATTTATCCCTTTATTCCTTCATTTTTAATTAGTGGCATTCTAGATGTTGAAACATAATACTCAGTAACCCAAGCTAACAGGGTGAACATTGAGAAATGTATTTTAGTTCAGTGATATCTAATGGTTTAGAGGTTTATTATGAATTTTCAGGTGAGAGAAAAATGCAAAATTTCAGAATTGAAAAAATTCCCTGATTGTAATTCTTGTGGATTCTTGGGATTGACTAGACTAGAAGGTATAGCACGCAGGAGCCTTCTTATGAACCAGGGCATTTTTCTTTTTTATTTGTGGCATATCAAGGTTGGAAAGATACAACTTTCTAAATGACCTTGACTCTTTCAGTCAAATAATTATGCAATTGGCATTCAATTAATTCATACAGAGTTTCTGTTCCGTTCCCTTTTTAGCATCTCCTTTCAAAAGAAATGGGATGTAATGAATTACTTTAGCAAGTAGGCCTAACTGCTCTATGATTTTGAGATTAACTATCTTCCTGCTTATAGTAGTATTACCTCTACTAATGATATTTGCCTATTCTAACCTAAAGCCAGGTATGCAGTGTTAAGTCTGGAGCATGGGTGTGAATGATGGAGACGAGCCGGTGGAAACAGTGAACTTCAAACTCTTTATTTACATATTGTGACTGCTCAACTCCAAGGCTGCTCAAGCCTTACTTATATAGGCAACTCATTAACTACTTAACCAATAGCGAACCTGGAGTGCTAGCTCCGTTTAACCAATGGGAATGGTCCATTAATGGCCAATCGGATGCTTCTAAACGGGCCAATCCGATCGGGCTATCAACAGCCAATCAGAAGTGCAGGGCCAGAACCCTGCACTAGACTTCAAGCTTAAAGATAACTTTATTGGTATTATGCATTCACAACACCCCTTTCCCCGGCTTCTGCCCACAGGGCACGGTTACATAGTCCTTAAGGTAGGACGGTTGTTTAATTAGTCTTTTCGATTTCCGCAAGGTGCCTGGCGGTTGGCTGCACTCTTGCTGAGGTAGATCGTTGTTTAGCGGTAAGGGTGCCTCTGGTTCCGAGTTTGCGTTCTCGTTGTCATCAATATCACTGGCCATTTCCTGAGGTGCATTCACTCCGTTCCCTGGTTCCTGTTCCTGCGTTTCCGTTCCAATATCAGTCTCTTCGAAGGGGTTTCCTTTGAATAATAATTCACTTTCCTCTGTATCTCCCCCCCCCCCAGTTTGATCAAAAGGGAGTTCGGAATTGCGAGGTGGTAGCCACGATCATAGCTGATCTATGTGGCGCTTCCAAAGTCTATCGTCAGGGCACTGAACGAGGTATGATCCAGGGCCAGTTAGGCGGATTACGGTCGCTTCCACCCACATCGGATCGCCCGAAAAGTTTTTAGCGAATACGAGATCGCCTACCTGGAAGGTATGGCATTGACTGCTGGATCCGAGTGGCTTTTCAGGTTCGTAGGCTGGGTGTAAACGGTCGAGGTGGGAGCGGAGCTTTCGTCCCATTAGCAGTTCGGCGGGAGTTTTGTTGGTGACGCTGTGAGGTGTAATGTGCTGCAGGAAAGGGATCCGGTTGATTTTTTCGTCGATGTTGTCGTAATTGATCTTTTGCAGAGTCTTTTTGACGAATTGAACCATGCACTCAGCCCTACCATTTGCAACAGGATGCGCAGGCGAATGCCCCGGTTAACACATGTCGAATGTCCCGGTCAGCCAAGTACTGCTCAAAAGGTAGCGCGGTAAATTGGGGCCCGTTGTCGGATACCAGGATGTCTGGTAGTCCGTGGGTTGCAAAAAGTCTTTCTAGTCTTTTGATGACTGCGTCAGTGGTTGTGCTGCTCATTTGGTGAATCTCAAGCCAGTTCAAGTAGGTGTCGGCGGTTAGCAGGAATGTGTGGCCTTTGGTCGGCCCAGCAAAATCCAGATGGATGCGGGACCAGGGTCCCCGCGGCATCTCCCATTCGGTCGGGGTTGCCTTTGGTGGAGCGTTGCTTACTTCTTGGCATTTCTTGCAAGTTTTAACCCATGATTCGATTTGTCTATCGATGCCTGGCCACCACGCGTAGCTTCGTGCAAGGCCCTTCATGCGCACGATGCCAGGCTGGCCATCGTGCAAGGTTCTTAGCAGCGTCTGTTGGAGCCGTTCTGGGATAACGACTCTTTCGCCCCAGATGACACAGCCCTTCTGCGAGAACAACTCTGTTTGACGACTTTTGAATGGTGCAAAGTCATCTGGTACTTGGTCCAATGGCCATCCGCATTCCACCCACGTGAGGACTCGCGCCAAGATGGGGTCGCGTTTTGTTTCTCTCACGATGTCACAGGCAGTCAATGGCGGCGTGTGGAGTGTCTCGATCTGCAACGCTGTGATCGTTGCTGCAGGATCGCTGATAGTTTCAGGGAGCGGTGTACGGCTCAGCGCGTCGGCGTGGGGAATGGCTTTACCCGGACGATATTGTAGCCGATAATTGTAGGTAGGCAACCAAGAATTCTTTTTTTTTTGAAACAAATTTTTATTAATTTTAAAGATAAAACAACACATCATTAACCATTAAATACATAAACACATAAAACCTCTTAACATTGTAAATCCTTACAAGTCAAACAAAACATTATTTTTATACAGCATAATTCCAATTTATCCCATCTCCATATGGACACACAAACATCTTTCAGCAAGTTTCTCATTTTTTCTCTTTACTCCTATTCAATTTCATTTCTCTTCCATATTTATCCATTTTATAGTCATCATATTCTTTTCTTTCTGGCTTGTATAAATTATTCTCGTCTAGCATTCCTCCAAGGTTTTATTGATTCTTTCCTTTTTTTTTTTTTATAAAAAACAAATTTTGTTAGTTTTACCATAAGCACAATACACAAACATACAAACACAAAACATAAACAAAACTAAAAGATCTTTTCTGAAGGTTGTCTGTTCCCGGGTTAAAACTCTTTACACAGACACAAATTCAAACATCATATTCAACCCATATCTCCTTCCAAATCTTATTATCATTTTCTTTTTTATATATATATATAAAAACCATTTTTATCAGTTTTATAAAAACAATGCACAAAAAATCAAGGCATAGCAGCTTATAAATTCTTTTCTAAGAAAAAATAATAATAATAGACCAATAAAGCATAACATTTCCAGATTATAATATCAATATTTCATATAATATTAACTTCATATCTTGTCCCTACTTCTCTTTTCCATCCAAATTATTTATTAATTAAAATTTTATTGCCTTTTATCAATACACAAAATCCAAAAAAAAAAGCATATATATCCTTCCATATCTTATTACCATTTTCAATAACATTCTTTGTCTGTTCTATTTCCAATTATCCATTCATCTTTTTTTTCTTTTACTATACTTCTCCTGTACACCAATTGGAGTAACATCTATAACTCATTACCCTAACTTAGAAATACTACATATAGCAATCTTTCTTGGGATTCTGTTTAAAAAAAATTCTAAAATTACATAATAAATTTTATATTCTAAATATACATATAAAAACACACTCTTATATACCCTCCAGAATCCCTCTTTTAATCTAAATTAAATTCACCCATTATCTCTAAATAAACTTTTTTTCCTTAGGTCTTGCTTCCCCACATTAAGGCTTCTCCTCCCCCCCTTTCTCTCTTGCTTATTCTTCTCCTTGCCCTTTCTACCCCTTTGTTTTTTCTCTTCGCTTTTCTTGCTCCTTTTCCTTTGCTTTCTAACCTTGCCTCCATCTTTTCGCTCATTTTTCTCTCTTTTGGTTGTTTTTATAATTCTTAAAATCCCCTTTTTCTTATCCTTTTTCTCCTCCTCTCCAGAAGGGACCCATTGTTCATCAAAGATGGCTTCTTCTTCCTCTTCTTCCTTGTCCCAGTCCTTCTGCTGCGTAATCAACTTTTCAAAGGAACATAACGCCATTTCTAAGAATTGAAACAAAGCGCCCAAAGTATCTTCTTTTTTATATTTTTGATATTCAATCTCTAGTTCATCCACAGACGATGCCATTATGAAAAGGGAAACTTTTTCCAAAACAACCACAAGAATTTTTAATCAAAGACAATCAAAAGCAATTAAAAAAAGAAAAAAAGTTCCAAAAGTTAATACTTTTCTTCCTTCTTCTCTTTCTCTTTCTGAATTAATTTTTAATCAAAGAGGTCCAATTACCATATATCTTCTTTTGGGATCCACAAAGACGTTCTAATCAATCTCCTCCTTTTTCAGCTTCTGCTCCAATTTTTTTTTTCTCCCTTCCCACTTGCAATGAAAATTTTAATAATCAAAAATCCATACCTCCAGCAGAGATTTTCCAATTTCTTAAATTTTTCAATGTCCAAAAATCCCTTTGTCTCTTATCTTAGCTTTCAAAACAATCCACTTTCAATGTCTAATATATCCAAATATTTCTGCTTTTTCCGTGGGGTGGGAGAGTAAAAAAAAAAAAAAAAAATCCCTTTAACAGCTTCTCCGCCGCTTTTCGCTCTTCTTAGGGATACAATGTATCCTCCAGCAACAAACAGCTCAATTCCAGGCAATTTAAAAGGTGTTACTTGACCCGGCTCAGACAGAACTTTCACTCTTCACACTTCCTCCAGCACAGTTCTTACCCAGTTGCTGGCTTCTTCGTGGCGGCCATTGCTGATCGCCGCTCCACCGCCTTGGGAAAAAGGGGTTTTCCTGGAGAAAGGGGGGGTCTGCGATGCCCCCACCTCCCTTTCCGACTCCCCTCTATCTTCAGCTGTCCCTACAGGGCAGCCATATCCCCCTGACCCATCTGGATCGGGGGTACCTCGACGGCTAGCACAGCAGGAATCGCGAGCTGTCGCGAATTCCTGCTGCCCCGAAGCCACGCAAACCGGAAGTTCTCCAGCAACCAAGAATTCTGACCAGCAGGTCATTCTGGGAGATAGTATGTAGGGAGTTGGTTTGTCCCCAGCAATGGTTTGTGGTCAGTTACAATGGTGAAATTCCAGCCGTACATGTACTCATGCAAACTTTTAACTGCTGATACAATTGCCAGAACCTCCTTATCGATTTGGCTGTAATTTCGCGCGGTTTTTGAGAGCGTCTTTGAGAAGTAAGCAACAGGGGCTTCGTTCCCGTTGGGTAACACATGGCTCAAAATGGTGCCCACTCCGAAAGGTGATGCATCACAGGTTATGTTTATTGGCAAAGTCTCATTGTACTGCATAAGCACGGCGTCCGAAGTCAGTAGTTTTTTTACATTACGGAACACCTGCTCTTCTTTGTGACCCCATATCCAGTTTGCTTTTTTGTCTAAAAGATGATGTAACGGTTCAGTGACAGTCGCCTTGTGTGGCAAGAAAACATTATAGAAGTTGATGAGGCCTAAGAACACCTGGAGGTCGGTTTTCTTCTGGGGTCTGGGAGCATTCTTTATTGCTCTTAATTTACTATCAGTAGGGTGAATACCTTGACTGTCAATTAGGTACCCTAAGAATTCAACACGATCGGTGCACATTTTGCATTTGTTTTTTTTAACTTTCAGGCCTGCTTCCGGAAATTTTTTTAATACTAATCTTAGACGCTTCCGCAAGATTTTTTGAGTGGGGGCAGCAATAAGCACATCGTCGAAATAGGGGACAACGCCCTTGATCCCCTGCAATAGTCTCTCCATTAGGCTCTGAAAGATCCCTGGGGCTACACTGACTCCGAATTGAAGCCGCGTACACTTAAAGGCGCCACGGTGTGTTACGATAATCTGTGCCTGTGCCGTTGTTTCATCAACTGGCAATTGCTGGTAAGCCTGAGCTACGTCTAATTTAGTGAAGACTTTTCCGCCCTCCAGGGAATGGAGGAGGTGCTGCACTACTGGCACCGGATACGGGCTCTGTTGCAGGGCGTGGTTTAGGGTGGCTTGGTAGTCCCCGCAAATTCTAATGGAGCCGGATGGCCGCTATCTTTGGATTAAGACTAAAGGATATCAGGATCCCCTTGTACTCACCTAGCTTTTCCTCAAAGACGTCCTCACGAGCGAGGTCTTCCTCCCAGTCACTGCCGCCGATTCGGTTAATGCCTGCCACTTCAATGCCGAGTGGTGCGAACCACTGTAGGCCCAACAGGCTAGGCCGGTCCTTATCGATCACTGTCAGGGGTAAGTACGCTGTGCAGTTCTTGAATGTCACCCAGACTCGGCTGGATCCTGCAACTGGAATCCGGTTCCCCTGGTAGTCTTTTAGGACGAGCTGTTGGAATTGAAGGTTTTGGTGCCGGATAGTGGGGATGAGTTGCTTGAGGGTCTTCCATGAGACCATCAAGAGGGACAATCCCGAGTCTACTTCCATGTGGCAGGGCTGATTTTCAATGTTCACGTTGACCCGAATTTTCTGAGCGTCTAGTGAAGAGGCATGACCAATAGTGAGTGTTTGGTGGGCCTCTTCTCGTCTCGCTAGACGATTCACGGGTTGGTTTCCGTAGGAGTGGTTTACTGGTTCTCGCCTTACAGGGCGATTCCCTGCCGATTGGTGGAGATTGGTTCCCTTCAAAGTCTGGCTGGGTCCGAGGAGGCTTCTGCAGACCCGTCCGATGTGACCTCGTTTCCCGCACTCGTGGCAGAGTGCGTCACAGAATTTGCAGTCAGAGTGAAAATGGTTGGCTCCGCAGGCTGCGCAGGGTTGTTGGAACTTTGGGCGTCATTCCCGATCGGTCCATAGGCGATGGACCTCTTCTTCGTCGCTGTCTGATGACGAAGAGAGGTCCTCATGGTGGGCCATGGAAAGCTGCCCTTCTGCGCTAGGTGAAATTTCGCCGGCCGGTTGGTGGGCGTGAGTGCGATTTCGGTGTAGTTGGGCAGCTGACTTCTTGGTTGTGTCTGCTGCCGTGGCTTCAGTTATGGCCTCCTTAAGGGTGATGTCACCCTTTACCATTATTTTGCTCTGCACATTTAGAGCGTCGAGCCCTAGGACTACTCTGTCTCTCAAAGCCTCTTCCAGGTCGGTGAATTCACAAAGGCCTCCCAAGTTCTGGAGGTCTGCAACAAAATCGGCGACGCTTTCTCCTTTCTGCTGGTTCCGTTGATATAACTCGTGTCATCTTACGAGCATTGGAACAGTGGGTGCATAGTGGGCCCTTAGTAGCGGTTCGAGGATGTCCCAGTCCATGGTCTTCACTTCAGCCAGTTTCGTCAATGCCTTAGCCATCTTAAAAACCGTTGGGCCGCAGTGCGTCAGGAATACCGCCCGTTTCTTCCCGGCCATGGCATCCTTTATATTATGTTTTTGGAAACAATCCATGTAAGACTCCCAGTCTTCTTGAGCCGGATCGAACGGAGCAGGCGGTATGGCGCCGCCGGACATGGTTTCACCGTTTTGTGCTTCAGTCATGTGCTTAGTTGGCTCTGCTGTCATCCAATCCCACCCTCGTCGCCACTGTTAAGTCTGGAGCATGGGTGCAAATGATGGAGACGAGCCGGTGGAAACAGTGAACTTCAAACTCTTTATTTACATATTGTGACTGCACAGCTCCAAAGCTGCTCAAGCCTTACTTATATAGGCAACTCATTAACTATTTAACCAATAGCGAACCTGGAGTGCTAGCTCCGTTTAACCAATGGGTATGGTCCATTAATGGCCAATCGGATGCTTCTAAACGGGCCAATCTGATCGGGCCATCAACAGCCAATCAGAAGTGCAGGGCCAGAACCCTGCACTAGACTTCAAGCTTAATGATAACTTTATTGGTATTATGCATTCACAACATGCAGCTTTATTAAACTCCCGGGAGAATTAATAAAAGTTTTCACTTAAAACGGACAATCATTTGTATCTAATGCTATCTTAAACTTCTTCCTGTTGCCTTCTTCCACTAACATCTTCACTAGGAAGGCACATTCTACACCATGTTGTTCACCTATTTACATAGCAGTTTCTTTGCTGCTGATCTCTCTTTGGTGATCTTGAATCACCCTGAATAAAGCATCTCCCACTCAGATTCCAAGACCAAATCACCATTTCCAATCCCACTTTTTAGCCCATTTCAACATTCCCCTCTCATGTGTGTAGGTGTGAAATCTTATCTGTTTGTTTGCTCCAGCTCATTTTCTATCCTCATGCTATCAAGTTACCACAGATTATCACCAGAAGCATAGTTTGTATGCCTGGAACATTATGTGACAAGATTGCAGAAGTTTGCCTTCTCCATTCTGTCCTTTCCATATGGAGATTCTGAGTCAGCCTGACAGCAATTCTTGACTCTGTGTTTATACAATTTTAGTAGTGTTGCAAAACTGAAATAAAGTTTTTTTTCTAGCTTAGTTATGAAATTGAAATCTTTATCAAGCTAAATTTTTGTTTCTTTTGCTTTCATTCTATTTCACATTGTAGGAGACTGTTGCTGTTGTGAATGAATAATACCAATAAAGTTATCTTGAGCTTGAAGTCAAGTGCAGGGTTCTGGCCCTGCACTTCTGATTGGCTGTTAATGTCAGGATCGGATTGGTCTGTTCAGGAGCATCTGATTGGCCATTAACAGGCCATTCCCATTGGTTAACGGAGCTAGCGCTCCAGGATTGTTATTGGTTGAATAGTTAATAAGTTGCCTATATAAGGAAGGCTATAGCAGCCCTCCAGTTTGAGCTGTCACACCATGTAAATAAAGAGTTTGAAGTTCACTGTTTCTACCGGCTCGTCTCCATCATTCGCACCCATGCTCCAGACTTAACACTGGCGACGAAGGTGGGATTGGATGACATCAGAGCCAACTAAGAAAACTAAGCACGTGGCTGAAGCGCACAATGGCGGAACCATGTCCGGCGGCGTAGTACCACCTGCTCCGTTCGATCCAGCTCAAGAGGGCTGGGAGTCCTACATGGACCGTTTCCAAATGTTTTTGGAAACAAATAATCTGAAGGATGCCACAACCGGGAAGAAACGGGCGATATTCCTAACGCACTGCGGCCCAACGATATTCAAAATGGCGAAGGCATTAGCGAAACCAGCTGAAGTGAAGGCCATGGACTGGGACATCCTCCAACCGCTACTAAGGGCCCACTATGCATCGACCGTTCCAACGCTCGTAAGGCGACACAAGTTCTATCAAAGAAACCAGTGGAAAGGAGAAAGTCACCAATTTCGTTGCAGACCTCCAGAACTTGGGAGGCCTTTGCGATTTCACCGACCTAGAAGAGGCCATGAGAGACCGAGTAGTTCTCGGGCTAGATGCTCTAAACGTACAGAGCAAAATAATGGCAAAGGGCGACATCACCCTTAAGGACGCCATAACGGAAGCTACAGCAGTGGAGGCGACCAAGAAGTCGACTTCCCAACTATGCCGAAATCGCGCTCCAGCACACCAACCGGCTGGCGAAGTTTCACCTAATGCAGAAGGGCGGCTACCGACGGCCCATCATGAGGACCTCTCTTCGTCATCAGACAGCAACGAAGAAGAGGTCTATTGCCTGCAGTCCGATTGGGACCAATACCCGAAGTCCCAGCAACCATGCACTGGCTGCGGGGCCAACCATTACCGCTCCAATTGCAAATTCACGACGCGCTCTGCCACGAGTGTGGGAAACGAGGCCACATAGGACGGGTCTGCAGAAGCCTCCTCGGACCCAGCCAGACCTCAAAAGGTACCAATCTCTGCCAATCGACAGGGAATTGCCCTGTAAGGCAAGAACCAGTAAACCACTCCTACAGAAACCGACCCGTGAATCGCCTAGCGAGATGGGAAGAGGCCCACCAAACACTCACTATTGGCCATGCCTCTTCACTAGACACTAAGAAAATTCGGGTCAACGTGAACATTGAAAATCAGCCTTGCCAAATGGAAGTCGACTCGGGATCGTCTCTTTCAATGGTCTCATGGAAGACCCTCAAGCAACTCATCCCCACAATCCGGCGCCAAGAGCTTCAATTCCAATGGCTCGTGTTAAAGGAATACCAGGGGAACCGGATTCCAGTCGTAGGATCCAGTCGAGTCCGGGTTGCATTCAAGAACCGCACGGCGTACTTACCCCTGACGGTGATCGACAAGGACTGGCCTACCCTGTTAGGCCTGCAATGGTTCACACCACTCGGCATTGAAGTGGCAGGCATTAACCAAATCGGCAGCAGTGACTGGGAGGAAGACCTCGTCCACAAATTCAGGGACGTCTTCGAGGAAAAGCTAGGTGAGTACAAGGGGACCCCGATATCCTTTAGCCTTAATCCAAAGATAGCTCCCATCCGCCTTAAGCCTCGTCGAGTTCCGTTCACTCTAAAGCCGAAAATCGATGAGCAGCTTGATAAGTTGATAGCCCAGGGAGTTTTAAAGCCAACCAACCACTCCCCATGGGAAACGCCGATTGTGACACCAATTAAGCCGGATGGCTCCATTAGAATTTGTGGGGACTACCGAGCCACCCTAAACCACGCCCTGCAACAAAACCCGTATCTGGTGCCGGTGGTGCAACACTTCCTCCATTCCCTGGGGAGCGGAAAAGTCTTCGCTAAACTAGACTTAGCTCAGGCTTATCAGCAATTGATGGTTGACGAAAAAACGGAACAGGCACAGATTATCGTAACACACCGAGGTGCCTTTAAGTGTACACGGCTTCAATTCAGAGTCAGTGTAGCCCCAGGGATCTTTCAGAGCCTAATGGAGAGACTATTGCAGGGGATCAAGGGCGTTGTCCCCTATTTTGACGATGTGCTCATTGCTGCCCCCACTCCAAAAATCTTACGGGAGCGTTTAAGACTGGTTTTATGAAAATTCCAGGAAGCAGGCCTGAAAGTTAAAAAAAATAAGTGCACACTGTGTACAGATCGTGTTGAATTCTTTGGGTACTTAGTTGACAGTCAGGGTATTCATTCCCTACCGATAGCAAATTGAGAGCAATAAAAAACGCTCCCAGACCCCAGAACAAGACCGATCTCCAGGCGTTCTTAGGCCTCATCAATTTCTATAATGTATTCTTGCCGCACAAGGCGACTGTCACTGAACCCTTACATCGTCTATTAGATAAAAAAGCAATTTGGGTATGGGGTCACAAAGAAGAGCAGGCGTTCCGTAATGTGAAAAAACTACTGACTTCGGACGCCGTGCTAATGCAGTACAATGAGACTTTGCCGATAAACATAACATGTGATGCATCGCCTTTTGGAGTGGGTGCCATTTTGAGCCATGTATTACTTAACAGTGATGAAGCCCTGTTGCTTACTTCTCAAAAACGCTCTCGAAAACTGAGCGAAATTACAGCCAGATCGATAAAGAAGTCCTGGCAATTGTATCAGCTGTTAAAAGATTCCATGAGTACGTGTACGGCCGGGTTTTCACCATTGTAACTGACCACAAACCATTGCTGAGGATCATCGCTGGGGACAAGCCAACTCCCTACATACTTTCTCCCAGAATGACCCGCTGGTCAGAATTCTTGGCTGCCTACAATTATCAGCTACAATATCGTCTGGGTAAAGCCATTCCCCACGCCGACACGCTGAGCTGTACACCGCTCCCTGAAACTATCGAGACACTCCACATGCCGCCATTAACTGCCGATGACATCGCGAGAGAAACAAAACGCGACCCCATCTTAGCACGAGTCCTCACATGGGTGGAACGCGGATGGCCATTGGACCAAGTACCAGACGACTTTGCACCATTCAAAAGTCGTCAAACAGAGTTGTTCTCCCAGAAGGGCTGTGTCATCTGGGATGATAGAGTCGTTATCCCAGAACGACTCCAACAGACATTGCTAAGAATCTTGCACGATGGCCACCCTGGCATCATGCGCATGAAGGGCCTCGCACAAAGCTACGCATGGTGGCCAGGCATTGACAGACAAATCGAATCATGGGTTAAAACTTGCAAGAGATGCCAAGAAGTAAGCAATGCTCCACCAAAGGCAACCCCGACCGAATGGGAGACACCACGGGGACCCTGGTCCCGCATCCATCTGGACTTTGCTGGGTCGACCAAAGACCATACGTTTTTGCTAACCGTCGACGCCTACTCAAATTGGCTCGAGATTCACCGAATGAGCAACACGACCACTGACGCGGTCATCAAAAGACTGGAAAGACTGTTTGCAACCCACGGACTACCAGACGTTCTGGTATCTGACAACAGGCCTCAATTTACCGCGCTGTCTTTTGAGCAGTACCTGGCTGACCGCGGTATCTGACATGCGCTCACTTCACCTGCGCACCCTGCGGCCAACGGTAGGGCTGAGCGCATGGTACAATTCGTCAAAAAGACTCTCCAAAAGATAGACTACGACAACATCGACAAGAAAATCAACCGGATCCTTTTCCTACAGCACATCACACCTCACAGCATCACCAACAAAACTCCCGCCGAGCTGCTAATGGGACGAAAGCTCCACTCCCACCTCGATCGGTTACACCCAGCCTATGAACCGGAAAAGCCACTCGGATCCAGCGGCCGATGCCGTACCTTTCAGGTAGGTGATTTAGTATTCGCTAAAAACTTATCGGGCGATCCACTATGGGTAGAAGTGACCGTAATCCGCATAACCGGCCCAAGATCATACCTCATTCAGTGCCCTGACAACAGACTTTGGAAGCGTCACATAGATCAACTACGATCGCGGCTCCCGTCTCGCACTTCCAAACTCCCTTATGACCAAACTGAAGGGGGGGGGAGATACAGAGGAAAACGAATTGCAATTAGAGGAAAATCTTTTTGAAGAGACTGATAAGGGAACTGAAACGCAGGAACAGGAACCAGGGACCGGAGTGAATTCATCTCAGGGAGTGGCCAGTGATATTGGTGACGATGGGAACGCGAACTTGGAACCAGAGGCACCCCTACCATTAAAGAACGATCTACCTCAGCAGAAGTGCAGCCAACCGCGAGGCACTTTGCAAAAATTGAAAAGACTAACAAAACAGCCGTCCTACCTTAAGGACTATGTAACCGCGCCCCGTGGGCAGAAGCCAGGGGAAAGGGGTGTTGTGAATGAATAATACCAATAAAGTTATCTTGAGCTTGAAGTCAAGTGCAGGGTTCTGGCCCTGCACTTCTGATTGGCTGTTAATGGCAGGATTGGATTGGTCCATTCAGGAGCATCTGATTGGCCATTAACAGTCCATTCCCATTGGTTAACGGAGCTAGCGCTCCAGGATTGCTATTGGTTGAATAGTTAATAAGTTGCTTATATAAGGAAGGCTATAGCAGCCCTCCAGTTTGAGCTGTCACACCATGTAAATAAAGAGTTTGAAGTTCACTGTTTCTACCGGCTCGTCTCCATCATTCGCACCCATGCTCCAGACTTAACAGTTGTTTCATACCTGTTTCCATTTCCTAAACTTAATCTGTAAAGGAAAGCAAGGTGAACACTTGCTGCTCTGCTTAAAGCCCAGAGGAAAGAAGTAGGGGTTCACATTGAAAAGAATTTTATCAATGGAGTCTTTGGTGTTTCCTGAGCTTAGCTGTTTTCTTGCAGACATTTCATTATCCAACTAAATAACATCATCAGAATCTAGAATCTAGCTGGATAGCAAAATGTCTGCAAGAAAACAAGCAAACTCAGAAAGTACCAAGCTCTACATAATTCAACCATCAGCTACATATATTCTGCAAATCTCTATGATATTTGAATTTTTCTTTCTTTTTCTTTTCTTTTTGTCTCTTTGGATTGAATAGGGATAAAGGGCTTCTTGTTACTTTCTAACAGTAAAATATGAGAATGCCTAGTATGGATTAGAAGTACCCATCTCCTCTCTGATTATTTGCACCCAGAGGAACAGCATCCTGGGAGTTGATGTGTTCCAAGGGGACTGTGAAGTAGCAGGAAGCTATAAGCATTAAATGTTATTTAATCATAATAAAACATACTCAACATCTCTTGCTTACAATGTTCTTCTTATTTGTACTTCCCTTCTTCCTTTCAATTACTTTTGACAAATATTAGGCTTGGATAAGACTTTATTTGAAGAAGAGCAGCGCTATTTGCGTCATCAAGGCACTTGTACATTTTTCGTTATTATACGTCATATTTCCAGTATACATCACAATGTACTGGCTATATCAAGTCCTTTTTAAATATACATCATAGTATACACCCTGGTTATAACCATTATTCTCATAGTCGTACACTATAGTCTCTTTTAAATACATAGTGTTGTACATCATAATTACAACTGTTGTTTTCATAGTTCTACCATAACATTCTATTCCATTTATCTTTCCATACATTTTCAACTATATTCATGTACTGTCCGATAGTATGTGTACAGGCATCATAAATTAAACAGGTCTAATACACACAGACAAGCCCAAAGAAACAATTTAAGAGTAAATGCTGGTGCACTGAATCCCATAAAATGGAGACCCCCTAATCTGAACGAAACTATGGGCAAGTAAAAACATGAAAACAGAGAGACTATGGTTGCCAATCTCATGTATTTCATGTTTATTTCAGGCCATTAAGTTTCCTCCCTGCTTAACCAACAGGTAGATTAGACCAATGGGATAAATCTGAACAAAATTTTAATTTTAATATACTTTAATATGCTTTGGAGACTTGTCATAAGTTACTTGTTTCAATGTCTTTGTAAATTTGACATTGTTAAACAAATGATTGATGAATCACTGTAGCCCAAGGTCAACCAGCTGGTTTTGTGCCTAAAACAAGATTGGAACTCAGTTTCCTGGTTTCTAGCCTAATGTGTTAACCACTACTATAATAAAAAGTACAATAATCTGTTAGAAAAAACATTAAATAGCAAATAATTAGTGACAACTCAACTTTTACAGGGTTTTTTTTACAAGAAAAACAGCATTAAGGTAGACAGACTCAAAACAATGAGAGCAGAAGACCAGATTAGGAAGAGACCGTCAGGGAGGAAATCTATGTGGTTGCTAACAGTTAACAACTTGATGGCACATAATCAATCAATCACTGACTCTTCGAATGGTGGTTTCAAGAATCTTGTACAAATAAAATATTATTGTATGCTTGATCTAAGATATTTCTGGTTTAAGAGAAACTATTCAATACAGACAGATACTTAAGTGAAAAGTCTAAAGGGTTTCTTTAAAATATGACATCTTTAAAACATATTAGCACATTCCTAGAAGCCTGGCACTCTGACAAATATACATAAGCAAAATCTATATGCCATTCTGAAGAGACAATAAACAAGCCCAAAAGGGAACAAAAAGATCAGAACAGCTCCTCACCAGCAATTAACACTCAGACAAGCAGAGATTAACTTGAAGATTAACATTAGACCAAGAAACAAGAAGCAAATACCTCAGTCAAGGAACTGCCAAATAAGCTAATAGTAAACAGTCCAATCAAAGAACCATCAAAATCTCCCCCTCCAATACTAGCAGGGCAAGCCAATAGAATATAAAATGAGAGCAAATCCCACTTCCTATTTGCACTGATGATGTTGCCTAATTTGTGTAATGAAACATCTGAAAGAAAACAACCAAGCTCAGAGAGCACCAAGAATCCTTCATGTTATATGATGTTCAAATCAGAGATAAGGAAATTTGAACTTGTTTTTGGACAAACTTTTATTCTTACCTCCTCTCGTCAGCAACTATACATACAATAAAAGGCCTAATTCATCCAGGTATCTTACTACCCCATCTCTCAGCCAGTCCTTGAGTATTGAAAATTTGTCTTTAAATGAATCCAAACTCCAGCTCCTTTGTAGTACAATGATTCAGCAAACAACAAATATTCTAAGCAGGCAAGAATGGCTAAAAGCCAGGCAAGGTTGGCATTGGGTTTGAGTTTGCTCTCTTTCCTTTTATTATGAGACACACTCCCACCACACCCAGGCCTATATGCAGTTCTAGTCCTGGCCATGCCTAACCTTTTATCAGGGGTGGGATTCTACCAGTTTTGTCTGGCTCTACAGAACTGGTAGCTCTGAAGAGCAGCAGACACAGAACCGGTTCTGTGTCTGCTGTTGTTGTGGCCCACCCACCCGCCTGGGCTCTTACCTGACCTTTATTTCCTGCTTTTTCAACTGCAGCTGCTTTGTGCGACACAGCTGCGGTTGAAAAAGCAGGAAGAAAGGGCTTTTCCAAACACTGTGCACCCGCACGCAGCACTACTCAGCTGTCCAGGCAGCTCAGCAGGTCATAAATTGCACTTGCGCGACTCACGCAACTCACGCATGCGTATGCAATGCAGAGCAACAGAATTGGTAGTTATACCAGTCGGATCCCATCCCTGCTTATTATCTCTAAATGCTATTAACCCTACAACATGTCTACATCCTTACCTATTCCAATCCTCACTAACTGATCCCCACCTTCACCATATCTTAACTCAATGCTTAATTACCACCTATATATGCCCCAACCCGCTCTAACAATATGCATTATATCAATCCATGGAAAAAAACATTTCCAGCCCCATAGTTGTTTCAGAATCTATCCTTCAGCCCGCAGTTGTTTTGGAATCCATCCTGCAGCTCACAGGTCTGCTGAGTCATTCTAAAGCAACCTTCAACACAAACAGCAATACAGATCCGGGCATCAGCAGAGCTAAGGTGATATTCTCCACTGCCAACTGACTTGCTGCGACATGTGTTCAGAGCTGATGGGCTCCGTAGGAAACTCCAAGCTACATTAATGGGTAGGGACAACTTGGGATGAATAGGCTTCAGCTCTTTCTGCTAAAAAGTGTGCAACCACTAGCAATTGATCAATTTAATAACTGTGTTATAATAAACTTGTGATTTAGTAAAATCAATGACTTTGTATGCAAAAAAACAGTTTTGTCTGATTAACATAATTTGCATGCAGATTTTATAAGATAAATTGACATCATTTGTGTCAATATATGAGAAGTAATGCCATACTTTTATATTTTACAGACTTTGTGATTAATAGATCCCCTCCCCATAATTAGTCCATCAAAATGTGATTTTACCCTATTTTCTACTCTGGCTTGGTCCTAATTTGTATTTGGAATATAGTTGCTGGTACATATTCACACATACATAGATGCAGGCATATCTATGTGCAGGGGGAAGCTACAGGATTGGTTTCAGCATAGGATGGCAAGGTGGAAAAGTTGAGCATCGCACAAGATTTTTGTTTATTTTGTTTTAGCAATGTCTTAAAAATCAGGAGCATAACATCAGTGTTTGTTCCATAGTGTACTATGTCTGACTCTGCACAATAAATATTTCACATTATTTATTGTTTTTCACATAAAAGATTCTATGTAAATGTTCTATTAAACATTTTTTGCAAGTTATGCGCAAAGGATTAAACTGGCTTGTTTACTGGCCTCTTTTTGTCCCAAGTTCTCATTCAACATGATTACCAGCTATAAACTTCTTTGATAGATACATTTGTTCACCATTAATAAACCTGGAAACATATATGTCCATCCACCTGCTAATTTGAATACTTACATTTACTTTTACTTCAGCTGATAGTTCAGATAAATTTGTACCAATTAGAATGAAGCAAACTTTATCCAACTCTCACATACCAGTAGCTATTATATAATAGCAATAGCACTTAGACTTATATACCACTTCACAGTGCTTTTTGTCTCTCTTTAAACAATTACAGAGACAGCATATTTCCCCCAACAATCTAGGTCTTCATTTTACCAACCTCAGAAGGATAGAAAGTTGAGTCAACCTCGAGTCTGGTGAGATTTGAACTGCCAAATTGCAGGCAGCTGGCAGTCAGTAGAAATAGCCTGCAAAACTTCAATCTAACCACTGTGCCACCATGGCTCAGTCATCATTATCATCAGCCATTCAGTCATGTCCAACCCTCAGCCACTCTATGAATCAGCATGCACCTCTGTCTTGCACGATCTTTTTCAGTTCTGCCATGGTTATCCCAGGTTCGTACCTTATAATATCCAATCAACAGGTACTTTTCAATTTTCCATAATTTTGGAATTAATTATAAAATACAAATAGCTTCTCATGGGAAATAGATCATGTTTTGGTTTTTACAAGACATAACATAAATAAAATATTTTATTATTTCAAACACTAGACATTAAATGACAACATTTAATAGAGGGGACCTGAAGAATGTCTCCTCTGCCAGAACATATTAGGTTAGCAAAAACAGTTAGAGATAAGTGATCCTTCAGATATGTAGACTCTGTGTCATATGGGGTTGTATAAATAATAAACAGCACCTTAAACTGTACTCAGAAGCTGTCTGGCAACCAATGCAGTATTTGCAACAGTAGGCATGCTACAAGATGCCAATTATTGAGTGCTCCTGCATTTTGAAGTAGTTTAGTTTTTGAGTGTCTTCAAAGGCACCTCCCTATAGGCCACATTGCAACAATCCAGTTCTGAGGTGCTCAGGGCATCAGTAACTATATGAACAGCTTCTCAGTTAAGGAAAGGATGCAACTGGTATGTCAGATGAACCTGTGCAAAGACACTCCTTGCCACAGCTGCCACCTGTTCCTTAAACAGTAGCTGCAGGCATAGAAGGAGCTCCAAGTTGTGCACCAATCTTGAATGAGGAAGGACATCAGCATCCAAAACCAACAACAATAATATCCCTGACCTTATGTGCAAAACAGCCATAGCCACTCAGTTTTGGCAGATTTGAGCTGGTCTGTTCCCTCTGATCCAGACCCAAGCAGCCTTGAGACACTAAGACAGTTCTATCTATGCAGCTTAAAAGTTGAGATATTAAAGCTGAATATCATCAACATACTGGTCATAAGAAACTATGAACTGGTGAATGACCTCACACAATGATATCAAGCAGAACAGAGAAGAATATTAAGCCTTGAACAACCCATGCATAAGCAACTGTAGACACAATATCTCCTTCTCCATCAATACTGTCTAGAACTGACTGCTGAGGAAGGATATGAACCACTGAAGCACACTGAACAAGACTCAACTGTTGGGAGCACGAAAAGATTTTAAATGTTGAAGATATCTTGTGGGCACAGTTACAAAATGGTTGCTATGGTGGGTGTTCCAATCACAGTACTCTGATACGCTCCACAAGAAAGTGTTAAGCTGTAGCCTTACACTATTTTATTCTCTAAAAATGTAGAGAGAGGGTAGTTTGGGCCCAAAGAATATGTTTGAAATATAAGTTATGTGTGAGACTGGCTTCCCATTCATCTTAATAGTACTAAAAATAATGACAATGAAATCATGCCCTCCATCTACATAGCAATATTAGCAGAATCGATTTACCAATGAAAATAGGTGGGCATGGAATGTTGCAAGTATACTAGATAGTCAAAAAAGAAAAAAGGCACCAGAAAAACATTTGAAGGGCAATGAAGAAGATGCACTGAAACTAATATATCATGAAGGCTTACTGAGAACTAGAGAAACCAAGATAACCTGCAAGAAAGACCAAATGAAGAATAGAAAAGAGATATGGCAAGAAAAAGTATTACATAGCCGCTACATTAAAAAAGCGGACAAAGTAGATAACAAACTAAATGGCTAAAAGTAGAGAAGTTTAAGAAAGAGACCAAGGGGCTACTTCTGGATTATAATAATGAAAGAGAAGTCAGTACCAATAATAATAGGCACCTTCGGTGCACTTCCAAAACAACTGGAACACCATCAGCATTGATAAAATCACCATCAGTCAATTACAAATGGCACATTTATTTGACACAACTCACATCCTGGGATTGTATCTTTAACACCATCAAGCAACTATTTCTGCTTATCCCAGGTCTTTGGGAGGGACTCACAGGTGGATGAAATGCTAAATCAGCCTAAACATCTGGCTGACTATGCAGTGTACCATAACAACAACAATATAGTAGAGCACAAGGCAGATAGGCACCCAAAAACTAGAACATAATTGCCTCCAGAGACCTCAATCAGAAGTCAGGATTTAAGCTTTCAGTGGGAAACCTGCAAGCCTTCTGAAATTCATGTAAAAGTCTTTTTCAATTTTTAAAGACATAAAAATAAAACTGGATTTTAAAAAATCTGTTATGCATATCTAAACATTTCTCTTTCTGAAATGTGCACTATTACCACCTAAACTGAAATTTGTAATTACTGTTCATTTTTTTTAAAGCACATATATACACAAATGGGGAGGTGGGGGATGTCCCATTTTAGAAATAGAGATTCTCACATACTTGTAGCATCATAAAATCAATACTTTTGAAATTATAAAGTACAAGCAGCTTCTCATAGATTGTGTTTTGAAATATCACTGTTAATGAGGAAGAGTTGAATTCATGCTATACAGATTAATATACTGTGACTGAAGGTTATTGGAGAAAAGGAATATAAAATATTTGGGACATTTCTTCTCTTATGCTCTCCCATAAAATTATCAGTCCAGCTTAGTATATACATCAGAGTGTTACGAACTAAGCAAACTCGTTAGCTTGCGATTCTAATAGTTTTCTTTCCATGGCAGGCTCGTAACCTGCACTTCTGATTGGCCCGTTGACAGCGAATCGTGATTGGTCAGTTTTGGCTGATCGGATTGGCTGATAGTGGGTCGCTGCTGATTGGATGCTCTCAGCGCGGCACACTCAAATCATTGGGTGTTGTGACAGCAGCTAGCTCTATAAAAGGAGCTGCTGCTGCCCTAGTTTTTTGCTCTGTTCTGAAGTCACTAATAAAGAGTTGGAGTCACTATTCGATGCCTCGTCTCCATTCCTTGCGCCCACTCTCCCAGATCTAACACTGGCAACGAGGATGGGATTCGAAGACGAGAGAGCTGAATGAACACTCATTGAACGCTAACAGAGCACGTGGCTGAGAGCGCACCAATTGCAGCAGAATGACAGCGGCACCATACCACCCGCTTCCTTTGACTCAGCTAACGAAGACTGGGACTCGTATATGGACAGGTTTCAGATGTTCCTGGAGACCAACAACCTGAAGGATGCTACGCCTGGCAAGAAACGAGCTGTATTCCTGACCCATTGCGGGCCCGCCGTTTTTAAGATGGCAAAGGCACTTGCAAAACCAGCTGAAGTCAAGACAATGGACTGGGACAACCTCGCCCCAATCCTCCGGGCCCATTATGCCCCAGCGGTGCCAACACTCATCAGGAGACACGAGTTTTACCAGAGGGACCAACAGGAAAGCGAAAGTGTTGGAGACTTCGTCGCAGACCTCAGAAACCTGGGAGAGCTCTGTGGCTTTGCAAACCTCGAAAAAGCCATGAGAGATCGAATTGTTCTGGGTCTAAAAGACCACACAACACAGAGCAAGTTTATGGCAAAGGGGGACATCACCCTCGCGGATGTCATCATCGATGCTACTGCAGCAGAAGCAACCAGGAAGGCGGCAGCTTGAATGCGCCGAGCGAATGGACCACACCGCCAACTCACCAGTGACCCTATGCCCCTTTCCGAGAGGCACGCAATGACCACCCACCATGAAGACCTCGAATCCTCATCAGAAAGTGAGGAAGAGGAGGTCAACAGACTCAGGTCAGACTGCGATCAGCGAGATCAACGGATTCGTAAGCCCTCGTATCAGTGTGCTGGATGCGGGGGAAACCACCCACGATCAGACTGCAAATTCCTAGACGCCCTCTGCCGTTCCTGTGGAAAGAGGGGCCACATTGCTAAAGTCTGTAGAGGCAAGTGAGGGTCCAGCCCAAACTGAAGAGAAAATAATTTCTGGCAGATGACAGGCACCCCACCACTAAATCGGGACCACCCAAGCAACCAATGGAACCACTACTACAGAAGTCGAGCACCAGCCACTTCTACCAGATGAGAAGAGGTGCACCAAACCATCACCATCGGCCACGCTTCATCCCTTGATGCAAGAAAGATCTGAGTAAGGGTCACCATTGAGAATCATCCATGCGTCATGGAAGTCGACTCTGGGTCCTCCCTATCAATGTTCTCCTGGAAAACTCTCAAACAGCTGATCCCTGACATCCATCACCAGAATCTCAGCCCTCAGAAAATTATATTGAACCAAGGAAATAGAATCCCAGTCACCAGTTCCAGCCACGTCCAAGTCTCCTTCAAAGACCATACCGCAACTCTACCACTTACAGTCATCGATAAAGATCGACCCAGCTTATTAGGCTTGCAGTGGTTCGCGCCACTAGGAATCGAACTGGCGGGCATCAACCAAACTGAAAGCAATGACTGGGAAGCAGCCCTCATCCAAGAATTCCAGGAAGTGTTCACCGAGAAGCTAGGCAAGTACAAGGGATCCCCATATCGTTTAACCTCTGCCCAGATATTGCGCCCATTTGCCTTAAGC
Source organism: Hydrophis major (assembly GCA_033807585.1). Lineage (NCBI taxonomy): Eukaryota > Metazoa > Chordata > Lepidosauria > Squamata > Elapidae > Hydrophis > Hydrophis major. The sequence goes on from CM066329.1 coordinate 324,328,129, forward strand.
CCCGTCGAGTGCCTTTTGCACTCAAACCAAAGATTGATGAACAATTGGACAAATTAAGAGCCCAAGGCGTGTTGGAACCGATTGACCACGCCCGATGGGAGACCCCAATTGTAACCCCCATAAAGCCTGACAGATCTCTGAGAATTTGTGGGGATTACGAGGCCATCCTAAATCACACACTTCAGCAGAGCGCTTACCCCGTGCTGGTGGTCCAACACCTACTTCACTCCTTGGGGGTGGGAAAATATTCACAAAATTGGACCTAGCCCAGGCGTACCAGTAGCTGCCCATAGATGCAGCAACCGCAGAAGCCCAAACTATAGTCACGCACAGAGGTGCATTCAAGTGTAATAGACTCCAGTTTGGAGTGAGCGTAGCACCTGGCATCTTCCAAAGTTTGATGGAGAGATTGCTACAAGGCATAAAAGGGGTCATGCCATATTTCGATGATGTCTTGATAGCTGCCCCCACTAGAAGTCTACTAGAAAAGTGGCTAAGAATGGTCCTCCAAAAATTCAAAGATGCTGGCCTGAAAGTCAAGAAGGACAAGTGCCAACTATGTACTGAGAGGGTTGAGTTCCTTGGTTACCTTCTTGACAAACAGGGAATTCACCCTACTGAGAAAAAATTGGCTGCAATCAAAAACACCCCAAGACCTCGAAACAAAACAGATCTTCAAGACTTCCTGGGACTTATTAACTTTTATAACATCTTCCTACCCCTGAAGGCGACTGTTGCTGAACCCCTGCATAGGCTCCTCGATAAGAAGGCGTCCTGGGTCTGGGGACATCAAGAAGAGTGAGCTTTTCAGCAAGTAAAAGACCTTTTAACATCAGATGCTGTATTAATGCAATATAACGAGACTTTACCCTTAAACGTCACCTGTGACGCCTCACCGTTTGGAATAGGAGCCATACTGAGCCACGTCCTGCCAAACGGCACTGAGGAACCCATTGCATTTTTTTCCAGAACTTTATCTAAAACTGAAAGAAACTATAGCCAACTAGATAAAGAGGCTCTTGCTATTGTGGCTGCGATCAAACGATTCCATGAGTACATATATGGAAGGTCCTTTTCGATAATCACCAATTACAAACCATTACTGGGCATCTTGGCGGGGGATAAACCAACTCCCCATATCTTATCGCCAAGAATGACACGCTGGTCAGAATTTTTAGCCGCATTCGACTACCAAGTGCGACACCGACCGGGGAAAGCCATTCCCCACACTGACGCCCTGAGCCACTCTCTGCTACCAGAAGTCCTAGATGACCCAGCTCCAACACTAGCTGTACTGCAAATCGAAACACTCCCTTCACTACCGCTGACTGCACAAGACATCGCATCCGAAACAAGGAAAGACCCTTGTTCAGCACGAGTCCTCAGCTGGGTAGAAAGGGGGTGGCCTGACAATGAACTCAATGACACCTTCAAGCTCTTCATACACAGGCAGATAGAACTTTTCACCCAAAAAGGATGTGTGTTGTGGGGAGACAGAGTCGTCATCCCAGAAAGGCTACAGCATAAGATCCTAAAACTATTGCATGATGGACATCCCGGCATCGTGCGGATGAAGGCACTAGCAAGGAGCTACGCTTGGTGGCCAGGTATAGATAAGCAAATAGAAACCTGGGTGGCCACCTGCAACAAGTGCCAGGAAACATGCTCAGCTCCACCAAAAGCACCACCAACTGAATGGGAAGCACCCCGAGGTCCCTGGGTCCCGTATCCACATTGATTTTGCAGGACCTACCAAAGGGCATACATTTCTCATAACAGTGGATGCCTATTCTAATTGGCTTGAGGTCCACAAAATGAAGAGCACCATCACAGAGGCAATCGTTAAAAAACTAAACAGACTATTTGCCACACACGGTTTGCCAGACGTTTTGGTTTCAGACAATGACCCACAGTTCACCACCTTGGCATTTGAACAGTACCTAGCAGACTGGGGGATACGCCACGCTTTAACATCTCCGGCTCACCCTGCGGCCAATGGTAGGGCTGAACGAATGGTCCAGTTCATAAAGAAAACCTTACACAAGATGGAACAAGGGAACATCCATGACAAGGTAACTAGGATGCTTCTCCTCCAACATATTACTCTGAACAGCACCACAAACAAAACCCCAGCCGAACTCCTGATGGGCCGGAATCTTCAATCACATCTTGACCGTCTACACCCTGCCTACATGCCGGAAAAGCCTCTGGGTTCCAGTAGCAAGTATTGCACATTCAAGGTAGGGGACCCGGTCTGTGCAAAAAACCTTACTGGTGACCCATTGTGGGTCCCCGCTACCATAACTCAACTCACAGGTCCCCGTTCCTACCATTTGCAAACTGCTGATGGGAAACTGTGGAAGCGCCACATCGACCAGTTACATTCCAGGCTGGCACCTATCCCATCCACAAGTCCTGAACTCCAAATCAGGGGGGGAAGGGAAATAGAGGGGGCCGAAAATGAACTAGTACCTGATCCAGTATGCGAAACTCAGCAATCAGCGCAACCAAGCCTGGAATATTCACCTTTCGAAGAGGAGCCGGGACAGATGGTCATCTCACCACGTAGCAGCACGGCGGCATCAGCAATCCCAGAGAATCCAGATAGCAGCCTTGACGGGAGTAGAGATGACAACCCCGAGTCACCCAACAGAGAAGTCAGATCACAGCTACCGCTGAGTCTGACAAACAGCCCACCGGAACCAGAGTCCGGCCAAAGAATGGTGGAGCAACGTAGATCAGGTCGGCAGGTGAAACAACCTGCCTAACTGCAAGAATACATCACCCCACCCTTAAGACGGAACCTAGGGGAGAGGGGTGTTACGAACTAAGCAAACTTGTTAGCTTGCGATTCTAATAGTTTTCTTTCCACGGCATGCTCGTAACCTGCACTTCTGATTGGCCCGTTGACAGCGAATCGTGATTGGTCGGTTTTGGCTGATCGGATTGGCTGATAGCGGGTTGCTGCTGATTGGACGCTCTCAGCGTGGCAAACTCAAATCATTGGGTGTTGTGACAGCAGCCAGCTTTATAAAAGGAGCTGCTGCTGCCCTAGTTTTTGCTCTGTTCTGAAGTCACTAATAAAGAGTTGGAGTCACTATTCGATGCCTCATCTCCGTTCCTTGCGCCCACTCTCCCAGATCTAACAAGAGTATTTCTCACAGATGATGATTTGCTAAAATACATTAAATTTTGCTACTGTTGATGTAAAAGCTGTCCCAGGCCAGCACCATATTAGTATCCTATTTGATATAAAGTGGCAAGTGTTCTGTTTTATTACAGAAATTGGCTGAATAAGCTTTCTGGTGTTATCTATTTATAATAATAGCTACTCACTCCAATCATCAGGTGCTGTTAATGCAAAAATAAGGCTTAGAAAATGCTGGGAAGAGGAAAAGCCACCAAAGATACAATTGTGTCACCCCCCCCCCCCCAAAAAAAAAAAAGACTGCAAAGGAACATAAATCCATCAACCCTACTTGCTCGTCATTTGAGCTGACCCCTAATTTGAAGATTTTGCCTAAGACCACCCCAGAGAGAGGTGTAATGTCAGCAGGGGCACATGTAACCTCATTACTATAATATTGTTCCTGCTACAAAAACTGTAGCCAGATAATCTACACCTTATGTGCAAAATAAAATCCCACGTGCCTTAAATTAGTGGAGCAAGACCATTAACCTCTCACTTAAAAAGCTCTAGTAATACACAATTATGTTGATATAGTTAAGCTTAACCTAGCAATTAAACTTTAATGGCCAAGACATAGAGAACTTCCTGGCAAATGAGTACAATTCACCTCAGGTCAGCAATTCTCTTCTGAACAGACTAGTCTTTGAAGAAGTTGCTGCTAGGGGCCATAGTTGTTAGCCTCCCAAGAGGATGATAACTTGGCCTTTTCATCTATATTAGTGGGGATAAGGAAAGCTGAAAAAACTAATTCTAATGGTTCTATTTCAATCTATAAACACTTTATTAATATTTAGTACTGGAATCCACCAACTCAGTGACATATCCATATTAATTCAAAGAACTAAGTGAGGCCAGAAAGGTTTTCCCTTGTGATCTTTGCCTCGGGGACAATTCATTGGCTTTCCATTACATGTTTCAGGCAGGGGCAAGAGTGGACAAAGAGGTCACGGGAGGATCAGGATGAAATTATGTAAATATTATCTACAACTTACTATTAAGAAATACATTCCATTATGCTCTAGATCAGGGGTGTCAAACTCACAGCCCAGATGCATCACATGCTACCCATGCCCACCTCCATTTTAGCAAAGGGGGAAAAAGTTGTGATATGTCATGTGATGTTGTGACAATGCGAGTTTGACACCCCTGCTCTTGATAGAATTATTACTGATGACTTTACTTATTTAAGTAGGAAGCTAGTAAAAAGTGGGTATGTCATACTTATCTATGATTAACCATATTCAACTGCCTGGATTTGCATAATTCTAAACTAATTGCCTAGGCTGGGTTCACACTACCTACTATCCTAGAATATAAATCACTGGGTAATGATTATTGTGTCCCACTCACTTGGAGAAATGTTGGGTTATAGACTTGGGTGGCAGAGCTGATGGAAGAGCTTCACTTGTGTTACTTGCCAAATTATAAAGGATTCTCTTTTTAATGTATTCAAGATTCACTTGATAAAACATCCAAAACACCATTTATTTAGTTTATTAAATTTATTTGCTGCAATCTCATTTTGAAGCACAGTTGTGTTTACTTTTTAAATTAGTGCAGAAGAAAATTTACATAAAAGTTTCTTCTCATCACTACCACAACCCTATAAAAATGAACAAGCTAAAGGAGAGATTGTGGAAGACCTAAAGTCATCCATCTGAACCATTCTCCATGCTCTGAGTTTAACATCTTTATCATTATTCTATTATAGTTTTTCTAGCAGAACAATTGTATCTAGGGGGGGGGGGTTCTGAAATGTTCCAATTTCTAATGAAAATGCAAATCTGATGCATTTAAATATGCAACATCTCTATGCATTTAAAAGAAACTGTTGAAATTAGCAGCCTAGAAATGGCAGAAAACCAGTCAAACATCTTTGCAAAATTCATTTGTAATAAGAAACTTCATGACTAATTGGAAAAAAAGCCCTGACTACAGCAATCTTCTTTCCCTGATGTTTAGAGCTGGGAATACCGCTGACAGAAACTGCAGGTGAAACATTCAACAAACTATGCCAAGCTAGTTCCTTTTTCTTTTTAAATCAGACAAGATAGCAGCTGAAGCATGAACATTTATGATTTCAATTTTAATTCCTACTCTGTCTTTCAGCCCACAGGGTGCTCAAGGCAATTACCAGTACAAAACAAAACATAAATAAAAATTGTAATAATTAATAATCCAACTTGATTGCACTGTACAAGAAGTTGCCTGACTCTTCCCTGAAGAGAGAAAGAGAATGGGTTGGAGGCTACTTGCAACTCCTGAGAGAAACCATACCATGGGTACAATATAGGAAATAACCCTTTCTGTCTATTTGAGATATTAAAAAAAAAACTAGATGAACCCAGATCTTTACTAAAGAGGAATTGTTCTGCAAATATTTCACACTATCTTATTTGTTTATTATTACAATTTATATAGCCACTCATTTTATTTTTATGATTCTGGGAAAGTTACAAATATTGTTAAATAGTTTCCTATTGTCCATTTCTACTTGCCACCAAAAAGAAGGAAGGAAGAAAGGAAAGAAGGAAGGAAGGAAGGAAGGCTTTAACAATAAGAAGACTCCACTTCTATTGTACTATTTTAGAACATATCATCTTCTAGTTCACCACAGCACAATCATGCTATAACAATACAAATTTCCCTTGTTTTTTTTTTTTTTGCTTTGATATTGTTTCTAGATAAATATAATTACTAACTCATGAACTGGTAGAAATAGGGAGTATTGCTTCCTTTATTCCAATATAATTCAATGGGAGCTTCATGGTGTTTAAAATTTGTTCAGTTTCCCATCTTGAAGGTAAAGTCTAGTGATGATCCCATTTTTCTCCTTGTCTCTCCCAGCCTTTGGTTTCCCCATTAACATCTGATTTTCTGAGTTCCTTTCATGCCATCAGCTCATCTTATCCCACTCTATTTTTGACAATAGCAACTGTCTAGCCTTTCATCACGTTGGAAGAAAGCAGAACTCCACTCCACTATTATTTTGGTAATCAGAGAGGACATGTTTCACTTTATCTGCCTGTCTTACTATATGTCAGGGGTCTCCAACCTTGGCCCCTGGAAGCCTGGCGGACTTCAACTCCCAGAATTCCACAGCCAGCTGGCTGTGGAACTCTGGGAGTTGAAGTCCGCCAGGCTTCCAGGAGCCAAGGTTGGAGACCCCTGCTATATGTATCATTATTGCTTCACTTCCTTCCCTTGAAGTAGCTTCTTGTTTAGCAGCTATTCTATTTAGTTTGTCTAAAACTATAGAAGATCTGATTGGTTACACAATCATAAGAGGTTTTTTTTTCTCCCTCAGTTTTGACTCTGACTTTGTGCCTTCGTATTTGTATCTTTATAGCACTTTAACTTGGAAGATGCCTAATTGGGATACAGAAGGATGAGCAGACCAAGCAGACTAGAGCATACAGACAGAGTCCTGAGGCCCAGGAAATGGTAATAGTCATTGTAGATATTGTAGTTGTGCTGTACTAAAAGAAGAGAGCAAAAAAGTCCAGAGCAGGCATAGATTTTTATATTTGCAATAGGACTTGGCCATGATTGGAACTGATAAAATACTGTAGAACAAGATAGGGATTGGCAGTGTGGTCAGTAAATTTTACATGTTGGCATTGCAAGAATGGGTGTGACTTTATAGACTTGACTGTATTTTAAATCAATAATGTAAAAAGACTTTCTTAAACATCCCAGTGAGAGCACATCAATGAAAAGCTTTTGACATAACCCTGATACTATCAACAAATCTTCAATTAGTATTTGCAAATTGATACTTAAATAAATACTTATTGGCATAATAATTTTTTTATGCCAAAGCAGAATGGTGAAGTGATCCTTTCCTAATTGAAATGGGTAGGGCTAGGGAGGCTGCTGGAAAAAAAACCTTGGAAATCTTTTGTCATTGAACAATTTCTCACTATGTTTCTTCAAAGTGTGTCAGTCCTCAGATTCAATTGGTTCTTTTTTAAATCAGACATAATGCTTGCTTTGTTCTAAAAAATACACATATACCAAGTAAAGTAGAGCTAATTGATCCAGGGCAAAGAAGAATATGGATTTACATATTGTGCTTAAATCAGAAATGTCAAACTCACATCCTCACAGTGGTGTCATGGAATCTATTGGGACTTCCCCCCCTTCACTAAACTGGACATGGGCATGGCCAGCACGTGACACATCTGGCCCAGGACCTGGGAGTTTGACAGCCCTGGCTTAAACTAAAATAAAATTTGCTTGTTTACAGCTGAGCAGATAGTGTGAATCCAACCTCTACTGTTTGTAAGCCAATTCTAACCTATCTTGGTTTATTCAAGAATTGGTGATTAAGCAAATCATGGTGTGTTATGGTGTTGGAATACAGGCACAGCATTAGGGAATTTTGAACAAATCCTAACAGAAAACATTTAGGATTTAAAATTCATGTTTCTGGTTTCTTAGAGCTATATAATATTGATGAAAATAAAAATAAGAGTGATCTTGACACTAATTAAAATAAAATTTTATTTCATTTTTCATTTATAATTATATATAAATATATAACTACAATACCAGAAACTTTCAATGCTGGGTTTTCTCTCACATAAAATATGATTTTCAGGCAGAAAATCTATGGCATTTCTCCATTAGAGGGAGCCAGAATCTTTTACTCAAAATTATAAAGTAATACTCATTAGCTTAATAAAATGAAATGAAAAGTAAAATTAATAAAATTAAATCTTAATGATATGATTTATGATCTTGCAATTAACCACAGGAGTGTAGCATTACAAAAGTACTTGAAAACATAATGGACTTGGAGGCATTGTAGAAGTGGAAGATTTTCAAAACTTTTCAGGGAACAATTCTAATCATCAGTAACACTTTCAGGCAAATGCACAATGAAGTCTTATTGATATGGGTCAACAAGTGAATGTTTTTATGGACTTATTCCAAAATATTTAGTTTTATATAAGTATACTTATATACTTACCTATATTTGATTTCAGTGGCACCTGATACCAAACTGGTTCCAGCCAGATCAGGTAGGATGGGTAGAAACAATTGGGAAGAGGCATTAATCTTGTCCTAGGCCATAAAGAGCTGTTAATTAATAACTGGTATCTTGAATTGCACCTGGAAGTTCATCACCTTATTATGACTCAGCTTTCATCCATTCCAAAGGCATCCAGATGTAGTTGTACCTGGATGAATTTGCCAGCCATTAGAATGAATTTAGTTTCCCATGCAACCTCTCCTCCCAATGTTGCATCTGAAGGATGGGAGCCCTTCAGAGCAGTTTGGGAAGAAAATCACTGTGCACAAGTGAAAACCTATCTCAGTGACTGATATTCCACAATACCTTCTATACAATCTCCCAAATTCTCCTCACAGATTTTAGAGGTAAATGGATCATTCAAGTGATTATGCTTATTAGAGAATAGTGGTTATTTATTAAATCTAAGAGAACGGCAAACAAAATGTTGGCTGAAATCTTTATATTGCTATTAAAGCAAGAATTGTGTCAGAAACCCTGACACTGCCTTAATAATTGTACAATATATAACATAGGAACTATCTGGTTAATAAGGCTACGCTCCATCTTTGAATAGTGTTTTGTCACAGTGGCTGGCCAACTAAACGGCACTGATGCTCAAAAGCAGAAGATGCTGAGCCAACAAGTAAGGCTTGAAGGCTTACTGCTCCTAATTTTGCTAGACAAATAGCTCTCTAAATTTGTCTTCCATTTATCTAGTTGTTTTTTTTTATTCTGAAACCATCTTCATGGCCTGTCGCGGTGAATTCCATGGGATATGTACTAAGTAAAAGAGGTACTTTATTTTATCTGTTCTAAATGACCATACAATCAATTCAATTGGATTATCCCTATCCTACAGTTTTAGGAGAGGAAGAAAAACAAGTGAAACATCATTTCAAAGTTCAGAAGCACTGTAGAGGCCTGCCCATGAATTACCACCAGATGGCAGTTGGAAAGTCTTCATACATATAATCTTGATGGTCTAAAAAGCAAAGGCAACCTGACATATACTCTGATACCCAAATTATTTAGGTTCTTTTATGTCATAACCAAAACAAAGCTCATTTAATAGCAAGCTGGAAATAAATGAAGTTACATCAACAAAGGTGTAACACAGGCACAGCTAAGTGCCTCATCATGTTCTGTACTAGCTGTAGTTTCCACACCAAGCTCAAGCTACCTAACGTGCATAACTAAATCTAAGTTAACCAGCATATGTCCCACTGTACCTGGGCTCTCCCTGCCTAGGAAAGGATATAATTGGGATATCAACAGAAGTACATATAATGAATGGTTGATAGAGTTGGGTATGTCTAGTTTAATGAAAAGGACTAGGTGACATGATGAAACTGTTCCAATATCTAAGGGGTTGCCATAAAGAAGAGGGAGTCAACCTATTCTCCAAAGCACCTGAAGGACAAGAAGCAATGGATGGATACTAATCAAGGAGAGAACCTTATGACTAAAGATAAATTTCCTGACCATTAAAATAATCAGTGGAAAATCTTGCTTCCAGAGGTTGTGGAAGTTTCAATCCTGGAAGTTTTTAAGAAGAGATTTGACAACCATTTGTCTGAAATGATATAGGGTTTCCTGCCTGACCAGGAGGTTGGACTAGATTTCCAAGGTCCCTTCCAACTGTATTATTCCATTATCCCATAACTTGGCAATAAACTCTGCAACATGTAGAGGGTAACTTTTGCTGACAATGACTTTAGGACGATCCTAAATTACATAGTTCTTTCTGAGGGTTGCAATTTTATTTAGGACAGACTGATAGCAATAGCAATAGCACTTAGACTTATATTGCTTCACAGTTCTTTTGCAGCCTTCTCTAAGCAGTTTACAGAATCAGCATATTGCCCCCAACAATCTGGGTCCTCATTTTACTGACTTTGGAAGGAGGAAAGCTGAGTCAACTTTGAGTCTGATGAAATTTGAACTGCCAAATTGCAGTCAGCTGCAGTCAGCAGAATTAGCCTGCAGTACTGCATTCTAACCACTGTGCCACTGCAGCTCTGATAAAATCCTCTGGATTCAAAGTTTCTTCTGGATTGCGAACCACTGCTTCCATTAAGACCAGTGACATTACTTTATAAGTAAAAATGCATACATCATTCCCTAGCCCTAATTAACCACGTTCAGATAACTCAAAGTAGTTGGCCAGATAGTTACAAACTAAGACTCATCTATTCAATTAAATCAGATACTGTATCAAAAGCAACATTCAAGTTGTTTCAAGCAATTTTATTTCCAAAGGGTCTTATAAATGTATGACATGGTTTTCTAGGGAAGATAGCAGTACACAAAGACCTTGCTTAATGACTGCCATGCTTAGCAACTATTCAAAGTAACGACTGTGTGGAGAAAGTAATTTTATGATCACATGTATGGCCATTTAGCACCCCATGGTCAAGTGATTGACATGTAGGCACTTCACAACTAGCAGGTGTTTATGATCAATTGCCATTTGTGCTTTTCACAGCCAGTGTGTCTTAAAACAAGCTGAATCTTACAAGCTGAGTCAGTAGAGAAGTGAGCAGTAAAATTTCAAGTGGTTATCACATCTCACTTAGTAGCCCACAGTGACTCACTTGACTGCAATGGAAGTGACATCTAAGTTTGTTGTGATTCATTATGTTTCACTTGGTTACCAATTTGCTTAGTGACAGAATTGCCAGTCCCAATTGTAGTCACTAAGAAAGGACTACCTATAAGTCTTTTCCTATCCTAAACCATTCTGCTAGAGTGTTACTCGAGGGAGAAACAAAGTAAGCCTTTGTGGAGGAGGGTCCTTGGTGTTCTCAGAGCTTGATTGTTTTTTTGCAGATGTTTCATTTGCCTATTTCATTAACATCATCAGTATTATAAGGCATGGTTTGCTCTCTATTTATAGACAAGCATCCAATCTTATCAGTATTGGTTGAGGGTGTTCTTGGTGGTTTCTTGATTAGCCTATTTATGGAGTTGGTTGTTTCTTGATTGGGGCTGCTTATCTAGATGTTGATTGATAGCCAGGTGTTGTGGTTTCCTCATTTGAATGATTACCTCACTTGAATGATACATAGATGTTTATGTGCCTATTGATGCCTGATTTGTCTGACTACCAGGATTCTAGGAATGTTCTAGCGTTTTTTAGATTTAGCTTGATTTAGGAAGTTCCAGATGAAATAAAGTCAAAAAAGCCTCTTTTTTTGAGCTTTCACTGCTACGTGTTAAGTATAATAGTCAAGACTATATTGGCAAGTCTTACACTATTTGTGCTTTTGAGGTCTTCTAGAATGTTTCATTGCATTCCTTAGAAAACCAGGGGTTAGCCAATGTCTCACAGAGGGCACCCAGGAACAATTGTGCCAGTATTCCAGTATCGTTTTGTGTCCCATATATCAAGAAGGCCTTAACAAGATTCCTTCTAAGTATTCAAGACTTCATGATGTTCCATGGTTGCCTAGAGATGGTCATCTTAGTGGTTCTCCTAGAACAGGCTGTCAAACTCACATCATCACAGCGGCATCACATGACATATCAGGACTTTTCCCCCTTTGCTAAACTGAGCATGGGTATGGCTAGTGTGTGACACATCCAGCCCATAGGCTGGGAGTTTGACACCCCTGTCCTATGGGATAATATGATACATAAGATCAAAATTTATGAACTTTTGATCATTACAGAAATAGAAATGTACCCCCTTCCCAAGCTATCTTTCTTTGAAACTGGCATTTTAGTATAAAGCATAGGTTTGGGGCAGTATCAGCTCTCTTGGAGCTTGGTGGACAACCAACTAAATATGAGCCAGCAGTGTGCAGCAGCAGCCAAAAAAGCTAATGCAATCCTAAATTGCATTAACAGAGGGATACAATCAAGATCAAGTGAGGTACTAATATGACTCTATAAAGCCTTAGTAAGACCGCACCTAGAGTACTGTATTCAGTTTTGGTCACCACATTATAAAAAAGATGTTGAGACTCTAGAAAAAGTACAGAGAAGAGCAACCAGGATGTTTAGGGGACTGGAGACTAAAACACATGAAGAACGGTTACAGGAACTGGGCATGGCTAGTCTGGTGAAGAGAAGGACCAGGGGAGACATGATAGCAGTCTTCCAATATTTGAAGGGCTGTCACAGAGAGGAAGGAGTCAAGCTATTTTCTAAAGCAGCAGTTACCAACCGGTGGGCCTTGAGAAAATTTTGGTGAGCCGCAGAGAAATCTCACCCCCAGAGCACCCCCCCCCAAAGCAATGAAACACAAGGCTGCACTGCCCACATGGCCGCGGGAACCCTCCCTGCCCACTCATTCCTTACCCAGCAAACTTGTCTGCTAAATTGCAATTTTTCCTTTTTCTGACCATCTTCTGTTCTGCTGTGCTGGGAGATTTAGACTAGCTATGAAGCAGGGAATGGTTGGATTTTTTACTTTCTAGCTAGTCTTTAGATCTTCAGCTCTGCTTTTAAGCACAGTCCAACTTCCCATAGAACTGAAGGTTCTATTATTCAGTGCAGACTCATGGCAAGCAAATTTGAGAGACTGAGCTAGCTGATGGCAGATAGATCACTGAATGATTCTGTGAGAAACTCAATCTGCCTGCCTGCTTTGCCTCATTTGGGGTAAAAGTTCCTTTTTTCAAAATAAAAATTCAATATTTACATACATGGTATATGTTGTGAGTTAATTTTGTTAGTTTGCTTGCAAGCAAATTTTATGTGACAGACTGAGCTAGCCAATGGCAGAAAGACAAATCTCTGAATGAATCTGTGATTCTGTGAGCAACTCAACCTGCCTGCCTGCTTTGCCTGATTTTGGGTAAAAGTTGCTCTTTTTTTGTAAAAAATTCAATATTTATATATTTATAATATTTACATACAAGCCATGCCCAACCAGTCACATGACCACCAAGCCACACCCATAAATTAGGTCATGCCCACAGAACTGGTTAATGGTTCCTGGGATTTAAAATTATGAGTCTGATGGTCCCTGAGGTTCAAACGGTTGGTGACCCCTGTTCTAAAGCACTTGTAGGACAGACAAGGAATAAATGGAAACTGAACAAGGAGAGCTTTAACCTGGAAATAAGGAGAAACTTTGTGACAGTGAGAACAATCAACTAATGGAATAGCTTGCCCCCGGAATTTGTGGGAACGTCATCACTTGAGACTTTCAAGAAGAGATTGGACTACCATTTGTCAGAAATGGTGTAGGGTCTCCCACTTGGGCAGGGAGTTGGATTAGATGACCTATAAGGTCCCTTCCAACTCTGATTATGTTATTTATTTTTCATCAGATGCATCAAACAAAATGAGCTACATCTCATGAAAGCTTATGCCTTATGATAAAAGCTATTTGTCATGAAAAGTGTCACTAGATTTTCTAATTATTTGACCATTATAGATTAACATGGCTCTTCCACAATGCCTATTATGGAAGCCATGGAATTCTGAGCTGGTCCTGCTATTGTAGTCCCTGGACCAGAAACAAGTTAGGCACATAAAAGTATTATTGCTTTGAGAGATTTCTGTTACCAACTAATCTTAATGTTACCTAAAATTAGTCTAATGAAGCTACCCATTATTATGACTACCTATTCCTTTGGCTGCTACTTCATTTTCATCATGCCATTATGATTAATCATAATTAATCACAAATTTGTTCAAATACTCTTCTAAGTAAAATCAAACAATTAATGTTATAATCTAGCTTAGCATAGCATACTGTATAAATGCCAGAAATAATCCTTTAGACATACCTCCATTTCTGCTGACAGTTTCATAGCTGCTTTAACTCAGAGCCTTTAAAGAATCAATTCTTGAAAGGATTATAATTCACATCATTTTGGCTACAAAAGTGCTTTTATGCAGCTTTTTGGTACGCAGTACTTATTTTTCCTTCAACAATAAATGAAGTTATTTTCTACATAGTCTTCTATCAGGCTAATTTGTCACTTTCACTGCTTTATTTTTTAATTAGACAAAACATATAATTTGGATCTGGGACAATGTAATTATTTTCCTGAAAGAATGTAACTCCTTGTGGGTCTAGCAAACAAATTCTAATTTACAATCATGATAAACTTCCTAATGCTTAATGTACAAATAAAAACAGAATATCAGGTTTCTTTTTAAGTGTTCTTTGATATCTAAATCCCTTTGAGTTCTAACGGGGGAAAGAAATATAGGAAAGTTAAGAATTACTTATGGCAGAATTCTTATAGGGTTCAGAACTCTTCAAAAATTGCATTGTTCCAATATAATTGGAAATAAGTGGAACTGCATTATAAGCTATTAATAAATATATGCTTTTTTGAGATTGGATATGAGTGAATATAGAATTACTGTAGTCAAAAATGGTAGGAAGAAATGGAAGATATTGGGACAGACAGGGAGTATTTCATTTTTTTCTTTTTTCTATTTTGATTAAACAAGAAACTGTTACCATACTTAAGTGATCTTGTTTTTCAGAAGATTAAGTTTTAAATTTAAATTAAATATTTAAGAGGATTAAGAAGATTAAGGGCTAAATAAGGAAATTGGTTCAAACTTAATTGGTGAATCAAATTCCTATTAGGTGCATTAATATGGGTGCAATTCCACTCCCCAATCCTGGAATTAGAATGTACATTTTCAACCAAGAGCAACTTTTCCCAATATTTCCTAAGTATAAAGCAAAGTTTCCATGAAATATCCACCACTCTATAATTTTACCTGTCACCTTATATAACCTATTACTTAGCTTTTTGACAACCAGGTTTTTGAACGGATGAATTTTCAAGCAGCGACAATTACTATATACAGATTTCCAGTTAGAAGAGTGAAAAAGGATAAAACAAATTTCAAATTATGCCAGTGTGTCACACCCCCCCCCCATCCAATAAGTACGTATCTGATGTATATGTCACAAACGCACACCGGGGAAATTTTTTTTAATTAATCTTAATTGTATAGGAAGGCAAAGTTGTCAGTCTGTTGCTCCCGCGGAGACGTCTCTGTTTACCAAATACTCAATGCATCAGCAATTCCATCAGATTCAATACTTGGACTAAAAGATCTGGGAACCCGGAAGAAAGGAGAGAAATTTTACCAACACGAGATTTAGACATGATCGAAATTCGAATCCAGTTAGGAGCGGCCGGAATTGGGGAAATAACCACCCCATCCGCAATCCCTCTCACGTGAGAGCTCGGTCTTTTTTTTTTTTTTTGGTGGAGACCGAAAGGCAAAGCTCTCCAAATGCGCGCTCACTCCGCTCTCGGCCTCCACCCCCACCCCCGCTTTCCCCGTATGCCTCAGCTTCCAAGCCCGGCTCGCGCGAGCCTCTCCGCCAACTTCCTTCCCGCGCTGACTCCTCCCTCCCCTTCCCGCTCTGTCCCACGGCTGACATCACGCCCGGGGTTTCCATCGGATGAGGGAGGGGGAAGAGGCTGCGTGAAACTGCTCCGGCGGCAGCGTGATGGCGGTGGCGGCCGGGAGGACTTAAAGCAACGGCGACGCACGCCTGCTTACCTCAGGCATTTTTTTTTTAACCCATTCCTTCCTCTCCTCCCCCGCCTCTCTTTCGGAAGGAGTCGCGCTCCCTCCCCTTTCTTTTGGGGGCAAACGAAGCGAAAGGGCCGGGAAGAGGCAAGGAGAGGGTGAAGAGATCCAGGCCGGCCCGGGAGCGCCTCTTTCTCCGCCGCCTCAGCCCTTTTTTTAAGGGCCCGGCTGCAACGTTTTCCGCCGCTTTTTCGCCACGCTGGTCTTCCAGAGAGGCCCAGGCAGGCCTGGCGACGCTCAGGTAAGAGCGGCCCACTGAAGGAAGAAGCAGGAGACCGGGCAGCGTTGGGTTGACCGGTAGGCAAGGAAGATCGACTTTCTTGCCTGGGCGCCTCGAGGTTGGGAAAGGGAAGGGCGGGGAGAGGAAAAAGTATCAGGGAGGCGGCAGTAAGGCTCCGGCCTGAGTGAGCTGGGAGCCGATTTGCGGCCTTTGGCCTGGAATGGGCGAGAGAGGAAGAGGGACGAGGCCCAGCCGTGCTTTCGGGAGAAGGCCGGCCTTTAGGTGAGCATTCGGAGAGGCGCCTGCAGGGGGCCAGCGCTGGGCAGAAAATTGTCACTTTTATTAGCCCCCCGCCAGATGTGGTACCGCGGCCCTCGCTTTGTCCCTCCCTCCCCACAGCGGCTCAGACGAAGCGACCACGCTGCTGCCCTGGCCTTAGGTCCGGCTTGTTTCATCTTCCCCCGCCATCTCCCTTTGTTTACCAGGCTGCGGCTGCCGAGAGAGAGGCGGTTGTGAGCGAGTCAAAAGAGGCTTTGGCAAGCAGGGGAGGGAAGAGCGGACGGGCCGCGGCCGGCTCTGAGAGGAGGGGGAAAAATCCCGGTGACGTTCATGGTAAAATAATAATTAAAAAAAGGCGCCGTGTGTGGAGTCGTGAGAGACACCCACGACGCTACGGGGGAACCGGAGGGAGGGGAGAAAGCCCATTTGTTTTGGCACCCACTAAATCCACGAGGCCCGCTCCTCATTGGCTGACAGGCTGGCGGTGAGGGTTACTATGCGCTGCCTTCCTACTGCTCTAAACGGTGGCCCCGCCTTTGCCTGGGTTTCCTAAAAAGAGGAGAGCGCGGGAGAGAGAGAGGGAGAGAGAGACAAAACCCCGCACGAAACTCAGCTGGACTGATGCTGCCAATAATGAGCTTTGGGCTCAGGTGTTAGTTTTGCGTCGGTTCCAACGATGTGCCCAGATTCGCGCTGTAGTTGAGCAGGAACTTGGAACTTTTAAGTAAAGCAGGCTTTTCTCTAAGTTAAAAACAGGCCAAACCTATATTATGTAAATTGTAATGATATATATATAACATACATACATATGCTTTTTGCTATCCTAAAGCTGTCTTTTCATCTCAAGTATGAGTGGGTTAAAAAGATGTGGTTTCCCTGCCCCCTTATTTTATATTCAAGTGTCAATTTATAAAATAAATGAGTACAGATCCATACATATCATCCATCCATCCATCTGAGAGAGTAATTTTTGTCATGTTCTGACATACCAGCATGTATGTTCTGGTAAATTTATTTAGGACTACCGGTAGTCCTTGACTTACAACCACATTTGAGCCCAAATTTTTTTTTGCTAAGTGAGACAGTTAAGTGAATCACTGCAGTTGTTTAGTTGGTAAAACCATCATTAAGTGAATCTAGAATCCCATTGACTTTACTTGTCAGAAATTTGCAAAAGGTGATCATATAACTCAGGGACTCTGCTCCTCATAAATATGAACCAGTTTCCAAGTGCCTGAATTTTAATTCCATGACCATGGGTGTTAAGCCTGGTTTCCCCAACCAGGGTTAGGGAGACAAGCTAAACAGAATGTGCAGCGTTAGTCAGATAGGCACACAGATAAATGAGTGAGCTAAGCTTGTATGTTTATCAACATACAGTAAAAATGACAGATACGCTTGTGCTATCAAATATATAGTTTATTCCATTATGAGTTCATAGCATAGTCAAAATAACAGTCCAATAGTCATGTATCATTTAGTCAGTCCATTCAAGGATATTCAGTTAACAAAGTCCGTGTAGAAATATCCTATGTCAATTCACTTACAAGTCAGTCCTTTGTTTTCTCTCCTGTTCGAGCAATGCAGTCTTGTGTCCTTGCAGTAATCAGGTATCATCAAAGCCAGAGAGAGAGCAAGCTGCAGCCTTGCTTCTTTTAAAGTGCTTTCATAACCACTCCCTTAATTACTATCCCACAGTTAAAGTTGCAGACACTTTAACATACAAACTATGATTACATATTATTATTTACCTAAACCAGTTAGGGTAAAACAATGTTATCCCTAACATTCTCCCCTTTTAGGAAATAATAATATAAATATAACTATTTACATCTTTAAATCATATTTGTTACAACTCTCTTTAAACTTAATTACTCCTTGAGCTTTTGTAAATTGGTCTGCAATGTTTTCTTCCGTCATGCAGTATTCCAATTTAATTAGCCCATTCTTTACAGATTCTCTAACATTTAAGTATCTTAAATCAGTATGCTTTGATCTAGTTTTTACAGCAATACTAGTAGCTAATTTTATAGCTGCTTGGTTATCCTCGAACACAATAATGGAATCTTTAACAGTTATACCCATGTCTAATAATAACTGTTTGTACAAAATCAAGTCAGTGCATAGTAATGACAGACATGAAAATTCCGCTTCCATTGTGGACAAACTGATATGCTGTTGTCTGATTGACCTCCACCCAATTAGTGTCTTACCAAATAATATAGCCATCCCAGATGTTGATTTTCTAGTGTTTATATCAGTTGCAAAACTTGCATCTGCATAGGCACTAAGACTCAAATCACCCTTTGGTTCTATATACAATGCATGGTTCATTGTTCCTTTAAGATATCTTAAAATTCTCTTTAATGATTGCCAATGACATTGATGTGGATCTGAATTAAAACGTGCCAGCTGATTTACACTATAAGCTATATCTGGCCTTGACCAATTGCTTATATATGATAAGCTGCCAATCAAATATTGATATATTGACTTATCAAATTTGGGACTTTGATCATCAGTTTGGCAAACTTCCTGACTCATTGGAGTCTTTGCCGGTTTACAAAGTTCCATTTTAAACGTTTTAATTAATTGGCAAATTTTATCTTCTTGAGATATCTTAAAACCATTTTTTGTTTTGTTAATTGTCAATCCTAGATACCTTTTAATTTCACCTAAATGCTTTAATTTTATCTTTTTGGCTAATAATGATATAATCTCATTAGCTTCATTATTAGTCTTAGTTATCAAAGCAATATCATCTGTAAATAATAACAATAATGACACCGTTCCATTATTTTCTCTTTTAAACACACATGGATCTGCTAAACCAGATTTAAAACCTATATTGTTTAACTCTTTCACAATATATTGGTTCCACTCAAACCCAGATTGTTTCAACCCGTAAAGACTCTTTTTGAGTTTCCAACAATCATTACTATTTACTTTATTGTCTTTTATACCTACTGGTTTTCTTAAATATATAGTGTGCTGCAATGGTGCATGTAGATAAGCAGTTTCTACATCTAAATGGTTAATGACATAGTTTTTCTTAGCTGCCCACACTAATGCTGCTCTTAAAGATGTTGCTTTAAGACTTGGTGCAAAAACTTCATCCTAATCAGATGCAGTTTGATTAAATCCTTGAGCTACTAACCTAGCCTTATGGGTAACAGTCCCATCATTTCCAGTTTTTACTTTAAATATCCATTTGCACCCAGTGGATTTTTCTCCTGGAGGTAATTTAGCATCTTCATAAACTTTCATTACCTTTAATGAATTTAGTTCCTTTTCCATTGCCTTTTGCCAATTCTCCTGATCCTTAGCAGGATACATCCTAAGTTCATCTACACTAGTTGGAACTTTAGTTACTTGGCAAACTATACTTGCTTGATACCTATCAGGTGGTCTATTTACACGTGTAGTACGTCTAGGTATTACAGGACTTACAGGTGGACTTACATTTATTAACTCTTCTTGATTATCTAACTCTTCCTGATCAACTGTTTCCTCTTGTTCTGGTCCTATTAGCTCTTCGTGGACTTCTTCTTTAATTGGACTCTTCTTATAACTAATCTGATCTTTCTGCCTTTTGTAGGGTTCAATAATTACTTCATTATTTAAATCTTGCTCTAATCTATTCCATCCTACATGTTCTAGGAATTTTGCACTAGCACTGGTGTAAACTTTAGATGTACCTGGTTCCCAGAATCTATAAGATCTATGATTAGATTTATATCCTACAAAAAATAATCTTTTAGCTCTATGCTGTCCTTTGTGTCTAAGTTGTGTAGGGATATGCACCCATGCTGGTGCTCCAAATGTGTGCATGTAACTTAAATCAGGTTTTGTACCATGCCACAGTGTGAATGGTAATTCACCTGTTGTTGAATTAACAACATTATTTAATATATGATTACCACACATTATTGCTTCTCCCCACAAATTGTCAGGTAATCCTGAATCAGACATCATAGTTCGTGCCATTGATTGTAATGTTTGACCTCTTCTCTCTATAAAGGCATTATGTTGTGGCCTATATGGTGCAGACATTTTATGTTGAATTCCTAACATTCTTAGTCTGTTCTGGAATTTATTATTTGTAAATTCTGTACCATTATCTGTTATAAGAGTTACTAATTTCTTTTTAGTTTTCCTTTCTGCAAATTTAATCCAATTAAAGAGATTTTGATATGTTTCAGTTTTGCTCTTCATTAAATAGCAAAACCCATATTTAGAATAGTGGTCCATTATACTTAGTATGTAACGAGCTCCTCCTACACTTGGTTTTTTCGGACCTATTAAATCAGCAAATACTACCTCTAAAGGTTCTTTGGTAGTAAATCCATCAACTCTATTAGCCGGTGTGACCCTGGCCTTGCTTTGATTGCAGGCATTACATTGCAAATACTTATTACAAGGTTTCAAACTTATTCCCTTAGATAATTCAACAGTTTTCTTAAGTATTTTAAAATTTAAATGCCCTAGCCTTCGATGTAACAAGTGAATACATTCATCATGAGGTTTCTTATTTTCATAAACTGTTAGCCACCTTTAAACCATTATCATTTAACACATATAATTCACCTCCTAAAGATGCAGTAATTCTCTTATCTTCTTTCTCAATTATGCAGTTATCTCCCCTAAATGTAACTACATATCCTAGTTTAACCAAAATTCTTACTGAAATTAAATTAAACTTAAGTTGTGGTGCATATAACATTTTTACATTCTCTTTTATAAAAGAACAATATGCTATACCTTGACCTTTAGCTTTCAGTTTCCAGCCATTGGCTAACGATATCTGCTGTGTACTCTTGGACATTTTAATAAAAATTTTTTTATCATTTAGTTATACAATGTGATGCTCCACTATCAACCACCCATAAATTATTTTTTACAGCTCCGTTAGTATACATGGCTAACTCTAAATTTTTATTTATCTTTTGATGACTTTTTGTATTCTGGCCAGCGTTCTGGCATTTTGCTTTTTTACAAAATCTTGCCAAATGTCCTCTTCCTCCACAATTAAAACACTTTTTAATTGCGTATGCAGTAGGAGTTTCATTATCTTCTTTTTGAGGTTGCTGCCTCCTTAACTCATCTCTTTCAAGCCTTCTTCTGGCCTCTTCAATCAATCTGCCAGTTATATCAGTTAAAGTTAGGCTTTCCTTTGGCAATATTTCAAGGGAAGTTACGTAGTTATCATAGCTTTCATCAAGTGAAGATAGAATTATGTAGACTTGGTGTAGTTCAGAGAAAATAAGCTCTTTCTCGTGCAGTTCTTGAAAAATGCTTTGCATAGTTTTCAAATGACTCAGCATATCACCATTCTTATGGAGATGTGTACTGAAAAGTTTCCGTGTTAGATTTATGTGAGCACCAACATTATCTTGAACATAAATCCTCTTCAGCTTCTGCCAACACCCAACAGCTGTTTTCTCTCCGTGGATATAAACAAGTTGCTGATCAGTTAAGGTGAAAGCAATAATGCAAATAGCTTGTTGATTTTTATGCATAAATTCTTCTATCTTTAATTTATCTTCCTCATCCTCTGGATCCCATTCTTCTACGTTTGGTGGATTTTCAATTATGTTCCACAAACCTTCTCTTCGTAGAAGCAGACTACATTTCATAGACCATGATACATAGTTTGTTCCATCCAACTTGGATATAAGGGACAAACTTTGTTGATTGACTTGTGCCATGTTTTCTTATATGAATATAAAAATATAATTAATAAAACACAGCTGTCTGTTTACTGTAATGTATAACAACACAAACTCTCACTTTTACATAAATCTGTTTTAACCTAGTTAAACTGACTTTACAGCCTCTGGGCCCATAACCAGTGTTAAGCCTGGTTTCCCCAACCAGGGTTAGGGAGACAAGCTAAACAGAATGTGCAGCGTTAGTCAGATAGGCACACAGATAAATGAGTGAGCTAAGCTTATATGTTTATTAACATACAGTAAAAATGACAGATACGCTTGTGCTATCAAATATATAGTTTATTCCATTATGAGTTCATAGCATAGTCAAAATAACAGTCCAATAGTCATGTATCATTTAGTCAGTCCATTCAAGGATATTCAGTTAACAAAGTCCGTGTAGAAATATCCTATGTCAATTCACTTACAAGTCAGTCCTTTGTTTTCTCTCCCGTTCGAGCAATGCAGTCTTGTGTCCTTGCAGTAATCAGGTATCATCAAAGCCAGAGAGAAGCAAGCTGCAGCCTTGCTTCTTTTAAAGTGCTTTCATAACCACTCCCTTAATTACTATCCCACAGTTAAAGTTGCAGACACTTTAACATACAAACTATGATTACATATTATTATTTACCTAAACCAGTTAGGGTAAAACAATGTTATCCCTAACAATGGGTGTGCTGCGGTGGTCGTAAGTGTGAAAAATGCCTGTAAGCCACTTTTTTCAGTGCCATTGTAACTTTGAACAATCACTAAACAAATTGTTGTAAGTCAAAGTCTGCCTGTTAGTATGTATGTTATCTTTTGTTGAAACTGGCACAGGAAAAAAGAATACATTGTTCTTTTTCCTGTGTCATACTTATTTGAATCAAATCTAATTTTCAGACATTATAGAAGTGCTATAGAATTAGATTTTCAAAAGCTAGTCTATATTTCAACAGTATTGATGATGGTTTTGTGACTTTTTGTAAAAAATACTGAGGTAATGATCTTTTGATATAAAAGCTTGTAATTGTAAGACACAGTGTATTTTGTATAACTCAACCTATGTTCATAATATTATGGGAATCCAGAAAATTGAGTTGAGCAAATTATAATTGTGTTGTATGAACATGACTCTATTACCAGGATGGGATTGGGTTATGTGAATTAATTAATTGATGGATTAAAATACTATTTCTAAAAAAAAATTAAAACATTAAACTAGTTTGATTAAGTAATGTCATAGGACTGTTGCAAAGTAAGAAGGAGTGCTGTTCAGTTTGTTAAATAAATAGATAATGCTATTACAATATCTATAAAGTTGATTATGTGAACATTTCAAATAGTTTTTTATTTTTTAAAGGTAACTTATGCAAGAATCATGAACTGCTGAACACAGTGAAATATCTGAAGCACAAAGAAGAGAGCCTTGTAAAAAGACATTTTATATCCTGGTTGCAGGCTGGCATAATTTTTATTTATATTTTTATCTTGGTGAATATTTACAATGAATGGGCACAGTGATGAAGAAAGCACAAGAAACACTAGCGGAGAATCAAGGTACGCAGTGGGATTCACTTTAATATAATCTTAATATTTTTGTATAACTAAATACTGTATGAAAATTTACATAGCTGTTTTTAGATTTCAAGCTTTATGTATAGCTTAATGCTGGTAAAACTATCTGAAATTACTAATAAGACTATCTTTACCTCCGCTGTATACATGCTCCAGATAAATTGTTTGTCCAAGTACAGTACATGCAAAATTATCTACACATCTGGTTGTACAAGGCTAAATAATCAATATGGGAGACATTTTTGGTTCTGCTGTATAAAGTTGTATCTATGTCCTTTGTTTCTGACAATATGTTCTGTTTCAGTAACATTTCAGTAGTGTATATGTTATAATCCTGATTAAAAATGGGAACAAATTGTATTTTACTCAAATGTACAAGAAGCAAGCAATAGTTAAATGCTAAGAGAACTTTCAGTTATGACATGGGCCTGGACACTACATAAAAAAGAAATCTGAACCATCCTACTTTTTATACTTGTTAAACACATAGTAAGAAGTTCACAAATATATTGAAAATGCTTTAGTGCATGTGTTACAAAAATACAAAAAACCAATACACATTGAAGCTACAATTTGGTATATACTTACCGAGGAGTAAAATCTATTGAATTGAGAGTATTTACTGCTAAAAAGTTTTATAGAATGGCTAAGAGTCTATTTCAGGTATTTGTTTAACCTTTTCTCATGATTTTGTTATTTTTCAAAAATATATGCAAGAGAAAATGTATTTGAGCAGTTATCCTGAGAACGAAGATTGTTTTCAGAGATATTTTTACTAATATAGTACTTCCATTAGTATAGTTATAAATATGAAATATTATGTAATAAATTAGGAACAATGTATACATATAGATTACCTAGTCTTGGGCAAAAATCAAATTTAAATGATTATTTTATATCCAATGTACTGCATGAACCCAGTTGTTAGATTTATTACTCAATAAAGTGCATAAGATTCATTATCTAAATGCCTCACATAATTTTACTGACCTTTGTACTAGCCTGTGATATGGATTACTTTGAGCAGGGCTCTTAAAAGCTAGGTATAAATAGTTTAATATAGTCTATCTTTGTATTGGTTGTCTAGTTACTTATATTGAATATAAAGTACAGTCGTACCTTGCTACTCATTATTAATTGGTTACAGGAAGAAACGCAATGGGTACCAGTTTTTTCCCATAAGGAATAATGTAGTGAGTCACAAGGCAGCTGACACCAACCAGTTCTAGATTGTGTGTTGAGTAGCAAACAAACAATGAGTAAGGGACAAAGTTTTCACATAAAAATGTATTGAGTACCAAGTTCGATGAGTTTCAAAGAAATTGAGTACCAATTAGAATATCATACAATTGGAGATGTTATTGTTTGAATAAGTTATTTGTTTGTCATTTCAGTCATTCATAAATTTTGTGACTAGTAACTATGCATCTTGCACCCAAAAATTTACTAAATCACAATAAATATTGTTTTTAAGAATTTGACAGTAAAAAGACATGTTTTTTATTTGAAACACTTCCAAGAGCAATTGTGACCTGATTCTTAGCTGTTCAGACATACGTAGCTATGTCATAATTGTGGTAGGGAGGGTGTGAATGTTGTCTAGGTTCCTTCCCCCTTCTTAGTCTTGCTCTTCTGGAGCAAGTGTCATATATCATGAGATGTGGTAGCAGATTGATCACCTATAACAATTAAGACCTTTCAGATGTATTATTGGAAATCACTTGTCAACGTGAACTCTTAGGGGGGAGCAAGAAGGGCAACAAATTTGCTTAAATATAATTAAGATGATAGGTAAAGAATATAGATGGTGCTAAATTTTTGATAAAATCAGCTAAAGCAGTAGTCTCCAACACCACAGTCTGAGGCCCAGTGTCAGGCTGCATGCAGCCTATTGGGAACCATGGAAGTTTGAAGACACGTGCAAAGTTACATTTGTGCAAGAGGTGCATATGTGCACCAAATCCTCCTCTCTCCCACTCCACTGCTACAATTGGTAATCCGCAAAGCCAGAAAGTATATAGTTTGCAACTATGCATATGACACGATAATTCATAAACAGGAGTATGTGCTATAAAATTCTGAATGGGTCCTATTTGTTGAAAATACAATAAATCCTTGATTTGACAGATCATGATACAATGGACTTTGTATAGAATGGATAAATTTTTATGTTGATATACTTCCTTTGTACAATAATGTTGTTACACAAACGAGATAAATTTTATATTATTAGTGTAATAGAATCATAATAATGAAAATTACTACTGGGATCAATTTTGTAAATTTGCAAGCATTTGTGAATAATGGAAACTTCATCCAAGTATATCTTCAAAAGAGGATTTTATTGTATCAGAATTTTAACTCTAGATTATCAAGCAATGACAAGAAATATATGAAGTTTTAGTTAATACATCTTTATTGTTTGTAATAGTCTGTATATCTGTTAATATATTTGTATATCTATTAAGTCTGGCTGTTTAATTGATTTGTCTCATTTGCTTTGCTAGTTTAAACAGAAGAAGTCTTTTGGGAAGGTTGGCAGGATATTGAATGAAGGCATTGCTTATGGCATCTGTAATTTCCCATCTGCCTATTCTTACCTACCAGAGTTTACTTTCAAAAACATCCCATTTCATGAGGAGGTTAGAAAAATATTAGCAGAGAAGGATATTTTCAGTTTCTTAGCATAATCATCCCAAATATTGGCCATAGTTGTCATAATTATTTGTATTCCAGTATGAATAAATACAAGTATCTATTGTATGCTCCGAAGTATGAGACGCACCTGTCTTTTGGGGAGGAAAACAAGAAAAAAATTGCCTTTGCCTCCCAGTAATTTGCCTCCTTGCAGCAAACAGCCTGGTCAGCTTCAGTACAGCCTGATTGAGCAGAAGCAGTTGATTGTTGGTTGTATTGGCCTCTTGACGATCAGCTGTTTCAGGCTGCAGGGATCACTTATTGCTGCTTCCGCTCACCCTGTTTTCAGTTTTTTTGCTCCGTTCTGATCCCTGCCGCCAGGAATAAACCAAAAATGAGGCACGTGGAGGCCAAAAAGGGGGGCCCAGAAACTGAAAATGGGGTGCGCGGAGGCAGCAATAGGTGATGGCAATCATATAACAACCATGTAACTAACTTAACAACTGAGGTGGTTCACTTAACTGTGGCAAGAAAGGTTGTACAATGGGGCAAAATTCACTTAACTGTCTTGTTTAGGAACAGAAATTTTGGGCTCAATTGTGGTCATAGGTCAAGGGCTATCAGTAGGAAACAAAACTAAATGAGCTGTAGAGCAAAGTAGAACAAAAACTGAAAGGAAGAAGGTGTAGGCACAAAGGCAAAGCTTGCTGTTGTAACATGATTCTGAAGAACAATGTAACATTAAGCTTTTCAGTTCCTCATCTACATTTTTATGTATGCTTTTTCAGTAATATGTCTCTTTATCTCAGTCCCCATGTATGAAATAAGAACAGGAAATGATCTGGTAAAATCATTCCCAAACTAAGTGAGAGTGGGGTTCAGTTATATAGATTTCAGGATTGGCCATACTGGTTAGGAGATTTTGAGACATATCGAGCACTAATTGTCAGCCTTGATAATTTTAGGATTACTATTTTGGTTGGGGAATTCTGGAAGTTGAAATCCACACATATGAAAGTTGCTAATATAAAGAAATACTGCCTTAAAGGATACCCAGTTTGAGAAACATTAATTTAGGGTTGTTCTGAAGTTATAAATTGTATGTAATAATCTCGGAGCACTAGTATTTGATACAGATCTGTACAATAATGCTAATTGTAATGATGTTAGTGTTAATTCTAGCATACTAATTTATATATTCTTTTATCATTTGATACAAAAATAGCCATTGATTTGTGCGTTTAATGAGTTTTGGCAGAATTTTATTTCATTCCTATAAAGAGAAAGAAATACAGCCTTTAATTGATTTGTCAATAAGATCAGTTATTGTTTTAGTGATTATTGAGTAAATATTAAAAAAGATATACTATTTAAAAAATTATGTTTAATACTGAATATTTATCCTGGAATTATATAACTAATTAAGATTCAGTTTGATGTCAGATCTAGATCCAGTGGTTAAATTGCCAGCCTAGAAATCAGGAGACTGCAAGTTCTGTGCCTCCTGCAGGAAAGCAATGTGTGTGTGTCTTTCTGTCTGTCTGTGTTACAATCACTATTTCTCTGCCCAAACCACCTCATAGGTAGTTGTTGGGAAAATATGTTTGTCACTATCATTTGACCATAAATAAATAGTTGCAATAAAAATCTAATAACTTAATTGTTTTAGAGACTATAATATACTGAGTAGCTCTTACTGCCTATACATTGTTTATAATACAAATTATTAATGATCTTTCTAGTTTCAAACATTTTTAAAAATCTATTGTTTTCACTTGAAGCTGATTAAACTGATTGGAGTTTGCTCACTGAAAAATCTTTATTAGCATGGTGTAGCTCTAGTTATTTTCAACCAGTATAATAATGTTAGATATCAAAGGTAAAATTTAGGCCCATGATAATTAAATCAGATCACCGAAGTATTATGTGGCACATAAAAATCCGTAGTTGGGGATTTTTTATTTAATGTGTATATTACATTTGTAAATTCTGTAGTGAGGATTATTGGAAAATCAATAAGAAATAAATTTAAAACTAAGAACAGTAATTTATTAATCTTAATTAGGGGTGTCAAACTCAAGGCCTGCGGGCCACATCTGGCCCATGGGTTGCTTAGATCTGGCCCATGGGGCGGCCCTGGAAACAGCGAAGGACTGGCCCCAGGTGCCTCTGCCAGTGAAAACGGAGCTCATAGCCCTCCTGAATTCTGTTTTCTCTGGCAGAGGGTTGCAGGAAGCTGTCGTAGCCGAAAATGGATCTCAGGAGCCTATTTTCTCAGGCAGAGTGCTTGGGCCACCACAGGCGCTCCCAGCATGAGTGACTTCAAGCTGGCCACACATACCTTGACCCCACCAAGGTCAAACACTACCCTGATGTGGCTCTCAGTGAAATTGAGTTTGACACCCCTGATCTTAATGGATTAACATACCATATTTCCTTGAAACTAATATATTGTCTCCAATGAGCTATATAATATCCATTTGAGTGAACTGATCCATTTTTCTGTTCTAAAAATTTCAACTTGTTAATTTTCTTAATTTTGTTGGTCTTACTAAGTCCAGATCCCTAATTTAGATCTCTTATGTATTTTCCCATACAGAACTTCTTTAATTCATTTAGTTGATTCATTAATTCTTGATTTTTATTAGATATTTTTATATTCCAGATTGCTGTTTTCCAAACCTCATTAAAAGGTAGATCCTTGAAAATGGAACTCCAGTCTTGGCTTTGGTCAGTTAAGATTTTAAATGTTTTGGGGAAGATAAAAAGTAGAAACTGTTAGAAATCTTTCTTGTATCCATAGCATTTCTGCTAAGGACAATATTTGTCCAATTTTAGCATTTTGATCAGTATGCCACAAATGTAACGAAAAGAATGGATTTGAAATGATTTATCTGACTATTTAAAGGTGAAAAAAAATACTGAAGAATAAAAAGATATTGAGATATTCTGAATGCAAAATAGACTGTTTAGTATTGTGTGGATTAGAAAATTTTAAAGCTACAATTTAAAGCACAACTACAATGACGGGCAAAGACAATACTTGTTGATGTTTAAGAAACCTCCCAATTCAACTATCATTGGTGCTGCATCATGTCAACCATGGAAGCAGATGTGCCACAGTAAACCTTCCATGAAGTTAGCCCTTCTGGTGCCCCAAAAGCCCTCCTTCCCCATGCTGCTCCTAGAAGAGATGGGGAGAGAAGTAGGAGAGAGCAGCTGCTGTTT
Source organism: Hydrophis major (assembly GCA_033807585.1). Lineage (NCBI taxonomy): Eukaryota > Metazoa > Chordata > Lepidosauria > Squamata > Elapidae > Hydrophis > Hydrophis major. The sequence continues at coordinate 324,357,495 of CM066329.1, forward strand.
CTCTGGTCCCATGATGATCAGAGAATTATCAACATAAGATCGCTTTTAAAGTTGTAGCAACATTTCGGCAGAATACAATGCAGAATACAATACAGAAGCCTGATGATGGCAGATGAGATTCTGCCAAAACGTTGCTACAACTTTAAAAGCACTGGAAAAATATCCGATATGTGTGTGTGTATATGTGTGTATGTATGTATGTAAAGTTTTTGCGGGTACTTACATGCATGGCATTCAGCTTTTTTCGAGTATTTTCCCACATCATTGTAGTTGTGCTTTTAAAGTTGTAGCAATGTTTCGGCAGAATCTCATCTGCCATCATCAGGCTTCTGTACAGTGTTCATCTAGTGTGTGTGTATATATATATACACACACACACACATACCAGCAATACTATATATATACACACACACACACATACCAGCAATACTACCTGCTCTTCTATTGGGGGGAACAGAAGTGGGAAAGATGGACATGGAAGGAAAAATAGTAATAGAATATATTCTGAGAATGAACTCGCTGCAAAAATATGCATTTTAGTACCACATTAAAAAGTACTAGAAAATTAATCTCCCAACCTATTTAATGTGAAATCAATATACAGAATGAGGAAGAAGAAAATGTTTAGAACACAGTGAAATAATTATGCTATAAAGGGACATACAAGTCCCTTTGGTGTTATGTTAAATAAAAATATGAAAAGGATGCTTAAGGAATGATGGAGTGAAATAAGTTGGGGGGGAAATGATTGATGGAAAAATGGCAAAAGAAAATTTATGTGTGTATGTGTGTGTATGGGTAAATCCTCAACTTAGTGACACAACCTCCCTGGGAAAAGGGAGTGATGATTCAGGTTTGATAGTTGTTGATAGTTTTGCCCTAGTCCGGTGACTGCACTTTAGGTATCCATGTGACTGTGCTTTACAATGATTTTGTTAAAGGGTGGATGTTGCTTCTGGTTTTTGATGCCATGTCGAACAATGGGTTACTTAATTACTGCTGCAGAAATTATAAAACAGGTCCGTCATTTGACCAACCTGATTTATGCCTATAATGGGCAGACCCCACTACACTTACATATCGAGGATTACTTGTAGTCAAAGAGGGAATGGTTAAATGAAAAGATGTAGCGAAAATAGGATAAAATACTTTTGGGGAGGAAATTTGAGAAGAGGGTTAGAGAAATTTGCATTTGTGTGAATGGAATTAAATAGGATAAAATGATTTAGAATTAACTTTCAGTGAGAAGTACTGGAAAGAGTATTTGAAAAATTTGTATAGGAATGATAGTGATGTGCTGCACTCAACAGTGGAATTGATTCAAATGCGATTGATGATGTCCAGGAAAAAAATAAATTTATTAAAATAAGTGAGAATATTGAAAGAAGGTTGAAGTAGTGTAACTGAAGAAATATTAAAACATAACTTGTGACTTATACAGCATTTTGCAGCTAGTTCAAGTGTGAATGCTACATTTGTGCCTGATGATGGGAAGAATTCCATTATTGTTCATTTTATACAACAAAAAAAGAATGCACAATATAGCTTAAGAGTGTTAAAGGAAGGACATTAGCAAAATTCTGATCAAAAGAGCATCAGTTTTTGATCAGAACTCAGTTTCTGCCATTTGTAGGTCTAGAGAAACCTATAATATTTACACCTGTGAAATTACCTCTCTAGCACCTTCTGCAGGTAGAAGTAAAAGGAAAGGATTTTTCTTATTTTAGGCATTTGTGTCGTAAGTTTTGACTTTCCTGTATTTCTGGTTTGAATAAAAGCTTAAAATCTAATACACTACAAAGATATACTCTTTCATCTATTCTAAAATCTGAATTGGGCCATCACTAAGTTCTCATCCATTCAAGTTTATAGAGGAAATAGAGATATTCTTTTTGTTAAAAAAACACACTAGTTTTCTATACTTAGATTATTTTGAAAGCTATGCTGTGTGGTCCATTTCAATCTTTGCAAATTATATATCTTAATCATTTTTTATGGAAGGTAATCTTTTTGGTAGCTATCACCTCTGTTAGAAGGATTTTGGAAATGGGGATTTTTCAAAAGAGTCTATATCAGTGATGGCGAGCCTTTTTGTTGTGGTGTGCCAAAAATGCAAGCACGAGACCACCCACAATAAAATGTGTCCTGCTCCCTTGCGCATGCACATGCAACACTTTCCCATCACCCCCTTACCTGCACTGCGTATGCATGTACCTTCCAGCTGATTTTCGGACCATTTGAGGTCCTTTTCGGCCTCTCAGAGGCTCAAGGGAAGCCTCTGCAGCCTTTGGAGGCTGAAAAATGGGCCAGTTTTTCAGCCTCCAAATACTGGAAGTGATGAAACAGGAAGTGATGAAACAGGCCTGTTTTTTGGCCTCCAAAGACTGCAGAGGCTTCCCTCGAGCTTCTGGGAGGCCGAAAAAAGCTTCAAACAGTCAGAAAACCAGCTGGGAGATGCGCGCATGTGCAGTGCAGGTAAGTTTGCCTGCACAAATGGCTCTATGTGCCACCTGTGGCACACGTGCCATAGGTTTGCCATCACGGGTCTATATAGTTATATGACTGTATTCATTACAAATATTAACTTTTGGTTCAACTGGAACATAAAATTCCAGTTACAGTGACTGGAATGACTTTTTCCAATGTTTATTCCATTTCTTGGAAGAAGAATGGCATGGGGATGTTGGTAGATCACTCAGAATATGTCTGGCATTTAATTGCACAAATTAGATTTTGGGTTTTGGGTATATACTTTCAAGTGGGCTATATTAGGATATGAAATTTAGGTGGCAATGTTTTCTGCATGGATTCAAGTGTACATAGTTCTTGTTTTTTCCTGAAAGAATTATGGTATGTTGGCCATGAGCAAATAATCTCTGTCTTTGATAGCAGGTGCCCATTGGGGCAGAAAGGCTATCTGGCCCTGTTTCTTCATTTAAGCTTAACATTGTTGCTTCTTCTACAGCTCCTTTTGAAAGACATTTTCTTCATACCATAATCACTAGATTTCTTGTTTTCATGGAATTTTGAATGCTATCTTCCACCAATAAGAAAACATATATATCTTTATGATGCATACATATCCTTAAGGTCTATTTTTGATGGTGGAAAGAAGGCATCCTCTCAGTTGAGCAGTTTTAGGAGTGAAAGAGCTGAAAGGAACTAAAATGGTGTCATCTGTATCTTATTTTTTGGCTATCAATGTTATTGTATACTTTGAAGTTACATATCCCAATAAGTCCAATAATAGTCTTCCATCATAGCTTGCCATTGTGGAAATGCCTGAAGAAGTGAGGACTGGTATCCCCATATCCTATTTTCTCTTTGTGAAACCTAACTTGTGAAACAATAATAATCAAATAATTCATAGAAATCAGAGATATTTTTAGATTAACTTTTCTCATTTTTCTAGAAATAATCTGAAGACAATATCTTGTTAACAATAACATAATTTAGAAATATTTATACTATAATTTACATTTACATATGATTAAATGTACCTACTGTGATTATTTGTTGGTTGTGTATTTAATTCTTTCTTCTTTCAATCACCAAGCATTGTAGTTTGAGGTTGCTGGAGGTGGATTTTAGGCTTTTGACACAAGTTTCCATAAGCCTCACATTGTATACTCCTACTATAGATGTTTTAGATGTGAACAGAAGTCTAAACAGTTTAAATTGTTGGTATTTTGGAGATCCTTGAAGACATATCTTTTCACCCAGGCCTTCACAAAGATAGGCAAATGCTGTTTGATGGTGTTAAAAGTATCATCATAGGATGTAAGCTGTTTTTAGATTAACTTACTTTATTGTCATTGCACCTCGTACAATAAAATCAAACACCATCTTCAGTGCACATCATGACCATGAAAATAAACACAAAATCCTTCACACTCCACACATTGAATTGAAAACCCCCGACAGCACAACAACACTGCATTATAACGTAGAATTCAACAGAGCTACAGCCCTGGGATAGAAGTTCCAAGTAAAGTTGTCTTTTTGTTTTTTGATTGATGCTGATTTTGTCAATGCTGATGATGTTCAAATGATGCTCCATTGGGGGTGGGGGAATTGCCCCCAAGGCAACTATTACTATTGGTATTATCTTTGCTTTCTTTTGTCACAATAGTTCTATTTCTATTTGCAACTCTTCTGAACTTTGTGATTTTCTCCAGTTCTTTCTCTTCTCTTCTAATTCTTTAGGTTCTTCTCTATTATACCAGCATGAGGATGTGAGAGCCAATCATGTTTATGCAAATGAATATTGAAATTAGATAATACTAATACTTTATAACATTCTAACATGTTTAATATTTGAAAATAATCTTTTTCTATAAGTTCAATAAGATAAGATGCATGATTAGCATCAAGAGAAGTGCTTAGGGACATAGTGTGCTGTCCTTGGGCATCATATTGCTTATTTCTGCTTTATTATTTTTTTCATGGATGGGGTGGATGGACAGATAAATATTCCTTTTATAGAAGCATACATTCTGTTGAAGATTCTGAATATGTCTCTTTTATATTGGAAACATGATAGAAGTGTGCTTTTGCAAAAGAATGTTTTAGTTGCTGTGCTGTGAAAATTTCTTGGGACAGATTTGATCAAATTTAGCACAAATCAGTACAGCCAGTCAATTGCTTTTATTTATGTTTATATTACAAAGCTGCATACAAGAAACTGAAATATAAAGCAGTCTATAAATAAGCTTCACTAAATTACTGGCTTGCAAAAACATTTTAACCTCCCAATGATTACCATAAGAACAAGCTTCAAATGAAGCTGGCAGAAGATCACTATGCTTCCATGCTAATGTAGAGGAAGAGAATTCTTTTATGACTAGCATGGTAACCAAATTATGGGAGGAAAAATTAAGCCAATGTTCCCTTGACTGCTATTAATATTACTACATTCAGAATGAAGTGCACAGTTGCTTAGCAACATGATGCCTGAAATCATTCAGTGTTGTGTCTTTCCCATTTTCTAAGAACAACTATTCAATCCAATTTACTATTTGAATTGAGTGGAATGTTTTAATAGATTGAAATAAATTTCATGGAAGTCCCAGTTTAAGGTGTAACTCATTTAAGATCTCTATATGTTCTGTTTTAACTCTGTTTGAGAAGTTTTAAATTTATAAATGACATTCGTTTATTGCCTTCTTCCTAGCTTTCCTAATTCTAAACTTATAATTGCAGCCAGTCAGATGATGATTCTGGGTCAGCATCTGGATCTGGATCTGGTTCAAGTTCTGGAAGTAGTAGCAATGGAAGTAGCAGCCAGTCAGGAAGCAGTGATTCAGATTCTGCGTCAGAGTCCGGCAGTCAATCAGAATCAGAATCTGACACATCCAAGGAAAAGAAAGTCCAAGCTAAACATCCAAAGGTTGATGGAGCTGAGGTAAAATGAATTAATTATTTATAATTGACACTATTTTAAATTGATACTGTATTAACTGAGCATATGAAACAAAACTGGAGATTTAATAGTTACTTTGTTTTAAAATAAACTGCAATGCTGGAGAAAGTACCGTATATACTCGAGTATAAGTCGACCCGAATATAAGCCGAGGCACCTAATTTAACCACAAAAAACTGGGAAAACTTATTGACTCGAGTATAAGTCGAGGGTGGGAAATGCAGCAGCTACTGGTAAATTTCAAAAATAAAAATAGATGCCAATAAAAACTTTCACTAGGACAGTTGAGAATAAGTTTGATGTTCACAATTTCCTCTTTGAAAGAGACCAGTAAATAGGGAACAAGAAGATGAAGAAAAAGTGTGTTTTTCCCCACTTTTCACACTGAAGTGAACAAAAATGGCATCATAGGAACAAGCTTATTCTCAGCCCAAAGGTTTGTTTCTGATTTCTTCCCTGATTTAAGGGAAATTTGGGAAACGATCTCACTATCATGAAAGGTTTGATTGATTCACTAACCCAAAAGATGATGATGATGACAGTGGTAGGCAGGAGTCACTCTCTCCCTTGCAAGAAAAAACCAAGAGCCGTTCTTATGATATCTCTCTCTCTCTCTCTCCCCCTCCTCACCCTCTTCCCGAGTGGACTGAAAGCAGCTGGAGCTGAGGAAATGAAACTGAATGGAGCGACCTCGGCTCGCGTTGCTTTTTCAGCCTAAAGCTCAGAAAAGCCTCCCCCTTCTCCTCCCCCTCCTCCCGAGTGGACTGAAAGCAGCTGGAGCTGAGGAAATGAAACTGAGTGGAGCGACCTCAGCTCGCGTTGCTTTTTCAGCCTAAAGCTCAGAAAAGCCTCCCCCTCCTCCTCCCCCTCCTCCTCCCGAGTGGACTGAAAGCAGCTGGAGCTGAGGAAATGAAACTGAGTGGAGCGACCTCGGCTCGCGTTGCTTTTTCAGCCTAGAGCTCAGAAAAGCCTCCCCCTCCCATGCTTAAAAGTTGCAAAGGAAACACGGAAGCAGGGAAGCGGCTGCCCAGCTTCGGAGCTCCACACCATTTTTTTTTCAGAGGGGAATCTGACTCGAGTATAAGCCGAGGGGGTTTTTTTCAGCACAAAAAATGTGCTGAAAAACTCGGCTTATACTCGAGTATATACGGTAATTGATAAAAGCATTGCACTACATGTATTTATTTATAGCTGTCCATTTTAAGTATATAATTCAAGGGGTGAATAGGACACCATGTGCACAATTATTAGGCAACTGAGTATTTTGACCACATCACTATTTTTATGCATATTTTCCACCTCCAAGCTGTATAAACTTGAATGCTTAGTGGATATAAACATATCAAGTGATATGTTTTGTGTAATGAGGAAGGGTGTGGCCTAAGGAGATCAACACCCTATATCCATGATGGTGAACCTATGGCACGCATGCCAGAGGTGGCATGCAGAGACCTCTCTGTGGGCATGCGAACCATCGCCCCAGATCGGCTCTGCTGTGCATGCAGGCGTGCCTCCTGCTGGCCAGCTGGTCTTCAGGTCTCTGTCGCACATGCACAGGTGCGGACGCATGTGGGAAGGACACATGCACAGGGGTCAGTGCACATGCGCAGGGATGCATGTATGCATGGGGATGTGCATGCATGAGTGGGGGGTGGGGCACACGCATGGTAGGCGCACACACATTGCATTTTGGGGATGTGCACGCATGCTTTGGGCACTCAGTGCTGAAAAGGTTAGCCATCGCTGCCCTATATCAAGAGGTGTATAATTAGTAGGCATCTTCTTTTCCCAAGGCAAAATGGACCAAAAAAGAGATTTAACTGACTCTAAAAAGGCAAAAGTTGTATAAAGTATTTCAGAGAGATGCAGCACTCTTGAAATTGCTAAGATATTGGGGTGTGATCACAGAACTATCAAACCTTTTGTTACAAATAGTCTGCAGGGTCACAAGAAATGTGTTGAGAAAAAAAGATGCCAAAGATTAACTGCCAAAGATTTGAGAAGAATCAAATTCAAAGGTACCAGGAATCCATTATTCTCCAGTGCTGTCATATTCCAGAACTGCAGCCTACATGGAGTGCCCAGACGTACAAGGTGTTCAGTGCTCAGAGACATAGCCAAGGTAAGGAAGGCTGAAACCCGGCCACCACTGAACAAGACACATAAGTTGAAACGACAACACAGGCCAAGAAATATCTGAAGACAGATTTTACAAAGGTTTTATGGACTGATGAGATGAGAGTGACTTGATGGACCAGGTGGATGGGCCCGTTGCTGGATCAGTAATGGGAACAGTTCCACTTCGACTTAGACGCCAGCAAGGTAAAGATGGGGTATTGGTATGGGCTGGGATAATTAGAGATGAGCTAGTTGGACCTTTTTGGGTTGAAGATGGACTCAAAATCAACTCCAAACTTACTGCCAGTTTTTAGAAGACACTCTCTTCAAGCAGTGGTACAGGAAAACGTCTGCATCTTTCAAGAAGAACATGATTTTTATGCAGAACAATATTCCATTGCATTCATCAAAGTATTCCATTGCATGGCTAACCAGTAAAGGTCTTAAAGATGAAAGAATAATGACGTGGTCCCCTTCCTCACCTTATTTGCACCCTATTGAGAACTTGTGGACCTTTCCTAAACTGGAGATTTACAGTGAAGGAAAACAGTACACCTCTCTGAACAGTGTCTGGGAGGCTGTGGTTGCTGCTGCACAAAAAGTTGATTGTCAACAGATCAAGAAGCCGACAGACTCCATGAATGGAAGGCTTATGACTATTACTAAAAAGAAGGGTGGCTATTTTGGTCATGGATTATTTATTTTTTTGAACTCTCAGAAATGTTTATTTGTAAATTTTGAGTTTGTTTATTATTCTCACTTTAACAGATGCAAATAAATGAGTGAGATGGGCAAATTTTTGTTTTTCATTTAGTTGCATAATAATTCTGCACACTAATAGTTGCCTAATAATTGTGCACACATAGATATTCTTCTAAGAAAGCCAAAAACTCACTTTTACTTTCTTAAATATTCAAGTTTGAGGTTTATTAACATTTTGGATTGACCAAGAACATGTAGTTGTTCAATAATAAAATTTATCCTCCAAAATACAACTTGCCTAATAATTGTGCACAGAGTGTATATATAAAAACAATATAACAACCCGCAATCAATTAAAATAATACAGTATGAGGAGGCAAAAACTTGAAATGTCCTGACCCTGTAACATCTGGTGAAATGGGACAGTTGCACAAATAACCTTGCTGTGCTGAATAGACCTTTAAAGTTAATAATCAGCAAATTGAATTATACCCAGAAGCATACTGGAAGCTAATGCAGATCACACATTGGTGCTTTTACTGGCAAATTTTGTAGCTTCTGAGTGTCCATGTTGAAGCTTCTGAATGCTCTTCAAGAACAACCCTATGGTGAAATGCATTTCAGTAACTCAATCACAAAGTGATTAAGGTGTGAATGACAGCAGAGCCTCTAGTAAAGGGTGCAATATACGTTCAAAACAAATCTATACAAAATCTCTCCAGGAAGACCCCCAGGTTGCACACCAATTCTGGTGGAATGTTACCTGTCAAATATTAAAGATAAAGAATCAACAGACCAGGGAGCCCCAAGGTTTTGTTTTAACTCGGGTTGAACTTGAATGAACTAAGGTTAACTTGCTCCCTCCCATTGCAGACTCAAAGCCTCAAACTACTAAGTAAAAAAACTTGACAATATCACTTGTGACAAAAATGAATATAAAGCTGAGAATTGTCAGCATATTGATGGTTTTTCATTTGAGGGATAACTTCAGGGGTTTTCTGTAGATTTTAAATAGGGACAGAAGGAACTTTAAAGCACCCTAGAAAATATTCCATCTCACACTTTCTTGAGGTGACCCACAAATACCGCCAATGCTTTCTTGATATTATAACTTGGCCTGAATCCCGACTGAAAATGGTCCAGGTCCACTTCCTCTAGAGTACCCATAATATATTACCTCCTCTCCAAAGCTTCCTAAAAGAGAAGCTTAGAATCTGACAAAAATTATCCAATATAGTTCGATCGAAAGATAGTTTAACAAGCTAATGAACCATGCAGGCAGACCCTCCCTCTGTCAAAGAAGCATTCACTAAACAAGAACACAACTTCATGACATCTCCTAGCTGGTCTTGATGAACCATGAGGGACATGAAAACAGGTGATAGAACTCATAGGTCCAAGGACCCTGTATTTTCTCAGGGATAACTGGGTGAAACTCTTTTCCTGATAAGCTGCCAAGACCATGCCTCAGATAAAACCTTTTTTCGATAAAACCTGCCCATCTAATGCCAAATGGAGAAGGATCTGAGCAACTTTGACTGATTCTTAAAATAGTTCTTAAAGTTACCCTGCAAGACTTCTCCAATCTCTCCTTTCCCCATGAGAGATTTGATCACTTGAAATACTGTTACAGCATAATAAATGTATTGAATGAGCCCTCTTTAATATTATTTGTTCCTAGACAAGAAAGAAAAAAGTTGATGTAGAATTACCTAATTTGTTTACTTTCATTTAACAAGCCCATGATTAAAACTTTCTGTTGGAAATAGCTTTTGTGAAATTTTGTTTAAAAAATAGGCATAAGAAAGATGGCCTATTGGAAGTATTTTTAACAATAACTTGATTTTGTTTCAATGCTTAGTAGCTGTTGAAGTCACAACATTAAGCTTTATTTGCTTTTAAACAAACACAGCATCAATTTTACCACTCATTTTGAGCTTCAAAAATTTTACATAGTTTTTTTGTATATAGATTACTGACAAAAGTAATAAAAATTAAGCTGTGGGAATTATTGTGTAATAGAGACTTTAGTTGAACATACCTGATAATACTATGGGAGGTGTTTTTAAAAAGTAGTTCACTGTTTTAAAATAAACATTGGAGAATTATTTGAATGAGGTGAGTGTTATGGTAATTGTTTACTGTAATACAATAAGATTTCTGTTCACTTTTATTCAGAAGCTTACCGTATACACTCAAGTATAAGTCGACCCGAATATAAGCCGAGGCACCTAATTTAACCACAAAAACTGGGAAAACTTATTGACTCGAGTATAAGCCGAGGGTGGGAAATGCAGCAGCTACTGGTAAATTTCAAAAATAAAAATAGATACCAATAAAAACTTTCACTGGGACAGTTGAGAATAAGTTTGATGTTCACAATTTCCTCTTTGAAAGAGACCAGTAAATAGGGAACAAGAAGATGAAGAAAAAGAAGTGTGTTTTTTCACACTTTTCACACTGCAGTGAACAAAAATGGCATCATAGGAACAGGCTTATTCTCAGTCCAAGGTTTGTTTGATTTCTTCCCTGATTTAAGGGAAATTTGGGAAACGATCTCACTATCATGAAAGGTTTAATTGATTCACTAACCCAAAAGATGATGATGATGACAGTGGTAGGCAGGAGTCATTCTCTCCCTTGCAAGAAAAAAGCAAGAGCCGTTCTTATGATCTCTCCCCCTCTCTCTCTCTTCCCGTAATACAGTCAAGCCCTTTCCAGCACATGCGATCTGCCTTTGCCACTTTGCACCTTGCAAATGCAAAATCCTGGGGTTTTTGCATTTGCAAGGTGCAAAGCGGCGGAGGCAGATCCCGCATGCTGGAAAGGGCTTGACTGTATTATGGGGAGAGAGAGAGGGAGAGGGAGAGATCATAAGAACGGCTCTTGCTTTTTTCTTGCAAGGGAGAGAGTGACTCCTGTCTCCCACTGTCATCAACATCTTCTTCTTTTGTGTTAGTGAATCAATTAATTTGGGAAATGATCTCACTATCAGAAAACAACACGAGCCGCCACCACCACCTCCTCCTCCCCCTCCCGAATGGACTGAAAGCAGCTGGAGCTGAGGAAACTAAGCTGAGTGGAGCGACCTCGGCTCGCGTTGTTTTCTCAGCCTAGAGAAAGGGGAAGGGGGCTCATCTGGACCAAGGGTGAGTCTCCCCCTCAGTTTCCCCTGAAGGATCTTCCGTCGCTTTTGCCTTCTCCCTATATCTTCCCTCTGTTAAAATCCCCCCACACACACACACACTTATTTTCGGTCGGATAGATTTCGTGTCTGAGCATTCTCACATGGCGGTAGGTCTTCCTCCCCCCCCTAAAAACAGTTAAAAAAAGAAAAAACAATATATCCTCAAGCAAGAACTTTTCTGCTTCCGATTACCCCCATGCTTAAAAGTTGCAAAGGAAACACGGAAGCAGGGAAGCGGCTGCCCAGCTTCGGAGCTCCACACCATTTTTTTTTCAGAGAGGAATCTGACTCGAGTATAAGCCGAGGGGGGTTTTTTCAGCACAAAAAATGTGCTGAAAAACTCGGCTTATACTCGAGTATATACGGTATATGTTGCTGTTTTGCTGAATTTATTTTTATATTCCTTTTTTCCAATGAATTCATACAAAAATGTTCAACTGTTTGTTTACATTAAAGTTCTATATCATAAAACAGTGTGAATGAAAGAATATAAAAGCAGTCTGGTTCTAGAGCAGCTTTACTTAGTAAATAAATATCCAATTAAATATGTCTTGAAGTAGATTTTATGACAAGACAATGTAAACACTGGAGTGATCGTTAGGAGACCATTTTCATAAAGGAATTAATTTGCTAAAAAGATTCTATTTCTAATTTCTAAACTATGAATTGGGATCAGAAGTGGGATATTTCCATATAATAGCATGTAGTTTTGTGTGCCACCGAGGATGGGTGGTTGGATATTGATAATTGTATTAATAATACTTACGTAATAATTTATAACACTTTATAGTGCAAAATTATTAGTTAATTATAGAAGCTACAAATGTTTCATTGCTGAATCTAGGCTGAAGCCAGATTAACATTGATCTTTGATAATCATATTTTTATAAGCATTCTTGTAGTTGCTAGCTACCACCCTATTTGTCTAAAAAAGGATAGCAATTTGAAAAAGGCATCTTTCAAAGTAGAAATAATTCTCTTCCATAAAAAGTATTAACCACCACTCCCTTGAATAATTTAGTTAAACACACTTAGATTTATATACTATAATAAGTCACCTACCTATTCTTAATATCCATAAATATTTTCCCAATTTCGCAGATTGCAGTAACTTTAGATTCCATAAATTCTGATTAGATAATATCCCTTTAAATTCAGTAGGTTTCCTCTAACTGTGTGGAGTGGATGCAAGTAGTGTTTTACAATAGCTAATTTATCAGTCAACCTAAATTTTAGGATTAGCCCCAAAGCAGTCCACTTGCTACCCAGAAAGCACTGTTTATTAAAGATGGTAGAGAAATGGGCCCTCCACATGGTAAGCATGTTTATCCTTTATTATTTCTGTTAGATTATTTTCATTCCAGGAATGATACTGCTACCTACATTCCAGCTATTTGCTGATTTACTTCATTGCCTAATATTACTCAGTAAAGTTAGAAATAATTTGGGCTCTATCTAACCAGAGAATTCATTAAGAAATAATATTAGTAACTGCTGCCATTGCCTTCCATTCTGTAATGTTTTTATATGTATCCCACTTCAGTTTTGGAAATCAAATCCAAGCATTCTCGCTGTACAGAGGTCTGCAATGCTCAGGAAACAGCAACAGCAGTCAAAAGCAGCATCCATAAATAGTGCATCAGAAGAGGTAAATAGTCATGATCGAATTACATTTTTTTTAAATAGTTCAATATATTAAAGACAAAATGGAATGATTCTCATTAAAGAAAAGTTACATTTCAGATTTATGACTAGAAGCTGTTTAGATAATAATTGTTTCCTTAATTTGGAATCGCATTGCATCTTTAAAATTCCTAACAAATCTATTTCTTCGTTATTTTGATTAATATGCTTTAATCATTGTATAAAAGAGAGTTAAAGTCATTGACAGCACAACCTTAGGGACTTTGATCCAGTTGTCTTTTAATTGATGTTTATAGTTGGTTTTCTTTATTTCTGATTGTAGCCTACAGCTCCTTGGGTAGTTGGAGTAACCGTATATAAATTTGTCAGGCAGAACATACATTTAATGAATTATTATTAAATTAATGAGATGATAATAAAGTTCATACGTATTTTTTACTGTTTAGGAATCATCAAGTAGTGAGGATTCTGGAGATGACTCATCCAATGAAATCAACAGGAAGAAACATAAAGAGTAGGAAATAAAAAATTGCTTTATAAAAGTTGCTTCATTTACTTCATGCCTACTAATGCAAGTTTATTTTCAGAGATTTTTTTCTTATTCAAGAAATAATATTCTTATAATTCTTCATTGATTTTGTATCTTATATAATCATGTTAGGATTTGCGTGAAAACATTCTAATGGGAGAACTTCAGGCAACTACAACAGAACTAACATGACTTGTTTATGTTCCTTTTCAACAAGTTAGAGTAATGCTGTCTCTCCACCTCTTGATTTTAAATCTAGAAAGTATAGATTTTCTTACAGTCATATTTAAGAAATGTTAAGAAATCCTTGGTGCATAATGCAATATGGAGGAGTTCCACCTCTCTCAGCTTGAAAACCATTGCCTCAAATTCAAATTCAGGACAAATGCTGACACTAGTGATTCTTCCTAGAGATAGAAGAATATTTATTGTAGTTAATATCTTGTATGCTCCTTAAAAATCCATTAATATGAATAAGGATTATAGAAGAATACAGCTATTTTTTAAAGCAACCTGTCTTTTTTGGTTTTATTTTTTAAAAATCTACTGTATTTATTATCTTTAAAGTAGGGCAAAGAGCTTGCAAAGAAATTGATTTTTTTCATATTTTTTTCTATTTTTGCCTTCTTTCTTTCCTCATCCACACATCATAATCTCAAAAATATCAATTAACAACTTCTTAACAGTATATATTATGTGGATACCACTTTTTCCTAGACTTAATATTAATGTGGCAGTTATCGATGTAAGGAATTAGTTAATGCTTTATGTTATTGTTTTTAAATTATTCATGATTAAATATTGTCATGTGAAAATTTGAAAAGTTATATGAAGCTGAAATACCCACAAAACTATTTTAATTGTTCATTTTAGTTTACTTAATTAAAAAATCATGTTTATATTTAAAACCTTTTGCATACTTCTGTATATCTTTTATAATAATTTTTCTGCTAGATACTATTGCTCCAAAATATGGTGGATAGTAATAATCTTTTTGTGAAACACAGTACTAATAACATTTTTGTTAATTTTTGAACAAAATTAGAATATATAGTTAAATATTTTTTCTGTAATTTTAACCTGAATAGTGAAGATTGGCAAATGTCTGGATCAGGATCTATTTCGGGAACAGTTTCAGATTCTGATATGGAAGAGAGCAGAGATAAAAGTAGTTGTGAAGAGAGTGAATCTGATTATGAACCAAAAAATAAAGTCAAAAGCAGAAAGCCTCCAAGCAGGTAGGTAATACCACTTTAGAAAATAAAAGTTAATATGCATTTCCTTTAAAAAAATCTTTTGAGTTACAAATTTGATAAAGTGCCATCTAAATATTCATTCAGTAAATTATCTCTCCATGTGCTAAAAAGCTGGATTTTGAAAAGAAACATTTAATTGATGGTCTTAGATAAGCAAAGTTCTAATATCAAATGAAAATCTCAGTTTTTAGAAGAACCAAAGTACAATTTTGGATTGATAAGAACTTGAACAGAACATGTGCTCTAATAGAAATGAGTGCATGTTGCCACAAGTCTCCAATGAGTTTGATATCAACTGCATTAGTCAAATTACCAACTGGTTATCTCAAATGGGATATCTCGGAGATTTTATGGATAGTTTAATTTGTGTTAAAGAGAATTAACTTTTGTGTTTATTGCTAAACCTGAGCTGTTACTTCATCCTATTCATTTGTCATAAAAGGAGACAGAAGTCTGTATCTTGTGTTCCCTTAGTTTTCACAACCTAGTAGTGCTATGAATCTAGGCTTTCACTTAATGAACTTTTGGGCATGCATTTCTGATAATTTTCTAAATGTTAATGCTGAGTAGCCATCCAAATTGCTTACATGACATTTTCTTAATTGAATTTACTTTTGTGCACCATAGTGTATTTTTTTTAAGTCAGGATAATGTTTTTGGTTCCAAATGATAGTTGATATATTAATCTAACATTCCAGGGAGCACATGGAACATCATAGTTGAGATTCCAGCTGCTTTTTTTCATAATAAATGCTATAGAGAAATCCAGTGTTTGGATCACTTTGATAGGTAGGTTGTCCATTATTCAGCATTCAAACTACATTCCTCATTTATTTCAGTAGTGCACTATGTGCTGTTCCATATGCAAATGAATGGGCTGAAATTATTGTACAGGAAGAAAAAAATATGAGCAGATACTAGAGCAGTGAAGTTACATTGTTTTAATACTTTACAGTTTTTATTCAAGAAGTTTACAAAAAATCTCAGTATTTGTACAGCCCACAGTTTTCTAAGAATACTCATCAGTCATTTTTTCTAGACATTGACTCAATAATATTTTGAAAGATTTATTTTTCTGTTATTCTTTATTATTTAAGAATAAAACAAAAAAGTGGAAAGAAAACTGCAGTGCAGAAAAAAAGACAACTTGACTCATCATCATCATCATCAGATGATGATGATGATTATGATAAAAGAGGTTCTCGCCGCCAGGCAACTGTAAATGTTAGTTATAAAGAAGCTGAAGAAGCAAAGACAGATTCAGATGATCTCCTAGAAGTCTGTGGAGAGGATGTTCCACAGCCTGAAGAAGATGAATTTGAAACAATTGAAAAATTTATGGATAGTCGCATTGGACGAAAAGGAGGTAATCTTTAATTTACATTAGAAAAATATATTCATAATGGTTAGAGTTTTGTTTTCATTGCAGTATACATTGCATGGCTATAGGCTACTTCGGGGCCATATGACTTGAAGTATCTTAAAATATTGTTAAATACATATTTTCTGTATAAAAATAACAGAAAATATATGTTCATGTAAAAGATTTGATAGTTTACTAATTTTATTGATAAAAGAACTTATTATCTTTAGCTGACTTAGACATTATTTGTATGCTGCATGGTATACAGATTAGTCCTTAATTTTCAACTGGTGTTCGTTTGGTTTCGTTTAGTGACCTTTAAAGTTACAGTGGCACTGAAAAAAGAGACTTAAGGTTTTTCACACTTATGATCATTGCAGCATCCTGTGGTCATATGTTCAAAATTTGAACATTTGGCAATTGGCATGTATTATGACAGTTACAGGTCCCAAGGTCATTTGATCACCGTGTGCAACTTCCTGACAAAATTTTTGTCTTGACTCTTTCCATTCTTGGGGTGTGTGGGGAGAAGGAAAAAGAAACAGGTCAGGTATAGGAGAGATGATTGCTTGCCCCCTCCCTCCTTGTTTAAGCATTTTCTCTTCTCTACAAGGGAAGAAAAAAGAACCTAAATGATTTCTATGAAATCCCTTTTGGTTTTTTTTTATTCCTCTCCCCCTTGCAGAATGGAAAGATTTGGGAATAAGGGATCACATGCAAGTAAGCAAGCATGCAATGAGGAATACAGTTGGCAGTTTGAGTAATGCACTTGCAGTTCTCTGCCCCTGAGCCTATTCATGGCTGCTGCCTTTCAGTGTGTGGTGGTGGTTGTTGTTGTGTGCCTGCTTACTTTCTTGTAATCCTTTCCTTTGCAATCCTTTCCTTTGCAATCTTTCAGTTCTGTAAGGGGGGGTGGGGCAGAGAGAAAAATAATATTCAAGCAAAAATATTGTGTATTAACTGTGACAGTGATCTTGTGGTTCGGATAGTGCAAAGGGCATAAACCTGGGCATTAGTCATAACATTTTTCTCAGCAGTATTATAACTTTGAACAGTTGCTGAACAAGACAGTCAGTGAGCGAGATCTACCTGTATGCTAGTGATTGCCCAGCATAAAGAAGAAACTTCAGCTAATCAGCATCTCTAGCCCAAGTTTCTAAGTCTAACTTGGTATCTTACGGCAATCACTACATTTTTGTTATGAATTGGTTGAAATCACATTAGTCAATTCTTTGGCAGAATATTATTTCTATGAAACTTTTAATTTGACAACACTGCATCACATTTATTGCATTAAGTGTCTAGAGAAATTTGTATCTTAAAACCATCTGATATTTTATATTCCATCTAAAAATTGTATAGGATTGCAATTTTTTAAAAACTATGACTATTTTTCTTAGCAACTGGTGCCACAACCACTATCTATGCAGTTGAAGCTGATGGAGATCCAAATGCAGGATATGATAAATCAAAAGAATCTGGTGATATGCAGTATTTGATTAAATGGAAAGGTTGGTCCCATATTCATAATACCTGGGAAACTGAAGAAACTCTAAAGCAGCAGAATGTTAGAGGAATGAAGAAACTGGACAACTATAAGAAAAAGGATCAGGAAACAAAGCGTTGGTGAGTGTTTGTAAATTTTTATAACATATTCTTAACTTTATATATAATATTTTCATGATATATAAGGCAAATGTCATTAAATAATTTACATTTTCTAATTCAAGGTATACCAAATTCAGGGTATATAGATTGGTTTAGCAGAAGAATAAATAGATTTTATTTGAATGTAAAATCTTTAATAATACAGATAGTCCTCAACTTATGACCCGATTTGAAACCAGAATTTTTGTTACTAAGTAAGGTAGTTGTCAAATGAGTTGCACCTGAATGTATGAATTTTTTGCCAATTTGTGAAGTGAATTACACAATCATTAACTGAATCTGCTTTTCCCCATTGATTTTGTGTTTTGAAAGCAGACTAGGCCATATATATAAAATCATTTCCTAAACAGTGATTATATATATGGCCACAGTACACTGCAACTGTTGTAAATGCATGCTGACTGACCAATCATAAGTCATTTTGTCAGTGTCATTGTGTGTATGCCTGAGAAGGAGGAGGAGAATTGCCAAACTTTTCTTCCTCCCTTTGCAGCACGAAGGCAGCCACAGCAGCCTATCCCTTTAAGGTATTTTGATGCAGGTGGGTGAGGAGGGACCATAAAGGGCATAGCCAGGCAGCAGGAGCTGCCTTCCAAGCAGCTCTGCTACGAAGGAAGGGAGGAAGAAAAGTTTGGCAACTCTTCTCCTTCTCGGGTAAAGTGTGCACACACAGTGCTGGGAGAATCTTCTGCAAGGAGATGGCACATGGGCAAGTCCCTCCAGCACTGTGAGATGTGTGCATGGTGTACTCTATGTGTATGAGGCCGAGAAGGAGGAGGGAAGCAGCTAGGTTGAATGCTGTTAGCGTGGCTGAAGAGAGAAATCTGAGCCTCAGGAAGCAGCTGCCAGCGATGCCCTCAGGTGAAGATGCTGGGAGCAGGGAAGCTTGACCCCCCCTCAGGAGCCATGAATCACTCACCGCCCCTCTGACACCCGCCCCGTCTCCTCCCACCGCACTTCTCTTCCTCCTCACGAGAAGTGTTATTTTTGGGAAGACTGAGGGATTGCCCCACCTCCCTACCAGCCATCTGGTCTTCAGTACTGGCTCGTCAGATTCTCACCACCAGTCCAGAGGTTCCTTCCCTCTCCCGTTCCACAAACAGAGAGAGGGAGGGGGAGGGAAAGAGAGAGATACATAGGGGAGGAAGGGAAAGAGAGAAGAGACGGGGGAGAGGGAGGGAGGGAAAGAGAAAGGGAGAGATAACTGTAAAAAAAATAGAAAAATTTCTCTTTGAGTGTTTAAGGTTGCAGACCCTGGGTTAGGAAAACACCATGGTGGTTAAGTGAACCTTGTGGTCATTAAGAAAACACTGGTTGTTAAACAAGTCCATTTTACCTAATGGGCATTTTTAATCAGAAACCAGAAGGAATTGTTGAAAACTGGCAAAAAACATTGAAAACCAGTTACATGACTGTGCAGGATGCTGTAACTGGTCATAACTCTGTGTGTGTGTGTGTCTGTCTGTCAAAATTTCAAAAATAGGTCAAGTAGCTCTGGGGAGGTCAGTTGTAAATTAGAACACTTGCTAAGCAACCGGCCATTAAGCGAGGACCAATTGTATTTGGTTTGCCAATAACCTGGTCACCTGGCCATGACCACCCAGTCACATGACCACCAACTAAGCCACGCCCACAGAACTGGTTGTTAAAAAAATTGAATCCCACCCCTGGCTAAGTTATATGTTGGATAAAATGTGTGGATAATAATATGGAAATACCACAGCTGAGGAATTTCTTTGAAAACAGCATTAGCAGCCATAGCTAAGAGAAAGGAAAGGTTACAAAGATTATAGAACAGAAGTCAGTGGGTAGGCATGCTGCGAACCTGTATTGCTAGTAATCAGTTTCATAATTTAAAATATGCACACAGGCTAATACACTGGTAATGATGGTTAAATTGGGGCAGGGGAAAAACGAGGGGCAAAGTTCTATGAAAATGGGTGGTCAGACTGGTCAAACATGGATTGACAGTGGCTGAAAGGGGAGAACAGGTACTGGGAAGATAAGTTGGGTCGGCTTCACTTGGAAGAAGATGGGTCGACATTCACAAGTCTTGACTTACTTGCCCTATAAAATAATCTCAGATTCCTTCTAGATTTTGTTTCAGCTAAAACTTTTTGGTTTAGACCAGTTTAGTTGATTGGTTATGGCACCAGGCTATAAACAGGAGCCTGTGAGTTGTAGTCCAATCTCAGGAATGAAAGCTGCTTGGGTGACTTTGGACTAGTCATTCTCTTTCATCTCACAGGGTTGTTGTTCTAGACTAGAGTAAATAGGAGAAGGAAGGAGTATTCACCATCCTGCTGAGCTATTTGTAAAACTAAGATTTAATCCCAACTAAGTGGGATTAAAAAAACCTAAAAAGCCCTGAAACTAAAATGTCAGGCTAATCCAAACAATGCTTTAAGCAGAATTTCTGGAATCCATGTTTTGCTGTCAGTGTTTTAAAAAGGATTTTCTATTTCATGTTACACCCATAATTGGAACTTTAGTCACATTTTAATGACTTATACATTACAGAGCCAGAACTAAGTTATATTGAATTTTTTTTTCATATACTGTATTATACTCGAGTATAAGCCGAGTTTTTCAGCCCATTTTTTGTGCTGAAAAAACCGCCCTCGGCTTATACTCGAGTCAGCCGCTACGGCACCATACCTGGCCTGCGCTGGTGTGGCTGCAACCGATCGCGCCTCCAGGGCAGCATCGCCGCCGTGGCTGTCTACCCGCTGAGGGCCACACAGGTGACCCCAAGCGGGCTCTCCTTTCCCATTAACGGGTGCCCAGGGCCCCCGCGAGCTCCTGTGTTGCGCGCTTCCAGCTTCGCCAACAAACCGCCAGGCTCAGGCAGCCTCCTCCGCCCCCTACCCTAGAGGCGAAGAGCTGCTCCAGGGGCAGCGAGACAAAGTGCCTGGCTGCGCCGTGGCGGGAGCCGCCGAGTGGAAGAGGGCCGCTCTCTCCTGGGGAGCGCGGCATTTGCGGCTCTCCTGTTCAGTCCCCAACGCTGAAAAGACTTTTGGAGCTGCGGGCTCTCCTTCCCCATTAACGGGCACGCTTCCAGCTTCGCCAACAAACCGCCAGGCTCAGGCAGCCTCCTCCGCCCCCTACCCTAGCGGCGAAGAGCTGCTCCGGGGACAGCGAGACAAAGTGCCTGGCTGTGCCGTGGTGGGAGCTGCCGAGTGGAAGAGGGCCGCC
Organism: Hydrophis major; assembly: GCA_033807585.1. NCBI lineage: Eukaryota > Metazoa > Chordata > Lepidosauria > Squamata > Elapidae > Hydrophis > Hydrophis major. Next base: position 324,378,579 of record CM066329.1, read on the forward strand.
CTCTCCTGGGGAGCGCGGCGTTTGCGGCTCTCCTGTTCAGTCCCCAACGCTGAAAAGACTTTCGGAGCTGCGAGCTCTCCTTCCCCATTAACGGGCGCGCTTCCAGCTTCGCCAACAAACGGAGCTGCAAATCTGGTAATCGCTTGCGGAGCCTTGGCACGAACCCCCTTTCCCTGCACTCCCCCCCCCGCACTCCTCTGGCAGCAGCAGGCGGAGAAAGCCCCGCTTCCCCCTGGCTTTGATGGCACGCATGAGTTGGCTTCCCACTCTTTTTTTTTAACTCTCCTCCTCCTCCTCCTCCTCCTCCTCCTCCTCCTCCTCCTCCTCCTCCTCCTCCTCCTCCTCTCCTCTCCTCTCCTCTCCTCTCCTCTCCTCTCCTCTCCTCTCCTCTCCTCTCCCCTTGTTGTCTGGTCTTCCCTAAGGAAACTCAAGGGCTCACACTTCCAGGTCTTTCTCCCTGCCTTTCTCCCTGTCAATAATCTTTTCTTCCCTTCCCTTCTCTCAGCCCCATCCTCCTTCACCTTTGTCACCACAATCCTGAACAGATGAAGTTTGTACTTCTCAAGAAAGGTTGGATGTTCCTTTTGAGGAGGGAACCTAGTGTGACATCTGTATGTTGACCTACTACTGAGCCATGGCATGTGTGCACATGCAATGGAGGCATGAGGGAGAGCTGTGAAAGAGATGGTGGCTCTCCAAAACAGGATGTACATGCAGCACATACACATGCTTTTTTCTTGCAAGGGAGAGAGTGACTCTGTTTGGACATACAGATGATGAGGAGGAATCCAGTTTTTAAGGATTTTAACTCTTGTGTTTTAGCTTGGTTGCTGATTGAGCTAAGGTTTTTGTACTTTTAAAGTTATTGTTGATACCATATTGGTTTTGTTGGCTCTCTTTTCCACTTACAGAGCTAGTTTACTGTTTTTCTTTGAAATAAATATTCAAAAACATTTAACCTACTGATGCCTCAATTAATGTAATTTTATTGGTATCTATTTTTATTTTTGAAATTTACTAGTAGCTGCTGCAATTCCCACCCTCGACTTATACTCGAGTCAATAAGTTTTCCCAGTTTTTTGTGGTAAAATTGGGTGCCTCGGCTTATATTCGGGTCGACTTATACTCGAGTATATACGGTAGTTAAAAACAAGACACCATCTGGCTATAGACTGAAATCATCTCATTTTTATAAAATGAATATTCTGCTTGATATATTGTGGTATTTTGATCCATATCTAGACCCATGCAATCCTATTTTGTTTTCATTACAAACAAGGTATAGGGTAGTTGTTCCATGCACAGAACAATTTGGGTATGTAATATTTTATATGTTGTTACTTCCAGTCTTTTTCATACTCCTAGCTAGGATCTAAATACCTTGGTATCAACTGAATGTTCTTCCTATGTCCTCACTTTCCTGAGACTAAGGTTCATGTGATCTAAGGAAAAGATTGATCTTAGGCCATGAGGTACATGTCAACAAGTCCTAAAGTGACTTAGCTAGCTTTCTCTTTTTCTTGTTACTCTTTTTTATAATATTTGTTTCTTTTATTATTTATATCTAATAGTATAATTGATAAAAGATTATTTAATATAATCTTCATTTATATTTCTTAGCTAATGAATTTTCATATCTAATCCAAACCAAATGTTATGTTAACATTTAAAAGATACAATGAAAATAATTTTTAAAAAAGGAGTAGCAGTCAACTAATTAAACAAAATTGAAATAATAAATCAACCCTCCCTGAATATGGATGTTAGGAGGTCAAACTAGGATTGAAGGTTTGTGAAATCAAACTGTCTTTCAAGATCTTCTTAAAACCATGTGTGAAAGTTTTACAGACCTCCTGTATAATTATAAACCATTTTTAGTATCTTGTCAGAAAGATAATACCTAAATGCATTAGATAATAATCTTCCATATTAACCCAAATCTTTGTCTAAATATTTGAGAAAGAGTTTTGGGGATTGTGCAGGATAGCATTGGGAACTCAAGAAGCCATATTTAGGACCCAAACATTGAAAGTCACAACTCTGTAAAAGTCATGGATGGGGTAGTTGTCATCTCATTAGATAGAGTATTTTCATACCCTGAAATCAATATCAAATGTTTTTTTTAATGATGTCACTAACTGCATATTTTCTTTCCAGGCTGAAAAATGCTTCTCCAGAAGATGTAGAATATTATAACTGTCAGCAAGAACTTACAGATGACTTGCATAAGCAGTATCAAATTGTAGAAAGAATTATTGGTAGGTGATATGACTTGAAATTTGAAATATACATGATTCAAATATATTTAAATTCATAACATTTCTTTAAAACATTATTTTAAATGCATTTTATTTATTAGCTTTTAGGCTTAAATCCATTGTAATCACAGTGACTGTTAAAAATTATTTATAGCCTGTGCCGGTCCCTTGATATTTCCAGGCTTGCCCCATGGGCCTTGAATTTGACACCTCTGCCTTATTCCATAGGCAGAACAAGTATCCTACAGAATGTACATCAGGGCTTCAGGAAAATCTTAAAGAAGTACCCCATGAAATTAGTTATTTAGGATAGTGGTTGTAATAGTCCCATCCTCACATTATCTGTGGAGGACTGTCTCTGATCTTATGTAGTCTTTTAGACAATAACTGCTCATCCTCTTCCTCCCCTACTATGGGTTACATCTAATATCTGAAATGGTACAAGGTTTTCTGCTTGAGCAGGGGGCTGGACTAGAAGACCGCAGGGTCCCTTTCAGCTCTAGTCTGATTCTAATGCATAATTGCCAATATCCAGATTGGCATATCTCCAAGAGGAACTCACTCCCTTTCTCTTCTATATGTATCTCAGTAATACTTGCCTAATCCATCTGCTGATCCAAGACCAAAATTTGAATGAGAAAGGTTATATTATGGAGAAACCTGGCATTCAGTAGCAAAGGTTGGAGCTCATAGTATAGCAGTGTCCCACTACTTCAAAATGAGATGGAGAGTGGAGGAATTGAAGTAGGGCAGCTCATCCCCTGTCTGTTCTCCTATTACTATTTTGATACTATCCTTTCCTCATACTCCCTTCCACTTCCCATTCTGATAATTAATGGAGTTGATTATTTACTTCCTTCCTTAATATCTTTCCAGCCCTGTGGCTTTTCCTTCTCTCTAGATGGAGTGCCCTCTTTGTCATATCTTTACCTCTTGGAGGGTAATTTGCACTGTATTGCTTCTACAACTGACATATGTCTGATCCCCAATTTCTGAATTAGTTTAAACTATTTAGTTTTTTACCTTTCCCTTAGAAGCCTACATGCACTTTTGTTGTTTGGGGGAGAAAAGGACACTCCGTAGTCCCCTTTTTTGTGAGACACTATAGGATTCAACTTTCTTCCCCCATCTATTTAGCATCCACATGAAACCACTGGGTGAGATCATCCAACAATTTCCTTTCCCATGTACCTTCTGATGAAGTTGTCTCTAGCTTTCCCAGGTTTAATCCTCTGGCTGCCTCCTCAGCTTGCATTCTTGTTTTGTTCCTTTTTCATTCAGTCCAATTCCTTCTCTGATGCTATTTCAGCTTTTTAACTCTCATTCATAGATTCCCCAACCAATTAACCATTCTCTCAAAACATTTGTCACTTTTTCATTTTTTTTTCTTTTTGCAAATCTTTCCTTGTTAAAAGATTATATCCACTCAAACTCAGATATTAACAAAATTGTATTTTAATCAGGTTTTGTGTACAATCTGTTCTTCATGATTCATTATTTAAGTGAACAGTGGTAATGTTGCTTTTCATTTTTATGCTTATTTTCTACAGCCCATTCTAATCAGAAGTCAGCAGCAGGTTATCCAGATTATTATTGTAAATGGCAAGGTCTCCCTTACTCAGAGTGCAGCTGGGAAGATGGAGCTCTCATTGCAAAAAAGTTCCAGTCACGCATTGATGAATACTTTAGTAGAAATCAGTCAAAGACTACTCCATTTAAAGATTGTAAGGTAGGTAAAATTTAAATTCTTTTAGTAAATGTATCATATTCAGCATTTAAAATGCAGGTGTTTTTATTATGCAAATGGGATTCCATAAATACAGGCAGATATAGATCAAATAAATATGAGTCGAGTGGCCCTCAATGTAAAGAAACATATCACATCGTAAGTGGTGATTCAGTCAAGGTTGCCTTTCTGTGCCAGGTTCTTATTGGCTTTTATTTCCTGCTTTTTCAACCACAGCTGCTTTGCGCAACACAGCTGTGGTTGAAAAAGCAGGAAAAAAGGGCTTTTTCAAATGCTGCGCACTCACAACATAAAACCAGTCAGATCTCACCCCTGCCCTGAACCCTTGTTTTCAGTCGTGGATCACAAGATTGGCATTCCATGATGACAGCTCCTGGTTAACCAACTTATGGAAAAACTATCAAGAGGGAGACAGTTTAAAATGTTTTTGAAAACATAAAAATATAATCATAACAATGGAATCATTTAAATTCTGTGAAGAAAACTTGAAAAATGACATGTTTCATCAATATTATTTTTGTACTTTCAATAGGCAAGCTAATTTATTTATTTAACCAAGCAATCAGTTAAATAGGAAAATAAGCAGGAATATTAGGTATTAGTATTAAATTGCTTCAGCTACTGAGTCTCCATTCTTAGAGGGTCTCGTAGCATGTTGTGTCATATGCAGTAAGCTGCTATTTTTGCAGCCATATGAAGAGCAAGTACTGTAAATGTCATTCAATTAGATGGATTATTTATTTCCAAAGTGTAAGCTGTGACAATAGGGGGAGGTTGATTTAACATTGAACTGTCCCTCCATACCAGTGGTGGGATTCAAAAACTTACCACTGGTTCGGTGGGCGTGGCTTGGTGAGCGTGCTTTGCGCACGTGCACACACTTTGCACACACACATCATTTGTGCAGGCGCAGAGGTGTTCCAACTCACCTCCTGCAAACCTGCACTCTTCTGGTCGCTTCAGCAGTTTCCGTGCAGCACTCTTCTGTGCCGCGCAAAGCAGCTGCGCTTCAAAAGAAAAAGGGGAGTCTGGGCAGGTGGTTGGGCCCAACAGCAGTTTGGCAGAGGCTTAGCAGAACCGGACCAAACCGGTAGCATACCACCACTGCTCCATACTTGTGGAAATGATTATAACAATTTTACAAGTTTCTGTAAGGTACTGATGGCAATCTCAGTGCTGGGTGAAAAGATCTTTATTCTTTTCAGATGAAGGCTCCTTCTGTACAATCAGGTGCAATTTGTGGAGAATGACAAGGTATCTTTTGGCTTATAGGCTGCCTGTAATATTCCCAACTGATAAATTGGCTGTGTAATCATAGCTATGGGCTAGAATACAGGAGTAGGAAATTGCTCTCTCTGGCAATCTGTAGCCTCGGCCAATGAATTTCTGACACAGAGGGAAAGGGACTTTACTCTGATAGGTGGTTCTTCCACCTTTGGCTGAGGCCAGAGGTTCTCAACACTCATATGCTTGCACCATTGCTGCCATAAGATAGTAATATCTTTTTAGAGTCTTTTTTTTACATTAGTCATTCTTTGTCTCCTATAATCAGTAGAACTTTATTTAATGCACTGTCTCATTATCTTTCATCCTTTTAACACTTTATTATTTCTAGTGCTTATAGCTGTTTTTGAATTGGCATTTGTATTGGGGGAAATAGAGTAGATTGACTGTACTAACCCTAAATTAATGTGGGGAAGTGAAGTTACCCTTCATTTAAAAGAAAAACCTGAAGCAATAAACACAGCAGTCCTATCACCTATTATATGTGCAACTTTTAATTCCCCCAAGCCAAGAAGTTGTCTTCCTGGGGAAGGGTCTTGAAGAGATATGTCCTAAAGAAGTTTAATCGAAAAGCAAAATAATAGGAGGATGAGATTTTTCTTCCTTTTAGCAGGTGCCCATTACATTGGCTTGAAAATTAAAAAAGAAAACTGAAGAGCTGCATGCTTGAACTAGTTGGGTCTGTTGACTGCCTTAGTACCAGATAATTTTAAATGATTAACAGCTGTAAATCATAATCTAGTTTCAGATCTTTCGTAGCAGTCCTGGTCCCAGTTTCTCAGCAAAGTGTAATCAGAAGATGTTTTTTCATTGTCATGTGTTTAAATGCCTGCCTGCTATTTTCCTCTAGTACTCTGGTCCACAGATCACCATCACATCACCTCTCCCTCCCCACCCAATCATTTTAATATTATCTCTGTTGTCTTTGAATGTCAGATAGTATAAAATTCAGGTTTTCAGTTGAAAGCGAAATAAGGAATAAAAATAATATTTCTTTTTTACTTTGGTAGGTTTTGAAGCAAAGACCAAGATTTGTGGCTTTAAAGAAGCAACCTAATTACATTGGAGGTCATGAAAACCTAGAGTTAAGAGATTATCAATTAAATGGACTAAATTGGTTAGCCCATTCATGGTGCAAGTATGTACATTTTAAAAATCTTACACCTGTATATTAAAGTGCATATATATTTGATCTGTTCAGTTTTACTAACAGAGAAAATAAGTGCCATGCGCATTTTCATTTAGCTAACTATTTATTTATTTACTTACTTAATTACTTACTTACTTACTTACACGATTAACTGGCTGGACTTCTTGCTGTAGAATTTTCACCATTGTCTAGGACTGAGAGAATGACTTGCCCAAGGTCAGTTGGACTTGCTCATCTGGTTTTGTGTTTAAGGCAGGACTAGAATTCAGAATCCTGTGGTTTCTAACCAGTGCTCTAGCTACTTTTCTTATCTGCATAAATGTGTTCCATTCCTATTTGAAGGTGCAAAAATAATTATTATATTCTAAAGGTATTTCAAGTTTAACGTAGGCACTTTGCAAAATTGAAGCATATTAGGACCTTAGAACATTTAGAAGTAAGAATCTTGCTTTCTGTACATACACCCAAAGTACAGTTTTACAATCAGATAAAATCTATTCTTTCCCTGCTCCTTGGGATTTTAAAATGTATTTAATAATCTAATTTAGCAAAATGGGAGAAAAGTATTGCTGGCTTATTAAACCATGAAGATCAAAATCTTGCCAGCCAGTTATATAGCAACAAACTGCACCAAAAGAGAAAAATATATCACCATGTGGTGTTATACAGAAAAACTGAAAAGTATTAGACGGAAATACATCAAAAAATCAGAAAATATATGTGTGTGTGCATGTGTGCGCACACACACACACATGACACATTGTATCTGACACATTGTATAGCAAAGATAAATTCAAATATTTTGAACAATAGCTTTTAGGAAAAGAGTCAAGTGGTTAATCAAAAATAATAACAACAGATAAAAGGAATAATATCCAATGATTAATATGCAAAGTATACTATAAATATTTAGGTAGTGGTTAGCAAGTTTTCTTGTTTTTTGCCGAGAAGATAAATTAGTACTTTACTTTTTGTATCTTTATTCTTGTTTCACTTTTTAATTATCTGTCAAAGCTTATGCAATTAAATGATAATGTAAAAATATTTTCAGACCTTTATTCTGTCCTTCATTCCATGTGAATTACAATATGAATAAGTATTGTAAAAATAAGTAAAATGTTAATATTTAAGTAACTATATTGGTCAAATTTAATTTCTAATATGTAGGAATTAATCATATAATAATATATGATGTTTAACTTATTTTGATGTTTAACTTATATTAATAATATATGATGTTTAACTTATTTTGTTCATACCACTTTATAGGGGAAACAGCTGTATTCTTGCTGATGAAATGGGTTTGGGCAAAACAATACAAACTATCTCCTTTTTGAATTACTTATTTCATGAGCATCAGTTGTATGGACCTTTCCTGCTCGTAGTACCTCTTTCCACCCTGACATCTTGGCAAAGAGAAATCCAGACTTGGGCTCCCCAGATGAATGCCGTAGTTTATTTGGGAGATATTACCAGTAGAAATGTGGTAAGTGGAATTGTAAGTTAATGGGAAACACAGATCTGGAAGTATTATTTGTATAGTTGTGTAACTTTAATCCACATCTATACTGAAGAGCTTTTATATTAATTTTTATTATTTATAATTTGTTTTCAGGTAGACATTAATTAAAATATAGTGACATTTAATAGTTCGATATTTGGTTAAGCAAAAGAAAATAGACTGTAATATAGGAAATAGAGCTCATATGTGGAGTTTGTATTTATCACATCTCTTTAATCAGCTACAGATAGAATTAAAAACTGATAGCATGGTTGAATAGTCTGGATTTTATTTTTTCATTTGATACTTAATGAAATATTTTATCACAAACAAAACATTAACAGAATTGATTAGCCACTTTACCCACTTATTTTTCAGCTAATATATTTTAAAATGTTTAATGTTTTACTGATAAACATATTTTATCATTTTTTATTGTGGTGTTGGTAGAGAAAAGCGTTTTGATTTATTTCCATTGGCATTTATTATTTTCCGATCAACTTTTGACTTGATCAGTTGTTTAAGTTAATAAGAAAAGCTTTAAAAACTGAAACTGCTGCTTTTTAAGTCTTTTGATTGAAATGCACTTCAATCTCTTCTCCAGATGGATAACGGGTTATCAAGGATCTTCGCTACCTTTTCTTATAGAGAAGTTAAATAGAGCTGTTTATTAATCCCATTTATATTTTTTATATGTTTTTATATATGCAATTTTGTTTGGATTAGTGGTTTAAATTTAAATAAATTATTTATATGAGCTGTTTCATAGATTTTTTAAAAAATAACCTGTGGCCTTGTATCTCACTGATTTTGTCTATAGATAAGAACACATGAATGGATGCATCTGCAGACCAAACGATTAAAATTTAACATTTTATTGACAACCTATGAAATTCTGCTGAAAGATAAGGTTAGTAATTAGACTGATTAATTTAATAATTAACTTCTAAAGATTAAAATTATTCAGAACGTTACTTTTTTCAATTAAAAATAAGAAACTAGATTGATTGTTATGATATACGCCAAAAGCTATCGTGTTTCTCCAACAATACGGCCTCCACCAATAGGAAGACCCACCATGTTTTATTGGCATAAAATCAAATTAAGCCCCTCCCCCCAAATTAAGGCCCATATTAAACATGCGAAATGGAGGGGAAATGGGGGGGGCTTGCCCTTAGGAAGTACTTTTGTTGCATGCCCGGATATGGTGCTTCCTGCGTTGGTGGGGCACTTCATATTGGGAGACCTTTCACCAATGCTTTCCTTTCTGCCTTGCTGCCACGGCGTTAGGCATTTGGCACAGCCACGTGCGGCCAGTCAAGGCTCCTCCCTGCAACCGGAGACCTGAGGAGACACTTGGCTTCAAGTGCTCCCGTTTTCCCTTTGCTTTCGAAGGCAAAGCGAATTATTTTACAAAGCCTCCCCTGCCTGAGAGGGCAGCCCAACCCCACGTGGGGAGGCTAATCTCCCGGGGCCTCTTCGGTTCCTCCCTGACCTCCCTACATTGCGTGCCTCTGATGCGCTGGTCCCTTCAGCCCAGTGAGCTCTTCCACTTCAAAGAAAGGCTAGGCGGGCGGCTGCGGAGCAGCAGCAGTGGGTCCGAGCCGCTCGCAGCGGAAACAGCCACCACCCTTAGCCCGACGCAGGGAGAACGACCGAGGTTAGCGCCCGGCAGCCCGGCCTTCCCGCCTTTGGAGGCACCTGCACCGAGCGCCTCTGCGGCCAGCCTAGCCACGCCACTTCCGACCAACTCCTCCGGGGGAGATTTGGGAACGAGGGGCAGGAGGAGGCACGCACGCACCCACGGCTCGCTTTCATGGGTCTACACAGCCCGCACGGCTCTGGTGCGACCCTGGCGGGCAACGAGCACCTCCCTGCCAGACCCTCCGCTCATCCCACCAGGGCCATGCCAGAGCCGTGCAGGCTGTGTAGACCCGTGAAAGCGAGTCGCGGGGGGGAATGCAAGGGGGGGGGAATTAAGTCACCCCCGAAAAGACGGCCTAGCCGTTTTTCGGGGGTCAAAAAAAAATAAGGCCCGGCCTTATTATGTGAGAAACACGGTACTAAATATGGCTTGGATGTTTTGAACATTTCTCTTCAAAGATGAAAAATGAGGCCTATCATCCAAAGGAAGACTGAACCTTTCAGAATGCCTTTTATAATTACCCCCTCCACCAGCAGACTGAAAGGGGACATTCTTAACAAGATTGAAAGAAACTGTGCACTTATAGGATCCATAATCTTCCTTTCCATCAGAATTATGGGAAAATGTATGACTTTTCTAAGGCTGGTAGAAATAATTTCCATCCTGTTGGAAGGGGGGGAAAAAAGAAAACTTATCAACACTATCCTTCCAGGACTTTGGATAAAATGGTTCCTCTGTCTTCTTATATTATTATTCATTTACCTGTGTAATTTTGATTTCCCATAATTTAAATTGCTATGTTAAAAAATATTTTTCCTTTTGAAAGAAAAATACTTACTGGGTTTTTTTTCCCTTCTAAAAAGTCATTCCTTGGAGGCTTAAATTGGGCCTTTATAGGAGTAGATGAAGCCCATCGATTAAAAAATGATGACTCCCTCTTATATAAGACATTAATAGACTTCAAATCTAATCATCGCCTTCTTATCACTGGAACACCTCTACAAAACTCCCTGAAAGAGCTGTGGTCCCTGCTTCATTTCATCATGCCAGAAAAGTAGGTAAACACATTGCATGGCCTTATTGATAAATATACATAGTAAGGTTACAGTTTGGTTTGTATTTATCTCATTTTAATGAATACAAACTTATCTTTCTGAACCGCCCTGTTTCAGTTCTGTTTTATTTTGGGTGATATTTTTACTCAGATAAAACTTGATAATTTTGCTACTTTATTATATTTAGACTTTAACTTTTAACAAAATCAGTAACTATTAAATCAAGAAATTTAAACTGCCTGGTTTGAACGTCAATTACAAATTCTCAAGAAGTCCACCTTTATATACATGGCTGTATGGAAGAATCTTTTAATAATTAATTTTCACTGACTTTAAAGGGGAAAAATATCTGAAATAAAATCCAGTATCAGTGAACCGATTTAGGGTTTCTTTTTAACATAAATAGAATGAATCTCATAGCTCATTTTCTTGCTTACTATAAGGTAAAAATATATGAATGGTGCTGATGGTTAGTCCAAATACCTACTTATGTTTTTGATGATCAACTAGATGCTTATAGAAACCTCACTGAACATGATATCATTATAAATGTCATTTTCCTCTCCTTATCATAATTATTTAAAGTTGTATTGTTTATAATACTGGAGGTAACATATTGCCACAGTTGAGTGATCCTTACACAAGGATCACTTGTAATCTTAAGTATTAATTTTTGTATCCTGAATATATAATAGTTTCATTAAGTATTAGTTTCACTAATATTTGAATTAATTTAATCGATTTGAATGTATTGCAAATTAACAATGTGATGATTTTTTTAAAATTGAAGATTCTCTTCTTGGGAAGATTTTGAAGAAGAACATGGGAAAGGAAGGGAATTTGGTTATGCAAGTCTTCACAAAGAACTTGAACCATTTCTGTTGAGGAGAGTTAAGAAAGATGTAGAAAAATCTCTACCTGCCAAGGTTGAACAAATTTTAAGAATGGAAATGAGTGCATTGCAAAAGCAGTATTACAAGTAAGTCATTTATTATGTTATTAGAATGATGCAAAATACATTCAAATTACCATGTATCTGTTGTTTTATGTTCTGTTTTCTATTGACTTGTTATCAACAATGTTTTTAATGTCATAGGTGGATTTTAACAAGGAATTACAAAGCCCTAAGTAAGGGATCAAAAGGCAGTACCTCAGGCTTTCTGAATATCATGATGGAGCTCAAAAAGTGTTGTAATCATTGCTACCTCATTAAGCCACCAGATGATAATGAATTCTATAACAAACAGGAGGCCTTACAGGTAAATATCCATTAAATTGTTGTATTACATACTCCAAGATTCACACATTATTTTGAGTGAAATATAGTAATTTGTCACTCAAGGTGCTGGTTTTATTATATTTTTACAGTTATATTACATATATCTTCTTTCAGTTATACAGTTTACAAAACAGAAAAATAAATGGAATAATCAAGCCTCATAGCATTCTTTGACAAAGTGACCAAATTAGTGGATCAGGGAAATACTATGGATATAGCTTACTTAGATTTCAGTAAGTCATGGTCCCTTCCAATTCTGTTATCCTATGTTCTAAGCAAAGGAAAATAAGTAGATTAGTGATATCCATTTCACTTAAGAACTCTAGCAAGAATGAGTGGCTCTGGGATTTGGGTACTGCCAATTTCAGATCTTTGGTGCTGGAGGGAGTTTTTTGAGCCTAGACAGATCCGCTATGTAATCTGGGGGTCTTTCTTGACTCAAAAATTAGAAGGTAGTTGTCAATTCAAACCTCTATTGTCAGAGTACAACGTGTACAATATTGGCTATAAAGGTCTTCACACAATTTTGTGTCTTGCACCAGTCATGCCTATTCCTGGATGGGGTGCTCTGCTCACAGTCACTCAACTCAACTCCTTGTCATTTCCCAATTGGATTACTGTAATGCATTCTCTATGGGGTTGCCTTTAAGAATATTTGCCTGCAAAGAACTGTTGTCTTAAATTTTGATCACAGAAATTTATTTCAACATTTTTTGTAAAACTGAAAACTTACTTTTTAAATATTTATAATTACATTAAGCAATTGAAATTATTTATAAATTTGTTTTATGGCAACTGTTAGAAATTAAGCAAATAAGCAATAGCGCTGAAAAAGAGAGACCTAGGAAGGCATACCCTTTATAATAACTTTCTCATGATAACTATAGGTAAGGTTGAATTGGGGACAATATGTGAAAGTATGTGTGTAAATATTTAAAGGACAAAGGTACTATGTCCTTTACAGGATACTAATAGTCCTTGATACAACTATCATTAAATGAATATCCTTGATATAACCATTCACTTTATGACAGTTCAAAAAAGGCCTGAGAAAAAGTAATTAAAACTTATACTCACACTTACAATTGTCGTGTCTTCCCCATAGTCACATGATCTAATTCAGGCACTTGGCAACTGGCTCACATTCACGATTGGTTGCAGCGTCCTATATCACACGATCACAATTTGCAAGCTTTTATGTTTGTTTCCAGCAAGAAACGCCTATTAGAAAAGCCTGTTTCACTTAATGAATATATGATTTCCTTAATGGCTGCAGCAATTCACTTTTTACTTCACAGTGTAAAATCAGGTCTGATTTGATTTATGATTATAATGCCTTACACTACAAATTCTGGTCACAATTGAGGTCATAAGTAGAGGACTATTTGTAAATTGTCTTCACAAGGATAAATGCTATTTGAATAACCTTGGGATGCATTCTATATCTGAATGTCCTTAAAAATGGATGACTAACTTAATTTGCACTGGTAATAAGGACTAGATACCAGAATCTGGTATGCTAGTGCATCTTTTCTATTTCAGTCTTTATTGACTTTGAGACGTTTAGAAATGGCCCGACTTACACTGAGGTGGGATGGGAAATTCCTGATGAGAATTCTATTTTACTAGGGGTTCTAGGCAATGCTACTTTTTGGCTTAGACCCATTTCTCTATCTTTTGTGCAACAGCAAAATATGAGTGAGTAGTTGTCATAAGGTTGTGTAAAAACATTGCTAGGTAGTACCAGTACTAGTCCAAAGTGGTGGTTACATAGTATTATAGTAAGTGGCTTTTAAAGAGATTTCTTTAGTAATTGTCTTAATTTTACATAACTTTAGTTTATGGTGTACTTGTGTGGATTAATATATGTAAGATAAATTTTTTGACTTCACTTTGGGTTTCTTTTTTAGATATTGGTCTTCTAGAAATTCTCATAGAAATGTATTAATGTTGTCTTATAAATATAATATTCCTGTCAAACATTTTTTTTAAAACAAACAAAAACAGAAAACTGTTTGAAAATATAATACTTTATTTTTCATTTAAAGAACTTAATCCGGAGTAGTGGGAAGCTAATTCTTTTAGACAAGCTGCTAATTCGTTTACGAGAGCGTGGCAGTAGAGTACTTATATTCTCTCAGATGGTGCGGATGCTGGACATCTTAGCTGAATATTTGAAATATCGTCAGTTTCCCTTTCAAGTAAGAATGTTATTCTTTAGCTACATGACTGTGATTGCATTTGTTTCCATTATTGAATTATTCATTATTCATACTTGTTTACATACTTACACAATTGTTTTATTTCTCCACCTCTCCCTCAGAGACTAGATGGGTCAATAAAAGGAGAATTGAGGAAACAAGCACTGGATCATTTTAATGCAGAAGCCTCTGAGGTAGGCAGTTAATTGTCTTTCTTTTTTTAAGATAAGTGTGTCCCAGACTAAACATGCACAAACAGATACAAGCAAGAATTAAGTTTCAAAATTCAAGCAAGTATGCTTTAAATTTCCAAATGCAAAGCAACAGACAAAAAAAAAATAGACTAGGATCCAGGAGTCTGAGTGTAATAGAAGGTTTGTCAGTCAATTGAGGTGTCTAAAATTAAAGCCATGGGGTTCAAAAGTCAAGATTCAAAGTATGTATACTTTGAAGTCTGGGTTAGTAAATGGTTGTGTCCAACAGAGAGGCTTTGCTTTGCTGCTTTACTGAAATAGAATCTGTTGATATTGCTCATTATGGGAGGGTACATGTCTGCCTTATGAAGTAGACCTAACAGTAAACATGACCAGATGATTTCATTCTATTTTATTGTAATGTTACATTAACAGAATTTTGCAAGTCTGAAAGTACTCCCCCTCCACCCCCTTTATAGTCCAAAAACTAGGAAGCCTCTTGTCCCATCCACATTCCTATTGTGGGATAGACTGTCTTTCATCTGATTGTTCCCATTTGGGTTTCGGTGCCTTGCCTTGCAAAGTCATTTCCGAAGACCATTACAGCACAGATCGTTCCTTATGAAGAGCTTTGTAGAGTGCCTTTGCTCTTTTCTCTTGGTGGTGTACTCTTGCATTGGGAAATGGCAACTCAAAGTCCTATCTCAGGAGGCCAGTGGTAGTGCTCTTGTTGATTAACTTCCTACAAGTCCTTAGGATGGTGACTCATCTATTAATTCTAAACAGGCTGCTAACTTGTTGATATCCTTGTTCAAGTCTGAGCTTTCCATAACAAGGATGAGTCCAATAAAATAATAATAATCTTAATATGCTGAATTTATTTTTTTCTTGTGCACATGAAGAAACAAAGACAACGGGTAATATTTTGCCATGGTAAACTCCCGATTTAACAGGCTAGTTGAGAAAGGAGTATCTGTTAAAAATGAATGTCTATCAAATTAACAGTTTCTTGTAATCGTAAAAAAAATGACTAGGTGGAGCAGGTAAACACAACAAAGCTTTCATACATCATTCTATCTCTCCTCTTTTCTCTTTAGCGGATGCTAGTGTTGCAGATCTCATCTGCCCCAATCTTCCTGAGCCCACTAAACAAAGATTAATAAGTTAACTTAGAAGTTTACTGTACAAAATTATGGCATTGATGTAAGCAATAGGCCTATCAGATAGAGCTGCATAAATCCAGAAGCCTCTGAGGTTGCAATAAAAGGACACAGAAAGCTCTTAAAATTTGCCTTCCATTTAATTTAGACACCTAAGCTCATACATATGTACGATATCATATGCATTTTCCACTATTTAATTCTTCTCTTAATTTCAGGATTTTTGCTTTTTACTGTCTACAAGAGCTGGAGGTCTAGGTATAAATTTGGCATCTGCTGATACTGTTGTCATATTTGATTCTGACTGGAACCCTCAAAATGATCTGCAAGCTCAGGCTAGAGCACACAGAATTGGACAAAAAAAACAGGTTTGAAATTTAAATTCTAGTTTGATGCTGGGTATATTATTAGAACACAAACATTTAAATTTTCCTGTATTTTATCTGTAATTTGGATTCATTGAATGGTTAATCAAGGTAGTTAAAGATGCCTTATTCTTGTGGTTCATTGCTGCAGAATTTTATTCCTTGAAAATAGACATGTCATATAGTTCATTTAAGTACATATATTGAACTGTTTAGAGACAAGTAATTTTCAACTAACAATCCCCATTGGTACCTGAATGGCATCATGAGACCAGACCTGATTCTTCAACCATTTTTACGGTGATCATTAAGTAAATTATGTGGTTGTAAGTCCAAATCACATGATCATTTAAGTCATTCCATTCTCCTGAGTGGACATTTTTTGCCAGAAAGCAGCTAAAAAAAGTTCCAAATTGTGGTCACTGATTGCAAAATGCCTGAAATATGAGGGGGGAGCGGGAATGATATGTTGTGGGAGCCAGCAGTGCTACCTATATGATTCAAATATAATACATTTGTAAATAATACAATGCATATTGTTCCATTTCAGAATATATACTGCTCAAAAAAAAAATAAAGGGAACACTTAAACAACACAATGTAATTCCAAGTCAGTCACACTTCTGTGAAATCAAACTGTCCACTTAGGTAGCAACACTGATTGACAATCAATTTCACATGCTGTTGTGCAAATGGAATAGACAACAGGTGGAAAGCATAGGCAGTCAGCAAGACATCCCCAATCAAGGAGTGGTTCTGCAGGTGGTGACCATAGACCACTTCTCAGTTCCTATGCTTTCTGGCTGATGGATTGGTCACTTTTGAATGTTGGCAGTGCTTTCACTTCTAGCGGTAGCATGAGACGGAGTCTTCAACCCACACAAGTGGCTCAAGTAGTACAGCTCATCCAGTATGGCACATCAATGCGAGTTGTGGCAAAAAGGTTTGCTGTGTCTGTCAGCGTAGTGTCCAGAGCATGGAGGCACTACCAGGAGACAGGCCAGTACATCAGGAGATGTGGAGGAGGCTGGAGGAGGGCAACAACCCAGCATCAGGACCACTACCTCCGCCTTTGTGCAAGGAGGGACAGGAGGAGCACTGCCAGAGCCCTGCAAAATGACCTCCAGCAGGCCACAGATGTGCATGTGGCTACTCAAACGGTCAGAAACAGACTCCATGAGGGTGGTATGAGGGCCCGACATTCACAGGTGGGGGTTGTGCTTACAGCCCAACACTGTGCAGGACGTTTGGCATTTGCCAGAGAACATCAGTATTGGCAAATTTGCCACTGGCACACTGTGCTCTTCACAGATGAAAGCAGGTTCACACTGAGCAGATGTGACAGATGTGACAGGGTCTGGAGACACCGTGGAGAACGTTCTGCTGCCTGCAACATGACCAGTTTTGCAGTGGGTCAGTAATGGTGCAGGGTGGCATTTCTTTAGGGGGCCGCACAGCCCTCCATGTGCTCGCCAGAGGTAGCATGGCTGCCATTAGGTACCAAGATGAGATCCTCAGGCCCCTTGTGAGACCATATGCTGGTGCAGTTGGTCCTGGATTCCTCCTAATGCAAGACAATGCCAAATCTCATGTGGCTGGAATGTGTCAGCAGTTCCTGCAAGGCAAAGGCATTGATGCTATGGACTGGCCTGCCCGTTCCCCAGACCTGAATTCAATTGAGCACATCTGAGACATCATGTCTTGCTCCATCCACCAATGCCACATTGCACCACAGATTGTCCAGGAGTTGGGGGATGCTTTAGTCCAGGTGTGGGAAGAGATCTCTCAGGAGACCATCCACCACCTCATCAGGAGCATGCCCAGGTGTTGTAGGGAGGTCATACCGGCACGTGGAGGCCACACACACTACTGAGCCTCATTTTGACTTGTTTTAAGGACATTACATCAAAGTTGGATCAGCCTGTAGTGTTTTTTTCCACTTTAATTTTGAGTGTAACTCCAAATCCAGACCTCCATGGGTTGCTAAATTTGATTTCCATTGATCATTTTTGTGTGATTTTGTTGTCAGCACATTCAACTATGTAATGAACAAAGTATTTAATAAGAATATTTCATTCATTCAGATCTAGGATGTCTTATTTTTGTGTTCCCTTTATTTTTTTGAGCAGTGTATATTTCTCCAAATAGTAACTTCTGTTTTGCTGTGTTACTAATAAATCTTTTTTTCTTTTACCCATAGGTTAACATTTATCGTTTAGTGACCAAAGGATCAGTAGAGGAAGATATTTTGGAGAGAGCCAAGAAGAAAATGGTTTTGGATCATCTAGTCATTCAGAGAATGGATACTACAGGAAAAACTGTATTACATACAGGATCTGCACCCTCTAGGTATGAATGTGTGGGTGGGTGTTATCGACCTCCCTAAAGTACAAAAATAATGTATCGATTAATGAGGTGTAGTTCTTTTGACAAATATTCATATATATTTCTGAGAATCCCAATTTCTCTTCATTCCTGAATTATTGGGATATGCAAGGAAATACCTACCTGTTGCTTCATTCTTCCACAACAACTATTCTATAGAGACCAAATTGAAGTTGCTAAAAAGGGGGAGAAAAATGGTGAGGGGGATACATATTGAAAAAGAAAAGGGTCTGAGCAAAATAAGATTTTTTTTTTGTTATAGACAGTCAGAAACAAGCAATTCCCAACCTTTCTCGCTTGGTCGACCGGTGTGGGAAGGGGGGATGGTTCCATGTGAGCATCAGGCACGTGCATGAGCTGCAAGCATGTGCACGCCACTTGCGTGTCCTGGTTCCAAACAGGCAATGGCCCAGTAGTGGGCAGCGGCCCAAGGGTTGGAGACCCCCTGGTCTAGAGGATCAAAAAGTCAATTATATCTGAATGTATTTGTTTTAATATTTAATATAAGTTATTATGATTATTTAAACACTGCCCAACTCCAGACAACTCTGGGCAAATTACACATTAAAACCTAGAAATTATAGAATGAGAGTACAAAACATAAATATGCATGCAGAAGAAAAAAAATACATGAAAACAATTTAAAAACTCTACATGGGCTAACAGCCACTCTATCCCAAGATGCAGGGGAGTAGCCAGATGTTTAGTGACTTTGATTGTGGGAGGAGGAGCAATGTGGTTCTCTAGTATTTCAGAATGTAGGTACTGTGACTGAAAAAGCAGGTTTAGGTCCCAAGAGATGACATTGTTTATTTGAGAAGTCCTAGATCTCACCTAATTTTCCTGAACTTATTGAGCAGACTGAAATTTTGGGGGTGGGCAATTCTTCCAATAAACTAATATTTGAGCTATGAAGACTTGTATGAATGGTAATCAACATTTGGAATTACAATGGAAGCTAATGATAACCAGTGCAGCTTTCAGAGCAGTGATGTTACTATTGTTAATAGTGTGCCTACTTATTACTGCCTGTGCTACCAGCACTTCAGAGGAACAGCTCCATCTAGACTGATCTAGGAGCCTGTTTGCGAAATGACTATAGTGTGAATTACCATCTGAATGGTTTTGTGATCCAGAATGGGCATAATGGCTGCAATGGTTATATGTGAAGTCTGTTTGGACCACAACCACCACCTGGTTTTTGAGGAGAACCTATAAGTCCACGATAGGCCCCAGATTGCTGCCCTATGCACAAAACTAAAGATGAAATATCCATAGAGCCAAGGGGCCCAGATTGTAAGAACCACTTGGTTTTGTCAGAATTGAGGCTGAATCTGTTCCTCATCCAGACTTACACACACTCCAGATACCAGGATGCATCACATGAATGGCCTGGGTTGAAATATACAACTGAGTATCCTCAGCAGTCCTTAAAACTATTATGCTTCATTTTCAGCTCTACTCCTTTTAACAAAGAGGAACTGTCAGCTATTCTAAAGTTTGGTGCTGAGGAACTTTTCAAAGAACCAGAAGGGGAAGAACAGGAACCGCAGGTACAGGCAGATTAACTTCCTTGCTTTTTATTTATCTGTAATTCAAAACCAAAATTCAGTTGTATAATTTTTATTTTATATTTTTAGGAAATGGACATAGATGAAATATTGAAGAGAGCTGAAACACGGGAAAATGAAACTGGACCATTAAGTGTGGGAGATGAATTACTGTCTCAGTTTAAGGTATTAACATGCATGTTTACTTGTAAATGAGCATTTCTACATTTGATGGTATTCATTTCTACATAAGCATACATAGAGCTCTAGTTTAAATTAGTTTAGCCTTTATTTCCATTACATCAGAGCTTTTAATGCAGAGGAATAGAAATAATTGAAGCACATTTGGTCAAATATGCAAGTACAGTGGAACCTCAGGTGACAACTGTAATCCGTTCCGAGAATTCGATTGTCACCTGATTTTGGTATCCCCAGAAGTGAATGCATGAAAAAAAAAAGGTGCGGTGCAGAAGGGGAAATCGGCACCAAACATCGAATCGCCGCGCCTGTGTTTGGTTGCCACCTGAGCACCCATTTGCGACCAGAAGTAAAACCTTTGGTTGAAAATGGAAGCGTTCACGACCAGAGGTTCCACCTGTATTACAATAAATGAATTGGTTTCTTTTCAATATTTTATTGGCTTGGGCTTTGTACAACACAGATAATCTTCACTTATAGTTACAGTGGCACTGAAAAAAAGGTTCATGACTTCTCCTTGAACTTATGATCATATGATTGTGAATCCGGTATGTATTTACAATGGTCACATGATCACTATTTACAACCTTCATATCTGGCTTCCAGCAAGCAAGTCAACAACCTTCATATCTGGCTTCCAGCAAGCAAAGTCAATGGGGTAGCTGGCAGAAGTCACAAGCTAAAGTCACATGATGCTATGCTTAACAACCATGGTGTTCACCTAATGACTACACAGAACTGATGTCATAAATTGCGTGTAGTCACATATTTCACTTTATGACCTTGTTACCAAGTGACAGCTAGGTAACTAACTGCTGGTCTCGGTTGTAATTGATAAGTGGGGATATTTCTGCTAGTCATATAAAATTTCTCATTCTTTAGTTGTCAATGCAAATTGCTGACATGAAAAATCCAGATTTTTTTCTGCTCTATAGTTACCCAAATATACATATAATCTATTTTATATAGTTCCTACAGCTTTATAGATTTTGAAGTTATATGGAACCTGCAACAAAATAAAAAATAATATTTTTCTCCTTTCTGTTCTTCCAACTCTTTCTCAACTTAAAAATGAAGATATTTGGCTATCGGGGCAAAAGAAAAAAAACCATAGCAGAATTAGATTAACTTTGATTATGAGTTACTTGTGTTCTTACTAATTCTGTTTTTTGGAATTTGAAACAAAAGCATTGATTTGTCATATCTAAAGAGCTGCATAATATTTTAAGCAAGGATTTATATATTTTGTCACAATATGTACACTATATAATGTGTGCATTTATATTGTGTCTGATAAAAGAATATTTTTACAGGTAGCCAACTTTTCCAATATGGATGAAGATGATATTGAATTGGAGCCTGAACAAAATTCAAGAAACTGGGAAGAAATAATTCCAGAGGTCCAGAGACGAAGATTAGAAGAAGAAGAAAGACAAAAAGAATTGGAAGAAATTTATATGCTTCCAAGAATGAGAAACTGTGCAAAACAAGTAAGCTTGACCTTTGAAAAGGGTTCACCTCTTGTCTTTTGTTTTAGAACAATTGTTTGTTTGAAATACTAAATATTAAGATTAAATTTGAGCACTTTGGCACTCTTTTTTTTAAAATAGATAAGTTTCAATGGAAATGAAGGAAGACGTTGTAGAAACAGAAGATATTCTGGATCAGATAGTGACTCTGTCTCAGAAAGAAAACGACCAAAAAAACGTGGAAGACCACGTACCATTCCCCGGGAAAACATTAAAGGATTTAGTGATGCAGAGATTCGGAGGTAAGAAAAACATCATCATAATGCGTATTATCCTAATCTATTTCAATTTAGAAAGTAAAAAATGCTCCCATAGTATATGTGTTATATATGTGTCAAAATGGTATTTTTTTTCATTTGTGAATGTAAAAAATTCTGATATATTAAAATCCATTTTTATTAAGTTGGAAATTAAAAGGCAGAGTTGAATACTTCTGTAAATTCAAACAGCAAAAATTAATTAGATTTGCGTTATAGTTTAAGTAAATATCTAACATTCTTCAAATTGATGAATGATAAATCATGAAATGATCACTTGTTTCTTGTTAATTTGTACTGTTATACAATTTAGGTATTACAAAATAACTGATAATATTTTTATGCATGCACATTAGCTTTTCTAATAGTCTTCACATGAACTTTGAGACATTCATTTCTAATTTGTCATTATTTTCTAAGATTGATAAATATTTTTCTTTTCTCTTATGTTTGCTTATATTGGTTTATTTTAAAACAAGAATAATTTTCTTCTTAATTTATCAAATTGTTTTTCTTAGGTTTATCAAGAGTTACAAGAAATTTGGGGGGCCTCTTGAAAGGTAAATAACTAATAAGTGGAATTTCTCTTTAAACTATCTATAGTGAAGTATTCCAATGCTATTTAAAAGACAAACAAAAGGAAAATGTATACAGTTCTGTGCATGAAAACCAGAATTCTAGTAGTATTTACTTATTTCTTCAACAAGGATTTTTTCTATTTAAAATTCAGTAAATAGAATTGTCAAGTTTAGATTGTAAGAAAATAATAAGGATGAAAAGGCAAATTAAAAAACGAGAGATGTAAAAGTTTAGAAAACAATGTCACCCTCTCTCACACAAAAAATAGGGATATTTTTTGTATTCTTGACCTTCAATTAAAATCTTTGGAAATAAGGAAAAAAACTGTCAAATGCATTACTGAAAATATCAATTACTATTGGAAGAAGATGGATTGAGTGCCTTTCCTTCCTTATTAAGAACTTTGTTGAAATGCCTAGCATCAGTCGTTTTCTAATGATATAAAAGATTTGGTATATTGAAACTGGAATTGTAATGTTAATCTGTTGCAGATTAGATGCCATAGCTAGAGATGCTGAATTAGTGGATAAATCTGAGATAGATCTCCGGCGGCTTGGAGAGCTTGTACATAATGGATGCTTCAAAGCTTTGAAAGACAACTCATCTGGACAAGAAAGAGCAGGTACATAGTACTCAGCAAAAGTTATGTGGTTATGAACCCAAGTAAACAGTTCAGATTACATCTTTTTGCTCCATAAAAAATCATAACATCCCCGGTCGTGCCTTTGAGTTTATGAACAAGTTATTACTGATATGGCTGACAACAGTTTCCCATTCGTTGTAGTGTTTTCTCCTGTTTCCAGTTATATCCAGTATAGCATGTTTGTTATCTTAGAACATTACTGGCAACAATCACAAAAATTAAAAAGTGAAAAATAGTTCTAAAGTGAATGGGAGCCACAATAGATTATTTTCAGTAACTCCCATTCCTTTGCCTCTTTTGGCTAATGCTAAATATACCCATTAATGTATTTCTCCAATGCTATATTATCTATTGGGCTAATTTCTCATTGTTTTAAGAATGTAAGAATGGATCTGCCTCTATTAAACTTGAACAAAAATAGTGTCATACTAAATAGTTAACAAGTTACATTGGCAATTGAAACCAGAATTTCTGTCATAAAGCATTGTCATAAAGTATGCCATAAAGCATGACATCACATGAATGCATAACTTAGTGATAGCAATCCCAGATTCTCTTTTGCTAT
Source organism: Hydrophis major (assembly GCA_033807585.1). Lineage (NCBI taxonomy): Eukaryota > Metazoa > Chordata > Lepidosauria > Squamata > Elapidae > Hydrophis > Hydrophis major. The sequence goes on from CM066329.1 coordinate 324,402,124, forward strand.
TACTAACCGACTCCCACCTGTTGTTAGTCAAGGACTCAACCCTATCCAGACTATTCCTGGCTTGGCTGTTTCCAGTCCTGAGCCTCGGTTCTTCTAAGATAAGGGACTGTCTTCCCGTTCAGCTTACCATTAACTGCCTATTCTTCACCATCTCTGCCATTTTGGCTTTCTTGCAACTGCCTTGCAGAGCTGCATGGTCCAATGGCTGTTTGCCATTCTGCAGCTCTGGTTTTTTGGTGTGCAGTGCTTTTCGGCCTGCAAGAAGCCCCTGAGCTACAACATGCAGCCAATCCCAGCCCAATGAAGCCACAACCATCTCAGGAATCCTCAGCACCTTGTCATGAAAGCTTCAGCTACTCCAGAAAGACTCAGCCATCCTCACCAACCTGTACTACAAGGCTTCTGCCACCCAGTGCTCCACTGTTTGAGGTGACTTGCTATGTTCTTGTTCCTGTTGCTGATGTGGGCCTTTGCAATGCAGCTGCTGTCTGTATGAGATCTTTCCCAGGTCTTGTGAGGAAACTGTCACATGCAGTCAAGCCATGTGCAGTCAGCAGCTGCCTTTTGAAGGACCAGTATAGGATGCTTGGTCAGCATCAGGAGCAATTAGACAGCAGAGGTCAGCTGGGTGTGGAGTGCAGAGGGCCAAAAGGACAGAGATGATGGAGGTATGTGACCAAGGAAGGAGGGGAGTTGAAGTACCCCTGCAGTCATAAGTCGGGCTGGGCTGCCAGGCACCCAAATTTTGATTATGTGCCTGCCAGGTCACTTTAATTTCAGAGTCTGGACATAAGCATTATTTGGAGCTAAGGTAGTATATAAGCCTAAGTGCTATTGCTATTGTTTTGTACTGTGGTAAGTTCAAACAGTCACTGAACAAATAGTCATAACTCAAGTACTACCTGTACACTTAATATTACCAGTATTAGGTAGTACAGTGGTAAGATTTGATATAGGTAGTCCTTAACTTGTAACCATTCCTTTAGTGACTGTCCAAAGTTACACCAGCACTGAAAAAAGTGACTTATGGCCATTTTTCACATTTACAACTGTTGTAGGAACTTCATGGTCATATGATGAAAAATTCAGGCTTTTGACACCTGGCATGCATTTATGACAGATGCACTGTTTTAGGGTCATGTGGTCACAATTTATAAGCTTCCCAGCTGGCTTCCAATAAGCAAAGTCAATGAGGGAAGCCAGATTCTCTTAACAGCCACACTTAACAACTAGGGTGATTTGCTTTACAGTTGTGGCAAAAAAGGTAGTAAAATGCAGCAAAAGGTACTTAACAGTTCCCTTGGCAACAGAAATTTTGGTTCAATTGTGGTCATAGGTCAAGGACTATATTCATAATTGTTTCATTTGTTTTACCTCATATTTTTAAAAGTCAGCATTTCTAGTCACTTTATTTATATTTTATGTATTATTTATTTTTGAGACATAATTTCATTTAATTGGCTGTGTCTCCTTAGGTGGTTTTGTATTGAACTGTAGGGCCTTTTGGTTTTTTTCACATTTTGGAATATTTATATAAAGAGAATAAGAAAGTCTAATACTTTTCCTTTGTTGCTTCTAAATTTAAGGAGGTAGACTTGGAAAAGTTAAAGGCCCAACATTCCGAATATCAGGGGTACAGGTAAATGCAAAATTGGTCATCTCCCATGAAGAAGAGCTGGAACCATTGCATAAATCCATTCCTTCAGATCCAGAGGAAAGGAAGAGGTTTGTATGTCCGTACTTGTTTCCTTAAGTAGAAATTCTGAAAATCGTAGTCATGCTGGCAAGTGATTTCATTCACACATTTTATTTTATTGTGGCTGAATTCTGAACTAGCTCCTGAGCTTGTGATCCTATTGCCAATTTGGTGACACTATTAAAGTGACTGTGGTATAATGATCAGTGTATATCACTGCACCCATGTTAAACATTTTAACGCTCCCCAAATAATCACAGATCATTCATCATCTATCGGTTTTCACAGAACTGTTAATATTCAGTGGAGAAATAAGTTTACAATGGTAATAAATGTTTAGTTAAACATGTTCTTTCTGTTTTTTAATGCTTATGTTCTACTCTTAGACATTACTTCTGAAGCATACTCACTTTTTATTTAGATACACCATTCCTTGTCACACTAAGGCTGCTCATTTTGATATGGATTGGGTTAAGGAAGATGATTCCAACCTTCTAATAGGCATTTATGAGTATGGATATGGTAGCTGGGAAATGATAAAAATGGACCCAGATCTCAGCTTGACACACAAGGTAAGTCCTTTTTCTATTCATTGAATATAATGTTGCTTGAAAGATTAAAGCTGTTTCCTAGTGGAGTGTTCATAGTTGTTGTTTTTTTTTTGGGGGGGGGGAACTGTGTAGTGAGAGATTGGCTGGTGCCATACTATCTTAATTAATTTAATTGGGATTTTATGTTTTTACTGTTTCCATGGTGTCTACAGAAAAAATAAGGAAAATATTGTTATATGGGTTCCTCTTACCTTTTTACTGTATTTTAATCAGTAAAATATTTCAAAGCCATCAAAATGTAAATATGCTGTCCTCAATAATGCCATCTACACGATTCAGTACATGTCCATAAGAGAAAGTGCCACAAATTGAATGTACATTTTACTGTATAGTACCAATATATTACTAGTATATATACCAGTGTATTAAAGGAATGAATAGGAACTTTACGTTTCATTCTGTATTGTTCCATTTCATCTGTATATGTAAGTTTTCTTTCTTGGTCATGCAGGAGTATTTGTTTATTGTTCATTTTATCCCATATATATTATTTTATAACTCAAGGTGATGAAAATATAATATTTCTTCCTCTCCTATTTTTCCCACAACAAAAATTATATCTCAGTGTTTCTATGTATTGAACTATAGAGATTTATTTATTTATTTATTTGTCAATCGCTTACAAGATAATAGGTATAAGTATAAGCATAGTTATGAATACATGAAATGGATACATATAAGAAAAATAAAAAGAATCAATAGGATAGGGGCGGTAGGCATGTTTGTGCACTTATGCACGCCCCCTACAGACCTCTTAGGAAAGGGGTGAGGTCAATAGTAGAAAGTCTAAGGTTAAAATTTTGGGGGTTTGGGGAAGAAACCAGAGTCAGATAGTGCATTCCAGACATTGACCACTCTGTTGCTGAAGTCATATTTCCTGCAATCAAGTTTGGTGCGGTTAACCTTGAGTTTGTATCTATTGTCTGCTCTTTTATTGTTATGGTTGAAGCTGAAGTATTCATTGACAAATAGGACATTGCAATGTATGATTTTATATACTATACTTAGATCAGACCAAAGGCAGCATAGTTCTAGGTTTTCTTGGTCTAGAATTTCAAGTCTGGTGGCATAAGATATTCTGCAACGAGTAGAGGAGTGAAGAACTCTTCTTGTGAAATATTTCTGGACTTTCTCAACTGTGGTTAATATCAGATACATAATGTGGGTTCCAGACTGATGAGCTGTATTCGAGGATTGGTCTAGCAAATGTTTTGTATGCTCTAGTTAGTAGTGTGATATTACCAGAGAAAAAGCTATGTAGGAGTAGGTTAACAACTCTTAATGCCTTTTTGGCTATGTAGTTACAGTGGGCTCTAGCACTTAGATCATTAGAGATGAGTACTCCAAGAACTTTGACAGAGTTTGGATCAAGGTCTTGACTGTTCTGCTTGTATTTTTTTTTCTGATTTTTTTTTTTTTTTGCCAATATGTAAGACAGAGCATTTATTTGTTGAGATTTGAAGTTGCCATTTGTTTGACCATTCTGTTACATAGTCGAGGTCTTTTTGAAGGGTAGCAGTATTGTCTGTGGTATTGAATAACTTTGCATCATCAGCGAAGAGAACACAATTGCTCTTAATATGATCACAGAGGTCATTTATGTAGAATATGTTGGTCCTAGAACACTGCCTTGGGGGACACCACTGTTGACAGGTACAATTTTGACAATTTGTTGTCTGTTTGATAGGAATGCTTCTATCTAGTTATGCAGGTGTCCAGAGATACCATAAGATTTTAGTTTTAGTAGTAGTTTGTCATGTACCACTGAATTAAAGGCTTTACAGAAGTCTATGTAGATTGCGTCTATTGCTTTGCCCTGATCAAGTTGAGTAGTCCATATGTTTTTGCAGTGTAAGAGTTGCAGATTACAGGATAGTTTTTTTCTGAAATCAAATTGTTTATTGGAGAGTAGGTTGTTTGTCTCTAAGTGGAGGATAATGGATTGGTTAATAATTGATTCCATAACTTTACAGGTGACGCAGCATAGAGATTGGTCTGTAATTTTCAACTAGGCTGGGCTCTCCCTTTTTGAAGATGGGGATGACCATGGTTGTGACCATAGTTTTGGCAAGGAGCTGGTCTTGAAAGATTTTTCAAAGATTATGCTTAGAGGTTCGGCTATGGCAGTGGATAGTTTTAACTTAAATAGATCAAAACATTCTACTTTAATGTGAATACATTATATTGTGAGCCTCTCAGAAACAATTTGAAATGGGCAGCATCAGATTTGAACCAAATAAACAATATATAAAGATCTATGATGTATTTTCAATTTTAGCTTTTCTGTCCCTATCCATTATATTGCTACTAATATATTCTGAAGAAAATATTTTAAATTGTGCTTTCAGATTCTACCAGATGACCCAGATAAGAAACCCCAAGCCAAACAGTTGCAAACCCGTGCAGACTACCTCATAAAATTATTAAATAAGGACATTGCAAGAAAAGAAGCACAAAGACTTTCTGGAATAGTAAGTAACTTTTGTTGCAGCAAAAACCAGTATGCTCAATGTTCATTTTATATATATGTAATATTTCTGTTCACATTGTTTACATTTTGAAATTATCTCTATATCTGTCCAAATAAAGATATGTTAAATCAGGATTTTCCCTGAACAAATTGTTTGTGCTTGTTTACTAATTAGCTCTGGTTATGGTTCTTGTTATTTCTAAAATTTAAAACATATAACTCATTGATTTTTAGAAACAAAAAGACACTAAAAATACTCACAATGCTTTTCTGATATTTAGGGAGGTTCAAAGAGAAGAAAGATAAGAATGAAAAAGAGCAAGGCCATAAAAGCAATAAAAATGAAAGAGGAATTAAAGAGTGACACATCACCACCACCTTCAGATAAGTCTGATGAAGAGGAGGAAGAAGAAGAAGATAGCAAGGTAAATATATTGAAAATGTTATCTGCTAAATTTATTTAGCTTTTTTATTACATGTTTATTCAGTCTTCATACTGAGAAAAATGGTATAAAACTGATATCAAAACACAGGTTCAGGACCTAAATGAAATTTCTAAGGTGATTTCTGGTGTATTTGCGTTTTGGATCCCATGGTAAACTAGCTCTCTAAGGCAACAACTTGAAGAATGCAATCAGCATAAAAGTGAAATAAGATTTTTTTGTTAAACCTGTTTTAACAAATGTCTCTTATTAGAAGTCATCACTAAATGGTAGTGGAACATTGCATATATTTAGGATATTTTATTTTTGTGTTTTTGAAAGTGCTTTTGACCTCAAAATCTTTTAAGATATAGATTTTTAAGAAGATATTTTATTTAGAGCAAAAAACAGTAGTTAAGGTTTTTAAATGCCTTTTTATCTCAAAAATGTAACATTATTTAAAGTTTCCTAAGTTAAGAATCAGAAATTGCAGTCTTAATAATCCCAAGTTTCCTGCTTGTTTTCATTCCTACATTACAAAAAAAGATTGAAATTTATTTGTTTCTTAAAGTCTTAAAAATATGACTGGGATTTTGATCAAAGAAGGGCCTCTTAACATGGTCAAAATGCAACATTGTAATAAAAATATTAAAACATTAAAAGCAGAGACTAAGAAAATATGCAGTTAAGATGATAAAAAGTAAAAAAGAATGGAAGAAAAAGTATTAAGGTAAAAAGTAGAATGAAATATTAAACATTCAAATTCTACCAGATGTTTTTATTTTTTTACGTTTCTTATGATTGCTAGGCTGAACAAAAAATAAGCAGTGATTAAACAACTATTTAAAATTGTAATTGTAAACTGTTGCTTGAAAAGATTTTTGTTTTAATGAAATATATTAATAAAAAATAATACAATAAATTGGGAAATGGTAGATACTTTTAAGTATTGTTTCCTTCATCTCTGATTATAAATAGAAACAATTTAAAAATTAGATTTAAATAGCAAAGAATGTCCAGTGATTTTAACACTCCAAATCCAATCTCTGAGCAATAAGAGATACCAAAAAAAAAAGCTAATAACTGACAAGTGGAATAAAATAAGAATGTGTCAGAACTAATGACAAAATTACTAAATAATATCATTGTTTTCCTACTGTTTCTGATGGATATCACTTGTGTATTTATGTGCCAATGAAATGTTTAGATTTTTCATTTCAGCAAATATATTTATATGTGTTAGGATGAAATGGTTTCTTTGAAAAATTCAAGTAAGATAAAAATGGAGAAAGAAAATGAAGAAAATCTTGATGCAGATATTGCCTTGAAAAAGCAGGCTGATGAAAAAAGAGAAACTAAGGAAAATAAAAAGGAACTAAAAAGGGAGAAAAAAGAAAAAGAGGACAAGAAGGAGATGAAAGAAAAAGATACGAAAGAAAAGAGGGAAAGCAAAGGGAAAGAATACATCCACAAAGAAAAAGAAGTTAAAGAAGAAAAGGTAATTAAGCCCTAATAGATTGCCTGATCTCTTTTATGGGCAGGGATATATTCTAATACTCAAGAGCTAGCCAGTCTTTTCCAGTTATTCACATGTTATGTCAGGAGTTCCACTCCAAATGTATATGGGGCAGGAAAAATAGCAACATTTAATCAAAATGAAATAATGCTAAAGTTTTTTCTTTTCCTTGCATAAAATATTTTAGTTTAATTACAGTTTTTGAAACATATTGGCAAATCTATCCCATATTGAGAAGTGAGTGGAACACTCAAATTTGCAACTGAGGTTCTGCACCCCCATTCTATGCTTCACTTGGAGGGGGTGTTCCTCATCGATTCACTCTGAATGAAATCTAGGCAGTTCAGGGTGCTATAGAATAACAAAGCATATGTAAAATGTTGACTGTCCAATATATTTCATTGTTGGCAGCATTTTAAACACTTAATTTTTTTTATTTGTAGACAAATGATTATAAATCTGACAGCAAAGACAAAATAAAGAAAACCCCTTCAGCAGACACACCTCTTCATATAACAGCAAGTGGTGAACCTGTTCCTATATCAGAAGATTCGGAAGAGTTGGATCAGAAAACGTTCAGTATAGTAAGATTATCTTCAGTACTAGCATTGTTATGTGATCATACCACTTAGTTTGTCTTATTGAGAATTATATATGTGCAATCTGTTGTCAGGGGAAAACATCCATATAGAGTTAAATAACTAATGAATTTGGAGCTCTGGCAGATTTTTAGAAAAGTGGTGTTTTATCACCAGCAACATCAACTAATATGGGAGCAAAGGAGTGTTGAGAGGTAGAATTTTTCTCAGAAGGCAAAATTTTGCAAAGTTTAGTTGGCCTCTGATGCACCATTGACATCTCCACAAAGTCTCCTTCTACAAAATGGCATTGCTGGCCAAGATGTTGGGTGATTATGACAGACTGACTATCTGTTGTTATTTGATAAATGGATATACTGCTTTTCATATTAGACTTTTAGTTTTTGTACAAGAATTACTTCATGAGGTGGGCTGAGCTGAGAAAGACTATTCTAAAGTCACCTAGTGAGCTTCCATGACTGAAGTTGAACTACAAACTTGATCTTCCTAATCCTGGCTTATCACCTTAACCCATGATGGCGAACCTATGATATGTGTGCCGGAAGTGGCACGCAGAGCCATCTCTGCCGGCATGCGAGCTGTCACCCTGGATCAGGTCCACTGCACATGTGCCTCCCGCCAGTCAGCTGATTGTTGGGTATCTGCCGTGCATGTGCATGGGGCGAGGGGGAGTTGCGTGCTCATTGCATTATGGGTGCACACACACACACACACACTTTCAGCATGCAACAACGAAAAGGTTAGCCATTGCTGACCTTTACTCTTTAGATCTTTTAGGGGGATAACTGTTGCAGCATTGAGTGTTATATTATTCTACCGAACTTTAAATTAGATGTTTGAGAGATGTTAACTATACATTTGCCTGGGATTTCACCCCATGTGAATTATATGCAGTGTGAATTGCATATGATTAATTTTTAACTAAAATTCCAAAAATGCATTAAACATACATGACTGTATTTCTTTAGATCTATGGAACAATTATATTATTAAAAGATCCTTTGCCTTTTACTGATACTACACATATTGAGCATTCTTGGATTTTTGTTTTGTACTTCATAAATTATAAATAATTGCAAAGTGGGCTTTGTAGATGGGTTGATACTCGTTTTGATTTCTCATTTGTGTTGCTGGAAAGAGGAAAATTAGATGAGGAAAAGGAATCACACAGGTCAACTTGTGGTAAAAAAGGAAATCATAATTTTGCTAAGTTCCAAATTCTTATCAAACATCCTAGATGAGGAAAAGAAATCACACAGGTCAACTTGTGGTAAAAAAGGAAATCACAATTTTACTGAGTTCCTTCTTATCAAACATCCTCTTTACGACAATCTATACTATGTCAAATATTAATGGCCTAGCCTTTGTATTGTTCCTGTCACAATAGACCATCCCACTTACTAAAGATTGTTAAAAGGGCTTTCTGAAGATTAACCATACCTGTAGAAACTGTCAGTACGGGATCTTAGTTGAGATTTCAAAATCATAGGAAAGTTGTAACTACTTATTCATTGTTATGTCAAAAGAATAGAAAGGGAGTTTCGCTTAAGAGCATAGTTAATGATCCTATGACACTTTCCCAGTTCAAAATATGCCCATGACCCTGAAATAATTGGAAAAACTTGATAGAAGATGCAAAAGGTACTTCTGAAGTTTGTTTGCTTTTTCTGTTTTCCAGCATTTCAGTAATGCTGATCTATTTGTGCATAGTTAGTTTTAAATATTGATTATTTTTGTTAGGGATAACATTGTTTTACCCTAACTGGTTTAGGTAAATAATAATATGTAATCATAGTTTGTTATGTTAAAGTGTCTGCAACTTTAACTATGGGATAGTAATTAAGGGAGTGGTTGTGAAAGCACTTTAAAAGAAGCAAGGCTGCAGCTTGCTCTCTCTCTGGCTTTTGATGATCCCTGATTACTGCAAGGAAACAAGACTGCATTGCTCGAACGGGAGAGAAAACAAAGGACAGACTTGTAAGTGAATTGACATAGGATATTCTAACACGGACTTTGCTAACTGAATATCCCTGAATGGACTGACTAAATGATACATGACTATTGGACTGTTATTTTGACTATGCTATGAACTCATAATGGAATAAACTATATATTTGATAGCACAAGCGTATCTGTTATTTTTACTGTATGTTAATAAACATACAAGCTTAGCTCACTCATTTATCTGTGTGCCTATCTGACTAAGCTGCACATTCTGTTTAGCTTGTCTCCCTAACCCTGGTTGGGGAAACCAGGCTTAACAATTTTAATCTGAACTTTAATATAAAATTGAAAGTTAAATTAATTTGTAATAGAAAGCTTTCAATATAAGAGAGCGGTGGTAAGTGGAATCTTCTTTAAATTTTAGTGTATATGTAAGGATCAACTTGTTTAACAAAACTGAATATTGTTTGTGAATATATGAATATCATTTTTTTACAGTGCAAAGAAAGAATGAGGCCTGTCAAAGCGGCATTAAAACAGCTAGATAGACCAGAGAAAGGACTTTCAGAAAGGGAACAACTAGAACATACTAGACAGTGTCTCATAAAAATTGGAGACCATATAACTGAATGTCTAAAAGAATACACAAATCCTGAACAAATTAAACAGTGGAGAAAGTAAGTAAATACATAGATCTATCGAGCTTTTAGTTGCTTTATCATTAAACAGTTTATAGGATTACCACTAGGTGGAAGTTGATCTCTTTTACACCCGCTACTATGTTAAAGTAATATGTTGGAACCAAGTATTCTCTGGCCAGTTTAAAACTTGTATTTTTGTGCAGATTATTCCATAATTAACTACCAAGTTCATTTTTTATCTGGAATAAGATAAAAAATTGTCTTTGAATAAGAATATCCAATAAATAAGTTAGTGTTGAATCATAGCAGTAATTTACTGATAGTTGAGAAATATAATCTGTTAAAGGGATTTCATAAAATTAAGACTAAATCTTTTTCTTTTTCAATTTTAGGAATTTGTGGATTTTTGTTTCCAAATTTACTGAATTTGATGCTAGAAAACTACACAAATTGTACAAACATGCAATTAAAAAGCGCCAAGAAACACAGGTGAGAGGAGAGGATTATTAAATTGTTGCAGATAATGCTGTTTTGTTATGAAATTGAAATATAAAAAATGTTTGGACTTCTGGTGGTATTTTCATTGAGGACAAATCAGAGACTGCAATCGTGCATGGCTTTGATCCATGCTGTTCCCATTAAAGGGCTTCGAACAGGGCTAGAACCACCTTGGAGGGATGGGGAATAAGGGGGAGACCGCCTGTCAGGTTGAGGGGAAATGCATCTCCCCTCCCTGGCTAGATAAACTCCCCTCAAAGAAGGGTGCAACAGTGGCTAAACATGGCCACCATAAAGACGGAGAGCTATCCGGGACAAAGGTTGTGCAGGAGCAATGAAGAAGCAGACAGTATGGAGACCAGGGAAACCAGGTGCAATATTTGAATATAAAGGTACCCCGGATTTAAAGTTTTAAGAGACTTGTAAGAAAGATTGGAAAAGTGGCGACCAGAAGGAGTGGGGGGAAAAAAATTGGACATAAGTGAAAGTGGCTTTAAACTTTTTGAGTTAAATTGAAAGAGGAAGCTTGAAGAAAATATCTGCTTAAATTAGAGTATATTAAATTATATGATATTGGCACTAAACAGGCATAATTAAAAGCTGAATTTGAATGCGCCAAAAAGAAATAATACTTAACAATTGGACTTATTGGATTATTGAAATTTAAAAGTCTTAAAAGGGAAAGGAAAGTGAAAAGAAAAGGTGGAACTTGGACATAACAGACAGCACCACCTAATGGTAAAGGAAAAATTTCAATGACTCTTTAAAAAGTGTTTGGTTCTCTAAAAATTGGAACTTGATACAAAGTAAGAAGAACATTGATACAATAAGATAGAAACCCTGAAAAGTGAAATTAACATATTATAAAGGAAGAAGAAAGAAGCTTGAACTCTGGGAATGCTAGATGACTTTGAGAAAAATTTAAAACCCAACAAAAAGAACTTAATAATAAAAATATATAAACATTGGACTACTTTGACCCTGGAAAATTGAAACAGGATTTAACAGAAGTGGATGGCTAGAAGCTGGCTAAAATAAACTATTGGACAACCGGACTGGATTTAAATACTGAAGAAAGTGACCAAAAAAAAAACCAAAAACCCTAAAACTGAAATAGGTGCACAAAAATGGCAGAATTTTGTTTGGAAATAAAATTGGACTTAAGTATAAGGGAAATGATATGTGAAAGAGTGGAACTGTGCAGTATTGCCTTAAAAATATTAGAAATGGCAACGTTGGAGAACAAAGGAGATCCAGAAGGGGAGGAGTTGATTAAAAAAAAGACCAGCCTCAATGAACAAATGGAGCAATGAACATTAAAATGGGGGGGGGGGGGACGTTGCTACAACTTTAAAAGCACAACTATAATGACGGAAAATACCCGAACAAACCTGAACAGCATTACATACATACATACATACACGATCTAATTGAAAGTTATCAAATGAAACCTAGATAATGTTTTATTTAATTTTTTTCAGCAGTATAATGAACAAAATATCAATAGTGGAGTGAACACAACTTTGATTAGAAATCCAGGTAAGCTATTAACTATTATGCTAATTGTTACATAGTATTGTATTATAAGGACATACTCTCCATACTGTTTTCATATTCCAATTTTAAATATCTCTATAAAATGAGAAAATATTTCCATTCCCAGTTTAGTATAACACTATTTAATTTATACTTTCCACAAACTAAATGTCATATCAATCAGTATATATTCTGCCCTGAATTTCACAGTTCTCCAATTTTAAAAGTGTAATTTGCATAGAGATGTGTGTATATTGGAAGAAATAATATAATGTTATGTTAAAGATAATTGTTTGCAAGCATTTGTAAATATATAAATTGCTGATGCACTTCTGTTTCCATTTAAGCAGATGTGGAACGGTTAAAAGAGAACACAAATCATGATGACAGTAGTAGGGACAGTTATTCCTCTGATAGATACTTATCACAGTATCATGATCATCACAAAGACAGACTTCATGGAGATTCTTACAAAAAAAGTGATTCAAGAAAAAGGCCCTATTCCACTTTCAGTAATGGAAAAGATCATAGAGATTGGGATCACTATAAACAGGATAATAGGTAAGTTGTGTGAAGTTTCTTCTGTCCAGTGCTCCCAAACATTTCATAATTCTTCCTTATCATTAATAAGGTAAGTATGTACTGAGTTCAGAAAACAGATAATATGCCTTGAACAAAAAACATAATGTAGTAGGGAAAGACAGTATGAAAAGGAGCAAGACTATGCATCAGACTCCATGAATCTACATGAGCAGAAATTGATTCCCTTCTCACAAACACACACCTTGTGGGAGGAGAGCAGATAAGATGCCAGGAGAAGACAAAACGTGGCAACTATTAGTTTCTGTACTTGTACTTGGCATGTATTCCTCAGTTAACAACCACTTGTTCAGCAATCATTATAAGTAACAATTTCTGCTGAATGAGTTCTGGTTAAACTGGTACTTGAAGTTCCAATCATCCCAGCACCCGCCATGGACATGTGATTGTGATCTAGATACAGCCAGTTTGCAATTATGACAATCATAGTGACCTGTATTCATGTGATTGCATTTATGGCCTTCTCTACCAGCTTCCTACAAGCAAAATCAATGGGGAAGCCAGTAAAGAGAGTCACAAGTTGCTCAGATAAGCCTCTCCCATTCATACACCCTCCATCAGCCTCTGTGCACTTGCACCTCACCAGCCACCCACACCTTACATAGCGACTCCCCCACCCAGAAACAAGCCCTTCCACTTGCTCACATTCTCCCGTCCAGCAGTAGCCACCTCAAGCATCATCAGATTTGTAGCTTGCCTCCACAGCTATCTTCACATCCTCACTCTCTCTCCCACCCAGCAGTGGCCACTCGCCTGCTTGCAAGCTACCTGGGATGTGCAACTTCCTGCTGACTTCCTCACTGACTTTGCTCGTTGGAAGGAGGGATGCAGGTATTGCTAATGCTAAGCAATGCAGTCATACGGTGCCTCACTTTTCTGTTATATCGCTTAGCAATGGAAATGATGGACCCAATTGTTGTGGAAATTCAACAACATAACAGTAGACTGCATAACAATAGACTTCCAGTACTTATTTTATCCATGTATTTGCATAACATTAGACTTCCAGTATAACAATAGACTTCCTGAATAACAATAGATTTCCAGTGTTTGTTTTATTCATGTATTTATTAAATTTGTATGTTATCCAATTCCCGATGTTGTTGACTCATAAGTGTAACAAAATAAAAAACAGCAAAAATGCTAAAAATAGGCAGCAATGAAAAAAGGGGAAAAACCCATACAAAGCAAGGAAATTTCACTCAAAAAAGTTCTAGAAAAAAACCCACGTCAAATCCCTTCAAAACACCACAAGTCATCCCTCCAGGGGAATTCTCAATCCCCAGGGCAGGTGCTTCTACAGAGAAGGCACACTTCTGGAGTCCCAATAGAGAACATTGTTTAGCTGAAGGAACTCAAATTGCTTCATGCCTAGAATTGAACAGGGTTCAGAGACCAGAGCCTGCAGCTGATACATGTTGGAAGGAGGGATGCCTCTCACAATTTCAGAAATAAAACTACTGGGAAGGAATAGTTGGAGGAAATGAATAAAGGGGGCAATACAAGCTACAGGCTACTACTTTTTAACAAGTAAAAATTGGTTGTGGCCTTTGTATCAGTGCAGAAGTATTGGGATGGCTACATAGGGAGTACATATATTGGTGATCAGCCAGCAGTATTGCCACCTCCCTGTTCAAAAAACAATTCCAACAGTTTAGGTGGAAAAGAACAGAGGGTCATGAGTACTTGTGTACAGAGATTTTGTACTGGTACCTGAAAGAAATCTACGTTACACATTTCTTCTGTTCCTATAGAATCTGCCTTTTTATCCGAATTTATCTCCACATATAATTCTGAGTAATTGACCCAGCATATCCCACTTAGTTTCCTCATTTTCTTTTTGTGATTTTTGTCAGCTCAAGTGGCTGATTAGGTGTGATATTAAATATATGCATATGATCATGTTAAAGGCATCTGTTTTGAAAGGCTAATTATAAAAATAATGAGTATTTAAAGAGAAAATTATTTTCTTTTCTAGTACAATCATAGAACAGCTTTCCCCTTGTGAAAATAATATTCACATACTAACACTAATATTGATTTAAAAATCCTGAGGTCTATAATCACTGAAGGACAGGAAAAATTAATCTTGTGCCATTATAGCAGATATTTTGAATAAGGTTGCTTTTCAGCTTTTATCTCTGAAGACTGTCCACACACGCACACACACACACAAGACACAAACACACACTTTTTGGGGGGGGAGAATCTTCCCTTCTGTGAGATGGGTGGTTTCTAAATTTGACAAATACATAAATACTGTAAATGCCACATTTCCAAGAGTGCAGCTTTACTTTTAGAAAGTTGTGAAACCTTTATAAAGAAATTTGGGTTGCAGATTCTAAAGCTATATTATTTTAAGTAAGTAAGCTTCCACTATAATAATTATTTTTCTTAATTTTCAGATACTACAATGATAGTAAACACAGAAAATTAGATGATCACAGAAATAGAGATCACAGATTGAATCTGGAAGGAAGTTTTAAAGACAGTCGATCACATTTAGATCACCGGATACATTTAGATCATCGATCCAGTTCAGACTACAGCCATCATAAATCTTCAAGAGATTATAGGTATCACTCAGACTGGCAAATGGACCACAGAGCTTCCAGTAGTGGGCCCAGGTCACCATTAGATCAACGGTCATCTTACGATTCTCGATCTCCTTTAGGACATAGATCTCCTTTTGACCATTCAACAGATCATAAAAGTACACCGGAACATATGTGGAGTAATCGGAAAACATAGCAAAGACTTAACATTTCGTGGACTTCTTTTTAGCCATACACAATAAAACTAACACAGTAATTGCCTTACATGACTTGAAAGATGTGGACCGGATGTGCTCTGAGTAGCAGTATTGTTACTACTTTCCAGTATGCTAGATACATTATCCATACAGAAGAAGAAATATTTTTGTATTTAAAGTTTTAATGCTGCACTGTGCTGCAAATGTTGTGGCACATTTTTTTAAAGAAATAGGAAATGTTTACTTTTTACAGGGACCTCAACACTGCCCAACTTAGACTGGATCTTATTCTGAATTCCTTATCAATAGTTTTATCCTGAATATAGTTTAAATTATGCTTTTAGATGAGTATTCACATGATAATCTGTGATAGTATTTCAGGAAAGAGGATTTTTTTCAAAGGATGTAATGACCTAGTTCACTTTCCAAAGCTACTTGTTTACGTTATATGCGACCACCTTGCCGCTTTTTCATCACAAGCTTGAATATTTAAATTCTGTACCTATAATTGTAAAATAGTCAGGCATTCTCCAGTTTGATCAGTTGTAATGCCTTTTTACAAAATGACTGTAAATTATTGTAAATTAATTAAATGAGCTTCCCCTCCCCTGACTTTTTCTTTCTAAATTGGTTTGGCTGATCATTTCCTTTAAAAAAATTTTTTTAAATAAAGTTCAGATGAAATAATAGTCAGAATCTAAAGAGGAAAATAACCTGTCTGCCTTTATAAGAAGAAAATTGAATTCTATAGATTGGATTACATGTAAATGAATTTTTATCTCCTGATATTTAACTCAGGTTGGACAATTAGTCCATTATCTCATTTATGTTTATATGCCCCCAAGTTGGATTGTCTTAAAAGTATATTCAAAGCTATTCTGAAACTAAAATGAGCATGTTCATCAGAATAATTTTATTGATTCAGTCATATTTATCTTATGTAATTTTGCATTTCAGCAAATAAAAGCTACACTCTAAAAGTGTAAAGTCCCTGTTACAGATTTGCTTGGGTTAATTATTTAAAAAACCTGTTTTGGTCTAGAAATAAGCAGGTTCTAACATTGGGTCTCAGAGGCTTATATTCATATTCTCAGTTATTAACTTGGCAAAAATGATGGACTTGGCTGTTTTAATTCAGAGTTGTTTATTTGTAAGGAAGTTCTGGGTTAAAAATGCATATAAAAGCTGTTACCAGGATTCTTTTGGGAATTTATAATCTTTATTTCAGCTTAAGAAAGTTATTGTTTAAACTACAATTTCTGTGACACAGCAAAGTGATGCCAGGTTTTTTTCTTATTAGTGTGGTGCAACAAACAGCAACGGAAGTTGACATTTTTAAATTGAATGCTTAGCACAGCTACATGGCTTCTACTTTTTTATCTCTGCCAGCAGATCCCTAGGTAAAAAGAAAACATTGCTTAAAATCAATGCCAGCTCAAATTCATACCCTCCTTTGTTTATATAGCTAAGCAAGCAAAATTGTCTTGCTAAAACCTTGATTTTTCATTATGAAGTTGTTTCTGCTTGCACATTGTTATGTACAAAGCTTGTAAAGTGGTGGTTGTTACATATTTTAAGAGACCATTTTTCTTGTTTGTTGCAGAAAAAAACAAAGCAATAGTTTATAAAAATATTTATTACAATATGAATTTTCCATTACAGTCCATTTCATTAAGATGTTTGGAGATTTCTTTATACCTGTGGAAGAGGCAAGTTTGTAGAGCGCAAAGTTAATGTCTGCAAGTATTTTTAAATGGGGGACAATAAACATAAATTCTTATATTTTGTGAATTTGTGACACTAAAAAAAACAAGTTTTCTTCACTCATCTGAAAAAGTTGCAAACATGTATTGAGAGAGAAAACTATTTTCCCTTAATGTAAAATACATTATTTGGAGGTGATACATTGTCTGTTTCGGTCTGTGGAAGACTTGGGTCATGTGGATGGAACTTCTGATTACTCTTGTAAAATCTGCCTGCAATGAAACCAGACATAATATATGTTGCAGAGCAGAGCAAATTTCTTGCTAGTTGTTTCTGCATTCTTTCAGAGGGTTTGTATCCTCAAGGGAACTGGAGTTCAAAAATGTTGTTTTTCTCCTTACTTCACAAAGAAGTATTTCTGAACAATACTTCCAAACACAATAGTTTTTACAATTATGTTTTTACTTATACCTATTATTTGTAAGCAATTGACAAAAATAAATAAAATAAATTGCTTTCCACAAAAGATACAATAGGAATACTTTAAATGTATTTTTATACAAGATATAATTCTAGAAACTAGGTCTAGCAGCAGTTTTTAAGGAAACCAAATAATTTACATAAAGCAATGTATTCTCATAATACCTTGTTATTGAACAGTTATTTTAAAATGTTTATTACAAAAATATTTAAATTATAAACAGCTTAATACATGTCATTTGTATTTGGGTTATGTGGTAACCTATATTAACAATTGATTACTTGCAAAGTTTTTGAAAAAAAATGCAGGGATCTAGGTATTAAATTTCATTATATGTGGATATATAAGCCCAAGTGAAAATGAGATGCTAATGAATAAAATTTAAATAATGTTGAAACCAGGGAAGGAAACTCTGGATGGGAATCATAATCTTTATATGCATAAATTATCTTAACATTTTTCAAAGTGTGCTACTTGGTTTTGCAATTTATGAAGCATCTAAGATAATGACCAACAGAATTAAGTTGTATCTAGGTAAATCTTGGTACTGTATTGCAACTTAAATTCACCCTATTTAGACATCTTTTATGGCTATCCATCCTCTGGTAATGCTGTTTAATGTCTGTTTTTATGAGCCATGGCAGTGCAGTGGTTAGAATGCAATACTGCAGGCTACTTCTGCTGGCTGCCTGCAGTTTGGCAGTCCAACTCTCACCAGGCTTAAGGTTGATTCAGCCTTCCGAGGTGGGTAAAATGAGGACCCAGATTGTTGGGGGCAGTAGGCTAACTTGTAAACTGCTTAGAGGGCTGTAAAGCACTGTAATGGTATATGTCTTAAGTGCTATTGCTATTGCAATGTTTGTCGAACCATGAACGCAACTGATGGGACTTGAAAAATTGAATACTGAGTTTACTGATCGATGAATATCTATATACCACTAAGATTTATCATGTCCTCTTTCTGGGCAAAGCGGTGCATCATAGGGCAACAATTTTTGTACCAAGATGCCTAACATGTTTTAATTTACAGAATGCATCCAGAAGTCCTGGCTCCACAACTCCCAAGGGATTGAAATTTTAGAAAGTTGTGGTTGCTTCAATGCTACTGGCTGTTGCTGGACATCTTTAATCATTGCTGAGCTGTTTAAATATTTTTAACATAATTGACTAGTTTTGGTTGCCAGATGAAGGCATTGAAGATGCATGAATCTTTTTATGCATCTACCAGTCATAAGACACCAGGGTAGCTTGCAGAAAAGATCACAAGAGATGGCAAACCTACATACATTTCTTTAAAATGGCTTGCCTAATACTGAAATATTTTTATGAATTAAGCTAGAGGCTACTTAGAAAAATATGGCATTTTTAATAAGCCAGAGATAATAAGCTAAATACAATGACCTTAAATAATATACTGTATCAAGCAGACCTGCAATGTAATGGGTAAAGAACATTGTATTTGCATGTACATGCTTTAGAATCAAAGATGGTGAAATAATTTCTAATAATACCTTGATCCCATCATTTATCACAATACATAAACATTGGAAGTAACTCGTGGTTGATCACAATTACTTCATATGAGGCAACTGTTGATCTTGGACACAACAGTGTTTTGATTCAGATGTATATAAACCCCAGCTTTGGTAATGGCAAAGGTAACGTGAGAAAAGGCCTTCATAAAGCAACTTTTCATTGCTGCATTGCAGCCCATGCATGGACCCGCATATTTCTGTAGAATGATCTCTACTGATAGGAGATATTGGATTTTTGAGTTTAATGCATCAGATAATCTTGTAAGATGAGACAAATAGCCAATCAGATATGTTGGTATTGATTTTCCTAAAAGGAAAGGAGCTACAATCACAGAATTACATACCTTAGTTCTGGTTTTGATCTTTCCAAATCATACTTGATTTTAATCAATTAAGGAATGCTACTAGAAGAGAGTAGTGACTTCTATTTTCTTCTGAAATAGTCCTTGCACTATGCAGAGCTAGAAAAATGTCAAGTAGAATTCTAGCCTTGGAGAAGAAATATTTCCTCCAAAGAAAAGATTGGGTTTTTAAAATCAGTATATAATAGTATTTCCGATATGCAGAAAGCAACTCATAACTCTGCTCACAAAAATCAGCTGTGAAGGGCTAGATTCAATCATTTGCCCTTCAGAGCTGATGCTGGTGGGCAGAGCCATGAGTTGTTTTCTACTTATCAGAAATATTGAGTATCATATTGATTCATTCAACTTGCAATAGTTTTGGTGAGGAAAACCTATTAGTTGCAAAATTCCATTGAGTACTTTGAACTAGGCTTTGGGTAAGAGCTTTTGGGGGACTTGGAACAATTCAGAGGTTGCTCGCCCAACCCAAGGCAAGAAGTCTAGCTCTCATTAATTAGTTTGCAAAACACCAAAATGGTCAATCTTGCAGGCATACTCATTTGAATGAACATTAAGCACATGTAGAAGGATGAAACGTACTTAACCGAAGAGAAAGCTGCAAGTTTTGGAACCTTTGAAAAAGTTCCAATAACTTGAAAACCACAATCAGACAGTCCTGTCAAATTAGAGACAGGTTCAGACATTTTTGTGTAAAGGAAATTCTTATGGTAAAGTTTTGTTTAAAAAAAGATTATTATACCATTAGAAAGTGAACTCTTGGCTCGTTACTGCTTATTGGCTATAAAAATGACAATTTTCATTAGGACAAAACCAACATAATATTTTAACACACTACAGAAAGTGATATCCTTTAACACTTGCTTCAAGGGCACAATTCAAGCAAGTATTTTGAGCAGTTTCTTTAAGCATCATTCAGCTAAAGTTCACCATTGGTTAAATTTTGTCCTAAGACACAGTGATCCCTAAAGCCCCTTGAAAAGAATTAGTTCATTCCACTGAGTGCTCCTTACCATCCTTGTCTAAGACCCCAGGCGATTTATTTCTTCAAAGGATTTAATCTGTGTGATTGTTTGATAAGACTCTCCACCGTCCATTCCCCATAAACACCTTCCACAGAACTCTTCCAACATTGGCATTAATCCTGCAATTAGTAAATGGACTTGCCAATCACGGTTGAATCCATGCTTCTCCCACTCTTCATCCTGATTTTTATCGAAGAAGGTAGTTGATATTTGCATACACAGCGTCTGGCAAAACCATTATATTATTCATGAAGCTTCACTGTTCACTTAATTGCTCTGTAGGGCTTTAGTCTCAAATCAATAAGCTGTTGCTTTGGTTTCAGGCACTGCACTTTCCTCTCAAAATTTGGAGCTTGGTTGGATTTGATTGGAACACACACCTTTAAGTTACATTACTGTCATCGACTATTATATACTGGCAACCAGCAGGGATCAGTAATGGCACAAACATTCCACAGCATGATATGTAACTTTATTATTCTATCATAATTTAAAGTATACACTGCACGGTCACTTTTCTTTTTCACACAAACATTTACTTAATAGTATAGCCATGAAGCACATCTAAAATGGTTTGCAAAATATCGGGCATACTGTGGGTTTTGTTTTGTATTCTTTTTCTCAAGCATAAGTCTGAAGCCTTTTAAAAGAGACAGTCACAGTTGGAGTATCTGTGAAAACCAGTGTTCTCTTCTAAGTATGTTTTCTCCCAGAGACCACTCACTAGCTTCAAACAATTCATGTTTGGCATTAACTAAAGATATTTGACTATGGTCAACTTTTAAAAACCAACATGTGCGAATAACATTTTCTTAAGAAATCCCACAGTGGGACAAGAAACAAAAAGCATTCCCAATGCCTGCCAACTTTTCCAAAATAGCATTTATTTCTGGATTTCATAGTTTTTAGTTATTTGTTGTGTATTTTTGTCAGCACACGCATGTATGCACAATTTGGGAATGCAGAAAATGAGCATACACCTGTTTACAATGGGCTTACATTGTAGCTACAACTCTAGATTTGTCTAACGAGACTTCTTCCACAAATACTTTTTCACTTGGCACATAA
Organism: Hydrophis major; assembly: GCA_033807585.1. Lineage (NCBI taxonomy): Eukaryota > Metazoa > Chordata > Lepidosauria > Squamata > Elapidae > Hydrophis > Hydrophis major. The sequence continues at coordinate 324,423,584 of CM066329.1, forward strand.
AAATATGAAAAAATTCAACTATTCTAAGACCATCATGTCTCTCCATACAAGACTGGAAAAGGGACAGGGAAAGGAGAAATACAGTAAGGTTGGCTTCATATTCTATGTTGCCTTATTGCCTTAACAACTGACCAAAGGCAGAATTTTAAACATTTCGTAGCTGCAAAAACCAAATAATGTACTTGGGCCACAAAAATTGAACCTCAAGTTCATCCTAACACTCTGAGATCAGGCACATTTTGAATATACAAACTAGCAAGCAATTTTGCTTGTATTTGGTGACTTTAAGTAAAAGCTTATATTATTATGGTGCTGTCACTTTAAAGCAGACAGAGATTTTACTCAAGCTCAACAAGAATTCACATGTCATGAATCCAAGCCAAGCAAACTAGAAGTATGTGCATAACTAGGAGAGAGTTTCAATCAGTACTACAAACCAGTGTTTTTCCACTTCAGTGAAAGTTACTGAACACACAGGACAATCCAACTAAATCCAGGCACAGGCAAATGGCGGCAGTATCAATCTTTGACACTTCTAGTCTCAAATGCTGGGTAAAAGCTGTGCTTGATTCCCAGATCAATCGTTCAAGTACAAAAGAGCATCTATCATTACACAGTCCAAGGAACCACTACCATGCCTTCCTAGCACAATGCCTTGTTTTGCTGATTGCTCTTCATAAAGTATAGTTAAAGTTGAGTGTTTTTATTAACCTGAAACTCCAGCAATCCTTAAAGCTCATTTAACCTGAAATGATCTGAAGTAGGCTTGTCAGCCTAGTTGCTAGCATGGGGTATGATATTCCGTTAATAATGAGTAAGAAATGCTTGTTCAGCTAGCAGTGAATGTTTTATATAGATTTCTCTGTGTTTAGAGTATATTTTAAGTACATAAGTGCAACAATTCTAACAAGTGTTGGGAGAAGGTATGTTCACACAGGAAATAAAACAATGTAAGTATGGAACACTTATACAGTCTCCTCGGGGGGGAAAAACCCCAAAAATGGCATTTGGCCACCCCCAAGTTTTACTTGTGCCATTAAGTTCTTATTGGCTGTAGCTTCTATCAGAGATGCATCATATAATTAATAAATAGATTGTAGTCCATCAAAACTGATGCAATAAATCTGCCAGTCTTTTTACATATCCAAAATAATGTTTATGTGTATGTTTGTACTTAGACCAATGCAGAAGGTCCTGCAGTTGAGCAACTTGCTAAACTCGACAAAGGAATGATAATTAAGCTGTTCTAATCTCCTGGGCAATATCCATTTTCTTAATTTTCTACCTTTCTTTTCAGACAATTTAAAAATTATGCTCATTACCCATTTTTATGGTTTTTTGATGTTGCAAAAATGTTTAGGAGTAAAATTAAGCAAGTAAGGCCTACCACTATCTTAGGGCACAACATTTAATACAAACCACTTGAAGACATCCATATAGATATGAGAGAGATTTGAGTCCTCACCCTCCCCAAAAAATTCTGGGAAGTCTTTAGGCCTCATTCTTATACATCTGGAAAGAAAAGAGACACTGCATTCTATGCGTGCCCTTCGCTAAATTCATAGAAAACTTTGTATTTTGTACTTGTATATTAGAACCCAAGTACCATTTTTAATGCTAAAAAGCAAGCTTTGGAAGGAAGCAGAGATTTGCTGCATCAATAAACATAAGATGCAGTTGTGAATGCACTAATTCTGAGGGCTGATGGCCAATAATTGCTGCATTCCTATGAAATGGAGGCTACTGGCCCAGGGTCCAGTAGATATGTCTTATACCTAGGTCTACATTATCTACCTAGCAAAATTCTTGTGTTGCCATAACTGGCCAAAAGAATGGCAAAAAAGAAAGAAAAGGAATCAAATAAAACTTACAAGTGTATGAATTAAGCTAGGCAATACTTAGAGGGCATACTGGGTATGATATATGTACAGATGAATATATGCTTTACATATTACCTAGGGTCACATAAATAGTTAATATATAAAAAATAAAGTGCTTTCTATTAGGTCCTGATGAGAGGATATTATAAAATGTTTCACCAACTGCAAAGCAAAAAAATATTACAATCAAAAGAATATTACATCCAACATACATAGGAAAAAGGTTAACACAATTATATACAATCCTCTGGATGTCCCAGGACAAAAAAGCATCCCTTCATATACATGGTATATACATATATGTTCTTAATATATTATGACAATATATATTTTAAAACTTTGTTCTCTACAGCAACCATCAATGAGGGGAGGATCCTACAAAAAAACAAGCAGAAAGCCTACAAGTCCAAGTCCAAATTTTCCCTCCTGAATACTGCCCTCATTGTTGGGGAAGATGTGCCATCTCTCCTTCCTTGGATGCAGCGCCTCAACATCCTGCAAGGCACTGTGTGCAGCAGCTGTGAAATTGGCATCACCGGTGGTGAGTAAATCAAACACACAAGAATGAAAATAGATGTCCTTCAGCAGCATCTTCTCATGGCACTTGGTGGTTGCACTCTCCAGTGTATATACAGAATGGGTGTGACTTGAAGCACCAGGAGGAAGGAGCTGCCCCATCACTGGTAAAGGAAGATGCCCACTGTCATCAATGCGTTCACTGGAAGGGCAGCCGTTCACACAGAGCTGCAGGTCCTGGCTCTCCTCATAAGCCAGGGCCAACTCTTCTGGCATGCGAATTGATAGTGTTAAGTAACGACCAAGCTGGCGCACAAACACAGTAGTTCCAATGTACCTAGCATGCATTTCCACGTATTTGCCACTCACTCTTTCCACAATACGCAAGCTTTTGGGGTCTCCATCTCCACCACTAGTTGTGCCATCTACAAAAGCTGCTGGCAAATCATCGGTTACTGCCTGATACACCTTCTGGTCTGTACAATCTTGGTAGAATTTAAAGATAATGGTAATCTGCGGGGAAAACAAGAAAAACAAGAGTTAGAACGGAACACTTCACATGACAGTTCATCGGTATGTATCACGGAACATATCAATTCCTAGAGGAGCATCTGTTATCAAAAATATAGCAATGTATACAAATTTCAGGAACGAGTTTGTTAATTCAGAGGGTAAAATATTTCCAACTCATTATTGCACAACTACCTTATCTTCAAAGTTATCAGATCAACATGCCACTATTTGAAACAGCTAAACCTTTTAGGGAGAACTTTGCTACTAAAAAAGCAAGGCTCCTTAAGAGTAAAAGTAGGGGACAAGATGGTTAATACTGTGCTGGTATTTCCAGCCATACCAATAAGGGGGGTATTCATTGTACAGAATTATAAAAAATGCCTTCAATGTACAAAATGGTAAATTTACTCCATTTCAGAATATATCACATTCATAAGATTTAATGGAAACAACACTCTTATCTTAGTGGAATGCAAACACATCTCTTAAAATTATCCCAAGGCTGATGTGATAGAAAAATATGGCTCAGTCGATGTCCACCCATAAATGTAACAGTACCAATCACCTGATCAGCGGCTTAAGCAATTATATTCTAAGCAGCAGTCTTCATAATACAGACATTTTTCAGGCAAATAAACAGACTATGCAAGGCTATGAGTCCTCATAGCTCTCTTCTAATTTGTCAACAAACTTTTGTAGGCAATCTCTGTCTACAAAGTCTTCAATTATTTAAAAGAATGGCAAGTTGAAGAAAAATTGAAAATGAAAAATATCCAGAATGGTATGTGTTTATATAAAATTCATCCATAAAACTTCAGAAATATTTTAGAATTGATCAAAATGGATTTTCTTTTCTTTTCAGAATTGACTAGATGAGACAGTGGATATTTATGGATATACAGTTCAGAGCAGCTGAACAGTTATTCCATGGTTGGGGGAGGGGGGGAAGATAATGGCTTCTCTGTTAACAATTTCATGTTTCTTCAAACTTACTGGTCAATGCAACAGAAATAACTTTTTAATTATTCTTTTACTGAATTTATTATTTGCCAGGACATATTCCCCTAGTGCTGGGGTGTCAAACTCAATTTGTGTTTGACCATGGAGGCAGAGGCATGAAGGTGGGGCTGGGGTGGGCATGGAAAGGCAAATGTAAAAGGGGAAACATTTGTCGATGCCTCCATGCCTTGTGACCAAATGCCACTTTTGCTAGTAATTTTGTTTTGCCAGTAGTCTGCCAATGAAAACAGAACTAGGAGAGCCACAGGCATATCTCACATCACCTCTGTTTTTGGCTGACACTGCCTCCTCCAGCACACTCCCAGTGAAAATGGAGCTCAGGAGAGCTGTGGGCACTCACCCTGAGCTCCGTTTTCAGCTGCCACAGCCTCCTCCAGCATGCTGCTAGCTGCCACTAGGTTGTAGATCAGCCCACAATTGACCTTGGCCAGGCTGAAGCACCATGGACTGGTCATTTGCTGTCTCCAGGGTGGCCCCGCAGGTCAGATCTAAGCACCCCATGGGCCAGAGCCTTGAATTGGTGGCTGCCCTAGTGGCTCATTTTTATCAGGTCTTAACATACATAATAAAAATAAATGTAGCTTAAAAATTCTTAACCAAAAACAGACAAAAACATTTGCTTTCCAAATGTTTTGTAGTCGATTCCTCTTCAGCAAAATGGCTATGAGCAAGATTGTTGGAAACACAAAATAAAGCAATAAACTGTCTATTTCAACCATAGGCAGCTCCTGGACTCAGAGCTGATCTGAAATGATACACTGAACAGAAAGAAAATCAAAATAGGAATGTTTTCATTCATTCATAATATGAATTCATTCATTTAGTTTTTACAGCTGCTCAATCATACTTTCTTTAGCCAAAACCCTAAAGAAAGGACAAATTTAAGCAGACTATTTGAACAAAATGTTGCAGGAGGGGAAAACATCAAAGCAAATGTTTACATATCCACCTTACTGTTTATGAACCCTTTTAAAAATATTTAAAAATATCTTAAAGATTACTTCTAGGGTTTCTAGTATTAAACTTCAGAATAACTAGTTTTCATAATCTGTCTCTTACAATTTCCCTACTGAGTTTGTGCATCATAAAGCACAAACTATTAAAATATTTGTATTAACATTTTCATTAATTAGTATGTCCTATATTTATATTCCATCTATCTTCTCCGGAGCCTTGAGATGGTTCACAAAGAATTACCCCTCACCCAAAAAAGGGACTGACTCCCCTCCCCCAAAGTTCATCAAAGAACATAGGTGTTAGAACTTGATGTATTCATATTTGTTCTCTCTCATTTTTAACATAAGCTGTCAATTTAAAAAAAGTCAAATATTCATATTAGGAAGGGCACCACAGAATATTCTTATCAGATACTATCATGAACATTTAAGCATCCCCCAGCTTTTACAAGTATTATTATATTCAGGATTCTCTCCCTCCTGTATTCACCATTCTCCTCCTCCTATACCAGTGATGGCAAACCTTTTTGTTGTGTTGTACTGAAACCATGCGTGCGCCAGCACCCACAATGCAATGCACTCTGCCTCCCTGCACATGTGTGTGCAACACCCCTGCCCAATGGTGGGATTCAGCCAGTTCACACCACTTCGGGAGAACTGGTTAACTTTCTGAGCAGTTTGGTGAACTGGTTGTTGGAAGAAATCATTAGGGCAGAGAACCTGTTGTTAAATTATTTGAATCCTACCACTGCCCCCGACCTGCCCCCTTACTTGCACTGCGCGTGCACGTGCCTCCCAACTGATTTTCGGCCCGTATGAGACCGTTTTTGCCCTCCCAGAGGCTTGAGGAAAGCCTCTGCAGCCTCTGGAGGCCAAAAAACAGGTCTTCTGGAAACACTGGAAGTGCCCATTTTCAACCTCAGGAGGGCCTCTGGAGCCTGGAGAAGGCCATTTTCAACCTCCCAGAGGCTCGAGGAAAGCCTTTGGAACCTTGGGAGGCTGAAAATAGGCATGTTTCAGCACTTCTGGTATTTCCGGAAGGCCCATTTTTCAGCCTTCCGAGGCTGCAAAGGCTTTCTTCAAGCCTTCAGGAGAGCAAAAACAGCCTCAAATGGGCCAAAAATCAGCTGGGAGGCGCGCACATGAGCAGTGCAGGTAAGTTTGGCTGGGGTTCGCGTGCCTGCACAAATGGCTCTGTGTGCCACCTGTGGCATGCGTGCCATAGGTTCGCCATCACGGTCCTATATCATCCTTGTTTTATCTCCATTTATTTGCCCTTATGCCACCAAACTGGAATTTTCCAGTAATTTCTTCATGCTAAATCACTTAGACTTTTACCTGTTTAGCCCAGCTGGTCTTCAGTCTCTCAAATGCATAGCCACAGGCCATCACCAGGACCATGTGACTTTGAAAGGAAACACGTATTTAATTGTCTGGTCCTGAGCAAGAATTGAGTGCTCTCTATTCTACCAGAGAAAACCACAATTTCTTTTTGAATAATAATGTTAAGAGTCTGCTCACAATTCTGTGGGGAACTATACTTTGGAGATTTCACTAGTTATTGGTTGCATAAGCCATTCTTCTCTTGATTTTTCTCAGGAAGAGAAGGAAGAATCAGGTAATGCAATAAAAAACTGAGAATGAGAATAAAGCAGCTTCTTTTTAGTGGCTGAAAAACTCCAATCTCCAGCAGCATAGACATGGGATACACTCTGTAATTAAACTAATGCTGCTTAGCAGAAAAAGCTATCAGCCTAAGGAAAATAAGAGTCCTGAGCAAGTTCACTCATACCTAAAGTGAGAGATCAGTTATACAAGTTGTGATTAATTAGATCTCTTGCTTCCTTCTTGCTGATCCCTTCAGCCTCACCATTTTGCCACAAAACTAATTGCCATAATTCTCCCCATTAACATCACTTTGAGCTATGTTCTCTTTCATTCCACGTAATGATTCTTTGACAAAACAGTTGATTCATCTATTTTAATGAATTGCATTTAGAGACCTGAGATGGAAAATTTAAAGCAAAACCCCAAAGAGTAAGCATAGCTGCTTCCAATGATGATTTAACATTGGAGGGGCAGCCCTGTAGTATTGGGCCTAATTTCATGCTTTCCACATACTACGCCAACTTTTGCCACATCAAATGAAAAGTTCCCTAGTCTAGCATCCAGCAGACAACTTAGCAATATAATTCCCAGATTCCCCTTGCTAGGGCAAGGTTTGGAATATGATCCATGTTTTGAAGGCAAAACTCCATAAAACTCACTTCCCTTACTATGTGTATGTTTTGAGTTTCTGAGATAACACATGATCCCACACATCAGCCCATATGTTCTGGCTCTCCTTCATTTTTCTCCTATAGCTCATGGGCCCTTCAGAAGACAATAGTTCCCAATGTCTGATCTAAAAAAAAAAAATCAAAGGGATACCATGTGGAGAAACCATCGGATCCTTTTGAATTCTGTTCTTATTACCATATCGCAAAGATATGAATATCCAAAGTAATATATCCAACTACCTTTGTGCTATAGCATTCCAGGACCCATGCCAAATAGGGTTTGCCTTCTACTTGCCACAAATGCAGCTGGTCCTCTCAATGTATCACTAAAGGCCACATGATGCCCATTACAATTCAATAAACTTTCCCAATATTTTATAACAAGGATTGTTAAATAAAGGGACGTAATATTAGAAATATGGCAATATATTGCAGTGCAGTGCAGTGCTTTCAGCTGAACACTCTTCTCATTATCTCATTCATCCACTGTATTGGCAAAGGAACCACGAGGAAGAAGATGACAAAAAGTTATCTTTTCCAAACATTTTATCTGGCTTTCTAAACAAACAAAAGCTGTCATTTTTATGTTCTGTTGGAGCCTGTTTCAGCAAAGATTTCAGTAATTCCCATGTTCAAAGACCTAATATTAGCACCTGTACATTCACAGGTAATTTGGCCACCTTTCTTTCAAGAAGCATATTCCTCTATCTGCAAAGGATCAGTTCCAAAACAAAATTTGTGTTTTATAAAAACAAACACTTGAAATAATACTATGGGAAAGGTGAATGCTTAACACAGAGGTATTGCTGATGTCAAAGGCAATGTACTCATTATTATGCTAACTATTCCCAAAGTAAACACTGACTATCCATCACATTTAAAGCTATCTCTCTGTCTTTGGTGTCTGGAATTGTGAGAATTGATAAGCAAGATACCTAGAAGGCCTTAGATGACATAGAAAGGAAAACAGCATTCTTTTATTTTTCTCAGCTAACATTTATTATTTTCTCTCTGGATTTTTTCCTTGATCATGCTACGGAATACATCAGAAAAAGTATCTTTCAAGCAACTGCAAAATTAACATGTGTTTGTCCCAGCTGCTGCTGAATCCTGCAAGATAAAAGCTTGGAACACCCAAATCTTTCCCCCCAGAAATCCTCTGGGTTTTCTCATCTTGGCCCTGGCCTCCCGCTTTGGACAACTAGCTTAGTAGTTTCTACTAGCACCATCTATCTTTCAGACAGTGTTTCACATGGTATCCACCATATGTGGCAGCCATAGGACCTTCACATTTTATACTGTCTTGATACTCTATTTCATGGGTATTAAACTAGTCATTGTGACATTTTGCATTATTCTCATTCGCGGAGCTGGGATGGGCGTGGCCTTCATGTGATGCATCTGGCCGCGGGCCGCAAGTTTGACATCCCTGCTCTATTTCTTCAGTATAAGAAATGAAAATGCAAAAACCGAGGTAATTTAAATAGTGCCATCTAAATCAATGGTTGCCAACCAGTGGGCCGGGGACCACTGGTGGTCCACAAGAACATTTTGGTGGTCCGCAGAGAAATGTCCCTCCAAAGCACTCCCCCCCAAAAGCAATTAATCCAGGCTGTGCCACCCACATGGCCTATCCACCTGATGGCCCCCACCCTTCAGCCGAGCGCAAACCTTACATGCAAGCTGGAACTGGAAGGTAAAACCAATGGAAGGGGAGGGAAATCCGCCCTGGGGTGGCTTGCTGACGTTGGTGGGAAAGTCAGTTCCATATTCCAGAGCTGCAGTAGTCACAAGACTGGCCCTTTGGTCATCCCAGAGCAGCTCCTCCAGTCCATGGCAGGCTGGTGCACCCAGGTGGAGCAGCAGCTGCTCCGGAATGACCAGAGGGCGAATCCTGTGACTACTGCAGCTCTGGAATATGGGACCAACTTTCCCACCAACATCAGCAAGCCACAGTCAGCCAAAATTCCTATTAGTGGTCCCTGGATTTAAATTTGTGAATTTAGTGGTCCCTGAGGTCCAAAAGGTTGGTGACCCCTGATCTAAATTATCACAAAAAATGGGAACACAATCTAAGAAACACTAATAAAAAGTCAACAATTATTCTTAATAATTGTTAAGAAATATATATATTTATCAATACAGAAAGATATTTTTTCTAGAGCAAATGATCCTCTGATTTGATTCCCCGGGCTTCCCCAATGTTTTGGAGATCTTCAACATAAGGGTGCTGATTCTTTTCACAGTTCTACTCTGCTCTGCCTTTATAATTTATTATTATTTCAAACAGAGAGAAGACAGGGTAATCTCACTCTGTACATGTCAAGAAGTCATTCTTCGCCTGTAGAGATTTAAAGTAGGCCAGTTTACAAGCTTACTATTTAGCCTTTTGCTAGGAAAAAAATTTACTACTCTTGGATTGCAATTTTACACTAATTTATCTGAGAATCCAATCAGTGAGTTCAATGAGACTTAACTTCAGAGTAAACACATGCAGGTTTGAAATGTTCCTTTTAAAGTGCTAACTGTCAATCAATCCAACTAGAGACAGTTCTATATGCACATATATTGCACATTACTGCAAAAGTGTTACAGAAGACTAGCAAATGCATTTCTTCATGGACACTAATATTATCAGAACTCAGCTGATTTTCCCCTAGAGAATTATCCCATCTAGCTGCATATAGGGTTGCTCTGTCAATTATTCCTTCTTTAAAGGTTTCTTGAAATGAAACCTTGCAGTACATACCCCCACACCCTCTGAGCATGATCATGAAAATGCTTTTTGAAAGTCTCTGAACCTCCAAACACCATCAGCATTGCTTACTTGTTTCTCTGACCTAATCCATAAACTGCAATAACTTACTCTGGCACATTTGCTCTATACCACACCATTTATTATTAATAGACGATATTGCTGTCCATTTAAAACATCAATGCTTTTGTTAAACATTTCACCTCCCCTTCTGCCAACTCTCTTCCTAAACTACTTTGCTTCTATTCATTCATTTTTAATGCATCTCTTCCAGTTGATTCTGTAGCTCATCAGTAAGGTACACCTGGCTAAATTCTATGCCTCCAGGGATTATTCCATAAACATTATAGAAATGTTTGCATTCTACACTTTACACATAAGGCTGAAGTCCAAACTCACTGTGTGGCATTAAGGTCTTACTCTCCCCTACTAATAAATGGAGATTCTTCACCGATTTTCTGAAAATGCCTCAAATGATTTCACCAAAAGGTAAAATAGATATTAACACAGCACTAACATCCTTTTTTATGTAATGTAAAATGTCCTTTAGATGACTATTCATTCAGGGCAATATCTGGTGGATTTCCTTATATGCCCTAATTTTGTGCAATGCCTACAATACATTCATATTTGCACAAAATATTTACACCAAGACAAATTCCTTGTGTCCAATCACACTTGGCCAATAAAGAATTCTATTCTATTCTATTCTATTCTATTCTATTCTATTCTATATGAAAACAGCTCCTGTAGATACTGAACTAAAAGCCTACGGCAAGCATTGTGTGAGCAGGAGGACAAGGCATATAGCATAACTTCCGTTTCTCCAAATGTTTAATATATGCTTGAATACCAGTAGGATGTCATTTGCAAGTATTCAGCAACTTAAGCAGTTAGTTTTAACAAAAATGGCTCATAAAATTCAGAACACCAACAAAACAGTTCCCCCTGCTTTCCAGCTGCTCAGCTTTTGACTACCTATGGTAACCAGAGTACTTCAACATCTTTTCCTCCACAGGTCAACTTGATGTCACTGCAGACTAGTCAATTGCCAATATTAAGAGTTAGGAATGAGTATATGAACATGTGACACAGTACAGCAATTCGGGAAAGCAAATACATCTTGCTGAACTTGCAAATTTATCAGGTCCAGGGCTAGTCTAATCAATTATCTTAAACACCAATATATTATTTGTAAAGGGCATTGTGGCCAGCTTCCAACTTCAAAAAAGTTGGTTTTCTATTAAAGACTTTCTGTGTTGAGTTTATGCACCAATCAGCATCAGCCTTGTAATATGTAGAGCTACAAGATATAAACTTATGATCAACTAACATCCAATTTGCACAAGTTGTTCTCTTGACAAGATTCTCAACTCATCAAATCAATGATCACTTGCAAACCTTCACTGACCATCTTTATTCCTTTATTAAATTCAAGCATGGTAGTTCAGAATAACAAGACAATAACTTTTAGTCTTCATATAATTAATGACAAGTCTAATTCCTGAGAGCAATTGAAAATCAGTGTGTGGGTATCTGGAAAAAATGTGGATATGAATTATATTCAAAATTGTAAACCAACAAAAACTGAATGTAGGAGATATTAATTATATTGCTGTATAAATATATAAATTATTTAATGCATCCCTAAGAATGTTAATGTTTTATTCAAGTTCAAAATGTGATTTAAATTTTTTTTACTGTAATCTTAAAGATATATCAATTCAATAATATGAGCTTTCCTTATATTTAAAATTATTAATTGATTTAATATTTTTCTTTTATTTTTAGAAGAAAGTTCTAAAAAAAATAGGAAATACTAATGTTGAACATATAAAAAAAGTTTTCCATGTTTTCATATGCAGTACATTGTAAACAGTGCACAAATTATGCAATTCATTTTAATGCATAAACTTTTTCCTGTTGTGTTCAATCACACAGTGTATTTTACTGTTCCAAGTTTCTTCTGTAATTGACCTGACATGCCAATAGATGGTATTTCAGGACCAGGTCTGTCTAGCTGGCATATCTGCCTATGCTCTCAACACACAGTGAGGCAGACTGCTGAACAGGCAGTTTCAGATCATGAACGGTAGACCTCTCATTATTTTTACTTCCTGCATTTTCTGCCACAGGAGATTTGTAAAAGATACTGGCTTTCTAAGTGTTTTTAAAGGGCAAACACCACTAAAGAAAATGACTACTTTATTCAATTATACCTGAGATGAAAGATTCAATCCATGAGAAAAAGTGGGAAAATATGAAGAGGAACAAATTTCTACCAAAGTTACAAAGAGAGCAATTCAAAAGGCATACTTTGCAATATTATTATTGGTTGCTCTTTCAAAAAAAGTTAAACCAACAATAAATAAGACAATTTATTTGATTAAAAAATATGAATACCTTTTGGCTCCATATTCTGGGGGATTCCAATAGATCCTACTAACAGGAGGCAGTCAGTCCATTCAGAGTCAAAGTGATAACAAACCCCAAGTTCTCTATTTGATACAGTGAGTGTGGTAAAGTCCATCTGCAGCAACCATCACAACAGTATCAACTTTGGGGATGGGAAACAATGCTCAGAAAGTCTTAAGCTTGGTTCAATAGCAGCCTTTTCAATTTGGCATTGTTTCAGATAGATTGGATAGAAAACAATTCCCATTGTTCACAATCTTTCCTGAACTGCAAACCAAGGTTTGCACATTACTAATGTTTCAATTGGAGTTGCCATTTTAAAGATACAATTATTTTTTTGTCTGTCCAGCCTTTTGTTGTGCTCCTGCCCCCCTTTGGAAGAGGGGGGGGTTAAACCTATTGAACACATTTCTAAAATATTTTGAGTGTTAAATCTGCACATAAAAAGTAGCATTTGAGTATCTTCATTACAGACTTGTTTAGGCATGTTAATTGAATATACTGAATTAAAACATATTCAGAATCAGGTACATGTATAACATATCACACACTGCATAACATTCTCATAGATAAATATCTAAAGGAACAAGCAATCTATGATGACCTTTTATTACTCATTTTCTCAATATATATGTAAAAGATTCTTCTGACTTATGTGTGAAAGTAATACATCACTCTTCATGTTGATACCTTATTTCTAGTGCCTCACATCTTTCACCATTTCCTATTGAGCAGTTTTCTTCAACAAAACATTATGCAGTTCCAGAACAAATGTACATTTCTTCATTTATCAAGGAAAGAAGTGTGTTTTGCCAACACAGGACGTTGCTGCAGCACTTCGCTCGGTGCTTCACTTCCCCCCCTTCCCCCCAATTGCAGGATAAATATTATGATTATTCGGTGTCCTCTTCCTGCTCTTCTTTCTATGGCACGTGGAGGGAGTTCAGCTGAATTTGTGTCGAATCAATTTGACAAATGGGAAACCTTTAGAGAAGCTTGATCAAAACCAATCGATTGATTGGTCCTGGCACACTTAAATAAGAACACGACCACCACATATCAAAGGAATCTAAGTTTTTAAAAGGTGCCATCCAACTTGCTTGCGTTTGATAGAGCTCCTTTCTCTGGTCTTCTGTCTCTCCTGCTCCTTTTGTTGGCTGCTTTTGAACCCTTCACTCCGTTTTGTCTCCACCTGAAACCCTCCAGAGCCGCTCATCGTGGTTGAATTCAAGCCGTCCAACAGCGACCATCAAGTTTTTGGGAGCCAGGACAGTGGCCTGCATCGCCGACCTGATCAACTTCCCTCTGGACATGGCAAAAGTCTGATTACAGACCCAAGGAGAGAAGAAATCCCACGTCACCCCCAAAATGGCACAGTCTTTGGCACCATGCCCACGATGGTGAATAATAAGGGTCCCAAGAGCCTCTACAATGGGTTGGTGGCCAGTCTCCAGAGCCAGATGAGCTTCGCCTCAGTCCGGATCAGGCTTTATGACTCGGTGAAACACTTCTATACCAAAGGCTCGGAGCATGCTAGCTGGCTTCTCGCTGGTTGCACCACAGGGGCAATGGCGGTGGTGGTGGCCCAGCCTATGGAGGTGGTCAAAGTGCGATTCCAGGCCCAGATCTGGACCAGCGCTACCAAGGCACTATGGAAAGGGACGCTGCCCAACGTATCCCAAAACACCATTGTGAATTGTGCCGAACTGGTGACCTACAACATCAAGCATTCCCTCCTCAAATCCCATCTCATGACAGACGACATCCCCTGCCACTTCCTCTCCACCTTTGGGGCTGGCTTTTGCACCACCGTCATAGCCTTTCCAGTTGACGTGGTAAAAACCAGATACATGAACTCTCCTCCCGGCCAGTACAGGAACGCCAGGGGATGCGCCCTCAGGCTGCTCCAGACTGAAGGACCTTTGCCTTTCTACAAAGGCTTTACACCCTCCTTCCTTCGGCTGGGATCCTGGAATGTGGTGATGTTTGTGACTTACGAACAGCTGAAGCGGGCACTGATGGCTGTACGGGCATCGTGGGGAACGCCATCCTGAGCCGACCAGCGAGGCAGTTTAAACTTTTGCTCCCATCCTATCAGTCCGTTTTCTGCTCATTTCTAAAACTCTGTGGATTTCCCCATTTTAAAATGTTAGAATGATTTTAATTTTTACACGTCTCGGCCTGGCTGTAGCTGCTGATTCAGGATCTGCAGATATTCCTGCTGTCTTTTTTTTTTTTTTTAAAGTAATTCATCTTTGCTGGACCACAGTCCAATCCTCCATTTCTAATGCCTGCTGCTCAGAAGAGAATGCTTTTTTAAACATGCTGGAGTATCGAAGATGCCCCCACTGCCGTTTATCTTACACGTTACCTGAAGTCTGTCTTACTTCCGGTCCTAACCTGCTTGCACACCCCTCTTAAACACAAATGGGATGAATTTTATTCCACTGTTTTGCACCCTCAACTTCAAGCCATCCTAAAAGGCTGCGCTTGGCCCATTAATTGTAAAGTTAATGTTCCCCTTTTTGCCAAATTGGGAAAGAATCAACTTTCCCGAGCCGGCTAGAATCCTAGACGTCTTTTTTTTTTTTTTTAAATGGCAACCTTCTCCAAATTGCTGGCATTTGGGGAAGGGGCTGCAATGTGTTCGAGACCCTCTCCTGCTTGGCTTGTAAGCACCTTACTCGCATTACAAAGCCTGAGAATTTGCTGAGAAGCTCGAATCCAGATTTTCTCCACATTTAAAAACTATCATCCTTTGGCTGCAAATTTGGGGAAGAAAGGAAAACAGCCAACACATGATCGCAGCCTGGCTAACTATGAACTTCTTAGACTTGAAATCTGAATAATCACCAAGAACTTCACAAATGCATGTCCAAAATTCCATATTGAGGAACCATTAAGCCAGCTTAAAGGAAACCAAGCCAGCGGTCTTATGTCCAATATTACAGTTACCACAAATCCAGGCAAATGTCACGTAAAAGTAGCCCTTGACCTACAACCACAATTGAGCCTAGAATTATTTTGAAGGCCATCTCTCTCCATCTTTCAAATTATTCAAATTTGAAAGCAATCCCTCTCACTTCACCATGTCCTACCCACACATGCACAACCCAAGCCACTTTGTTATCCTTTCCCTCCTATTACATCCTCCAAAATATTAACAGATCTTGACCACCAAAATCCTGCCCATGAAAATTCTGAAAGCAAACAGAAAACATCAAGTACTCATCACCGAGTACTCTCTCTTCTCCAAAACTGTATGCACACTAATACTTCAAAAACAAACTTTTTCAGATCAGTTCCAAATTGCAGTTGAAGGGCTGGCCAACTATGCCTTCTTTAGTTGCCAAGTATCAACTTAATTTTCCTCATTGACAATAGATTATTACTTTCAGGTATTATGAAAAAAATGTTAACCGTCACAACTTTTCTGAGCTTTTGAAGCTAGGCGATAAAGGATAACATCTGACACAAAGCATACCTTATTTGTTGCAGTAGCACTGGATCCTGGGACCACAGGAACATTTGTCACTTGCACTGATAAATAGTTGTTGTCTATGAGTGGCCAAGCCCCTTCCACTTTGCATGTCTGAAAATGATCCTTAAAGGTCCGTAGATGGGGATCTCCAAACAAGCCACAGAAAAAGTAAGTAGGGGCAATCTGCTCTCTTCCATGATAATCTCTGGTTGCCTGACGGCCACTGTAATTGCAAGGATCATGAATAACTTCAGGATTAGTAGAGGATGTTGGACCATCTTTAGAACAGTTTCTCTGGCTCATGAGATCACCAATTCCCAACACAGCAGAATGATAGACCAAGTTGCCGCGGCAGACTTTGGAATTGCGATAGGTACAAGCAGAATAGGCCCGGAGGGCTTTGCAAAACTCCACATCAAAGCCATCAATGGCTGAGTTCAGGTGAGATGTTAATGATATAAAGTCTGTAGTGCACTTCTGGATTCGACATGGTGTCTGCAACTGACAATCACCTGGGCAGAAGATTGAACATGGAAATGTTAGCATTTGATATAATTATGTTCTTTGAGAAAAGACCCCAAATTCCTTTAACACAATAAAGTCATCGGAGGTATGACATACAAATTTAATAAACCATCACCACCTACACAGGACACTAAGTGCCTATAGTATATTGTACCAATAGCCATTTGTTTTCCACAATAGCACATTCAAAAGAGGCAGCCTTGCCCTCTTATGGTTATTCAAAAACAAATCCTACCAGTTACTGAAGAAATTCTCCCGAATAAAGGACAAGCAGAAATACATCCTTAGTCTATGTTCAATATCCCTTCTAACTAATGGATAATCAGAAAATCTAGAATGATTTTTGACTGATCCTGAATGTCCGAATGGAATCACTTTGTTTCTTAGTAAACAAGTTTAACATTATATTCAAAAGGACTGTTTTTTTAAAAAGCCTTGAATACAGTATCTGTCCCCAAACATTTGGGAGGAGGGGGAGAGAACATGATTGTAAACCTAGAAGTATAGAGCTTCACAGTGTTTTATCAGCAATCTTTATTTGTAGTTCCTTTAACAGCCACACCAATTTTATTATTTGAAACACTGAACTTTTTAGGATTCTGTGCTGCTTCACTACATATTTACAATTCAATTCAATAAATTAAAAATGCAAGATGTTACTAGCTTCTAGTTGTCTAGCTTAATATTCAGTGACAGTAAAAATATACCCTTAAAAAAAAAACCACCCTCCAATCTCTCTGTACATAATTCACTCACACACACATTTTCAGCTGAAGCCTTCTATTTGTGTCCTCGGCCAGGGGTCCCCAAACTTGGCAACTTTAAGACTTGTGGACTTCAACTCCTATAATTCTCCAGCCAGCAGCTGGAAGTCCACAAGTCTTAAAGTTGCCAAGTTTGGAGACCCCTGGGCAAGAAAGATGCCTGTCAGCACCGCGATTGCTCCGCTTTCCTCTCCCGAGATCCGGCGGCGGCGACAGCAGCAGATCACGGGAGCCGAGACTCTCTTCCTGCCCGCGGAGGGAGCGGCAGCGAGGAGAGAAACCCGATCCCTGCTTCGACTCAGTAAACACCAAAGGCAGGGAGGGCCCAGCGCCAATCAAACCCCGACGCAGCCATTCGCCGCTCCTCCCCCCTCCCGCGCGCGGCGGAGCGGACGCCGAAGCCCTTTTAAAAAAAAAAAAAAAGACGGGCAAGGGACATTTTGACACAGCCGGGGAGGCCCTTGAGCGGGTCAAACTCCCCGGATTTGTAAATCAAAACAAAGGCGTTGTTTTTCAATCCAACAGGCTTAATACGCCTTGCATCATCCAAACTATCCCCCCCCTTTTTTTCTTCCAAAGTGGATTGTTCCAAACTTCGGATTCCGCGTCCCTCTCAGCGACACTTTCTTCAAGTTGTACTTTTTAAATATTTCCCGATATTTAATACTTCCAATAAAATCACCGTTTCTTTCCTCCCGAAGAATCAAAAGTCTTAAAAGACCCATATTTTTTTTCTTTAAAAAAAAAAGTTGAAATACCCGAGATAACTCCCCCCCCTCCAAAAAAAACCACATCAACTTCGTGGCTCATTTGATTCCAAATCCCCATTAAGACCACCCCGAACCTCCCCTTCCCCCCTCCCTCCCCGGTCAGAAAGGGCCTCGGCTGAGAAGGAAGGGGCGGCGGCGGTTATTACCTGCGTGTAGGAGCAGCCCGAGGCTGAGCAGCACGACGAGGGCAGCCGAAGGCGGGGGGCGCGGTTGATGACCGGGCCGGCGTTGCTGCTCCTCAACCTCGGCGGCGGCGATGGCACAGAAAGGGGCCGCTGTCCCCATGCCCGTCCATGCAGCTCTTCGGGATTCCGGCGGCGGGTCGGCGGGGCTGAGGCATGAGCCGGGGGACGGGCCTCCGCGCTTCCTCTTTTTCCTCCTTGCAGATTAACCCCACGGTGGAAAGAGGCCGCCAGGCCACGCAAGGGAAGAAGGGCCCAGAAGGGGCGGCATCGCAGAAAGGCAACAAGGGAAGCAGTGGGAGACAGACACACACATACACACACACACAAAAGCGAGTGAGCGGGAATCCAGGTGGAAAAAAAAACAACCACCACCACCACCACAGGCGATCGGGCGAGCGAGAGCAGCCTCGCTACCCCATTAGCGGGGGCCGCGCAGATTCGGCGCGAATCAAGGCCCGCTTCCTAGCCACTGGAAACAATCTCGGCTCCGCGCTCCCGCTCCCAGCCCCGCGAGCTCGAGGCTCCTCCCGCCACGCTCTCATTGGCTCAGCGGGGCCTGTCCAATTAAAACAAAGGCAGGCCTCAGAGGAGGCCGGAACTCTCTAAACTGGCTATTGAGAAGGGGGGGGGAAGAGAGAGAGGGAGGTTCCGTTGTGCTCCGCCTCTTTTAAGTTGTTTGGCTTTGGATCACAACACTAAGGGGAAAAAAAAGTTTTGACGGTATAGAGAAGCACGCTAGACAGCTTGAAAGGTCGTTGAACAGAGATTTCTGTCAAGACCCTGTACTGCTGAAAAGACCCTGAACTTTGTTGCGGGCAGTGCTCCCCAATATAAACAGAACTATTTTATTTACTTTAGTCAAGCATGCATTTGATTGTGTATATATTTGTGTGTGTATGTATGTGTGTATAAACATGATTATTAATACATGATACAAATAAAAGGGAACCAACGTGCCTACCATCCCTGGCCTATTGTTTCTTTTATTTTTCTTATATGTATCCATGTATTCATAACTATGTTTTTACTTATACCTATTATCTTGTAAGCAATTGAGAAACCAAATAAAATAAAAATAAACATTAAGAAGGGACGGTAGACACTTGGTGCACTTATGCATAATTAAAGAACATTATTTATAGTAACACTATAGAAATAGTAAAGCTTGCAGGTTTGCCAACTTTAAAGTAGCTTAAACAAGTTAATTGAGAACGAATCTGCTTTAGTGGTTAAGGCACTGGGCTGGTGACCTGGAGTTCTAGGCCTGCCAGAAGACTAAAAAGTCATCTTATGTGCCCTTGGGCCAGTCACTCTCAGCTCTAAGGAGAAGGCAATGGTAAAGTACTTCTGAAATCTTTCCCAGAAAGCTGCATTGATTAATCCAGACACTCGCTTAAAGTAGTCAGCAATTGACCCCAAGGCACCCAAAACAGTTAATTGAAGTAACTAATCTGAATTTTAAAAGTGTTTTCCTTAGGGGTATTAGAATGGTGGCTAGTAAGAAAGCTGTTACTGAACTAGTTTAGAGATTTGAGAACAACTTTTTTTTTTCACCAGTAAGTAAACTGATATTAGTCTGAAGCACAATAAATTTGTAGAGAAGCAACCAATTTCTTTATCATTAAGTGTAAAATTGAATCTAATCTTCATGAATGGTCTTGATGCTTACATACACCTTTTTTTTTATCAACTATCAACGTATTATTTAAGACTTACAAGCAGTGGATTAATTAATTTCCCCATTCCCCTCAACTTGTAGAATCTTTGAACTACTTGCTATGCAAAAAAAATGGAGCTGGATTTGCACCTGAATGCCTCAATTGTAAGAAAAAGTACTTGAGAACCTTTAGAGTAAAATTTATAAGAGCAGTATCTCAGCACTTCATTTAAAAAAGTGTTGTATAAGTATGAAACAGTTATGTGCAACAGTGGGCAATTTTTTCTTCACGTGAAAGAGCAATTTTAAAAAAATCATACTTTAACTTAATTCTGAAATAATTTATTCTAAATTATAACTGCAGCCACAATATATGAGTCATTATTTGTACATTGGTTATAAAATAGCTTCTGCTAAGGTTTGTTTATTCAGAATTTCACCCTGCTGAATCCAATGGGATTGATTCCATAATAAAGGTATAAAATGGTAGCTTTGGTGAATATGTACTTTCAAATTACATGTTCAAGGTAAGTTTATATTGCATTGACATAAGTTAATGTGAAAAAACCATTAATTCTTAGAAAACCGCTTGTACTAGACAGATAGCCTGAATGAGCAGTCCAGTCACACATTCCAGAGAGCCAATTCACTGTATTTTTGCCTGCAACTGCCATCCTTATAAAAGGCTCCTTATCCTGTATCTTTTGTCTATGCAAGGTCATAGGTAAAGTAACTTGTGCCACTGCTTATCTCAATACAAAGCTTTACTTACTTTAAACTTTTTATGGATTGGTCTATTCAAAGTACAGAGATAAGACCAGGAAGAGTAATATATTTGCTCGTGCAATTGTCTTTCAATACACAGAAGCCAGGGAGCAAGAGGAGATGCATAACAAAACTTGTTTAGCAAACCCAAACAAAATTCCTTTTGTTAAAAAGTCTTGGCTTTATATAAATAGATGAATGTGCAACAACTCAAATATGTGTGCAAAAACTTTGGCATCTTGCAGTTACTTCTAGTGTTGAAGATGATAACCTAAACATATTCAATTTTAAGCAGGTGTTTCACATCCATAGCTGAGTTGTTTAGTAATGCGTCTGTTTAGCAAGTATTTATTGGAAGCCTCTTGTATTTCTGCTTATACTCATATCAGAATCTTGGGATTGCATAGTATTAAAAAAAACTTTAATAAAACAAAACCTAGTGGGTGTGGCTAGGCTAGGGTTGTCCCTACGAAATCCCTCTCTCTCTGGCAGAATGAGGTGCAGGATGAGATACAGGCTGAGGCAGAACATGACTTGGTTTTGCTTTACTATGTGCATAATCTTAATCATTGATTTGTAAATCAATTTCTGTACACTATACAGAATGGTAAACTTTAAACTAATTTACAATACAATGACAGTTACTTGGAGTTTATTCATATAGTTATGTCTGAATCCTGTTTATGTGTCATGATTCTAGTTATAAAGAATGAGTTCCTTTTCCTTATGTTAGTTCATCTAATACTTATTCATTGGATATTATTTTTATCATTAGCAAAGTAACATTTTATACTTTAAAATATTTTAGGGGGAAGTCATATATTACAATATGTAAATCAAGTATTCAATAGACAAAACACTTAAAGGATAGTAATATTCCAATCTCTATCAATGATTTCAGCAATGAACATTTTTGTATGAATTCTGTGATAATGCTTACATAGCTTACCTATAAGATGGAATTCCTTGCACAATTAATATATTAATGTAAATGCATAATATAAATATTATTCCTGGAAGCAAATTCCAAATGAAGAAATATGTATGAGCTGAGATTTCCTATGCTACATTATACTGTGCAACAGTCTTCATACTGTAGAGGGCATTCTTGAGTTATTGTAAACATTGTGAAACATTACTGCTTTCACTTAAAAAAAAACTACATGTCATCAAAAAGGTTTTACAGTATTGATCAACTCTAAATGCAGAAAATATTGAATTCGATACATTTCATTTACATATTTTGCTCCCACAGAATATGACCATAATACTCCAGTATTAATATTAACCCTCCAATAGGACTTTTAGCCATTGAAATTCCCTGATGTGTTGAACTGTTACTGTTTGACTGTTTAATTTTTGAAGTGCTAGCAAAAGTGATTGAAAAATCTCAAAGTATGTAAAAATTAAACAGAAACATTAGCTGTAAAAAAGTCACTACTCTTCTTGCCCCAATATAGGATCTTCCTTTGGTCTACTTGCTATTAATGCATATTTACCACAATTCATCTACTAACCTAGATGCCTTTAAGGGGGAAATGTGTACAAGTCAGACCTTGAAAGTAAGTGGGCACTTCTGAAGACATTGGAGATGGAATATTTCTAAATACAAGTTGCAGCAAGATAATAGCAAAGGATGTCTGTGTTTCCTGCTTATGAGCATCCGAAACTTTTTTAGATGATCACTAAGCAAAAAAATACTAGATTAAGGTAGTTTTCCAGAAGGAATATCTTTATAATGCTAACAGTTTAGCAATAAGACCTTTAAATGTCAAAGTCAATAATGTTCTACATAACTTAAAGAAAATGCTAGCACTTACATTCTAAGTAAGTAATGAAGCCTTAACAAAGCTGTGATAGACTCTCCTGTGACTATGACTAAAATATATGTATTTCATTGTTTGGGTGTGGTCAAGACTTTGAGAAAACACAATCATGTCACAAACATTTTTTCCTTACAAATATGTTTCTATAAGAACACCCTATTTTGTTCAATAATGGATCATCCATTTTCACAAATAATTAGCCACACTCAATTATTTAATTTGTATAGATTAATCCTTACCAACTTCCAGATGCCCAGATTACAGTTATAATTTATTTTGGAATAAACCCAGTTTCTTTCAGCAACTTTGTTTTTAAATATTACCGCAAGTTTTTGAGAAGTGGAGTAAGTTTTAGTATTTTTATTGTGAATAGATTTTACTGAAGCATTAAGGGTTTCATTTGTAGTTAAGATGTTTAAGTGAACCTTTTAAATTTAAAATATTTCTAATGCACATGTGTGTGTGTGTGTGTGTGTGTGTGTGTGCAATATAAGACCTAGTTTGCCCGACAACAACTTGGAAGGTTGGGTTCAAAGAGTGTCTGGCCCAAAGTTACTTAGTGCACTCCCTCATCCCTTTATCATTATCTCCCCCTCCCCCCAAAAAAACTCAATATTTTCTGATTTAATCAGACTGGAGTGATAATGCTATTTTTGATTCTATGGATATTTCCTTAGGAACAAGATCTACTGAACACAGACTACTGGACTTTCCAGTAAAAACACATAGAATTTGTTAATTTCTTCTAAGAAAAGGTATCTCTACAAATCCTACATAAGGTGAGAAAGGGAACAGAACTGAATCATCACTGCACATAACTAGATACATATGCAAGGCACATTAGGAGTTTCAAAACAATATGTAATTTCATTTCCCAACCCGCTCCATTATCAGTTTAACAGACACACCATTTAATTCCCATGTGCTGAAATTTTTGCCAAGACAAATATCTCTCTGAAAGTAGACTAAAGAGCTGGTGTTTGGGAAAGGAATTAGAGAAATGGAGCTTCAAACTGGTTACTTCAGGGTAAAAGCTAGTTGCCCTTTATAACTCCTGCCATTGCCATTGTTTTGCTCTTCTACCCTACTAAGAACATATCAGTGTGCATGCACACACATAAAAAGTGCTGAATAAATCTGCCTTGAAATACTTGGCTACTTACATCATCATCTTTAACTCTTCCTGTGCTGAGCAGATTGTGGAACGTGTTATACTTGTATGGAAGAGGAGAAGACCCTTGGTAAGTCAGGACCTGATCCGTAATCGCAAAGACAAACAGAAGATGAAAATTAAGATGCAGCAGTAATATGGTCCTTTTTTCACAACCAAAGGAAAAAATAGGGGAGGGGGGCTTGCAGCCGGGAACTGGAAAAATGCAGAGTAGCAGGTGCAAAAAGCATTTGGGAGCTGCTGGCCAGCAGGGGAAACAATTCACTTCCTGCCCATTTATCTCGGGAAACCAGCACCCTTATCTTGCTGAAACAGAATTAACCTCTCACTAACCAGGCAGCATGAAGAGATTTGCAGGGTTCTTAATTTGTTTCAGGACAGCTTTCTTTCATTCTGACTTTCCTTTTCTTTAAAATGTGGGCAAGATATGACTGCCCAAACTGGAAAAATCAGTTCTGAAATTACCAAGGGCATCACACATTGCTTATCTTACGAAAAAAGACCCACAATCCAAATCTTATGACACCTTAAATAAAATTGAAGCAGAAGGGTTATTGCAATCAACTAAAAATTTGAGAAGGCTCAATTGGTGCCTTTTAAATTCCAGCAACAAAAAAACAGACAAAAGTAAGCTATATTACCATTGATTTTCGCCCCTCCCCAAAAAGGATCTATTTTCTACTTCCAAGACAAACTCATGTATTTATTCATTTACTCTACAGTGTGTATAATCAGTCTGCTTTATGATCTGTTTTGTTTAGCACAGCCTACAGAATCAGCCTTGCTTGACTGAGCCATTCAAATCCTACAGACATTTTATATGGAATAACCTCCAGTGACATTATTGGAAATCCCTACTTCTAAGTAAATGTAGATTGAGATCGGGCTATGAGATTACTCTGCAGTGCTCTCCCTGAAGATCGGCGGCGGTGGGGGGGGGGGATTTGGAGATAGCATCCGAGGCACTTTGCCCACAACTTCATTCTCAGCAAAGCAAAGCAAAGCTTAGCTCAGGAGAACTAAAGAAACCGTGAAAATAACCAGCCTTCTTCCGACTGAATCCACATTCGTTCACCTGAGCCACAGTTGGTTGGCGATGACATCGAAAGAAATGGAAAGCGGCTGGCTTCGAAGTAAATTCTCATAGCCTTTCCCCCTCCAATTTCTCATTAAAAATTAACAGTCTTCCGCTATTTCTTATTGCTCCTGTTGCGGGCTCGCCTTTTCGCAAACGTAGTTATCTTTACCGAAGTCCTGCTTCAAAGACCATTCCGTTCCTCGAGGACAAACCCGCGCGGCTGAGGTAGAGCGGTCACGCCTTGTCCTTCAGGGTCGCCTTCCTCAGGCGAGAGCGTCCACCCTTCCGTAAGCGAGGCTTCAGGAGCGCGCTTCGGATCCCGGCGCGGGTCTCTGGCGGCCTCAGCTCAGCTGCGTTCATTCCCGGGCCGGTGGACGTACGGGATTGATACCCTGCTTTTCCCGCCGGCGCGCCAGCTCCAGGTGTTGGGGTTTGCTCAAGGCAGATTCCCGCCACTGCGCCGTCCCAGGAGCCTGCTCCCCTTTCCCGCTTCCAAAGTTAAGAAAAAGCCGGTGGAAAAAGAAAAAAGCAAAAACACCGCCGCCCCCCCGCCCCGCGGTTTTCCTCTGCCGTCTCCCCCCGCCCCAGCGGCGACCAAACAAAACCACTCACCGCAAACATCGCCTCGTTAGTTTCTCGCCGAAGTTCTCCCCCCCCCGCCCCCACCTCCCGCCTCAGCGGAGCCGCCCGCCACAACAGGAGCGCACCGCGCAGAAGGCACCTTCTTCCCGCACCAAGGGCCGGAGGGGGGGGGGCTCCCGCGCCGCGTGGCCGGCGAACGGCCGCGACCCCGTCGCCGCAAAGCGCGACAGATCCTCTACGCTTGGTTTAAGTTTTGACACAAGGGGGAAGGGGGAGGGAAAGAAGGGCGAGGGGGGCTCTGTCGCCTCCGCGAGCCTGTCTCCGGGATCCAAACGAGGCAACGCACGTGGGCTCGGAACTGCTTAAGGAGCGCAGGGAGATCCGGACCTGGTGCTCGCCGCCGCTTCCGCCTCCTCGCCCGCCAACGCTTTCCCCCCTCCCCGAAACTATCAGAATGTTACCCGCACATCTGAATCATTGAAAGGTGATCCTTTCCGATGTGGGGGGGAAAAAATAGATTTTTCTGCCGTCTTTTTCAACATGCTCTCTTCTTTCTCTCTGCCCTCACTTCCCACGAGTTCACGATGCAGTTCATCTTAACTCTCCCCCACTCAGCACTTTCTATCTGCATGCTTTCTGGATTACAGCAATCTTTTAAAATAAAAAAAAATCATTGGTTCTATAAAACAAAATAAAACATCTATATACTACTAACACTCTTGGGTTAGGGCAACCATTTTTGAATCAAGGTACCTCAAATGGGCTAAAAGAATGCATCCAAAACCTAGCACCCCCCACCCCCGTCCCCATAACTCCCATGGAATTAAAATCTGGCAAAGTTTTGACTACTACAGTGCTGTTGTGTGCTGTGTTACCATGGCCACATAATCATCATTTCCAGTACTCCACTTCCTATAAGGAAAGTCAATGGGAAAGTCCCCAGAAAGTCACAGGTTGTTGCTGCTCCCAGGATTAGTTTGGCTTTTTTATTTTTTATTTTTTTTTGCCTGCCTGTGGTCATTCTGTTTCTCTGTTTAGCTAAGGAAATAGTTCTGAAACAAGGACTCAGTAATTCATGGATTGCCTTAAAACAAAGCCCCAGACAATATCAAAAGTGATCACAAGTGTAATCTAACTTATTATCTCTGAAAGGCGAAACTTTGACCTTGGCAGATCTACAAACAGTTGTTTCTAACTTTCATAGTGTGGGTCTTGTGAGGAAGTATAGACAAAAAGCACAAGCAGGAGTACTAGCTCTGTCTTTATTGTAAAATTATATTAACAGACTCTTACAAGATGAATTCCTTCTTCCATTTCTCACTTTTACTGTCCCCTAGGGAAAGCCCCTCTGAGATGCTTTTGTCACAACTACTATCTTCAGAGGCAAATTTTATTTATCAGGCTGTTGTCTCTATTGCATTGCTTCCTGTCTCCCAAGGTCATCCTCACACACTATTACACATAAAGTGTTTATTCTTATGTTGCCTTATATTGATTCTTTAAAAGTAAATAATAATCACATACAGTCACCAATAGGCATGATTGTCTTTTATATGTCTTTCCACATTCATTTGTATTAATTGTCTATGGCTCTTCTTCCAGGCAGCAATTGCACATTGTCAGTTTACAACAACTCTAGTTGCAATATGCCTATCTTTTTATTTGGGAATAAGTTCCATTTGAACCCAATTGTCATATTTTTCAGGAGATATATGTTATTATCAGGGGTGGGATTCACATTTTTTTTTTGAAAAGAATTTTATTGATTTTCTACAAACAAACAAGACAAACAAAACATTAAAACATAAACTCTCTTATGTACATATAGTGTGTTGGTTGGTTCATCAGTTTTGTGCATTCATTTTGTAGTCTCAATTACAGTTATGTTACATAACAACTCATATTGTCAATCCAAACTTATATATCCTAATATCGCTATTAAAAAATCATTTGACTATACTTTTAATCATTCATGCTTTTTGAGATAACAATACTTTAAATAGTTTATTCTATAACAAATCATATAATCATACCAAATCTATCCTAAAAACACTTTATAAATATAATATCAAATAACAAAGGCGAAAGAAAAAATAAAGATATTCCTTGCTGTCTAACATTCTAAATATTCTATTATCGTATTTTGTCATCTAGCCATTATAAAAAAGACCCCAAATTTCATAAAATTGTTTATCCTCTTGCTCTCTAATTTCAAATGTCAATCTACTCATC
Organism: Hydrophis major; assembly: GCA_033807585.1. Lineage (NCBI taxonomy): Eukaryota > Metazoa > Chordata > Lepidosauria > Squamata > Elapidae > Hydrophis > Hydrophis major. The sequence goes on from CM066329.1 coordinate 324,450,954, forward strand.
TCAGCACATTCCAATATTTTCTTAATAATTTCTTCCTCTGATGGTATTTTCTCACTCTTCCAATTTTTAGCAAATACAATCCTAGCCGCTGTTAATACATTTACAATCAGATATTTCAAGTCTTTACTGTATGTATCTGGTAAGATTCCCAATAAAAAGAACTCCGGTTTCAAATCTATACATTTCTTTGTCATTTTTTCCAACCACGTGCGAATTTTAGTCCAATATTTTTTAGCGTCCTCACAGGTCCACGAGATATGGTAATATGAGCCAGGTATCTGATGACATTTCCAGCATTTTTCAGATTTGTTCTTAAACATTCTTGCTATTCTTGTCGGGGAAAAGTGCCACCTGTAAAACATCCTATACAAATTTTCTTTATATGCTGTTGACATTGTCATTTTATAATTTTGAGACCACAATTTTTGCCATTTCTCTAAATCAATCCCATATCCAAAATTCTTCCCCCAAACAATCATAGTTTCTTTAACTTGTTCTTCCTCTAATTTAATTCCCAGTAAATAACCATATAATTTTTTAATCACCTTCTCATCAGTACCCATCAAGATCTTATCTAGATCAGTCTGTTTATCATAGAATCCCTCCATTTTAGAATATTCATCATACCTTGAATGTATTTGCATATATGAAAACCAATTTATCTTTATACCTTGTTCCTCTAAATTTTGAATCAATTTAAGTTCACCCTTTTCATCCAATAGTTCCCCATATCTAACTGTTTGTTCCTTCTTATAAATTATAGGATAGGAAAATGCTTCAATAGTCGATAACCAAACTGGAATTTTCAAATAACATTGTCTTTTTATCTTCTCCCAGTTTAACCACAAAGACTCCCGTATATAATGTCTTCTAAAGTAACCCTGTGTTTTAGTTCCCTTATACCATAAAAAAGCATGCCAACCCAACAGCAAATCATGACCTTCTAGTGTCAACAGTCTAGTCTTTCTTAATGTTATCTATTCCTTGACCCACATCAAACTTGCAGCCTGATAGTACAATTCCCAATTGGGCAGGCCAAAACCTCCTCTAATTCTAACATCTTGCAAAAGCTTTAGCTTTATTCTCACTTTCTTACTTTGCCATATAAACTTCAACATAATTTTATTTAAATCTTCAAAATAGTCTTTTCCAAGACTAATTGGTATTGTTTGAAACAGAAATAGAATTATGGGTAAAATATTCATCTTAATTGTTGAAATTCTCCCTATTAATGACAATTGCAAGTTTTCCCATTTCTTCAAGTCTGTAGTTATCTGTTGTTTAAGTTTAATATAATTATTCTCTTTTAATATGCTACATCTTGCTGTCAAATATATCCCCAGATACTTAACCTTATTCGTAACTTGGATTTTCAACAGGTCTGCCAGTTCATCTCTTTGTCTCAGTAGCATGTTCTTTGTCAAAATCTTTGTTTTATCTTTATTTATTTTCAAACCAGCCACCTCACCATATGTCTCTATCTTTTCCAATAGCTTTGGAGCTGTTTCTAGCGGATCTTCCAGAATAAAAGCTAAGTCATCAGCAAAAGCTTGTAGTTTGAATTCTTCCTTTTTAATTTTCATTCCTTTTATGCTTTTATCATCCCTAATATTTCTATTCAACACTTCCAAAGTCAACACAAATAGCAAAGGAGATTGGGGACATCCTTGTCTTGTGCCTTTTCTTATATTAATAAAGTCTGTAAGTTCTCCCTCCATCATTACCTTTGCTGTCTGTTTATTGTATATGGCTTCTATTGCTTGAATAAATTTTCTGGCAAAACCCATCTGTTCCAATAGTAATAACATAAATCTCCAGTTCACATTATTAAATGCTTTTTGAGCATCTAGGAATATCAAAGCCATTTGCTTTTCAGGATGAGCCTCATAGTATTCCAAAGTATCCAAGATTACTCTCATGTTGTCTCTGATTTGTCTCTTTGGCAGAAATCCATTTTGATTTGGGGGGATAAAATTATTTAAATATTTTTTAAGTCTTTCTGCTAAAATTGAAGCAAAGATTTTATAGTCTGCATTCAATAAAGAAATAGGTCTATAGTTCTTAATTTGCAGTGGGTCAGCCTCTTCTTTTGGAATAAGTGTAATATAAGCCTCTGACCATGTTTTGGGTATCATCTTCTTTGACATAACTTCATTCATAACTTCTAACAATGGGATGCTCAATGATTCTTGAAATGTTTTATAGAATTCTGCTGGAAGCCCGTCTGGACCTGGTGTTTTCCCATTATTTTGTTTATTAAGTGCTTCATTTAATTCCATCATTGTTATATTGCTTTCTAGCATTTCTTCAGTCTCTAGGTATCTTCGGTAATATGCCTTTTAATAAAAAGTGTTACTGGAAAAAGTGTTACTATACTTTCATAATTATTTGCTACTATAGATTCATATGACTGCTCTTATGGTAAAAAATGGACTATAATCTCTAAAATGGGCTTGATATACAGTAATTAAACCCGCATGCATACAAAATCCAAACTTTATCTCAAAATCCAGAACTACAGGTAATCCTTGACTAGCACCATTTGTTTAGCAACTGTTGAAGTTACCACAGCATTGAAAAAAGTGACTTACATCCAGTCCTTACATGACTGTTGCAGCATCCTTGCAGTTATATGAACAAAATTTTGGCATTTGGCAACTGGCATATATTTATGACAGTTGTAGCATCCCGGAGTTATGCAATCGCCATTCGTAGCCTCAGCTGGCTTCCAAGAAGCAAAGCCAATGGAGTAAGCTGATTGACTTAATGACTGCGTGATTCACAAGAACTGCAGTGATTCGCTTAACAACCACGGTGAAGCAGATTGTAAAATTGTGTGTCACTCTTAACAAGCTTCCTTGCCTTAGCAGTGGAAATTCTGGTACCATTATAATATAAGTCGAGGACACAGGCAGGCCTTGCACAATGTGGTTCATGATGACAATTGTGCACTCTTGGTCACTTGCCCTGCTCACTGCAGCCCCCTAGAACAGGGGTCACCAACCTTTTGGACTTCAGGGACCATCAAACTCATATTTTTAAATCCCACAGACCAGAGACCCTGGGAAAATCCCAAAAAAGTCTGCAGGAAAATTCCACACTCTGTTTCCCTACTGATCAATCATTCTTTATTTGAGATCGCAGGATATCATCTCCATCTCCAGCTTCTCAGGGGGACAGAGAGAGACATTTGGTTTCGTGCAAGGAAAGCAGCAGAAACAGCAGAAGTCTTTTTTTCTGTTCCCCAAATTTCGCCAGAAATAAGTCTTTGTGAGAATTGTCGCATTGGCGCAGCCTCTTGGAGCAGGATGCCTTGCAGGGTCCCAAAGACTCATTTCTGGTGGAGTTTGGGGGAGAGAGAAAGACTTTTGCTGCTTTCCTTGCGTGCAGCCAAAAGCAGAAAAAGAAAGAAGTGGAAAGAAGCAGCTTCGCAATGCAAGTGTTCACACGCAGCCTGGAATAATAGTTTTGGGGGGTGCTTTGGGGATGACATTTCTCTGTGAACCACCAAAATTTTCTCATGGACTGCCAGTCATCCCCGGCCCACTGGCTGGTGACCACTGTCCTAGAATATTCATTTGTTCATTCATTTATGGAGTTTCCTTGCTCCTGTAGATATAACCATGGCTTCTGTTGTAAGGGGAATACTTTTTACTTTTTAAAACAATGCATCTTATTTTAAGTGTATATATGACATATGTATGTTATTGTTTGTGGACCATATATAGCTCTGGCACCTCAGAATATCCATCCCTCCTGCCTAATTATTTCAAATCACAATTTCTCCAGAGGCTTTTGAGATAAACAACAAAGATTTCTTTTCCCAAAAAGCTTCTTGTACAAAATGGTGATGGCAATACACATAACATCACCATATAGTGCTGAGAGACTATTGCACTGAGATTTTACTCCTCCATCCTCACAATTCACATTGGCAATTGAGAAAGCTGTAGCTTTCATTCTCTCTGTACTACCATAAGCATAAAAATGATCCTACAATAAAATAATGATAAAGGAGTTCAAAGAAATTTCAGAAAGCTCCTCTCTGAGCCTGTTTACCAATGCAGCTCCAGCCTCTTTCTGACTCCTTTCTCATGTCAGAGTTTTTTGCCTGGAAAAAAGAGAATTTCAGTAAGGTTAGTAGAATCCCTCTCTCCAGAAAGATTAAGGAGCATGCCTAAGTACTTAGCTTGTTAGGATTAAAGTAAACATGAGATAAACACATTGTAATTTGGTCCAGAGTTGCCCTCTTTGTTGTCATTATCATCACAAGGGACCTTTGCTTTGGCAGCCATTTGTTAGTTGATCCTTGTCTGATTTGCAACTTAGAAGAATGATCCCTTATGAGGTTACTTTTGGGCTTTCAGCAACTGGAAACATTGAAAAGGAAGGGGCAGAGAAACCTGTCCATTTTATTTGGCTATCCTTTAAAGTTTAAGGGGAAAAAAGTTTCACCATATTTTTATACAATGCTAAACAGGCTTCCTTTGAGTTGCTTGGCACACAATGATCTGTTAAAAGCAGACAAAATGTTTATTTAAAATTAGTGCACTTTTGATGATGTTTGACTCCAGTTCCTATTATTCCTCAGTTAGTCTAATATCTAGGGATAGCTGATAAACTAAGTTTAGGGATTCAATAGCAATAGCAGGATCCAATCTGTGTCGGTGACCAGATCAGAGTTTTTGTCTTCTGAGCTTCCAACACAGAGTGGATCCTGCAGCATTATCCTGGGGCGTGTATATTCACCTTTGTTTGTGAATAGTGATAGCACTTTTTAGCCCTTATACATCAATTCACAGTGCTTTACAGCATTCTCTCAACGGTTAACAGAGTTGGCATACTGCCCCCCAATAATTTGGATGCAACAATCTGTGTCCTTGTTCTACTGACCTCAGAAGGATGGAAGGATGGGTCCATCCTGACCAGTTAGGATCGAACTCCTGGCAGTGGACAGAGTCAGTCTGTAATGCTGTATTTTAAGCACTGTGCCACCATGGATTCAGATTTTGAATAAACTTTATTTATCATTGATTGATCAATCAAATTTATATACCACCACTAAGTGGCTCTCAATACAAAATTAGTTTTCACTAGATATCCAATCATTAACCTGTCCTCCTTTTTTTATCCTTACCAGACTATGTACTAAGTAGAACTCATTTAAGCACTAATTTAATTATCTCTAAATGCAACATGTTCAGACCCTTCTCTCGAATTAGCATTGGAATCTCCACACAATAGGTTGTTAAAAAAGGCAAGTTATTGAACACAAAGTATTAGCATACAAAAACCAAAATATTCCAGTGATTTAGTTGAGACAGTTAACAGATAAGCAAAATCATGTTCTCAAAATAAAACTCAAAATAAAAGTAGAATATAATACAATAAAATGTATGGTATGCATTGCCCTTATAAGACATGAAGAGAGAGAAGGATGTGAAAGAAGATCAATTGGCTAGGATTTGAGTTCTCGGGGTATAGGTTAACAACTTTGTTAGGATGATCACAAATGAAACATGGCTAAGAAGAAAGCTGATAATAGAATTCTGATAGTACAGGTTAAATTAAACCATAAGAATATAATAATTGTTGAAATTTATGCACCAAATGGAGCCCAAGAGCTCTTCTATAAAAACTTACATAATATAATTAGTGATATTGAATGTGGCGGGATCTGAATAATTGGAGATTTCAATGTAATTGTAAATAGAACAAGAGACCACAAATACAACAATATAAGAAAAGGAAATAAAAGAGCTCTCCCAAAAACATTCTTTGACATGACTAAAAACTTAAATTTATTTGATGCCTGGAGAGAAAGAAGCAGGGGAAACTACTACATATACTATTCTAATCATCATAAAGCAGAGTCTAGGATAGATATGGTGTCGCTTTCAAAAGAAATAGATTCAGAAATTCAAAAAGTAAATATAGAAACCAACCTCTGGGCTGACCATAATCCTATAAGCCTACAATGGAAAGGATACAAGACTATGCCAAGATGGACTTTCCAATGGGGAATCCTTAAAGAAAAAGAATTTAGATTAAAGATGGAAAAAGAAATGGATCTTTTCTTTAAACTGAATAAACAAGATGACACATCTTTGCAGATCCTTTGGGATTCAGCATATCTCAATATCCCTCCTGAATGCAGATTAAAGATCTTTACAATGATTATAGTTGATAGACTTAAAAATTTTCTGAACGAATTCATCCATAGTGACCAAAATGGTTTCCTACTGAAAAGATAAACTTAATATAAGAATAGTCTAGATATTCTCAAATTCTATGGAGCACATAGTGACCGACAGGCAGCACTACTATACCTAGATGCTCAGAAAGATTTTGATAATATTAATTGGCCATTTCTAATACAGAAATTACAACATATGGACATTGGCAATATTTTTCTGAATATAATTATGGCAATATTATCAAAACAAGAAGCAAAAATAATAATAAATGGAAAAGTGACAAATAATTTCAACATACAGAAAGGCAGGAGCAAGGTTGCCCTCTCTCACCACTATTATTTATATTTACACTGGAGGTTTTAGCAAGGACAATTCAGCAAGAGCCTCAGATAAAAGGGTTGGAAATCAAAAAATAAAATTTTAAATTTAAATTAAAAGCATTTGCTGATGATTTAGTCTTTATTATGGAAGATCCTGAGCAAACAGGCCCAAAATTAATAGAAATGCTTGAGGAATATGGAGAAATGCTTGAGGAATATGGAGAGGTAGCTGGCCTGAAAATAAACAAAGGAAAAATGAAAAGTATAGCCAAGAATATGACTTGTAAACAAAAAGAAAATCTAGCCAAAAATTTAGATATTCAAATATTAGAATTAGAATTAGAAGAACTTTATTGTCATTGTACAATGAAACTGTGGATGCACCCCAGCAACTGTTCTCAATACAATAAAACCAAAGTACTTAAAAATGAAGATAAGAAAAATAGAGTACCCACGTCTCCATTTGCAATTTGAGAGTACAATATCTACGAATATACACAAAATATACATCCAACACTGACTGTAACGTTATGCTGAGTATAATACACAAGAAATGGATTGTACTGTAATATGTTATTATACATCTGAATGGGGTATTGAGATTTCACATCATTTCACATCTTAATAAGGTAGTGACATCGTGTTTATTTGCGGTTTGGATGGCCCAAAGAAACTATTTGTTATTCTAGTGATATGGGATTTTATTGACATAAAACGCCGTCCAGACAGCAGCAGGTCAAAAAGATAATGCCAGGGTGTAAGGGGTCTTCTATAATGGCCTTGATTCTGCTTTGGAAGCGGGACCTGGCTAAGTCTTCCAGGGAAGGCAGAGGGCAACCAATGATCTTTTGAGCTGTGTTTATCACCCTCTGTACAGTTTTCCTGTCCTCAAATGTGGAGCCTGTATATCACACACCCAGACAATATGTCAGAGTGCTCTCCACAGAGGCTTTATAGAAAGCCAGCAACAGCTTCTTATCCAGATAATTCTTCCTGAGCACCCGCAGAAAGTGCAGCAGCTGCTGAGCCTTCTTCACTATGTCCTTGGTATTGGGGGACCAAGAGATATCAGCTGAAATATGGATGCCAAGGAATCTGATTTTTTTTTAAATAAAGTTTTATTTGGGTTTTCACACATACAAAATACAAGTAAAACGTATTTTTTGAAAATAGCATGGTCCCAGTTGAACTTCTTTATACAGATACAAAACTCAATTTCATGTTCCTTTTTGTATTCTATTCCATATATTATACTATTTTACATTTTCTATATAGTTTTTCCCCTCTTTTAATTTTCTCAATTATATTTTGATTATCTCATCTCAATTCAAATCATTATATTTATACTTTTGTCTGTTCTGTTTCAATTTCATATTATCTTTTCTCATTAAACAAATTTTCTCCTGTAGTTACTAATTGGAGTATGACACCTTTATATCTTTTAATTACATCCATTCAACTCTTATTTAAACTTCAATATATGCCTTAAGTTTATGACCTTCAATATAATACATAACTTCCAATCAAATTCTGCTTGATACATTCTTATAATACACACCATATTCTTTTAAAAAAAAAAAAGAAAGAAAGATTGTAAATATATGTAATTATAAACCCCCATTCCATTCCAGTTCAGTTCTATCATTAATAATCATTAAAATCTTAACATCTTTGACACTTCTTTTCAATTAAATATCATGCCAGCCGGCTCAGGGCGTTCCAGTGGCAAGCACAGATCGAAGCCTCGCAGAGATGAGGTTTCGGTCTGTCGCTGAAGAAGCTCAAACCAGAAGCCACCAAGGAATCTGATTGTGGGGACAGTTTCCACTCATTCTCCATTGCTGATGAGTGGGGTATGGTCTTGTCCATGTTTCCTGAAGTCCATAATCAGTTCTTTGGTTTTATGGACATTCAGTGACAGATTGTTCTGTGAACACCAGATAGACAGGTTCTCTACTGCTGCCCTATATGCCACTTCATCCTCTCCAGAGATTAGACCAATCATGGTCGTGTTGTCCACAAACTTTATGATGGTGTTTCTTGCATGGCTTGGTGAGCAGTCAAAGGTGTACAAGGCATATAGCAGGGGGCTCAAGACACAACCTTGGGGGGAACCAGTACTGAGTGTAATAGTGGAAGAAAGGTGGGGGCCAAGTCTAACAGACTGTGGTCTGTTTGTCAAAAAGTTCTTAATACAGGAGCACGTGGGGATGGGGACTTGCAGATTATACAGTTTGGTTACTAGTATATCTGGGATGATAGTGTTAAACGCAGAGCTGCAGTCCACAACTGAATAGGTGTGAACCAGTTGAATGGCACCTCTGAATGAAAGAGAACTTTAGCAAAGCTGATACCTATTTAATTATACACAGCAGTTTAATTAATCACAGCAGCAAGAATGTTATTTGCCCAAAATTGGAAAACAAAAGAAATCCCAAGTGCTGATGCTATGATTGATAGATTTTTCAATGTGTTGAATTGGATAGATTGACACTAGAATTGAAAGAACAAGATAAATCAGAGTACTATAAAATATGGAAAAAATTTTATTATCGGAGGAACATGAAAGGGGGTTCACAAAACTGAAATTAGAATTAAAGATGAAATAGAAATGATGTATAAGAACTAGAATGGTACAAAGATTAAATGTGTGTGTGTGTGTGTGTGTATACACACACTTAAGAACACACACACACACACATAGATATACATGCATACATAAATGTAAAAAACGTTTTAACTGAAATGTATGTCAAAGAAGACCACCATGTTCAATATTTTTAATGTTTATTTTCAATTTAAAAGAAAAAAAGCTGATAATAATCACATTAGGGTTCGAACATAGAATGACAGAGATAGAAGAGATTTTGGCAGTCTTCTACTCCAACTTCCTGCAGAGGCAGGAGACCTTACACCCATTCTGGACAAATAGCTATACAATCCCTTCTTGAAAAACTCCAGTGATGGAATACCCACTACTTATGGAGACTTAAGATACAGTAGTTGTAAAAAGAGCTAGAAAAAGTTTCAAGTAAAAAAAAAAAACACGTTGGATGGGAGATTTCAGGTGCCCTTCTATATGGAAACCTGGCTTATAAAAAATAGTTACAGTTTCAGAGCAATAAACACATTTGACAGTAGGATTTTTTAAAAATTCCATCATCAATCCTGATGGGGTTGGTTATTCTGCTTCAATGAAACCAAGTTACATACATGACATGAATGAACAAACTTTCTTTTCCAAATTTCACAAAATGATTGAAAACCCACTGTCTTTTATAAAAAAAAGATTTAAAAAATTAAAAATCCAGACTTGTTTAGAGTAGTGAAAAGGGAAAAAAAGGGCATGAGATGGTTTTATTTATACTACATGGTCTATTATATGATTATTCCAGAAGGCACCAATAAAGAAACATTACCTCTCCAAAATCCAGCTTTTATTGTAAGCAGGTTGCAAGCACACTTGGCTTTATTATGATGATGATGAATTCAAAGACAGGTAGCACCTTGCAAAATATATCATGTAAGAGCATCTCCATCCCGCCCCAATTCAAATTTATTTCCTATAAGAGTACAGATATAGGAGAAGAACAGGCTGTGCTGGAAGCAGGAATTAAACATGTCAAAAGTTTGGAGTCATTGTATTGCCACAAGAGAACCAAGTCTAGCACCTTGTGAATTTCATTGACTCTATGAACTTTCCTGAATATTTGCACCTGACATGGTTAAACAGAATGAATTAGCCCACAAATCTTTTGTAGGTGGACTTGCATTATGAAGAAAGTTTCATGGTTTATAATGAAACTGCAGTGCTGCTATTAACAATTTCTGTATCTTTTGCTTCTCAGGTTCTTAAATGTTCATCATAGCAACTCAAATATCATAAAAATATTTCTAAATCTCTCACATCAAAGAAGAAAATACCTTTTCTTCAAAATTAATGAACTTTTTGGGAAGGATAGCATTGAAAAGTTAATTACAATATACAGTTATGGGTCTATCTTGACTTGATTATCAACTAGATGATAATCAAAGGAAGAGTGAAACTGGCTTTTGGAATGGATGCTAATTATATAATTTTTGCAAAGAGCATTATTACTATTTTATAAGTTTGACAAAATCTGTGTTGTGTCTAATTAAAGCTATTCTGGCCATATCATATAAGTGGGAAGAGAAGGGTTCTCTTGAAAGATTTGATATTTTAGTGATGAATCTGAATTAATTTTAAGCAGTAGCTTTAGGAGGTGGGCCTTTTTTAGTTTTGCCCAATCCAATTTTATGTATATTCCACTCTTTAAACATTTCTGACAGTTTTTAATCAAATATGCAGTTTCGTCAATTAATACTTGTCCTTGCATTCAATAATTTTCTTTCTATATTTAATTTAATATAGTGATTCATTAGCACTATAATTCAACCCATCTTCATTCCTGGAATATATACAATCTACTTTCTATAAGTTCTTATGACATCAAAGTAAGTTTTTGATAAGGAATCCAGCCAGAATATTAAAGGAGAATCCATTCAATTGGGGGTTTCACTGCAACAACTGTACTAGATATTACAGAGTCAGCCTATATGCTTAAGTCACAGCTAGGCACCATTTGAGAATAGATCATTCAGATCTATTTCCCAGAATCAGTTTTACATGAAGCAATTGGAAGTGGCTGAGAAACTTCCATTTTAACATTGCAATGAGGTCCACTGACATGGCTGAGTCCAGTGGCCCTGAACACATCCCAAGTCATTCTTTTTATACTTTTCTGCACACATTTCACAACTTACTTCTCAGCAGGATTACAAATAATTCTGGTACATTTTGAAATCATCCTGTCTAAAACTTTGGTTCATGTCTCTTTTAATTACTGAACCAGTAGTTACACCAGTTGAATCCCACCACTACCTTTATCTATAGGAAGAAAGGGGTGACATGGTAGGAAGCAATTAAATTAGGATATAGACACTTAAAAAAGCAAGCTAAAAGACACTAATAATGATTTGAGAGCAAACAGAAAAAATTATAGTGCCGAAAGAAAAAGCACCCAGGATGAAAAATAGCAATTCAGACAAAAGAAGGAATGGAACCTAACAGCAAGGTTAAGCTTCCTCCAATTAAGCTAAAGAAGTAAACAATTTGAAATAAAGGAGGCAGTAGAGAGGCAATAGGTAACAAGATGAAGGCAAAAGGGACTCTGACAGAGGCATGGTCCAGTTACATTGAGGCATAATCTTTTTTTTTTTTTTTGTAAATTTTATTTGAGTTTTCACAAAAAAAATACAAATAATACATCTTTTTTTAAAGTAGCATAATCCCAGGTTACATTTCTTCGTACAGACACAAATTCAATTTCATGCTCATTTTTATGTTCTATTCCATATCTTATCACTGTTTTACATTTTCTACATAGCTTCTCCCCTCTTTTAATTTTCTCAATTTTATTTTAATTATCTCATCTCAATTCAAATCATTATATTTATACTTTTTGTCTGTCCTGTTGCAATTTCATATTATCTTTTCTCATTAAACAAGATTTCTCCTGTAGTTGCTGATTGGAGTATGACACCTTTATATCTTTTAAGTTTATCCATTTAACTCTTATTTAGGCTTCAATATATACTTTAAAGTTGTAACATTCAATATAATACATAAGTTCCATTCGGATTCTGCTTGGTACATTCTTAAAATACACACTATATTCTTTAAAAAAAAAAAGATTATAAATATATGTAATTAAAACAACACATTCCATTCCATTCCAATTCAATTCTATAATTAATGTTAATATTCATTAAAATCTTAACTTCTTTACCATTACTTTTCAATTAAATATCATACTTCTATGGGAACAGTTATAAGCTTTCCATAATTAATTTCCCCCTCCTCTTCACTTATATTTTATAAAACATTAACTAATTAAAATGTTCCTGTCCCTTCCTAATTCAATTTTCTCATTTATTTTATTTCATTTATTTTATTAATAAACATTTCTCTCGATTACAGTAACTATTTTATCTCTCATTTTAATCATACATTGTTTCCAATTTTCTAAAATTATTTCTATTACTAATATAACAATACGATCTTATGTACCTTTATAGAATCCCCTTTTCAGTTAAATTTTTACCCATTATCTCCAAATAAGCCCTGTTTCTCTATATCTTGTTTCTGCCCTTTGTAACTTCTTTTCCTTTACTTCTTCCCTTTCTTCTTCTCTCTCCTCTTTTTACCCCCTTGTCTCTCTACCTCTATTTCTCTCTTCTGTATTCCCCTCTTCTGTTGCTTTCCAATATTATACTTATTTTTTGAACTATTTTTCTTTTCTTTGGTTGTTTTTTTAGGTCTTAAATTCTCAATTCTCTTTTCCCCCCTTTCCTTTTTCTTCCCCACATAGAATTACTTGTTCATTAAAGATGGCTTCTTCTTTGTCCAAGTCTTCTTGTTTTGCAGATGTTTCTTCTTGTTTCTCATAGTTCCAAATTTCCATTTCTAAGAATTGAAAAACAAAGCCAAAAGAACCGCTCCCTTCTTGTGCATCTTCTTTGTACTTTTTAAGTTCCATTTTCAATTCATCCAGAAGTTGTGCCATTGTATAAATTTTTAAACAACCACCCAATTAATTTTAGTCATTCAAATGCAATAACCAAGAATCCAAAGATCACCAAGTAATCCAAATACACGCAAGCTGTTTCTTTTTGCTTTTTTTTTTTTCACTTTCTCTTCCTGGGGTTCTACTATTTGGTTGCCAAGTTTCAGTTAAAATGTATCTTTTAGAAGTCTTGTTGAAGTTTTACTGTAGATTCCTTTTAATTCTAGGCAGTCTCCTCCCTTTTTTCCAGATCCTGCCCTTTTGTTCTTTTTCTCTCCTTTCCTGCTTATAAATTTTTTTTACTGTCCAGAAATCTTTATTATCCCTTTGACATTTTGTTTTATTTTTGGCTTAATTGCCTGTTGATGTCAAAGTGGATTTTTTCCTCGATTTCTTATTTAAGTCTCTTAGTTGTCAGTATAGGGAAAGGGAGAGAAGAAGAAAAAAACCCAAACTTTTCCCTTTTCACTTTCCTTCACTGCTTCAGACTCTTCTTTGGGAACAATGTTATTTTTTTTTAAATTTAAATTCCAGAGTACCTTAGTTGTTGCTTTTGCAATTTAACCCGGTCAGCCAAAACTTTCACTTCTTATCTTCCTCCTGCACATTCTTTTCCGGTTGAGTTCTTCTTTGAGGTGGCCATTTCTGACCACCGCTGCAACCGCCTTCGGGAAAGGGAGTAATGGCCAGCTGAGGAGGAGAGATGCAGCTCTCCTCAACCCTGCAGGCAGTCTCCCCCTTCTTTACCACCTCTATGGGGTGGCTTAGCCCTGAAGCCAGCTGACTCAGGGCACTCCAGCGGCAAACTCAGACCGAAACTGTGCATAATCGCAGATTTCTGTCTGTCGCTGAAGAAGCTCAAACCGGAAGCCCCATTGAGGCATAATCTTCATCAGGAGAAAAGTTGAAACAGAAGCAAAATAATCAAGAGGCATATGTTCAGAAAAATCATCACAGGATGAAAATACAACAATGTGATAAACAATAATCAATACTACAACTGTAAACACCAAAAATATCAACATAAAAACATCTTTATCAAACACCAGCCAACCAGCTGGTTGAAACTCCCAGCTTACCTGCTTAGTGGGGAGTTACTGTATCTGAGTGTATACTCACAGTGCCCCAGACTAAAACTCCTTGGGCACGACCCAGACCAAACCGAGGGCACAACCCTCCTTCTACAACAGAATAGCCAGTTCTCCGGGGAAATGATATTACATCAGGTCCCAGCCACAGGTCTCAGCCTTGGAACCTGGATAACTTCTAGACGTGTGTATTTTAACCACAAGCATGGTGGGGCATGTTACTTGGACATAGCTAGAAAACCAATAGTTCTTAAAATATGTAGAACTCATAGCCTTTTGGATCCTGAGGACAATATAGGTACAAGTTGCATAGCTACCTGGAAACTCCTTTCCTAAAAACAGCCCCATTTTGTCTATACTTGGTTATGTGAATACATTCAAGGAAGACATCCGTAATGATTATTGCAAAGAGCATATAATTTTGTTTTCTGTTGATGAATACATCTGACCCATTCCACAAACTGTTAGATGATGACCGACCTGGAAGACTAAAACATGGACTATATAACTCCTATTCAGCATCTCCAATGTTTATTTTTTTCCCCCTTTCTTCTTTGGATTATTATGCAGATATATTTTTTCTGGAGGTATCTAGGAAGATTGATAGTGTGCTCAAAATAATACTTTCCTCTTCCTTTCTAGTTTGTGAATGTCAGATAAGCAATGAATATTAATACTTTTCATTCTATGATGTTAGCATTTCATTAATTTCAGCCCAAATAGACTGTTATGTTGTTTGATAGGGGAGAGATCTCTTGTGGATCATCTACTCTATCCCCTACAGCAGAATAGTTTTGATTGCTATATTTAAAAAATGATGGCCGTTATGACTAACCTTGAACAGAAACTGGAAACAATTCCACAGCTACCCTCGGTAGTCATTGCTCAGTTGAAAAAAACAATTCCTAATTATCCTAACAATCATCTTCAATTTTCTGTTTTAATTTTAGTTCTAGAAAGATTTTTGTGGAGGCGTTTATTTTAATTTTGATATATTTTTTAATTTAGATAACATTTTTTAATCTGCAAGATGTTGCTGCTAATTATTTAGCATCTGAATTTCTGCCTGTTTTTTTCCCCATTTGGGCCAGTGAAATTTGGAGGAAGGACTAACTAGAGAAAATCATGCTGATAAAATCATATGGGTAGGTACCACTGAATTTGTATTATTTTGTTGGGCACCAATCCTGCAAAACATTTTATTGTTAGTTATTCTTCTTTGTTAATTTCCAAAAACTGGGCTTCCTCAATTATTTATTCTATTCATGAAAAAAGGTTCCGGAGAGACATAGAAAGCTATCACCCATCCAGTTGTTGAGTATAAACAGCAAACAAATGTGAGATACCTTTTCCTAAAATTTTGGGATTGGCAGGAGTCCAAAAACAACATTGCAAATGAACAATCTGGTTTTAGAACTTGCAGGTCAACAATTGACTATTACTCAGTATTCCAACATCTGGCAGAAAAATACACTGCAAGGCTCTGTGGGGCTTTAAATCCAGATTTTATTGCCCTTAAATCCCATTTTGATTCAATTCTGCTAGGTAAGTTTTTGGGGAAATGGCCGGGCCTCATCAATAACCTACAAGCTATATCTCTTATACAAAATCTGCATTGGAACAAGTATCTGAAGCTCCACTGTAATGTCCAAGGAGATGTCTGTAGAAATAAGTGGATGAAATAGGACTGCATAATGACTTTCTTTTTATTTCATTTTTATTTAAATTGTACAATCAAATTTCTAAGTTAAAATTTATACCCACATATCTGACCACTAGACAAATTCTTACTCTATGCCATACTCTGTGCTATTCTTTCTGTCTGGAAGGGTGTGTATGTGTGAAGACTGTTATAGTCTTTAATACTTTGTTGAAAGGAAGAAAGACTTATGATAAATTAAGCTAAAATTGTAGTTAGGGACTTTGTGACTATACTATAGAACAAGTAATGCAATACAAATACCAAATAGAATTCCATATTACATGCAAATGCAAAGCCCCAAACTTCTAGGCCACTAAAATGTCAGTGGTCATCATTTATTACTCAATGTTTTTTTATAAACTAGGTGGCCATTTTATACCTTTTGACCTTTGAGAATTTTTGGGGAAAACAATTGCATATAGCATTGTGCCTGTAACAATTTCTATAGTGTTGAAGTAATAAAGTAAATTGATCTGTGGGACTCCTTGTTATGTTTCAAATGCTTGATCTATGCATCAAACAGTGTGATAATTCAGCTTCTTTCCCCCCTCCAAATAAAATTACCTATCCAATTCTAGAGGAAGAGTGACACAGCAATGCAATATACCCCCCCAGCACTGTGTATGTGGGGTTGCAACAGTAACTAAGATTGATCAGCCTCATCCTTTTTAGTTTTGTCTATTTATGAAAAAGAAGCTGAAACAATGATTGCAAATCCATGAAGGGGAAAAGCATGAGAGCATCAGTTTGATTCAAGGCTTCAAACCGATAGTCAAAGATTAGATAGGGTACTTTGATCACATCTACTTTGAACTGAACCTACCCCTTCAAAGGTTCACAGAAGCTTCATAAACAAACAATAAAAGCTTTGTAATGGTTGCCTTCATCCATTACCTATGACTTATTTTTCTAGAAGACTGGTTTTGAAAAATAGGCCAATGTATTGGTTAAAACTTTTATACTGCCCAGAAGGCAGTATATTTAGTCTCTTAATCTTATATAATCAACATCATCTTAGGTCAGGGGTAAGAAAACTTGGCTTTTTTATCACTTATGGACTTCAGCTCCCAGAATTCCTGAGTGAGCCATAAAAGGTTCCCCATCCCTGGCCTACTGGTTTTTCAGTTGTGAGGGAAATCAATTTTTGACTGGAATGGGACTGTTTAATATACATCCTACATTTGTAGGATTTGTAATATTGCTAGTAATCTTTTATTTTTAAATAAAGTAGCTAATATAGCAGCCTTTTTAATATTGGATTGGGAGTCTCAATAAGTAATCTGGTGTTAAACAATTACAGGAGATACTCCAGGAGATACTGCAGGAGGATAAATGCTTCAGGGCTATTTTTCAAACTCTTTACAAATCAGCAATGAAACATGAAAACATTCATAAAGTTTAGCCATTTGGAAAATGCAGAAAGATCTGCAATAATAATAACTGAAGAGAAATGTGATTAATTTATACAGTGCCAGTAAAACTAGATTAATACTTTCCTTATAAAAAATGGAACGAATTGTTCATACTTGATGGTTTTTGTGGGGATAGCCTTTCAAATGACATTCACATTACACTATGATCAACCTTGAGCTTGCACTTAGACAATAATAATTGTTCACAAGGACTTAAACAGCATCCTCAGAATGTTATGATGGATAAGAGTAAAATTTATCCGTGTGCATGTACCAAAATCAAGCCCCATTTGCCCAAATGAATGAGTGTGACTGCTAGTTTTATTCTGAATATAAATCCTACAAAATTACTTTATGCTACTTTTCATGCTACTTTTAGCAGTTTATATTTTAAGCTTTGCTTCAATGTTCCTGCATACTGCACAGCTGAATTTATTTTTAAGCCAATAACAACAATGGAAATACTATATCTAATGTTATACTGGCTTAAAATATTTCTTCACTTCAGTTAGTGTTAGCTAATTTTCTTTTTTCTAATGCTCAAATGACTGGATTTAAAAGTAGTTGGGGTTCAGGGACTCTAGGATAGGTTAATTTAAATGCAGAGAGCTTACTCCAATTACTTATTACAGCTTTAGACAGAAAATGATATGTGTCTTTGGGGTCTGCCTGTGGCAGAATGATCTAAAACTGAGTGAAGAACTACAAGAGTTCAGATTTTTTTAAAAAAAGATTTCCCTAGTTGAAAAGACCAAGAGAAGCAGGCCTCTAAAACTAAATTTCTCACTCTGAATCAAAATTGTTTTTATCATCAAATTTATAATTGTCGTCATTGTTTTGCATTTCCTATCTCTGTCCTTATACAGAAAAAAAGCAGTAACAATAACAGACAATAACAGACAAATCATTGTTTAAGGGAGACAGTGACAAATCCTAAGCCTCAGACTTGGATTCTTTTCAGACCAATGCAGTATTTTTAATGTATCCTGTTTCTCCAACAACATGGCCTCCCCCAATAGGAAGTCCCAGCATGTTTTATAGGCATGAAATGAAATTAAGCCCCTCCCCCCAAATTAAGGCCTATATTAAAACATGCGAAATGGGGGGAATGGTGGGGGAGCTTGCCATTAGGAAGTACTTTTGTTGCACACCTGGATATGGTGCTGCCTGCGTTGACCCCAATATGAAGTGCCCCACCAATGCCGAGGTCAACATCCAAGCTGTCGCCACCTGCCTGATTAAGTCACCCCCAAAAAGACGGCCTAGCCATTTTTGGGGGGCTTAAAAAAAAAAAGACCCGGCCTTATTATATGAGAAACACTGTAGTTTTTCAAAAACATCAGCATAGGAGGGTGCCTTGGGTCACTTCATTCCCATTCAGCCTTAGGCTATCAACACTGATTAGGAGAAGACAAATCATCCTATGCAGAATACAGGCAGTGCAAATCTCTTATTTGACACTTTGCAGGATCCATTGGAGCATATCAAAAAAAGTTAAAACAAAGCAAGGCAAAGTGTGATGCAGAATCAGGTTTGCTGTCATGGGAGGCACGGCCCACCCCTGTCATCCAGCTCTGTCCCACATGCGGGTCGAACTTCTTGCAATGGCCAACTTGACCCTGAGCAAACCGGTTGTTAAATTATACCCGTCCCACTGTCAAAGTGGATCTTGAGCACTGCACTGCAATTGAGAAATGGGCAACAGAGCAGCCAGTGTCGTGACCGCAAAAGACGCCAGGAGTCGGTGACTTCGTTAAATGCTCTTTATTGTGAAGCTAGGAACCGAACCGGCGAAAAGGAAAAAGCCCGCGGCTTTTATTCTTTTCGCCGCGGCGGCTGCGGCCAATGGCAGCGTTTCAAGTCTCCCGCTCTTGGAGCGAGCCAATCGCGGGAGACTCTCAACGAGCCAATCGGCGCGGCTCGCCTGGCCAATTAGAAATCCCCGCGCTTTAGCCAATCAAAGCGCGGGGATTTCGAGTATGTAAATGAAGGACAGAACACCCCTCCCCTCTTGGTTCAGTCCTTACATTGCGTAGTCACGTAGGTAGGCGGGGCTCCGTCTAGTCCTACTTGACCTGCGCAACTCAGTTGTAAGCTGGATTTCGGCCGGAGCAGTCGGGTTTTTGGCTGCTCCCTCTTCTGTGCGAACCGGTTGGTTGATCGGGCCGGTTCCTTCTCCGTGGCTCCCACCTAGGCCTTCCGGGTTGGTTGAGCTACGGGTTTCGCCGCTCCCGCTCGGTCTTTCCGGGTCGGTCGAGCTGGCTTGGCAGTTCTTCTCCGGTGGGGGATCGCGATGGCTGCGTTCCGGTAAGTACTGCTGGTTTATTTTTTCTTGCGTTTGGTTATTCGGGTATTCCCTCCCCCCTTGGTTTGTGTTTTGGGAGGTGGGTTCTTTTGCTGTCCTAGACCTGAGTTGGTCAATGTGTCGTTTCCAGGCTCGCCCATCTGTGGTTTGGAGCCGGTATGAGCGTGGGCCTGTGATTTGGGTGATGACGGCTGGGATCCATAGGGGGTCCCCCGTCAGGTTTTTCGCATACACGAGGTCCCCGGGTGTGAATGTTCGGTATTTTGTACTTGAGTCTGGGGGCCGCTCCGGGTTATATGTTGGGTGTAACCTGTTGAGTGGGGACCTCAGCTTTCTACCCATTAGTAATTCGGCTGGGCTCTTGTTGGTAGTGGTGTTCGGGGTGATGTGTTGTATAAAGAGGAGTCTGTTAATTTTGTCTTGGATTTCCCTGTGGTCCATTTTCCGGATGGTTTTTTTGGTAAATTGGACCATCCGTTCCGCCCTACCGCCGGATGCGCCGGTGCTGTTAATGCGTGGCGGATGCCCCTTTCCGCCAGGAATTTCTCGAAGTCGAGGGAAGTGAACTGGGGCCCGTTGTCGGAGACGACGACGTCTGGGAGGCCGTGTGTTGCAAAGAGTTTGCAAAGTTCTTTGATCACGGCCTCCGTGGTTGTAGATTTCATGTCGCTTACCTCCAACCAGTTGGAGTAAGCGTCAACTGTTATGAGGAAGGTATGTCCATTTGTGGGATCGGCAAAGTCTAAATGGATTCTGGACCAGGGCCCCCTTGGTGTTTCCCACTCCAGGATGGGTGCTGTGGGTGGGCTGGGTCTAGTCTCCTGGCATCGTTGGCACCTAGCTACCCAGGCCTCTATCTGCTTGTCCATCCCTGGCCACCAAGCGTAACTTCTGGCCAGGGCTTTAGTTCTTACGATGCCAGGATGCCCCTCATGCAACATTTCTAAAACCTTCCCCTGTAGTCTGTCCGGAATGACCACCCTGTCACCCCATAAGATGCACCCCTTAAGCAGCGAGAGTTCGGTTTGGCGGTTCCTAAATGTCTTGACGGACTCGTCGTTGTCCCTTTCTGGCCAACCTTTTTCCACCCAATGCAAAATCCGCGCCAGACGCCTGTCTTTAATAGTTTCCCGGGCAATGTCTGACGCGGTTATGGGTAGGTTGGGTAGGGTCTCGATGCTAAGGGTGTTTGTCGTTGGTGCTGGGTCAGGGTCGGAGTCCGGTAACGGCGAGCGGCTCAAAGCGTCCGCATGTGAAATCTTCTTATCCGGTTTGTGTATAAGTTCGTAGCTGTAGGCTGCCAGGAACTCGGACCACCTTGTCATCCGGGGAGACAGAATGTTCGGGGTGGCCCGATTCCCTGCAAGGATGCCTAGTAACGGCTTATGGTCTGTTACAATGGTGAAGGGGCGGCCGTAAAGATATTCGTGGAACCGTTTAATGGCGGCAACTATAGCCAAAGCTTCTTTGTCCAGTTGGCTATAGTTCCGCTCTGGCTTGGTTAGGGTCCTTGAAAAGAACGCGATGGGTGCTTCTTTTCTGTCAGGAAGGGTATGGCTGAGGACAGCGCCGACGCCGAAAGGTGATGCGTCGCAAGTGACGGCCAGGGGCAAGGTTTCGTTGAATTGGATCAGGACGGCGTCGGAGGTGAGGAGGTCTTTAGTTTTTTGGAAGGCGGCTTGCTCCCGTTTCCCCCAAGTCCAGGTTGCCGCCTTATCCAGGAGCCTATGCAAAGGCTCCGCCGCCGTTGCCTTTTGGGGTAGGAAAACATTATAAAAGTTCAGTAACCCCAAGAATGCCTGTAGTTCAGTCTTTGATCTAGGGGTGGGGGCCTCTTTGATAGCTTTGACTTTTTTACTCGTGGGGTGAATGCCGTGCCGGTCTAGTAGGTAGCCCAAGAATTCCACTCGTTCCGTGCACAGTTGGCATTTCTCCCTTTTTACTTTAAGTCCCGTTACTTTAAATTTTGTCAAGACCTCCCTGAGTCGGTTTTCTAATTCGGCTTCATTTGGTGCCGCCACTAACACGTCATCGAAATAGGGCACCACCCCCTTGATGCCCTGCAGCAACCGTTCCATCAGGCTCTGAAAGATGCCTGGTGCCACGCTGACTCCGAATTGGAGTCGGTTGCACTTGAAAGCCCCCCGATGGGTAACGATGGTCTGGGCTTCCGCCGTTTGTTCGTCGACCGGCAACTGCTGGTATGCCTGGGCGAGATCAAGCTTGGCAAAGACCCTGCCCCCTCCCAGTGAGTGCAGTAGGTGTTGCACGATTGGGACGGGGTAGGCGCTTTGTTGCAGCGCGCCATTTAGGGTGGCCTTATAGTCCCCACAGATTCTCACTGACCCGTCTGGCTTGACCGGGGTCACTATGGGGGTCTCCCACCGGGCATGGTCTATTGGTTGCAACACCCCTTGTTTGACGAGCTTGTCAATTTGCTCGTCTATCTTAGGTTTTAGGGCGAATGGTACCCGCCTAGGTTTTAGTCGCTTGGGGGGGACGCTAGGGTCTAGATCAAATGAGATAAGGGGCCCCTGGTACTTGCCCAGGCTTCCGTCGAAGACTTCCCGGAACTCCTGGGCTAGCCGCTGTTCCCAACCGTCGTCGGTGACGTGGTTGACTCCCGTGAGAGTGATGTCGAGCGGGGCGAACCATTGTAGGCCCAGCAGGCTTGGGCGGTCGCGATCGACGATTGTGAGGGGGAGTTGTTCGGTGCGCCCCTTATATGTCACATTAAAGTTTTTGGTGCCCACTACCGGGACGCGGTTTCCCTGGTAGTCTTTTACAATAAGTCTTTGGGCGTCTATGTTCCTCCTTTGGAGGGTAGGCACTAACCGTTTTATCTCGTGCCATGCAATCATGGAGAGGTAGGACCCGGAGTCCACCTCCATTTTGCATGGTTGGCCCTCGATGTGGACCTCGACGTGGACTTTTCTGGCGCCGTCGGAGATGGCGTGGCCGATGGTTACCGTCTGGTGGGTCTCTTCTCTGCGCCGGTTGTCGCCGCCTCTCGAGGGTCGTTGGATCCGGTCCCATCGGCTGTCCAATTGGCGATCTCTGGGCCGGGGCGGTGGGCTTTCCCTTCTTCGGTCGTGTTGGTCCCATCGGGGTGGACTGCGAGTTTTCTTCTGGCGGCAAACCCGGGCGATGTGTCCTTTTCTCTCGCAATGCCGGCAGATGGAATAAAAAAATCAGCATTCTGACCTGGGGTGGTCGCCGCCGCAACCGGCACAGTTGGTCCTCGACCTACGACCTCTGCGGTTCTGTTGGTCGCGCCCCGTCTGCAATCGATGTATGTCCTCTTCGTCTTCGGACGTGCTGGATGCAGAATGGAAATCGCCGTGGTGTGTGGTTGTTTCGTTTTTTAGGTCGGCCGACCTTGCCGGGTTGTTGTTTCCGCCGCGGTCCTTCGTGTCTGGTTTGCGCATGCTGTCGGCGGAAGTGCGGGTTGCTTCTGCGGCTGCGGCTGCGGTGAGGGCGTCTGCTAGACTGATATCGCCCTTAGCCATAAGCCGGCTCTGGAGCGCAGGGTCCCATAGGCCGAGCACGAATCGGTCTCTCAGGAGGCTGTTCAGGCCGTCAAATTCGCAGAGCCCCCCTAGGCGCCGCAGCTCGGTGATGAAGTCGCTCAGTTTTTCACCCGGTCTCTGGTCCCGCCGGTAGAATTCGTTGTGCCGGATCAGGATGGGGACCTCAGGGGCGTAATGTCGCCGAAGGATAGGTTCGAGGACGTCCCAATCCATGGCGGTTGCGTCGGCCGGCTTGGCCAATGCTTTGGCCATCTGGAAAACTTCGGTTCCGCAATGGGTGAGGAAAACGGCGCGTTTTAGCGGGCCCGAGGCGTCCTTCATTCCGGTGCACTCGAGGTACATGCGGAAACGGTCGGAGAACGATTCCCAGTCCTCGGTGGCGGGGTTGAAGGGGGCGGGCGGTGCGATTTTCGCCATTTCGGTGCTAAGTCTGGCTTTCGTCGGACACGGGGTTCGGTTCAGGGTCTGAATCCCATCCTCGTCGCCAGTGTCGTGTCCGCAAAAGACGCCAGGAGTCGGTGACTTCGTTAAATGCTCTTTATTGTGAAGCTAGGAACCGAACCGGCGAAAAGGAAAAAGCCCGCGGCTTTTATTCTTTTCGCCGCGGCGGCCGCGGCCAATGGCAGCATTTCAAGTCTCCCGCTCTTGGAGCGAGCCAATCGCGGGAGACTCTCAACGAGCCAATCGGCGCGGCTCGCCTGGCCAATTAGAAATCCCCGCGCTTTAGCCAATCAAAGCGCGGGGATTTCAAGTATGTAAATGAAGGACAGAACAGCCAGCATGAGGGAAGGTGGAGGAACAGGGAGAAAAAAAGCGGGAAAGTGGCCTTCTCCTTTCCTCGCATCAGCCGCTCTGTTGCCCGGTTCTCCATTGCAGCGCAGCAACCAGAATTCACTTGGAAAGCGGAAGATAATTTAACAACTGGTTTGCCTGAACCTTTGGAAACTGGCTGAATCCCACCATTGCATGAATCTCAAGCAACAACTCTACAGAGAGTTTTGGAAAGCTTTCTCTCCCAGACCTTCCTGCAGCTCCCAGGGGCATGAACTTGAAGCCTTTTCATATTCAATGCATATATGTGCCATACACTAAATAAATAAATAATAACGGAGATAAGCCAGTTTCCAAGCAAGGAAAAGTCATGTAAGACTTTCATGCGGTGTAGTATAGATTTGTGATACAGGTAGTCCTTGACTTACGACCATTTGTTTAATGACCATTGCAAATTACAAAGATGTTGGAAAAAAATAACTTACAACTGATCTTTGTTATGGCCATTGCAGCATCCACATAATCAAAGTTAGGGTACTTTTTCATGTATTATGATAACTGAGGTGTCCTGGGATCCCACAATTGTCATTTGTGACTTTCCTAGCCAGTTTCCAACAAGCAGCTTCCGCACTTGCTGCGGTCATAAAATTGGGCACAACTCACTTAACTGCCTCACTAAGTGATAAAAACTCTGGTCCCAGTTGTGACCATAAGTTAAAAACTACCTGTACTTATCTTAAGTAATTATCCTGAACAGGCATCCCTGCAGTGTTCATGGCTTTATTTGCTTCAAATAATTTCTATGGCAAGGTATCAATTCTTCCCATTATGTTCCTGAAGGATTGGCAGGAAAGTTGAAGAACTATAGAAGTGGATGAAGCCTTCAATAATAAGTTGAACCACACACATATGTGCACCCACATAAACCTCCTCTCCCCCCAAACAATCCTAAAGCATTCTGATAATGTGGAAGAAAGTATAGAAACCTTCCCAGGAGAATCAAGGCATTTCAGATAGATTTCCTCAAAGTATCAGCAAAAATTAGACATACTTCCAGGTAATAATGGATATACTGTAGTTTCAGTCTCTTTATGCCAATGGCTTTATTTGTCCATAGAGCTCAGTATTGTCTACTTGGTGGCCTGGTTTTCCAGGCATAGAAACATATCTGTTATTCAGACTTTTTTGTACAGAAAAAGTAATATGGTAACTGTAGAATGAAATCTGGACTATTCTGCATGCAAAGAAAAGATTTACAGTCTGTGGCTGATGGGTTATACGTAGCTCAGTCATTTTAATTTGATTCTTGAAGCTCTTCCATATTCAACAAGCTACTTAATAGCATCAATTTGGTTCCCGCTCTTGCTTCAAGTACTCTGTCAGAAAAGAGGCATGATATCTTCCCTGCTGATCAAACAAAAGACACTTCAGTCAAGAGGCACAAATAGTTGATCTATGATAACAATAATTCAATATACTACAAAGTAAGATGTAGAGCTATTGAGGATGAACCATTTTCTATTTTGACAACTTGACTTTAAAATTCTATATCTATTTCCATTTATAATAATACTTCCATTGTTGAAATGAAAAGGTGTCTTCTTAACTCAAACGGTGGTCCTTGAATGATATTTTGTTATCCTTCACTAGTAGATGGGTTGTTTCTTTTTTAGTTCTTGCTTTATTGTAATCCTGTACTTTACCTTAGTTTTTTTAGCTTTCTTATGGGCCAAAATCGAACACTGAAAATTCTGCTGCATCATATTTATCTCATAGACTTTACATATTCTGTAGGAAGCCCGAAAGAAAGATAGGATGTATTAGTCTTCTCCTAGCAAATGATATACATAGTCTTTGAACTGGAGATTACATATAAACATCGTGGCTAAACTTACCCCTCCCCCCCACCATAACAATATTTAATGGGACATTGTCTCGGTGTTGACTAGACTGAAGAGACTCGGGTTCAAGTTCATCATCAGTCATGGAAAGTTACTGGGTGAATTTATCCGCAGCCTGTAAATTATTGGGCTTTCTTCCACACTAGGAGTTTGGCTCATTATTTGAGACCTCTAGCTACTGTATATTAGACTCACGTTTAAGTTCCCACTTGAATGATTGAGTTCATGGATGATTTTGGGCCAGTTTCCTCCCAGACTAATGTACATTAAAAAAAAAAACTTCATTGATTTCCAAAAACAGTCAAAAATAAACAGATAAGAAAGAAAAATTTTGAGAAAGAAAAAAAGATCAAAAAAAGAAAGAAGAGGTACAAAAAGAAAAAAATAGAAAAAGAATGACTTCTGACTTTCTTTAGTACAAGTATGAATAAAAAATGCATCAAACTCTTCCTCTAATTTTCTACATTATTTCTATAATCCTATATACTTCTAATCATCAATTCCCAAAATCAACATTTCATTTTTTTCAGGTTCTTGGAAACAATCCAGGAATCAATGTATCTTTTAGGATTGTTGCTCTGAAGACAAAATTATAAGAAACCCTTCATAAGCTATCTTGAGCTTTCATAGAAAAGGCAGGATGAAGAAATAATAACAGTAACAACAACATGAATAATACATGTACTTTCCAATTTGGAGAACCTTTTTCTTATTGGATAAGTTTGCATCCTGATGCAAGGATACATAAAGGTTATCTAAGAAATTAGTTTATTTTTCTTCAACTATATAGTATGTACAGTTGCTATCCATGTTTCTAGATGGGGAAAAGAAAATCTTCCTCTCCTTTTCTGAAATCCCTCCTGGCAACTATTTAAAAGAAGCTCTTTGAAGTTTTTCGTTTGGAATAATATGATTTAATGGGAATTTAAATCATAGCCATATTAAATGAGTTGAAAATCTCCCAAACCTTATGAAACAATGAGAAAGAAGGCTACCTTAACTCTTTAGGATAGAAATCAGAAAAGGTTCCTGCATTAAAGAACAGGTTTTTAAAGATGAAATTTTGTTTTTTATGTCAAAGGCAAATTCATTCTGCAATCAAGGTAAACATTTCAGAAACAACATATAGCTATCTTACAACTGAGAGATTATGTGAATCTGTAATTATATTGGTCAACATTCAAAGATGCAGTTATATAATATGCAACCTTATGAAGTGGGCCATTAGTGATACAAAATATTATCAGAGTGTAAGATGATATTAGCAATTGCACTGGATATCAGGGTTTCTAGAAGTACATTTGCTACCAAAATCAGATTCCAAGATAATGATATTGTTTTGAAACTTACACACTAGAATCTGTGCTCATTCTAATACTTTCATTAGCCTACCTTACTCAATTTACATTTCTATAAATAAAAATTGTAACAAAATCTTCCCCTCTTCTTTTTTAATTGAAAACTTTAAAAAGAAAATATAAATAAGCATAAGAAATAACACGAGAAAGAATAAAATAATATAATAAATCAGGAATTCAAATATGTCATGGAAGTTAAAAGTTTTTAATGTACCATTAATTAGTTGCAAATAGCTAGGCATACCTGTGATGACCCGTAGTCTCTCAAAATAACCCAAAACCCAAAACATATATTAAAGTCCGGTAAAGCCTTCAACTTAACTTCATTGTTTTATTAGGCACAGTTTAAAGTCACAAAAGTAAATAAGGAGGCAAACAGAAAACCAAAACAAACCGCATTGATGAGAGTTCCAAAGCAAGGCAAGATAACTAATCATAAACTCCAGGAAAATAACTGAGGAGAGTCTATGGGAAGAACACCAGCAAAGATAAGCCTCTTTCAAGGTAAACACTAATTGACTTCAGCAATTCTAACTGCGCAGTTGCCAACTGATATACATAGCTCCCTGCAAGCCATGAGGAGGATCATAGTAATGCGTGACCTAGGATGGATAGGGGATGGGCCTGGATCCTCCTCTGACTGCTCAGCTGGACTCTGCCCTTCCCCATCCTCCTCCACCGCCTCTGGAGCCACACTCCCACTCCCTGTTGGCTGTTCCTCCTCTTCCTCAGAGTCAGACTCCACCAGGGGCATGACAATACCATATATTTCTGACAGGAATGGTTGGATGATCTCTTCAACAAAAGAATGTTGAGACTATGCTTTAATTTCTCAAACAACTTTATACATTAAAAATAAATCTGACATAGATTTTAATTCAAATTTGAAAAAGGTTTTAGTTTAGAGTATAACTTAATACATTGATTTGGGTTTATCTAATGCGTTAAATTTATATTTCAATTTTACAAGATATTTAACCTGAATAGATTTTTAGTGATATGGATTGAACTTATTTCATTGATATATATTGTGTTAATTATGATTCTTTATATTCATTTCTTGATTATATTTAATAGTTATTCTTGGGCCTTAAAATGGTATAGTACATAAAATATATTTAAATACATAATCTATTTTCATTTTCTCTGTTATGTGTAATATTGAACTTATCATTGTTCAGAGTTGAGATGTTATACCTCTGGTTTCATTTAGAAGTTTAAAATGTTTTTGATGAGAAAATTCTTGTACTAGTTTTTAGAGCATTCAGATTTTGTATTTCATTAGCAGTTCATTTATAGAAGATGGCTTTAGCTTTTACCAGATTGTCCAAGAAGTAGTTGATTATAACACCTCCCCAAATTTGATCTTCTTCAGATGTTTTGGGCCTCCTACCGGCCTACATGGTCAATAACCAGGATTTTTCTCCTCCATTTTAGTCTTGCTAACCACAATTTATCATAATATAAAATTAATAACAGTCAAACTATTATCAGTGCAAAATTTCAACCCATCACTTGAAATAGTTATTAACAATATGCAGTTTATAAGAGTGGATTTTACTGAAACTGAAAAGCAGGAAATGAGGAAAGAATCAACATTATGATACATTAAAGACTAAAGAGAAGATTAGGAAATTCATAAATGTATTTGTGAATCACCAAACCACAATTTGAAGGAGTGTCTAAATCAACACATTATTTCTCTGCCTGCATTATGATGATGACGTAGCATAATTCCAAAGAATATAAACATTCTTTCCCCACAGTTTTGTAGTGTAAGGCATTTTTCCAAATACAATCAGAGAAGCCTATTTTGTAAATCAGTGGAATTAAGACCAGATGCCGAGAGCGGGTGGGGGGGTGGGGAGGGAAAGAGAGAGACAGAGACGGAGAGAGATCTGCAAAGTCAGAAATGCAACAGTGACTGTAGAACACTGAATTTGGAGAAACTAAGAATACAACTATAAGAGCAAGGATTTTGCTATTAAAAATATGTACAGGAAATACCCTACCCTATTTATTTCCTCATTAGTAAAGCTGAATATGGCTAGTGCTATTGAAGTCATCTTTGCAGAAATAGGATGCTTTACCTAAAAGAAAGTAAATTATTTGTAAATTCTGTAGGCTTGAAATGGCTCTCTCTAGCCCTGTACATATGAAAGGTACGGCAAGCTTTATTTGGTACCTTATACACTTTCTATGTTAATTCATATATTTTAAATGTTACTATACCAAAGAGCCCATCATGCAAATAGATACCAAACATGTTTGATTCTGAGAAAATTTCCAAAAATCTACATTGGCAGTAGCCAAATGCATTTTATGCAATGAAGTAGTAGCCATTTGGATAAAATGCAGAACTGAACCATCAGCTTAGGTCATATAAGTAGCCTGTGGCACTTTCTGATCAATCTAAGTCTGCCTCCTTATAGTTGTTGCATAATGGAATGGGATATACATGTGTATCAGTGATATTATGTATGCAACAAATATAGAAATGGGAAAGCATTGAAGACTATGAATGATGTGTGCATGTGACTATGATTCCTTTGATTCCCCCCTCTCCCTTTGGCTTGTCCTATCATTGGTGTATAGTGCTTGCCTCCTGTTATCACCTTCCTCCTGTTATCCATATAGGAATCTAAGTTGGTGCAAAGAAAGTTTCTGTCATTGGTATAATGCCTCAGAAATTCCAGGAGATAAATCTGTATAGATATTTCTTTTTTGCCTAAGCTAAAACAAAAAAAAATATTATCCATGCCATCCATTCTCTTTAAGAAAAGTGAGGCTGTGATGGTCATCACAGCTATTTCTACTCAGTTGCTTAGAGAATGGAGTTGAATTATGACCCCCTTAAACTCACTACTCAGTTGAAATAAATAAATTTCAGCTGAGAGCCTAATCAACTTCTGTATCTGGAATGAGGAGGTGCCATCTTCACTATTTCTCTGACAAAAAACTATTATGGCCTCATTCCAATGCCAGTGAAATAAGAATGGAAAAATCCCAAAGCGAGAATATAAATCAATTTTTTAAATTGACTGATTAAATCCTCATGTTTTCCTGAAAACTAAACAGGGACTAACCCAACAAAATCAGTGATTCTGCCCTTATTGAAAACTGATTCCTTTATGATTATTCCTTTATGAAATTAAGAGAAGGACCAGCTAGGGAAAGAAAAGCAATTCTTATTTCATGTCACTCTTCTAAATGTTGGACTATAAGCTAAATGATAAATCTTGGAATGATTTAAGAGCTTTACACCACTGAACACCAGTTCAATTATCTTGTAAAGCCCAAAAAGCTTCAACTTTTTAGCCAATTGTACACTAGACTATAGTACAACATCTTTCTCAGAAGAATATTTCTTATAGAAAGTGTTGTTCCTCAATTTAAAACACTTGCAAAGGCCCATTCTGCTATAGAATTTGAAGACCTGTTTAAATTTTACCACAAGGGAATCAGCCTTCTTGTAATTTGGATCCATTTTTTCCATGATAGAGAAGAGCTATACAGTATAACTGACTTCCTTTCAAATTGTCATGATCTTTTTTGTATCTGCCCTCAATTTAACTTCTCGGGGCTTATCACAATCAACTCCTTCAATCTCTCTTCACTGGATTTTGTTTCTAAGTGCTTGATCAATCTTATTTCTCTTTTCTGAATCTTTTTCTAATTTCACAGATTCCTTAAATAACCATGCTCAGAAGTAAACACAGTGTTCAAGATAGGATCAGATCAAAGCAGGATAAAATCATTAGAATATTTGATCTTGTCTTGTAGGATTCAGATTTTGGTGTACAAAAGTTGATAAAAATGCTGATAAACATTCATAATTCATAAAGCCAAATTTGGTAGCTGTGAAATAATGTCAAAATATAAAACTGCCTACACGAAGTGGCAAAGAGGCCCTGCACGTAATCCTGTAAGAGATATTCCTAATTTCTGCATCCTTTCCAACATTAAATTATTAATTTGGGTGCTGTCATCAAGCTATTCTGCTCAGGCATTGACTAAACTCAGGTATTTTCTTTTGCTTATTATTCCTGTGCTAAACATAATACTGCCCTTCTAATGCCTACAAGTAGTAGTGTAATATTTAAATAAATTAATTTTTCATATTCTGTTTTGTTATATTTCAGCAGTAGAATCTGATGCATTTCTATTCAGAAATAATTTAACTTATATTCAATGGGATGTATTCTCAGATAAGATTGCAGCATACCTGGTAGAAGGATTGTATAAGCTTAACGAATACATTTAAAAAAATATATTAAGCGTCCACGTTTTCAGGAGCAAGAAGAAAGAAATGTATGCTGCTGTCAACGTATTGACTTAAAAGATTAGTCATATTGTTGCAGGATAAAAGTACTACTTTCCATTAATCATGATATACTAATTTACATAGTACAGAATCTAGGCAAAATTATTCTGCATAGCAGTTACAGTTGGTAGTTTTATTTGGCTTTTTTTCTTCGTGGGGACAGAACTAAGGGCTTGAAATGATTTTTATTGGCCCAGGGCATCCTGAGATGATGGTGTATCTTTCCATTTTTGTCTTACAATTCAGCATGGCCATTGTTCTTTAGATCATTGTTTCTTTAGCATCTTTATGTAACATTTTGTAAATTGTACCTTGTCTTTTATCAATCTTGACATTTATGAGCTTTGTTTTGCTGTTAACTTTCTAACTTTTTCCCCAGATATTGAACATCATCTAGTGTTGTGCTCCTATTTTTCCTAAAATCAATGCTACTCAATTAATGTCAGACTATAGAGATCACATTTATGAAGCAAGTGTTTAAAAAGTTGTCATGGTAGTTAAATATAATATTGTTACCATTGAAATTAGAATAATTTTGTAATATAGATAACTCACAACTACATATTACACAGCAAGTTGTAAGAATTTCTACCCTCTAAGCAACAGAGGCAAGATCTATTATCTCTTCTCGGTAAAAACCTTCAGATACTTGGAAGATTACTATCATATGTATTCTCAATCATCTCTTCTGCAAGTTAAAATACCCCATATCCTTGAACAGTTCCTCATGGGAATTGGCTTGCAGACTAAATCTCAAATTAGATTGCCATTAAAATTACTTCACAGCATTTTTTTACGATTACGGTTCAAACAAAATTCTTCATCAATGGTTCTTCCAGCTGTTTAAATATTTACTGTCAAGTACTCCTGTGGGATTATTTGGAAAGCTGAACCAATGTCATTGCAAGCATTTTTTAACTGTAGAATAAATGTAATTTGTAAATCCTGCATTTCAAAATTATATAATATGTAGAATTTAATACATTCACCCAAATGACAATATTTTTCTCTTATCAATATCTTGGCATAACTTCACTTCTTATATTTGTTGTGATATGATTACATTATCATATTCAATAATCCAGATAATAATGTTATCTAGATTACTGTGATGATGGTGAACCTATCTAAAATATTTTATAGATGTATTTTATAGCCTGCTTCAGAGATGGTATTCAGCAGGTTCTGACCAGTTCTAGAGAAATAGCACCTCTGACTGCAGATTTTACGGTATCCTTCCCCTGCCATACCCACCAAGCTATGCCCACAGAACTGGTAGTGAAAAAAATTGAATCCCACCACTGGCCTGCTTCCTATCCAAATTCCATATGACAAATTACACTTATCTTGTATATTTTAATTTTTTAAACTATTCTAGTCATGGCCATATTAATGTAAGGACTGTAAATGATTAATAAAATTCATATGTTATAGACAATTTTTTTTTTGCTATGCTACCATCAGATATTGTGAGAAAAAATTTTTTTCTCCTGGAGCAGGGGTGCCCAACCTCTATGCCATGGCCTACTACTTGGCTGTGGCTGATTTGCAACTGGGAGCTTGAGCATCGAGCCAGTGTATGCACAGCTCAACTTGTGCGAATGGTGGGCTGGTATGCACTTACAGATGCACACAGCTCAACTTTCACAACTTGCTCATGTGTCCCAGTTCCCCTCTCTTCCCCCGGCCCCCTAGCCAGGCCACTAAGCTTGCAAAGGTTGGGGACCACTGTTCTAGAGCAGGGGTTGGCAAACGTTTGAACCTCAGGGACCATCACATTCATAATTTTAAATCCTAAGGACCACTAATATGAATTTTGACTGATGGTGGCTTGCTGATGTTGGTGGGAAAGTTGGTCTCATATTCCAGAGCTGCAGTAGTCATAGGACTGGGCCTTTGGTCATCCCGGAGCAGCTGCTCCTCTACCTGGGTGCCATGGACTGGAGCAGCTGCTCCGGGATGATCAAAGGGCCAGACTTGTGACTACTGTAACTCTGGAATATTGGACCAACTTTCCCACCATCAGCAAACCACCCTGGGGCGGATTTTCCTCCCCCACCTTTGGTCTTACCTTCCAGTTCCAGCTCGCTTGGTTCTTCTCAAGGTAAGGTTTGTGCTTGGCCAAAGGGTGGGCCAGTGAGTGGGCGGGCCTTGTGTTCCCTCACAGCCTGGATTAATTGCTTTGGGGGGACATTTATCTGCAGACTACCAAAATTTTCTCACGGACCACCAGTGGTCCCCGGCCTACTGGTTGGCGACCACTGTTCTAGAGTATTTGTCAAGTCCCATAGATTCCTATAGGGATGCTGTCATTCTGGTGGGAGGGGGGAGACTCTGTGGGGTTTCTGTTTCTATTCCTTGCTTTACCTTGCTGTAACTTTTGGGACCTTGGGAGGGAAGAAAGAAATGTGCCTCAAGCTATCTGCCTTATCTCATCTCTGGAGATGAGTGGCTGTGTTGCCTTGGGAATTGGCATTTATCACCTTCTTGGCCTGAATTATCCCAATGACTTTGTATTATAGAGAAAGGTATTGAACATGGTAGATGAATCACTGCTTTCTAAACCTGCCTGGCTTATTTTGTTTAGAGTAGAAGTATGATTGTAGGTTTTATTTTCATTTCTTGGCTTTCTCTATTTTTATCCCACTCTTTTTTTCTAATCATTCCCCTCTGCTTTCAAAAGAATGAAAAATAAATACGCCACATAAGTACTAGGAAATCAAAAATGTTGGATCTTACAGATCTCAACTTTTCCCTATGCCTTCCTAGCATGCCACTTTTTGTTATCATGTGTTGCAAACCACCTCCGCTTTCTGGGATCATTATACCAAAACAATGTTTGCTACAGTTATTTCCTGGGATGGGGAGAAAATAGTAAATACAACTATTTGCTGGTATACAAGAAACATAAAACAAAAACAGTTTTTCTGACAGAATGAAGAAATGAAAAAATAGGAATGTACTTTACTGAAAACATTTAAGGCTTAAGAATCTTTGAATACACAGAGCCAAAGAGAAAGAGCACCCAAATTCCTGTCTTTCATCTGAAAATCAAGAGAAAAGATTACAATAAACATCTATGGCTAAGCTTTAACTCAGAATGTTCTATTTGATTTATTTCCCTTATGAATATATTCCTTCTTTGCTGTGATCTATCATTCCTATTCATTTTGCCCTGAGTCATTAATATAATTTACTAGTACCTAGAATTTGGTGAACATTGCTTGGAAACACTCAAAATAATATTAAAAATAGATTGTGCTATTTTCATTTTTTTAGTGTGGTGCTGTCCAGATATGTTTAGTTTTCACAAAAAATCCCAAGTATTGGAAAGCCAATTTCATTAGAACTCTGGAGTGTATATCAGAGGATAAGATTATTTTATTTTTATAAAGAATGGAAAGCAATTTTTTAAATGTTATCAACAATATATGGGACCAACAGTACTTGTGACTTCTTTCCAGCATGTTTTTTTTGCTATAACTTAATATCTCTCTAACTGATAAGAGCTGTCCTGAAAATTACTGAAAAAAGCTGCCAAAGCTAGAGAGGTATTTTGCAACTGTTATGTTCTGAGCATGGGTGCTAAGAATGGAGACGAGCCGGTGAAATGGTGAACTTCAAAACTCTTTATTAACATTGTGTAACAGCTCAGCTCCATGGCCGAAACGACTCCCTTTATATAGGCAAGCTCTTAAGTATTTAACCAATGAAACACAAGGAGCGCTAGCTCCGTTAACCAATGGGAGAGGCTCGTTAATAGCCAATCAGATTCTCCTGAACAGACCAATCTGATGTCGCTATTATCGGATTGCACTTAGTTCAAGCTCTCAATAATCTTTATTTAATCACATTTATTAATTCACCACACCCCTTCCCCCCGGGTTCCATTTAAGGGGTGCGGTCACGTAGTCTTGGAGGTAGGCAGGTTGTTTTGATTGTCTATTTGATTTACACTGTACTCCCGGTATTTGGCTACAGTCTTGTTGGGGTAGGCCGTTATCTGGTGAAAAGGGTGCCTCTAGTTCTGTATTCAAATTTTTGTTGTCGCTAATGTTTTCGGCATCTCCTTGAGGCGAGCTCACTCCCAACCCCGATCCTTCTTCACGTGTTGCCACTGCGCGGTCAGTATCTCCTCCCCCCTCAGTTTGAAGTCAGGGGACACGGAGATCCCTGATTGTAGCCTTGAACGCAGCTGATCAATGTGACGCTTCCATATTCTATCATCGTGAGATTTCAAGCGGTACGATCTGGGACCGGTTTTTTGGACCACAGTTGCCTCGACCCACAACGGATCACCCGAAAAGTTCCTAGCGAAAACCAAGTCGCCTACCTGGAAGTTACGGCATCTCCCGCTGGATCCATGTGGTTTTCTCAGGTTCATACGATGGGTGCAGATGGTCGAGGTGGGAGCAGAGCTTCCGCCCCATCAATAACTCAGCGGGAGTTTTGTTGGTGACACTTTGCGGAGTGATATGCTGTAAAAGGAGTATCCGGTTAATCTTGTTTTTGATATCGCCATAGTCCATTTTATGCAAGGTTTTCTTGACGAATTGTACCATGTGCTCGGCCCTTCCGTTGGCTGCAGGATGCGCCGGCGAAGTCAGCACATGGCAAATATCACAGTCCGCCAGGTACTGTTCAAAAGACAGCGTGGTAAATTGGGGCCCGTTATTGGATACCAGAACGTCTGGTAAACCGTGTGATGTAAATAGTCTGTCTAGTTTCCTGATGACCACTTCGGTTGTTGTATTTCTCATCTCATGGATTTCAAGCCAGTTCGAGTAGGCATCCATCATTAATAAGAATGTGTGGCCTTTGGTAGGTCCTGCAAAGTCCAGATGAATACGGGACCATGGTCCCCTCAGTGTTTCCCATTCGGTCGGGGTTTCTTTCGGTGGGGTGTTGCTTACTTCCTGGCATTTGTGACAAGCTTTTACCCATGTCTCGATTTGCTTGTCGATACCCGGACACCACGCGTAGCTACGTGCGAGGGCTTTCATGCGCACGATGCTGGGATGGCCATCATGCAAGGTTCTTAGTATCGCTTGCCGTAACCGCTCTGGGACAACGACTCTATCACCCCAGATAATGCAGCCCTTCTGGGAAAACAGTTCCGTTTGTCGATTCTTGAATGGGGCGTAGTCGTCAGGTATCTGGTCCAATGGCCATCCGCGCTCGACCCAACTGAGGACTCATGCCAAAATGGGGTCACATCTCGTTTCCATTGCGATATCTTGGGCTGTTAGTGGCGGTGTTCGAAGTGTCTCAATCTGCAGTGTTGTAACTGTCGGAGCGGGGTCATCAATGGTCTCCGGAAGTGGTGCACAGCTCAATGCGTCGGCATGGGGAATGGCCTTCCCCAGGTGGTGTTGCAACTTATAATTATATGCAGCCAAGAATTCTGACCAGTGAGTCATTCTGGGGGATAATATATAAGGGGTTGGCCTATCTCCCGCTATTATTCCCAGCAAAGGTTTGTGGTCAGTCACTATAGTAAAGGCTCGGCCATACAGATATTCATGAAATTTCTTAACAGCAGACACAATAGCAAGGGCTTCTTCATCAATTTGAGTGTAATTGCATTCTGCTTTTGATAGCATCTTTGAGAAATAGGCAACAGGGGCTTCATTACTATTTGGCAAAATGTGGCTCAAAATGGCGCCCACTCCAAATGGTGATGCATCACACGTGATTGTTAAAGGCAAAGTCTCGTTATACTGCATCAGAACAGCGTCAGAAGTCAATAATTTTTTCACATTTCGAAACGCCTGCTCCTCTCTGTGTCCCCATACCCAGGTTGCTTTTTTGTCCAACAAACGATGTAGGGGTTTGGCTACAGTTGCTTTGTGAGGCAGGAAAACATTATAAAAATTGATAAGGCCTAGAAACGCCTGGAGGTCGGCCTTATTTCTGGGTTTTGGGGCGTTTTTGATTGCCCTAAGTTTGCTATCAGTGGGGTGAATGCCATGACTATCAATTAAATATCCTAAAAATTCTACACGATCCGTACAAAGTTGACACTTGTTTTTTTTTAACTTTGAGACCTGAGTCTTTAAATCTCTGGAGAACCAACCTCAGGCGATCCCTTCATCCTTTTCGAGTCGGGGCAGCGATAAACACATCATCAAAATATGGGACAATGCCTTTTATCCCTTGTAATAGTCTTTCCATCAAACTTTGAAAGATTCCCGGGGCTACGCTTACTCCAAACTGGAGTTGGTTACATTTAAACACACCTCGGTGCATAACGATCGTTTGGGCTTCTGCTGTTTTTTTGCCGACAGGCAGTTGTTGGTAAGCCTGGGCTAAGTCTAGTTTAGCGAAGATTTTTTCGCCCCCCAAGGAATGGAGGAGGTGTTGCACTAAGCGTTTTGTTGAAGGGCATGGTTCAGGGTGGCTCGGTAGTCCCCACAAATTCTTATTGATCCATCCGGCTTGATGGGTGTCACGATTGGGGTTTCCCAGGGAGAGTGATCGGTTGGTTCTAACATACCCTGGGCTATTAATTTATCAAGCTGCTCATCAATCTTTGGTTTAAGGGCAAATGGAACTTGACGAGGCTTAAGGCAGATGGGAGCTATTTCGGGATCAAGGTTAAATGATATCAGGGTCCTCTAGTTTGTCTGCAAAGACGTCCTGGAATTCTTGGACGAGGTCCTCTTCCCAGTCGCTGCTGCAGATTCGGTGAATGCCGGCTACTTCAATTCCGAGTGGAACGAACCATTGGAGGCCTAACAGACTAGGCCGATCCCTGTCGATTACAGTCAGGGGTAGGAATGCTGTACGGTTCTTAAATGATACCCGGACTCGGCTGGATCCAACGACTGGAATTCGATTTCCCTGATAGTCTTTGAATATGAGTCTTTGGAATTGGAGGTCTTGCCGCCGGACAGTAGGGATGAGCTGCTTCACAGTCTTCCAGGAAACCATCGAGAGGGACGATCCTGAATCGACTTCCATCAGGCAGGGCTGGTTCTCGATGGCCACTTTCACTCGGATCTTCTTGGCATCAAGAGATGAGGCGTGACCAATCGTGATGGTTTGGTGAGCCTCTTCTCGCTTCGTTGAGTGGTTTAGGGGTTTGTTTCTGTAGGAGTGGTTGTTCCATTGGTGGTTCACAGGTTCTCACTTTACAGGACGGCTTCCTGTCGGTTAGCGATAGTTAGCCCCCCTCGAGGGCTGGCTGGGTCCTAGCTTGCTTCTACAGACCCGTCCGATATGGCCTCTTTTCCCGCACACATGGCAGAGCGCATCGAGGAATTTGCATTCTGATCGGGGGTGGCTTGCCTCACAACCAGCGCATTGCTGCTGAGATCTCTGGCGTTGGTCTCGTTCGGACTGAAGTCGGTGGACCTCTTCTTCGTCACTGTCTGACGATGATTCAAGATCCTCGTGATGGGCTGTTAGTAGCTGACCTTCTGAATGAGGTGAAATTTCACGGGCCAGTTGGCGAAGCGGGGCGTGGGTGCGGTACATTCAGGCAGCCGACTTCCTGGTTGCTTCTGCTGCAGTAGCTTCAGTAATGGCATCTGCAAGGCTGATGTCGCCTTTCACCATCAGCTTGCTTTGGATATGTGGTGCATCTAGTCCCAGAACTATTCTGTCCCTCAGGGCTTCTTCGAGGTAGGCAAGCCCGCATAGGCCTCCCAGATTCTGGAGATCCGCTATGAAATCAGCAATACTTTCACCCTTCTGCTGACTTCTCTGATAAAATTCATGCCTTCTAACGAGCGTTGGCACGATCGGTGCATAGTGGACCCTCAGTAGGGGTTCGAGGACATCCCAGTCCATAGACTTTACTTCTGCCGGTTTCGCTAGTGCCTTGGCCATCTTGAATCCGGTCGGCCCACAATGAGTTAGGAATACTGCCCGTTTCTTCCCTGTAGTGGCATCCTTCAAATTGTTGGTCTCCAGAAACATCTGGAAGCGATCCATATATGAGTCCCAGTCTTCTTGCGCTGGGTCGAATGGAGCAGGTGGTATGACGCCGCCGGACATGGTTCCGCCATTGTGCGTTCAGCCATGTGCTTGGTTATCGTTCTTCGTCGTTCAGTCAGCTCTGACGTCTCCACATCAGTCAGCTCTGACGTCTCCACCTTTGTCGCCAGTGTTATGTTCTGAGCATGGGTGCTAAGAATGGAGATGAGCCGGTGAAACGGTGAACTTCAAAACTCTTTATTAACATCGTGTAACAGCTCAGCTCCATGGCCGAAATGGCTCCCTTTATATAGGCAAGCTCTTAAGTATTTAACCAATGAAACACAGGGAGCTCTAGCTCCGTTAATCAATGGGAGAGGCTCGTTAATAGCCAATCAGATTCTCCTGAACGGACCGATCCGTTGTCGCTATTATCGGCCAATCAGAAGTGCAGGGCCAGAACCCTGCACTTACTTCAAGCTCTCAATAATCTTTATTTAATCACATTTATTAATTCACAACAGCAACAATTTCCAGAATTGAGCCTCTCTGCTTTGTGTTATTTCTATTTACAGATGGATCTTGGCCTCCTCTTTCTAATTAGTTCCAAAATCAGGCCTGGCATGCTTTTCTAAACAGGTATTCCTAGCTAAGATGGAAAATAGATTGTAGCCGAACATTACAATAGTAACCAATTTGTGTGTTTGCAGATCTTCCAAACATTCTAGTTGAGATTGTAAACTGGTGCAGACTTGACTTAAGTATGAGGCCCATTTTTGTCTTGGTACATGTTTTTTGACCACGATTATTAGCCAACTTGTCTGATAGAGCTTCTGGAAATTTAA
The DNA here is from genome assembly GCA_033807585.1 of Hydrophis major. Classification (NCBI taxonomy): domain Eukaryota; kingdom Metazoa; phylum Chordata; class Lepidosauria; order Squamata; family Elapidae; genus Hydrophis; species Hydrophis major. The sequence goes on from CM066329.1 coordinate 324,491,214, forward strand.
ATGCTTGGAACAAGTTTATAGATTTTCAGTTGAGCTAAACAAGTTAAACAAGTCAGCTAAGTGTCTCCAAGATGGGTTGCCTTCCTGGTAACTGGACTGAAAAATGTTGGTCATCTCAATCTATCTCTACTAATAACTCAGAGCTTTTCAAAGCACATTCCTTCTATCTTTGATCCTGTTCTTATTGAATTTCTTCTCCTTGCACTCCTTTCCTCAGCCTTGCCAAGCTAATAATGTTTTTCTAGTCTATCCTCTACTTATATCACATGACTAAAATCTGGGTTTCTGCTTTGCCTTAAAGGAGCCTTTATCTGGTTCAAATATGCCTCTATGAACTTTGAAGCATGACAAGGATATCCTACAAGTCAAGGAAGCTTCAGTTGGACTCCATCTAATATTCAGTAAATATTAGATGGAAATGATTGATAATATCTAATTATGCCTGGAATAAAAGATTTAACAAAACGCTCATTGCTATTAGACTTAATCCATCATGAAGTAAATCCTCATGGTTATGTAAGAGCTTCTAATGGAATTTTCTCTAAATATTCATTAAATATCTATTCACTGTAGGTAAAATTGTTTACATTTCAAAACACATGACCAAAAGAGTCTAGTTTGGCTATCCCTGTACATGAACAAAAATTGCACAACTTCATAAAAGGGTATATTCTGAGACGATTTTTTCCTGTTCATTCATCAGATTTCATTTTATTCTCATAGAAGGGCTACTGATTCAATTTTGGGCATTGTTCAGAATCTCTTTGAATGAAATGGATGCTCCAGAGTTCAAAGAAACAGGAATATTTTTTTCAAGTGAAAAGGAAGGAAGGACTAATGCTTTTGATGGTCATAGAGTTGAGGTTTTTTGGACATAGCTGTTTCATTTTCATGCTCTGTATATGTCATATATTCCCTTGCTCAAAGACATATTCTTCTTCATGGAAGTTCTAAAGACAGTGTCATTTTTTACAGCCAAAGCAGTTTTGTGGAGGGGAGGAATAAAAAGACATCACACCTTACAGTCTGCTCCTTGGAAGAAACATCTGAAGTCAAAGCCTTGGGTGACCATGTCTTTGTTCAGGACTGCCCACTTTAAATTGCCCATTGATCTAAGTGGACTGTCATTTTCTTACTTTATTTTCTCTAGACACCTGAAATTGAGCCTTGCCAAATGGGAATTATGGCAATTGCTATTCCCACCCATTTGGAAGATGCTAGGCTGGACAGGGAGTTTTAGATAATATGGTTGTTGAAGGTGAATTTCTCTCCAAGATGGGGAAATGAATGAATGAATGAATGAATGAGGTCAGCTAAGCATAGAATTTCATTCACTAATCAATAAGTCTTTTCAAGGTTCTCAATATGTTCAATATTTTGGGTTCAACATTAAATTCATACTCCACCTTTCCATTAAAAATACTCAAGCTTTCATACAAAAATACAAAGCACAAGAATTAGAACATGTGTTAAAAAATGTGTTAAAACGAGAGCACTATGTAACAGCTATTAAAATCTATATATTCAGATTACATATTTCCTAGAATTAGCCTTACTCCAAAGGAAAAGCATGTCTAGGACTAATTCATTATTCAAAACCTAAATCATAATGATGAAACTAAAGAGCTACATAATTTCAGTAGCCTGATTTTTAATATTTTCTTTCATATTCAGCATTAGATATACAGTAATTTCGATGTTTTTATGTCTGCAATTTACAGTTTTGTTTGGTTATTTTATTTTATTTTTCTTTTGGATTTTTATTTCTATAGGACAGTACTTTTCCCTAGTTTTTTCCCCTTAAATAGTATAATATATAATATGTAATGTTTTTGTATTAAATAGTTTTTTAAAACAGTAGATTAGATTACTTGTTGAAAGTGAATATGCATTGGTTATACAGTTATTTAATTTATATATAATACTAATGACTTGGCAATATTTTTCATATGCTAACTGTATTGACCTATTTTTAAAAAAAAGTGTTTACATATTTTTTAAAAAATAAATAATATCTTTGTTCACAAACAGAATAACTGAGAGGACTAACCATCCTTTAGAAGACAGTTCCATATCTAACAGGAACTCCTATAAATATCTTTTCCTATGAACTTAGTAAAGGAACTAAACAGATATCCAACCTCTCTCCTAGCCAGGCTCACTTGGGTAAATATTTCAACAGTGTTGGGTAGAATTTTACAGATCATACACAGTGCTTTGAACTATATTAGAAAAGAGAATGTAGCCAATGAAGCTGTTGAAACAACACAATTAAATAATCTTTTCAGGGGTGTCAAACTGGCGGCCCACAGGCTGGATGCATCACACAGAGGGCACACCCACACCTTCTGCAAAGGGAAAACATCACGATACATCATGTGACGGCAATGTGATGATGCAAGTTTTAAGTATTCAGCATCAATAGAATTGCCATAGCATTCTGATACAACTGAAGTTAGTAATACTTTTCAATGCCTCATATAGAACATATTAGAATAATTCAAAAGGAACCTAAATCAGATTGTAGTGCTAATATTCTAACTGTAAGAGCACTTTGAGAATGGAACAGTGTTCTGAGTGATTTCCTGGTGGTGGCCGTCCTATTGCTGGATGTGTTCACAGTTGTATAGACTTTGGCAGGGATTCTTTAATTTGGATTCCTTGCAACATTTTAAGCTGAATCCTGAAGTCCACAGGACTGTTAACATGTTTTCAGTTTGACCATTGTTGCTTAGGTTTGCATATGTTCCACTGACCTATATTTGCAGAATTGTGGTGCTTTCATACTTGAGCGAATAAGATTGTACTACATTATACTATTATTATACTATCTACACTATATTCTTTCCAAACTCCATGGGGTAGACAAGAAAGGGAAAATTCAGACAGACTTCTAAGATTATGCTCTCAATAAAGCATAGTTCTAGTCTTTTTGGATATTCAATTTCACCTGGATATGGTCCACCTCATAGGACTGACATACTTGCATGCATATACATGATCTCAGGCACAGCTAACCTCTAAAAACTTTTCTATAACTTAGAAAAGGAATGTGAAATTGGTGATCTGCCAGATTTTGATAAACTACAATTCCCAGTATCCTAGACTAAAAGGGAGGAAGTGTTGGGAGTTGTTGTTTGAAAGCTACTAGGTCCCCATTCCAGACTGACAAATGCAGTACTCTAGATGACTTCTCATTGGAAATGCAGTTTGAACTCTCAGTATCTCATAAAGTTTCTGGCCCGCTAAATATAAACCATCCTTAAGGCCCTGCAATTTCCTTGAATGAATAGAGTATAAAAATAATTCTTTCAGAGACACACAATGAGCCTGGACAAGGGGGCTAAAAAGGTCTTGATAATAGAACTAATCACACTCTTCAGGCCTGAGTGTGACACACTAGCAATGATGGCACTAATGGCTTATCGACTAGCATTGACTGAGTAGTCCGCAAAGCATCATTTAATAGCTGCAGAATTGCAATTCAGGCTCGAGAACAAAGGTCAATGACTCATTCAGACTTTGGTCTTCCCCCTCTCCCATCCTAGGCACAAAGCAGTAGACAGCATAGCTGCTCTTATTACAGCTGCCAGTGGATGCTTTAGTAACAAAAATATCCCTCCATATCCTATATATAATCAGGGTTATTAAAGCTAATCAGATCCATTCTATCTAACATTTTAAACAAGCAGAGATATATTATTCAAAGTGAGCTATTTGGAAAAAGATATGTAATATAATTCTTATTGCTGACCTTTAAAAGGAAATAAAAAGTAGAGAGAAATAGTTAGAAAATCCAGTTGTTGCCTTTCCTATCATGCTGGATAGCAGACTTCTGGGAGCCATTTGGACTGAGACCAGTTCATCCCAACAACAAAGTTCTGAATTCTGATTAGTGCAATTTATTTTAGGATACTTTAAACTAACAGAATAAACCATTTGTTTGCAAAAGAGACCACAATACATAGGTAAACTAGGGTAGGGTAGTTCTGCTTCTTTTTCTCAATAACTTTTTATGGAAAAAGGAGAAGACTTGAAAGAGGAGCAGACTGCACTGTTGATTATTTTGGAGATGGCTATTGGTCTTCTTATCAATCTCAGATACAGGTTCATATTGAAGATGCATTGCAATTGCTCAAACCATATTCTACTATAATAATTTGGAGACTGATGGGTGCAAGCCATCCCTACTGTTTTAATGCAGAACAAATTAAGGAAAGTGCTTGATGGATACCCCAATCTTTGTTTACCTTCTCATGAAGCACCACTTGCTAGTGAAAAAGCAATCCTTAACCACCTTCCCTAATGTGAAGAGAACTGGGATTGGGCAATTACAGGTAGATACTCATAAAGATCATATTTTGCCACATGTCAAGGTACCTGATTAGCAGGTCATAGGTACAATATATGGCCTGTCAGCTCAGCTAATTCTGAACATGGGGCTCTTATACCTCGTTTAACTTAACTCCATTTGCACTTTTCTGTCATTCAAAAAATGACAAATTGGTGTTTATAACAAGCATTCATAAAATCTGACAAACCTTTGGAATGCACTGGTTATCCGATATGTGAGTAGGTCCTCTACAGAAGCCAGGTCCAACAAATTCTGCAGCAGAAGCCAAAATGTCCAGAAAGGGCAGTTCTCAGTGACCAAAGGAGATGGGCAACAATGGTCAGTAGAAGCTAGGTAGACTTCATCCTGACTACATCAGCAAACATACCTTAGATAAAGTATATTAGATTGTATCTATGCCCAACATTGTGTCAGAGAAAAAGAGACAACAGTAGTTAAAACTGGAAGAGCTAAGGATGATTTAAGCATCCTCAGCTGTTGGAAAGAAGTGAGACAAAGGCAACATGAGAAGGACATGTCATTAAAAAATACTTACCAGGAATGTTCATGCTATGTTTAGCAAATAAGATCGCAACGATAGAAGGGAAAACTCATATCTTAAAACACTGGATGACTATGGCAAATATATAACCATTATTTGATAGCATATAATATATTTACCTGTTGTTTATATATTTATCCTGTTGAATATATTTACTTGTAGTTTAATAACTACAGCACTGGAGAAAATTGTTGAGAATACCTTGGACAGCAATGAGCAATAATTCTATACTAAATTAAGTACAAGCAGATTTCTTACAGATAACACTAATAAAAAACGCTTAGCTATTTTGGATATGTAATGCATAGGCAAGAGTCATTGGAAAAGTTTCTTAGGTTGGAAAAAAGCTGATCCAAAATGAGGTGGGCAGATACTATGATTACTAACAAAAGCTGACAAGAACTCAAAGAAGCAATTACTGATAGACAGTAATGGTAGATATGATACCAGTTATTTCAATGTATTTCAAATTTGGCAACTGTAAGATGTGTGGATTTCAACTCTCACATTTCCCCAGGCAGCATTTCATGTTTTCCCTTGTTTGCTGGCTGAGAAATTCTGGGAGTTGAAGTTCCCTCATCTTATAGTTGCCAAGTTTGAAAAACAGCATGTCGGTTCATGAATAATAGGAAACACCTAAGCAACTGAACAATGAGAATAGTGAAAGAATAGATTTCTAATGTGCATCCTAACAATGTGCAGTTATATTTCCATACCCCTATCAAACTTACAGTATCACAAAACTTTTTCTTTTTCTCTCTTAGATTGAAGAGGAATAGGTAAAGATCACTCTAAAGTGATGAATTAGTCAGGAAGTAACTGTGCCATATACACAGTTTGTCTTGTGATAAGTTGTAAAGACCATATGTTATAATGAATGAACTGGCTCTTGCAAGCTTCCATTGAATTTCCCAATTTTCCAAGGCAACTGGCTTTCTTTAGTTCAACCTAAAAATGCTTGGCTGAAGTTCTGACCTACTAAAGCTTATCCTACTTCAGCAGCAAATTAAACAGTTATTCTTAATTGGGGAGGGGGGGTAGCTTATTCTCAAGGCAGACTGGGGAATGTGTGTAGAAGTATTTCCATTCCAAAGAGTTGTCCATCACTTTGGTATAAATACTTAATAAGACTAGCATGGGATTCTAAGAAGATATAGGTGCTTTCATGTTACAAAACATAAACTATTCATCAGCAGACCTACTGATGTGGTATCTTCTCTAGCTTCCTTTTCAAAGGCTGTCAACCACTCCATTTTGCCTTTGTCTTTTGTGTGTGTGTGTGTGTGTGTGTGTGTGTGTGTGTGTGTCAGAGAGAGAGAGAGACAGATGCAAAGACAATCCAACAAAGCCTGGAACCACCACCAGTGTCATAATGGTCATTCAAAAAATTGAAGAGCAGAAATAAGTTGAGACAACAGAAAAGATGTAATCTTGCTAGGCAAAAATTCTATTACTATTTTCTTCATATTTTATTATATGTTAATTAATTAACAAGAGTGTCTAACATGACAATGACTATTTGCACACAATGACAATGACTATTTGCATGACTCCAAATTTGCTTTGCCCATCATATTAAAGCATCTGTCAGTTTTGCCCAACATTGATACATGAATTTCTTGCTCATAGGAAGGGCACTTACTATATATAAAGGTTGAGATCAAATGGTTGGTGATATCTTCCTTTAGTTCTTCTCAATACAAGCACCTTATAAATCCATATATTTTATAAATACCAAAATAAAAGGGTTTCAGATTTTAATTCTGATTATCATAGATGCTTGAAAATTAAGGATTAAGAATTATGCATGATCAAATTTTCTTTGCAAAACTCTCCAGTTTTAGTCATTAAAAGTGGAGAGCTCACATTTTCAACAGCACAGATTAGGTAGTGTTTCTTCACAAGAAAGAAATAGTTATTTCATGATATCCAGTTAGTTGGGTTACTATGTTCATAAAGGAAAAACTTTAAATATGTAATTTCTTATTCTAAGGTTGAGTCTTAGATCCAAATATCCAAATATTAGGGGGCTTGCATAAGCACACCAAGGTGCCTACCGTCCCTTCCTATTGTTTCTTTTATATTTTTTTTTACTTTTCTTATATGTATCCATGTATTCATAACTATGTTTTTACTTATACCTATTATCTTGTAAGCAATTGACAAATAATATATATATATATATATCTAAAATAAAGCTAGCCCAGAAAACTTTTGTTTCTTTTTCTAATTTCTTTTTTTGTCAGGGTTGACAATCAAAGTGCAAAATATATTTTAGACTTTGGGCTAAAACTAAATGATGGGATTTTTAAAGCTGGAATCTGAGGATATGTAATAGAAGAGCTGACACCAGGGTAATGAGTGATAGTGCTGGCACTATCATAATTGGTAGTTCACAATGACCAAACCCATTTATTTGAATTATTTATGCAAAATAACTGCCAGGAAATTTATAAGAGCAAAAAGACAGAGTCCAGAGAGCATAGTTGACATGAGGCAGACGTGCATCTGATTGACTGGAGTGCCACATCTGCAGATGATGCTTTAAATGCCCATGGGATGGGTTTATTCATAACAAACACACACCAATTTTTGTCTTCTCATCACCATCTGGTTATTCAGTCATCATTTCAATCTCCCTTTTTGTGGAAAGTGATCTTACATTAAAAATAGTGATGCAGTGCATTTTATTAAAAAAAAAACAAAAAAAACCAGTAGCATCTTTGTGTAAAGGAACCTATTAGGTGAGAAAATTATCCTCTTTTCTTTTCTACAATAGAATTATCATGAGTGACATTGCCACTACTATCTCAAGAGGGACAAGCACATTTCCTTTTGCTGCAAAACAGCAACGCTTCCAAATAGAAATCCAATTTTATTCTTCCAACACATGGCCTCTAACAAGGAGAGCATTAACAAAGCTTATAATGCTATCAAATTTTATTCCCAAATCTTCCTTCCTTTCCCCCTTTCCTTCCTTCCTTCCTCTTATGTCTGGTTAGTTTAAAGACATTGGTAAAGACAAACAATATTTTAAGCAATATGTTTTGCTTATTGTTTTGTTCATCTGCTGTTATACTGACAACAAAAATGGAATGTCCTTTATTTTTCTGGGACATGTATGATGCTTCTGGATGACAAAATACAGGTACAGGTACAAAATATTCAAGCTTGTTCAGGGAATTATCCATTAGGCATAGGATGAGATGGATTTTAAAAATCCCTCCATCTTAATTTTCACTTATGCTTTCTATAAGTCTCAGACAAGAAAAAGACTATGAGAGACAGTGCAGTTGAAGAACCATGTCCAAGTCGACAAAGGGTACATTTCCCTACAAGCCTTTACTTTATTGAAACCAGCTACTGGGTTTATTGGCATTAAATCACCAACACCACAAGAAGTTTCAATTGAAAACAAGAGAACAGAATTGCACATGCTACTTCTTCATTTCCATTCTGCTGTCCATCACTGGATCTGCAGAAACTTTTTGACTATTCTGCAGGATTGCTTTGCTTTCTGAAATCTACTTCTTGCATCCATTCACCAAAATATATTTCTTTCTATTGTTGTATTTGTTTCAGTGCTCATGAGATGGCCTCAGAGAGGTTCTAGATATAAAGGAGATTTAGGGCCTTCTAAATGAGTCAATTCTCCATTAGGAACTATTTTTTCTCATTAGTTTCCATACCATCCTCTGTAAAGTTTCCATACTAATTCATAGTTCTGGAGGCCAGTAGAAAGCATATGAAAAACCTAGACTATGGCAATTATTTATTGTCTGATATTTATTGACTATTTTTTCTCCAGCTGGGCTCTGTGATCTTGTTAATGTACTCCAAGATAATTTTTTTTTTCTTTTTAGCTGATGCCTTATTCTGCTAGCTCGCAATTAACACTGTTGACTAGGATATCCAGATCCTTTGCCCACATAGTACTGCCAAAATATCCCCTGCACCATCTTGCACTGTAAGCATATTTTCCCTATCCAGATGTCTGTTAAATTTTATTTTCAGTCCACTGCTAAAGTCTTCTGAATAACCATGCTAACTTTCAGGTCACCTTATTGAAAAGATGCTGTATTTTGCAAGAGAAGGTATAAGTACTGTATGTATGTGTGTGTGTGTATGTATGTATATATGTATAAATGTATGTACTGTATATTTCATGTTTTTTGACCACTCATTTCCCTCAAGGTATTTAGTTGTGATGGATGAGATAATAATGAGTTAATATTATGAATTTCTAAAAATTTGGATAAATGAATGATATACATAATTTTCTCTGGTATTGGAGATCTTTTAGGGAATAACAACCACATGATCAGTAATAAGCCATCCTCAACTTCGGAGTGCTGCCATAGTCCAAATGAATGAGAAAGGAAGACTGCCAATGGGTTCCCTTACAGTTTATTATTATTGTTATTTTTAGAATTTGGACCCAGTGGGGAAATGGTATTTTTCCTATGGGAGGCATATGTCGTCTTTATTTTTAATTGAAATGCAAAACAGTAGTTGTAGTTGTTGGACTGTATGTTGTTGTTTTGCTTAGTTTCTGTATCTAAACATGCAGTATTATACTTTTATTCCACAATTTTCAATTCCTACATTATTCCTAAGTACCGTATATACTCGAGTATAAGCCGAGTTTTTCAGCACATTTTTTGTGCTGAAAAAAACCCTCTCGGCTTATACTCGAGTCAGATTCCCCTCTGAAAAAAAAATGGTGTGGAGCTCCGAAGCTGGGCAGCCGCTTCCCTGCTTCCGTGTTTCCTTTGCAACTTTTAAGCATGGGAGGGGGAGGCTTTTTTGAGCTCTAGGCTGAGAAAGCAACGCGAGCCGAGGTCGCTCCACTCAGTTTCATTTCCTCAGCTCCAGCTGCTTTCAGTCCACTTGGGAGGAGGGGGAGGAGGGGGAGAGAGAAAGAGAGAGATATCATAAGAACGACTCTTGGTTTTTTCTTGCAAGGGAGAGAGTGACTCCTGCCTACCACTGTCATCATCATCATCTTTTGGGTTAGTGAATCAATCAAACCTTTCATGATAGTGAGATCGTTTCCCAAATTTCCCTTAAATCAGGGAAGAAATCAGAAACAAACCTTTGGGCTGAGAATAAGCTTGTTCCTATGATGCCATTTTTGTTCACTTCAGTGTGAAAAGTGTGAAAAACACACTTCTTTTTCTTCATCTTCTTGTTCCCTATTTACTGGTCTCTTTCAAAGAGGAAATTGTGAACATCAAACTTATTCTCAACTGTCCTAGTGAAAGTTTTTATTGGCATCTATTTTTATTTTTGAAATTTACCAGTAGCTGCTGCATTTCCCACCCTCGACTTATACTTGAGTCAATAAGTTTTCCCAGTTTTTTGTGGTTAAATTAGGTGCCTCGGCTTATATTCGGGTCGACTTATACTCGAGTATATACGGTATATTGGGTAAAAGGGGAAAAAAGATTTCTACCCTCAAATCATGCAAACAAAAGTTTATGACAATCAGAATTGATATAATGAATATTAACTGAATATCTAAGTGAGAAATAGGAATTCTTAAGCCATGAAGCCATGCATATTGTTACATTATAAATCTTTTCATTCCAGGCAAATGGTTACACTTGTGATGGCTAATGAGAGTTGCAATCCAATATGCTCTGAAGGGGCCTCATGTGCCTTATTTCTGAACTATCAAAAGGGAATTCATTAAAACACAGAGTGACACACAAAATCTACTGGCATAAACCAATAGGTTAATTACATGGAGTGTGTGTGTGTGTGTGTGAAGGTTCATTAAAAGTGGCTACTGTGCTATTATTATATGTGTGTGCTTCTCTGTATGTCTGTTTACTTTATTTCAACAGTTCTGATTTCATAAAGCCTTTGGCTTTGGAAAATATTTCTTATACCAGCACATTTAACATAATTTAAATATTTTAATTCTTCTTTAACAAAAACAAAAGACAAGAACAAGCAAACCAGCAAATATCTTTGTTTGAAAGCCCATTTCAGAATGAGAATTAAGACAAGTGGATTCTTTACATTGTTTCCCCACTGGGTCCAAATTCTAAAAGTAACAATAATAATAAACTGTAAGGGGACCCATTGGCAGTCTTCCTTCCTCATTCATTTAAACTATGACAGCACTCCAAAGCTGAAGATGGCTTATCATTTACTTCCCACTAATATGTTGGAGCCAACTTGCAGCAATTCACAAGAGTTAATTGCAAATTTTCAGGAATTTTGCTAGGCAGTTGAGAGCAGACCTGAGCCCCAATCCCCAGCATGCTAATAGGTCTTCCACTGTTAGTAGCACGGCAGTAATGGAGCCATCAGAGACAGTTCTTAAATATACTAGCACACCACTAGTCAAGTCCCACTAGAGATAAAGGACTTTACCTCTAGGAAGATACGCATAGGATTTTTCTATCAGAGATTGAACCTTAAAAAGAACCTCCTGTTCAATAGCAGGACAGATAGTCCCAGAAGACAATATTTTTTTTTCATTGGAAAAAAATAAATGAAGGTTGGTCACACTTTTCAGAGGATTTCCTCTATTGGAACAGAACTATATTACCAGTAGATCAGGAATAAGCAACTTAATACCTGCAACATGTTTTGGATTTCAGCTTCCTGAACCCCCATCTATGAAGACTAGTGAAAGGTGAGAACTACAGCCCCAAAACATCCAGTGAGTGCCATATCTATCAGGAGATTAGTGAGATCTATTTTAATATTTATAACCTGTTGTTATAGCTATAGCAAGGTATCGATAAAGCTACAAATACACATATTCATATAACTGTACAAGTATATCAGAAACCAAAGTAATTTACAGTTGAAATTTTATAGCTAACTAGTTCATAATTTTACAGCAACTGAGCTATACTTGTGGGCTAAGGTCCCACCACAAACTTCTGTTCCTTGTGATCTAAGACACATTACCGCATATATAAATAGCAGTTCTAAGACACAAAACATGATTGGTTTCTAAAAAGGGAATATTATAAAGTATACATAAACTGAGAATTTAAAAGGCCAATTCTTTTTATAGGTTCAAACATTATTCTGTATTTTATATACAAGGCATCAGAAATGTCAGCCAAGACCTTGTATATTTTATATCCCATGCTATTCATAGATAAGATGGAAGGTAAGAAATATATTTCAGGAGCTTTTTATAAATAACACAAACAACAATTATAAGCTTTATGACTACACAAAATAATGTAATCCACAATTTACACATCTGGACAATTGCAGAATGGATCTGTCAACTGAAAGACATCAGGTTGGGGAAAAAATTAAACTTCATTGTTGGGTTCGTGCATTGTGCTAAGCCATGGCTTGTTTTAACAAAGACTTATTTAATAAAACTCAAACAAGCTATTTGATGACATCATAGGGTATATCTGCCCAGTCCATATTGAGACTCAGATTCCACTTTCTGAAAATAAATGTTCTGTCACTTATTTATTGTAATGTCCCACTATAACACAAAGGCTGGTTTGAGGAGCTGATTCTTCACTGGATTTCTCAGCAGGACTCCTTCAGCTTCTATTCAATTCACTTTAAACCAATCTACAGGCAAATCTTCCAACAGCAGGGTCCATTTCTTCCCTTTTGGGGCATTTAATAGGCCATCTAATGAGAAGAAAGGACTCACTGGAGAAGAGCCTAATGCTGGAAAAGATTGAGGGCAATAGAAGAATGGGACGACAGAGAATGAGGTGGCTGGATGGAGTCACTGAAGCAGTAGGTTTGAGCTTAAATGGACTCCAGAAGATAGTAGAGAAAAGGAAGGCCTCAAGGAACGTTGTCCATGGGGTCACAACTAACAACAACAGCAACAGGTAGTTGTGAACTTTTAGCTTTAACTTTAACTTTTAGTTTTGGAAAATAGCATATAAACTCATGAATAATATACTGCTATAGCCTATTGGCCCTTGGTCAGTATTATCCAGGACTCGATGGGCTCTGGTGGGACTTTCTCATAGTTAGCTACCAGCTGATTTACTGAACTTCTGTCCCCCTCATTTCTCATTGGCTGGTCTGCCAGCTGATCTCTTTAATCTTTTAACCTGCTCCCCACCTCCCCTTGTTAGCAGCATGGAATGTGCAAAATGCAGCAGGAAGAAAAGCCACATCCTTTTCCATTTGGCACATTGGTCCATTTGCTAATGGGGGGAAGGGGGCTCCATGAATTGCTTGTTCCCAATGTCCTTCAGTTTTTCTTTCGTTTTTTCTGTCTTCTGCCTCTCACATTCAAACCAGAGGTCTTTCTTTAAATGTTTCTGAACTATTTCTATTTGTCATATTCCAAACTAGCTTTTTCCTTCCATTCTATCCCCACTCCCTCTCTCTAATCAGGATGTCTAGTAAGAACTTCTATATTATTTCCCTCATTGTTGACCTTAATACCTCTGAGGATCTTATTTCATTTGTTTTTGACTTCTCTTAATTGCAGCTTCACGGGGACTGGATCCTTAGCATTTGTAGGAACAGGCCTTGACTTTTGGGGTAAAAGGTTGGAGGTCTTTAAAGATTTCTCCTCTGGATTTATGTCCAGTAGCTCCACCTGATGCCTTGGAATTTTGGCTTGGTAATTCTGCTTCTGGCCATGTGTTTTCCTGGGGGATGCCCTGATCTGCTGTCTTCTCAACTAATCTTTGTATCTGTGACAGATGGGAGAGGGCTGCTCAGTCTGCTGGCAAACAAAAGGAAAAAAAACATGAAAAGGAAATACATTCTGTAGTCATCTCCTAGTTTTGAACTATTGAGGCATGTGATTAGGCAAATCAGCTTCTCTTTTCTTTGGGAATTAAGTCAATCTCAAAATGGATAATTAAAAGCAATATGCTTTTAAAATGAAAACTAAATATATAAACATTTGTTATTAGCCTCAAGTAGTTGCTTGAGAAGCAATCACTGTTGGGAGAAATAAGCATGTAGCATGTTTATTGGTCCAGAACTGTAAATAAATGATTTGATTTGATTTTGATATAGTGTTGCTATAAGCACACATTACTTTAAAAAGAAATCTCAGAAAAAAAAACCAAAAGAGAATATAAGCTTGTGGTAAAATCAGAAGATGGGACGGATCAGCTAATAACATAGAAGGTGCTGGCCAGAGATCCTAGGCTGCATCAAACATGCAATAACTTAGCTTACCTAGAGAAAATAAATAGTCAAAAAACATAAAACAGGCCTACACATATCCTAGTAAAGCATTCAGTCCTAACATGGATTTCTGACTAAACCCTTTTCCCTATTTCATAGACAAATGGATCCCCTGAAGCAAAGGAAGTTGGCTTCCCCTGGATTTCTGGATTCTTCTGCAGTTGCAGAGTTTAATTAGAAGCTCAGAAAAAGAAAGTGCTTTCTCAAACCTCTGTAGGCGCCTTCTTGTTTTAATTCTCCCTATGGGAGAGCTCACTGTAGGTTTTCCAAAAGAACAAAACTTGTTTCACCTGAATGGGGAGGGGAACTGTGTGGAAAGATAATTGGCTCAGTGTTCAGCAGCCACGCTTCACTCAGGAGACTCTTGTTTGACACAAAGAGATGTTGATACTCTTTCTGGGCAGCAGCTGTTAATCCTGTGAGTGCCAGGTGGCCTGGACAGTGCCCAGCTCAACCACCTTACTTTTCCTGGCAAACCTCTGCTACCTGGCACCAGATTGTAACTCCTGAACTCCTGCTGTAACCAACAGGATGGCTTCTTTATTGCATTCACTTGCTAGCATATGTTTTGAATAGGTTTCACAGCTTATTTTGTTCAATGAGCTCACTATGTGATTTAAATAAAGTTTCAGGGAACTGAAGGTTTGGAAAGCTGGATTTTCTTTGCTTAAATATCTTTTTCTCTTTCTATAAAACAGAGCTGCCAGCACTTGTATATCTGACTGATTTAGGCCCCAAATTGATTGGTGCCTTAGGTGAAATGACAAAACCAGTGACCAGTATAAGGGATAGAACCAGATTATCAAAATTATCAAGAAATTTTGAGTAGATTATCAGAGTAGATAATCTATCAGTAGATTATTGAGTAAATTTGTGGGAGGGAGCCTGGACTAGAATTAAGACATCAGATAGGGCACAAAAGTGTGTGTGTGTGTAAAAAGTTTTATTAAAGGCAACCAGTAAAAGCCATACATTTTCTTTCACTTTATTGAAACCAGCATGTGCCTATTGTGAATAGGTACAACACAACTAAAGCACAGAATCCTGAAAGGTAAAAATGTCCTTGAACTGAGTTTAGCTCCAGATGATTTTACAAACACTTTTCAGAGAAAGAAAGAAAGAAAGTTTAAAGAAAGAAAGAAAGAAAGAAAGAAAGAGTTGCCACAGCATTCTTTTCAGTGATTTTTTTTTCAAATTCCCAATCCAGACTGCTACCTTAAAAATGCCTTCCTTTGAGATAGTAGCAAACTTATTTACAATGACAGTAATAATTTATTACATGTTTATGCTATGGAATCATTCCAATACCAAGCAGTGTCTAAAGAATAAGATACAATAAAAGTATCCATGCCAGTATTTTTCAACCTTGGGCACTTTAAGATGTGTGGACATCAGTTCCAGCCTGGGGGAGGAATTCTGGGAACTGAGGTCTGCATATCTTAAAATTGCCAGGGTTGAGAAACACTACTCCACATTCAGAAATTATGGATGTAATGAAATATCAGCATGAAAGAGAGCGAAAGAAACTATTTAAACATTTATTTTACAATTCTCGTAAGCCTGGAATCCCCAGAGTACTCATAAATAAATGTATAAGGAAATAAATATACATTGATGAGAAACAACAATAAACATAATAAAAATAAATAATGCCATTCACATCCTGAATGGAAGGTTATTATCACTACTTGTTTGGCTTTAAAATAAATGTTCATGTTTATTCTATTTTAGTTCATTTTCATGTAAGTTGTATTTTTTGAAGGAAGAAAGCAAAAGATACGGTGAACATACAATGAATTCCAAATTAGATTCCATCACATTAAAGGAAAATCTTTTAAACCTTGGGAATAGTTTCCCTTTGAAATTGGCTGCAACTTGCATCTGGAGCACAGTGTTTTTACATTGTGTTTCTTTCTTTTCTCTCTGCTTAGTTTATATATTTTCTTTTGATTGCCTTCACTTTTTTCCGAATGAGACATTTCATGCTGTGGTTTTCTAATTACTAATACATTGCACCAGGGGTGGGATTCTACTAGTTGGCACCTATTCGCTAGAACTGGTTGTTAACATTCTAAGCAATTTGGAGAACCAGTTGTTGGAAGAAATTACTGGCCTAATTCTGTAAGAAGGGCAGGAAGGAAACATTCTGGTGTTGCTTACAGAAACTGTCTCTCTGTTAACCCTTATTGCATTCTTGGCAGGACTAGACTTCCTGTCTCAGGAATGTTCTGGAGTTTCTTTCTCCTCCTTTGCTGGTACTTTGCTTGTGTGGAGTGACCATTCAAAGTTACAAAGGCACTGAAAAAAGTGACTTATGACTATTTTTCACACTTACGACTGTTGCAGCATCGCCACAGTCATGAGAGGCCAGGCAAGGAGATGTGTGACTTGATGTGAGTGATATTGAGTTGGCCACACCCAGCCAATAACATGACCACCAAGCCATGTCCACCCAGTCACATGACCACCAAGCCACTCCTACCACCTAAACCACGCCCACAGGACCGGTTGTTAAAAATTTTGAATCCCACCCTTGGATGGGATTCAAAATATGTTTTTTATATCTTTGAAACCATAGCACTGGCTTACAGCTTTTGAAAGCAATTGCATCTTCTCTTAGGATCATATAGTTGTCCTCCACAGATGTTGATGTAAACTACTTTAAAGAGTTGGAGCAAATGCTAAGCATACATTCCTGCGTGGTTTGAAGTATCTTTTGGGAACTGAATTAAAAGTATCACCCAGCTCCTTGGTAACTTTTGTTTTCATATTTTATACTGTATCTATCTCTACTGAGTTTATCTTTTAAATGAGACTACTTATTTCAAGAGAAATTGTATTTGGCATTAACCTTTGTATATATGGATATACAGTGCATTCAGAAAGTATTCAGAACCCCTTCACTTCTGTCAATTTTGTTATGCTGGAGCCTGATTCTACAGTGGCTGAAATTCATGTTTTCTCATTAATCTACACTCAGTACCCCATAATGACGAAGTGAAAACAAAATTTTAGAAATATCTGTAAATTTATTAAAAAGAAAAAAACTGAAATATCACATTGGCATAAGTATTCAGTCTTTCACTCAATACTGTGTTAAAGCACTTTTGGCAGCAATTATAGCATTGAGTCTTTTGGGGTATGACGTGGCAAGCTTTGCACACCTGGATTGGGGAATTTTCTGCCATTCTTCCTTGCATATCCTCCCAAGCTCAGTCAGCTTGCATAGTGGCCATTGATGGACAGACATTTTCAGATCCCTCCAGAAATGTTCAATAGGGTTCAAATCAGGGCTCTGGATGGCCTACTCTAGGACTTTCACAGAGTTGTCCCTATACTACTCCTGTGTTGTTTTAGCTGTACGTTTAGGATCATTGTCATGTTGAAAAGTGAACCTTCAACCCAGTCTGAGGTTCCTGAGCACTGTGAAACAGGTTTTCATTGAGGATATCCCTGTACTTTGCTCCATTCAGCTTTCCCTCAACCCTGACCCCGTCCCTGCTGCTCAAAGACACCTCCACAGCATGATGCTGCCACCACCATGTTTCACTGTTGGGATGATATTGGGCAGGTGATGAGTGGTGCCTGGTTTTCTCCAGATATAACACTTAGAATTGAGGTCAAACAGTTCAATATTGGTTTCCTCAGGCCAGAGAATCTTGTTCTTCACAGTCTGAGAATCCTTCAAGTGCTTTTTTGCAAACTCCAAATGGGTTCTTATGTGTTTTGCAGTGAGGAGAGGCTTCTGTCTAGCCACTCTGATAACAGATAACAGATAATCAGAGTTGGAAGGGACCTTGTAGGTCATCTAGTCCAACTCCCTGCCCAAGTGGGAGACCCTACACCATTTTTGAAAATGGCAGTCCAATCTCTTCTTGAAAGTCTCAAGTGATGGCGCTCCCACAACTTCTGAGAGCAAGCTGTTCCATTGGTTGATTGTTCTTACTGTCAGAAAGTTTCTCCTTATTTCCAGGTGAAATCTCTTCTTGTTCAGTTTCAATCCATTATTCCTTGTCTGGCCTACAGTAGCTTTAGAAAATAGCTTGACCCCTTCCTCCCTGTGGCAGCCCCTCAAATATTGGAAGACTGCTATCATGTTTCCCCTGGTCCTTCTTTTCCCTAGACTTGCCAAGCCCAGTTCCTGCAACTGTTCGTTGTATGTTTTAGCCTCCAAGTCCCCTAATAATCCTGGTTGCTCTTCTCTGTACTTTTTCTAGAGTCTCAACATCTTTTTTACAATGTGGTGAACAAAACTGGATGCAGTACTCTAGGTGTGGTCTTACTAAGGTTTTATAGAGTGGTATTAGTACTTCCCTTGATTTTGATTGTATCCCTCTGTTAATACAATTTAGAATTGCATTAGCTTTTTTGGCTGCTGCTGCACACTGCTGGCTCATATTTAGTTGGTTGTCCACTAAGACTCCAAGATCCCTCTCATAGTTACCTGGTTTCACCCAGTCTATATATGTACCTCTGGTTTTTCTTGCCTAAGTGTAGGACTATTTTTCTCTACACTGAATTTCATTTTGTTAGATATGGCCCAGTGTTCTAGTCTGTCAAGATCCATCTGGATCTTGAGCCTATCTTCTTGAGTGTTAGCTATTCGTGCCAGCTTAGTATAATCTGCAAATTTGGTAAGTTCCCCTTCTATTCCCTCATCTAAGTTATTAATGAAGATATTGAAGAGTACTGGGCCTAAGACGGAACCTTGTGGCACCCCACTGCTTACTTCCCTCCATGTAGACTTAGAGCCATTAAGGATGACTCATTGAGTACTGTTTGCCAGCCAGTTACAAGTCCATCTAGTAGTGATACTATCTATCCCATTTTTTTCTAGCTTACTAAGAAATAGGTTGGGGTCTACTTTGTGGAATGCCTTGCTGAAATCTAAGTATATTATGTCCACAGTATTTTGCTAATTTAGTCATTGTGTTGAAGAATGAAATGAGATTGGTTTGGCATGATCTGTTTTTAACAAACTCATACTGACTGCTAGTTATTACTTTACTTGTTTCTGCATAAAGCCCAGATTGGTGGAGGGCTACAGTGATGGTTGTCCTTCTGGAACTCTGTCCTATCTGTACACAAGATCTCTGGAGCTCAATCAGTGTGACCAATGAGTTCTTGGTCACCTTTCTTATAAGGTCCTCCTTCCCCAATTGCTCAGTTTGACTGGGTGACCAATCTTGAAGAGTCCTGACTGAGAATTATGGAGGCCGCTGAGCTTTTAGGAACCTTCAGTGCACCAGAAATTTTATTGTGGCCTTCTTCAGATCTGTCCCTTGCAATAATCCAGTCCCTTTGACCTCTTGGCTTTTGCTCTGCTACAGTATGCATTGTCAGCCATGAGACTTTGACTAGAGAGGTGTGTGCCTTTCCAAATCATGTCCAATCAGTTTAATTTACCACAGGCAAACTCTAAACAAGGTGCAGAAACATGTCAGCAATGATCAAGAGAAATGGAAGCCATCTGAGCTAAATTTCAAGTGTTGTTGCAAAGGATCTAAATACTTATGCCAATGTGATATTTCAGGTTTTTTTTTTTTTTACAGGCATTTCTAAAATTCTGTTTTCACTTTGTCATTATGAGGTACTAAGTGTAGTTTAATGAGAGAAAAATAAATTTCAACAACTGTAGAATCAGGCTGCATAATAAAATTGACAAGTCAGGGAGATCTGAATACTTTCTGAATGCACTGTAGATAATATAGCTTTATAAACCACTTTATAAATAGCCTTTATAAATCATACCAACGAAATTAAAATACATTTTCATGAATTACAACCCAGTTCATCAGACACATATTGAATTGAATTGGAGAGTTGCTTCTCAACTTCCTTGACACAATCCATATTCTTCATAATACAACTGCCCCTCATATATGTCAACTTCTTTGATTATAATGTTGTTCTTCAAGCTTTGGATGGCATCTTGTTCTGCTCCATTGAGATTGTTTGACTAAGAAGAGGGTTTTTTTTTCCTCCTTTCTTGATTATTGTGGCTTGAGCATGTTGGCAAAAGCATTCAGTGTAAAAATCCAGTTCAGCATTGTATCCATCTGGGGGTGTCTTTGTGGTATTTTTGTTATCGATGTGGGGTTTGACCTGTGGTTGTGTGCTGAATCAGGATGTTTTGGGCTGAATCTTTATTTGAGTCTTGTTTCTTGTCTTGAAAGTGTTCTTTAAGCAACCACACAATGTTCCAAGATTTTCACAGAGATATACATTTTGTGAGTTTAGTAGGACAAAGGATATGCAACACTATATTCTGCCAACATCTGTCCTTATATCCCACAGCAATATATTAGAAATAATTACGCAATCTAATGAAATAATTTCCTATCTACATAAAGACACATGAAAACCCCCACTAAACACTTTTGCCTATCTCCCCACCCCATCCCCCAAAACACTAACCAGGCAATCCAAGCCATTTCATTGTTTCAAGAACTGAAATAACCATAACTAAAATATAAGATTTCATGAACTCAGATGCTATATCACAAGCACTTCCAGCAATGTAAGAGACAACCACTGACTTTCTAAGATTGAAATCCATTGGCAATTTAGCTACCAAAGTTGTTGAGGCTTGGATGAAATATTATCTTGTGGGTTTTTTAAAAATCTGTTCAGTTGTGTTCAAATCTCAGATATTGCTGGACAAGTCCCTGAAGTTTTTTTGGGAAAGTTTTTCAGAAGTAGTTAGCCATTGCTTTCTTCCTAGGGCTAAGGAAAAGAGACTGGTCTTTTTGATTTTCGCTGTGCGCCTGGCATTTGGCTGCACTCTTGTTGAGGTAGATCGTTGTTTGGCGAAAGGCGTGCCTCTGGTTCAGAGTTCGCGTTTCCATTGTCACCAATATCTTTGGTGACTCCCTGGGGTGAACTCACTCCCATCCCTGGTTCTCGTTCCCACGTTTCTGTTCCGCTATCGTTCTCTTCGAAAAGATTTTCCTCTAGTTGCAATTCGTCTTTCTCTGTAACTTCCCACCCTCAGTTTGGTTATAAGGGAGTTCGGAATTGCGTGACTGCAGCCGCGATCGTAGTTGATCGATATGGCGCTTCCAAAGTCTATCGTCAGGACACTGTACAAGGTATGATCTTGGGCCGGTTACGTGGATTACCGTCGCTTCTACTCACAGTGGATCGCCCGATAAGTTTTTAGTGAATACTAATTTGCCTACCTGGAAGGTACGGCATTGGCCGCTGGATCCGAGTGGTTTCTCCGGTTCGTAGGCTGGGTGTAACCGGTCGAGGTGGGAGCGGAGCTTCCGTCCCATTAGCAGCTCGGTGGGAGTTTTGTTGGTGACGCTGTGAGGTGTGATGTGCTGTAGAAAAAGGATTTGGTTGATTTTCTCGTCGATGTTGTCGTAGTCTATTTTTTGTTGCATTTTTTTGACAAATTGTACCATGCGCTTAGCCCTACCGGTGGCTGCAGGGTGCACAGGCGAAGTGAGCGCATGTTGGATACCGCGGTCAGCCAGGTACTGCTCAAAAGACAGCGCAGTAAATTGGGGCCCGTTGTCAGATACCAGAACGTCTGGTAATCCATGGGTTGCAAACAGTCTTTCCAATCTTTTGATGACCGCTTCAGTGGTCGTGTTCCTCATTTGGTGAATCTCGAGCCAATTCGAGTAGGCATCGACGGTTAACAAGAATGTGTGGCCTTTGGTTGGCCCAGCAAAATCTAGATGAATACGGGACCAGGGTCCCCGCGGTGTCTCCCATTTGCTTGGGGTTGCCTTTGGTGGAGCATTGCTTACTTCTTGGCATCTCTGGCAAATTTTGACCCATGATTCGATTTGTCTGTCGATGCTTGGCCACCATGCATAGCTTCGTGTAAGGGCCTTCATGCATACAATGCCAGGGTGGCCATCATGCAAAGTTCTGAGTAGTGCCTGTTGGAGTCGTTCTGGGATAACGACTCTATCGCCCCAGATGATGCAGCCCTTTTGAGAAAACAACTCTGTTTGATGACTTTTGAATGGTGCGAAGTTGTCTGGTACTTGGTCCAATGGCCATCCGCATTCTACCCACGTGAGGACTTGTGCTAAGATGGGGTCGCGTTTTGTTTCTCTCACAATATCACGTGCAGTTAATGGCGGTGTATGAAGTGTCTCGATTTGCAATGTTGTCATCGGTGCGGGATCGTTGATGGTTTCTGGGAGCGGTGCATGGCTCAATGCGTTGGCGTGGGGAATGGCTTTCCCGGGGCGGTATTGTAGCTGATAATTGTAGGCAGCCAAGAATTCTGACCAGTGGGACATCCTGTGAGAGAGTATATAGGGAGTTGGCTTATCCCCAGCAATTATCCCCAGCAACGGTTTGTGGTCAGTCACTGTAGTAAAAGCCCGGCCATACACGTACTCATGGAATCTTTTAACAGCTGATACAATTGCCAGGGCTTCTTTATCAATCTGGCTATAATTTCGCTCAGTTTTCGAGAGTGTTTTTGAAAAATAAGCAACAGGGGCTTCGCTACCGTTAGGCAATACATGGCTCAAAATGGCGCCCACTCCGAAAGGCGATGCATCACATGTGATATTTAACGGTAAGGTTTCATTGTACTGCATTAGTACAGTGTCAGAAGTCAGTAGTTCTTTTACATTATGGAATGCCTGCTCTTCTCTGTGACCCCATACCCAAATTGCTTTTTTGTCTAGTAGGCGATGTAAAGGTTCAACAACAGTTGCCTTGTGCGGCAAGAATACGTTATAGAAATTGATGAGGCCTAAAAATGCCTGGTGGTCGGCCTTGTTCCGGGGTCTGGGAGCATTTTTTATTGCTCTCAATTTGCTATCGGTAGGGTGAATACCCTGACTGTCAATTAAGTACCCTAAGAATTCAACACAATCTGTACACAGCTTGCACTTATTTTTCTTCACCTTCAGGCCTGCTTCTTGGAATTTTTGTAAAACCAGTCTTAAACGATCCCGTAAAATTTTTGGAGTGGGGGCAGCAATTAGCACATCATCAAAGTAGGGGACAACGCCTTTGATCCCCTGCAAGAGTCTCTCCATTAGGCTCTGAAAGATCTCCGGGGCTACACTGACTCCGAATTGGAGCCGCGTACACTTAAAGGCACCTCGGTGCATTACGATAGTCTGTGCCTGTGCTGTTTTTTCATCAACCGGCAGTTGCTGATAAGCCTGAGCTAAGTCTCGTTTAGCGAAGTCTTTTCCACCCTCCAGGGAATGGAGGAGGTGTTGCACCACCGGCACCAGATATGGATTTTGTGGTTTAGGGTGGCTCGGTAGTCCCCACAAATTCTAATGGAGCCGTCCAGCTTAATTGGTGTCATGATTGAGGTTTCCCATGGGGAGTGATTGGTTGGCTTTAACACTCTCTGGGCTATCAACTTATCAAGCTGTTCGTCGATTTTCGGCTTTAGTGCGAACGGAACTCGACGAGGCTTAAGGCGGATGGGGGCTATTTTTGGATTTCAGCTAAAGGATATCGGGGTCCCCTTGTACTCACCTAGCTTTTCCGCGAAGACGTCCTTGAATTCATGGGTGAGGTCCTCCTCCCAGTCACTGCCGCCAATTCGGTTAATGCCTGCCACTTCAATGCCGAGTGGTGCGAACCATTGTAGGCCTAACAGGCTAGGCTGGTCCTTGTCGATCACCGTCAAGGGTAAGTATGCTGTGCGGTTCTTGAATGAAACCCAGACTCGACTGGATCCCATGACTGTAATCCGGTTCCCCTGGTAGTCTTTTAGCATGAGCCTTTGGAATTGAAGGTCTTGGCGCTGGATGGTCGGGATGAGTTACTTGAGGGTCTTCCAGGAGACCATTGAAAGAGATGATCCCGAGTCAACTTCCATTTGGCAAGGCTAATTTTTGATGTCCACTTTATCTCGAATTTTCTTGGCATCCAATGAAGAGGCGTGGCCGATAGTGATTGTTTGGTGAGCCTCTTCTTGCCTCGTTAGGCGATTCACGGGTCGATTTCTGTAGGAATGGTTTGCTGGTTCTCGTCTTAAAGGACGGTTTGCTGTCGATTGGTGAAAATTGGCCCCCTTCGAGGTCTGGCTGGGTCCGAGGAGACTTCTGCAGACCCGTCTGATATGGCCTCGTTTTCCGCACTCGTGGCAGAGTGCGTCGCGGAATTTGCAATCAGAGCGGTAATGGTTGGCCCCGCAGCCAGTGCACGGTTGCTGGGACTTCGGGTAATGGTCCTGATCAGACCGCAGTTGATGGACCTCTTCTTCATCGCTGTCTGATGATGAAGAGAGGTCCTCATGGTGGGCCGTCGAGAGCTGTCCTTCCGCCTTAGGTGAAAGTTCGCTGGCTGGTTGGTGTGTCGGAGCGCGATTTCGGCGTAGTTGAGCAGCCGACTTTTTGGTCGCTTCCACTGCTGTAGCCTCAGCGATGGCATCGGCAAGGCTAATGTCACCCTTAGCCATTATTTTGCTCTGTACGTTTAGAGCATCTAATCCTAGAACTACTCGGTCTCTCAAAGCCTCTTCTAGGTCGACTAAATCGCAGAGGCCTCCCAAGTTTCGGAGGTCCGCAAAGAAATCAGCAACACTTTCTCCTTTATGCTGGTTTCTTTGGTAGAACTTGTGCCATCTTACGAGCGTTGGAACGGTCGGTGCATAGTGGGCCCTTAGTAGCGGTTCAAGGACGTCCCAGTCCATAGCCTTCATTTCAGCCGGTTTTGCTAGCGCCTTGGCCATCTTGAATACGGTCGGCCCGCAGTGCGTCAGGAATACCGCCTGTTTCTTCCCTGTTGTAGCATCCTTCAGATTATTTGTTTCCAAGAACATTTGGAAACGGTCCATGTAGGACTCCCAGTGCTCTTGCGCTGGGTCGAACGGAGCGGGTGGTACTATGCCGCCAGACATGGTTCCGCCATTGTGCGTTTCAGCCACGTGCTTGGTTGTCTTCGTCGTTGTTTTAGTTGGCTCTGACGTCATCCAATCCCATCCTCATCGCCAGTGTTAAGTCTGGAGCATGGGTGCGAATAACGGAGACGAGCTGGTAGAAACAGTGAACTTCAAACTCTTTATTTACATGGTGTGACAGCTCAAACTGGATGGCTGCTATAGCCTTCCTTATATAGGCAACTTATTAACTATTCAACCAATAGCAATCCGGGAGCGCTAGCTCCATTAACCAATGAGAATGGCCCGTTAATGGCCAATCAGATTTTCCTGAACGGACCAATCCAATCTTGCCATTAACAACCAATCAGAAGTGCAGGGCCAGAACCCTGTGCTTGACTTCAAGCTCAAGATAACTTTATTTAACATTTATTCATTCACAACAGTTTTTACCCTACAGCAATTATATGGAGTATGAGTCAGATAATAGCCTTCTCGATTGTAGCTTCTACTCTTTGGAACACTCCCCCTGAAAATGAAAATGGCTCCATCCCCTAATTTATCAAGAAATTAAAACCATTTTATTCTAATGAATATTCAGCTCTTAGTTTGCCTCAGTATCTCTTATATATTTAATTTTAATTTGTTTGGACTTTTCATTATGCTTTCACTGTCTGCAGAGGTTGTATTATTCACTATATTTGATGAAAGAGCCTATGAATATGCTAAGTAAAAATAAAAAACTTTTAATGGGGTATCATTTTCTTTTACCTCTGTTGATTCACACAATGCTTACTAAGCTCTCTCCCTTTCTCTCTTTCTCTTTCATAACTCAGAAACTGCAGTTATAAACTGCTAAGCTTCCTTTTCATCAGTTCTTTATTTACAGGCATGAGAAAAGAATATTTTTTTTTATGGCAAATACCTTATTTCTTTGTCTCCCTCTTTCCTTCCCCCCCTCTTCCTCCCTCCGTCCCTCCCAATCCCCCCCTCTCTTTTTGGAGCTATAAATTACCACATTCAGTCTTGTGCTTTCAACGAAGGCACTGTCTAAAGACAGAAGTGGGTCATTCACTGAAAACAAATGCAGAATGACTCTTTCTTCACAGCGAGACTAATCCACATGAATCCCAATCAAGACTTCACACCCCGCAGAACATCAAAGCTTCCTGAGGAGAAGATGTCAGTTTGGGGATTAAAAGCTAGGAAAATCTGCCTTTGATTTCACCCAAGAGTCACTACCTACTGAAGCCAGTTTTAACACAGGTGTTAGAATGGAAATTACTTGGGGACCCAAAGGATGTCCTTGGATGTACTGTATTATTTAGGAGTAATTTCTTTTTCCTGGTAGCTTTCTGTTATGAACTAATAAAGGTGCTTAAATAAAGTTTTAACAAACCTTAAGAAAAGCAGGGTTCTAATCCTGCACTTCTGATTGGCCGATAATAGCGATATCGGATTGGTCCGTTCTGGGGAATCTGATTGGCTGTTAACGAGCCACTCTCATTGGTTCAAGGGTTTAACACTTCCATGTTTCTCATTGGCTAATGGGTCAGCAGCCTACCCTATAAAAGGGCTGCTGCTGCCCTAGGGTTTTGCTCTGTTCAGAATGATTAATAAAGAGTTGAAGTTCACTGTTCACTGCCTCGTCTCCGTTCCTTGCACCCATGCGCAGAACTTAACACTTTCCATAATGGAGAACCAGGTTTTGTAAACTTTGTCCTGCTTTACAGGACAAGATTACAAAATTCAATAAGTCAGCATGGGGTTTTCCCTACAGATTGACAAATAAACTGGGCTGTATAAAGATGATCGGTGAGACATGACTGAAGTGTCCTAAACCAAGGAATTCAAACAGGAAGATATAACATTACCCGTTCCTAAAAATTAATCAGCAATCTTGACAAAAAAAATGTTTGATGTGGATATATGCTGGCACTTTCCCGTGGTTATCATTAGAATATCCTAGGTCATTCCTGAGATCAAATAACTGATATAGATATAGGAATCAATATAGATATGAAATACACACATACAGAAAAACTCACTCTGGTAATTTTATTTTCCATAGAGTAAAAAAAAAAAACCAATAGAAGAGAACATTTGTAGCTCAGGATTGAATTGTGGAATCGTTGGTGCCTCTGAGTGTTCTGTCCCCTCATTAGCATTCTTGAGATCCCTGCGCTTTGATTGGCCAAAGCGCGGGGCACTCTGATTGGCTAGGCGAGCCGCGCCGATTGGCTCGCTAGGAATCTCCCGCGATTGGTCTATTCGAATCGCGGGAGATTCAAAGCGGTGCCATTGGCCGCGGCCGTGGCGGCTAAAGGAATAAAAGCTGCAAAGTTTCCCTATAGAGCCAGTTCAGTTCCCACATCAATAAAAGAGCTTGATACAAAGTCACCGACTCCTGGCATCATTTCCGAAGACACGACACTGGCGACGAAGGTGGGATACAGATCCTGAACCGAAGCACGTGTCCAACGGAAGCCAGACGAATCTCCATGATGGCGAAAATCGCACCCCCCGCACCCTTCAACCCCGCCAGCGGGGATTGGGAATCGTACTCTGACCGATTCCGCATGTTCCTCGAGTGCAGCAACCTGAAGGACGCCACCGGCCACATGAAGCGAGCCGTCTTCCTGACCCACTGCGGGACCAAGGTATTTAAGATGGCCAAGGCACTTGCCAAACCCGCCGACGTGACCGCGATGGACTGGGACGTCCTCGAGCCAATACTTCGGCGGCACTACGCTCCAGAGGTGCCCATCCTAATCCGTCGCCATGAGTTCTACCGTCGGGACCAGCGGTCGGGTGAGAGTTTCAGCGATTTCGTCGCCGAACTGCGGTGCCTAGGGGGGCTGTGCGAATTCGACAACCTGAACGATGCCCTGCGAGACCGAATCATGCTCAGCTTGTGGGACCCCGTCCTCCAGAGTCGGCTGATGGCCAAGGGCAACATCACCCTTGCAGATACCCTCACCGAAGCCGCAGCCGCCGAAGCGACCCGAACGTCCGCAGACCACATGCGCTGACCGAACGCTGGGGACCGCAGCGGGAACAACCACCCTTCAAGGTCGGCTGAGGCCCAACCTGAGACGAACACCCACCAGGGCGACTTCCACTTGGCATCGGGCATTTCCGACGAGGAGGAGGAAATTCATCGCCTCCAGGCAGGCCGCGACCCATGGAACCGGCGGGGACGTAAGTCGAGGACCAACTGTGCTGGTTGCGGAGGTGACCACCCCAGGTCCGAATGCCAGTTTTTCGAGTCGATCTGCCGGCATTGTGACAAGAAGGGATACATCGCCCGCGTCTGCCGCCTCAAAAAAAACCCGTAGCCCGCCACGATGGGACCAGAGCGAACGGAGGCAAGAGAGCACACCACCCCTGACCAGAGATCACCCCTCTGACAACAGATGGGACCAGAACGGACGATCCCTGCGAGGCGGCGAGACCCGGCGAAGAGAGGAGACCCATCAGACGGTCACCATCGGCCACGCCACGACCAATGACGCCCGGAAGGTAGGCATCAAAGGCGAGCCATGCAAAATGGAGGTGGACTCTGGGTCCTACCTCTCCATGATAGCATGGCAAGAAATAAAGTGCTTGGTGCCTACCATCCAAAGGAAAGGCCTAGACAGCCAGAGACTAATCGTAAAAGACTACCAGGGAAACCGTATCCCGGTAGTCGGAACCGGACAGTTCAATGTAACATACAAAGGGCGCACCGAAAGGCTTCCCCTGACAATCATCGATCGCGACCACCCAAGCCTACTGGGACTGCAATGGTTCGCCCCACTCGGCATCGCAGTCACGGGAATCGACCACATCACCGACGACAGCTGGGAGCAACAACTAGCCCGGGAATTCCAAGAGGTCTTCGACGGAAACCTAGGCAAGTACCGAGGGCCCCTTATATCATTCAGCCTAGACCCAAACGTTCCCTCAAAACGCCTGAAACCAAGGCGGGTGCCATTCGCACTTAAACCCAAGATAGACGAGCAAATTGACAAGCTCGTCAAGCAAGGGGTCCTACAGCCAATAGACCACGCCTGGTGGGAGACCCCCATAGTCACCCCGATCAAGCCCGATGGGTCGGTGAGGATCTGTGGGGACTAAAAGGCCACCCTAAATGGCGCGTTGCAACAAAGCGCCTACCCCGTCCCAGTAGTGCAACACCTACTGCATTCACTGGGAGGGGGCAAGGTTTTCGCCAAACTCGACCTTGCCCAGGCATACCAACAGTTGCCAGTTGATGAGAAAATGGCAGAAGCGCAAACCATAGTCACCCACCGGGGAGCATTTAAATGCAACCGGCTCCAATTCGGAGTCAGCGTGGCACCTAAAATATTCCAAAGCCTAATGGAAAGGCTATTACAAGGCATCAAGGGGGTGGTACCTTACTTCGACGACGTCCTAGTGTCGGCAACCAACCAAGCCGAACTAGAGGGTCGCCTAAGGGAGGTCCTAACCAAATTCAAAGAAACCGGGCTCAAGGTAAAGAGGGAGAAATGCCAATTATACACGGAACGGGTTGAATTCCTAGGATATCTCCTAGACCGTCACGGCATTCACCCCACAAACCAAAAAAACAAGGCCATCAAAGAAGCCCCCACACCCAAGTCGAAGACGGAGCTACAGGCATTCCTGGGGCTACTTAACTTTTACAATGTTTTCCTGCCCCAAAAGGCGATGGTGGCGGAGCCTTTGCATAGGCTCCTGGACAAGGTGGCGACCTGGGCTTGGGGGAGACGCGAGCAAGCCGCCTTCCAGAAAACAAAGGACCTCCTCACTTCGGATGCCGTCCTTATACAGTACAACGAGACCCTACCCCTGGCCGTCACATGCGACGCATCACCCTTCAGCATCAGCGCTGTCCTCAGCCATACCCTCCCCGACGGAAAAGAAGCACTCATCACGTTCTTTTCAAGGACTCTCACCAAACCGGAGCGGAACTACAGCCAGCTGGACAAAGAGGCTCTGGCTATCGTTGCCACAGTAAAAAGATTCCACGAGTATCTCTACGGCCGGACATTTACCATCATAACTGACCACAAGCCGCTGCTGGGAATCCTTGCAGGGAACCGGGCCACCTCGAACATTCTGTCTCCCCGAATGACAAGATGGTCCGAGTTCCTGGCGGCCTACAACTACGGACTCATACACAGACCGGGTAAGACGATCTCCCATGCAGACGCCTTAAGCCGCTCGCCACTACCGGAACCTGACACCTACCCAGCACCCACGACGACCACCCTCAGTATAGAGACTCTACCCAACCTACCCATAACCGCGTCAGACATTGCCCGAGAAACTAATAAAGACAAACGTCTGGCGCGGGTGTTGCATTGGGTAGAGAAAGGGTGGCCGGAAAGGGACAATGACGAGTCCGTCAAGACATTCCGGCACTGGTAAACGGAACTCTTGTTATTAAAAGGGTGCATACTATGGGGGGATAGGGTGGTCATTCCAGAAAAACTACAAGGGAAGGTTCTGGAACTATTACACGAGGGGCACCCTGGCATCGTTAGGACTAAAGCCCTGGCCAGAAGTTACGCTTGGTGGCCAGGGATGGACAAACAGATTAAGACATGGGTAGCAAGGTGCCAACGATGCCAGGAAACTAGGCCAAGCCCACCCACAGCACCCGTCCTAGAGTGGGAAACCCCAAGGGGACCTTGGTCTAGGATCCACATAGACTTCGCCGGGCCCACAAAAGGACACACCTTCCTGATAACAGTAGACGCTTACTCCAACTGGCTGGAGGTAAGCAACATGAGAACAACAACCACAGAGGCCATGATCAAGGAACTCGGCAAACTCTTTGCAACACACGGCCTCCCAGACGTCGTCGTTTCCGACAACGGCCCCCAATTCACCTCGCTAGAATTTGAAAAATTCCTAGCGGAAAGGGGCATCTGACACGCGCTGACAGCACCGGCGCATCCGGCGGCGAACGGTAGGGCGGAACGGATGGTGCAATTCACAAAGAAAACCATCCGGAAAATAGACCACGGGGAGATCCAGGATAAAATAAATAAAATACTATTCACCCAACACATCACCCCAAATACCACAACAAATAAGAGCCCAGCCGAACTGTTAATGGGGAGGAAATTAAGGTCCCCACTCGACAGATTACACCCCACGTATAACCCAGAGAAGCCCCCAGACTCAACCAGCAAACACCGAACCTTCGCACCAGGCGACCCCGTATATGCAAAAAACCTGACGGGAGACCCGTTATGGGTACCGGCCATCATCACACAAATAACAGGCCCACACTCGTACCGGCTACAGACAACAGACGGACTTGCATGGAAATGCCACATCGACCAATTAAGATTGAGGACGACCACCCAAGAGACCACCGACGCACAAGCAGGCAAAACCAACCCCTACAACACAAACCAAGGGGGGAGGGAATACCCAGGGGACCAAAACCAAAGAAGAATAAACCAACCATACTTACCGGATAACAGCCAGAATGACCACTCACCAGGAAGAGACAGCCAGGCCAGCTCGACCGACCCGGGAAGACCGAGCAGGAGCGGCGAAACCCGCAGCTCAACCAACCCGGGAAGCCCAGGAGGGAGCTACGAAGAGTGGCCCGGCCCGACCGACCAGCCGGTTCCCACGACGGCATCCGGAGAAGCAGAGACCCCAACCGAACCGGCCGGGATCCAACCCACGACTAAGTTGCGCAGGTCCAGTAGGCTAAGACGGAGCCCCGCCTACCTACGGGACTACGCAATGTAAGGACTAAACCAAAAGGGGAGGGGTGTTCTGTCCCCTCATTAGCATTCTTGAGATCCCCGCGCTTTGATTGGCCAAAGCGCGGGGCACTCTGATTGGCTAGGTGAGCCGCGCCGATTGGCTCGCTAGGAATCTCCCGCGATTGGTCTGTTCAAATCACGGGAGATTCAAAGCGGTGTCATTGGCCGCGGCTGCCGCGGCTAAAGGAATAAAAGCCGCGAAGTTTCCCTATAGAGCCAGTTCGGTTCCCACATCAATAAAAGAGCTTGATACAAAGTCACCGACTCCTGGCATCATTTCCGAAGACACGACACTGAGCTTAGTTGTTTGCTTGCAGATGTTTCATTACCAAACCAGGTAACAATATCAGAGCTAGAAAGGAATGGGGTTTGCTCTCTGTTTACTTTATACGATAGTTTGCCCAGTCAGTGTCGGCCGGGGGCATTCTTTTCTCCTCAGCAATTCCTCGATTAGGTTTTTGTTTCTCCTTGATTGAGTGGTCATTGCTTTAATACTAACAACCATAATAGAAATTGTTCTCTATTTCTGAAGAAAGCCATGGCCTTGTAGGTTTATATTGTACTTTCTAAAGTGGATGCTTCAAAAATTATAGCTCACACCGTGTGACATGAGAAACCTATCACTGGGTTTTGCAGTGTCCTTTTCTATTTCTAAAAGCAATTGTAGGATATTGTGAATTGGAAATATGATAAGAGAGAAATGGTGTTAAACCCTCCCACACATTGTTTTCCACCCCCTGGTTTTTATTAGCTGTGTCCTTGCAAATTAAGAATAGCTTCAGGGAACAAACAATTTGCACTGAACGATTCAGATGTAGTAAAGCATTATATCAGCCCATACTGTCCTCTATGGTCACAATATAAATTGCCTGCATAACTGCTTTTGGAAGAAGAAATGTATGATTGCAGGTAGGGTGCAATTATAAATCTACGTTATGTGGGGCTGGAAACTTTTAAAATTGTTGCCTTGGCATCCTGGTAAGACTTATTTTATTTTTCAGTCAGGGATAGATAGAGAATTCAGAGAAGTTGCTGATTTTGCAAAAATCAATACAATAAACTATCTGCAGAATTTCTGAGCATTGGGAAGCTGTGAAGAACCAGAAGTGAAATTTGATGAACAGGTGGCTATCAGATTATCTAAGTCTCATCTAGAATGTCATCAGTATCAAATACAAATGCTTTGCAGATCACCTTGAGCTAGATGGATATTAGAAACACTTTAGAATTAATAACTATACAGATAATAAGCATTCAAGTAAATGCTGCTCTCTGCTACCTTCATTTTCCTCATCAACTCACCATTGTTCCATCTGGGTTATTCTGTTACTTTCTCATCTATAAACAGTTTGCATGGGAAAGATATTGCATTAACAACTTTCCTGACCTGTTATGGAATTGAGTCCCAGTTATCACATTTTATCAGCCTTGTGTAGTATTCCATAGGAATCCCAATTGTATATACTTCTATTTGGATTTCTCAGTAAAATTTGTCTCTTGAGGCCATTTTAATATTATTAACAGGATTTATAATTGGGTCTAGTGACAGAAATAATGTTTTCTAGCAGGTGTGTTATTTTCTGATGCAAAAAAGACCTTCATATCCTTGTCAAATTAGGTCAGATGTCCCTTTTCTGTATAGTATTTGCATACCTCTCACCAGGTAATGTTGTCTACCATCACCACCAACAAGTCAGAACATTAAATGGTGAGGGATAATGGGAATTGTAGACTTATATATGAATAAACACATGTTGCCCACCCAAGCATACACAGTATTGAAATAGAAGTACAATATTTATATACAGTTATGCTTTGATCTTCAATCTGCTATATTTTCACAAAGCAGTTTTGTGGTATGCTTCAGAAAGCATGGCTTGTTGATACTATATTGGCATTATTCTAAATCATTCTGATATACTTCTCTATCCTTTGGTAGGCTTCATTATGGGAACACATAACTGTTTAATGTGATTGTCTGGATGCTCCCAATGCAGGTATCATAACCAGTCAAAATGCAGCATCTTGAACAGAAATTAGATGTGCAGAAATCTAGTATGTTCTAAGTCATATTGTTATTCTGGCAAAAGAAACTTATATTGAGTTATTAGAAGGTCAATTAAATAGGACTTTTAATTGTACAGAGCTAGATGGATGAGAATTGACAGGGCTAAAATTGTTAAATCAACATTGTCAATGGTGAAACTGAACAAATATTTCAGACAAAGGCAATCTTTGGAGATAGGCAACTCTGAGCATCAACAACACATAACAGAACTTTCCAGAGGCTATCTATGAGCAGTAAATGTTTATCTGCACTAGTGGGGATATATCAATATATCCAGAATACATATACATATACATATACATATACATATACATATACATATACATATACATATACATATACATATACATATACATATACATATACATATACATATACATACATACATACATACATACATACATACATACATG
Organism: Hydrophis major; assembly: GCA_033807585.1. Classification (NCBI taxonomy): domain Eukaryota; kingdom Metazoa; phylum Chordata; class Lepidosauria; order Squamata; family Elapidae; genus Hydrophis; species Hydrophis major. The sequence continues at coordinate 324,525,353 of CM066329.1, forward strand.
TATGTGTGTGTGTGTATGTGTGTTTTCTTAAGTTTTCGTGGGTACTTACATGTATGGCATTCAGCTTTGTTCGGGTATTTTCCCATGTCATTGTAGTTGTGCTTTTAAAGTTGTAGCAACGCTTCGGCAGAATCTCATCTGCCATCATCAGGCTTCTGTATAGTGTTCATCAGATGAACACTATACAGAAGCCTGATGATGGCAGATGAGATTCTGCTGAAACGTTGCTACAACTTTAAAAGCACAACTACAATAACATGGGAAAATACCCGAACAAAGCTGAATGCCATATATATATATTTAAATAGTTTTCTGAACCTCTACTTTGGAAGCTGACATTAAAGAAAAAAAGTCAAGCCTATTTATGTGGACTGAATATGAATGAATAGTCCTTGCAATGACTGGAATGCAAAATGTATTTAAATCAAATAAGTATTAGGCATATGCATTTTTAACCACTTGACCTTTGGGAAAATAAACATTTATGGATGGTTTTTACTGCTGATTTATTGCTTAATTTTTAAGCTCACAGTCAATTGTGTTTGAATAGTGCAACACCCTAGAATTGATTATGAACTTCATCAACATCCACCTAAATAAAACTGCATGGGTCAGAGAAGTGTTCAAATAATAATTAGAATCACATCTGATCGACAGTGAGTGCAACCTGTGCATGGTACAAAAGCTGGCATTAAAGAATTAATGAAATGCAGTGTCTCAGTCTGTCTAGCAAAACAAAATCTCAAGCAAGAATGAAGAATATAAACTAGAAAACATTTGATATTATTTTCATCACTCAAAATCTCTTTAATATAGTAGGCAAAGCAGGGAGGTGATCAAAACAATCAAGATAAAAGCTGGAACTGTGCACATAAAACAGGGGCAAGACTCTAATTATGCAATTGTGATTGCCATCTTGACTTTTGTTGTTGTTGTTGTTGTTGTTGTTGCCCTGCCTTCCACATGCCCCAGTTTAAAATAACTGGACTTTCCCAAGCTCTAGCAAAGCACATGTGCCACAAGAAAGAATGAAATTGTTAAGATTTCAGTTAGAAGGTAAAGGCAAATGCAAAGATATTGTACATATCTATATCTATCTGTACCTGTATCTACACCTAGTGGTGTAGCATTATTTCAGTTAAGGCATGGGGGCCAGAAAATAAGGATGCTAATGCTCCCCTTATCTGAATTCTCCCAAATGAGACTTCTCCCCATCCCACCAAAAAATAGAGTCAAAACAAATAAAAGGGTGGTGCTGGAACAACTAACATTCATTAGATATAGGTGATATAATTAATCTTCTACTAATAGTAATTTTTGGCTAAATTAAATTCACCATTCAATGTCAGATTGTGTAAGGGCTGTGTGGGAGCCACATCCAAGAGTTTGGATAGAGGAATGAAGCATTGGTGTTCTCAAGTTCCATTCCATCCCCTTATCTAGGTAATAGGATCCAGTTTTTAAAAAGCAAATATCTCCTTGACTCCTTGTGACTTTATGTATATATTCACAGTGTATACATTTCTTGGCAGCAGTACTAAAGTGGATTGAAATTAAGGTTCTTGGTAGATGTTTTTTCGATCCCTAATTTAGCCCACAACCTTAGGATTCCTTAGGAACATCCAGGTATGTTCCTGCTTAGCTTCTCACCTCAGGCAAGACTTCCATCTTTATAGAACCATTCATGAAAAAATGGAAAGACATGTTTCTGTCTGAAACAATTATAAAATTAAAAAAAATTCTTTTATGTATTAAAAAAAAGAAGCAAGTATATGAAGTACAAAAATAGCAAAGCAGAGCATTACTTTAGCTAATGTTTTGATATAATTAATGCATAGAATGTAAAGACAAACCAGCAGCTGGAGCAGAAAACTGAAGTATCTTCCTGAAGAGTTTGGTTCCCTCTTTAATGAACTCTTCCTTTCCATCTGACAAATTTATGAAGACCCATCACAGGCCCGTGCTGCAGTGTCCAGGCCAATCTCAACTTATGTCATAGGTCAAATGCTTGGGGCCTCTGTTGGATGTCATGCTTTTATAAGTCAAAAGCATAACGTCTGGCAACCTCTTTTCTTGGTATTTTCCTCCTTTACAATTTTTCTTACTGATTTTTCAATTTTTGATTGTATAAAAAGCAGCATAGTTTTGTCTTAATTCTCCTTCCTTTTCAAACAGTTTTGTCCATTTTATAAACAAAAGAATCACAGCCAATCTGTTTAAATAATTACTGTTATTGCTGACTGATATTTTATTTTGCTTGTTCTTCATACAACTATGTCACACTGTGTGAGTTGGTCCAGCATACAAAATTCTTAAAATAAATAAATAAACTAAACCATTCAAACAGACCAATAACTCACAAAATAAGAATCCAATCTAGACTCCTCTAAGAAAGGAGATTTCTTGCTGAGAAGTGTAATGCAGATTTAAGGAACATAAATCATTATCTGCAATTCATTAGCTGTTATATTTCTTAGGCTACAAAAGGTCTAATAGGAAAATTCTATTGGCCACCTGAATGGTTAATTTGAAAACTGCACTCTAGCATCAGTGACCCTTTCAAGGTCTCACTTTTTCATGCAACCAAAGATAAAGGCCAACCAGCTAGCTAACTACAGGTGAAACTCAAAAAATTAGAAAATCATGCAAAAGTTCATTTATTTCAGTAATGCAACTTAAAAGGTGAAACTAATATATGAGATAGACTCATTACATGCAAAGCAAGATAGTTCAAGCTGTGATTTGCCATAATTGTGATGAATATGACTTACAGCTCATGAAAACCCCAAATCCATCTCAGAAAATTAGAATATTACATGCAATCTATAAAACAAAGATTGTACATAGCACAATATTGGACCTCTGAAAAATATAAGCATGCATATGTACTCAGTACTTGGTTTGGGGCCCTTTGCAGCAATTACTGCCTCAATGTGGCGTGGCATGTAAGCTATCAGCCTGTGGCACTGCTGAGGTGTTATGGAAGACCAAGATGCTTCAATAGCTCTTCTGCATTGTTCAGTCTCATGTCTCTCATCTTTCTCTTGGCAATGCCCCATAGATTCTCTATGGGGTTCTCTATGAGTTTGCTGCCCAATCAAGCACAGTAATCCCATGGTCATTGAACCAGGTTTTGGTGCTTTTGGCAGTGTGGGCAGGTGCCAAGTCCTGCTGGAAAATGAAGTCAGCATCCCATAAAGCTCATGTGTGGAAGGAAGCATGAAGTGCTCCAAAATCTCCTGATAGACGGCTGTGTTGATCCTGGACTTAATGAAGCAGAGTGGACCAACACCAGCAGATGATATGGCTCCCCAAATCAACACAGACTATGGAAACTTCACACTGGGCTTCAAGCATCTTGCAGTGTGTGCCTCTCCATTCTTCCTCCAGACTCTGGGTCCTTGGTTTCCAACTGAGATGCAAAAGTTGCTCTCATCAGAAAAGAGGACTTTGGACCACTGAGCAACAGACCAGTTCTTTTTTCTTTAGCCCAGGTAAGATGCTTCTGATGTTGTTTGTTGTTCAGGAGCAGCTTGACAAGAGCAATACGACATTTGAAGCCCATGTCCAGGATCTGTCTGTGTGTGGTGGCTTTTGATGCACTGACTCCAGCCTCAGTCCACTCCTTGTGAAAGTCCCCAACACTTTTGAATGGCCTTTTTCTGACAATCCTCTCCAGGCTGCGGTCATCCCTGCTGCTTGTGCACCTTTTTCTTCCACACTTTTCCCTTCTACATAACTTTCTATTAATGTGCTTTCATACAGCACTTTGGGAACATCCAACTTCTTTTGCAATTACCTTTTGAGGCTTTCCTTCCTTATGGAGGGTGTCAATGATGGTTTTCTGCACAACTGTCAGGTCAGCAGTCTTTCCCATGACTGTGATTCCTACTGACCCAGACTGAGAGACCATTTAAAGGCTCAGGAACCCTTTGTAGGTGTTATGGCTTAATTAACTGATTAGAGTGGGGCATTTTGAGCCTAGAATATTGAACCTTTTCACAATATTCTAATTTTCTGTGATTGTGGATTTGGGGTTTTCATGAGCTGTAAGCCATAATCACCACAATTATGACAAATCACAGCTTGAACTATCTAGCTTTGAATGTAATGAGTCTATCTCATATATTAGGTTCACCTTTTAAGTTGCATTACTGAAATAAATGAACTTTTGCATGATATTCTAATTTTTCAAATTTCACCTGTATTTTAAAAGTGCTGGCCCAGGGCACTCATTATTAGCTTCAGTGATTTTAGCTGAGTACCCAGATGGGGTAATGGTGGGAAGGAAGGAAGGAAGGAAGGAGCTGCATTGATGTTGCTGAGTCTTGTCACTCAAGGGATGAGAAATATTGTTATATTTGTTCAATAACCTTTCCATTACTTATTATTTTAATAAGACAGAGAACAAATCTTCTGATCAAGCAAAGGCTGCTAGAATATTGCTTGCTTACATGAAATCTGATAAATGTAAGTTGACATAAATAGTTCAATTTAGACAGATATACAGCTAAGTATGTCATAAAATGAAGATGAAGATGAAAAAGACAAAAAAGACAGGTACAGCTACACAACTAAGTGCTTAGGGTAGACAGTTGGTAGAAATTCAATCCTTTTTACTTTGGCACTAGTAATGCAGTATTCCAGGTTTCCTTTTACCGTTTTTTTAATCTATAGCAAAAAAAAAAAAAAAAGCAATTGTTGATGCATGCAACTTCTCCTGATATGCAGAACCTCTGTATTTTACTTTTCTTAATTTAAATTTAAATATCTGTCTATGTAAACTGTCCGACAATCCTTTTTAATGCAAATTTTCAAGAAGTTCTTTGTTATGTTACTTTTCTCAACTATTGAAATATAAGCTCCTTCAAATAAGCTTTAAACTAACAACTACAGCTATTACTACATAACTTTCAGAAGCATATATTCCCTTTCAGGCATAGGTTTTATAGACTTTTGATTAAAGTAAGACTGGGATTAGCTGATGTCTATCTTTCTCAGGCTCTTATTTCATTTTTATAAATTCAACTCCCCATTTTTAGGGATGCCCAATGACTATTTATTTTATTAAATGTACAGGGCCACCAAACTCTATGACTCAGGTGGTGCACATTAAAACATCAGCAAAAAAACAGGTCACACAAATGGGAAACCCCAAACAACTATCCAACCCACAAAAAATGCAACCATGCAACCTAAAGCCTGGGGCAAGAGCCAAGTTTCCAAAATTCTTTTAGAAACAACCAGGATAGAGACCAGACAAATCTCTGGTGGGATGGCTTAAGGCAAGTGATGTGACAGAAAAGATATAACTTCCTAGAACTAGAAAATAAACTACCGTATATGTTTCTTTGTGTTTAACAGCCACATGATGATTTACGGAAATGTCCATAAAATTTGACAGAGTTAATGTTACATTTATTAAAATAAGATGCTGGGTTTTTTTTTCCTTTTTTGAGATCAAGGTCAAATATTCAGAGTTCTCAAGTGATTCCATCTAGGCAGTAACTATACAGGCCTGCATAGTTTCACTAGAGTGTTCAGCCCATTTCTCTTTAAAAGTGCCTTTTTCCTCAGAAAAATCCTCAGAATTTCCAGGAGAAAAGGTTTAAATCCCATTCCACACATGTCCATTCATCACGAAGTTCTATTATGGCTTAGTATTTAGTATTTATTTGATTTGTCAATCGCTTACAAGATACAGGTATAAGAATAAACATAGTTTTGAATACATGAGATAGATACTTAGAAGAAAAATAAAAAGAAACAATAGGACAGGGACAGTTGGCACGATTGGTGCACTTATGCATGCCCCCTACAGGCCTCTTAGGAAGGGGATGAGGTCAATAGTAGACAGTCTAAGGTTAAAGTTTCTTTGTACCAGGATTGCAACTGGGTAGAGCAATCATGTCTTCATCTAAGTCCTCCAACCTCTCTGAGAATAGAGATATATTTGTATTTCTTTGTCCAGTTTAAAAAACCTGGACATGGCCAGAGGAAGACGAAATGGTAGCTTCTTAAAGTTTGCTATCTCTCTTTTGGGCTTTTCTAAGTTCAATATTTTGTGACTTGAGAACATGTTAGCCAAGGATGATAGAGGAAGAAGAAGATTTGGTATTGACTTTTTCATCTTTACAAGACTGGAATTCTAGCTACATTTCAGAAGTAGGAAAATCAATGAATCTTACAGCTGTTAGCATATTGTTCCAAACTACAGCATCAAAACTGTAGAAATGTATCTAAGTAGGTAGATAAAGTATGTAAAGTTTCACTTTACTCAATAAAATGATACTTATCTATGAGCAAGCATGCAGAGGATTGTATAACAAAACAACTTCACAAAATTTCAAGTTACAGGTATTTTTATTTTTTTTAATTTTTATTGGTTTTTAAGACGAACATAGACAAACAAAACATAAAAACATCAAGCTATCTTCCATATATATACATCTTTACAAGATATACATACAGTGTGTCGGTTGGTTTACAAATTGTTTTGTGCTTCCATTTCGTAGTCTTCAGTTACAATTACATTGTATATATTCTCATATTTTCAGTCAAGTATTAAATACATTAATATCATTGTTAATCAATCATTTGACTATACTTTTATTCATGAATGTTTTACAAAATAATCATATTTTATTTGAATTGTTTTGTGACAGTTTATATTATCATCTCAAATCTGCCCTACAATCATTTTGTAGATGTAATAAAAAAAGAATACATCTTGATATATTTATTATTTTCAAAGAATCTACATATTTTATTACCATGTTTTATTTTCTAACCATTGATAGAATAGATCCCAGATTTTATAAAATTGTTTATCATCTTCTTCTCTGATTTCAAATGTCAAACTACTCATTTCAGCACATTCCAATATTTTCTTAATTATTTCCTCCTGTGATGGTATTTTCTCATTTTTCCAATTTTTAGCATACAATCCTAGCCACTGTTAATACATTTACAATCAGGTATTTCAATTCTTTACTATATATTTCAGGTAAAATTCCCAATAAAAATATCTCTGGTTTCAAATCTATATGCTTTTTTGGCATTTTTTCCAACCACGTGTGGATTTTAGTTCAATATTTTTTAGCATCCGCACAAGTCCACCACATATGGTAATATGGACCAGGTGTCTGATGACATTTCCAACATTTTTTTGATTTGTTCTTGAACATTCTTGCTATTCTTGTCAGGGGAAAATGCCACCTGTAAAACATCTTATACAAATTTTCTTTATATGCTGTTGACATTGTCATTTTATAATTTTGAAACCACAATTTTTGCCATTTCTCTAGATCAATCCCATATCCAAAATTCTTCCCCCAAGCAATCATTGTTTCTTTAACTTGTTCTTCTAGTTTAATTTCTAATAAATATCCATACAATTTTTTAATCACCTTTTCATCAGTACCTGTCAAAATCTTATCTAAATCAGTCAATTTATCATAGAAACCTTCTGTTTTAGAGTCTTTATCATACCTTGAATGTATTTGCGCATATGAAAATCAATTCATCTTTATACCTTGTTCCTCTAATTTTTGTACAGGTTTAAGTTCACCCTTTTCATTCAATATTGCACCATATCTAACTGTTTATTCCTTTTTTATATATTATAGGATAAGAGAATGCTTCAATAGTTGATAGCCAGACTGGAATTTTCAAATAGCATTGTCTTTTAGTCTTCTCCCAATTTAACCACAGAGACTCCTTTATATAATGTCTTCTAAAATACCCCTGTGATTTAGTTCCTTTATATCATAGAAAAGCATGCCACCCCAACAACAGATCATGTCCTTCTAATGTTAACAATCTAGTGTTTCTTAATGTTATCCATTCCTTAACCCACATCAGATTTGTAGCTTGGTAGTACAACTCCCAATTAGGCAAACCAAATCCTCCTCTTATTCTAGCTTCTTGCAAAAGCTTTAGCTTTATTCTTTCTTGCTTTCCTTGCCATATATATTTCAACACGATTTTATTTAAATCTTCAAAGTAATCTTTTCCAAGCCTAATTGGAATTATTTGGAACAAATATAAAATTTAATAACACTTAATATAACACTTAACTTATATTGGGATTCTGTTTAGTACATTCTAAAATTACACAATGAATTTTATAAGAAAGAAAAAATAATACAATAACCAAAAAAGAAAAGCATATGAACCATAATCAATGCCATTAAGAAACTAATCATACATATTAATACACATTTATATCTTAAGCATTTTATTCTAAATACACATATAAAAAAACTGAATCTTATGTACCTTACAGAATCCCTTTTTTTCAATTAAATTTACCCATTGTTTCTAAATAAGTTTTGTTTTTTTAAATCTTGCTTCCCATCATTAAGGCTTCTCTTCCCCTCCTTTCTCTCTTGCTTATTCTTTTCCTTGCCCTTTTTACCCCTTTGTCTCTCCTCCTCCCTTTTCTTCTTCTTCTTCTGCTGTTGTTTTCTAACCTTGTATCCACCTTTCACTTCATTTTTCTCTTTTTTGGTTGTTTTTTCAGGCCTTAAAATCCCCTTTTTCTTTTCCTCTTTCTCCTCCTCCCTCCAAAAAACCCATTATTTATCAAAGATGGCTTCTTATTCTTCTTTGCCCAGTCATCCTGCTGTGCAGTCAATTTTTCATAAGTGCATACCGCCATTTCTAGAAATTGAAAAAGGGTGCCCAAAGTATCTTTCCCATCTTGTTCTTCTTTTTTATCTTTTGGTATTCAATTTTTAGTTCATCCACAAGCAATGCCATCATAAGGAGAATTTTTTTTTTCCAAAACAACTACCCAAGTGTTTTTAATCCAGAATAATTCCCCAAAATTCCAAAGCCACCAATGAATCCAAATAGACTATTTCTTTAAATATTTTTTTCTTTCTTCCATTTCTCTTTCTGAGGTTGCTGTTTAGTCAAAAACTTCCAATTAAGATGTATCTTTTAGAAGCCGTATTAATCTTTAAAGCTCTTTAAAATTCTAGGCAATCTCCTCCTTTTTCAAATTCTGATCCAATTTTTTCCCCCTCTCCCTTCCCACTTGCAGCAGCAATTTTCCTTTAAATGTTCAGAAATCCATATCTCCTATGCGAGTTTTCCGATTTCTCTTAAAGTTCTATCGCTGTCACGTTCGGAAGGAGAGTGAAAAAAAAAAAGCTTTTCCTTTAATTCACATTCGCCACTTGACACATTCTGGAAACGATGTTTCTTTAGCAGTTTTCAAAGTCCAGGGTACTTTCACTGTTGCTTGTCCCGGTCAGCAAAAATCACTTTCACTTCTTCACAGCTCCTCCTGCACTTTCTTTTTCTGGCTGAGCTCTTCTATGTGGCGGCCATTGCTGACCGCCGCTCAGCTGCCTTTGGAGAAGGGAGTTTTGCTGGCTAGGGAAGAGAGGTGTGATATCTCTCAACCCTGCCAGACCCCCCCCGTCTTTGCCACCTTCTATGGAGGTGGCTTAGCCACGAAGCCAAATGGCTCAGGGCACTCGGGCAGTGAACACAGGCAGGAACCATGCACAGTTGTGGATACCTGCCTGCTCCGAAGGGCTACAAACCGGAAATCCCCAAAATTGTTTAAGTATTTTTTAAGTCTTTCTGCCAATATTGAAGCAAAAATTTTATAATCTGCATTTAGTAAATTGGTCTATAGTTCTTGATTTGTAATGGATCAGCCATTTGGGACAAGTGTAATCTAAGCTTCTGACCATGATTTAGGTATCTTCTTCTTTAACATAACTTCATTCATAACTTCTAGCAATGGAAGGTTCAATGATTCTTGTAGTGTTTTATAAAATTCTATCAGAAGTCCATCTGGGCCTGGTGCCTTTCCATTATTTTGCTTCTTGAGTGCTTCAGTTAACTCCATCATCCTTATATTGCTTTCTAACATTGTTTCAATCTCTTTCGGTATCTGGGTAAATTAGCATTCTGCAAATACTGTTTAACTCTTTTCTCATCAATATTCTCTTGCATATATAATTTCCCATAGAAGTCTCGAATGATTCCCTTCTCTTTGCTACCATGGCAAACTTGGCCTTGGTCATCTATTAATTGCAATATTTTCCTTGATTCTTTCTCCTTTCCCAATTTATATGCTAACCATCTACCTGGTTTATTTGCATCTTCAAAATAGTTTTGTTTAGCACCTCTGATTTTCTCTGCTAATTCTTCTTTTTCTATTTGACCCATTTTATGTTTGATTATATCCATTTTTAACTTGATGTCCTTTTCCTGTGGCATTTTCTGTAGCTCTTTTTCAAGTCCTTTATACTCATCCTCTAATACCTTAGAGGCTAGTCTTTTCATGGTATTTCTTTTCCTTGTATAGTCTATTATCAAACCTCTAACATATGCCTTCATTGTATCCCATACATTCTGAATTGATGTATCTTCTTTTTGTTTTCTCTAAAGAAGAAAGCCAATTTTTTCTCCATCCACTGTGTGAAGTCTTTTTCCTTTAATATAGTATTATTTAACATCCATCTAGATCTTCTTTTTTGTCCTTTCCATTTAATTGTCATTGGATTATGGTCTGCCCATGTACTTGTTTCAATATTTATTTCTTAAATATTAGTTATTAATTCTGTTGACATCCATATCATATCTATTCTGGACCATGATAAGTGTCTATTTGAATAGAAGGTGTATTATTTAGTTTCAGCATTTGTTTCTCTCCATGTATCTTTTAAATTTATTTCATCTACCATTTTAAAAAAAGATTTAGGTCTTTCTGTTTTGCTTTATTGTTTTCTGTGCTGTATAGTCTAGTTTATTATCTACAATTCCATTAAAATCTCCCATCATAACTATATTAGCATAGTCCAATTCAATTATTTTCATGTGTAATTTTTTATAAAATTCTTCTTGATTGTCATTCAGGGCATAGATTGCAATCAGGAGTGTTTTCATATTCTTGTCCATTATTTCCACCATTAGTGTTCTTCCATCGTCATCAGTATAGATCAATTTCGCTGGGATAATATCTTAATGTATAAAACCACTCCTCTTTTCTTGCATTTTGTCAAAGAAGTAAATATTTTCCCTAATTTTGGCTGTATCAACAGTTGTTCATGTTGCTTTTTGATATGTACTTCTAGTAGGCAGATTATATCAAATTTTAATTCTCTAATTTATAGAAAGTTTTCCTTCTTTTAACAGCTGAGTTAAGTCCATTTATATTAATTGTAATCCATTTTTTCTCTTCCATGATTATATTTTGTAGTTAGGTTTAGCAGCTCTCGTAGATCTTGGTTCATGTTGTTCTTTGGCTTCCACCTTTCCACCTATTGCACCTTCTTCTTTTTCAGTCCCCATTTGGCAGTCCTCTTGGAATTTAAGTAGTGAGATTTCTTTTTCTGCCTTTTCCTCTTTCCTTCCAAAAAATTCTCTGTAAAATGATGCAGCTTTCTCAATTGAGTCAATTCTATGTCTCTGTTCTTGCCATTTGAACATGAAACCTTCTGGAATCAGCCATCTATAATTCACCTCTTTTTTAAGTAGCTTTTTGGTCAGAAATCAGTGTTCCCTTCTCATCTCTTTCACTCTTCTGGGTACTTGTTTCAGGACCACAATCTCCTTGTCTTTATATTTCAATGTTTTCTCTCTTGCCACTTGCAATATTTGCATTTTAATGGATTTCTTTGTAAATCTGATGTGACCTTCTCTTGGTAAGCTATTTCTCATTGCATATCTTGTGAAAACTCAATAAACCTCATCTATTCCATCCATCATCTTCTCTTGAATTATTTCCAAAGCTTCAGCCAAAATTTCTATCATTATCTCAGCTAGGTTTTGTCCCTTTTCTTCCTCTATGTTTTGGAATCTGAGATAAAATTCTGATCTGTCCATCTCCCATCTCAGCATCCCACTTTTATCTTGTTCAACCACAGTTAATCTGCTATCAATGTCTCCAATCTTCTTGTCTCTTTGTTTATCTTCTTCATTTTTTTGGAATCTCTCATCATACTTCATCATCATTTGTTGAATGTTCTCCACCTTTTCATCAGTTTTCCCTGTTCTTTGTTCAATGTTCTCTGTTCTCTTTTCAATATTCTTTGTTCTTATTTGAATATTCTGAATTCTTTGCACAATCATCAGCAGGGTCACTTTTTCCTGTTCCTTTTCTTGCTGTAACATTGTCTGTATTGAACATTGTCCTCCAGATGGTGAAGAGGAAGAAGTAGAAATTGAGGAACCAGGGGCTGTTAGCTTCCTACTCATTTCAAACAATTCAAAATCTTCAGGTTCTTCTAGACCTTAATCCACTTGTGAAATAACCAATTGCAATTCCAAATAAAAATAGTAGGAAAAAAGAAACCAAATAATAATAATAATAATAATAATAATAATAATAATAATAATAATAATAATAATTCAGGTTCTTGTATACCTTAATACAATCGATTGGCTAGATAGCAGTAAAAACTGAAAAATGGAAGAAAAAAGCATAAACACACACAAAAAAGAAAACATTGTTAAATCCTAAAAAAGGCGGAAAAGTAAAAGGAATAAAAACTAAAAAGGAGAAAAAAAAGTTCTTCAACACCTTAATCCTCTTAAGAAGTCTCAGGTATAAAAGGATGCATAAGAAAAAAAAGAAAGCCACAAAAAAACCCACCAATATGTAAGGTAAATAGAGAGAAAAAATACAAGGGAGAGAGAGAGAAAAAAGAAAAGAGACTACTCCCTTTAAAAAAAAAAGGAAAGAAATCATTAATACTAAAGTTTTTCCTTAAAAATAAAATGCAAATATAAAAATTTGACTTCAAAAGACAAAAAGAAAGACAAAAATCAAGTTCCAAAAGGCCAAAAATCCAAATAGCTATTACAAAAAGGAAACTAGTAAGGAGGGGCTTTGTTAAAGTAGGAAATAGCGCAGCTTTAAAAAAAAAAAAAAGAGCACACTGCTCCTTGTTTGATTGTCCAAGGCTTTTGTTAAAATGTATAACTCTCTTCTCCAGAGTCTTATCACCTTTTTTTTCAAGCTTCAACACCAGACTCCAACTGTTGATAGAAACCCAGAAGAGCACCTGAAATAATACTCTCCCATGCTCTTCCCTCTATCTTATCAAGGCAATGTTGAAAAGAAGTCTCAGTTCTTTCTCAGCTATGTCTGGTCAAGAAAAAAAAAATATTTCCAAGCCTCTAGTTGGCAGTGTTACAAAGTTTCTTTTGCTTTCACTTTCCCCCTCCTTTTCCAAACAAAATATAATAAGAATTAATTAAAAAGGGAAAAAGATATTTTAAAAGATGACTAAAAGAGAGTTTCTAGCCTAAAATATTATAAAGTCAAAAAGGAAAGAATAGGTGGAAGAAAAAAAACCCAATCCAATTTCAAAATATAAAATCATGTATAGAAAATCCAGCAATGGGAAAAAAAATAAAAATAAAAATATTACTTTGACATTCCTGTTTAAAATCGCCACTTAATCACTTCTGTCAAAACTTTTACAGATTCTTTCTTTTTCTTTGGGTGTTCTTTCAAATCTTAAAATAAAGAAAAAGTTCTCACCAAACCGGCACACTTTCTCTTTCCGTTCTCTTTCATTTCGGAGCTGTCCCAACTTCAGCAGCTTTAATGGCTGCCTCTTTGCCACTGGCAAAAAGAGCGTCTCCTGGATCTACCAGGGACTTTGCGGTATTCCTGGGATCGACAGGATGCACTCTTTATATTCACCGTCTCTTCAGGATGGCTTAGATCTGATTGGACCATCCAGGAGCAAAGATATCGGCAGCAATCTCAGACTCCAAGATCACATGCTGTATCATTGTGACGCCAGCTCCGCCCTCAAGTTACAGGTATTTTTGTGGCTGTTTTATATATAATTAGATTGTGCATTTATTTATGTTGAAAATAGCTATCCACTTCATAGTCCAACAATTTCACATACTACTCATCAAACATTTGTAATTATGATTATATAATTGTAAGTGGATATCTGAAAGTCCAACTTTTAAAGATTGTGTATTTTCTTAAAACTCTCAGGATAAGAATTTTGATTTCTTAAGCTGCTTTTGGGATGTGTGGGAATAAACTTTGACTTCAGTATTGGGTAATGATTAGTCTAAGACCTTATACATACATGTCTGCCTAAGGGTCACTGAGATAAGCAAGGAAATTAAAAACAAACACCAGAAACAATTAAGCAGCTCAGACAATTGTAAACAGTTTTGTGTGCTATATCTAATTATTGTAATCCACAATGTGAATGCTTACTATGTACGAATTTCTCAATAAAAGGGGGCACTAGAATTTGCTCTAGACTCCCATCCCGAGTACACCAGCCTCTGTGTCTCATTCTTTCCATGGGAGACCCCGACGTGATCCACTGCAGGTGGTACGTGTCTGGACCTCTGTGTTTCCTCGCCTGGAATAGGTAAAGTATGTACTTAACTCTTGCTGGACAATAGGATTATTCAGGGAACATGGGGGGAAAACTCTCTCAGCCACAGGAACGGCATGTTAGTGAGCTGCTGAAGTTAGTCAGGACAAACTTCTTTATCTTTAAACCCTCTGGGGGGGAGCAAATGGTTCTTTCAAAAGATAATGTGAGAGAGCTGCTGCAAGAGATCTGGCGGCAATGTCCCTGGTATCCAGAGAAAGGCTCTTTAAAGTTAGACACATGGAGGAGAATTGGAACTATCCTTCATGAAGAGCCACGGGCAACAGCTGAAATTTTGATATTTTGGAAGATTGTTATGACTGCTTTAGAGACCCAGCAACAACCTCTTTTAAAAACTTTAGTAGAACCTCTCATAAATTTACAGTGTATCGGTTGGTTTACCACTCCCTTTTGTGCATCCATTTCATAGTCATCAAAATAATTATATTACATAATAACTCACATTATCAATCGTCAATAAAATATCCCAATATCATTATTAAACAATCATTTGACTATAATTTTACTAATTCATACTTAAGCGAGAACTATAATTAGGTTAAATTATTTTATAACAAATCATGAAATCATATCAAATCTATCATAATAAAGTATTCTTAAGAATTATCAAAACCAAGAAAAATTAAACTTCATAAAATTGTTTATCTTCTTGTTCTCTAATTTCAAATATCAATCTACTCATTTCAGCACATTCCAATATTTTCTTAATAATTTCTTCCTCTATTGGTATTTTCTCACTCTTCCAATGTTTAGCAAATACAATCCCAGCTGCTGTTAATACATTTACAATCAAATATTTTAAATTTTTATTACATATATCAGGTATGATTCCCAATAAAAAAATCTCTGGTTTCAAATCTATGTGTTTCTTTATCATTTTCTCCAGCCATATGTGAATTCTAGTCCAATATTTCCTGGCCTCCTCACAAGTCCACCACATATGGTAATATGAGCCAGGTATCTGATGACATTTCCAGCACTTTTCAGATTTATTCTTGAACATGTTTAAGGTTTATTTTTTTTCATTTTTTTTATTTTTTTTTATGTTATGTGTTATGTCTTATATGTTTTTTGTCTGTTGTTAAAATCAATAAAACTTTTACAAAAAAAAAAAAACTTTAGTAGAACCTCTTCCTTATAAAGGAATTGTATTGCACCCGCCTTCTCCTAAACTGGAGTGTGCTTTATCATTTCCAACAGTGCCTATGCCTGTGGATGATAAAATCCAATCAAAAATGGGAAAAGTTCAAGCCATGATGCATCAGGCTTTCAATGAGGGGAAATTAGAGTCTGATGAGATTACCCAGATGAATTTGTTTCCAGTCAATAGGCAAGTGGATGCTCAAGGCAATCTGCAGATTGAATGGGTTCCGATTCCTTTAGCAGTTCTTAGGAAAATTAAAAAAGCATTAAAAGATTATGGTATTCAAAGTCCTTTTACAAAGGGGCTTCTGACAAGTTTGGCTACCTCACGCATGATTCCTAGTGACTGGAAAGATTTAATGAGAATGATATTGAGCTCTATTCAGTATGTGGTTTTTGACTCAGAATACCAAAGGGAAGCTGTCACTAGGGGAAGGAATTCGGGGGGGCTGTATACACCAGACCAAATCTACGGGACAGGCTTGTTTGAATCCACTGCAGATCAAGCTGCTAATTTGCCTGATCACGTATTTCCAGTGGTTATGGCAGCTGTCCTTGGGGCGTTGTCCCACATTCAGGATGTGGGAACCCCAGCACGGTCTTTTTCTCAAATTAAGCAAACAGCATCTGAGTCTTATAATGATTTTGTGGAAAGGCTACAATTGGCTATTAAAAATCTCTAATGAGGAAGCTGCAAAAGAACTTTTGCTGAAATTGGCAGTTGAAAATGCAAACGCTGACTGCAAGTAGTATCTTGCAGCCCTTGGTGGCTAGAGGTGAGGTTACTCTGGCTGATCTGTTAAAGGCATGTGCAGTGGTGGGTTCTCAGGCTTACAATATGGAGACTTTGGCAATGGCATTGCAAAAAGGGATGAAACCTACAGGGAATTGTTTTAATTGTGGAAAGCCTGGCCATTTTAAAGCCCAGTGCCGTGCCCCTGGGGAGGGGGGATGGCATTTAACAAAAACAAAATTAAGGACGTCCGTCCAAAATCAGTCTGTCCAAAATGCAAAAAAGGGTTTCATTGGGCAAATCAATGTTGCTCTGATCAGAACCAAAATCCGGGAAACTAAATTTGGGGCGTGCAGCTAGCCCCGCTCCCAAGGCTGTCACAAAAGCATCGCCTGCAATTACTGGGAGTGCAGGTTTGGGTTTAAAAATGTTGAACTCAATTAATGTGACCTTTCCTAATCATATGTATATTGAGGACACTCATTTTCATGGGCCACTGCCAGAAAAAACAGTGGGATTAGTACTTCCCATGTCTTCTGCATCAGAAAAAGGGTTTTTTGTTATTCCAGGAGTTATTGATCAAGATTATAAAGGGGTTATTAAGATACAATTGTACACGATATTCCTGCATCATTAATAGCCGGTGACTCTATTGCCCAGTTATAATTGCTTCCATACATCCCTATAAATCCTTTAATTGGGATCTCACAAACTGGTGGTTTTGGGTCCACTGAAATGGCAAGTTCTCCAGTTGCTGCAGAATTGCTAGCGCTGACAAAAAATTTGACTACAGATCAACCAAAAATGACAATTGAAATTCAGGGAAAATCATTTTCTGGCCTTATAGATTCCGGAGCAGATGTCTCTGTGATACACCAAAAGGAATGGCCAAATGAATGGGCGCTTGAAGACTCTCTGGCTGTTCGTGGAGTGGGTGGTATGCAGTTTGCAAGAAGTAGTGTACATTGGTTGAAGGCATTGCATAGAGAAACTGGTGAGACTGCAAGGATTCAACCTCTTGTGTTGCCCCTACGTATAAACTTGTGGGGTAGAGATTTGCTGTCACAATTTCGCACAAAAATTGTTATTGGATAATGGAAAAATTACAATTGTTAACCTCTCAGCCAGTCTGGATTGCCACTTCCAAAAGAAAAGCTTACAGCTTTACATCAATTGGTAGCTGAGCAGCTACAATTAGGACACATTGAGCCTACTTCTAGTCCATATAACACTCCGGTTATTAAAAAGAAAAATGGAAAATGGAGATTTTTGCATGATCTGAGAACCATTAACTCCATTTTTCAACCAATGGGAGCGTTACAATGTGGTTTGCCTAACCCTAACCTAATCCCACGTAATTGGGATCTAGTTGTAGTAGATTTACAGGATTGCTTCTTTTCTACCCCTTTGCATGCAGATGACAAGAAATTATTTGCCTTTACCGTACCTGAGTTGAATAACAATGCACCTACCTTTCGTTACCAATGGAAGGTTTTGCCACAAGGAATGCTAAACAGTCCAATGATGTGCCAGTCATATGTTCGAATGGCTCTGGCTCCATTCAGAACCTCTCATCCTGGGTGGAAGGTTTACCACTACATGGATGATATTTTAATTGCAGCTCCCGGCCCACCGGGAACAGTTAAGGCAGCATTACCTTGCCTTAAAGAGGTATTATTACAATTTGGACTTCATATTGCCCCAGAAAAAATTCAAAGTCAAACGCCATATGCCTACTTAGGGCATAAGGTCCTTGCAACCTATGCTCATCCGGTCATTCCGGAAATCAAAATTGAGGAAAAGATTTCTCTCGTAAAATTAGAACAAATACTAGGAACAATTAACTGGGTTAGACCCTACCTGGGGTTAACTACAGCAGTACTCCAGCCCTTGTTCTTGGCCCTAAAGGGCTCTGCGAGACCAGATTCTGCTATAACCTTATCAGCAGAACAAAGGAAGGTACTGACACATGTTAATGCGTCTTTAATGCAGCGTTGGGTTGATCGATGCATTCCTGATACTCCGTTTGCTTTGGCAATTTTACAAACTCCAGCCTTGCCTACTGCAGCTTTATTTCAATTACATGAAGCTCAGGTTTATATCATTGAATGGTTGCATTTGCAGAATACTCCCAGAAAAACAGTTTCTACTATGGCTATGCTTTATAGTGAGTTAATCATCAAAGGCCGAAATCGCAGTATGCATTTATATGGCATAGATCGAGTTCAGTTATTTTTACCTATCTCCCTCACTCTGTGGGAAACTTGGTATAGTCAATCCATTGAATTGCAAATTGCTCTTGAAAATTGGCCAGGGAAGATTTCTTGCCACACCCCCAGTGACCCTCGTTTCCAGTTGCTTCGAAACGTATCTGTAAATTTTAATTCAGTTATTGCTAAGCAGCCAGTTGGGGGAGTGATTGTTTATGCGGACGGTGGTAAGATCTATAGCGCTTGTGCATGGAGACAGGAAGGGGTATGGAAAACAAAAATTACCCCTCCTCAGCAATCAGCACAAAGGGCTAAATTAGCTGCTGCTATTTTGGCCTTACAGAAATTTGCACAAGAACCACTAAATCTTATTGTGGACTCTCTTTACGTTTATCAATTGATACTTAACATTGGATTTGCTTATCTTTCTCCTTTTGTTGATGCTAATCTTATGAGTTTGTTTCTAGCTCTGCAAAGCTGTCTTTGTTCTCGCACACATTCTCTACATATCGTACACATTCGCAGCCACCAGCCACTTCCCGGGGAGCTCAGGAAGGGAATGACGTGGCTGACGCAGAGGCCTCGGCCATGTCCTGTCTCTCGCTTTCTCCTGTTACTCCATGGGACTCACATAGCTATTTTCATCAAAATGCCAAAGCTCTTTGAAAACAATTTGGTCTTACTGCTGCAGAAGCTGCAGCTATTATTCAACAATGTCCTAGTTGCAGTGCTCAATCCACTGCTCTTCCTCAAGGAGTAAATCCTCGGGGGACATCTGCTTGTCAATTATGGCAGATGGATGTCACACAACACTCTCCCTTCAAACCATGGCACCATCTGCATGTCACCGTTGATACCTATTCAGGATTTATTATGGCAACACCTCAACGAGGAGAGGCTACAAAACATGTAGTCAACTATTGCCTCCATGCCTTCACACATGAGGGGCCACCAATGGAGATCAAAACTGATAATGGCCCTGCTTACATTAGCACCGCCTTTGCAGAATTTTGTCATCGATGGTCAATTATACATAAATTTGGCATTCCGTACAATTCCACTGGTCAGGCCATTGTGGAACGAGCTCATCAGACACTAAAACAAGCACTCCTTCACACAAAAACAAAAACAGGGGAAGTGGATGGATATGGCTTGCCTTACATACAAAACATTCTTAATATTACCTTATACACTTTAAATTTTTTAAACATGACAGGATCTCCCGCTGCTACGGCAGCCAGTAGGCATTTTGCTTCCTCCCCTTCTGCAGGTATGCCAAGACCGAAAGTTCGGTATAAGAGACTACCAGATCCAACGTGGAAAGGACCTGTCCCTCTGATAACTTGGGGCCGAGGATACGCTGCTGTTGAAGATGAGGGGACAGTTGTTTGGGTTCCTGCTCGCTGTGTGCGTCCTTATCATCAGCCAAAGGGGCAAGAGGATGGATTTGGGAGAATGAAAGAGAAACATGTTGATCCAGGACATGGGGCAGCTAGCAAACCTTCATAATAAAACTGATTGTTGGATATGTATGCACATGCCAACTCACAAAACATCAGGGCTTCCAATGGTTGCAGTACCTCTGGCTGAAGGTGACTGGTATAAGGGACAATGCTATGGTTGTTCAGGGATGTGGTCTAACAGTTGGACAAAAAGTAACATAAATACATTACATCTTGGAAGCCGAATCCAAGAGGTGGCGGGAATCTGCTGGACTCACAATGAGACAGGAGAGAATATGACTTACTTGGGAACATATCCATTTTGCAACAAAACAATTGTTATTAGCAATGGAAGTCGGGTTTATCCGGATGACATGAAAACTAAAAATCTCACTTACTTTGTACATAATATTTCTAAATTTGATATCATATCTTTGATCAATGAAAATGGGTGTCCAATTATCCCTGCCAC
This sequence comes from Hydrophis major, assembly GCA_033807585.1. Lineage (NCBI taxonomy): Eukaryota > Metazoa > Chordata > Lepidosauria > Squamata > Elapidae > Hydrophis > Hydrophis major. The sequence continues at coordinate 324,545,758 of CM066329.1, forward strand.
ATGTTGTCCCATCATGATAGAAAACCAGCTGCCCAAATGTGCAAATGGGAAATACGCACCACCGCCCACTTATTTGGCTATGTTAATGGAATCTTTTGTATGATTAATCTATGCTGAACCAAATACGGTTGGCCATCTCCTGGGAGCAAATCTATGGTTGCTGTGTGGACGGATGGCCTATGATCGCATGCCAGCATGACGGAAAGGAGTCTGCACCTTTGGGAAAGTAATCCCATCTCATGTCATTTTAAAATCTTTGGGGACTGCTCATATCCGCAATGCACGTTCCGCAACGGAAGTAAACTCTGTTTTGACTCATGACTACTGGACACAGATATCAAGGGGAGTTATTCCTCCTTTAGGAGTCATGATGAACTATAGAGATTTGTATCGTTTAAACAATTGGACAGTTACTATGTTTAAAGACACCATTAAAACGTTAAAGCTGCTTGAAGAAGAGCAAGGAAAAATCCTTGACTTTTTCCTGCAAACCAGATATGCGGTGGACACTATTTTGGCTGCGCAAGGGGGAGTTTGTGCTGTGATTCATACACATTGTTGCATGTATATCTCTGATTATTCTCCAAACATTATAGCTACTATACAGCTTTGGAGCAAACCCTGAGTGAGAATCCATTACAATCGGAGGATGAGGGACTGGACATGTGGTCTGCACTTTGGTCCTGGTTGCCAGATGGTTCATGGATTCGTCACCTAATTGTTGGAGTGATGTTGCTTTTTATACTTTCTCCTTGTGTATTCTGTTGTATCCAATGTCTCCCTGGACTTTTAGAAATGTGTCGGGTGAAGCCTACGGAAGGAGAACTGTTGTTGCAAATGGCGAAAAGCTACTGAGGCATCCGCGTTCATCAAAAAACTAAAACAGGGAAGATGTGGGAATAAACTTTTACTTCAATATTGGGTAATGATTAGTCTAAGACCTTATACATACATGTCTGCCTAAGGGTCACTGAGATAAGCAAAGAAATTAAAAACAAACACCAGAAACAATTAAGCAGCTCAGACAATTGTAAACAGTTTTGTGTGCGATATCTAATTATTGTAATCCACAATGTGAATGCTTACTATGTACGAATTTCTCAATAAAAGGGGGCACTAGAATTTGCTCTAGACTCCCATCCCGAGTACACCAGCCTCTGTGTCTCATTCTTTCCATGGGAGACCACCACAGGGATGAAGAACTTGATTTTATTTCTCCAAAGAAGATGGAAAATTGAAAAGTCTCTTGTTGGGATACCCAAGAATAACCCCCAACTGGTATCTCCATGTTTTTCTTTGAAAAAAAAAAACTGGCTGTTTTGCCAGGAGTTTATGGATAATTAAAATGAAAACAGACCCCATATTAATACAGTTTTGTCCAGGAAACAGATCAAATACAGGGGACAACTTTAATAAGGATACTTAGAGGCAGCTTGGAGAAAAGTCAGTCCCAAATAATGATGAAAATGTGTAGGGAAGGACCAGTCAGCAAATTTATGAATTTGCATTCATAAATAATCTTAAGGGAACACTGGCTCTCCAGAATTGATTTTTGAACAAAATAAAAGTGTCATAAAATTAAATTCTGAAAGTCTCAACATAACTAGCATAGCTGGCTGTCCATATGGTAGCCATAGCCAATATAGCATGCTTCAATTGTACTAGCATTTTTGTTTCAGAATTTCCAGCCAATATGAGATAGTTGCAAGTTGTAATTACAGCACATCTTGATGATCCTATTTGGAAAAAGCTGCATTACAGGTCCTTTGTGAACCGTCTATTTGGACTTTTAAAGTTCTGGTTTTCTTTCTAAAATGGACTCAGAATGAAAGGTGAACCATATGAAACATGGTCCACAGTTTTCTTTATTCTATGCCCAATTATAAAAACATGCCTTTGATTTGCTACGTCCTCATTGAGAAAGAAATATGATATTGTAGAGCGATATTTAGAGTACTTCATAATTTCATGCTGCCTCTTGCAATATTTTCCTCATAATTTGATGCCACACCATTCAGCAATCAATGAGAAAAGGTATAATTTAAAATTGATGGTGATGATGGTGGTGACTTTGCTATAAAAACAAGTACAAGTCTTTCAAAAGGAAGAAAGACAAGTATCTTGGAAAAATATAGCTAGATCTGAAAGCATATATTATTTTATTGATAGTTTGAAAATAAAACATAGCCTTCCTCTATAAATCCATAGATTGTTTCAGTAGAAACAATCTAGAAAACTGTGCTCTTCAGATCATTATTTCTCCTATCAGTCAGGTACTTTTTTTTGAAGAGAGGGTGGAAAAGGCTAACCATATGGAATTCAATCCTTCTCAAACATGGCAACTTTAAGATATATGGACTTCAACTCCCAGAATTCTCCAGCCAGTATGATGATTCTCAACTTATGCCTTTTATTGGGAAGGAAGAAGATTTCCAAGGTTCACTGCCAGTTTTCCACAAGGAAACTCAATGGGGAAGTCAATAAAAAGTCAGAAGTCACTTCTACTGCTACTGATTATTTGGCTGCCTTTAATCATTATGGTGAATTTTGTTGTTGTTTATGTAAGTAAATATCTCTGAAATGACCCAATGGGTCATGGGTTAGCTAGATTTTTTATTAAACTCTTCTGAAATCAATGAGATTTGAGTTAATTATGACTGATGTAAGTTCCTTTGAGTAATAGCAGTAACAGTTACTATTATCTCTACTATTAATATTTAAATATGCTGCAAGTAAATTAGAACACCTTTGGACATTTCAATATTCTAGCTGAGGAACAATGCAATCATGTGTGTGTTTGCAAGAAAGGCAGATATGCATGGCATTAAGCTAAAGGGATTTTTTTAAAAAAATACACCAGCAGCCAAAAAAATCCATAATATGCTTTTAAAGCCTAAAGTAATCTTTAAAAGCAAAAAGGAAAAGGGCATTCCAGAATATGATTATTTGGAGTAGATCATGTTACTAGTTTGACCTTAAAAGAACAGGTTATGGTATAGCCATGATAAGACACAAAAGGATGGCTATACAATCCTTTTCTACAAATTAATTTCTATTGAGCATTCTGTACCTATTGGCTGCCATTTGGATATTTGAGAACTGCATCTATTATGTCTTTATTGGAATTGCAACACTCACTAAATCTGATTCTCTCCATATCTTTTGCTTTCAGAATTGTTGTGTGACAAGCTCCCCATTCAGAGAAAATTCCTGGGTTGTAAATGGAATGATTACTGATTATTATCCTCAAAGTTCAAACTGGAGAGAGGCTGTTGCCAGAACATATTTTGATATCCAATATATCAGCCTTCCCCAATTTGATTCCTTTTATATGTGTTGGAGTTCAGCTGCCATAATTTAATTTCTAGGATTTATGAAGTCCCACACAACTTGCTTGGAGAAGCCTTCCCTGCGTAGCTTTGGAGTTAAATGAAATACGGACATATAATGCAGGCCTGTAGATACAGCCCATACAAAAAATCTTACATTTTTTCAAGTGTATTACAGGCTTATAGAAGGGCACAATGAATGTAGGCATTGTATTGGTACAAATTAAAATTAGCTGGCATTAGATGAATGCTGTACTTTTTTGCACTGCTAAAGTGCACGTGTGCACACATTCACGCAAACACATTTATCTTAAAGGCATGTTGCAAAAGCAGTTAAAGAGTTGCTTGTGGATCCTATTTAAAACTGTGTAACTTATTACTAGAGGATGGTTATCAGACTTGCTCAAAGTGCTAGGATGAATAATGCATTAGTCTCTCATAGCCTCACATTTCCAGGGAACCTGAGAGAGAGTGATTGTTCAATCTTTTCACCCCCTTTTCTCTGCCTAGTGGGAACAAACTGGCCTTTGGCCTTCTTGCTCTCAGCCATTACCTTCCCACCCTGAGTTATTCAGGCTGAAAGAGCACAGTGCTCATGGCATTCCCTGTTTTTCACCTTCACCCACTCTTCATGGCACAGCCGGGGAGTCCCACACAAAGCTCTACTTGGAGAGACCACACAAAGAGCCAACTACTGTATTGCAGCTGGGACAACCCGGCTATTCTTTCCTAACCACTCAAGCCACAAATTCCACAGCCCCAGAACAGATGCATTTAAGTTGAGCTCAAAGGAAAAAAATCTGGTGCACTCCTTTGAATTTGGTCTGCATTCAACTGAGGCTTTTGAGAGATGCGTTCAGGATTCACATTCTAGGTTGTAACAAACTGCTCTGGGCCTATACAAGCTTGACTTATAGTACTCAAGAGACAATATTCTGCAGTCACACTGCGTGGTTGTCCCAGCCATGGACTTATCTCAACACAATTTGGTAGCTGAGTATTGTCCCTCTCCTCATCTCCCCTGCCACTACTGTCTTCATTTCTAATATCACAGGAAATCCAGTTGTCCATTGTTCTGACCAGTTGAGATAATGGGTCTATTTTTCTTTCGTATTTTACAATTGTTCAATTTCCCACCCTCTTCACACAAATGTCCCCAGGCAAAGGCAACTTTAACCATATAATCTATATAGATCTAGTGAGCTGTGAAACACACTCCTATACATAGCTACCTGGGGAATATTAGCCACAGTCCTGAGCTGAGAAAATTTGTAGCTTGTTTTTTGCAATCAGGAGTATGTTAAAAAAAGAAAAAGAAACCATTCTAGAAAAAAATACTGAACCCTTGAGGTGCAGAATTGTTCCAATTATGTAAGAAATTCAAAAGAGGTGTTTTACAAGATCTTAAAACTGTATATTTTCTCCCTTTCATATCCTTTTCAGTTTATCCAGGTTGCCTCAAAAGTGGTTAAAAGGATTAGCTTTTCAAATTGCTTATTCCTAACGATTTCCTAAGTATTTTTTTTACAATTGCAGAATAAATGCTACAATTAGCACTTTTAATTTTTTTATTAATTCTTTATCTTATTTGGATCAACTAAAACATTATAAAATAATAGTTGTTGGATATGGCAGATATAAGTCCTGGAACCAGAGGTGGTATTCAGCAGATTCTGACCAGTTCTGGAGAACCAGTAGCGGAAATTTTGAGTAGTTCAGAGAACTGGCAAAACCTACCTCTGACTAGAGATTTTACATTATCCTTCCCCTGCCATGCCCACCAAGCCACACCTATAGAACTGGTAGTAAAAATATGAATCCCGAAAAACTTCAGCTTCGCCAGCGGCAGAGTTTCGCGATCCTGCGCGATCCCTGCCGCGCTAGCCGTTTTGGTGCCTCCGATCTGGACGGGTTTGGAGGCTAAGGCTACCTTGCAGAGGCAGCCGAAGATAGGGGGAGCTGGTGAGGGGTTTGGGGGTATTGCAGACCCCCTCCCCAGCCAGCAAAACCCCCTTTTCTCAAGGCGGTCGAGCAGTGGTCTACAATGGCCGCCACAAAGAAGCCGGCAGCTGGGTAAGACTGAGCAGGAGGAAGAAGGGAGAAAGTTTACAAGAGAAAGTTTTTTGGCTGATCCAGGACTTTTAGAGGCGTTTAATCCTGAGAACTATGACTTTTTGAAAAATACTTTGTTTCCAGAGGAGGATTTCAAGCGGCAAAATTGAGGTGCTGAAAGGAAAGTTTACTCTCCTTCCCTATGGAATCAACAAATGGCCATTGAGAAACCTGTTGTTGTTTTTTTTATAAAAGGTAAAAACTTGGCTTCTTTTTATAAGTGGGAAGGGAGAGGACAAGAAAAAAAATATTAAGATCTTACTGGAGGAAATGCCTTGAAGATCTTGAGACTAGAAATTGATTGTAACAAGGCTGTAAAATACAGATTGGGTTTTTTTTCTTTTCCCTTTTACTGATACCACCCCAGGAAGAGAAAGTGAGAACTTTTTGCGTTGTTTGGACTGATTGATGTCTCTGGGACTTTGAGAAATTGTTTTAACTTTTGAAACATTTTGGTTGCTCTAAGAACAAAAAATGGCTTTATCTGATGATGAACTTAGAAAGAAATATAAAGAAAGTAAGGACGCTGTGAAAGAAGCTTTCCTTTCTTTAGAAATGGCGCTTGCTATTTATCAGCAAACACAACAACAGATGGAGGAAATAGAAGGAGAAAAAGAAGAAGAAGAAGAAGATGCCATCTTCAGTGAATCTAAAAAATTAATTAAGAGAGAAAGGAGAAAGAAAGGAAGGAAAATGAAGGACTTAAGACTTAAAAAAACACTTAAGAAAGGAAAAAATAAGATGCAAAACCAACTTAATGTTACTGAGCAAAAGGAGAAAGGATTACAACAGAGAGGGAAAGCTAAAAAGGCAGAGGTTAGTAGCGGGGGGGGGGGGGGGTAAAAAGGCCAGGGGGGATAAGAAAGGAAGGGAAAAGGGAGGGAAAAGCCACAAAGGTATGAAACAAGATGGGAAAAAAGGATTATTTTTTTTTAGGGATAAAGGGTAAGGTATAATTTCTTTAAAAAAGAAGATTCTGCAAGGAACATAAGATGGTACTATGTATTAGAAATAGAAAACTAGAATGTTATAAGAATTAATAAAAGATTAAAATATTGAAATGTTTAGTAATGACAGATTTTAAAATTTAATAAAATTGTAGCACTTGTTTTCTGAAATAAACAATCGGAATGTTATAAGAGTTAATATTTAGATTTATTATCTAATTATATTAATTATTATGAATTAATTATTTTTTCTCTTTGAAGGTTAGGAGGTAGAATGTACTAAGCAGAATCAGATTGGATATCAGGCGTTATTTTAAATATTAATTTAGGGGGATGATAGAAAGGCATCATACTCTGATCAGTGATTTCAGGAGAAATTCTTTTATTTTTCTTACTATAGGGAATGAGATAAATGGATAATTTGGAAAGAATGGACAAAAAATACAAATACAATGATTTAAATTAAAATGAATAAAATAGAAATAAGAAGAATGAAAAGCGGGGAGAAGTTATGTAGAAGATATAGAATGGTAAATAAGATAGGTAATGGTATATAAGATGAGCACGAATTTAATTGAAGTCCATACAAAGAGAGGTAATCTGGGGCCAAACTACGTTCTTAAAAGAAGTTTTATATTTTTGTGTTTTGTGTATTTATGTTTTGTTTGAGAATTAATAAAACCTCGGAGGAATGTTGGATGAGAATAATGGTAATCAAGTCAGAGAGGAATGAAGATGATGACTATAAACTGGATAAATATAGAAAATAATAATAGTAACAATGAAATTGAATACGAAAAGAGAAATAATGAGAAATTTGTTAAGAGATATCTATATGTTTATATTGAAATGGTGTAAAACAGAATTATGTTGCATAAAATAATATTCTACTTGACTTGTAAAATTAATAATGGAAAGAGGTTTTATGTACTTAATAATGGTTTGATGGTTAATGATGGTTTGTTTGTCTTTAAAATCAATAAAATTTGTTCCAAAAAAAAAATGAATCCCACCACTGCCCGGAACACCAAAAATATGGAGATTCAGGATTGATAAAAGGAAATACTTTTTTTACGCAACACATTGTTAAGCTGTAACTGTGGTGATGATAGCCTCCAATTTAACAAGACAGGGATTTTGAATGTTTGGGGGAGAAAAAAAGATGAGCAGATCATAAGAATAGAGAACATCAAACAAAGAACAGAGAACAGAGAACATTGAACAAAGAACATTGAACAAAGAACAGGGAAAACCAATGAAAAAGTGGAGAACATCCAACAAATGATGTTGAAGTATGATGAGAGATTCCAAAAAATTGAAGAAGAAGATAAACAAAGAGACAAGAAAATTGGAGATATTGATAATAGATTAATGGTGGTTGAACAAGATAAAAATGGTATGTTGAGATGGGAGATGGATAATTCTATCTTAGATTCCAAAACGTAGAGGAAGAAAAAGGACAAAACCTAGCTGAGATAATGATAGAAATACTGGCTGAAGCTTTGGAAATAACTCAAGAGAAGATGATGGATAGAATAGATGAGGTTTATTGAGTTTTCACAAGATATGCGATGAGAAATAGCTTACCAAGAGAAGTTCACATCAGATTTACAAAGAAAGCCATTAAAATGCAAATATTGCAAGTGGCAAAAGAGAAAACATTGAAATACAAAGACAAGGAGATTGTAGTCTTGAAACAAATACCCAGAAGAGTGAGAGAGATGAGAAGATAATACCGATTCCTGACTAAAATGCTACTTAAAAAAGAGGTGAATTATAGATGGCTGATTCCAGAAGATTTAATGTTCACATGGCAAGAACAGAGACATAGAATTGACTCAATTGAGAAAAGGGACTTATTTTATACAGAATTTTTTGGAAGGAAAGAGGAAGAGGCAGAAAAAGAAATCTCACTACTTGAATTCCAAGAGGACTGCCAAATGGGGACTGAAAAAGAAGAAGGCACAGTAGGTGGACAGGTGAAAGCCAAAGAACAATGTGAACTAAGATCTATGAGAGCTGCTAAATCTAACTATAAAATATAACCATGGAAGAGAAAAAATTGATTACAATTAATATAAATGGACTTAACTCAGCCGTTAAAAAAAGGAAAACCTTTCATGAATTAGAGAAATTAATTTTTGATGTAATTTATCTCCAAGAAGTACATATTAAAAAACAATATGAACAATTGTTCGTACAGCCAAAATTAGGGAACATATTTACTTCCTTGACACTATATAAGAAAAGAGGAGTGGGTTTTTTTTACATTAAAGAGACCACCCCAGCAAAAATGATCTATACCGATGATGATGGAAGAATACTAATGGTAGAAATAATGGACAATAATATGAAAACACTCCTGATTGCAATTTATGCTCCGAATGACAAACAAGAAGAATTTACAAAAAATTACATATGAAAATAATCGAACTGGACTATGCTAATATAGCTATGATGGGAGATTTTAATGGAATTGTAGACAATAAATTGGACTATACAGCACAGAAAACAATAAAGCAAAACAGAAAGACTCTCCCTAAATCTTTTTTTAAAATGGTAGATGAAATAAACTTAAAAGATACATGGAGAGAAAGAAATGCTAAAACTAAATAATACACCTTCGATTCAAATAGACACTTATCATGGTCCAGAATAGATATGATATGGATGTCAATAGAATTAATAACTAACATTCAAGAAATAAATATTGAAACAAGTACTTGGGCAGATCACAATCCAATGACAATTAAATGGAAAGGACAAAAAAGAAGATCTAGATGGACGTTAAATAATACTATATGAAAGGAAAAAGACTTCACACAGTGGATGGAGAACGAATTGGCTTTTTTCTTTAACGAAAACAAAAAAGAAGATACATCAATTCAGAATGTATGGGATACAATGAAGGCATATGTTAGAGGCTTGATAATAGACTATACAAGGAAAAGGAGTACTATGAAAAGACTAGCCTCTAAGGCCCTAGAGGATGAGCATAAAAGACTTGAAAAAGAGCTACAGAAAATGCCACAGGAAAAGGACATCAAGCTAAAAAATGGATATAATTAAACACAAAATGGGTCAAATAGAAAAAGAAGAATTAGCACAGAAAATTAGAGGTGCTGAACAGAACTACTTTGCAGACGTAAACAAACCAGGTAGATGGTTAGCATACAAATTGAGAAAGGAGAAAGAATCAAGGAAAATATTGCAATTAATAGATGACCAAGGCCAAGTTTGCCATGGTAGCAAAGAGAAGAAGGAAATCATTTGAGACTTCTATGGGAAATTATATATGCAAGAGAATATTTTTTTTTGATAAAAGTTTTATTGATTTTAACAACAAACAAAAACATATAAAATATAAAACATAACGTAAAAAAACATCATTCTTCATAAATTTACAGTGTATCGGTTGGTTTACCACTCCCTTTTGTGCATCCATTTCACAGTCATCGAAATAATTATATTACATAATAACTCACATTATCAATCATCAGTTAAGTATCCTAATATCATTATTGAACAATCATTTGACTATAATTTTACTAATTCATACTTAAGCGAGATAAGTATAATTGAGTTAAATTATTTTATAACAGATCATAGAACCATACCAAATCTATCTTAATAAAATATTCTAAAAAATTATCAAAACCAAGAAAAATTATATATTCGTTATTTCCTAAATTTCTAAATATTCTATTATTATATTGTATTATCTAACCATTGATAAAAGAGATCCCAAACTTCATAAAATTGTTTATCTTCTTGTTCTCTAATTTCAAATGTCAATCTACTCATTTCAGCACATTCCAATATTTTCTAAATAATTTCTTCCTCTATTGGTATTTTCTCACTCTTCCAATGTTTAGCAAATACAATCCTAGCTGCTGTTTACATTTACAATCAAATACTTTAAGTTTTTATTATATATATCAGGTAAGATTCCCAATTAAAAAATCTCTGGTTTCAAATCTATGTGTTTCTTTGTCATTTTTTCCAGCCATATGCAAATTCTAGTCCAGTGTTTCCTGGCCTCCTCACAAGACCACCACATATGGTAATATGAGCCAGGTATCTGATGACATTTCCAGCACTTTTCAGATTTATCCTTGAACATTCTTGCTATTCTTGTCGGGGGAAAGTGCCACCTGTAAAACATCTTATACAAATTTTCTTAATATGCTGTTGACATTGTCATTTTATAATTTTGTGACCACAATTTTTGCCATTTCTCTAAATCAATCCCATATCCAAAATTCTTCCCCCAAGCAATCATTGTTTCTTTAACTTGTTCTTCCTCTAATTTAATTTCCAACAAATAACTATATAGTTTTTTAATCACTTTTTCATCAGTACCTGTCAAAATCCTATCTAAATCAGTCAATTTATCATAAAATCCTTCTATTTTAGAATCTTTAAGATACCTTGCATGTATTTGCGCATATGAAAACCAATTCATCTTTATACTTTGTTCTTCTAAATTTTGCATCATTTTAAGTTCACCCTTTTCATCCAATATTTTCCCATACCTAACTGTTTGTTCCTTCTTATAGGTTATAGGATATGGAAAAGCTTCAATAGTTGATAACCAAACTGGGATTTTCAAATAACATTGTTTCTTAATTTTCTCCCAATTCAACCATAACAATTCCCGTATATAATGCCTTCTAAAATAACCCTGTGATTTAGTTCCCTTATACCATAAAAAAGCATGCCAACTCAATAATAAATCATGACCTTTTAATGCCAACAATCTAGTCTTTCTTAACGTTATCCATTCTTTAATCCACATTTAGTTTTCAGCTTGCTAATACAACTCCCAATTAGGAAGGCCAAATCCTCCTCTAATTCCAGCATTCTGTAAAAGTTTTAATTTTATTCTCGCTTTCTTGCCTTGCCATATATACTTCAACACAATTTTATTTAATTCTTTGAAGTAATCCTTACTTAACCTAATTGGTATTGTTTGGAACAAATATAAAATTCTGGGTAAAATATTCATCTTAATTGTTGAAATTCTACCTATCAATGACAATTGTAGGTTTTCCCATTTTTTTCAGGTTGGATGCTATCTGCTGTGATTAAGAACATGTTATTAAGACAAATAGAAGAGCTGGCAGATTTATTGAAAATTCAAGTTATGAACAAAGTTAAATATTTGGGGATATGCAAGAGAATATTGATGAGGAAAGAGTTAAACAGTACTTACAGAATGCTAATTTACCTCAGATATCTAAAGAGACTGAAAAAAATGCTAGAAAGCAATATAAGGATAATGGAGTTAACTGAAGCACTCAAGAAGCAAAATAATGGAAAGGCACCAGGCCCAGATGGACTTCTGGCAGAATTTTATAAAACACTACAAGAATCATTGAACCTTCCATTGCTAGAAGTTATGAATGAAGTTATGTTAAAGAAGAAGATACCTAAATCATGGTCAGAAGCCTATGTTACACTTATTCCAAAAGAGGAGGCTAACCCATTACAAATTAAGAACTATAGACCCATTTCTCTACTAAATGCAGATTATAAAATCTTTGCTTCAATATTGGCAGAAAGACTAAAAAGTATTTAAATAAATTTATCCATCCTGATCAAAATGGATTTCTGGCAAAGAGACAAATTAAAGACAATATGAGAGTAATCTTGGACACCTTGGAATACTATGAGGCACATCCTGAAAAACAAATGGCTCTGATATTTTTAGAAGGCAGAGAAGGCATTTGATAATGTGAATTGGCGATTCATGTTATTACTGTTGGAACAGATTGGTTTTGTCTAGAAAATTTATTCAAGCAAAAGAAGCTATATACTATAAGCAAACGGCAAAGGTAATGATAGAGGGAGAACTGACAGACTCTATCAATATAAGAAAAGGAACAAGACAAGGGTGCCCACTATCACCTTTGTTGTTTGTGTTAACTTTTGAAGTGCTAAACAGAAATATTAGAGATGAAAAGGATATAAAAGGGATGAAAATTAAACAGTTTTATTAAACAGAAAATTAAACAGAATTTAAGTTGCAAGCATTCGCAGATGATCTGGTTTTCATTTTAGAAGACCCACTAGAAACAGCATCAAAACCGATACAAAGATAGAGGCATATGGAAAAGGGGCTGGTTTGAAAATAAATAAAGATAAGACAAAGATTTTGACAAAGAATATGTTATTAAGACAAAAGGAAGAACTGGCAGACCTATCGAAAATTCAGGTCACGAATAAGATTAAGTAATTGGGGATACATTTGACAGCAAGATGTAGTACATTAAAAGAGAATAATTATATTAAACTTAAAACAGCAGATAGTGCTAGATTTGGCGAAATGAGAAAATTTACAACTGTCACTAATAGGGAGAATTTCAACAATCAAGATGAATAAATTGCTCAGAATTTTATATTTGTTTCAAACAATTCCAATTAGGCTTGGAAATGACTTCTTTGAAGATTTAAATAAAATTGTGTTGAAATATATATGGCAAGGTAAAAAAGCGAGAATAAAATTAAAACTTTTGCAAGATACTAGAATAAGAGGAGGATTTGGTTTGCCTAATTGGGAGTTGTACTACCAAGCTACAAATCTGATGTGGTTTAAGGAATGGATAACACTAAGAAATACTAGATTGTTGACATTAGAAGGACATGATCTGTTGTTGGAGTGGAATGTTTTTTTATGGTTTAAAGGAACACAGGGTTATTTTAGAAGTTATTATGTACAGGAGTCTCTGTGGTTAAACTGGGAGAAGATTAAAAGACAATGTTATTTGAAAATTCCAGTCTGGTTATCGACTATTGAAGCATTTTCATATCCTATAATATACAAAAAGGAATAAACAGTTAGATATGGTGCAATATTGAATGAAAAGGGTGAACTTAAATCTATGCAAAAACTAGAGGAACAAGGTACAAAGATGAATTGGTTTTCATATGCACAAATACATTCAAGGTATGAGAAAGATTCTAAAACAGAAGGTTTCTATGATAAACTGACTGACTTAGATAAGATTTTACAAGTACTGATGAAAAGGTGATTAAAAAATTGTATGGATATTTATTAGAAATTAAACTAGAAGAAGAACAAGTTCAAGAAACTATGATTGCTTGGGGGAAGAATTTTGGACATGGGATCGATTTAGAGAAATGGCAAAATTTGTGGTCTCAAAATTAAAAAATGACAATGTCAACAGCATATAAAGAAAATTTGTATAAGCTGTTCTCCAAAGCACCTGAGAGCAGGACCAGAAGCAATGGATGGAAATTAATTAAGGGAAGAAGCAACCTAGACCTAAGGAGAAATTCCCTGACAGTTAGAACAATTAATCAGAGGAACAACGTGACTCCAGAAGTTGTGAATGCTCCAACAATGGAAGTTTTTAAGAAGAGCTTGGATAACCATTTGTCTGAAGTAATGTAGGGTTTCCTGCCTAAGCAGAGGTTGGATTAGAAGACTTCCAAGGTCCCTTCCAGCTCTGTTATTCTATTCTATTCTATTCTATTCTATTCTATTCTATTCTATTCTATTCTATTCTATTCTATTCTATTCTATTTTATTCTATTCTATTCTATTCTTTTCAGATTGGGTTATTGGTAGTTATTTACTGTTTTTTGAAGGATATGTTCAAATTCTGCTGTTGGGGAGAACAGTAGAAAATGTTTAAGCTCTTCTATCCATTTTTATGAGCTTCCTTAGTGCACAGGTTGAATGCTGTGTGACATAGCATGGACTAGATGGGCCACTGATCCAATCTAATGAAAAACTTCCCAGTAAGGAAAGTAGAGGATACCATAACTTTAAAGAGAGTTGAAAGTAGAGCAAGAACTAGCTTGGTATAGTGGTTAAGGCCTCAGACTAGAAACCTGAGATTGTGAGTTCTACTCCTGCCTTGAACATGAAGCCATCTGGGTAAACTTGGACTATTCTAGTCATTCCTTAGGGAAAAAGAAACAGCAAACCATTTCTAAAAAACCCTTGTCAAGAAAATGGCAGAGGTCTCCAAGAATGAGACATAATAGAATGGAAGAAAATGAAAGTAGAGCATGGTATCCATGGCAAGAGCAAAAATGTATCCCTATCAATGGCAACCCTTTCTTATCAAATGTGTTTGGTTCATGAAAACAAAAATGAACAAATCCATGGCTCTCTATAACTGGGTTAAGCTGGGGGAAGTTTTGGCTATTCTCCTTACCATTTGCAGGGAAACAGCATTTCGGAGGGCAAAACAGACAATGGAAGGGTGAAGTTTCAGAGATGAAAATGCCATTTGGCAAGAACAAAATTCCATTCATCCTTTCTTTTCCTTTTCCCCAAAGGCATTTGGGAGTTGCTACAACAACCGGAAACACACCAGATGGATGGATTAATGGAAGAAAGAAGAGTGTAAAAGAGCAGTCCGCTATGGTTCTGGTTGGAAGGATTCTATTCGATCTGCCTGATTCAGATAAATGAGGATAGCAGTCAACGTTCTGCCTCATCCCACATTGAGAAGTATCTTCTCTAATTTGCAAAGGCAGCTCACACCAGCACTTTGCAGTGTCCATTTAGGCCATATATAAGGTCACTAGCATATGTTACTGAAGCCTTTCCTAGGGAGTTATGCCTGTCTAGCAAGCCCAGGATATCTCTGGTCAAAGCTGTTTTCTTAGTATCAAGGCTTATGTTTGATGTAGAAGAATTCTTTAGCTGTATCAATCTATGTTTCAGAAAGAAGACTATCACTATGAGCAGTGATCAAATTCAAAATTTTTCAGCAAGCATCCTGTGGTTGGACATAGCTTTATTGTGCTTTCATTAGTACATTTTGTAAATGGTTTGATCATTTTTATAATTGACCAGTATATAAATATTATGAAATAAACAAATCAATGTAACACAGTGATTATTATAAGCAAGTGTTTTGATTGGAATCTTGGTGCACTGAAAGAAACTCTGTTGGTTCACATTCTTGACAGGTGCAGTATCATTAATTAGATCAAGTCTTCAGAACAAAAACAATTAACTCTTAGTAATTGCAGTACATCATTATGTTCTCATATTCTTTGCCATACCCAGCTCCCAAACAACAGAATTCAAGTATACCACAACGGAGCTGGCAACAAATTAAGTCATATCTCCAACAATATTTAATCATGGGTATTCAGAAATTTGGATCTCCTTTCAAATTGGAACATAATCATTGGGTTATTATGAGCCCAAAATTTGGGTGATTATGAGCCTACAACTGAGCCCAAAATTTCTGTTACTAAATATACTGGATTTTGCCCCATTTTATGTCTTTTCTTGCCACAGTTGTTATAAGTGGACCATAGCAGTTGTTACATCAATAACACGGTTGTTAAGTGAATCTGACTTTTCCATTGATTTTGTTTGTCATAAGGTCACAAAAAATGATCACATGACCTCAAGATACTGCAACTATTATAAATATGCGTCAATTGCTAGGCACTCAAACTTTGATCACATGACCAGGGTGGTTCTCCAAAGGTCATAAGTGTGAAAAATGGTCGTAAGTCACTTTTTTTTCATGTTATTGTAATTTCAAACAATCGCTAAATGAACTGTCGCAAGTTGAGGACTTCATTGTATATTTTAGGTGATAATGAACCTGTCTGAACCTAAAGGTACTTACTTAAAATTTTAAAAGTTGATTATTTAGCTTTTTTGTAAGATAAATCTGCCAAAACTGAGGTACATATGTGTACCTTAGAAGTGGTAAATGCTGCAGTGAGGTGTAGCACGGTTCTTTCTTCTTCGAAGGACAAAGCAATACGTTTAAAATCCATTGGTACTGAAACTCTATTAAGAGCCTCAGAGTTTCAAGGGGATTCAGGGAATGTAGGGTAGGGATCTTCAGATTAGATAAGAAAGTTCAAAGCCACATGTGATTTTTATGATCTCCATATCACCTTCCTGCTATCATTTAAGGCTCCAATTGTCTAAAGATAGTAATGTAATCTCTTTCCATTCTAAGACACATCCTCACCCAAAAGGCTTAATGAATAGGTTTGAATATCTTCCAATTTAGCAACTGGATAATTGGAATGGACAATTTTGACAATATAAATGTGTGAGACATGGCTTTGCCCCAATCTGTGGTAGCTTTACTTTCTAAAAAGCATTAAATGGTGTCCAGCCACCAATTTATTATTACAGTCATAATAATAACATATTATTTGGGAAATATTCATCAGATATGAGCTCCTGGTTCAGCCTCAGTGCTGTGTCAGATTATTCTACATCTCCATCTTAAGTCACTCAAAGCCACTCTTCTTTTGGGTGCAGTGCATTTAATTGACAAAAACTTCAATTTTGCAGTTTGTTACATTGCAGCTCTGTGAACTTGGAAACATTTTCAGATTTGCAGGAAATGTGATTCTCCAAGCAATTTTAGTGGCAGCCTTATCAATGAACTGAATTTAGTCTGAGCTTAATTGTACCACTCAGTTGCCCCATTGTCAGAATGGGGAGCCAAGCATTTTTGGAGGGCTGGGTGAAATCTTTCTTTATCAATCATCAACCTATTGTCAAAACATCTTCAGGGAACTTTTTTTTTTTGCTTTACTTCTGAAGTTTGTTTTTCTTTGCTATTGCCTTGAGTGTTCCTCTCCATTTGAAACAGTGTGATTCAGTTTGCTGCAGGCTAACCTCTACTAAGGCAAACTTCAGAGATCCCTACAAGGACACACATTAACTGTAATCTAATATCTTCTCCCTCCATGAAAGGAAATCCTGAACAGGTAAATTCAACTCAATTCTACAATTTGATGTTAACTTACTGGAGAGAAGCTTGCTAGGGCCTTTTGTCTTAGACGAAAGATGTCAAACTCATGGCTCATGGGCCGGATGGGTCATGTGCTGCCCCCCCCCCCGGTTTAGTGAAAGGAAAAAATTCCTGATACAGCACATGACAACGCTATGACGACGTGAGTTTGACACCCCTGTCTTACAGACTTCCCAGGGAAAAATAAAAATGGTGTCTTCTATGTTATATTCAAGTAAGAAATTTGCAGAACTGAGGAAAGAATCATTTACTTACTGTATGTAAACACTTAAACTATATTCAGATTTTGATTTTATTTGGATATGCTCAAAACTTTGCCCACATTCCTTTCACAAATATTTTTCTATTAAGTCCAGTCTCCATTGTGATGAGCTTACTTGTTGTTTACATCTACTCTTTGAATTCAGTATTTTTTCCTAATTCCAATGAAATGCTTCTGTGTTTCTCTTTTCTCTTGCTTGTTTCCTAATAAAATTAAGGCATCAGGCTAGAAAACAGAAGAGTGTAAGACTGTAAGTTCTAGTCTCACCAATATAAGCCATGAAAACTAGTTGACTGACTTGGGTCAATCAGTCTCTCAGCCCAACCCACCTCAGGGGGTTGTTGTGGGGAAAATAGGAGGAAGAAGATGTGTTAAATATGTCCACCACCTTGACTTATTTGTAAAAGTAATAAAGACAGGCTATAAATAACTAAATGTGAAAAATGTTATACATCTATTCTGCAATGTTAAGGAGGAATACAAAGCTTTAATTTATAAATGTTATAATCAAACCCCAAAAAGTAATATAAGTAGATCAAAGTTGGAAACAATCTTCTGATAAAGGTTACAGGTAACAGAAGCTTTATTCTAAAACAAAAAAGAGGAAAGTTGTTCAGACTATATAATTTTTAGACCATATAATAATTGAATAATTTATGAAGAATGCACAACCTTCCATCCTTGTAATATCCACCTTGTGCAATATTGATGTTACAGTACATGGAAAGTAGCTTGATATATGCTCCCTATTGTTCATATTTATTGTTGCAAAATGGATTTAATATTTAAAGCATTTTTTTTTAACAAACTTTATTCAGTTTTCACATTAAAAACAAAATTCTCTTTTTGGTGGACAACATATTTCCGGATCATCATCTTTACATACAAATATGACAGAAATTATACAATGATATATGCATACTTAATTCTATTATTACCTTTTCCATTCCAAATTTTCATAGGGAGAGAAACAAACACATTAATTCTAGTCTCTTTCCTTAATTTCAATCAATTTTGTTTCATTTCAATTATTTCAAATTAATCCTTTAGTATTTGTTTTTAAACATAAACAATATGTATTTATCTAATAAATACTAATAAGGTTTAATTCTAAATTCTTTCATTAATCCCAATCTAAACATTTAATTTCATTTCAATTATTTCAAATATAATCCTTAATATTTATTTTAAAAATACAAATAAACAATATATATTTGCTTAATAGTGGTAATAATGAAGTTACCAATGTCTCTCCTTGCTTTTAATAATCTATATTAAACTTATTAATTTAGCTGGTTCTTCAGTCTGTCACATTCCCTTTCAATTACACACATTTAATAAGTTCTAAATTGATACAGATCTTAACACACCCACAAAAAAGAAAAAAGAACAAGTAAGTTTCCCCTCTTTTACTATTTTGAGTGTGACACCTTAATGATTAGAACATACCTTTATTCCCTCATCTTAATTCCCAATAAACCATTAGTCATTACATCTTCTCAATTGGATTCCACAGCATATTTCCCCCCCTTTAATAAGAGTTATCAATACCTAAATTACCTTATTTCCTAAATATTTTTAATTGCAGAAATATTCTTATTACCCCTTGTCACCCTGCAGAATCCCCCTTTTAATTCATCAACCATTATCTCTGAAAAGGCAATTTCTTTTCGACATTTTACTAGTTCTGTGGTTTTCTGTCACATGCCTGTTTCTTACTGCTTCTCCGGTGCATTGTCCAGGGAGCGAACCCGAGTCTCCTCCTGCTCTCTTCCCCATGTCTTTTCTCATTCTTTCTACATTTCCTGACTTCACAAGTATTCCTTCTTTTAATTGTAAAGAAACAATTTCCTTTCACCATTTTACTAGTCTTACTGTTTCTCCTCCCTCTTTTTTCCCCATGACTTTTCTCATTCCAATTTATCTCCTTCTTAATATCTTCCCTTTCCCTTTTCTGCTGAATCTTCCTGCCTCTTCTAACTTCACAATTATTCCCTCTTTTAATTGCTTTCTTAAAATTCAACTTTTTAACCTTCCTTCTTTCCCCACTTCTTTGTAATGTTCTTTGAATTGTCCATTCAAAATGTCTTCTCCTTGAGTCAATTCCTGCTCTTCTGAGAATCTTTCTTCTTGTTCTTCAATCGCCATTTCCATTTTTTCCAGCACAGAGCAAAGTGATTTGCCTCTTTCCTGTATTCTCTCATATTTTTA
Source organism: Hydrophis major (assembly GCA_033807585.1). Taxonomy (NCBI): domain Eukaryota; kingdom Metazoa; phylum Chordata; class Lepidosauria; order Squamata; family Elapidae; genus Hydrophis; species Hydrophis major. The sequence goes on from CM066329.1 coordinate 324,565,400, forward strand.
AGTTCCATTTTTAAGTCCCAAAGAGATATCCTCATTCTTATATTTTATAATCCTCAAAGTCCACAAAAAAAAACAAAAAAAAAAATCATTTTTACTTTCCTTCTTTCTTCTTTCAATTTTTTAAAGTTCTCAGCTATTCCAGTTCAGGGTTCATGCCAAAAATATCAGTCAGTCCCACAAACAATCTTTCCTTCCTTGCTTTTTCCTTTATTCTGGTTCTGCTTTCACTTTCTAAAATTCTTACTTCGTTTCAATATTTCTGTAATTTTATACCAGTTCATTCAAAAACAAAATGCTTTCCTTTTTATTTGAACTAAATTTTTATCAAAAGGTGACACTCTCCATTATACAAAGTCTTCACTTTTTTTCCCCTATATTTTTATTTAAGGTTTTTCGAACCTCAATATTCCAAGACAATCCAGTCTCCAATTTATAACTCTATTATTATTATTCTTTGGCAATATTAAATCCAGCTTTAATTTTATACTTGATTATTCCCAAATTATTTTAGTCCAATTTCATTAAATCTTTAATTCCAGCTTCTTCCTTTCCCGGTTCAAAGCCCCATTTAGCTGTCAAAAATATTTTCCTTTTTTTTTTCTCTGTCCCTTTGTAATTTCGCAGCTCACTTTTATTTTCTTAAAAATTCTATATTACCTTAATCCCAGGGTACTTTTATTTGGTTATACTGCCCAGTTGTCCTGGTTCAGATGTTATCCACCTCTTTCTTCCCTCCTGCACAAATCTTAGTCAAGCTGAGTCATCCTCTTCGAGATGGCCATTTTAGACCATTGCTGCAGTTGTCTTCAGGAAGAAAAAAAGCCAAGCCCAGGGGGTGGAGATGCGGCTCCCCACAGACAGGCTTGCTGCTTCCTCTTACTCCGCTGCCTCTCCAAGGCAGTTTCAGCCCCTAATCAGGATAATTGGGGCTCTCCGACAAAAGAGCACAAACAATAGTTGCAGAGAGTTGCGATCTACTGTCCGTCGGTGAGGAGGCTCCGCCTTCTTCCCAATATTTAAAGCATTATTGATGTTTCCTATCCATACTCACATAACACTTGCACTCAAGATAGGGGGAATAAAGAAGTGAGAAGCTTTACCAGTCAATCTCAAGGTGATGTTTCCTTGTTGTTCATCAGATCCCAAATATTTGTCATTTCTTTGTTCTTTCTATATGCTTTTATACTGGGAAAGAAGGCTTGGTCTTTTCTATTAGCTGCATCTTTAGGATGCTGTCATGCTTTCTTCTCATGAGTTAGTCTGGACACAGACCCTGAACATGCATGTTCCAGACAAAGATATTCCAGAATGGGGGACAATGAGGAAAGTACAAAGTTGGGAGCAATTAAGCATGGGAAAGTGAAAGGAAAAGGCTGGAAAAGAGAGCTAGGTGGGCTTATTGGATATGCTTTGCTTATTTCTGAAAACAGTGGAGATACTAGGGGAAGATGACATTGGGAAAATGAAGGAGATGTGGGTAATCTAGTTAGGCATTTGCCAGGAGCAGAATGAGACAGTTGGACAGAGCTGGGTTGGATTGGCCATGTGGATGGATAGACCAGTGGTGACTGTGGACAATGGGAGGAAAAGAAAGGCAGGCATTCTGATGAACTGGTCCTGCATCATCTTCATCCTTGATATCAATTACCCCCCTTTCCATTATTCTCAGGTTAAACCAGGAACAACCAAAATTTACTGGATTTTAGTTCAGAAGTTGCTCAGAATAATCTGCACAAACATCTAAGCCACATCCATGAAATTAAACCCAATTCATGCATACCACTATTTGCCACTTTTTGTTTTACTGCTGCCTTTCTGAAACAATCCTTTGTTAACTTGCCCCATCCTGTGTCAGAATCTTACCAATCTTAAACAGTAGATGAGTGTCTATTGACAAGGACATTTTGCAGCATCTCTGCAGACCTTCTTAGTTGCTTTCATGCTGACTCCGATTGGTTCCTTTTTCCTGTTCACAATCTTATTCAGGAACATGGTGTTTGGGGTGAGCTTTACATCAGTGTGTTCCTAATTCATTGCCCTTGTTTTTGTTATTCATGCTGTTTTATGTTTTCAATATTTTTCCAGCCTCAATTTTTTTTGTTCATATCTCAGATATGCATTCTCCAATAATTCCTTTCTCAAGTATTCCAGACATATTATAACTAAATATTGGGATGTTTTTTTTTCACCACCTTTGCTATTAAAAATTATTGTGGCTAAATGTTTGCAGTAAATTCTTCTTTAATAAGTTAAATGGAAAGTTTATCAATGACACAATTGGAACATAGTTCAGGTGTTGAATTTTATATATTAATTCTAACATCTCTATCCAATCCCGAACAAGTCATTACAGACTCCAGTCCCAGAAAAAACATGAAAAGTGTATGACTTTTATTTAAATTTTCAGTATTAGTCTTTTGAAAAGCAATTTATCTTTCTAAGGCTTTGTAGTGGCAAATTTCATTCACAGATGAAATTGTGGTGGCTATCACATAGAATCAAACTCTGCCAAAACTAGCTTGTTGTTCTGGCAAATGTTTTAGAATTTGAAGCACATTAACCCATGCTTGCAAGTGAAATGCCATCTTTTACATCTTATAATCAGAAACACGCTGCCTTTAAGGGTTTCATTTTGAAAAATAACTATGAAATATTATTTAGCAACAGTAGTTCAAATGATGTTGCCTTTTTTAAAAAGCCACTTTTTTTGAACAGAGGAATGTAGCAATATGTGCCATCCTCAAATCCTCAAAAGCACCTTGCCATCAAACTAAATTAAGATGGTTTTTAAAAAAAACACTGCAAAAAAATTTTTCGATACCACTAATTTTTTCAGGAAAAAAGTTCACATTTTGGAATAGCAGCATTGCTCTCTAAACTTCATTGTGTGGATTTAATTCATAGGCAGAGATTTGTCCCACTTTCTGTACAGCTCAGTATTAGGTATAACTATTAATAGTAGTCCTACTGATCCAGAAATAATATTAAATAAAACTCATCATTGTATGTATTTATATATTATTTATAATTCTCTTTGTATTTATTGGGCTCAATTATAACATTGTCAACCTGGAAAAAATAATTAATTAATCATTAGTCTTTTAATATTTTTATTATATTTAAATTAATTCTCATTGAGCACATTTCCAGAAGGTGTTTTTTTGACTAGGAAGAAAGTAAAATTATCCATTGTTAAAAATAGTAATTTCAAAGATTGGCATAATTTAATTAAAGCATTCATCCTCCACATGGCAGTTTCATGCATCTAATTTCTGTTGTGCACAGTCAGAAAGTTCTGCCTCTCTCCTGCTTACATGTAACATTATACACACTTTTCTTGGTAGTCTGATTTTTATTCTGATTACACAATATTATTGCTATCATTCAAAACTGATCCTGTGTTATCAGGAGCTTTAGGATTATCTATACTCTATGCAACACATAGGGTTGTTGTTTTTTTTGCAGTGCGTGTGAATCCCATGAAAGTAGTTCTAATAAATTAACAAATTTGGTTCACAGTGCAAGGTTCATGTGAAAGTAGTAGAACATTTTTGCTCCATTTGGAGTAAAAATTGGAATTGTATACCATAAATTTTATTTTTTTCAGAGATTGACTGTACCGCACATGGGGGAAATTGCATTATTTCTGGGGACATCCCAATATATTGTTGTAGTAGCATGACACAATAGACAAAAAGCAAAATAAAACAAAAATCTGAGAATTGTTGGAAACAATCTTTTTTCTGATTGTGCCACCATGCCAGGATGAATGGTTGTATTTCTGGTACCTTTCTCCCATGCTTCACATCTTCATTGGAGACTGACTGTTGCCATGTCCTTTACATCCCAGCTCCATCAGTCAACTAGCAGATCTAGTGAACTAAAACTGTTTGGTGGAAAACAGACTGATATGTGATGCCTTACAAACATCCTGCAACTCACACAGGGGATAGTACTGTACAGCACATTGACACTCCATTTAGATACAAGTTTACTTTCAAAAAGTCTGAAGATAGACTCTCCTACAGTATATGTCCTTTACATAGTGATGAAAAAATGATTAAACAAATATGGTGATGTGTTGGTGTAAACCCCAGTCCTTGTGTCCCAATGTCAAATACAAGGACAAAAGTCATGGGGTTTCCACCCTAACATCAGCACATGTTTAGTTACTTTTTTCTCTTATATCCACAGCAAAGCTACAACTTATCACAGCAAGCACTGCTTACTTTGTAAAAGTTACTTAAAGGAAAATCTCTTTTGCATTAAGAGTGTCCAAAAGTGATCCTCATCTTTTAAATGCAGAACTCTACATTATTCAAGGATAACAGATGACTCATGTGGAACTGAAGAATTTCAGTTTAATGTGCAGTCAGTGGGATAACTGCATAAGTAGCTCACTCCAGAGAAGAGGAACAATGCATGCAGCATGTAGCATGACAAGAATAAACATCTAACATTTTAAAAATCTTTCGCTTATAGTTTTAGAAAGCTGCTACTTTTTTTTTTTTTTTTTTTTGGTATTTCAGTTTCCTACTCTGAAATCTTGTTCTGCTTCTAAACTTTATTTCTTTACCAAGGAAAGACAATCTCTCCTCTGGGATCACAGCCTTAATCTTCTCTTTTAAGCAACCCCATGAAATCTTATACCAAATCTTTCCAAAGTACTGCAGGTGTGAATTGAAGAGCCGGGAAAAGTATTAATAAAACCTGAAAAATTTAAAACAAAAGAGGGTATGTATTCTATTTAGCCTAATAATGTTAGACAGAGACAAGGCAGTCTGAAACTTCCATTTTGACTATGGGTTAATTCCAGAAGGTGGTTTGAAGTGTTTGAAGTCAAAACATATTATGGAGCTATTCTCTTTCTCTTGACAGATTTGTGTGGTATGAGAAAAAATGTAAAAATGAATGGGGAAAAGGATTCCTTTCTATAATATTAGGTGAGTGAGGCAGACTGATAACATAATAAATACTGTATATAATTTTGGAAGAAATATATTTAGCTAGTAACATCAGCATTTCCTATACAAATTGATTTCAGAATATTGAGCAACATTGAGCTTCATGTTTTTGCAATCATGGTCTACCCAACAGATGTCCAGACATTTTGCTAGTAAAAGTGGCTGGCCTCTTCAGGAACAAGGGGCTCTGTTACACAGGACACATACAACTGAGAAGGACTTGCTGGGCTCCTGTCATTGTAGCCAGGTGATCTGATTTTCAATTCACCCTTAGCTGAGCTGGTTTCTGATTGGTGCAGATTGGTGCAATCTTCTGCAACCTGCTGCCTTTCAATTACACTTGATTACAATTACCATCATTCTCAGTCAGCATCACTATAAAAAAGTAGCTCAAGAATATATAAAATGAAATTTGCTTTATTGAAAGGGGGAAAAAACATTGACTGAGAATATTGCATTTCGATATAGAGTTTTTCCCCATAAAAATATCTAAGTGACACTATATAATTAATCCATGTTATCATGAATGAAATGGCAAAATTCATAATGGAAGGCTATGTGGGATTCAGGCTATTGTGGCATTGCAACACAAGTACCATCCATTTTCTGGAAGTATGCACATCCCAAAGAAGCAGTGTTTGTGGTACAATAGTGTAACACTGCTTTTCTCAGCCTGACATCACCCCACCACCCTTGTAGAAACCACTACAATGAAGTTAAGCATGCAGTAATATCCCCCCTTTATTTAAATAAGATTCCTTAATATTTCACATTACTACTAATCTCTGTCAACCCAACCTACCTTGCAGGAACTAGAAAAGGAAAAAATTCTATCTATGCTTCTTAAGTCTCTAAAGGAAAAAGATAAACAATACATTTGTTACAACTATTATTGTAATATTTTGTAAATATTATAATATTTACAAATAATAGATTTAACATTTACTATCATACTTCTCCCTTCCAAATACAGTACTACTTCGAATTTAAATAGCTACTGTGGTATAATTCATGGTTGTTGAATTCATCCAAGATTAAATTCTTTAGTTTCCTTGGAAGAAAGGTACAGATGTGAGGAAAAAAATAACTGAAGCACTTAGTAAAAGCTTGGTCTTTTAAAAATAATGTGGGCAAAAAAGAAGCATCAAAATTAAACTCCAGTCAGAATGACTCACAAATTTTTATGAAAATAATGTATCCTTAGAGTTAAAAAAAAAAAAATTGAAGCTTCAAAAATAATGAAGGATAAAAAGGCAGATCTCAAACAATTGTCTCTTTCTTTTTCTGATGTTACAGAAGACCTTACACACATCACCAATGAAATGATTTGTTACATCACTTCATTATATCCACATGATGTTTTTGTTTCTTTTTTGAGCCTCTCCATGCATATATGAATGTATGAATTTTCTGTCCTTCAAATGTAAAGAGAAAGGGATCCTATATCATCAGTTTTAGGGATGAATCTGTAGAATAAATAAACCTGTTCTGCCTGGTGATTAAAAAAAGATTTATCAAAAAACTGTGTTTCTCAATATCAGCAACTTTATGATGGGTGGAACATCTATTCCCAGAATTCCCAAGCTAGCATAAGAAAGTTTGTGAGTTGAAGTTCAAGTTGCTGAGATTATGAAGTACTGCTGTGGACACTTTTGATCAAGTCTCTTTTTTAGAAGTATGTACTTTTGTTTTGCAGGATAATGCTCTACCTTATTAGACTGTATAATGACAACCAAATATAGGCTGAACAATTACTTTTCTGACACAACTGCAAAATTATTCAGAAACTGTAATCAATATAGTGAAGGTTTTGGTTGTCCATGTGCTTTATGAAAATGGAATATACAATGGTGTGCCTACTTAAGGAATCATCCTATAATCAAGAATATAAGTTCTTGCACTGTCTCAGCAATTAATTTTTCCAAGGGGGAAAATGTTTCTAAAATAATTCTTAGCCATGTGCATTACAGTTATAACAAAGCCTCATGCAGGACAATTATGACATTTTAAGGGAAATATTTAAGATAAACATTGACCCCAAGATCCAACTCAGCTTATAATATGTTTAATGCAGAGACCATCTAATTCAATTTGTGGCCAAATCCAAAATAAAAGTTAGATATCAAAAGTTTCACAACTTCCTTTGTCATCACAACAATTGTTGAATTTTAAACAGACTTTGAAGTTTTTTCAGAACAGAAGAATTTTCCAAGGAAATATATCTTTCCTACTTTCTGGAAAAAAATTGATGTTATCCTTCTTTGTGCACTGAAAAGGATGTTTGTATGGAGGAAATGACTCTTCAAAAACCCATTTGGAATAGAAAGCAGCTAATGAAAGCAATCAGCTACCTCTAAGTCTATTCGTTCTAATAAGCAAAAAACTTTTGTATGTAACCAGCTCTCATTTGTTTAAGACACAATTACCTCTTTCCCTTTTACCTTCCATACATTAAAAATAATAATAATAATAGAGCAGCAAAGCATTCTAATTCCTTCAGTTTATTTTTCTGCTGATATACTTAATGGCCACAGGGAGAAAATTTGGCTCTGACAATGCTAGAATTGTTCTATGGATGTGGCACTTTATTAATGGCTCTTTTATTTATCCATGAAAGCAAAGAAAGCACAGAAGCTTAGCAAGAATTCAGAGAGATCTACTTTCAGTTTGGAACAGGGCAACTTTCTAGAAACAAGTAATTAAAGTGTACAATGTCTGTAATCAATTGCACACAGGTTATCTTTGATTGCTATTGCAAAGGACAAGTTTCAGGCATGCCTTTTGAGTCAGGAGGGAACAAGAAAAGAAATTCCATTATTTTCTTTTGGAAACAACTTTACTGTGAAAACAAGGGCAAATATCTCCATTTAATTAAAAGGATTCAGACTTTAGATTCTATGATATGCTATCATATGTGGCCTTTAGGATGCAAAGAATGAGTTACTTGAAAGGATAACTTATCTTTCCATAGAAATTCCACACCCTTCATCCTTGTTTCCTTATGTGCTACTATATCTTTTGTCTTGAAGGCTGACCTGCCTTTATCTGAATGACTTAAATCCCATGGCTTATAAGAGAGTAAAGAAGTAAATGCATTAGGATATGGCTTGTGTGATGAAACAGTTTTTTAAACTCTGACCAAATGTGGTATGCCAACATGACCAATTAATATAATTTTATTTTATTCATTTGAGTTAGGAACTGCCCAACTCCAAATGAGTGGATGGTTCACAATATAATATTTTAAAAAAGACAAAATACAACAAGAGTTCAAAACAAAACCAACAATACAAATAAGTAAAAACCACCAATACAAATAAGTAAAACCAGATGAAGAAGAAGATTGTGGATCTAGCCAACAACAAAACTCACAGGAAGTTCTGGTCTCTCCAGCCCAACCCTGGGAGAAGATACAGTTCTTCAAGGCCCTCTGGAATGCTGTCAGGATGGAAGCTCCCAGATCAGGGCCTTCATTCCAGACGGAAGGTGCTGCAACAGAGAAAGCATTACTTCCTGGATCCCAAGATATGGCATTATTTAATTGAAGGGACCTAAGAGTACCAACCTGGTTCATATCAACCAGGCAGACAACATGGGAGACAAACTATGAAAATAATAAGGTGAAAATAATACAATAAAAGGAATTTCTTATTCTGGGGCAGTGGTCGCTGGACAACAACCACTTGGTTTATTTCTGCTTGGTAGGACTAATCCTTCCAATACAAGGCCATGTTTTCTTTCAGACTCATGTGATTAATATCAGCACAAATCTTTACAAATAATAGATGTCTTTTCTTTCAAGATCCTCTAGTTTCTACTTTAAAGTTAATTTTATTGTGTACAAATCTGCTGCTTAATAAAAACAATCAGGTAAGTTGAGAATTAATATAATACGGATGCTGCAAATTAAACTTGGTTTTGCTTGGCAATTCAATCACACAGGTAAACCATTAACAGGAAGAAAATCTCTTGGAATTCTACTCAGTCTTGCATCTACTCTTCCTCTGCATTTCAACATTATTTTTGATAGATGGCTAATTCTATTGCTCATAATTGCTAATCAATGGGCAGCTGGGAAAATTAAGGTACAATTTATTTAAATTTAAATGGATTTATATGGCCACCCATCTCGCTAATGTGTAATTGGGTGGCTGATAAAAATTAAAAATGCAATATAAATACTATAGATTTCAAAATCAACTAAAGTACAAAGTAGCTATTGGATACCTGGTATACAAAAAGTATCAATAAAATTACTCTGCCAGTTCTCACGCTGGAGAAAACAGCCAAGACTTCAAGGATTTTTGAAAGGTGAGAGAATCAGTGGCAACCTAACCTCAAACAGTATGGTGTCCCAGAGGGCAGGCAGAGCTACAGAAAAGGCACATTTCCTGTATCCTGCTGACAATCTCAAATCAGTGGTACACAGAGCATATTTATAGTACTGATCTAATGGGATGGGTAGAAAGAATGGAGTAAGTTTGTAATTTTGTAATCTGAATTGCCTAAATACCTTCATCTGAACTTCTGTTAATGTCTACATTAGACTTTAGCTTATTACTTTTTTTTTTAAATATGGGAAATAGAAAGTGTTGACACACTTTCAAAACCAATTCTCCATGTAACATTTTACCATGTGTCAAATCTTCTGACTACACATCTGAAGTAACTTGAAGGGGCTTGATTGAATGAAACATAATCTGGTGTTTTGTTTGAAGGGATAGAAAACATATTTTCTGACAGTTTTCTAGTCTGTACCAAAAATAATAATAATAATCTACAACCCCACAGCCACTTGCTAGAGATGCACCTCAGTGAAATGTCAGACCTGTCAATCAAAATGATTTATTACATTCTCAATTCCCAAGTCATTTGCTGGAACAGAAGCTGAAGTATCTAGAAGCCATTAAGAGTCTTTTAGCCTAAAATAGGATATATACAAAGAAGCTAAGCAAGATAAATTATATATTCTGAGCAGCAATAATAACATGGTGTGGACCCTATTGTGATACTGTGAGCTTTGCAAATCTTTTGAGATCAGGCTATAAATAAACATTATTGTTGAGCTCAACTAATGAATATTTTAATGCCAGCACTTAGGATGGTTATCTATATTGCATTCCCATCCATACAATTACATGTTAAATAATATTTAAGCATGCAGAGTTTCTGAGATACATTTTGGCAGTAAAAATGCAAATGAGCAAAAGTACTTGATTCCAAATCATGTTTTTGCTAACCGAATTGGTATAATATAGTGAGTGTTAAGTACTTTTATATCATCTATGTGAAGAATTGAAACCCTGTTTAAGTAACTTCAAATACATTGAATGAACCATAGCAGGATTTAACACTGGCATAGCATACTGTTAAGATTTATCAGAGGAAAGGTTAGAAGGACAAGGTGCAAATAAAATAATCAGCCTAAAAGGAAAAGAAGTTAGAAGAAGGAAGGAATGGGCAAGAAACAATATGGTGCAATTGCTGTAATATGTTCTGCAAGCATGAAAGTTAAATAATTTTACCATGCTGGTTTTAGTTCAATATCTGTGAAGGGCACCAGGTCATGAATCTCAACTTCACGAATAATATTTTTTATTTATTTATTTGTCAAGTGGTTATAAGATAACAGGTATAAATATAAACATAGTTATGAACACAAGTAATGATACATATAAGAGAAATAAAAAGAAACAATAGGACAGGGACTGTAGGCACATTGATGCGCTTATGCATGCCCTCTACAGACCTCTTAGGAATGGGGTGAGGTCAATAGTAGACAGTCTAAGGTTAAAGTTTTGTGGGTCTGGGGAAGAAACCACAAGGTCAGGTAGAGTGTTCCATATATTGACCACTCTGTTGCTGAAGTCATATTTCCTGCAATCAAGTTTGGTGCGGTTTACCTTGAGTTTGTGTCTATTGTGTGCTCTTGTACTGTTATGGTTGAAGCTGAAGTATTCATTGACAGGTAAGACATTGCAATGTATGATTTTATATACTATACTTAGATCAGACCAAAGGCGGCATAGTTCTAGGTTTTCTAGGTCTAAAATTTCAAGTCTGGTGGCATATGGTATTCTGCAATGAGTAGAGAAGTGGAGAACTCTTCTTGTGAAATATTTCTGGACTTTCTCAATTGTGTTAATATCAGATACGTAATGTGGGTTCCAGACTGATGAGCTGTATTCGAGTATTGGTCTAGCAAATGTTTTGTATGCTCTAGTTAGTAGTGTAATATGACCAGAAAAAAAGCTACGTAAGATTAGGTTAACAACTCTTAATACCTTTTTGGCTATGTAGTTACAGCACTTAGTTCATTAGAGATGAGTATTCCAAGGTCATTGACAGAGTTTGGATCATCAACAAGGTCTTGACTATTCAGCTTGTATTTTATTTTCTGATATTTTTTTTTGTCAACATGTAAGACAGAGCATTTATTTGTTAAGATTTGAAGTTGCCATTTGTTTGACCATTCTGATACATAGTCCAGGTCTTTTTGAACGGTAGCAGTATTGTCTGTGGTGTTAAGTAGCTTTACATTGTCAATGAAGAAAGCGCAGTTGCTCTTAATATGATCACAGAGGTCATTTATGTAGAATATGAAGAGAGTTGGTCCTAGAACATTGTCCTGGGGCACACCACTGTTGACAGGTACAGAATTTGATAGGACACTCCCAATTTTGACCATTTGTTGTCTGTTTGACAGGAATGCTTCTATCCAGTTATGTGTCCAGAGATACCATAAGATTTTAGTTTTAGAAGTAGTTTGTCGTTAGCACTGAATCAAAGGCTTTACAGAAGTCTATGTAGATTGCATCTATTGCTTCGCCCTGATTGAGTTGTGTAGTCCATATGTTTTTGCAGTGTAAGAGTTGCAGATTTCAGGATAGCTTTTTTCTGAAACCAAATTGTTTATTAGAGAGTAGGTTGTTTGTCTCTAAGTGGAGGATAATGGATTGGTTAATAATTGATTCCATGACTTTACAGGTGACACAGCATAAAGAGATTGGTCTGTAATTTTTAACTAGACTGGGGTCTCCCTTTTTGAAGATGGGGATGATCATGGCTTGTGACCATAGGTTTGGCAAGGATCTGGTCTTGAAAGATTTTTCAAAGATTATGCTTAGAGGTTCTGCTATGGCAATAGATAGCTTTTTTTAAGAAGTTGGCACATATTCCATTTTTATTCTTTAACTTCAAAATGTTCCAGGCCTACTCCTCCTGAATTATGTACTCTTTAATCACTCTGGAAAGTGAAAACTTGGGCATCTCTTCACAAATTTTTTCAAGAACTCACACAAGTTTGATCAGCCACAGAAACATATTTTATTGGAATGCTTAAGAAGATCTTTATAACAAAATTCATGTCCTATTTTCAGCTGATGATGTCTGGCTGGTAGCTCCCCAGATACATACTTAAGCAATCAGACAGCTTCACACCTGGAGACAGGAACAGAGGTGATCTTGACAGAAATTGGCAAGAACTGTGTTTTCTAAGCAAAGGGTAGACATTATTTAAATGCTGGATTAACCAGCGTATGAGAAGGAGTAGAAGTGCAGCACTATTACACCTGCAAAATTCTGTTATCACATGCTCAATAAAACATGGATCTGATCTTTCTGTGGAGTTGATTTTCTACTCTGATCTATCTAGTGGGGTTTGGCAACATTCTTGTGGCTGTATTAATTGCAATATCCACCAAAATCTGAGGTAGATAAAGACAAAATCTGAGGTAGACTGAACAAGGAGACATTTAACCTGGAAATAAGGAGAAACTTTCTGACAATGAGAACAATCAACCAACAGTTTGCCTTCGGAAGTTTGCCTTTATACCTACACTACAGTTTGCCTTTATACCTACACAACAAATTGATCTGTTAGGCAGCAATGTTGGCAATATTATTACTTCATTGAAGTTCCCCCATCCCCCAGAATTCAACCACAGTGATGCTCCGGCCATCAACAGGAAGGGCTCCCCAGACTGAGTTGGAAGATTGAATGGCAACAAAATTTAACTGGAAATGGAAGGAGTGGTAAGTTTAATGCTGAAAGTCATATGACACAACAATGCTCATTTTCTTGTATTATGCATAGCTTCTAAAAGCCTTTAGATAACACAATTATATAAGGAAGAAAAATAGAGCTTATTATTAACAGACTGACCTTCACTTAATATCTAACATCTGAAAAAACATACTTTTTGAATTCCCAGATGTGCATTAGCAGTCAATACTGGGGGAAAAAAGACATTCTTTTTTTAAAAAAATACATGTGGTAGACTGATTTGTTCATGTTTTCTGCATATGTCTCATTGACACATGTGTGAATTGTATTTGGACAGCATAGAAGTACAACGCTAGACAATATATCTGTAGCAATACAGGTAATACATTAAGGTTCCTTATTTTTTCAAGGCATATATACCTTCCAAAAGAAAACAATCTCAGATTACATCCTTCTTTTTCTTCAGGAGTTGTAGACATAATATTCACAACTTCCATATTTTTCCACAACAACAACCTCTTTGACAGATTGAGATGAGAAAAATGAGTAGCCCAAAGCCACCTCATAAACTTCTGGAGTTTGAGGATTGTTAACAGGTAACAGATAATCAGAGTTGGAAGTGACCTTGTGGGTCTTCTAGTCCACCCCCCTGCACAAGCAGGAGACCCTACAACATTTCTGATAGATGGAAGTCAAATCTCTTCTTGAAAGTCTCAAGTAATGGTCTCTCACAACTTCCAAGGGCAAACTGTTCTATTGGTTGATTGTTCTCACTGTCAGAAAGTTTCTCCTATTTCCAGGTTAAATCTCTCCTTGTTCAATTTCCATCCATTATTCCTTGTCTGGCCTACAGGCGCTTTAGAAAATAGCTTGACCCCTTCCTCTCTGTGGCAGCCCCTCAAATATTGGAAGACTGCTATCATGTCTCCCCTGGTCCTTCTCTTCACTAGACTAGCCATGCCCAGTTCCTGTAGCCGTTCTTCATATATTTTAATCTCCAGGCTCCTAACCATCCTGGCTGCTCTTCTCTATACTTTTTCTAGAGTCTCGACATCTTTTTTATAGTGTGGTGACCAAAACTGAATGCAGTACTCTAGGTGTGGTCTTATTAAGGGTTTATGAGTGGTATTAGCACCTCACTAGATCTTGATTGTATCCCTCTGTTAATGCAACTTTTTTGGTAGTTATACAGTGAAGAAAAAGAAAACCTCAACTAACATCCACATACATAAAAACTTAAATATAAAGAAAGATGCACATACTAAATATAATGTTAATTTATTAGTTTATCTTTAATTCTAAGCTAGCAATTTACCATGCCATTTGCTCATTTTTAGAATATAAAGAGTTCTCAAAAATAGATGACAAACTCATAATCCATATTTTAAAATCAGGAGGAGGATTTTCTCTCTTTGTCCTTTTTGCTACAGCCCATGCTCAATAGAGCCAGTTATACATAGGATGCTAAAATTGTAGTGTAGTATATGCTTTAGGAATATAATTCAGCATCAAATTGTGGGCCCTAAATATAATATGTCTTACAAAGTTATATTAACATGCTGTCAAATCAAAACAAAGCTATAGCAGAACAAAAATAAATTATGTCAGGACTTCCAGTTTGAGTCTCTTCGAGGACAGACCGAAATCTCTATCGTGTGCGGTTTTGATCCATGCTCTCTGCTGGAGCACCACCGCAAGCCGGCTGGTTTTGGGGCTAAGCCACCCCATAGAGGTGGTGAAGAGGGGGGAGACTGCCAGCAGGGTTGAGGAGAGCCACATCTCTCCTCCTCAGCTGGCCATTACTCCCTTTCCCAAAGGTGGTTGCAGCGGTGGTCAGAAATGGCCACCTCAAAGAAGAACTCAACCCAGAAAAGAATGTGCAGGAGGAAGATAAGAAGAGAAAGTTTTGGTTGACCAGGTTAAACTGCAAAAGCAACAAATAAGGTGCCCTGGAATTTAAACTAAAAAAAAGTAACATTGTTCCCAAAGAAGATTTTGAAGCAGTGACAGAAAAGGGAAAGGATTTGGTTTTTCTTCTTCTCTCCTTTTCCCTATACTGACAGCTAAGAGATCTAAATAAGAAATTGGAAAAAAAAATCCACTTTGACATTAATAGGCACTTAAGCTGAAAATAAAATGTCAAAGGGATAATAAAGATTTCTGGATACTTAAAACCTTTTAAAAGCAGGAAAAGAGAGAAAAAGAATAAAAGGGCAGGATCTGGAAAAAAGGGAGGAGACTGCCTGGAATTAAAAGGAATTTACAGTAAAAACTCAACAAGACTTCTAAAAGATACATTTTAACTGAAACATAGCTACAAAATAGTAGAAGTCCAGGAACAGAAAGTGGGAAAAAGAAGCATGAAGAAAAGCTTGGGAGTATTTGGATTATTTGGTGATCTCCAGATTTTTGGTTATTGCATTTGAATGACTAAAATCAATCGAGTGGTTGTTTAAAAGTGTTTTAAAATGGCACTGCTATTAGATGAACTGAAAATAAAACTTAAAAAGTACAAAAAAGATGCACAAGAAGGGAGAGGTTCTTTTGGCTTCGTATTTCAATTCTTAGAAATGAAGATCTCGAACTATGAGAAACAACAAGAAATGCCTGCAGAACAAGAAGACTGGGACAAAGAAGAAGCCATCTTGAATGAACAAGTAATTTTATGTTGGGGGGAAAAGGGAAAGGGGGGGGAAAGAGAATGATAAGTTTAAGATTTGAAAAAACAACCAAGAAAAGGAATAATAACTTGAAAAATTATATTAGAAAGCAACAGAAGAGAGGAACACAGAAGAGAGAATTAGAACTAGAGAGACAAGGGGGCAAAAAGGGGAGGGAGAAGAAGAGAGGGAAGAAGGAAAGGAAAAGAAGTTATAAAGGACAGAAACAAGATATGGAGAAACAGCGCCTATTTAGAGATAATGGGTGAAAATTTAATTGAAAAAGGGATTCTGCAAAGGTACATAAGATAGTATTGCTATATTAGAAATAGAAATAATTTTAGAAAATATGAAACAATGTATGATTAAAATGATGGATAAAATAGTTATTGTAATCTAGTGAAATGATCGTTAATAAATAAAGGAAATAAAATGAATAAGAGAATTGAATTAGGAAAGGTTGGGAACATTATAATTATTTAATGTTTTATAAAATATAAGGGAAGAGAAATAG
The DNA here is from genome assembly GCA_033807585.1 of Hydrophis major. Lineage (NCBI taxonomy): Eukaryota > Metazoa > Chordata > Lepidosauria > Squamata > Elapidae > Hydrophis > Hydrophis major. The sequence continues at coordinate 324,581,543 of CM066329.1, forward strand.
GGGAAAAAAATAATTATGGAAAGCTTATAAGTGTTCCCAAGGAAGTATGATATTTAATTGAAAAGTAATGTTAAAGATGTTAAGACTTTAATGAATATTAATGATAGAATTGAATTGGAATGGAATGAGTGTTTTAATTATATATATTTATAATCCCTTTTAAAGAATATAGTGTGTATTTTAAGAATGTACCAAGCAAAATTATGTATTATATTGAATGTTATAACCTCAAAGTATATATACTTGGAATGTGCTGAGATGAATAGATTGACATTTGAAATTAGAGAGCAAGAGGATAAACAATTTTATGAAATTTGGGATTTTTTTATCAATGGCTAGATGATAAAATACGATAATAGAATATTTAGAATGTTAGACAGTAAGGAATATCTTTATTTTTTCTTTTGTCTTTGTTATTTTACATTATATTTATAAAGTATTTTTAGGATTGATTTGGTATGATTATATGATTTGTTACAGAATAAACTGTTTAAAGTATTGTTATCTCATAAAGCATGAATGATTAAAAGTATAGTCAAAAGTTTTTTTTTAAACAGCGATATTAGGATATATAAGTTTGGATCGACAATGAGTTGTTATGTAACATAATTGTAATTGAGACTACAAAATGAATGCACAAAACTGATGAACCAACCGACACGCTGGATGTACATATGAGAGTTGATGTTTTAATGCTTTGTTTGTCTTGTTTGTTTGTAGAAAATTAATAAAATTCTTTAAAAATATATATATATATATATTGAAGCTTAAATAAGAGTTGAATAGATAAAATTAAAAGATATAAAGGTGTCATACTCCAATTAGTAACTACAGGAGAAAATTTGTTTAACGAGAAAAGAAAATATGAAATTGAAACAGGACAGACAAAAGTATAAATATAATGATTTGAATTGATATGAGATAATTAAAATAAAATTGAGAAATTCAAGAGAGGAGAAAAACTATGTAGAAAATGTAAAACAGTAATAAGATATGGAATAGAACATAAAAGTGAGCATGAAATTGAGTTTGTGTCTGTATGAAGACGTGTAACCCGGGACCATGCTATTTTCAAAAAAAGATGTTTTATATGTATTTTTTTTTGTGAAAACCCAAATAAAATTTTCAAAATAAATAAATAAATAAATTATGTCAGTTAAAAAAAATCACATTTCTTACATTGTCAAAATAAAAAATATATAACATCAATTTCTTTTTTAGACATTAAAATCTAATTAACTTATTTTCTAATCAATTGATTTCATGTTTAAATAATAGGAAGTATATTTTAACTCCCATAATTCCCCAGCCATAATTCTCAGACTTTGAAGTATTTAGTGTTTTAAAGTATTAATCCCTTATTTTGCCCAAGCATTCCAACATAAATTCTTTCCTGCTTCATTTCAACTTGAGTTATTCCATAACATCAACTTCTCAAATTATTTCGGATCAAAATATAACTACTTACCCACTAATAATCAAACATCTTTATCAGCTTACAAAGCAGAAAATGAAGATCTGGTTTAGCACACTCAGACCTAAAAACCTGGCCAGATTTCAAAAGTATTACATATTTGTTCTCTAAATGGGCCCAAATGGAAAGTGATTGCAATAAGTCTCATTCCAAAATGTATACATTTTACAATAAAAGATAACATATAGTTAAAAATCTGGTATGTTAAAGAAACCATAGAGTGCCTTCTTCATAAAGTAATCACAATCTGGCCAAAAATAGTCGAAGCACTTTAACCTAAAATGATTTAACTTGACAAATCATTTACGTATCTATCTGTGTGAAATATTTCATAGGAATTAATAGCAATAGCACGTAGTCTTATATACAGAGTCAGCATATTGCCCCCATCAATCTGGGTCCTCATTTTATCAACCTCTGAAGGATGGAAGGCTGAATCAACATTGAGCTGGTGAGACTCAAACTGCCAAACTGTTGGTAGCCAGCAGACAGCAGAATTAGTTTGCAATAATGTATTCTAACCACTGAGCCACCACAGCATACTTTGATGTTGGAATCCTGCTTAAGATATACAGGCAGTTCTCATCATTCACTAGTTACATAGTTACATTCTATAAAATTGCTGCAAACACTGAATACCAAAATACTAATACTTCAGGGGGAGGGGGGACAAAATGTGTTGGTTGACTTCACTTTTTTTGCCCCACTGTAGTTTGGTGGATGATCGCAAGCATTGATTTTGTGATTATTATAAGTGTTAGTGAGTAAGTGAATTCACAAACATAGAGTCTGCAAATAATGAGAACCAATTGTATCTTAATTGTGATGCCCAGTGAGCTTCTGTGGCTAAGGGTAGATTTGAACCTGGATCTAATACGGAACACAGCATCACCTCATAGAATTGAGGCAGTAATGACAGCGGGATGCTAAAACCACAGTAACCAATTCCCACCTACAAATTTCAATTAGAATGTGGCAATATAATACACATTTTCCTTATGGTTTCTTCCCACTCCCGAAGAATATTATATCTAAGTATATTTGCCTTTTCATGTATAGAAGCACTCTTAAGATGATTCTTATCACAATATTTTTGTGCAGAGATTTATTCATTGTGCAAAATGACTTTATTGTGCAAAATATATTTATTATTCACCATGATAGCTAGTAACATTTTTCATAAGAATAATCTTATTATATAGCTTCTAATATGTTTTTTAATGTTTTATTCAATAGGATGTATTTCAGTAATATTGAGGAGGAAAAAAAAGAAAATAGAATCAAGGAACAAAATGCAACAGCCAAATGATACAGTTATAGAATTAATTTTAGAACTTATATTTAACTTAAAAAGAATAGAAAAGCAAAATGATTCTATCAATAAAATAGTTTGAATAGCGAATTAATATTCAGACCTGACAAATTCTCACTATTTTCATTTTATAGGCTTTGGAAAGAATTATAGAAATATTGTATGGAAGTCATGAAAAAATTAGTTTTGGAGAACCAACTTTATTCAGCCAAGAATCTCTGGAGATTCAAAACACAAATGGAAGAACTTTTGGAAATAATTGCAATGAAATAATGAAAAGTGGATGACAAGTGAATGGATATATAAATGATACATGAAACTGTTTTAAATTAAAAGTTAATAAAAGAATAAAGATGAATAGTTCAAAGGAATGACAGAATTGAGATTCAGTAAAAATTTAGTAGGAAATCTGAATATGTTCAAAAGCTTGAACTCTACTACCCATTACAGCTCCACAATAACATTACTTCTGTGTCTGAATTCACTAACACATTTGAGAAGCTGTTAAAAAATGAAGATAACTATCACAATGCAAACATATTAGTGGTGTTCACAGAATGCAGTTGAAAAATATTAAATACTGTAAATGAAATCACTGTATTGGCATGACATACTAAACTTAGCTTTAATACTAATTAGCAGTGTATGTGTATGTGATAGGTTTAATGTCTTACAAGAACTAAAACTATTTAGTTTAATATTCAGTATATCGAGCAACTCCAGTGCTGTATATAGGTTAATCCAGTAAACAGGTTAAATGAACCTGGATGAAGTTGCTTAGATCAGAAACAACAAATCTATAAAAATACAGTTAATACATTTGTACTTTCATTGATACTGAATTTTTTTCCAAGTGAGATTTCATAAAGATGCCTTATGTATAAAAACATGTGACTCTGGATATGAGTACGTATCTTTAAATAATACGTTCCATCTTTTAATGAACCAAATAAATTCTGCAACAAAAATGGCTGCAGAAGAGCTGCTGTATTTACCTATTTTTGGTATACTATAATATCCTCAAGTAAGATTGGAAAGCATTTCTGTTTAATTGCCTAGCCTCTTAGCCACAACCCTCAAAACAGCACATTATATACTGCTTTGAAAGATCCATTTAAGGTCCTCAAAATTCCTTGGAGAAATTTTGCAACTGATTACAAACAGAAGAATGCTATAGAAAGCCTCCCATTATACTTGTAGAATTCAATCTTGAGCTAAATTGTAATTTTTTGCTTTGAAATGCTTAACGTACAGTATAAATTGGATATGTCAACGTGGAGGCTGATTTCCACTTATACCACTGCTGTTGGAGCTAATTCCAGTGTCAGATCCAGGGAGCTGCCAAGAGACCTGATGGGTATGCGGAAGAGCTTGATTTCAATAGGATTGGAAGGCAATGTCCAGGAACTAGAAAGGAAAAGGAAGCCAGTAGAGATTAGGCTGATCCGTCCTTAGTGATCACCTTTCTGCACAACCAATAGAGTGGTCAGTGACATGTGTTAGATTATATCTGTGGCAAAATCTTGTTAGATAAAAAGGAAATATTACTTTAACATTTGTACAGCTAAACTAAGGAAAAGCTCTACTGTGGGAGCCTAGGAACATGATGTGTTAAGGACCCAGTAAGATATAGCAGCGCTGTGAGAAAAGCTGTGTACGTAACTCCCATTTCTGTTGGGGTGATCTCTAAAAATATATATCAATATATCAGTCCTACTTTGAAAAAAATGTCCTACCTGATCTAGAGATTGTCCTCAACCTGCAAGTGTAATTGAGCCTGGTATTAACAGTTGTAAATTGTGATGGTCAAAAAGCAGATCATCATGTGACTGGGTTTGATTTTTTGACCTTTTTTTGCAAACACCGTAGTCATAAAGCAAATGCTGCAGTTACTAAGTGAACATCATGGTTGTTAAGCAAATCCATTGTTCATTATGGAACTTTTTTCTAGAAACCAGAAAAAACACTGGTTTCCAGAAAAAAGATATAAAGCAGAAACTTATAGGCACCTCAAATGAGCATGCATGCAGACCAATTGCTGACCATCCAAAATTCATTCATCTGACTTCAGGGATGGACAGCATCTTAACTTCAGAACTAGTTCACAGTACTTTTGGGGTTCTGTCGTAACTTCAAACAGTCACTATGAAACCATTTGTACATCAAGCACCACTTGTATGGGATATATCCATGCTGTATTGTACTGTAAAATAGTATGTATTTTAGAGGGTTAACCTATATTTTATGGAAGATATGCAAGATGCACAGGTCCCATAAAATATTTTATGTAAGATGTAATTCCATTTAATCAAATCCATTCAGCTGAAACTGACAGAGGAGCATAGGTCTGAAGCTTGAATGGGTTATTCATATTTTAATTTGAGAACAGAATACTGGTAACCACTTTGGAAATAATATGAAAACAGAATGCTTTATTGCCCTCTAAAATAAATGCTACCTTATAATATACAGCATGAACAACTGCAAAGAGATCATAATCAATTGAAGCAGATTTAGAGTGCAGTAGCTGTTCAAACATCACTGTCTTTTGGTCTCATCGTACACAGATATGAATACTGTGCCAAACTAGACATATCTATTTAGTGAGAGATTATCATTTCTCCTTAATTGTACATTATCATTTGAATAAAGTGGTACTATCCCTTGAAGCTTCCGAAATGTCAGCTAAGTGCCTGAAAACATTTAGAAATGATAAATGTTGGTGCCTTATAATGTACCTTTTGCTTCACAAAGAATGTTTTGGTTAAAATATTCTGAAAGCTGTTTACTTATTTTTTTAAAATAGTCACTGTATTACAATTCATGTACAGAGAGAGTGATTGACAAATGTCAGTTGCCAGAAGAATCAAGGCTTTATAAAATGCACAAGCAAGGCATGAAGAAGTCCATGCATTAAGAACTATATTCAGTATAGACCTATAGCTACAGCCTTGTGAGGATGTGATAATTATTATTATATTTATTATATTTGGATTTTTCCTTATTTACAAAAAGTATCTATCTATCTATCTGTCTGTCTGTCATTATCTATCTATCATCTATCATCTATCATTTATCTATCATCTATCAATCTCTATTATCTATCTAACATCTCTCTCTCTCTCTCTCCCTCTCTTTCTCTCTCTTTCTCTCTTAACACAGCAAGGCCTGAAACTTAGACAATGAGGCCTTTATTGCAGGACTGACTTTTGAATCCTACTTTACACAATTCAAATAATTTAGTAGAGCATCCTTCAAATTCATTCTGTTTTGTTGATTTATTTAGGTTCCTTCTCTTTTTTTCTGTTTTATTTTTCCTTCCATTTTGCCTTTTACTGCTAATTTTGTTTTCTTGACTTTTTAGAAGCATCTCAGTGATTGCAAAAGGCAATTTAAAAAAAAGTCCATGATAGGAACCCTGAAGCATGAGACTAAAAGGGGGGGAAGGAAGCGTAACCAATGGTTCTGAAATACATCAAACAAATGAAATGAAGTACTGGTTCTTAGTGTGAAATGTAAAATACTAAGTTCTCCCTTTTTAAAGATATGGTTGCTAAAAATTAATAGAAATAGCAAACAGTATAGTTACCATGTGACAACATGTGACTTGAATGATAACTAAGAGGCTTGTTTTAGCACATCTACCTGAAATAAATGTATTTATCTGAATTACCACTGTGGCATGAAGGGCTTTGTAATGTCCTATTTTCTTTCTCTGTTTAGGGTTTGGGGAACAGAGACCTGATATGTCATGAACATTTTTTTTTCCTAAGAAATAGTCAAACTGATAAAAATATCACAGTAAGGAACACATGCCATAAATTTCCTGTTATATTTCTCTATGACTTCTTTTTCCGTTACATTAAAGGGTGGCTGATGATGGTTTACACTTAGTATTTTGATCTATAAATAAAACAGGCTATTTACATAGTCATAGTTAAACCTGTTCTGTCCCTAATTTACATACTCGAAATCCCCGCGCTTTGATTGGCTAAAGCGCGGGGATTTCTAATTGGCCAGGCGAGCCGCACCGATTGGCCTGTTGAAAGTCTCCCGTGATTGGCTTACTCCAAGAGCGGGAGACTTGAAACGCTGCCATTGGCCGCGGCCGCCGCGGCGAAAAGGATAAAAGCCGCGGGCTTTTTCCTTTTCGCCGGTTCGGTTCTCAACTTCAAAATAAAGAGCTTTAAACTAAGTCACCGACTCCTGGCGTCTTTTGCGGACACCACACTGGCGACGAGGGTGGGATCCAGACCCTGAACCGAACCCCGTGTCCGACAAGAGCCAGACTTAGCACCGAAATGGCGAAAATCGCACCGCCCGCCCCCTTCAACCCCGCCACCGAGGACTGGGAATCGTTCTCAGACCGTTTCCGCATGTACCTCGAGTGCACCGGAATGAAGGACACCCCGGGCCCGCTAAAACGCGCCGTTTTCCTCACTCATTGCGGAACCGAAGTGTTCCAGATGGCCAAAGCATTGGCCAAGCCGGCCGACGCAACCGCCATGGATTGGGACAACCTCAAACCTATCCTTCGGCGACATTTCGCCCCTGAGGTCCCCATCCTGATCCGGCGCAACGAATTCTACCGGCGGGACCAGAAACCAGGCGAAAAACTGAGCGACTTCGTCGCCGAGCTGCGGCGCCTAGGAGGGCTCTGCGAATTTGACGGCCTAAATAGCCTCCTAAGAGACCGATTCGTACTCGGCCTATGGGACCCTGCGCTCCAGAGCCGGCTTATGGCTAAGGGCGACATCAGCCTAGCAGACGCCCTCACCGCAGCCGCAGCCGCAGAAGCGACCCGCACTTCCGCTGACAGCATGCGAAAACCAGACGCAAAGGGCGGAAACAACAACCCGGCAAGGTCGGCCGACCCAAAAAACGAAACAACCGCACACTACGGCGATTTCCATTCTGCATCCAGCACGTCCGAAGACGAAGAAGACATACATCGAGTCCAGACGGGGCGCGGCGACCAACGGAACCAAAGAGGTCGTAGGTCGAGGACCAACTGTGCCGGCTGCGGCGGTGACCACCCCAGATCAGAATGCCGATTTTTTGACTCTATCTGTCGGCATTGTGATAAAAGGGGACACATCGCCCGGGTTTGCCGCCAAAAGAAGACTCGCAGTCCACCCAGATGGGACCAACACGATCGTAAAAGGGAAAGCCCACCGCCCAGGACCAGAGATCGCCAATCGGACAGCCGGTGGGACCGAATCCAGCGACCATTGAGAGGCGGCGACAACTGGCGCAAGGAAGAAACCCACCAGACGGTAACCATCGGCCACGCCATCTCCGACGGCGCCAGAAAGGTACACGTAGAGGTCCATATTGAAGGCCGACCATGCAAAATGGAGGTGGACTCCGGGTCCTACCTCTCCATGATTGCATGGCACGAGATAAAACGGTTAGTGCCCACCCTCCATAGGAGAAACATAAACGCCCAAAGACTTATTATAAAAGACTACCAGGGAAACCGCGTCCCGGTAGTGGGCACCAAGAACTTTAATGTGACATATAAGGGCCGCACCGAACAACTCCCACTCACAATCGTCGATCGCGACCGCCCAAGCCTGCTGGGCCTACAATGGTTCGCCCCGCTCGACATCGCCCTCACGGGAGTCAACCACGTCACCGACGACGGCTGGGAACAGCGGTTAGCCCAGGAGTTCCGGGACGTCTTCGACGGAAGCCTGGGCAAGTACCAGGGGACCCTTATCTCTTTTGATCTAGACCCTAGCGTCCCCCCCAAGCGACTAAAACCTAGGCGGGTACCATTTACCCTAAAACCTAAGATTGACGAGCAGATTGACAAGCTCGTCAAACAGGGGGTGTTACAGCCTATAGACCATGCCCGATGGGAGACCCCAATAGTGACCCCGGTCAAGCCAGACGGGTCAGTGAGAATTTGTGGGGACTATAAGGCCACCCTAAATGGCGCGCTGCAACAAAGCGCTTACCCCGTCCCAATCGTGCAACACCTACTGCACTCACTGGGAGGGGACAGGGTCTTTGCCAAGCTCGATCTCGCCCAGGCATACCAACAGTTGCCGGTCGACGAAAAAACAGCGGAAGCCCAGACCATCGTTACACATCGGGGGGCCTTCAAGTGCAACCGACTCCAATTCGGAGTCAGCATGGCACCAGGCATCTTTCAGAGCCTGATGGAACGTTTGCTGCAGGGCATCAAGGGGGTGGTGCCCTATTTCGATGACGTATTAGTGGCGGCGCCAAACGAAGCCGAATTAGAAAACCGACTCAGAGAGGTCTTAACCAAATTTAAAGAAATGGGACTTAAAGTAAAAAGGGAGAAATGCCAACTGTGCACGGAGCGAGTGGAATTCTTGGGCTACCTTCTAGACCGGCACGGCATTCACCCCACAAGTAAGAAAGTAAAAGCTATCAAAGAGGCCCCCACCCCTAGGTCTAAGACTGAATTACAGGCTTTCTTGGGGTTGCTGAACTTTTATAATGTTTTCCTACTCCAAAAGGCAACGGCGGCGGAGCCTTTGCATAGGCTCCTGGATAAGGCGGCAACCTGGACTTGGGGGAAACGGGAGCAAGCCGCCTTCCAAAAAACCAAAGACCTCCTCACCTCCGACGCCGTCCTGATCCAATTCAGCGAAACCTTGCCCCTGGCCATCACTTGCGACGCATCACCTTTCGGCGTCGGCGCTGTCCTCAGCCATACCCTTCCTGACGGAAAAGAAGCACCCATCGCATTCTTTTCCAGGACTCTAACCAAGCCAGAGCGGAACTATAGCCAGCTGGACAAAGAAGCCTTGGCTATAGTTGCCGCCGTTAAGCGGTTCCACGAATACCTTTACGGCCGCCCTTTTACCATTGTGACAGACCATAAGCCGTTGCTGGGCATCCTTGCAGGAAATCGAGCCACCCCGAACATTCTGTCTCCCCGAATGACAAGGTGGTCCGAGTTCCTGGCAGCCTACAGCTACGAACTGATACACAAGCCGGGTAAGAAGATTTCGCACGCGGACGCTTTAAGCCGCTCGCCGTTACCAGACTCCGACCCTGACCCAGCACCAACGACAAACACCCTTAACATCGAAAACCTGCCCAACCTGCCCATAACCGCGTCAGACATTGCCCGGGAGACTATTAAAGACAGGCGTCTGGCGCGGGTTTTGCATTGGGTGGAAAAAGGTTGGCCAGAAAGGGACAATGACGAATCCGTTAAGACATTTAAAAACCGCCAAACCGAACTCTCGCTGCTTAAGGGGTGTATCTTATGGGGTGACAGGGTGGTCATCCCGGACAGGCTGCAAGGGAAGGTTTTAGAAATGTTGCATGAGGGGCATCCTGGCATCGTCAGAACTAAAGCCCTGGCCAGAAGTTACGCTTGGTGGCCAGGGATGGACAAACAGATAGAGGCCTGGGTAGCTAGGTGCCAGCGATGCCAGGAGACTAGACCCAGCCCACCCGCAGCACCCATCCTAGAGTGGGAAACACCGAGGGGGCCCTGGTCCAGAATCCATTTGGACTTTGCCGGTCCCACAAATGGGCATACCTTTCTAATAACAGTTGACGCTTACTCCAACTGGTTGGAGGTAAGCGACATGAAATCTACCACCACGGAGGCCGTAATCAAAGAACTTTGCAAACTTTTTGCAACACACGGCCTCCCAGACGTCGTCGTCTCCGACAACGGGCCCCAGTTTACTTCCCTCGACTTCGAGAGATTCCTGGCGGAGAGGGGCATCCGCCACGCATTAACAGCACCGGCGCATCCGGCGGCGAACGGTAGGGTGGAACGGATGGTACAATTTACCAAAAAAACCATCCGGAAAATGGACCACGGGGAGATCCAAGACAAAATTAACAGACTCCTCTTTATACAACACATCACCCCGAACACCACTACCAACAAAAGCCCAGCCGAGTTACTAATGGGTAGGAAGCTGAGGTCCCCACTCGACAGGTTACACCCAACATATAACCCGGAGCGGCCCCCAGACTCAAGTTCAAAATACCGAACATTCGCACCCGGAGACCTTGTGTATGCGAAAAACCTGACGGGGGACCCCCTATGGATCCCAGCCGTCATCACCCAAATCACAGGCCCACGCTCATACCGGCTCCAAACCACAGATGGGCGAGCCTGGAAACGACACATTGACCAACTCAGGTCACGATCAGCAACAGAATCCACCCCCCAAGAAACAAACCAAGGGGGGAGGGAATACCCGAATAAACAAACGCAAGAAAAAATAAACCAGCGGTACTTACCGGAACGCAGCCATCGCGATCCCCCACCGGAGAAGAACCACCTAGCCAGCTCAACCAACTCGGAAAAACCAAGCGGGAGCGGCGAAACCCGTAGCTCAACCAACCCGGAAGGCCCAGGTGGGAGCCACGGAGAAAGAACCGGCCCGATCATCCAACCGGTTCGCACAGAAGAGGGAGCGGCCAAAAACTCGACCGCTCCGGTCGAAATCCAGCTTGCAACTGAGTTGCGCAGGTCAAGTAGGACTAGACGGAGCCCCGCCTACCTACGTGACTACGCAACGTAAAGACTGTACCAAGAGGGGAGGGGTGTTCTGTCCCTAATTTACATACTCGAAATCCCCGCGCTTTGATTGGCTAAAGCGCGAGGATTTCTAATTGGCCAGGCGAGCCGCGCCGATTGGCCCGTTGAAAGTCTCCCGTGATTGGCTCACTCCAAGAGCGGGAGACTTGAAATGCTGCCATTGGCCGCGGCCGCCGCGGCGAAAACGATAAAAGCCGCGGGCTTTTTCCTTTTCGCCGGTTCGGTTCTCAACTTCAAAATAAAGAGCTTTAAACTAAGTCACCGACTCCTGGCGTCTTTTGCGGACACGACAAAACCAATAATGTTTAAATACTTTTTATTTAAGAAGTAAAAACAATCTTCAAATTAAATGTGAAATGATTGTTTTACATGGGCTGGTTCTTAGTTCCTTCTTTATTTGTAATCCATTAAGCAATATAGGAAATGTTTGCTTAACTAAAGTCACTTAAGATAATAATATCTTCAGACTGATATATTTGTTGGTGGTGTAATGCCATTTTTCTAATCAACAAATATTCCAAAGCAGCTTTCAGATTCATAAAAGGGTATCAAATAAAAGAAGATAGAGGACATATAAGTCAAAACACAAAGTATAGCCAAGTTTTGTTCAAGTCAAGTACAACCTCTGAAGCTTCATCATTTTAATCATTGTCTATCCACTGCAGGATGAAGGCCTCTTCCAACCAATATAGTCCTGAGCTTTCTTTTGCCAATTGGGCCCCCAATACATGCTGATGTCATCGATCCATCTTTAGGTTTCTTTCGTGAATGTTTTTCTTATCAAGTGGGTTCCATTCTATGACTGCCTTGGTCTACCTGCCATCACTTCTTCTTGCTATGTGACCAGCCCATTTCCTTTTCAATTCATTTACTCTCTTAATGTTATTGTTCTCTAATCCATGTGCAGGTCTTTCTATCTTGTCTTGTAATCATGAGCGTATATTTTTTTCATGGCTCTTTGTGCCACTCTTGGCTTTTGTGTTGATTGTGAGGTTAGTGTGTCTGTGTTTCACTGGCATATGTTAGAGCAAGTAGCACACTGATTGAAAATTTTTCTCTTCAGGCATAGGGGGAAATTATGCTTAGCTTGCCGAATGCCTGCCAACCACATTTAACATGCCATTCAATTTTCTTTATTGTATCCCCTTCCATTGAGATTTGTTGTAGTGCTCTACTATGTCTAGTGCTTCTCCAGACATATTTTTTTTCTTTCTTTGGTAAATTTATTAAACACAACCTGGGTCTTTTTCAGATTTATTTTTAAGCCCAAAGTTTTTCCTGCTTTGTGCAGCTCTTGAATGTGTCTTTATAGCTCTTCTGGGTCTTGTGAGAAGAAGAAAAAAAACATCACCTGCAAATCTTAAGTGATTTAAATAGGTGCCATTGATTTTTATTCCATCTTTTGCCAAGTCGAGTTTGTGAAATACTTCAAGGCAGGCTGAGAAAAAGCTACGTGATATTGTATCACTTTGACTTACATAGAACCATCTCAATATAGAACAATGGCATTTGAATTCTAGTCTATCTTCACAGTCCTAGATTTTCTAGATAATCCGCTGTGAAAAATATTAATCAGGTTTGATCTTTCTTGCTAGATTTTTCATGGTAAAAAAGCCAACACAGCCAATATTTTCATAGAAGAAAAGTCAACAACGTTAACAAGCCAACTGCAGCTAGTAAGGAAAATGTAAGTTAAAATAATCTAAGATGGCATGTTTGAAAGCTTTATTAAATAAAATTATGCTTGCTAGATAGTACAAAAAAGCATCCCATTCAAAGCATATTCATCCCCATCCCTCCTCCACCCTATGCTGCCAGTGCTAAACATGGACACTTACAATCAAAAGTTATTCACCGTGGAAATAAGGTGTTTGAAAAAAGCTGCTAGAGTTACCTAAAGAGATAAAATCAGAAATGAGACAGTAAGAAAAGAATTGGCATAGAACCAATCCTAAACTACATACAAAAACATAAATTAATGGATTTGTTCACAAAAAATATGGGGCAAACCCAGAAGAAGATGGAGAGACAATATCAAGGACACATTACAACAGTATCGATTAACAATGGTTGATCAATGGTTGATCAAGAGCAAGAATCAGAATTTTGTTCAACATCTAAGTAGCAAAAGAGGAAGTAAAGAACAAGATCCTTATCAGATGCCAGAAATATATAAGGTCAGATATATTTCCCTAGGAACAACATGTGTAGGCTTGTGCTCTAAGTGGCAAGCTTTCCTTAATGAACATATACCAAAAAATCTTGTTCAATTTGTATCTTTTAAATGACTTAATGTAATATGAGCTTTTGGACTAATACATGGATTGAAATGCAAACATTATTTGCTTTCTGAATTTCCCTTAATTTGTGATAGAGTTTTCAGAACAAATAATGTAACAACTGAAAAGTTACAAAATGAGGCAATTTAGGCCAAACTATTTAAAAACAGGGTTTGTAAAGGTCAAGCAGGGTTTGTAAAGTAGATGTCAAAAAAAATTAAGGGAAAATGTATACAAAAGTACACTTTTCAGAATAAAATATATACAACATTAATAAAATAATATTTATGAAGGTAATTTTTTTGAAGTCTGCCTTTGAAATATATTTAGAAACTTTTGCTGTTCCAGAATGCCATGGCCATATTATTTACTATTTTCCTATTTCTAGAGAACTAGGACTTGCAGAGTTCCTTTTCTTCATATCCTCTTTTCAGCTATGACATCATGATCCAATATCATCATACGAAAGATATGTTTGAAGGCATCCTAAACCAGGGCAAAGGAGTTCATACAGAAAGTCATCACAACTGGCAGTTGTGCTTCTTATGTAGGACACTCTTTTTTGTTCATTGTGTTTGAGTGGTACATAGAAGAGGCATACATAACAGATCAGATCAGATCAGTTTCCTGAAGGAATGTTTAAGCCACCTGGATTCATTTTCTGAACCAAAGAAGAACAGAATCAATCAATGCTTGGAGTTTACTTCTATTATGTCTTGCAGCTGCTGAGAAGGAAGGAAGGCACACACAGGTGTTCATAGGGAGCCAAATTCAACTTCCTTCCACTCCCTGTAGGTTCTCCTTTTTATGAATACAGCAATTTAGCTGATCATTTTGACTTGAAGATATGAAATCTGCACATAAATAGCAGTTGGAAAGATGATAAACAACAGATTCCGATTATGGCTCTGTTTTTAATCACAAGTATGATCGTTTGGAAGATGTTCTTCGATGACCTAATTTAAATCTGAACTGCACATGAGTCTTCAGGAGATGAGAATAAGTGTTGCCAGATCTCATAGCATTTTGGAATGTTTGACAACAAAATATTCCCTAACCGACCAATATAAGGGAGTTCAACTTTGGGACAGCTCTAACAGTGAAAACAACTGTTGGTTGTATCAGAATTATAGAGTTGGAAGAATCCATCTAGTCCATCAAATCCAATTACTTGCTCAAGAATCCAAATTAAAATATAATGGCTCTTTATTGCTGCTTGAAACTATTATGTGAAAGGAAGTTTATTTGCAATCAGGATATACCTTCTTGGATTCTTAACTTGGATTCATAAATCTGTGTCCTATATTCTGGAACAAGAGATTTATCAAGGATATACCATGAAATGATGGCATATAAATTTGATAAATAAATAAGTTAGCACTCAGGTTTTTTAAAAAAGATTTTCATTCTGCTGTTTTTCATATAGAACTCAAAGTGGCAATGATACTAATATTCTTTCCTATTCATATTTCCCCCACAGCCTTGTGTGGTCCATTGAGTTGAGAATGATTGAAGTCATCCAGATATTTTTTCATGCCTAAAACAGGACTCAGTGTCCTGGTTTCTAGGCCAACAGTGTAACTACTACACCAAACTAGCTTTTTCTCAAAAAAGTTTTCTCTTTGTAAGGCTAATGAGTCTCAATTCCTTCAAGATTTTTTCATGAATTTTTATTTCTAATCTCCTGATTATAGTAATTCTGCTTTCCTTCCTACTAGCTAGCATTTTGCTGTCTTCCTGATGCAGATGGTTTCTTTTGACTTAATTGTATTTAGGACATATGTGAAGAAACCCTTTTCATTTATGCTATTCCTCATTTATGTCACTTTTAGCTTTCTACAGTTCAGAGCCATTGTACACACCTCTCTTTGGTGACAAATCCAACCACATATCCACCTCCTTGTTTGTCCTTCCTTATTTTCAGATCCTCATTAAGTTTTTAATGGCTTCTTCTGCATTCTTCTATTTTATCCCTCATTGGAATTCTTAATCAATATGCTTTAGGCATTTCCTTTTTTTATAAAGTCCCACTTATCTGAATCACTTTTTTCTCTTTTCCTCCTCCTACCATGAAATCCTACTTGTTACTGTCCTGACTTTATCAACACCAATTTTTTGAAGTTTAAAATATGCACTCAATTTTGGAGTCCTTAAAATCAAGGATCAGATGTTCTTAACTTTCTAACGAAGCTTTAGATTTTGCAGAAAAACAGTTGTCCAAAGATTTCTGTACAAGGCTCTTGTACAGAAAGGTTGACAGGACTTGACCTTACTCAGCTAAATTATTGAAGAATGTATGTGAACATTATATTCAGATAAGATATTGAGCTTAGCTGACCTTGGTTGGTTGTTTGGTTATGACACATAAATACTCCAGAGGGTTGTTTCTGCATGTTCTTGACCTTTTCTGTTCCAGATTAGTGAGTACAAAGTCATGTTCTACATTTATAACAGATATGGGGAAATCCTGTACAAGGCACTCAAGTTGTTGTTTCAAGGCTTTCATATTTAATCTGTTTTTTTCTTTTTAATCAAAATTGTGTGTCATTAAAATGTTACCATTTGATTGAGTATGCTCAGTGGTTTGTTCAGTTCCTTCATTAGTTTACAATTTCAGCAATCTCAAGGTTAATATTATTGACTAACCTCAGAAATCTCAAGGTTAATACTGTTGAGTAATCGTCAGAAGTGCATTTCTCCTTAACAAAAGATCTTGGATTCATAGACATACTTCCTTTTGTGTCCTTTGGTACCAGAGGGCAACTCTTTTATGCATGTATTAAAAAACATTTGGCGGCTTCTCCCTTGAATATGCTTCTCCTTGCCACAATTTTGGACAGCAGACAAATCTATCAGATTTGCTACAACAGTGGCTCATGGGTGATGTTTCTAAAGGAACAGACATGATCTTCAATAATGAAAAGTGGCCAAGGGTGGTTTCTGGTCAATGAAATCTTTCTTGATAAAAGAGAGACAGAGAGATTACCTATCTGCATTCTGAACAGCTATTCCTCATGAAGAAACTGTGAGATGGAAGTCTTGTGGTCTTCTTATGAATAGAGCAGCTGGACAACAAGGGAGAAATAGTGCACTCCTATTCAAAGCACAGCCTTTTAAATTAACTAGATTAGGATTGAATTATTAAATTTTCACCAGTCTTAAACTGTGAATGTAACTGTTGATATTCCACACATAATAAAATAATATCTACTTGTCCCAGACCCCTTGGGAAGGATTCATTGCACAGTCAGCCAGATTTTTAGACTGAATTTTGTATTTTTATCCAGCTTTTGAGTCCTGGATAAAGGACCTGGGATATGCAGATGCTGCTTGATGGTATTTGTTCCAAGTAAAGCTTGACTTTTGTAACCGACTGATGGTGAAATTATCTATGCTGATAGCATCAAGTTCTTCCCAAGGATGTTGGAAGATATTGATATAGTATATGCACAGATCCAAGCAATAAGGCCTTTTGTAATTGACAGATGAAATTTTTGTTAATGAAGAATATTCCAAGAATGTTAATGAAGAATATTCCAAGAATAGCACATCAGGTGTACTAATAATCAGTGACACAATTTATGTAGTAATTTTTAAATTTCAATTTTCATGTCTGGATACTTTGTGCTCTTCTTCAATTCTTTGTCTTCTATTTTATTATCTTCTGCTATTGCCATATCAATTATCACATTTTCTTTTTATCAAACATAGTTGAATTTGGTGTGCTATGAGCCAAGACTTTATCAGTTTGTATTCGGAAATCCCAGAATATTTTAACCTGCTTATTGTCTATTACTTTTTCAGCTCTATGTTCCCACAATTTTTCATTGCTGGTAGCATGATAATTTTAATAGATGCTTCAGCATCTATTTTGATGACAGTTATGTCATTGTCAGTTTGTGTAATCTTCTTGCATAAGCTGAATATATGACCTACTGTTTCTTCTGCTTTTTGCACTATCTGCACTTTGAATAATTTGACAATTTTTCAATTCTGGCCTTGATTGCATTAGTTTTAACAGCTTGCTCTGGAACAGCTAAAATCAAGCCTTTGATTTCTTTTTCTTTTTAATGTTCCAGTTGTAAGCTATTGCTCGGTTTTATATTAACCCTCAATGTTTTATAAAAATTGACCATGTAATGTTTTTTCTTGCCAGCATTCTGCTCTTGTTTTTTATTTCAGTATTCATGGTTTCAGAAGTGGATTGGGCTGAGATAATTACTTATCCAAAGTCACCCAGCCAACTTTCATGCCTAAGGAAGATGTAGAATTTAGCCTCCAAACATAGTTTCTACAAACACAGTAGTTTCTAGTTCATCATAAAATCCTTAAAACAATAATCATGTGCTCTGCCTTAATATTGTCCATATCCTGGCATGATTTACTAATTCCATTATATATGCTCCTGTCATGTATTGGATTATTTCAGAATATAAATTTAGCAGTATCCTTTCTGAACAATATTGATACTCCACTTCTCTATGTAGTTTTATATTCTGGAATATTTATCATATAAATTTCAAATTAAATTAACCTAAGTTCATTTCTTCCTAGAGTATCCAATGTACTACTTCAATCCTCCAGTGATAATTTTAATTTACCTTGGTTCACACATCTCACATTCCAGTTTTCATTTTTTTATGGCCTTGCAAAGTAAGGAATTCCTTTTTAATTGCTGACACTGTTAAACATCCAGATTTCAATGCAGCTTTGGTCTGGTCATACAAATCAGGTAATTATCAACATTTGACATTGTCACACTTTTTGTAATAATGACAAAAGGCTCTTCAAATCTGTGGTATTATCATTTAGTGAACAAAAGCAATGATTTGTGGGAATAGCCTTGAGAGAATAGCCTTGAGGTTGAAAGAAGAGCTGACTTTCTTTTCACCTAAGCAAAGAAATGGGATTCCAGAAACTATTTCAGAAGAGACCTTCCCTAGTTGCCTAGAATGTAAATGGTGGGGGGAATGTGCTTTCAGACTTCCAATATTCTGTTAGTACAATCTTACAATTGAGATGGTATCTTGGCTTCTTTCCTGGACTACTTCAAAGGGTTGCAACAAAACTAATCAAAATATAATAGATATGTATGGATAATTCTCTTAGCAATAATATAATAGACTCACCATACATTCTCTCAGGTTAGATTCTGGCACTCCTAAGTGGCTTGGTTTCTCTCTACCTATGGAGGCCAAGGTTCATTTCTACTTTTTTGTCCTTGTCAGTAAAGATAACTCCACCAGGTGCTAATACTCTCACCAGCATTTTACATTTAAATTATTAAATATAATCAATTATATTTATTATAATTAAATGGATTATATTACTATTAAAGATAATGGGCCTTTTGAGTCTCTCAAGGTAGGGAAAACAATATTTTTAGACATATTCATTAAATAGTTCAAGGAAGGATGAAGAAAATAAAATCAAAACAAAACTATTCTAGTATAATATTCCCACAAGAAATACCTAGGTAATATAATTGATCCTTCCATAGCACCTAAAAAAATAAACATGAAACTCATGGATTTAAAGAGGGAGGGAGAACAGTTTAGAGAAAGCTTATATTTGGCTAACATCAACATGGCACTATGCTAATTTTTACATATACAGTAGGACCTCAACTGATTTTAATAATTTCATAGCCATGTATACAATCCCTTGAGGTAAATGGGATTGATAATATATAGAAACAAGATATAATTTAATAAACCTTTTCCACCTGTTCTTTGCTTTAGTGAAACTCAGAAAATAGGACTTGTCAACAAAGCTCCATAGTACATATTTAGCATCTCTTGCTTCAATCCTGTGGGAAATTCTTTATTATACTTTACACTTTATCCCCAAAAACTCTGGGAATGATACTTCTATGTCAAGATCTGGAAACTCAAAGCACCTAGAATTAAGTCCTCATAAATCACTGATTCAACTGTTAAAAACTTGTATGACAGCTAAATGGTAGTTTCTGTTCACTTGTACAGCAATATATTAAGGAAAATGCCTGCTGACTTTCCCCAATTGGTGTGCTTAATTACTTCCTTTCTGTTAACATTCTAACTACAAAACTGTGGTTTGAGCTTATTGTTCAAATTATAGTTTGTAAATCGCTTTTATTGTTCTCATGGCTGCACAGGTGAAGTACAAAATATAGTCAGCTACTTTGGATTGCAGATATTGTGAGGAATCAAGTAAGAACAAAGCATAAAGCAAAATTCAACTTCCTTGATTATTGAAAAGGGAATTGGGACACTTCTGATAAGTCTGTTTCCATTACAAGTAAATCTCGCTTAATGACTACAACAACCGCTGAATGGTACTGGTAACTCTATCACTAAGTGACATGGTCATAAAGTGAGACATCATTTGACCATGACTGGTAATTTTACTTTTTCATTGACGCTGCTTGTTGGGAAGTGATGGTGAAGCATGCAAAAATGGTGATCACATAACCCATGATGCTGTGACAGTCATAAGTGTGAGGACTGCCTAGAGAAATCCCTGCAGTTTTCTTACCACCAAATACATTTTAATATAAAATTAGTATAATTTTATAATAATTTCAGCTCAGGTATAGATAACTGCTGGGTTCAAATATTTCTTCTAGGCTACCTCATGAATTATTTTTTTCATAGTCAAGAAATATTTTCATAATGTAGATTTGCTGTCTGGTTCTCAAAACAGAATGTCACTGAAGCAATAATATATTGAATATGTAGTTTTTGGAAAATCTTCCAAGAATTGTGAATATGTGGCTACATTATTAATATCCATATTTGGCAGAAATAAATGGGATATTTCTCATGCTAAAAACAGATTTTGACTAAGGGATGGAGCTTAAGTGATGGAGATCAAGAATGACCAGTTACTTCTTGTTTATTATATGGAATATATAGTATCAAAATACACTTTTCTGTTTAGGTAGGAATAATATATTGTACTGTTTCCCAAATACTGTATTTTTAAAAAGAATCATCCATATAATCTTGTGGTAAAATGTATGAAGGAAATGGTTGCCATAGTGATGGGTTCTTAAAAAGCACATTCTTCCAACAAGCTGTTGGAAGAATAACATTTGGAGCAGAATATCAATGTGTGAAGTTTCAGTCTTTGTTTTATTTTATTTTAAACAATGAGATCTTTGCCTTGCATTAAAAAATGATTCCTTTCTTCCTCAATATGAAGTTGGGATGAATAAGATATTTTCAGATCCTTGATAGTATCCAACTGAAAATTCATAAGCATCTACTTCAGATATAGAAGAGTAGATTAATAAAATGTCATTTCAGTGACTTGTTACTGTACCTTCTATGCTCATCTGCATAAAAACAAGGACTTTTTTCCTCTTAAAATAAGAATTATTGATTGCTGTTTAAATTGTAATCCCCAGCATGCTGCAAAATGGTTTGATCTACATATGATTATACTGCAGCAGACACCTCTGCTCTTTATAATAGCAGAGTCTAATTGTGTTTTTTGTCTTGTCTTTTTGGAAGACTTGTGTGAATCCTTGAAGAAAAAAAAGATGAAGCTGCTTTAAAAGTCCTGTTGAAGTGATTCCTTAAAACAATATTTATTTCCTCAGGTTCATTGGAATTTAGAAAAAAGGTGGACTATTTGAATGAATAACAGAATGCTAGACTTGTGTCAGGCCAAGAGCACCTTTTCTTCTCTGTTCCTAAATAAAATAATATTTCAAAAATGTGGACATAATTCAAAGCCTGTTTGTATGGGATATATAAACATTCTAAGGTCTTACGCAGTCATTATGAAATCCAGTTATTCAGTGGGGACTGCAGACTATTGAAAAATGCCATTCTACTCTTCTTAGCCTCCAAGAACAACAGACAGATTTTTTTTGTAAATGCTCCATGTATATTTGTACCTTGATTTTCTAAGTTCCACAACTACACAGAGATCTAAGGGTCTTTTGGGGATATGAAGGATAATATAAAGTCATTCTCATTTGCACCCTTTCTCTTCAAACACCACTAGTCTGTCTTCAGATTTTCTAATGACTGAACATGGCTTAAAAAACATTTTTAAAAATCAGTTTTATGGGAATTGAATTTTAATGCCCAAATCATAGAGAGATTGAGATTGATTTCCAATGTATTTATAAGCAACTGGCAGAAAATATAGTTATATACATGGACTTCCATTGCAGGGAATATTATTTTTCTTTCACTAACAGGCAACACTGCAGGGATCACCTTTTCTGGATAAATGGACACCTTTGAAATCAAAGTCTGACATATCCCAGTCTGAGTTTTTTCCATTTGATTTTTTATTTCTAGGCAACCTAGCCATTCCCAAGAAGATTAGAGGGTAGCTAGATTGGTGAAGACTCATCTAATTTTTTGGATAAAGAATTTTATTCTAAATTGATACAGATAAATTCCACCTTTAATGTTTGACTATGTAGATTTAGGAAGACTTACAAAATAGGCTGTATTATTACTTAAGGGCTTCAAAATATAAACTGAACTTTGATGAAAGTTACACCATTTTTCATGCTTAGTTGTTGTTACATTTATCCCCAGTTTTTCTTAGATTTAAATTATGTTAAAGTGCTAACTTAATTTTGTGTTGCATGGATTCACCAAAAATGTATTTATCCTTTGGGACTTAATTACATGTTGAATTAACAGCACATCTTCTATCCTTAGAATACCTTTAGAAAATTCATCTGCCACTAGAACATAAAATAAAAAATGCATTAAAATCGTCACCATATAAGTAGAAAACAGAATGAAGATATAATGGATCTCATTGCAAACTCTAAGTGCCTTTTTGGCATTTCTCAAAGTTCTGTGTGTTATCATAATACAGCCAAGCAAACACTAGTCTGAGCTATAGCAAATCTAATACATTTCACGCATGTAAACACCCCCCAAAGTAAAGAATTATTCTTTAAGCTCTTACAATCACTTAATTTAAGGGAGCAAAAGACATTGACATAGGAAAAAATAATTGATCCATAAAAGTAGTAGATACTGAATTTAAAATTATCTAACTGCATTACTGTTGAGTATCTGACTATGTGTAAAACTATAAATTCAAACTTTCTTTGTAGTCTCATATGGGATAAATATTACTGTAAATATAAACAGTAAAGAAAAAGATTTTAAAGGAGTGAATAAAACCTGCAAAATCCATAGAACTGTACTATAACCACACTATCTTAATTTTTTTAAATGACAAATTCTAAAATGCGAACAGTATGTATTGACAATTTTAATTGTGCCTAGCTCATTTTCTGATTAGCAAATGATATTTCACTCCTGGAAATGTTTCTAGCAACTTTTTTTTAATATTGTCAGTGGAGCTCCTATTGCTCAGAGAATGAAAGCTTTGGATGCAATCCAATGCAAGTAGCTCGTTCTAAGAAATCAGTTCATGAAACTTCATTTTGCTTGGCAAGCAGAGCAATAATATGTGGGCTAGAAAAGGAGGTGAGGCAGAAGATCTATCACTTCCTAACTCTATAGGATTTGTAACAGCCAGAACTGAAAGTATGTACTTGGAAAGGGTGACATTTCATTGGCATTTTGCCCTATCATTTATTTATTTATTTTTGTTATCTTTCATTTTGATAGTATAGAATATAATACATGTCTAGATGTATGATACTTCTAAAAATGACAATAAGAATCTTTATGAGAAGCAAACAATTGCTTTTGACCTTTGAGGCTTACTTGGGCTCTAGCGTTATGACATCATCAAAGTGGATAGGGGCAAAATGTTCTTTATTTCTTTCCTTTTTTTTGGTATTTGTGTGTGGGATTTTTTCTCTGAAGTGAGATTAAGGAACAAAATTTGGAGATTGGAAAGGGAAAAAGCTTATGCTTAAAGAACCCATTCTGGCCCTTAATCTCCCTTCAAAATTCCCTAAATGCAATAGAAAGATAAATAAATAAATAAATTGTTTGAAATCTTCTTCATTTCTTAAATGAAACCAAATATCCCACCCCAGGGACTGTAACAGTTTCTTTAATTTATTGTAGTATTCGTAGGTTTCAAGAGATTCCCTTAAATAACATAATACTATATGTGAATTTAAGATAATTTTAACACTTAGTCTTACACCATGACCATCCAGCTGCCAATGAGCAATCCAAAGGAAGTCATGAAGAGAAAATTCCATCTTCCTTCCTTATTTCCAAGTCTACAACTTAGTATACTACCTAGTAGTATGATATTATTCAAGGAAATGCTATCTCTGATCCTCATAATAATATATTGACAACCAAATCTGCCCTGGAACAGAGCTTCAATAGAAATTGAAATAAAAATGTCTTGCTCTTAAATAAAAGAGGGTAATTACATGAAACTACTTTTACAGATAAAGAAAGAAAGATTTGAACAACTGGGAAAAATTACAATTACCACTATTAGGCTGAATAGCAGCTATAAAAATGAATATACTACCGAAATTATTATCATATTTCCAAACAATACCTATAAAATTGGATAAGAAATTTTTTCAGGAATTAGATATGACAGTTATGAAATTTATATGGATGGGGAAAAAGCACGAATAAAACTTAAGATGTTACAAGATAGTAGAACCAGAGGCAGCTTTGAACTTCCAAAATGGGAAACATATTACCAAGCAACAATTTTACCATGGGTTAAAGAGTGGATAAATTTAAAAAGTAAAGAATCCTGGCAATAGAAGGTCATGAGAAAGTAAAGAAAAATCATTATCTGAAAAGATCAAATTGAATCTCCCTATGGAAGCTATATTATATCCTAATACGAGGGATAGTAAAAAAATTGATTAGATATGAAGAATTATTAGATGAATGGAGAATTAAAAACAGTGGATAAATTAAAAGAACAAGGTATAATATTGGACTAGTGGGTATACTTGCAACTTCAAACCAAATTTAAGAAAGATGTAAAGGAACAAGGGATAGATAAGGATCTACAAAAATTGGACCAATTTTTTTGGAGCAGAAGCTGAAAAAGGAGGAGATTGCCTAGAATCCCAAAGAAAGGTATGTGGTAATTGGACCTCTTTGATTAAACATTAACCCCAGAAAGAGAAAGAGAAGAAGGAAGAAAAGTATTAATTTTTGGAATTTTTTTTTGAATTATTCTTGATTAAAAATATTTGTGGTTGTTTTGGGAAAAGTTTCTTTTTTCATAATGGCATCGCTTGTGGATGAACTAAAGACTGAATATCAAAAATATAAAAAAGAAGATACTTTGGGCACTTTGTTTCAATTCTTAGAAATGGCGTTATGTACTTATGAAAAGTTGACTACGCAGCAGAAGGACTGGGACAAAGAAGAAGAGGAAGAAGAAGCCATCTTTGATGAACAATGGGTTCTTTCCGGGGAGGAGGAGAAAAAGGATAAGAAAAAGGGGATTTTAAGAATTATAAAAACAACCAAAGAAGAGAAAAATGAGCGGAAAGGTGGAGGCAAGGTTAGAAAGCAAAGGAAAGGGAGTAAGAAAAGGGAGGAGGAAAGACAAAGGGGTAAAAAGGGCAAGGAGAAGAATAAGCAAGAGAGAAAGGGGGGGAGGAGAAGCCTCAATGGGGGGAAGCAAGATCTAAAGAAAAAAAGTTTATTTAGAGACAATGGATGAATTTAATTTAGGATAAAAGAGGGATTCTGGAGGGTACATAAGATTGTGTTTTTTATATGTATATTTAGAGTATAAAATTCATCGTGTAATTTTAGAATCTTTTAAACAGAATCCCAAGAAAAATTGTTATATGAAGTACTTTTAAGTTAGGATAATGAGTTATAGACGTTACTCCAATTGGTGTATAGGAGAAGTATAATAAAAGAAAAAAGATGAATGGATAGTTGGAAATAGAACAGACAAAGAATATTATTGAAAATGGTAATAAGATATGAAAGGATATATAAAGGTTTTGTTATGTTTTTTTTTTCTTTTTTGGATGTTGTATATTGAAAAAAGGCAAAAAAAAAATTTAATTAATAAGAAATAATTTGGATGAAAAGGAGAAGTTGGGATAAGATATGAAGTTAAATAGACAAAGTATTGATACTATAATTTGGGATTGTTATGTTCTATTGGTTTTCTTCTTTTATCATTTTTTCTTAGAAAAGAACTTATAAGCTGTTATGCCTTGTGCATTGTTTATATAAAATTGATAAAAATGGTTTATATATATAATATAAAAAAGAAAATGATAATCAGATATGGAAGGATATATAAAGTGAATATGATGTTTGAATTTGTGTCTGTGTGAAGAGTTTCAACCCGGGATCAGACAACCTTCAGAAAAGATCTTTTAGTTTTGTTTATGTTTTGTGTTCTCTGTAAAATTAATAAAATTTGTTTAAAAAAAAAAATTGGACCAATTTTTGACAGGCAAAGACATAAAATTTGTAACACAAATGTATAATTATCCATTGGAGGTAGAACTAGAGGAAGAAATTGTCAAGGGATCAATGATCTCCTGGACCCAAAACGTAGGCCATAACATAAATTTGGATGAGGGGGAAAAGACTTAGACTGAGAACTGGAAGATCACTTTGTCGATGGCATTTAAGGAAAACCAATACAAAATGTTTTGTAGATGGCACCTAGTGCCGCCAAGACTGGTGAAAATGTATCCAAATATGAAACTGGAATGCTGGAAGTGCAAACAAAAAAAAAGGAATGTTTTTCCATATGTGGTGGCAATGTATAGAGGTTAAAAATATTGGAAGAAGATACAGAGAAGGCTCTTTGAGATTACAAATTGGAACCAGAAACATGTCTATTAGGTATGATTAAAGGGAATTTGAGTAAAAGATACCTTATTGTACACATCTTAACAGCAGCAAGAATCACCTTTGCACAAAGCTGGAAGAGCAACAAAACATCACCAGATGGAGCTTTAATTCAAAAAATAATGGACTGTGCAGAGCTAGATAAATTCACTATGGAATTAAAAGGCAAGGATGATCAAGAATATTATGCGATATGGGATAGGTGGTAAGAATGGGTGAAGAATAAAAATAGAAACTAATGTATAGTTACAAAATGAGAAACATGTACTTTATATACAATGACACAAATACTGTTAATGGAAATGAGTGTTTTGTATTTTGGGTTTTTAAAGAAAAAAAATTATTTTAAAAAGAAAAATAGAAATTGGAATAAAAATGTCAGTACCTTTTATGACATTCTCTACACATTTCCCAATTCTATTTTATTTATTGATCTTAGAGCACAGTTTTGAAAGACTCATAACAATAAAACCAAAAAACATAAATGCCATAGAAACTAAAAGCTTTAGTCACCATCCTGGGATACCCGCACAATCATCTATAAGTCTCCATCACTCTGCCTCAGCCTTTGGGGAAGAGCTAGTTGTATATTAACCATATTATTGTGATGAAATTATCAGTATTTTCCCTTTAAATTTTCACCAAAGAATCCATATGTTCCCAAGATGCACCAGCTTTCCCTGAGCTGGGTCTAAAGGAATCTTTTGCCTAGAGCAAAGACCAGTCTCATAGGCCTAATAAGAAAAGATGATTTTCTTAGATGCAGATGCTTTAAAATGTTCCTTGGAATAGGGACAGATAGATATTGTGAGTTGTGACTAGTTTTGTTCCTTGGAGAGAGATAGATAGGTACTGGGAGTTGTATACCAATTTTGTTCTTAGTCCTTTGAATCCTGCAAATAGCTCGCCACAACCTGTTACTATGGTGCTTAACCTGCACAGTGGTTAGGAATTATGAGATTGTAGACCAAAGTCTCAAGAAGGACTTGCAGTTTGAAAAATGGCAATACACTTTTTGAAATTACTTGGATATCAGAAAATACAGTATATTGTTTCAGCTGCAAATCTGAGAAAAGGATCTTAGGGAAAAAAACTCCACTGAAGCAGTGAGATTTCCTTTTATATAAAGTTATATAAAATGTTTTAATGCACTTTGTTTTACCCAAAGGTAAATGCAGGCAATATACTGGCATAATATCGGTGCTGGCAACACACATATAAACTTCATATATCATTCCAAATTGGATTCTATGTCTTAACTTTATCCACAGTAAGTTTCCCCCTTTATAAGAAGAGTAATAGCATGTACCTTTCATTATGACAATCATCAGTTAAGATCTGCAACTCATATTGAAACATAATATACAGTAATCAGAAACAGGACATTTTATTTAGGACAATAGGAACAACAAAGTGGATTGAACCTGCACTATGGCCTAAGTGTAAGAAGTGTTTTCTATCAATTTCAATCTGAATAGGCATAATCACATTTATTTGGCAATGTCAAAAAGAGAGAGTGCTTTTGTATGAACTATAAGTCAGCTCTCCAACTGCAGAGATGATAAAGTGTGATAAAGTTTCTATCTACACAGTAAAGAATGGTCATATCTCTACCTGAAGCTTCAACTCAACTTGGAATAAACTGTTCTTCAGTGGGCAAACTCTAAACAAGTTCATCTTCCCTGGATCTTCTTTCCTTCCATTCTTTTAAACTGTATCCTGAATTTTTGCAAGTACACAGCTATAAAAACAGAAGGATAGCTTTTCTGAATCAGGCCAAAGCCAATTTAGATGCTGTTTCTTGCAAAAGTCAATAGTAGGATTTCAAATTTTTTTTAGAAGAAAAAGAAATCTCTTGCGATTGCAAATAGTGACATACATAGAACTTTGTATAAGATTGCATTTTCCTTTCCTACTGCCCATACAAATATAAGAAAAACACTAAATATCTTCATAAGCCTGCTTGGGCTTTCTTTCTTTCTTTCTTTCTTTCTTTCTTTCTTTCTTTCTTTCTTTCTTTCTTTCTTTCGTTTTCTTTCTTTTTTTCTTTCTTTCTTGACTTGACCTTATGAATGTGACACTAAGGATCTGACTTAGCTTGAAATATTTTTGGTGGAATGCTAAATAGGGTCAATTCCCAGGGTACAAATCAGAGATGCATTCCATCCAACAAGAAAACTGTAGCAGATGGAAAACAGATCCAACGCAATTCCAAAGCTTACCCCATATTTTCCATAAGAAGGTAACCAAGACAAAAAGGATTTATCTGGAAGAAATCATTCTCATACCCAAAGCAGAGATAACCAGGCATGGAATTTGTACCAAATTATAAAAAGCATATTTCATTTAGATAATTGATTGATTTATATAGCCAGTCAAATTGTTTGATTTATATACCCTCTCAAAATAACTCTCAGGAAAATATGCAAAATTTAAAAAGGAGCTATCATAACATATAAAATATGACAAAATACAATAATTCCATCCGGCAATCCAATGGACAATCATTAGAGAATCATTAGTGTCTAAAGGAAAGTCAGGCCCTTAAACATATTGAACAATATTTCTTCCCTATAAGCTAGAAGCAAGTTATCTGGGGTGTGCTGGCTGTTCATCAGCTGTAAACTTATTTGAATTTAGAAGCATTGACAATAGTGAGATATATTGAAGTTTAGCAGCATATGTAAGGATAAATCTGAAGCTTCCTAGTCTTGCTTATTTAGGATGGATAAGAATGTAGCTACAATTGTATCTGTAATGATCTTGGGCTATATAGTGCACATGCTCTTTAACAACTGATTGTGGTGAAGCGATATAGTTATAATTATGGGTTTTTTATGTTTGAAGGGGAGAGATGTCCAATATGGTATGATTGATAGAATGGTTTTATCTTCCTGTTCTTTGGTGGGTTCATAATCAGACAGAGTTGTTAAAGTGTCTGGTTCTACAATATATTATTATGTTCAAGGGTTTTTGTTGTTGTTTTTTGTCATGAGCAATAATGTAGTCCTGGTGACTAATATTTTTTTGGGTCAAATGTAAGGTTCCTTGGATAGTACAATGACAAAAAAAGAGCAAAAGTTCAATTTTTACCAATATGTTCCATTGGGAAACAGGAAGTCCATTTGTAATGTATGTGACATGCTCATCTTCTTTGATCACTCACAGCCTCTTAAATCATAGTTATATTTCAGAATCAGAATCTTAGAGCTACTATTGTTTCCTTTCAGTTCACTACTGATCTGTAAAAATGGGAAGAGCCATTAGATTATGGAAAGGAGATAGAGAAACTCCTTATTCCTATCTTGCAATTATTTTAATTTTTGAGGTCAGCCTTTGTGGGACATTAAGATTAAAAGTTTCCCCTGCCCAGTTGTTTCCAACTCTAGGGAGCAATGCTCATTTCAGTTTCCTAGCCAAGGGAGCCAGAATTGTCTGAAGATGCTACCGTGATCATGTGGTCACCATGACTATATGCCAATGTGCACAGAACACAATTTCCTTTCCACCAAAATGGTAACTATTTACTTGTATTAAACTATTAGGTTGGCAGGAACTGGGACAGGAACTGTAGTTCAACCCATTACATAGTGCTTGGGCCTTGAACTGCCAATCTTCTGGTTGGCAGGCCAGCGACTTAACTGCTAGGCCACTGTGCTCATTTGTGACGAACAGATCACACAAAACGTGGTGGGTTTGTAATGTGAGAAGCGCTCCTCCTCTTCTCTGTCACCTAGTCTGTCTATCCCTGTCCCTGTCTAATTGCTTGGACAGATTGCTATTTACACAATGGAATCCTACACTAGCCTATTCAGATATTTGTCCAAATGAGACTTATCCATATCTAAGGCTCCAATCTCAGGCTAGTAGGATTGCATAAACAGAAGAAAATAACAGAAGCTAAATTTCATCTGAAGCACTGATATACCTTCTTCAAAAAAGGCAGAATCCTATATCATCATCTCCACCATTTCTAACCATTGTATCAACAGTATCACCATGAGGAATAATGTGTGTCTCACACTGTGAGCTTCAGAATTTTAACAAAGCTTGCTAAGCTTGTTTACAAAACTCTGATCTGCTTGTGGTCATGGCTGAAGTAAACAATACAATAAACTCATCAAGACTTGGATACAAAAGAAATAGCTAGGCCCTACCTTGAAGATGAGGTGTAATTGACCAATTTACTATCATTATCATTATTGGCTTGCTTTTCCCTTAATTGATTGCAAAGAAAAATAAAATCTAGGCTTCCAGCAACAGAAGCAAGATTTAGCTTATAAAATGGGCATTAATTGATTGTGTCCTAAGGAGGCTACCTGAAAGGGGGAATAGGGAAAAAAAGGGACCTGGGAGGAAACATACAGATACACCATACAGGTGTTCAAACTAAGTTCATTGATGATTTCAGCTATTTTTAGTATGAGAATTTTCCAAGGTAGGATCTTGCTGTGGGGTTGAAAAATGTGTCCTAACTAGTAGGTGGATTCTCCCAGCAAAGTACTACAAGCTGCGTGGTGAAGATCAGAGAAAACTCACGCCTTCTGATGGAAGAGTTTATATTTTCCAGAATAGCTGCCACAACAGACTTAAACCTTTATGTGGTATGTCGTATAATTGACTGTGATGTTCAGACTGCCATCTTCTTTGATCAAACCAACCTATCACCAGAATAAGTGACTCATCTGGTGACTCATTTTTAAGATACCTCCAAAATGCTGTATTTGTGTTGGTGATAGCTGGCAAACAAAGTGAAGGGACTTCACAGTTAACAAAATACTCTGCTCTAAATTTGGGGTTCTGGTAGTTATGCTGAATGTTGCTATAGATGAGACCTTGTTCACTAAGTATATCTGAATGACTGTCAGCAGTGTTCCCTCATTGATCATTTGAAAGCGGATCAACTCAACTTTCTTATCTCAGCTGGTCTGGCAATAATACTTGTGTTTCATTATAGGCAAGGACTCTGTTATCCTTTAATTACACATATGCACATATCAGTATCCTAAGACTACTGCAAGCTGGAATCATAAACAGTAGAAGCTCACGTGAAAATGACAGGTAGTGATAACACTTAGGCGTATATACCACTTCACAGTGCTTTACAGCCCTCTCTAAGTGGTTTTACATATTGCCCCCAACAATTTGGGTCCTCATTTTACTTACCTCAGAAGGATAGAAAGCTGAGTGAACTTTGAATCTGGTGAGATTTGAACTGGCAAATTGCAGGCAGCCAGCAGAAGTAGCCTATAGTACTGCATTCTAACCACTGTGCCACCATGGCTCATAGGTAGTCCTTGACATGACAACTTATTGTGACTGGAACTTCCAACACTAAGTAAGGCAGTTGTTAAATGAGTTTTACCTGATTGTACAACTTTTGTAGTGGTCCTTAAATGAATCACTGTGGTCATTAAGTAAATCACAGGATTGGTAAGCAAATCTAGCTTCTCCCATTGACTTTGCTTGTTGGGAACTGAGAAAGTCCTCAAATGGTGATCACATGATCCCAGGATGCTACAACCATTGTAAATACATGCTGGTTGCCAAGTGACTAACTTTCGACCATATGACTGTGGAGATGCTATCGCAATCATAAGCTATGAGGACCAGTTATGTCATGTTTTCAACATCATTGTAACCTTGAACTGATGCTAAATAAATGGTTTATTAATTGAGAATAAATAATTTCTTGATTTTGAGGGACATTTTGATAGAAGGAGTACTCTTCAGTAAAGTTGAGGTATTCATATAACCTATATTCATATAACCTATTTATGCGATTGTCCTCCTGGAAAAACTTAACCTGTAAAGTTTGTCTTGAAAATGTCACACATTCAAGATAGGAGAATGTAAAATAACTTTTCTGAACATTCACAATCCTTCTACCATTTTTTTTCCTCTTTGCTCTTGTTTTGAAAAGACATATAATAAACTTCCACAAGACACTCACTTTAAAAAAAAAAAAAAACCTGGTTGAAATAATTATGCCATAAAGAAGAAAGTATAACTTCACAAAAGAGTATTTTGCAGATTCCTGTCTTAAATGTATGGAATAGAAACGACAAAGATCCAAAGGTGTTACTGGTTTGAATTTGGATATAAAAAATGTTTCACTTGCATTAATCATGTGTTCATGGCCAGGAGACACATTTAATTCTTGTTATTTTCAGATACCATATTTGCAAATTCACCGACTCCAAAGTCCCCAAACTTGGCAACTTTAAGACCTGTGGACCAACTCCCAGAATTCTGGTTGGAGAATTCTGGGAGTTGAAGTCCACAAGTCTTAAAGTTGCCAAGTTTGAAGACCTCTGATCTACTCCAATGCATTTGTAACTGAAGAATCAATTTTGCAGTGCTTTTGTGGTCACTTTTCATGAAGAGTGTCAAAAAAAAGATGAGTTGCAGACTTCCGGTTTGCCAGGTTTCGGTGGCGGCAGGGATTCGAGTTTCAGCGCGATCCCTGTTGCACTAGCCGTCTTGGTGCCTCCGATCCCGATGGGTCTCGAGGATAAGGCTGCCCCGTAGAGGCAGCTGAAGATAGGGGGAGCCAGATAGGGGCTTGGGGGTGTCGCAGACCCCCTCCCCACCCGGCAAAACCTCCTTTTCTCAAGACTCAGTAATGGCCGCCACAAAGAAGCCGGCAGCTGGATAAGAATGTGCAGGAGGAAGAAGGAAAAAGTTTTGAAGTGAAAGTTCTTTGGCTACCGGGACTTCAAGAAATATCTAATATCCTGAAAATCATGATTTTTTGAATGATACATTGTTTCCAGAGGAGATTCTAAAGGCAGCAAATGGAGGAGCTGAAAGGGAAAGTTTACTCTCCTTTCCTACGGACATAGCAAATGGCACTGAAAAAACTGCTTTTCTAAAGAAGGCAAAATTTAAAGCTCTTTGTTATAAGTGGGAAGGGAGAGGACAAAAAACCCCCCTATATTAAGATCTTGTTGGAGGAGATGCCTTGAAGATTTTGAGACTAGAAGTTAACTGCAATAAGGCTTTAAGCTACAGACTGGTTTTTTTTTTTTTCTTAATTGATATTACCCCAGGAAGAGAAAGTGTAAAGGAAAGAACTTTCTGCTCTGTTTGGATGCTTGATGACTCTGGAACTTTGGGGAATTGTCTTTTAAGTTTTGAAACATCTTGGTTGTTTTAAGAAGAAGAAGAGGGGAAAAAAAGAAGAAGAAAGGTTTATAATGGCTTTATCTATTGATGAACTAAGAAAGGAATATGGAAAAATAAAGAAAGAAAGCAAGAACTCTTTGGGAGATATCTTTCATTTTTTAGAAATGGCGCTTGCTACTTACCAGCAAATACAACGACAAATGGAGGAAGCAGAGGAGGAAGAAGAAGAAGAAGAAGAAGAAGCCATCTTTAATGAATTAAAAAATTGGACTAAGAAAGAAAAGAGAAAGAGAGGAAGGAAAATGAAGGACTTAAGATAAAAAAAAACACCCAAGAAAGAGAAAAATGAGATGCAAAATCAATACAATGTTAGAAAGCAAAAGAAAAGAGGAATACAACAGAGAGGGGAAGCTAAAAAGGCGGAGGTTAGGAGGGAGGGTAAAAAGACTAAGTGGGATAAGAAAGGAAGGAAAAGGGGGAAAAAGCCACAAAGGTATAAAACAAGATGGGAAAAAGCAATTTTTTTTTAGGGACAAAGGGTAATTTATAATTTGATTCTACAAAAGTACATGAGATAGTATTGTAATACTTGTATTAGAAATAGAAAATTAGAATTTTATAAGAACTAATAAAATATTAAAATATTAAAATGCTTTAATAAAATATTAAAGGGAATGTTTAAAATATAGAGTTTATTGGCTATTGTGTTAATGTTATTATAAACTTATTGTTGTAGTATTAATGATAGAGTTTAATTTGTTATTCTCTTAATGTTATCATAACTTTATTCTTTTCTCTTTTTTACTTTTTTAGTTCAAAATGTATTATTTAAAATGTATTAAAAAATTAGAATGGTAATTATGTACTTAATTATTTTATAGATTTATTATTCTCTCTTTTTTTTTCTTTTCCTTTGAAGTTTAATAGGTAGAATGTACTAAGCAGAATCAGACTGGGATCGAGGTATTACTTTAAATGTCAATTTAGGAGATAGAAAGGCATCATACTTCGATTAGTGATTCCAGGAGAAATCTTTTTTTTTTTTTTATAAATTAAAGAGAATGAGATAAATGGATAATTGGAAAAGAATGGACAAAAGATACAAATATAATGATTTAAAGTAAGATGAAATAAATAAAATAGAAATAAGAAGAGTGAAAAACGGGGTGAAGTTATATAGAAGATATAGAATGATAAACAAGATAGGTAATGATATATAAGATGAGCATGAATTTAATTGAAGTCCATACAAAGAGAGGTAATCTGGGGCCAAACTACGTTCTTAAAAGAAGTTTTATATTTTTGTGTTTTGTGTGTTTATGTTTGATTAAGAATTAATAAAACCTTGGAGGAATGTTGGACGAGAATATTTGTAAACAAGTCAGATGGAAATATAAATATGATGGCTATAAAATAGATAAATATAAAAAAGAAATGTAATTGAATAAAAGTAAAGAGAAATAATGAGAAATTTGCTAAAAGATATTTATGTGTCTATAAGGAAATGGGATAAATTAGAATTATGCTGTATAAAGTAATTTTTTATCTGCCTTGTAAAAACTCACAATGGAAAGAGGTTTTATGTTTGCAATGTTTAATGATGTTTTGTTTGTTTTTAAAATTAATAAAAAATTTGTTTCAACAAAAAAAAAATGAGTTGCTCAACAAGCACAATTCCAGCTAAGATTTCAGTATTCACCAAGTCAAGGTTTTTGGTGACTTTATAGAAAGTAACCACCATAATAACAACAAATGACCATACAAATGATGAAAAGGGAGAATCATGTTACTATAAAAGAAATGAAATATTCCTTCATTTTGTTCAATAAGCTAGAGGAAATACAAATACAAAAAGCAAGTATAAGAAAGATGATATACACGTAATGTAATGTATGTCAAAATGTCATATCAAAATGTTTGTTACAATGGTTCTTCCCTCAATAGCTTAGCTATTATGGTTTGACCATTCAGATGAATATTTCTCACAAGTATTTAACAGCTTTATTTTGTCATAAATTTCTGTCTTATATGGAGATGATTCTTACTCTACATATTGCTCTCTTTTGTGATTGGATCTGTATGATGTCCTACCTGTCCTAACCTGTAGATAATATGTTCAAAGATGTAGCTCATTTACTTCTGCTCTCACTCCACAAGTCTTTATTGCCACTGAGTGTTTCAATTGTTGCATATTTTTTAAAGTAAACTTCTATTTGGGTGTAACCTAGCATTGAGAATATTAATGTTGAAAAATGTAACAGTCAGGTGTTTATCTACTTCAGTGGCACATTGTGCATCAAGTCATAAAGCCCATTAATCAGTTGTTGCTATTCTCCAAAGAACACTTATTGGTGAGGGGTATCCATCCATCATTTAACCTGTGCTCCTTCATCTACACAGCTGGCAGCTTTATTTCTCAAGTATTCTTAAATTGCTTTTTTTTCCCTTAAGAAACAACTAAGAAAAAAAATCTACTTTTTCCCTATTGTAGGATATTCATAGCAAGAATTAGAGGTGACTTGGGATTTTCATATGAAACTGATGCTTTGCTTTGCTGCTGAAGTCACTGTGCTACTGGTTTTGATCGACAGAGGTTCCTGGTTAATACAGATTAAAAGTGATAAAGCACAGCAGTCTCCCTGACAAAAAGAAAAATAAAGATAATTGGGAGACATTCAGTTCAAAGTGTTATTCTGAGGTCATACACATGTCAATAATATTGATTTAGATCATGGGCAACAAACTCGTGGTGTCACCTTGCCATCATGTGATGTATTGCAACCTTTTTTCCCTTTGCCAAGCTAGGATAGGCGTGGCCTGCATATGACACATCCAGCCTGTGGGTTGCCAGTTTGACACTTCTGATCTAGATCAATGCTTCTTAACTTTGTTAGCTTTAAGGTATTGAATTCTACACATATTCAAGTTGCTGAAATGGAGAAATCTTGTTCCAGAATGTTCAGTTGACACCCCACCTTTATAAAATCTGGCCATTTTGACACAGTGGAACATGGTAATTCCCAAGGCAAACCTAATACCAATAAGAAAAGATCTTGTATAGACAACTTAAAAATATTTGTTTAGTAAATTTGGTGTATGGTGAAGTTTTCCTAGTCCTGCTCCTGTGAAATGATCACTTCCATGTTTATAACTCAGAATCGTGAACTCTAAAACAATAAGTATTTTCCACATTTCATGCATCATGGTTTCTTGACTTTGCAGACACATTTTTACAATTTCAAACAAGCTAAAAAGCAAAATGTTGATTTATGGTTACCTGTTTCAACAAGTGACCCCTGGTGGCAATGTTTCTGCTTTTTCAGCTGGCTTAGTTGTTGAAGATAAATGATTCTTCTATGCCTGCTTTGGACATCTGGCTGATGGAGAACTGCTCTGGCCTTCACTTTCCTCCTAAATGCTTACACATTCTGCAGCATCTGCTGGTTATCTTATTTAGGAGGCTGTTTTTCTCTTTTATCATGTGTTTCATAGGGTTGTATTATTGTCAGAAATTTTATTCTTTATTCTTTGAAGGTGTTCCCATCTTCCTTTCTTTTTCTGAGGATAGAGTTCCTCCAGTCATGTATCAAAGGTTGCAGGAATCAAGGAAGATACATAGAATGGCATATTCTAATAATAAACAAGACAGAAATTCCTGATAATTATATGGAGACAATTGCTATCCTTTATTAATTGCTCTAATTTTAATTTTCCAACCAGAAAATTCATGGAACTCATGTTAACCAGACAGGTGCCTTTCACAAGCAAAAAACTAGACTCAGAAAGAACTGTAAATCTGGTTGGAACATTTATTTATTGCTGTTTATTTTATGTATTTATTAGTATCACTTTCCATATTATGAAGAAAAACAATCTCATGTGGGGAACAATTAACATACTAAATCAGAAAGAGTTAAAACATGAATAATTTAGAAATGAACCCACTAAACATAACACAGCCTAAAAATTTACATATCTTACAATATTTAAATAGACCAGAAATCACAGCAGTGCCAATTTAGCTGAATTAAATAATTAATTTAAAAGATGCTTGTTCATATATTATTAGAAGATTTAAACTGAGCTCCTAATTTTCTTGAATAGGGGATTCCATTATTCCATTCTCATGAGCCAACATATTTTAAAATGTAACCTATAACTTATAAATCTTGAATTCCTCACACCTTACAAAATTGACAACATATTTCCATCATTCATGTACCATAATATTATATGCTCTTTCTATATATTTCTATTATATCATTCATGTATTTTATATCATACCTCAAATAAAAAATTATTTGTAATGATTTCTATTATTTTTATTTTGGGTTGGGTTGGTTTTTTACTGATTTTTCTTTCTGCATATATAGATTTTACTCTTATTATAAATCACCCAGAGCCCATAAAGTGGGATGTCTTTATAAATGTTATTATTTAATTAATAACATTTCATTCATGGAATTGCATTGACCTAATCTTATAAAAAATTTTACTATAAGGGACCATCAAATGTTCATTTATATTATATAGGTAATCTGTGACAAATATAAATAACATAAAGTAAACTTCTCTTTAAATCAAGATTAATTCTTGGTAATGTCTTAGATATAGCTATGTGATTTTCTTGGCAATAGGGCAGGAGTGGTTTACCATTGGCTTCTTTAATATTTTCTCAACCTACCAGTTTAGTTTATAGTTGGTATTTCATAGTGCTTCCATAATATTCATTACTTCTTTTCTCCCAGTGCCTCTTACAAAAAGATGCCAATTTTTTCAGTGCTCTTTTGACTTTTCTCTCTAGAAAAGCAAAAGCAGAACCCAAAATATATGTATCCCGTACCCATTCAATGTAATCCATTTATATTTCTGAGAACAAATGGCAGCATGAGAAGTATCCTTTAAAATATGAACTATACTTTTCCATATAGCCCAGTAATGGCAAACCTTTTAGAGACCAAGTGCCCAAACTGTAACCCAAAACCCACT
This sequence comes from Hydrophis major, assembly GCA_033807585.1. Lineage (NCBI taxonomy): Eukaryota > Metazoa > Chordata > Lepidosauria > Squamata > Elapidae > Hydrophis > Hydrophis major. The sequence goes on from CM066329.1 coordinate 324,620,034, forward strand.
TATTTATTGCAAAGTGCCAACATGGCAATTTAACCCAAATAATTAGGTTGTATTATTTAAAATAATGATAATCAAAGCAGAGTTCAGGTAGTTGTTCTAAGAAAAAGATGAGAAATGCACTTTTATGCCCTTTTATTTTTTTTCTGCTTTTGAAATATTACATTTAGCAATAATAAAAAAGAAAAACTTTTGTAATATCATTTTTCTTCCCCCCCTTTCTTTGCCCCTTTCTGTTCCTCCACTCTTTCTTTGCCTCTCTGTTTCTCTCCCTCCCTTCCTGTCTCTTTTTCTCTCTTTCCCTCCCTCCCTCTCTCATTCTCTCTGTCTCTCTCTCCCACCTGGGTGAGGGGAAGGAACCCCCAACTTAATAAAAATAAACATTAAGTGTTACAATTAAATGTGTCAGGGGATTGGAGCAGAAATAAAATCACCCAAGTTTAAGTATGCAGCACCAAACATTTTAAAGCTCTATGCAGAGAAATTAAATGTGCCAAGTTCGCCCTGTGAATCCCATTCTCCTAAACTTCTCCACATTGAGCATAATTCCTCAGGCATAAAATCTTACTTCTCCTCAGCCCAAAGGAAATTCATAATTTCTCCTTCCTCATAGTTGGACAAAAAAGGTCAGATTTTAGTTTGAAATATTTTTTTAATCCCCCAGCTAACTGGTAGATCACTTGAAATTCAGATTCAAGTTGTTACTTTCTGCGTTTCTTTAATTTCTTAGTGTCCTGTTTAAAGAAAAATCTGGGGTTCCTTCCCCAGCTCCACCAGGATAAAGTCCAACCACAAATCCCCATTTTAATATTTCTGTGGTTTCACTATCCAGTTCTGCAGCATTTCGTCATATCAGCTGCTTGCAACATTTATTACTATTTCTCTCTCTATACACACAACACTTCTCCTTGTAGGTTTCTTTCTCTCTTTCTCTCTCCCTCTCCCACTCCCTCCCTCCTTCCTGGGGGGTAGGAACCCCTGAAATGGTGCTGGGTGGTAGGAATCTGACATCTGGAGGCCGACTGAAGCTCAGCTGTCCGGCAGGGAGGCAGGGCATCCCAATATGGGCAGCTCTGCAGGAAAAGCAACTGAGCCAAGATGACACAGGGTCGCATTGTGGCTCCATGCTAAATTTCACTGTGCTGCGCAATGCGCTTTAGAGTAGGAGGCAGGCCATGGAGGCATCAACAGCAAATGTACCATGACAAAGGTGGAATGCTGTTTCGCACATTTTTTTTTAGTCCCTCAAACTTTTGTTCCCTGAAAACGATAGTGAGAAACACAATGGAGAAATGTGAGGGAGTTGAGCTGGGGTGATGGCATGTTACCCAAAGAGAGGGCTCTGTGTGCCACCTCTGGCACATGTGCCATAGGTTCGTCACCATGGATATAGCCCATTAGCTATGCATTAACTTAGTGTGCATCTTTTTTCTATTCATCTTTCTCAGTTTCTTAATTTTTCCAGTGTGATTCAAATTTCTCTTCCACATCAATGCAGCTGGTAATAACCATTCTTGCAACAGCTGTAAACTCTTACAAAAAGGGGATATTTCAAGGTTAAGTCTTGCACTGTTTTGCCAAAAATTCTGCATTGGCCTAGCTATTTGTTTCACACGCTCCTGAACTGAGCAACATAAGCTGCGCTTGTAAAAATTTGTAGAACGCTTAGAATATCTAAAATTTATAGAATGTTCATTATAACTCTGGTGGGGTGTCCTTGACATACAGATATGTCATGAAAGTTCCCAGTAGTTAAGATGATCCCTGTCTTTTTATGAGAAGTTGAAAATGTACATACAGTATTCATTCAGGAAAACTGTTTGGCTGGAGGTTCTGTTTGGCCATTTGCGGTTAAAAAGTAGCCCATTGCTGACATTATAGGAAACTTTATTCAGATGCTGGGATCTAGATAATGATTTCTCATGTTTAAAAGCTGTGGTGTCACAGTGGTTAGATTGCAGTATTGCAGACTAATTCTGCTGATTGCCAACAGTTTGACTCTCACCAGTTCAAGGTTGACTCAGCCTTCCATCCTTCTGAAATTAGTAAAATGTGGACCCAGATTGTCAGGGACAATATGCTGACTGTAAACTGCTTAGAAAGGGCTGTAAAGCACTATGAAGTGGTATATAAGTCTAAGTGTTATTGCTATTATATACAACTGTAATCCAAAGATGATCCCATTACAGATAACAATATCTTCTATGTTTTTAGTATTTGCTGCCAAAGCAAGATAAAGTGGTATAACCTTTTTTTCAAATGTTTGTTCTTAAGGATGGAAAATCTGTATGAATTTGAATTTTAGGTTTTCAAAATGATGTTGTTGTTTTGTGCTTGTCACTAAGTCCAGGAAGTAAATTGCATTGGCATTCTCTTTCCTCTTTGACAAGACTTTATTCCTTTTGTTAGAACTGAAACATAGTAGAGTTCTCTAACTCTTTAGTGTCAGGGAGCAGTTTGAGGCTTTTGAGAACATAGTATGGAAAACCCCACAAAACAGCAACTATTGAAGGTTCATGAATACTTCATTTTTTAGATGTCAAACATTTTTAATGATGTAAGACGTAATTTGCTATCATATTTATCATCATCTTTTAACGACCCCATCATCCCTTTCGGGATGGAGTCTGGGCAACTGAATGGAACTAGCAGAGAGTTTAATGGCCAGATGCCGTTCCTGTCGCCAATGTGGAGTTTTGTTCAGCAGATATATTCTCATTGTGGCCAGAGAGAGAAATATCTGCCTCTATCTAGGATTGAACTCACAGCCTCCTGATTGTTAGGTGAGAGCTCCACCTCTAAGCCACTGTACCACCCTTTAGCCCCACCTAAATGCTTCTTGTCACCTTTTATCTTTTTTTCTGGGTCTATTTCTAAAGTAAGCATTGGGTTTCAGCCATCTATCACTGTATTTATTAAGAATATTTCCAGGATTTTATTCTTAATAATAAGGGTAATTCTTGAGACTGGTGCTTTGTATTGTATGCTACTTTTCCATAAAGCTAAAAAAGAAAAAAAAAACACAATCCAGCAGAGAGGGAAGGCTGGTGGATATTAAGGAAAATGTCATTAGGGTCCTTTGCACCCTATTGATGTACAAGAGGAGGAAGCTGAGACAAAATTAGCTTTGCCAAAAAATGTTCTATTATGTAAATAGAACATTTTCAAGAAGAGATTGGACTGAAATTTTTCAGAAATGGTGTAGGGTCTCCTGCTTAGGTGGGGGGTTGGACTAGATGACCTACAAGGTCCCTTCCAACTCTGATTGCCTGCAAAGATCTGCAAACAAATTGGGGAAAAACCCAGTAACTGAAGCATGTTACCAATGGAAGTCAAGAGGAATGGAATAAAATATTCTGGCATATGGGAATTACAGTACAGCGATATAGTATATTGGGAAAGGAGATGAAAGCAAAAAATATAAACGAGATAGATTGATTAAAATTAACAGAAAGTCACTCTTACTTTTTCATCTGTCAAAAATACGCCTGAGAGAGGAACAGCATAAATCCTCAATAGCAGGGTAACTTCAAAGGCAGATGACACAACTAGTGACACTAGACCTCATCAGCATTTTGCTTGGCAAGTTCCAAAGTAGAGCCTTACAAAACAGCTGCCAAACTAAAACTTCAAGAAGTTTCATAGGCTATTTGCCTGCATAACATGCTATTTTTCAAAAGTGCATTCACATGTTCAGGGATACAGGAACCAAGACTTCATCTAGGAATGTCAAGCTCCAGTTCTACCTAGCTCAGGAAAAAAAAAAAAGAGTGAAAACAAGAAGTGAGCAGTCTTTCCCTAGCTATGGTTCCCAGTTAAATTTTTGGGGAAGCCAAGGGCTATATTAGATTGACCAATAATCCAAACTGAGGTTATGTTGTATGCCTAGACAGTTTCAGAATTTCTGGGTTTGCTGAATTGGAAACTGATCAATTTTCTTTCTTCCTCTGTACTATGTTTTTTATGTATTTTACATCTCAGAATGACAAAAAGATATTTAACAATTGTAGCTAGGAAAGTCTCCAAGAACTATATAAAGAAATCCTGCATATTTAAGTTGCCAATTCTTGATATAGCCTGATACTCTTTAAAATCTGTTTAGGGCTCAGATAGAAGTGGGAAACGATATTGGTTGGGCAGTCCAAGTTAAGTCAATTGGCATATACTCCCCAGACTAAATAAGGTTCTGGTGAAAATTAACTCTACATGGTTATAAATTTGTTAACACTTGCTGTTTCTCATCCCTTAGCAACTTTAAGAAATGGTGACCAACTTCCAGAATCATGAGAGTTGAAGTCTACATATTTTAAAGTTTCCAAAGTTGAGAAACACTGGCATAATTGCCCATCCCACCCCAGAACATACACGAGAAAGACTAATATTGGAGTAAAGGGACAAAATGAAGATAAATTTCCATTTTTTCAATGCCCCATCTGGCTCAATCAATATCCAGATTTCAAACACAGGCATATCTATTTCCAGTACCTATACTTCTGTGTTTTCAACTACCATTTAAGTATTGCTTCATTTTAAACATTCAATTACTTAGGATTTATTTGTTGCTTTACTATTCAGTGTAATCATAAAGAATGCATTTTATATTCATGTGGCTGTCATGCATATCTTTTTAGGAGTTTCATTCACTATAATTAGTTAATAGATACTTTTAAAATGAGATTTTGCTCAAAGATCCTGCAAAGTTACAATGACTCACCACAAAATGCACATGAAATGCAGATCTATCAGCCATGAATAAGGATTGAAGAGGTTTGCTGCAATAAGAATTTCTTTGTTGAGAAAATATTAAACAGAGCAATAACTAAATACCGATCACTCGGTTCTCAGACGATGTGAGCAAGAAACCTATACAGTTGAAATTTCTTCATTTTGTAAGGTGGGTGGGAATGTTCAACATTAATTCATTAAATTATTGAAAACGATTCCATTATTTGCTCAGATGACTCTTTTATATAAATAGAATTAATATTTATATGTTTATATCTTAGACATCTTTTTCAAATAAGCTCTGCACTTAATTAAAAATCATAACATAAACATGTTTATTCTTTAAAGAAATCAGTGTAAGGTTCTGAAAGCTTCAAAATATGTGTCTATGTCTATAAAGTCCAGATGACTATCTAAAATTTGAATTGTCAATATTGATGACTTTCCTGTAAACCCTGGCATTCTGCTTAAAATCTGCTTTATATAGGGAAATAATGTGGGTCAAAGCTAAAGAAAGTCAGATTTACAAACGTGCTGTTCATCTTGAAGCATAGTGAGAAGTTGTCACTATGTTCCAGGCTTCAACTGAGTAGCTTACAGGCAAAATTAGTGTTCACCCCTTTCCTCATTTGGTTTAAGAATTAATTTAAGAGCTTGTCTTCTTGTAGCATTTATTTGTTTGAGTTCCAAAAGTGCTATTAGTGAGTTTGAAATGTGAAGATTCTCATTTCCTTAGATAGGCATGTCTTTGGAAAGTGTTCTCAGGAAAACTAACAGCATTCTTCTCCCTTAAGCTGTTTCCAATTTTTCATTAGTGTAGAATTGGTAGCTTTCTCTTTTTCTCTTTTGACTTTTTTTTGTAGTTTGCCCTGAAGCAAATCCACTTGGCTGCCAATTCTAGAAGAGTGCCATTTCTGGTCATCTGTGCTACCAACCCCTTGGCGTTTGTAAGGCCAAAGGAACTTGGTTGTTGCTATTTACTCGTGGACTATCACATGGTTTGTATATAGTCACTCATACATATTTTTGTGTGTTCATATATACTGTGAATCTGATTCACTTGATGTTCTAAGTAATCTAGAGACAAAATGTAAGTGTAATATATAATGTACACTGTTATCTGTAGGAGAATCTCAAAATGTTTTTGAATTGTAGAATCAAATATTCAAGCAGGTTTTGTATATTTGGGTTTTTTTTTTTACTTTATAAGTGCCATAGTTGTGGGTGTTGAATGTCAGGATATTCTTGTGAATTGGTGCAAGGCAAAACAAAAAATTCCCACCTGTAATAGTTCTCTTCTGCCCACTGCAATAAGGAAAATATTTTAAAAAATAAAATGCCTCCAAGGATATAGTAAAAAATGGATTTATCACTTTGAACCATGTTTTTTTTAATCTGTAATTTTCCACCAGCTATGGTTTTGTCTTACATGAGATATTTCCAAAGCAGGTCTTCCACAGTGTTTCTACAAGCACTCACTCCTGCATACCATTTGTACATTAGAAAACTTCCTTCCTTCCTTCCTTCCTTCCTTCCTTCCTTCCTTCCTTCCTTCCTTCCTTCCTTCCTTCCTTCCTTCCTTCCTTCCTGTTTTTCATTGCCTGTTTCAGAAAATCCTGGTTGGCCAAGCAAATAAAGCCCTTTCACTCTTTATTTCCATCACTTTACACATTTGTGTAAAAACCCCAAATTTATCATTGATAGGATCAGATCACACATGTGCCAAGATGTTTAGCCAGGGTTTGTTCTACAAGCTATAGTAATCTGGTTTATTGAGGAAGCTAAGCCAAAAACAAGTCATCTGCATTATGTCTTATGCAATATGTGAATCAGAATTCAAGTCATTTCCCAGTGTGGTTGAGTTGCTTGTTTATTTCTGATCTTCTTTTCCTCCCCTGGCATCAAATAATCTAACTTCATTATTTCTGAGAAAGGAAGGAAGAGGTACACCAAAATAATTTGCATTTTGCTGTGCAGGAGGAAGGCTGACCATTCAGATGCAGAAGCTTGAGAAATAAGATTAGACCAGTTGTGAAAATTGTTCTCCATGCCTGCCTTTCTCTTCTTAATGTGTTTCTGCAAAATAGCACCTTTATTCAATTATTTCTGTAATACCATATGTTTGAAAGTGAATACTTTTTTAGGGCTGAAATAAATGGTAATCTTGCCAGAAAATTGATGGAAGCACAATCAGCTGTGACAGAGTTCTTTCTATTCTTCCCCTGTTCTTATAGCTTAATAAACAACTGTTGCCCCATTGGATCCTGGTTTCAGATATATTTCCTTAACTAACAGAGTAATAGAATGATCAGTGATGGGCAAAAAAAACTTTGGGAGTGGGAGCAATTTCTGATTTCCTACTGATTGTGTTGTGAATGAATAAAGTGTTAAATAAAGTTATCTAGAACTTGAAGTCAAGGGCAGGGTTCTGGCCCTGCACTTCTGATTGGTCATTAAATGGCGACATCAGATTGGTCCGTTCAGGAGAATCTGATTGGCCATTAACGAGCTTTCCTGATTGGTTGATGGAGCTAGTGCTCCAGGGTTTTCATTGGTTAAATATATAACAAGTTGCCTATATAAGGAAGGCTGTAGCAGCCATCCAGTTTGAGCTCTCACACCATGTAAATAAAGAGTTTGAAGTTCACTGTTTCACCGGCTCGTCTCCATTCTTTGCTCAGTACTTAACAGATTGCCCCATTGAATTTTCTTGTGGGAAGCTGGCAAGGAGCATCAGAACCAACCTACCTACCTACCTTCCTTCTTCCTTCCTTCCTTTCCCCACCATTATATATATAACCTGCACTAGACCAATTGGTAGATTATTATCCATAGCTTTGAATTAAGATGCCTTCCTACTGCAGTAAATTGATTTGGAAAGAGGAGGAGGAAATTAGTTACATTTGTATATGTTATGAACTAATAAAACACTTAAATAAAGTTTTATCAAACCTTAAAAAGCAGGGTTCTAATCCTGCACTTCTGATTGGCCGATAATAGCGATATCGGATTGGTCCATTCAGGGGAATCTGATTGGCTGTTATCGAGCCACTCTCATTGGTTCAAGGGTTTAACACTCCATGTTTCTCATTGGTTACTAGGTCAGCAGCCTGCCCTATAAAAGGGCTGCTGCTGCCCTATAAAAGGGCTGCTGCTGCCCTATAAAAGGGCTGCTGCTGCCCTAGGGTTTTGCTCTGTATAGAATGATTAATAAAGAGTTGAAGTTCACTGTTCACTGCCTCATCTCCGTTCCTTGCGCCGATGCACAGAACTTAACACTGGCGACGAAGGTGGGATACGGAGATGTCAGAGCTGACTGAACCTACAGAGCACCAAACAGAGCACGTGGCTGAAGGCACATTGACAGCGGAAACCATGTCCGGCGGCGCCATACCACCCACTCCATTTGACCCGGTACAAGAAGACTGGGACTCGTACATGGACCGGTTCCAGATGTTTCTGGAGACCAACAACTTGAAGGATGCCACTATGGGAAAAAAGTGAGCAGTATTCCTGACCCATTGCGGGCCTGCCATCTTTAAGATGGCCAAGGCACTGGCGAAACCGGCTGAGGTGAAAATCATGGACTGGGACATCCTCGAGCCCCTCCTACAGGCCCACTATGCACCTACCGTACCAACGCTTGTCCGAAGATATGAATTTTACCAGGGAGACCAGCGGAAAGGATAGAGCGTTGCAGATTTCATCGCGGATCTCCGGGACCTGGGAAGCCTCTGTGGTTTCGCCGACCTCGAAGAACCTCTGAGAGACCGAATAATTTTGAGATTAGATGCACCACACGTGCAGAGTAAGCTGATGGCAAAAGGCAACATCAGCCTTGCAGATGCCATCACTGACGCTACTGCAGCAGAAGCAACCAGGAAGTCAGCTGCCCGAATGCGCCACACCAACGCACCGCTCCGTCAACTCGCCAGCAATACCTCACCTCGCCTAGAGAGACACACAATGGCAACCCACCACGAGAACCTCGAATTGCCATCAGAAAGTGATGAGGAGGAGGTCAACCGGCTCCGGTCTGAACATGACCAACGCCACCAGCGGAATCAAAGACTACCGCATCCATGCGCGGGTTGTGGGGCAAACCACCTGCGATCAGACTGCAAATTCCTCAACGCGCTCTGCCATTTCTGTGGGAAAAGAGGCCACATCGGAAAGGTCTGCAGAAGCAAGCAAGGATCCAGCCCATTTCAGAGGGAAAATAACAACCACCAGACCACAGGGAATAGTCCTGTGAGTCGGGAGCGTTTGAACCACCAATGGAACAACCACTCCTACAGAAATAAACCACTGGTCATTTCAACGAAACAAGAAAAGGCACACCAAACCATTACAATAGGTCACACCTCATCACTAGATGCTAAGAAGATCCGAGTGAAGGTTGCCATCGAAAACCAGCCCTGCGTGATGGAAGTCGATTCAGGATTGTTTCTCTCGATGGTTTCCTGGAAGACCCTTAAAAAATTAATCCCTGCCATCTGGCAGCAAGACCTCAGAACCCAAAGAATCATACTCAAGGATTATCAAGGGAACCGAATTCCAGTCGTTGGATCCAGCCAAATCCAAATATCATTCAAAAACTGTACTGCATCATTACCACTGACCGTCGTCGACCATGACCGGCCTAGCTTGTTAGGCCTTCAATGGTTCACCCCACTTGGGATCGAGGTAGCCGGCATTCACCAAACCAGAAGCGACTACTGGGAGGAGGCCCTCGTCCAAGAATTCCAGGACATCTTTACAGACAAACTAGGCGAATACAAGGGGACCCCAATATCATTTTACCTTAACCCTGAAGTAGCCCACATCTGCCTTCAGCCTTGTCGGGTAGCTTTTGCCCTTAAACCAAAGATTGACGAGCAGCTTGATAAATTAATAGCCCAGGGTGTTTTAGAACCAACAGACCACGCTTGTTGGGAAACCCCAATTGTAACACCTATCAAATCGGATGGATCGTTAAGGATTTATGGGATCAACTGGGCCACCCTTAATCACACCCTTCAACAGAACGCTTAACCGGTGCTGGTGGTACAACACCTTCTCCATTCCCTGGGGGGCGGAAAAGTCTTCGCTAAATTGGATTTAGCACAGGCGTACCAACAACTGCCTGTAGATAAAAAAACAGCAGAGACACAAACAATTGACACGCACTGAGGCGCCTTTAAGTGCAACCGACTCCAATTCGGAGTTAGTGTAGCCCCAGGGATTTTTCAAAGTCTGATGGAGAGACTCTCGCAAGGGATCAAAGGGGTCGTACCATACTTTGATGATGTTTTAATTGCTGCCCCAAATAGAGAAATACTAGAAAAGTGTCTTAAATTGGTTCTCCAGAAATTTAAAGACTCTGGCCTTCAGGTTAAAAAAAAAAATGTCAACTGTGTACAGATAATGTAGAGTTCCTGGGGTACTTAATCGATAAACAAGGCATTCACCCCACTAATAGCAAACTAAAAGCAATCAAAAACGCCCCAAGACCCAGAAATAAGACTGATCTCCAAGCTTTTCTGGGGCTCATTAATTTTTACAACATCTTCCTGCCCCACAAAGCGACCATAGCTGAGCCCCTACATAGACTTCTCAACAAAAAAGCAACCTGGGTCTGGAGGTACCAAGAGGAACACGCATTCCGACAAGTGAAAAACTTATTAACCTCAGATGCTGTTTTAATGCAGTATAATGAGACTTTGCCCTTAACAATTACATGTGACGCATCACCGTTTGGAGTAGGAACCATTTTGAGCCATGTGTTACCAAACGGAAGTGAGGCCCCTATTGCCTATTTTTCAAGGACCCTATCAAAGGCTGAACGTAACTATAGTCAAATCGACAAAGAGGCTCTTGCTGTTGTATCTGCTGTGAAACGGTTTCATGAATATGTGTATGGACGAGTTTTTACTATTGTTACCGACCACAAACCTTTGCTGGGGATTATAGCAGGAGACAAGCCAACCCCCTATATATTGTCACCTAGAATGACTCGCTGGTCGGAGTTTTTGGCTGCGTACAACTATAAACTACAACACCGCCCAGGGAAAGCCATTCCCCACGCTGATGCACTGAGCCATGCCCCACTTCCAGAAACCGTCGACGACCCAGCTCCAACCCTTACGACACTCCAGATTGAAACGCTACATTCACCGCCGCTAACAGCCAGAGACATTGCAATAAAAAAACCCGAGATCCTGTCTTAGCGTGAGATCTTAGCTGGGTCGAATGAGGATGGCCAGTGGAACAAACCCCTGATGACTTCACCCCCTTCAGAAACCGGCAAACAGAACTTTTTTTGCAAAAAGGCTACATCCTATGGGGAGATAGAGTCATCGTCCCAGAGCGGTTACAACGAGCAGTATTGAAAACATTGCATGACGATCACCCCAGCATCATGCGTATGAAAACGCTCACACGAAGCTACATGCGGTGGCTGGGCATCGACAAACAGATCGAATCCTGGGTAAAGACTTGTTTAAAGTGCCAAGAAGTCAGCAGTGCCCCACCTAAAGCAACTTCAACAGAGTGGGAAACACCCCAGGGACCATGGTCCCGCATCCACGTTGACTTTGTGGGACCTACTAAGGGACATACGTTCCTTCTAACAGTGGATGCCTATTCCAACTGGCTCGAGATCCATGAAATGAAGAGTACTACAACCAAGTCCGTCATCCGGAAATTGAACAGGCTATTCGCGACGCACGGGCTGCCAGACGTTCTGGTTTCCGACAACGGACCCCAGTTCACCACTCTACCCTTTGAACAATACTTAGCGGACCGGGGTATTCGCCATGCGCTAACTTCGCCAGAGCACCCTGCGGCTAACGGCACAGCCGAGCGCATGGTACAATTTATTAAAAAAACCCTCCACAAAATGGACTATGGGGACATTGAAGACAAAATAAACAGAATACTCCTACTCCAACACATCACTCCGCACAGCATCACCAACAAGACTCCAGCTGAACTGTTGATGGGACGCAAGCTCTGTTCCCACCTCGACCGGCTTCACCCATCTTACGAGCCAGAGAAACCCTGTGGATCTAGTGGAAAATGCTGTGAGTTCAAGATAGGCGACTTAGTTTTTGCCAGAAACCTTTCCGGCGAACTGTTGTGGGTTGAGGCAACCATAATTCAAGCTGCCAGACCCAGGTCGTACCGTGTGAAAACCTGCGACAGAAAAATATGGAAACGCCATATAGATCAGCTTCGCTCTAGGCTACAACCCACTTTCCGCAACTCTGGTGACTCCCAAACTGAGGGGCGAGGGGATGTCGAAGAAACTGAATTCGAGATGGTCGAAAGCAGAAGCGAAGGAAGTCAGCAATCAAGCGCGATAAATGAAGAAGAATCAAGGAGGGGAGTGTCCTCGCCACAGAGGAATATCTCAACGGAAGCAAGCCCGCAAAGATTGGAGGACAACAACGATAGCATTAGTGGCACCGAGTCGTCCAATGAGGATGCAGAACCACCGGTACCTGACTTGCCCAAAAACGTCCCGCCGAAACCGGATTACAGACAGGAACCGGTGGGACAGCATAAATCTAATAGACAGTCAAAACAACCTTCATACCTTAAGGATTATGTCACCGCACTTCTTAAACGGAACCCCGGGGGGAAGGGGTGTTATGAACTAATAAAACACTTAAATAAAGTTTATCAAAGCTTAAAGAAAAAGCAGGGTCCTAATCCTGCATTTCTGATTGGCCGATAATAGCGATATCGGATTGGTCCATTCAGGGGAATCTGATTGGCTGTTATTGAGCCACTCTCATTGGTTCAAGGGTTTAACACTCCATATTTCTCATTGGTTACTAGGTCAGCAGCCTGCCCTATAAAAGGGCTGCTGCTGCCCTAGGGTTTTGATCTGTACAGAATGATTAATAAAGAGTTGAAGTTCACTGTTCACCGCCTCGTCTCTGTTCCTTGCGCCCATGCGCAGAACTTAACAGTATATTTTGTGAGAGGTGGGCAAGCGTACTGCATTATCAAAATGAACATATTGTATAGAATGTATAGGCAGTACTTATGTCACATAATAGTATAAGAAATAAGATAGGCAATTCACTGACACATTCTGCTTCTTTCCTTTTTAAATAAAATACGAGAAGCAGCAGATTATAGTGATGTAGTTAGATCATATCTGCATACTTACAAAGCTGCTGGATTCAAAGATTATTGTTTGTTTTCAGATTTGTATATCAGCAAAGTGCTGTGGCAGCTGAAATTATCTGAAGACAAAGCAATCAGCAGCAATTCTTTTAATTAATAATAATCATATAATAAGAAGGATTAAGAAAAGTGATTGATACAATTGAAAGGGAAAAGCTAAAAAGAAAACAATAATGGAAGGACAAGCTGTTGCCTGTTGAAGACAATACTGTACCTGTCGTGTCCACGAAATGATGCCAGGAGTCGGTGACTTTAGTGCAAAGCTCTTTATTAGCAAGTTGGAACCGAACTGGCGAAAGGAAAAAAGCCCACGGCTTTTATTCCTTTCGCCGCCGCGGCCGCGGCCAATGGCACCGCTTTGAATCTCCCGCGATCCGAATGGACCAATCGTGGGAGATTCCTAGCGAGCCAATCGGCGCGGCTCGCCTGACCAATCGGAGAGCCCCGCGCTTTGGCCAATCAAAGTGCGAGGCTCTCGAGTATGTTAATTAAGGACAGAACAGTACCATAAAATGAATTTTTGTTCAGCAAGACAGAGGTTTTAAATTACATGCACTGCAAAACCACAAATATGCAGATTTTGTGTGCCATAATTTTTTGATAGCTACATTGAGCAATTGTATTTTTTAATGTATTGTATTCTGTTCCTCTTTCCAATATCCAATATTTCCCCACTTAAGATTTCGTATCCAAGGTTTCAAAACAGCACTTCATGTTCGTGGGAAAATAACCTGTGCCACCAAAAAAAAAAAAAAATAGCAACCATCTATGCTGTTATTATAGACTGTTTTATGTTACTTATTGTTTAATTTGCAGATTTAGTTTGCTGTGTTTTCATGCCCATTTATTGTTTCTACCTGTTCTTTTAGAATTTTAATATATTTTAAGAATATTTTTCAGATTTTTATGTAATTTTATTTTCTATGTCCGTAAATTTCTTGTATTCTGCCCTCTCATGTTGATCTTTAACTGTAATAAAGGTTGAATTAATCTGAATGTTTAAAAGAAATTACATCCATCTGTATATCTGCAGAATAACTCTTGAAATACAAACTATAGGACAAAATTTGGTATGGGAAGATTAGCCAGAAAAAGAAAGATCAAGTCTGAAATTAGACTGGATTAGGCTGGTGACTGTGGAGAAAGAAATTCCAGAAACCTCCTCCCCTCACAAGATGCTGTTGGACAGTAGGTCCAATTACTCCATTTGAAGTTGCTTTCTCTTCCACCCAATGACCTGTTTCCCATTGCACACAAAGATATAGACATTGAGATGTTGTCAGTAAAATGACTGGAAAGAATTCCAGAAGTCATGTGCCAGATCCCATCCCAAGGTTGGTTTCCTTTCTCCCAGTAGTAGACTGTTATAATCCAGTCTCAGGGAGATCAGGTGAGAATTGCATAATAATCAAGGGCATCCTTTTCTAACCACAAAGATTCTTACTGACCTATGCAAAAGGTAAGAGCAATTCCCACATTTGGATTTTCCTTTCTGAAGAGCACCAGCATAGGTGAAAACCACAACCTTGATAGCAAAACTAATTTTTTTTAACAAATTTTATTCAGTTTTTCACATTAAAAACAAAAATCTCTTTTTAGTGGACAACATATTTCCGGGTCACCACCTTTACATACAAATATGACAGCAATTATACATTTATCTATCCCCCCAAATGATGCAGCCCTTCTGGGAAAACAGTTCCGTCTGTCGATTCTTGAAAGGAATGTAATTGTCAGGGATTTGGTCCAATGGCCATCCTCTCTCTACCCAGCTAAGGACTTGCGCCAAAATGGGATCGCGCTTGGTTTCGATCACGATATCTCAAGCTGTCAGCGGCGATGAATGAAGTGTCTCGATCTGGAGTGTTGTGATGGTCGGAGCTGGGTCGTCAACAGTTTCCGGAAGTGGTGCACAGCTTAATGCATCAGCGTGGGGAATGGCTTTCTCCGGGCAGTGTTGCAACTTATAATTATAGGTAGCCAAGAATTCTGACCAGCGAGTCATTCTGGGAGATAATATATAAGGGGTTGCTTGTCTCCCGCTATAATCCCCAGCAATGGTTTGTGGTCAGTAACTATTGTAAAAACTCATCCATAAATATATTGATGAAATCGTTTAACAGCAGATACAACAGCAAGAGCCTCTTTATCGATTTGACTACAGTTATGTTCAGCTTTTGAAAGCGTCTTTGAAAAGTAGGCAATACGGGCTTCACTGCCGTTTGATAACACATGGCTCAAAATGGCACCCACTCTGAATGGTGATGTATCACATGTAATCGTTAAAGGCAAAGTCTCGTTATACTGCATCAAAACAGCATCGGAGGTCAATAAGTTTTTTCCTTGTCGGAACGCATGTTCCTCTCAGTCTCCCCAAACCCAGGTTGCCTTTTTGTCCAACAAACGATGTAGGGGTTCGGCTACGGTTGCTTTGTGGGGCAGGAAAATGTAAAAATTGATAAGGCCTAGGAAAGCTTGGAGATCAGTCTATTTCTGGGCCTTGGGGCATTTTTGATTGCCCTGAGCTTGCTATTAGTGGGGTGAATGCCTTGTTTATCGATTAAGTACCCCCAAAATTCTCCTCTATCCGTACATAGTTGACACTTATTTTTTTTAACTTTGAGACCAGAGTCTTTAAATTTCTGGAGAACCAACCCCAGGCACTCCCTTAGTATTTCTCGAGTCAGAGCAGCAATTAAAACGTCATCAAAATATGGTACAACTCCTTTTATCCCCTGTAATAGTCTCTCCATCAAGCTCTGAAAAATTCCCGGGGCCACACTAACTCCGAATTGGAGTCGGTTGCATTTAAATGCACCTCGGTGCGTAACGATCGTTTGTGCCTCTGCTGTTTTTTTATCTACAGGCAGTTGTTGGTATGCCTGTGCTAAATCCAGTTTAGTGAAGACTTTTCCTCCCCCCAGGGAATGGAGAAGGTGTTGTACCACCGGTACCGGGTAAGCGTTTTGCTGAAGGGCGTGATTCAGGGTGGCTCAGTAGTCCCCACATATTCTTAACGATCTATCCGGCTTGATGGGTGTTACAATTGGGGTTTCCCAGGGAGCATGGTCGGTTGGTTCTAACACACCCTGGGCTATTAATTTATCAAGCTGCTCGTCAATCTTTGGTTTAAGGGCAATTGGAACTCGACGAGGTTTAAGGCGGATGGGAGCTACTTCGGGGTTAAGGTCAAATGATATCGGGGTCCCCTTGTACTCGCCTAGTTTATCTGCAAAGACGTCCTGGAATTCCTGGATGAGGGCCTCTTCCCAGTCGTCGCTGTTGGTTCGGTGAATGCCGGCTACTTCAATTCCAAGTGGAGCAAACCATTGGAGGCCTAACAAACTAGGCTGATCCCTGTGGACTACGGTCAGTGGTAGGGATGCAGTACGATTTTTAAATGAGACACGGACTCGTCTGGATCCTACGACTGGAATTCAATTTCCCTGATAGTCCTTGAGTATGATTCTTTGGAATCTGAGGTCTTGTCGCCGGACGGTAGGGATTAATTGTTTAAGGGTCTTCCAGGAAACCATCGAGAGGGACGATCCTGAATCGACTTCCATCATGCAGGGCTGGTTTTCGATGGCGACCTTCACCCGGATCTTCTTTGCATCTAGTGATGAGGTGTGACCAATCGTAATGGTTTGGTGTGCCTCTTCTCGTTTCGTTGAATGGGCTAGTGGTTTGTTTCTGTAGGAGTGGTTGTTCCATTGGTGGTTCAAGGGTTCTCGATTTACAGGACGACTTCCTGTGGGTTGGCGGT
This sequence comes from Hydrophis major, assembly GCA_033807585.1. Taxonomy (NCBI): domain Eukaryota; kingdom Metazoa; phylum Chordata; class Lepidosauria; order Squamata; family Elapidae; genus Hydrophis; species Hydrophis major. Next base: position 324,636,700 of record CM066329.1, read on the forward strand.
AGTTGGTTCACCTCTGAGGTAGGCTGGATCCTTGCTTGCTTCTACAGACTCTTCCGATGTGGCTTCTTTTTCTGCAAATATGGCAGAGCGTGTCGAGGAATTTGCAGTCTGATCGTGGGTGGTTGGCCCCACAACCAGCGCATTGGTACTGCAATATCGAGTTACGTTGATGGTGTTGGTCTCGTTCAGACCGGAGCCGGTTGACCTCTTCTTCATCGCTTTCTGATGACGATTCGAGGTCCTCATGGTGGGCTGTCATGGCCTGTCCTTCCAGGTGAGGTGAGGCTTTGCTGGCGAGTTGGCGGAGTGGGGCGTGGATGCGGCACATTCAGGCAGCCAACTTCCTGGTTGCTTCTGCTGCAGTAGCATCAGCGATGACATCTGTAAGGCTAATGTCGCCTTTCTACATCAGCTTACTTTGTGTTGCTGGTGCATCTAATCCCAGAACTATTCGTTCTCTCAGAGCCTCTTTGAGGTTGGCGAACCCGCAGAGGCCTCCCAAATTCTGGAGATCCGCAATGAAATCTGCAATGCTTTCTCCCTTCTGCTGATCTCTCTGGTAAAATTCATGCCTTCGAATAAGCGTTGGTACAGTTGGTGCATAGAAGGGGCTCGAGGACATCCCAGTCCATGGACTTCACCTCAGCCGGTTTAGCCAGTGCCTTGGCCATCTTAAACATGGTCGGTCTGCAGTGAGTTAGGAATACCGCTCGCTTTTTTCTGGTCGTGGCATCCTTCAAGTTGTTGGTCTCCAGAAACATCTGGAATCGGTCCATATATGAGTCCCAGTCTTCTTGTGCCGGGTCGAATGGAGCAGGTGGTATGACGCTGCTGGTCATGGTTCAGCCGTTGGTGCGTCTTCAGCCACATGCTCTTTTTAGCGCTTTGTAGTGCTCAATCAGCTCTGACGTCTCCACATCCCACCTTCGTCACCAGTGTTATGTTCTGCGCATGGGCGCAAGAAGTGGAGATGAGACGATGAACAGTGAACTTCAACTCTTTATTTAACATTGTGGAACAGAGCAAAAACTACAGCAGCAATGGTTCTTTATATAGGCAAGCTGCTGATTAAATAGCCAATAAGAAACGGGAAGCGTTAGCTCCCTTAACCAATGAGACAGGCCCGCTAATAGCCAATCAGATTCTCCTGAATGGACCAATCCAATGTCGCTATTATCGGCCAGTGAGAAGTGCAGGGCCAGAACCCTGCACTTTCCTTAAGGTTTTAATAATCTTTATTCAAGCGCTTTTATTAATTCACAACAGAGTCCTTTGTGCTCTGTGTCCTTTGTGAGTTTGTTTTTTGTTTGTTTGCAGATGTTTCATTACTTGGCTAGATTGAATCATCAATATGACTGAATATGAGACTCTCTCCCTTTTTATATGCAGGAGATTGTCCTGTCAATCATGATTGGGGTGCGGTTTTCTCCTTGGTTCTTTGATTAGGATATTGTTTTCTGCTGGATTGTTTTCTTAGTGTTTATCCCTCTTATCTGGATGTTGGCTGATGGCAAAGATAAGTCTGTATGCTTATGTCTGTGTGTGGGTCTATACACATACAAGAACACACACAAATGTGCGTGCATGCACACACATGCACACAAACACCTAGAAACTACAATTATAAAGTATGGGAGATATAGAGATGATTTCCACATTGCTACAGCTTCTTCCTAATTAAAATCCATGGTGTTTGCTGCATTTTAATTTAGTTTTGGAATCTTTAGAGATGAAGTAGAAGATGTCTTCCTATCCAAGTCCTTTTGCCTGCTGTTATTTACTGCTATCACTTCCTGGTGTTATGTTGCATTTCCAAATCAGCAGGGAGGCAAAGGTTAACAAAGACAGTGTTATTGTTGGCTGAAGCATTAGCTCTGAGCCAGCACAACCCACAGTCTTTTCCTAACAGTAGTAGAGTTACTGTTGGCACAATCTCTTTCCATATTCCATATGTCAAAAGCAGTGAGCCTCCCTTCACATGGTGTATAAAAGCCTCAGCAATATCCCTATTCTTATGCTCAGCCTCAGGATGTAACTCTAAAAGTGTTGGATCCAGTTCCCAAAACTCTTGCCAATATTACTTGAATTTACTGCCACAAAGGAGAAAAAAGCATTATGCACGTTGGGAACAAATCCAATTGTTTGTGTTTATTTAATTTAGCTTAATGTAAATTAAACTAGAGCATATGTTATTTTGACCTGGATAACCTATGTCCTTATTCTCAACCCTTTCTATATTTCACATTATGGTCCTATAGCTCGAGTCTTTTGGACCATATTTAGGGTAGAGTCCTAAGTAACAGAAAAATGCACTTGTTTAAAAACATAGTTCTTTACCCGAACGTGCTGCATACTAAGTCATTCAGTACGGTTGCACGGTTTGGAGTGATTCACAGTGATTCAGTGATTTAGGCAGAGATTGTGTATCTCCCTAAATCCTTGCATAATTAACATTTCACTGGGAGGACTCCAGGAAGCCTTTTGATTTTATTGCTGTTAATATTTCAAGCATTACAAGACAAAGCAAATGGTTTGGCAAGTTTAGAGCATTTATATTCTTGTTAAGAAGCACTAATTGGTAATCTAATTCATAGCACATCAAACCCATTGTATCAGATCTAAGGTCTATTTTCTGTGGGAAGAAAAATTCCCTTGGTCTGCCCTATGTTTCCTCTGTGGATAATGAAGCAAATTTGGCACAGAACTGCAAGTAAGGGCAGGTAATGCATTTACAAAATGATAAGCTTGTAAGAATGGTGACTCCAAGCTACCTTGCAAGGGGAAAAAAAGAATCAAAACACATGTGGACCTGATGAATACAAGAAGTTGTCTTATCCCAAGCCACTTCATTGATCCAGCAATAGTAGCTCCCTACTTTCCAGAAATAGATAGCCTGAATTTCATAGTGGGGTTTCTTTCCAGCCACACGGAACATTCAAGGTTTCAATTTAGACTCTTCTATATTCAGAAAGTCTTCGACTTACAACAGTTCCTTTAAAAGTTACAACATCGCTAAAAAAAGTGACTTATGACCGTTTTTCATACTTATGACCATTGCAGCATTCCCCCGTGGTTACATGATCAAAATTCAACTTTGGGAACTGTCTCATATTTATGATGGTTGTCCTGGAGTCAGTGTCCCAGAGTCATGTGATTTCCCCCATCTGGCAAGCAAAGTCAATGGGAAAACTGGTTTCATTTATCAACCAAGTTCCTAATTCAACAGCTGCAGTGATTCACTTAACAAACTGTGGCAAGAAAGATCATAACATGGGGCAAAACTCACTAAATAAATGTCTCATTTAGCAACATGAATCTTGGGCTCAAGTGTGGTCGTAAGTCAAGGACTACTTGTCATGTGCATATGAGCTGCATCGTTAAGGATTGCTCCTCCTAGTTTGAGGAACACATTGTTAAGTACTTGGACATGGGTCGGAGAAAATGGAGACAGCCTCTGAATAGTGACTTTCAGCTCTTTATTAGCATAGTGACTTCTCAAAACAACAACAGTGAACCCTGCCTTATATAGGCAACCTTTGTGAGAATTGTCCAATAGCGAACTATGAACGCAAGTACTTTAAACCAATAATAATCCTCTGTTAAGGGCCAATCGGATTCCTAAGAACTAGCCAATCCGATCTGGCCGCCTAACAGCCAATCAGAAGTGCAGGGCCAGAACCCTGCACTTTACCTCAAGCTCATACTTTATTAACTATGGTACATACATAATACCCCTTCCCCCTGGCTTCTTAATTATGGTGTAGTTATATAATCTTTTAAGTAGGATGGTTGTCTTTTAAGTCTTTCAGATTTTCGTTGGACTGGTTGATTGCAATCCTGTTGAGGTAGATTGTTGTTTGGCAGTGTCTCTGCTTCTTGCTCAGCTGCAATTTCTTGTGGTGCAAACAATTCTCCTTCCTGCTCCATTTCTTGAGTCTCACTTGATTCGTCACTCTCTTCGAGCAGGTTCCCTGGAACGTCATCTTCTTCTTCTGTACCTCCCCCTCCCTCGGTTTGGTCATGGGGGAGTTGTTGACTGGCCGTTATGAGTCGTGACCGTAATTGGTCGATATGCCGTTTCCACAGTCTATTGTCACAGCATTTCACTACGTAGGATTTGGGGCCGGTCACTCGTACTACCATTGCCTCTATCCATAACGGGTCGCCTGATAAGTTCCGTGCGTAAACGTGGTCTCCTACCTGGAACGTGCGACAGCGGCCACTGGATCCTATTGGCTTTTCCGGTTCGTAAGCAGGGTGCAACCGGTCGAGGTGGGAACGGAGTCTTCGTCCCATCAGTAGTTCTGCGGGAGTTCTGCCGGTAATGCTATGTGGAGTTATGTGTTGCAAAAAGAGAATTTGGTTGACTTTGTCATTGATATTGTCATAGTCCATTTTTTGCAAAGTCTTTTTAACAAATTGGACTATGCGTTCCGCTTGGCCATTGGTCTCAGGGTGCACAGGCGAGGTGAGCGCATGGCGGATGCTGCGGTCAGCAAGGTACTGCTCGAACATCAATGCCGTAAACTGTGGCCCGTTATCGGACACCAGGACATCAGGCAATCCGTGGGTTGCAAAGAGTCTATTTAGGATCTTAATCACTGCCTCAGAAGTTGTGGCTGTCATACAATGAACTTCTAACCAATTGGAACATGCGTCGACTGTCAGCAGGAAGGTATATCCTTTGGTTGGCCCCGCGAAATCCAGGTGGATTCTGGACCAGGGTCCACGTGGCGTTTCCCATTCAGTAGGCATGGCTTTTGGTGGGGCGTTGCTGGCTTGTTGGCAACTGGTACACGCTTTGACCCACTGCTCGATTTGCCGGTCCATGCCTGGCCACCATGAGTAGCTTCGTGCGAGTGCTTTCATCCGCACGATGCCGGGGTGGCCCTCGTGTAGGGTTTGTAGTAACGTCTTCCGGAGTCGTTCTGGGACAACGACTCTATCGCCCCAGATGACCCAGCCTTTTTGTGAAAAAAGTTCAGTCTGTCTTACTTTAAATGGCGCGAAGTCATCTGGGACTTGGTCCAATGGCCATCCACGTTCTACCCAGCCTAGGACTCGAGCTAGGGTGTGGTCTCGTTTGGTTTCTCTCGCGATGTCTTGGGCGGTCATAGGCGGCGAGTTGAGTGTTTCGATCTGCAACGTGGTTGCCGTTGGTGCCGGATCGTCGAGAGTCTCTGGAAGCAGTGCTCGGCTTAATGCGTCGGCGTGGGGAATGGCTTTCCCCGGGCGATATTGAAGGTGATAATTATAAGCAGTGAGGAATTCTGACCATCGGGTCATTCTAGGGGATAATATGTAGGGGGTTGGCTTCTCCCCAGCTATTATCCCTAGCAACGGTTTGTGGTCAGTTATAATGGTGAATGTCCTTCCATACACATACTCATGAAATTTATTTACAGCTGCAACGATTGCGAGAGCTTCTTTATCAATTTGTCCACAGTTCCGCTCTGCATGTGAAAGAGTCTTCGAAAAGTATGCAACAGGGGCTTCGTTCCCATAAGGCAGTACATGACTCAAAATGGCGCCCACCCTGAAAGGCGAGGCATAGCAGGTTATAACTAATGGTAAAGTCTCGTTATACTGCCTAAGTACAGAGTCAGATGTGAGCAATTTTTTAACATTCCGGAACGCTTGTTCTTCCTGGTAACCCCATACCCACAATGCTTTTTTATCTAATAACCGGTGTAACGGTTCAGCAACAGTCGCCTTATGCGGTAAAAATATATTATAAAAATTAATGAGGCCTAAGAATGCCGGGAGATCGGTCTTGTTACGTGGCCTGGGGGCATTTTTTATCGCCTTTAATTTACTTTCGGTAGGGTGGATGCCCTGGCTATCAATTCGGAACCCTAGAAACTCAACATTGTCAGTATATAATTGACATTTGTTTTTTTTCACCTTAAGTCCAGCCTCTTGGAATTTTTTAAGAACGCATTTCAAACAATCCTGCAAGATTTTTTTTGTAGGGGCTGCAATTAATACGTCATCAAAATACGGAACCACGCCCTTGATTCCCTGTAACAACCTTTCCATGAGGCTTTGGAATATCCCCGGGGCTATACTAACCCCAAATTGCAATCGAGTACATTTAAAAGCACCTCTGTGCGTTACAATTGTTTGGGCCTGAGCCGTCTTCTCATCCACTGGTAGTTGTTGATAAGCTTTAGCTAAATCTAATTTAGCGAAAACCTTTCCGCCCCCCCCAAGGAGTGCAGGAGGTGCTGCACCACCGGAACTGGATATGCATTCTGCTGTAGGGTGTGGTTTAAAGTGGCCCGGTAGTCCCCACAAATTCGGATTGACCCACCTGGCTTAATGGGCGTTACAATAGGGGTTTCCCATGGAGAGTGATCGATGGGCTTCAACACCCCTTGAGCAATTAACTTATCAAGTTGTTCATCGATCTTAGCTTTAAGAGCGAATGGAACTCGAAGGGGCTTCAAATGAATTGGGGCTACTTTTGGATCTAAACTAAATGAGATTGGGATCCCCTTATACTCACCTGAACGGTCCACGAAGACGTCGCTGAACTCAGAAACAAGGTCTTCCTCCCACTCACAACCACCGACTCGGTTCACGCCGGCCACCTCAATGCCTAGTGGCGTGAACCATTGGAGGCCTAATAGACTAGGCCTATATCTATCGATGATCGTTAGAGGTAAGTACGCTGTATGTTTTTTGAAGGAGACTCGGACTCGGCAGGACCTGACCACAGGGATTCGATTTCCTTGGTAGTCCTTGAGGATGAGGCGTTGAAATTGGAGGTCTTGGCGTTGGATTGTGGGGATAAGTTGCTTGAGTGTCTTCCAAGACACCATTGAGAGGGACGATCCCGAGTTGACCTCCATGTGGCAAGGCTGGTTCTCGATGGCTACCGTGACTCGAATTTTCTTAGTGTCCATGACTGAGGCGTGACCTATAGTGATAGTATGGTGAGCCTCTTCTTTTTGCAAAGCGCGATTTCTGTAGGAGTGGTTTACTGGTTCTCGCCTTACAGGACGGTTTCCTGTCGATTGGCGATAGTTGGCCCCTTTTGAGGCCTGGCTGGGTCCTGGTAAGCTGCGGCAGACCCGGCTGATGTGGCCTCGTTTCCCTCACTCATGGCAGAGTGTGTCGCGGAATTTGCATTTGGCCCTGGCATGGTTTGCTCCACAGCCAGCTCAAAGGCGTAAGGGCTTAGGGCGAGGGTCCCGGTCGGACCGCAGTCGATGGACCCCTTCTTTGTCGGTGTCTGATGACGAAGAGAGGTCCTCGTGGTGCGTCGTTAGTAGCTGCCCTTCTGAGTTGGGTGAGATGTCGCCGGTCGGTTGTGTTGCCGTAGTGCGGCTTCGCCGTAATTGTGCAGCCGACTTTTTGGTCGCCTCCGCAGCCGTGGCTTCGGCGATGGCGTCAGCAAGGCTGATGTCGCCTTTCGCCATCAGCTTGCTTTGCATGCCTAGTGCATCTAATCCCAGAATTACTCGATCTCTTAGTGCTTCTTCTAAATCGGCGAACCCGCAGAGGCCCCCTAAATTCCGGAGGTCCGCCATGAAGTCAGCCACGCTCTCTCCTTTTTGCTGGTTCCTCTGATAAAACTCATGGCATCTCACAAGTGTTGGCACCGTTGGTGCGTAATGGTCCCTCAGGATGGGTTCGAGGTCGTCCCAGCTCATGGCTTTCACTTCTCGAGGTTTGGCGAGTGCTTTAGCCATTTTAAATGCAGTTGGGCCGCAGTGCGTCAGGAACAGTGCCCGCTTCTTTGCTGGTGTGGCGTCCTTCAAATTATTCGTCTCAAGAAACATTTGGAAGCGATCCATGTAGGATTCCCAATCCTCTTGGTTTGGATCGAACGGAGCGGGTGGTATGATGCCGCCGGACATGGTTCCATTGTTGGCGTCGTCTTCCACGTGCTCGGTCTTGCTTCCTGACTTCTTAGGTTCAGACGTCTCCAAATCCTATCCTCGTCACCAGTGTTAAGTACTTGGACATGGGTCGGAGAAAATGGAGACAGCCTCTGAATAGTGACTTTCAGCTCTTTCTTAGCATAGTGACTTCTCAAAACAACAACAGTGAACCCTGCCTTATATAGGCAACCTTTGTGAGAATTGTCCAATAGGGAGCTATGAACGTAAGTACTTTAAACCAACAATAATCCTCTGTTAAGGGCCAATCGGATTCCTAAGAACTAGCCAATCCGATCTGGCTGCCTAACAGCCAATCAGAAGTGCAGGGCCAGAACCCTGCACTTAACCTCAAGCTCATACTTTATTAACAATGGTACATACATAACACACATCATTTTGTTTGTTGGAATACTTCCGGCTGAGATAACAACTTAAACTGATTGTTCCATTCAAAATAATCCTGTCAGTCAGACAGGGCAGTTAAAGAGAAGTTAGACAAAATTAGTACAATTGAAAGCTTAGATCTGATCTTTTCCCCTACAAAATAATACAGAGCTTTTAGGGTGACACTATAATTTTGCTTCTCTAGATTATCAAGACAACTCTGTCATCATTCTTCATATTTTATTATTTTATTTAAAAGAATAGGCAGTGAATTTTGGTATGGATAGGGTTACTATACAATAACTTCACTGGAAAAGAAAACTCAGAGATCAAGAAGCAGAACTGTCCAATGGGAGGACATGGGGTAGTCTGCAGTCTGGACTGAATATCTTGCCAGCTATTGCCAGTCTTAGATCTTGTCCAAATTTTGAGTGTCACAACAGTGTAAAGAACTGTGGGAGAAAGTGTAACACCTCAAGTGACTTGGAAATCAGTGGAATGGTGGGCCTGCATCACCAAAGGGGGCAGAGAGAGAACATCAAAACAAATGGAAAAGCAGGAAGTTAAAAACTACTCATCATACTATTGTTAACACTCCAAAGGGCGAGGAAGAACATAAGTCTATTGTCAGCCATTGGCTCAGTTGAAGAGGTAATCCTTAGTGAACAGGGAAGGTTTAGGCTGCAGCAAAACTCTTCTCCAAAAAAAGTTGGAAACTCAAACTGACAAAGGGAGAGAAAGTGAGCAGCAGCAGGAGGTGGCTTTCAGAGCGAGTGGAGGATTGATAGAGGACATTATCCAAGTCTACTCTATGGAAATAATTGCCAATTAATTATAATGACAGGCTAAGAAGTCCAGAACTTGCTAATAGCCTGGACAAGATTTTCTTAAACAAGCTTACACTTAAATTGGAATAAGTGGTAAGTGCAAATATGTCCCAAATGGAACAGTTGCGGCAGGGTTTCTCAATCTCTGAAGCTTTAAGATGTGTGGACTTCAACGGTCATGTTGGCCGAGGAATTCTGGTACTTGAAGGCTACACAACTTCAAGTTGCTGAGACTGAAACACTAGTTTGCAGACTTTGGTGATTATGCTGAGGTCTGCAAGAAACTTTAAAACTGCAGGTTGCTGAGAGAAGGCGGAGCTTCGTTTCGGCGAAACAGCTGCGATCTCGGGGCTCTGAGATCGCAGCCGATATTTTTTCCCCTGGTCGGTCCCAACGGACCTAAACCGTCCTGTAGAGACGGGGATAGAGAAGGGTACTGTCCCAGGATCCCAGAGATACCGCAAAATCTCTGGTTTGATCTGGGAGAAGCCCTTTTGCTGGCGGCGGAGAGGCAGCCTCCATAGCTGCTGAAGTCGGGACAGCTCCGGAAAGAAAGTGGCTGGAAAGAAGTGTGTTGGCTGGGTGAGAAAAACTCTTTTGTGTTGTAAATTCACCTCTCTTCCTCATCCTCTCCTTCCTGAACAAAGAAGAAATCTGTGAGACTTTTTTTTTTTGACCGAAATTGTTTGAGCGGCGTTTTTTAAAGTGATGTCAAATTGAGGCTTGGGGTTTTTTTTTCTTTTTCATATATTTTTTGGGGGGGACTTTAGTGTGACTTTGTAGGTAACCGGATTGAATTTTCTCTTATATATATATTTTATGCTCCCTTTGATTTTTTAACTTTCTTTAGGATAGAGGCTCCCTTTGGCTATTTTTTTTCTTTTTTTCTGTATATATTGCTCCTTTTTTCTGGCTGGGGGGGAGGAAGAGCATTAAGAAACTTTGCAACACTGCCAACTAGAGGCTTGAAAGTATTTTATTTGAATTGGAAAGAATTGCAAAAAGACCTCTTCTCAAGGACATTTTAATGTGATAAGATAGAGGGAGAGCACAGCAAAATATTATTGCAGGTGTTTTCCTGGACTGTTATCAATATTTCAACACTTGAGGTTTGGCTTTGAAGCTGCTGGAGAAGAGAGTCATAACAAGAGCCTTGGATAAATAAATAAAGTGCAGTGTGCTTTCATATATATATATATATATATATATATATATATATATATATATACCCCATTCGCCAGCCTTTTTCTAAATTTCAATTCTAGTAATATTCTTATTTCTGCCTTTTACTTTAAAGGGAAAGCCTCAGAGTTTTTTCTTTATTTCTCTTCTTTTTCTTTTTCTTTTATTGGGACTCTTGTGCTTTTTCTATCCATGTTTTTGGACCATTTTGGTTTTCTTTTTTGATTATTGAGACTTCTCAACTGGACTAAGGTGTGAAGAACCTGAAGGAACTTTTTGTTTTTTCTCTTTTTGCTTTTCTTTGTTCTTAATCAATATTATTATTTTTGGGTTTGTTTGTTTTTCTCCTTTCTATTTTTTCTTTTTTATGGTGGACTACTTCGTAATTGGATTAGGGTCTAGAAGAACCTGAAGATCCTTCTTCTTCCTTTTTTCCTGTTTCTTTTTTGGTTTCGTGCCTTTTACTATTGGAGTTTTCCAAAATTGGCTGCTCTACGAGTTGGATTAAAAGTCAAAAAGAATTTGAAGCTTTGGAAACATTGAAATGAGTAGGAAACCAATACTATCTGGCATTTCTACTTCTACCTCTGCTTCCCCACCAGCTGGAGGACAACGTTTAATTCAGACAATGTTGAAGAAAGATAAGGAACAAGAAAGAGTAATTTTACAGATGATTATGCAAGGAATCCAAGATCTCAAGACAAAATCAGACATCATTGAACAAAGAACAGAAAATATTGAACAAAGAACAGAAAATATTGAACAAAGAACAGAGAAGACTGATGAAAAAGTGGAAAACATTAAACAGATGATGGTCAAGTATGAGGAGAGATTCCAAAAAATTGAGGAAGAAGGAAAACAAAGAGAGGAGAAGATTGGAAATATTGACAGTAGATTAACAGCGGTTGAACAAGAAAAAAGTGGGATGTTAAGGTGGGAGATGGAAAGGTCAGAATTTTACCTTAGATTTCAAAATATAGAAGAGGAAAAAGGAGAAAATTTGGCAGCGATAATGATAGAAATTTTGGCAGATGCTTTGGAAATGACAGAGGAAAAGATGATGGATGGAATAGATGAGGTATATCGAGTCTATACAAGGTATGCGATGAGAAATAAATTACCCAAGGAAGTCCATATTAGATTTACCAAAAAATCCATTAAAACGCAAATATTACAAGTAGTAAGAGAGAAAACATTGAAATACAGAGGTAAAGAGGTTGTGGTTTTAAAAAAAATACCCAGAAGAGTGAGAGAGATGAGAAGAGAATATCGATTTCTGACCAAAATGCTGTTGGAAAATGAAGTGAATTATAGATGGCTGATTCCAGAAGGACTAATGTTTAGGTGGCAAGAGCAGAGATATAGAATTGATTCAATTGAGAAAGCGGAACTTTTCCATGCAGAATTTTTTGGAGGAAGAAGAGAGGAGGCACAGAAGGAGGTCTCATTAATTGAGTTTCAAGAGGAACAACTAGAGACTGAAAAAGAGAAAGGAGCAGTAGGGGGACAGGTGGATAGCAAAGAACAGCGTGAAGTGAGATCCACGAGAGCAGTTAGACCTAAATATAAAGCGTAATCATGGAAGAAAAAAAACTGATTACAATGAATATAAATGGCCTTAATTCATCTGTTAAAAGAAGGAAAACTTTTCATAAATTAGAGAAATTAAAATTTGATATAATTTGTCTACAAGAAGTTCATATTAAAAAACAACATGAACAATTGTTAGTACAGCCAAAATTGGGGAAAATATTTACTTCTTTGACTCAATGTAAGAAAAGAGGAGTGGTTCTATACATTAAAGAGGCTATCCCAGCAAAATTGATCTACACGGATGAAGATGGAAGAGTATTAATGGTAGAAATAATAGATAATAATATGAAAATACTCTTGATTGCAATTTATGCTCCGAATGATAAACAAGAAGAGTTTTATAAAAAGCTACACATGAAAATAATTGGACTGGACTATGTTAATATAATTATGATGGGAGATTTTAATGGAATTGTGGACAATAAATTGGACTATATAGCAACAACAACAAAGCAAAATAGAAAGACTCTCCCAAAGTCTTTTTTTTAAAATGGCAGATGAATTAACTTTAAAAGATATTTGGAGAGAAAGAAATGTTAAAGCTAAACAATATACTTTTTATTCAAATAGACATTTATCATGGTCCAGATTAGATATGATTTGGATCTCAGCAGAATTAATATCCAATATTCAAGAAACAAATATTGAAACAAGTACTTGGGCAGATCATAGCCCAATGACAATTAAATGGAAGGGACAAAAAAAAAAGATCGAGATGGACATTAAATAATACTATTTTAAAGGAGAAAGATTTTATACAATGGATGGAGAAGGAATTGGCTTTTTTCTTCAGAGAAAATAAAAAAGAAGATACCTCAATGCAGAATGTGTGGGATACAATGAAGGCATATGCTAGAGGTTTGATAATAGATTATACAAGAAAAAAGAATATTAGGAAAAGGCAAGCTTCTAAGGCCTTGGAAGATGAGTATAAAAGTCTTGAAAAAAAAATTACAGAAAATGCCACAGAAAAAGGATATTAAATTGAAGCTGGATGTAATCAAACATAAAATGGAATTAATAGAGAAAGAAGAATTGGCACAGAAAATCAGAAACTCTAAACAAAATTATTTTGAAGATGCAAATAAACCAGGGAGATGACTAGCATATAAATTGAAAAAAGAGAAGGAATCAAGAAAATTTTTGAAGTTAATAGATGAACAAGGCCAAGTTTGTTATGGGAATAAGGAGAAAAAAGAAATTATACGAGATTTTTATGGGCAACTATATAAACAAGAGAATATTGATGAAGAAAAAGTCAAACAGTATTTACAGGAAGCTAATTTACCGAAGATACTTAAAGAGACTGAAGAAATGCTAGAAAGCAATATAACAATGATGGAACTAAATGAAGCATTTAAGAGACAAAATAATGGGAAAGCACCGGGTCCAGATGGGCTTCCAGCAGAATTCTATAAAACATTTCAAGAATCATTGAGCATCCCATTGTTAGAAGTTATGAATGAAGTTATTTTAAAAAAGATGATACCTAAAACATGGTCAGAGGCTTATATTACACTTATACCGAAAGAAGAGACTGACCCACTGCAAATTAAGAATTATAGACCTATTTCTTTATTGAATGCAGACTATAAAATCTTTGCTTCAATTTTAGCAGAAAGACTTAAAAAATATTTAAATAATTTTATTCACCCAGATCAAAATGGATTTCTGCCAAAGAGACAAATCAGAGACAATATGAGAGTAATCTTGGATACTTTGGAATACTATGAGGCTCATCCTGAAAAGCAAATGGCTTTGATATTCCTAGATGCTCAAAAGGCATTTGACAACGTGAACTGGAGATTTATGTTATTACTATTGGAGCAGATGGGTTTTGCTAAAAAATTTATTCAAGCAATAGAAGCCATATATAATAAACAGACAGAAAGGGTAATGATGGAGGGGGAACTTACAGATTTTATTAATATAAGGAAAGGCACAAGACAAGGATGTCCCCTATCTCCTTTGCTATTTGTGTTGACCTTGGAAGTATTGAATAGAAATATTAGGGATGATAAAAGCATAAAAGGAATGAAAATTAAGAAGGAAGAATTTAAGCTACAAGCTTTTGCTGATGATTTAGCTTTTATTCTGGAAGACCCGCTAGAAACAGCTCCAAAGTTATTGGAAAGGATAGAGACATATGGAGAGGTGGCTGGTTTGAAAGTAAATAAAGATAAAACAAAGATTTTGACAAAGAACATGCTATTGAGACAGAGAGAAGAACTGGCAGATCTTTTGAAAATCCAAACTACAAATAAGGTTAAGTATCTGGGGATATATTTGACAACAAGATGTAGCACATAAAAGGAGAATAATAATATTAAACTTAAACAACAGATAATTACAGATTTGAAGAAGTGGGAAAACTTGCAATTGTCATTAATAGGGAGAATTTCAACAATTAAGATGAATATTTTACCTAGAATTTTATTTTTGTTTCAAACAATACCAATTAGGCTTGGAAAAGACTATTTTGAAGATTTAAATAAAATAATGTTGAAGTTTATATGGCAAGGTAAAAAAGTGAGAATAAAACTAAAGCTTTTGCAAGATGCAAGAATTAGAGGAAGTTTTGGCCTGCCTAATTGGGAAGTGTATTATCAAGCTGCAAGTTTGATGTGGGTCAAAGAATGGATAACATTAAGAAAACATAGGTTGTTGACATTAGAAGGGCATGATTTGCTGTTGGGCTGGCATGGTTTTTTATGGTATAAGGGAACTAAAACACAGGGTTATTTTAGAAGACATGTACGGGAGTCTTTGTGGTTAAATTGGGAGAAGATAAAAAGACAATGTTATTTGAAAATTCCAGTTTGGTTATCGACTATTGAAGCATTTTCCTATCCTATAATTTACAAGGAGGAAGAAACAGTTAGATATGGGGAACTTTTGGATGAAAAGGGTGAACTTAAATCGATCCAAAACTTAGAGGAACAAGGTATAAGGATGAATTGGTTTTTATATGCACAAATACATTCAAGGTATGATGAAGATTTTAAAACGGAGGGATTCTATGATAAGCAGACTGATTTAGATAAGATCTTGATGGGTACTGATGAGAAGGTGATTAAAAAATTATATGGTTATTTACTGGGAATGAAATTAGAGGAAGAACAAGTCAAAGAAACTATGATTGTTTGGGGGAAGAATTTTGGATATGGGATTAATCTAGAGAAATGGCAGAAATTGTGGTCTCAAAATTATAAAATGACAATGTCAACAGCATATAAAGAAAACTTGTATAAGATGTTTTACAGGTGGCACTTTCCCCCGACAAGAATAGCAAGAATGTTTAAGAACAAATCTGAAAAATGCTGGAAATGTCATCAGATACCCGGCTCGTATTTCCATATGTGGTGGACTTGTGAGGATGCTAGAAAATATTGGACTATAATTCGCATGTGGTTGGAAAAAATGACAAAGAAACATATAGACTTGAAACCAGAGATCTTCTTATTGGGAATTTTACCTGATATATATAGTAAAGATTTGAAATACCTGATTGTAAATGTATTAACAGCGGCCAGGATTGTATTTGCTAAAAATTGGAAGAATGAGAAAATACCATTACAGGAAGAAATTATTAAGAAAATATTGGAATGTGCTGAGATGAGCAGATTGACATTTGAAATTAGAGAGCAAGAGGATAAACAATTTTATGAAATTTGGGATCTTTTTAATAAATGGCTAGATGATAAAATACGATAATAGAATATTTGGAATGCTAGATAGTAAGAAATATCTTTGTTTTGCTATTTTGCTATTATTTTGTTATTTGATATTATATTTATAAAGGGTTTTTTAGGATCGATTTGGTATGATTATATGATTTGTTGAATAATCTGGTTAAAGTATTTTTAGCTCATAAAGCATGAATGATTAAAAGTATAGTCAAAAAAAAATTTTTTTTTTTAGTGATATTAGGATATATAAGTTTGGATTGATAATATGATTTGTTTTGTAACATAACTGTAACTGGGACTACAGAATGAATGCACAAAAATGATGAACCAACTGACACACTGGATGTACATATGAGATTTGAATGTTTTAATGTTTTGTTTGTCTTGTTTGTTTGTAGAAAATTAATAAAATCTTTTTTCAAAACTGCAGGTTGCTCATCTGTTTTGGGACATATTAAGCCTTCTGCACAAAAACAGCTTAGATTAAATAATATATCACACATAAAAGAATTTCCTTACTGTGAAACAAAGATCTTTCATATTCTTTTCCTAATGTTTAATAAACGTTTATTGCATTTCTTTACTGAAGCATATTATATATGCATATGCTAATTCCTCTGTCTAAATTCTTGAAAGTCAAACATGACATTTTCTTGAATAAAATCCTTTCGATTGATAGGTGATCAGCTTTGCTCTTTCAGTCTCAGCTCCCTTTCATCAAATAAAGATTTTTTCTTTATGGGAACTTTTGACCATGAGACAGCAAGGCAACTTCTTGATCTCCACAGAAAGCTGGAAAAACAATCAAATGAGTTCATATTTTAAGATCCAATGCTAATGTTATATACTAGCTTTTTGAGGTTAGCTGAGAAGCAGCTTCTGAAACTTACTACTATTGTGCCCTTTTAAAGGGCATTAACACATTTTTAAAAAGAATTTCCCTCAACCACAGGGCTGTGGTTTTCATAAATTATCCATTTATCTTATTCTAGTTTGCTTAAAGAAACATTGTTTTGACTGTATAAATGCATTTTCATCTTTTCCTATTAACAAAAAATGCTTACCCTTAGTTGTAACAATGTATCTAACATAATATATATATCACAGCTTGCAGTTACTCATAGTACAGCATCTTGACAAGTCACATGTTTATCATGCTGGGTTACATCAGGGATTCTTAACTTTTTGGGCTGATGTGTTCACTTAAAGTTTTGACAAAATGATTAATCGTATAATTAGAATATGCTTCAGAATGATTTATACAGTACTAACTAACCATCCCACCTAGCGTCTCTTTCATTATCCAGTTACAAATCCATCTGGTTGTGATGCTGTCTATCCCACATTTTTCTATCTTACCAAGAAGTAGGCTGAGATCTACTTTGTTGAATGCCTTGCTGAAGTCTAAGTAGACCATGTCCATCGCATTTCGCTGATCTGTTAATTTAGTCACTTCGTCAAAGAATGACTTTTCTTCTGGATAATATTACTCCCCTGATGACATTGTTTTTAGTAGGTTGGCACATTAACAACTGGGCTACAGTTGCCCATCATTTGTCACTTTCTGAGAAAGTTTATGAAGTTCATTTGGGGCAGGACTACCAGATCTGGGTTGTAAAAATCTTCATAAACAAATTATAGCAATAATTCTTAACTCTCTGCTGCCATCCCAGGGCAATCTAGATTTCTCAATCTTTTTAAAATTACAAAATAGGAACAAGTAGAATGTCTCCATTTAATGAGACATCTTCCTGAAGTGAAATATTAAATACAAATTTTATCTCCCTTTAGGAATTCAAATATATTTATATAATCCCCAAGTATGCTTTGTGGGGTAACTGATGTTTCTTCCTCCTCTTTCCTTTAACTATCAGTATTTTGTTGATCATTACATGTTTAAATAAAATAGATTTTAAAGATTACTTCTGTCCATAGCCAAGGAAAAAACAAAAGTTTGAGACTGGTCCCATAGAGCAATAAAGTTTAGAATGTGTATGATGAGGCAAGGGATGTCGCATCCATCATTCCATTGTCATATAAGCAACATACAAATGACATGAACCAGAGGTGGTATTCAGCAGGTTCTGACCAGTTCTGGAGAACCGGTAGCAGAAATTTTGAGTAGTTCAGAGAACCGGCAGTAGAAATTTTGAGTAGTTCAGAATGCCACCTCTGACTGGCCCTAGCCCCATCTATTCTCTGCCTCCTGAGTCCCAGCTGATTGGCTGGCTCTTCTTTTGTTGCCCTGCAGAGGAGGATGGAGCTGGAAAGCAGGTTAGTGGGGTGGGCAGGGAATGGGATTTTGCAGTAATTTTCTCCTGGAATGGGGTGGGAATGGAGATTTTACAGTGTCCTTCCCCTGCCATGCCCACCAAGCCACACCATGCCCACCAAGCCACGCACACAGAACCGGTAGTAAAAAAAATTTGAATCCCACTGCTGACATGAACAATATAATTCATGTCATTTTCATGTTACCATGTTCTCCCATAAGATCATTGTGACTTTCACCACAAGCTTTTGACTGGGATGGAGGGAATCAAGAGGGTGATCTACAGATACATTTTCAGACATGGAAATGTTCATATCTATTCCCTTTTTTTACAGATTAGTTAATATATTGTATTTTAGTTTGATTCTAGCAGTTCAGTGCCTTATTCAGGGTTACTTTCTTATTTGGACAGCTTGGCTTTGATTTATTCATTGTGATTGGCATGGACCACAGAGAACTAGAGGCTGCACAATTCTCAGACCACCGTGGCTCTTCCTAGAAATGTCTGTGGTATAGTTTTGACCGCTTCCTTTTTCTGTATGTCAGAGTTTACCTTGACCACTTCTTGTGTAGGGTCCTCTCCTTCACCTCTTTCTTATTCCTCTCCTCTTCTTATTTTTCTTACTCCTTTGTAGTGAAAAAAAACCAGAATGATGCTTCCCTTCCCCCCTTCCTCAGGAAATTCTCCACCTCAAACTGCCATATGGGTTTAATGCATAATGCATGAGAAACTGTGCAGGGTTATATGATTCGGAAAGAAGAGCAGCAGAGAATGAGGCAATTGTTGTTAGAAAATCAAACAGCATTTCAACATTGTCCAAGGCATCTCTTTGCAACTTAATAAGGTAGGCCCAAAGCCTTTCATTCTCTTCTTCAGTCACAAAATCATTGACACTTCTTCGCCCCCCCCCCCCCAAATTACTGGTCAAGGAGACTTTATGGTATCCTGATAATCACAAACCTGTTTCCTTTATTTTCCTGTTGGTTGCACCTCCTATTGTTTGTAATAACAATACACCAAATTTTTTATGATGAGCTGAAAAGGACATTCATACACTGAAAACAGCTTAAATAGATTCATTTAAAATGAAATATAGCACTTACCCAAGCACTGAGGACTTCCCCTTTAAACAACCAAGTCCCCTTAATTAAGCTGGACATAAACATTTACAAGCAATAATAGAACAAATCATAAAGATCCCCCCAATAAAGGATTTAATATATGATACCAAAGGCAAATGCCTACCAGCCTTCAGGAGATACCATGGTCATAAGAGAGCATATAAAGTAATGCTCTGTGTTCAATTCATGGAATTTCCACATTTTTCAGAACAACAATATATATTTTTTTGCTCTTATTTCACCAGAAACAAAAAGAAAATAAATTATGAGCTTTCCACCCATGAGGGGATAAATCAATATTTATTGTATTAATTTGTTTGAATTAAAAAAACAAGAAAAAATAGCCATTGTGATATAAAGCGATACCTGTTGTGATGCCTCATTTCTTCTGTTTTAAGCCTCTCATACTGAGCTACTGGTAAAATAACATGGGAGATTTAGGTAGGTTCCAGTGAAAATTTCTTTTGTGTGTGTGTATGAAAGAGAGGGGGGGAGAGGGAGAGAGGGAAGGAGAGGGGGGGAGAGGGAGACAGAACCAATTGTGTGGTCGTTACTGGAACTGGCAGACAAGATTGCATTCACTCAGTGACTTTGCCAGGCACTAGAAGAAAAAGCAAAAAAAAAAAAAAAAACCACCTGGAAAAATAGCATGGTGCAGCGGATACACACACACACACACACACACACACACTTACACATATACACACACACACACACAGAGATCCCCCCCAAAAAAATGTTAAAAGGAGTTGATGACTATAAACCCCGACACTTGAAAAGAAGTACTGAGAGAAAAAAGCAGCAAGTGACTCTGGTGAGAGAGAAAGAAATTGACAAATAAGTGTAAGCAGTAAAGCATAAAAGAGGAAAGACAGTATTAACAAGAGATAGATAACAGAAAAAACCGAGGACAGGAAAAGCAATGTGACAAATTCAGTGCTTGGCTAGAGAAGACATTAATAATTAGAGAGAGGGAAAGATCAGAAATTAAAAACTGAAGCCTAATTTAATAAAATAGGATATAATAGGTTAGGAAAAAAAACAACCTTAAGTACAAAAGACAACTAAGAAATAGTATTTTTGAGTTTGCAAGGACGAGGTTTATTTTGTATGCATTTTGTAACAAAACATATTTTCTTATACAAGGTACATGCCCTCCTTGTTTTCTGCCACTCCAAGAAAGTACTTAGGATAGGTGTTGTGAATGAATAAAGGTATTAATAAATTTATCAAGAGCTTGAAGTCAAGTGCAGGGTTCTGGCCCTGCACTTCTGATTGGCCATTAAATGGCGAGATCAGATTGGTTCGTTCAGGAGAATCTGATTGGCCATTAATGAGCCTTGCTGATTGGTGAATGGAGCTTGCGCTCCCTGGTTTTCATTGGCTGATATATAATAAGTTGCCTATATAAGAAAGGCTATAGCAGCCATCGAGTTTGAGGTGTCACACCATGTAAATAAAGAGTTTGAAGTTCACTGTTTCACCGGCTCGTCTCCATTCTACACGCCCACGCTCAGTACTTAACACTGGCGACGAAGGTGGGATGTGGAGACGTCAGAGCTGACTGAACAACGAAGAAGATAGCCGAGCACGTGGCTGAAATGCACAACGGCAGAAACATGTCCGGCGGTGTCATATCACCCAATCCATTCAACCCAGCGCAAGAAGACTGGGACTCCAAAATGGATCATTTCCAAACGTTCTCGGAAACCAACAATTTGAAGGATGCCATGACCGGGAAGAAACGGGCGGTATTCCAAACACATTGCGTATTCAAGATGGCCAAGGCGCTAGCAAAACCAGCATAAGTAAAGTCTATGGACTGGGACGTTCTCGAACCCCTACTGAGAGCCCACTACGCACTGACTGTGCCAACCCTTGTACAGCGGCACGAATTTTACCAGAGAGATCAGCGGAAAGGAGAGAGTGTTGCAGATTTCATCGCAGACCTCCGAAACCTAGCAGACCTCTGTGGGTTCACTGATCTGGAAGAGGCCTTGAGAGACCAAATAGTTCTGGGACTAGATGCGCCGCACGTGCAAAGCAAGCTGATGGCGAAAGGCGACATCAGCCTTGCAGATGCCATAGCGGATGCTACTGCAGCAGAAGCAACCAGGAAGTTGGCTGCCCAAATGTGCCGCAACCACGCTCCGGTTCACCGACCGACCGGCGACATCTCACCCACGTCAGAAGGACAGCTTGTGACGGCCCACCAAGAGGACCTCTCATCATCATCAGACAGTGATGAAGAAGAGGTCCATCAACTGCGGTCCGAACGGGACCATTACCAGAAGTCCCAACACACATGCGCTGGTTGTGGGGCAAGCCACCCTAGGTCCAAATGCAAATTCCACGACGCACTCTGCCATGAGTGCGGGAAACGAGGCCATATCAGACGGGTCTGTAGACGTCTCCTAGGAGCCAGCCAGCCCTCGAAAGGGGCTAACTATCGCCAACCGACAGGAAATCGTCCTGCAAGGCGAGAACCAATGAACCACCAATGGAACAACCACTCCTACAGAAACAGAACCCTAAACCGCCTCACGAAGCGAGAAGAGGCTCACCAAACTATCACTATTGGTCACGCCTCCTCCTTGGATGCCAAAAAAATCCGAGTTAAAGTGGCCATCGAAAATCAGCCCTGCCTAATGGAAGTCGACTCGGGATCATCCCTCTCGATGGTTTCCTGGAAGACCCTCAAGCAACTCATCCCAACTGTCCGGTGACAAGACCTCCGTTTCCAAAGACTCATACTTAAAGACTATCAGGGGAACTGGATTCCAGTCGTAGGATCCAATCGAGTCCGGGTCTTGTTCAAAAACCGTACAGCATACCTACCCTTGACTGTGATCGACAAGGACCGGCCTAGCCTGTTAGGCCTCCAATGGTTTGTGCCACTTGGCATTGAAGTGGCAAGCATTCACCAAATCGGCAGCAGCGACTGGGAGGAGGATCTTGTCCAAGAATTCAAGGAAGTCTTTGCAGAAAAACTAGGCGAGTACAAAGGGACCCCGATATCATTTAATCTTAATCCAAAAGTAGCTCCCATCCGCCTTAAGCCTCGTCAGGTTCCATTTGCCCTTAAACCAAAGATTGACGAGCAGCTTGATAAGTTAATAGCCCAGGGTGTGTTAGAACCAACCGATCACTGTCCCTGGGAGACCCCAATCATGACACCCATTAAGCCGGATGGATCAATAAAAATTTGTGGGGACTACCAAGCCACCCTGAACCATGCCCTGCAGCAAAACGCGTATCCGGTACTGGTGGTGCAGCACCTCTTCCATTCCCTGGGGGGGCGGAAAAGTCTTCGCTAAACTAGACTTAGCTCAGGCATATCAACAACTGCCAGTAGATGAAAAAACGGCACAGGCACAAACGATCGTGACGCACCGAGGTACCTTTAAATGTACCCAACTCCAATTCGGAGTGAGCGTAGCCCCGGTGATCTTTCAGAGCTTGATGAAAAGACTGTTAGAAGGGATTAAAGGCATTGTCCCATATTTTGATGATGTGTTGATCGCTGCCCCTACTTCAAAAATTTTATGGGATCACCTGAGATTGGTCCTCCAGAAATTCAAAGACGCAGGTCTTAAAGTGAAGAAAAATAAGTGTAAATTGTGTACAGATCGTGTCAAATTTTTAGGGTATTTAATTGACAGTCAGGGCATTCACCCTACCGATGGCAAATTGAGAGCAATAAAAAACGCTCCCAGACCCCGGAATAAGGCCGACCTCCAGGCGTTTCTAGGCTTTATCAATCCCGTATCCATCTGGACTTTGCAGGGCCTACCAAAGGCCACACATTCTTGTTAACTGTGGATGCCTACTCAAACTGGCTCGAAATCCACTAAATGAAGAACACAACAACCAAAGCGGTTATTAAGAAACTGGACAGACTGTTTGCACCCCACAGATTACCAGATGTTCTGGTATCTGACAACGGGCCCCAATTTACCGTGCTATCTTTTGAACAGTACCTGGCGGACCGCGGTATTCGACATGCACTGACTTCACCTACGCATCCTGTGGCCAACGGAAGGGCCGAGCACATGGTACAATTCATCAAAAAAACATTACAAAAAATGGACTATGACAACATCGAAGAAAAAATAAACTGGATCCTCTTTTTACAGCATATCACTCCGCATAGCGTCACCAACAAAACTCCCGCCGAGTTGCTAATGGGACGGAAGCTCCACTCCCACCTCGACCGGTTACACCCAGCGTACAAACCTGAGAAACCACATGGATCCAGCGGGCAATGCCGTACCTTCCAGGTAGGCGACTTGGTATTCGCTAAAAACTTGTCGGGCAATCCGTTTTGGGTCGAAGCGACTGTAGTCCATGTAACCAGCCCTAGATCATACCTCGTACAATGCCACGATGATAGACTATGGAAACGCCATATCGATCAACTACGATCAAGGTTGCAGTCAGGGATCTCCGAGTCCCCTGATGACCAAACTGAGGGGGGAGGAGATACATTGGAAGATGAACTTGAATTAGCGGAAAACCTTTTTGAAAGGAACGGTAGCGGAATGGAAACACATGAAGAGGAATCAGGGATGGGAGTGAGCTCATCCCATGGTGACACCGAAGATGTTGGTGACAACAAAAATTCGAACTCAGAGTCAGAGGCACCTGTTTCGCCAAACAATGCCCTATCTCAACAAGAGTGCAGCCAAATACCGGGTGCAAAACAAAAATCTAATAGACCAACAAAACAACCGTCCTACCTCAAGGACTACGTAATTGCACCCCGTAAACGGAACCCAGGGGGAAGGGGTGTTGTGAATGAATAAAGTGTTAAATAAAGTTATCAAGAGCTTGAAGTCAAGTGCAGGGTTCTGGCCCTGCACTTCTGATTGGCCGTTAAATGGCGAGATCAGATTGGTCCATTCAGGAGAATCTGATTGGCCATTAATGAGCCTTGCTGATTGGTTAATGGAGCTTGCACTCTCTGGTTTTCATTGGTTGAATATATAATAAGTTGCCTATATAAGGAAGGCTATAGCAACCATCGAGTTTGAGCTATCACACCATGTAAATAAAGAGTTTGAAGTTCACTGTTTCACCGGCTCATCTCCATTCTTCGCGCCCACGCTCAGTACTTAACAGCAGGAATTATGCAAATTAAGCATGGTCATTTTTCCCACTAAAATATTGTGTTTAATTTGATAGTTTCATTATTTCATAAAGGTGCCAAGTTCTACAACCCTTTTATCTGATATACAGATTAACCTTTAATTATATATAGCATGTGAGCTAATTTGTTTTTTGTACAATCCAATGCCAATGAAATATTTCTGTTTTGAAGATGGGGGAAGGTCACAGAAATTCATGTATCATTTTAGATGTTCAGGGATTCACCAAATGTAAGAATCTGTGATTGAATTAAAACAGACCTGCTCTGTTTGCATTGCAGTCTAACCTTGGACCCGCTGTGACCCAAGTAATTGTGTTATGTAGAGAGCCACTGAAGACATAGCAGGGCTAGGAGAGATCAAGATTAATTCAATAGGAGGAACAAATTCCAAATCACACACACTGTACTGTAGCATAGAGCTGACTTCCTGCCTGTTTATTTTCTAACAAGTTTCCAGGGATCTGATCTGCACTTTGTATACAGAAAGGAAAATAAGAAAACTCTCAGGCCTTTTTGTCAAGTCTGAAAAGAAACTCATATTTTGTAGGTGAAGTATGTATGTCCTTTGAGTCAGTGCTGAGAGAGCAGGAGAGCTCGAACAATGGCTCACATCTGCAAGAGATGGGAGAATAGCTTTTTTTTTTAATGTTAGTGGAAAGAAAATGGGTGGTGTGGGGGAAGGGAGGGACTTAAAGAAAACATTTGACAGGCTGAATGCAGAATTGGTTTAGGATGATGTCTTGTGTTCTCATCAAGGCTTTCTGAGACAGTATTACAATTTTGTGCTCAACATTTCAAAGTTGCAGAATTGAAAAGGATTGCTGATGATCTTCAAACTCTTTTTGAGAAATCTGAGAGTAGAAAAGATGGTTATGTAGATATGTCCATTAATAGGGCTTGGATCACTACTGGCAATACTGTATAGCTTGTTCTAAAATAAGCCATAATTTATTATACTAGCGAAAGCTAATATAGTCATATATTGGTATAGTCATATTAAATTGCATCTATATTAAGTTGTATATTTATTTTGTCACAGCATTCATATATTTTGAGCTAGAATTAAGTGCCACAGGAGGACTAAACAAGCATAACTTCTAACTTTTCTATCCTTCCATTCACTATCCTCCACTAAACTAATTACAGTATGGATTGTTCAGAGAATCAGATTCTCCAAATTAGAAAGTTCTGTTGCAATTTTTA
Source organism: Hydrophis major (assembly GCA_033807585.1). Taxonomy (NCBI): domain Eukaryota; kingdom Metazoa; phylum Chordata; class Lepidosauria; order Squamata; family Elapidae; genus Hydrophis; species Hydrophis major. Next base: position 324,662,010 of record CM066329.1, read on the forward strand.
ATTTGTTCCTTTAGAACAGTTCCTTGCCATAAACAAATGCATGAGTTCTTTTATAACACACTATTTTAACACACACACGCACGTCTTCTTCTCAGCTACATAGTCTGCAGAGGTATTAAAACTAAATGGAGCTGCACCTAGCAAGCACTGCTTTTACTTCCCAAACCACCTATAACTATTAAGGTATATAACTAAAACTAGTGAATATAATCCCACATTTTCAAAGTTCAAGTCAGAGGGCTTGCCAAGATTTGAAAGGCTAAGTTATTATGTTGTAGCATGTACTATTTTCAATGGCATTTTTCCAGGCTTTCTTTTTTTCCTTCTTTAACAAACCAATAGCCTCACGGTTAAACTATGAAACATTTTCTATTGAATTCTTCTTATATATTGCAAACAATATTATTAGTCCCATCAGTGTGACATTTGGACTGAATGACATTTAGGGTGAAAATGAAAGTTGAACAATTTTCCAGAAAAGTTTTTTTTTTTTCTCCAGGTGAAAAAGAAACAAGTTATAGATAGGGACTTGATAAACATTCATTTGGTTCACATTTTAATGGGAACTTGCATGCTCAATTCATGCTCTTTTCCACAATAGTAACCTAACAGTATTTTGTATTTTTAAAAATTGGAAAATTCAGTTCCCCAATTTAAAAAAATGCTGATAAAATGTGAACAAAGAAAATTTCAGAAAATGTGTGCATTGGAAAAAAAAAAAAATCAACACCACACACATTGAAGCATTGTGGTTGACTATCTGGGAATTTTAGTACTTCATGTGTTCAGCATTATTCACATGGTTAACAAGTTTAGGAAAAAAACCTGAAAAACCTATACAAATCTCCTGTATTAAGGCCACTTGTTTGCAGCAGTCTTTATTCCAATATTCCATCTGATTAACCCAGGCTCAGTTTCCACATCTACTTAAATATAGAATTGAGCTGCCAACAGATACACATTGGGGGGGGGGGAACAGATCATATAACAGTCTAAATGCTTTTTTTTTTTTAATACAGTACATGTTACCTTAAAGATGAGCAAATGATACTGCAACAAGAAAAGAAAAATAGAGAGACTCTGAAAAGAGATCAGAAGAATAGAAGAGAAAGATTTGTGGTACATTCTATTTTAATTTTATAAATAATTGCTGTATTTAAAAATGAAAATGCTTAAGCCATGTTCTTTCACTAGCAAAAATAAATCGATCAATCAAACCCTCTTGGCCTCATTCAATGATCCTATCCAACAGACTGAAGGTTAATGACTTCTGTACAAAAAAGTTGATAGATGGAGTACAGTGTCAAAAAATGATTGAAATCACAGATTAATTAGATCACTTGCATAAAATATTCTAGAAGCTGGAGACTTCATTTAGAAGCCCATGGTGAATCAGCGCACAGTGCTGTGCAGTTGACCCTCATCCTTGGTTTTGGTTTGATAGTCTGCTAAGGAGCCCTGTATGCTTCTGTTTTATGTTGAGGCTCCTTGTCCGAAGGAGTACTACAAGATATCTGTGGTGGTGACCCGAAGTCTGGATGCAGCCTGGTCATTGTCGGTCACTATTGCATAAGTCTCATTGCACCTTGGCTGTGCAGTACTTGGATGGGTGTTTGGATTCGCAACACTTGTAGCAGTATTGGTACTCCCTTAGCAATTATTTTCATTGGGTCAGTGATTTCACTGCAAATCCAGTGCAGCTTTTTAGTGAGTGACGAGACAAAACTGTATTCTCCTTGTGTTTGGAGATCTAAATTGGGTTGTATCTGATGAGTCCTCTCCCCAACTGTGTGGATGAGGAGTCGATCTCGGTTTTATGGACAACCATGAAGGGTCTTTCCCTGGTAGTGTGCCTAGGGCCAGAGGGCAATATATGGTTGCTGTTGTATCTTCTGTTATTAGGAGGACTAACAGCTCTGAGTCCAAGGGCCCAGTGTGTGTTGCACACTGTCGCCTGATTGGACATGAATTCTTCAAGAAGTGTGAAGGGAACAAAGCAGTGGTGACCTATGGTCATGAAGGTGTCAGTCAACTGGAGCCATTTTTCAATTAGCACCTGAGGAAGTTTTCAAACAATTTCATTCTGCATGTCGACATGATCAAGAAAGGCAAGTGCCGGTAAGTTGGGATCCCATTGTGCCGTTCTCAGCTGGACTAGTATGTTAGCGAGGTCTATGATTCGGTGAGGCTTGTCAATAGGAATTTTAGGAAAACTGTTGAGGCTATCCAAGGGTGTTGCTTCTACATCCTCGGAAGCGCCATACAGTTCATCAAGCCTTTTCCATGATAACCAGAAGGCAGCGGCTGGGTTGTCTAAGTGAGATGGGTTAGGAGATAACCATCTTTTACTTTTCTGCCTTCTGCACAGAGGTGGATTTGAAGCTGTACAGATGCAGATAAATAACTCAAAAAGACGTCTATAACAAATTACATTTATTGGTTCATCAGGTATCCTCATAACCCACGTTTGTAACGAAGTTCTTCTTTAATGACCAATCCTTTGTATATCTGCCTTGTAGTAAAAGATGTTTATCTCCTAACCCATCTCGTAGCAATAGAAAAAAGCTACCATGAGTTAGAGAGTTCAGACAAAGAATGAGGGAAACTCCCCCAACCCATCGAGGGTCAAACTAGTGACCAATCAGGATTATAGATGTGGCCATGTGACATGAACTACATTTTCCAGGATACCTTTAACTACATTTACCATGATGCATTTCCTTAAGGGGACAGCTCATGATTCCTAAATAACTATCCAATTCCCATAAACTGGCTGGGAGAGCACATGCCCTGTTATGCATTACTGCTTCACTACCATTTCCTCTCAATGAACCTACACTGCCATTGGTTTTACTTTTGTTTCTAATATACCAGTTTGGTATTCTCCTTTTTAAAGATTGCAAGGATATTTTAAGTACAAACCAACATTTTCACTGTTCTGTTGGTACAATAGTTCAATCTGTATTGTTTATTGAATATGTTTTTGCTACCTTTCTCTCATTACTTTCTCAGCAAGCATTGTAAACATATGGCAGGATTGCCATATAAATGGCAAATAATTTAATTTGATTTGATTAATTTTAGTGAATAAATGAATGAATCAAATTGAATAAATGAATAAATGAAAGCATCAAATTTAATTAAACTTTCCTTAAACTCAGTGATGGAGTGAGAATTTCACCTTAAGAAGGTGAAATGAAAGTGCTGCTGGGCAGAAGTGAAAAGAATTCAGTAAAACTTTTTAAAAGATGCAGATGAATTTTTACATCATACAGTGACATTCAAATTATTAGGCCAACAACAGCTGAAAAGACTGTATTTTTAAATAGCTTTAATTCTCAGGTGAGTTTAAAAATGAACCTGAAATAAAAGTAGATTTAATGATTTTTGTAAGTATATGTTATCTTATTTTTCTTCTTCTATGGGAATACATGGACTTCCTGACCTCTTCAGGAAAAGACAGGCCTTTTCTTCTTCTTGAGAGACAAAGGAATTAAATATCCTTCTGCAATGAATCAAGAAACATTGAAGAGCTGCAGATACAGGGAAGGTCAAACCAATTGTGGTTTATCTTGGAAAAAATTATACATACTCTCATTTATTCCATTCTTTAATTACAGCTAATATCATAAAGCATGGTTTATAATCCATAATAGCTATATTCACACAATATTGTCAGTTAAATCCAACTACATTACAGTTTGATTACCATGTTACAGCTACATTGGAGACAGATATGTACTATGAGATATCACTACGAGATGAAACCTTTTCCTCAACAGAAAATTTAAAGACTTTTTATATGGTTGTTAAAATTTTCTTTATCTGTTAGTCATGTGAAACAGTCCAGGCAAAAAGCATGATCAGGTGTACTAGCTTTATCTTTATTGTAAGGTTACATTAACAGAATCTTTTATTTTCCCCCTCCCCCATCTCATTTTATTCTCTGGAAAATTAAGGAAGGTCCCTTCTGAAATATTTATTCTGCCACCCCCCTTCTCTGGGCTGAGATACCTTTTATCTCATACCATTACAATATTTCCTTGCTATCATCAAATGGCGATAGAGATATTTGCTTGATAATCAAGGATCAGATTCCCATTCAGGTTCAAGTGATGCACTTAGGACAAGCTTTTGCTGATCACTGCCAGGGTGGGTAGGTTAATAATTTTTTAATTCAAAATTACAATCAGTATGTCATGATGTGATATCATTTTTGCTTCTGTTATTAAACTCAATCTCTGTAGGTAGCTGGCTTTCTTGAACACCATTTCACATTTTGGATTTTTTTTTCCTCTCCCAAGTTTTCTAACAGTTATGCCTAAAATTTTAGAAATAATTAAAAATCATAAAGAAGTTATATTACTATTGAAAGAGCATGTCAGCTGGTGCTCAATTCAAAATCCAAGAAAGAAATACTTAGACTCCATTAATCAGAGAAAAGATATCTTTTACTGGAAATCAAGTGGTAGCAACAAAAGAATTCTGAATCTGAGAAAATGGGTGCATAAATCACATATACAAAGTTATGACAATGTTCCCACCCCCAATAGTTCAATCGGCTCATCCAATTAAAAGTCATGTATATCATCATGTGGGTATCTCCAGGTGGTGATGAGGCTTCTGTCCGTTGGCCTTGACATATTTTGATAAAGAGTTGCAACTGCGCATAACATAGGATAGAAGCCTAAGCAAAAATCCCCCCCCCCAGCTTATACAGTTCTGGTTTGTAACACCTCCAGCTCACTTCCCATAACCATTCCCCCCTCCTCCCCCTGCTACTTATGACAGCCAAAAGATGCAAAGCAAACGGAGAAAATCTTGAAGGCTGACAGAGCAGCCTGGCAGCATTATTGTTAAAATGTACACCATCACATCAATAGAACTGAATTGAATAGTTCTGCAGCTGTGATACAGTGCATATTATGTAGATCTTCCTTCCTTAAAATATTGAAATTTGTGATGACACAACAATTGGTCTTATTCGAGACAACGACGAATCCGCATACAGACAGGAGGTTGTACAACTTGTCTCATGGTGTAACCAGAACAGTCTGGAACTGAACACACTCAGAACCGTAGGTAGTAGACTTTAGAAGGAACCCTCCCATACCACCACCTCTTACAATACTAGACAACACAGTATCAACAATAGAGACCTTCAAATTTCTAGGTTCTACTATATCACATGACCTATAATTGATACATAACATTACCAAAAAAGCACAACAAAGAATGTTCTTTCTGTGCCAACTCAGAAAGCTCAAACTGCTCAAGGAGCTGCTGATACAGTTGTACAGAGGAATTATTGAGTCTATCATCTGCACCTCTATAACTGTCTGGTTTGGTTCTGCAACCCAACAGAACAGACACAGATTTCAGAGGAAAATTAGGACTGCAGAAAAAACAATTACTACCAGTCTTCAATTGAGGACCTGTATATTGCATGAGTCAAAAAGAGAGCTGTGAAAATATTTACAGACCCCTCACATCCTGGACATAAACTGATTCAACTCCTTCCCTCAAAATGATGCTATGGAGAACTACACACCAGAACAACTAGACACAAGAACAGTTTTTTCCCAAAAGTCATCACTCTGCAAAACAAATAATTCCCTCAACACTGTATGACTATTTACAAAGTCTGCACTACTATTACTGTTAATCTTCTCATCACTCCTTATCACCCATCCCCTTTCACTTGTGATGTATGACTGTAACTTTGCTTGTATCCTTACAATTTATATGGACTGTTTCCTAGTATGATTTGATTGCTTATTGTACCCTATGACTATTATTAAATGTTGTGCCTTATGATTCTTGACTCTTGACAAATGTATCCTTTCTTTTATGTATACTAAGAGCATTTGCACCAAGAAAAATTCCTTGTGTGTCCAACCACACTTGGCCAATAAAAAGAATTCTATTCTATTTTAAATTCAAAATTATAGGATGTTCTTTCTTCATCATTTGCAGATGTAAGCGTTGTTATATCATTGCCCAAATAAGCCTTCTCTTTTCTTGGTCTGCTACAAATAAACTTCTCAAACCTTTTTGCAGGTCAATCTTTCTGCTATCCAGTTTCTGCTTCCAAAATGTCCCTTTTTCTATCTTCTTCTCTCTCTTTTTGTACTATTAACTTTCTGCCTGAAGAATTTGGGAATTGTACTTAAATACATCATGACAGCAGTAGATTGGAAAAGATTCCTAAGGAAAATATGGTTCAGACCATGCACATTTGAGCACCTTGAATATAATCCATACAGATAGAATTATACATCTTACATGGAGATAACTGTAATACAGAAGTGAGAGTCACATTGATCCATTTTTGATGTTGCAAGTCTGGTGTAGTCCCTCTGGTAGGTATTCAACTTCATAGCATGAAAGTAGGCAGGAAAAAGAGCTTTTATAAGTATAGTTGCATATACAAAGTTCCCCTTGTGCAAAGGTTTGAGCTACGCACACAGACACATAAAGGAAGGGTGACATTAGATGTATATCTATCAGGCCAAGCCCGTCACCATACTGTGAGATTCACTCAAACCCACTTGTGTATTTGCTTACATCTTATAGACAGGATCTTGCCAGACTAAAGCTATAACTTTCTAATCTAACAAATATATCTTGGAAGATTCTATGGCTACCCTGAACCTATTTTTCCTCCCATCATCCAATTCAAGATTGTACAGTCTCTTGTCTGGGGTTCCTCTTTGAAATGTCCTGCCTCCTCCCTAGGAAGCTGTCTGTTACCACTGACATTCCCCTTTCTTCTTCTTCTTCTTCTTCTTCTTCTTCTTCTTCTTCTTCTTCTTCTTCTTCTTCTTCTTCTTCTTCTTCTTCTTCTTCTTCTTCTTCTTCCTCCTCCTTCTTCTTCTTCACACCACCTTTGGAAGTTGCTGTACATCCTTCAATAAAACTAATCTCTGAAAAAGGTTCACATTATGCTTTTTCTTTTATTGTTATCCAAAGAAAACAATATGAATCCTGATTTTGAAAGCTTTATGTATATTTAGTTATTGTGGAATTCTGCCTTTTGGCACATTGTGCACTGTGGGTAATAAATGTAGACATAATTAACAGTTTTATCTCAGAGTTACTCTGCATGCCACTGTATAACATGCCCTCCTATTGACAGACTAATATTCTCAAAGCTTTCACTTTTCTTCACTCTCAGTTCAGGTAACTTTCTTTTCTGATTCTGACCTGTGCAGTTCAAATACTTACCTGACTCTCTCTCTCTCTCTCTCCATATTGAAAGACAGCACATTACAGCCTCTGAGCTGTAGGCAGACTAGAATAACATAGCCTTTCCTATCACCATGTTATTTCCACAATAAAGCTTATCATTTTTTTTTCACACACAAGAATCAGTCTCAAGAAAAAAATATTGTTTTGTTTTTAATTATATTCCCAAAATAAGTCTTTCCCTCTCCACACATTATAAAACAGTGATTCTAGGGATAAAGCTGTGGGAGCAGAAAACCATGGCTTTCCACACCTTTTCTTTCATAACTGAGGAAGTTTAACCATAAATTAGTTTGGGTAAGAGATAGGGATATTTCCTGGATAATAGATATTTGAAAGAAATATCACTTTTTAAAGAGAAGTCTGTATGTTTGGAGAATAATGGCAGCCGTCATCAGTTGCATTCAGAAGCAATTCCATACCAGTCCAATTTCATAACATCAGCTGGTCTGGAGAACTGAGTTAATTTATATGCTCGTTTATTCAAAACCAGAGCAAAACTGTTTTTTGTTTTTTTTCTTTCAAAAGCTGTGGCCTCATGGAACATACAGACTGTTCCAATTGTCAGGATTTGCCCAAATTTATTTCCTGAATCCTTTTTCTCCCCTTGTCCCCAGAACCTCAATGCTGCTTTTCTGGTACTGTGTGTGCTGTCTGATTAATCAGCTGAATTGGTTCATGGCATTTTCAGTATTTCAAAGTAGGTAAAAGTATAAAAATATTCATGTTGTTTTGTAGAGATTATACAGTGGAAATAACAAAGCTCTCCTTAAAGAGTACCATTAATTTCAGAAAGTTTAATTTTTGAATTTAGAATTGAATATTGACTTTAGAAAGAGAGCTGCATATTATGTTCACCTTCTGTTGCTCATTCAAGGCTGTCCCAATGTTTAAATTGACCAAAAGCAGTTTTCTTTTTCAAAGCATCCACTCTCTGAACATTATTAAAGTTAGATTAAATATATATAACCTTAAGAAGACTTTGATGTTATTTACTGATTTACTCCATATAATGTACATGGAGATTTCACTGAACAGATACCTGGATCACCTGGCTATAGTAATCATTCTTATACAACATATGGTTATAATGCCTTATTTGTATTTAATTTAAGTTGTATCAATTCTCTTTCTACCACTCTTGTGTTTCTACACAGACATGCGTGCATAGATTTATATATGTGTATGATGGCTGTGAAACTTTGAAGTGATTTGGAAGAAATATTGCAGTTCTGCATCAGTGCAACACTTCTTCGATGTTCATTGGCAACTATGAAGGGGCTTCCACACATGCCTGAAAAAAGAGTGTCCTCATTTTAAGAATCAATCTGCTTTAATGAATAGTAAAGATTTCTCCAGGTCTCATATATTTCTGAAATAGTTTTGAAACATGCATAACCTTAAAGTATGTGTTAAGTCTGGAAAGATGGGTGCAATAACGGAAACGAGACCTCAGATAGTAACTTCAACTCTTTAATAGTGACTTCAGATCGGAGGTGAAAAGCCCAGCAGCAGCAGCAGCTCCTTTTATAGAGCTGGCTGCTGCTAAAGCGTCCAATGACAGAGATTTGAGCCTGCCTCGCTTGGAGTGTCCAATCGTGGCAGCCCATTTACCAGCCAATTGGATCAACTCTAAACGACCAATCACGACCTGCTGTTCATGGACCAATCAGAAGTGCAGGATTACGAGCCTGCTAGTTCAGAACACCCCTCCCTTCTAGGTTCCGTCTAAGGGGTGGGATGATGTATTCTCGCATGTAAGCGGGTCTTCGTACCTGTCTACCTGATTCATGCTGTTCAAAATGTCTTTGCTCAGTTTCTGATTCTGACGGATTGTTTGCTGGAACTGTCTGGCGTGGCGACCTGGCTTCTACTCTGGTTCTCCCATGAGGTGATTCAAAAATACCTACAATGTTTTCATTATTTCTGTCATTTGGGTTCTCTGGAATCGTGGACCCTGTTTGGCTGCTAGCTCCTGGAGATACGACCACCTGCCAAGGTTCCTCCTCCGTTTGTGAGTATAGTGAGCTTCGCTGAGCTGGTTGTGGAGTTATGCTTCCTTCGCCAGATGTTGGTTCAATTTCAAAAAGCCCTGTTTCCCTTCCTTCTCTGGTTTCGAGGTCGGAGTTAGTGATGGGAGTTGTGGACAGCCTTGAGCGTAGCTGGTCTATGTGGCATTTCCACAATCTCCCATCTGTGGTTTCTAATCGGTAGAAGCGGGGGCCTGTGATTTGTGTTTTTTTGACAGGGATCCACAATAGGTCTCCTGAAAAGTTCTTTGCAAATACAGAATCTCCTACCTTAAAGGAGCGGTGTTTACTGCTGGAACCCAGGGGCTTTTCCTGGGTGTATGCTGGGTGTAGGTGGTCTAGATGCGATCTGAGTTTTCTGCCCATCAGGAGTTTAGCTGGGCTTTTGTTTGTGGTACTGTTTGGTGTAATGTGCTGGAGAAGGAGCATCCTGGTGACTTTGTCGTGGATGTTTTCTTGTTCCATTTTCTGTAATGTCTTTTTAGTGAACTGAACCATTTGTTCAGCCCTGCCATTGGCCTCCAGGTGAGCAGGTGAAGTCAGGGCATGGCGTATCCCCCTGTCTGCTAGGTACTGCTCAAAAGCCAGGGTGGTAAATTGGGGCCCGTTGTCGGAAACCAAGATATCTGGTAACCCGTGCATTGCAAAAAGTCTGTTTAGCTTCTTGATGACTGCATCTGTAGTGGTGGTCTTCATCTTGTTGACCTCGAGCCAGTTAGAGTGGGCGTCCACTGTTATCAGGAAGGTATGTCCTTTTGTAGGTCCCGCGAAATCAATGTGGATGCGGGACCAAGGACCCATGGGCGTTTCCCATTCAGCTGGTGGTGCTTTTGGTGGGGATGAGCGTGTTTCTTGGCATTTGCTGCAAGAGGCAACCCAGGCTTCAATTTGTTTGTCCATACCTGGCCACCAGGCGTAGCTCCTTGCCATTGCTTTCATTCAAACGATGCCCAGGTGTCCATCGTGTAACAAGTGTAGAACTTTCTTTCGCAGCTTCTCTGGTATGACCACTCAGTCTCCCCATAACATGCACCCTTTTTGAGAGAAAAGTTCTATTTGTCTGTTCTTGAAGGGTTTAAAGGTGTCATTTGGTTCGATTTCTGGCTACCCCCTCTCCACCCAGCTGAGAACCCATGCCAAACAAGAGTCCTTTTTTGTTTCCCAGGCTATGTCTAGTGCTGTTAGTGGAGGTGATGGAAGCATCTCAATTTGTAGTGCTGAGAGCATGGGAGCTGGGTCATTGAGAATTTCTGGCAGTGGAGAACGGCTCAAAGTGTCTGCATGGTGAATGGCTTTCCCTGGTAGGTGTCTCAACTGGAAGTCATAAGCGGCTAAGAACTCTGACCATCGTGTCATCCTAGAGGATAGGATGTGTGGGTTGGTTTGTCACCTGCCAAGATGCCAAATAATGGTTTATGATCTGTGATGATGGAAAAGGATCTTCCATACACGTACTCGTGGAACCTTTTTATTGCAGAAACAATAGCGAGGGCTTCTTTATCCAAATGACTATAATTTCTCTCTGTTTTAGACAAAGTTCTTGAAAAGAATGCAATAGGCACCTCTGTAGCATTTGGTAGGACGTGACTCAGGATGGCACCTACTCCAAAAGGTGAGGCATCACAAGTCACAGTTAGTGGAAGTGTCTCGTTATATTGGATGAGTACTGCATCCAAAGTTAAAAGGTCTTTTACTTGTTGGAAAGCCTACTCCTCCCGATGTCCCCAAAACCAGGAAGCCTTCTTGTCGAGGAACCTATGTAGAGGTTCAGCAACAGTCGCCTTCTGGTGTAGGAAGATGTTATAAAAGTTAATGAGTCCCAGGAAGGCTTGGAGATCTGTTTTGTTCTTTGTTCTTGGGGCATTTTTAATGGCAGCCAATTTCTTTTCAGTAGGGTGAATTCCTTATTTGTCAAGAAGGTAACCCAGAAATTCAACCCTCTCAGTCCATAACTGGCACTTTTCCTTCTTAACCTTGAGGCCTGTGTCTTTGAACTTTTGTAGGACAGTTCTTCGGCGTTTCTCGAACTGACTTCTCGTAGGGGCGGCTATCAATATGTCATCAAAATAGGGCACAACCCCTTTGATGCCCTGTAACAACCTTTCCATCAGACTTTGAAAAATGCCAGGTGCTATGCTTACCTCAAACTGGAGTCTGTTACATTTGAATGCACCTCTGTGTATAACTATAGTTTGGGCTTCTGCAGTTTCTGCATCTACTGGCAACTGTTGATAAGCTTGGGCCAGGTCAAGCTTTGCGAATACTTTTCCACCCCCAAGTGAGTGAAGGAGATGTTGGACCACGGGTACTAGGTGCTCTGCTGTAACACGTGGTTGAGGGTGGCCTTGTAATCCCCACAGATTCTCAAGGATCAGTCAAGTTTTATGGGGGTTACAATTGGGGTCTCCCAGTGGGCATGGTCGATGGGTTCTAACATGCCCTGCGCTATTAATTTGTCCAATTGCTCGTCAATTTTAGGTTTGAGAGCAAAAGGAACGCGGCATGGCTTCAGGCGAATGCGTGCAATATCAGGGCATAGATTAAACGAGATGGGGGACCCCTTGTACTTGCCTAATTCCTCCGTGAAGACTTCTTGAAAGTCCTGGATGAGGGCTGCCTCCCAGTCTACGTCTACAGTCTGGTTGATGCCTACCATTCCGATTCCTAATGGCGTGAACCACTGCAGACCCAATTAGCTGGGCCGGTCTCTGTCAACAATGGTGAACGGTAGTATTGCGGTATGGTTCTTAAAGGAAACCTGGACGTGACTGGAACTGTCAACCGGGATTCGATTTCCCTGGTAGTCTTTTAATATGAGCCTCGGGGTGCTGAGGTCTTGGCGGCGGATGTCAGGAATCAGCTGCTTGAGGGTTTTCCAGGAGACCATGGATAAGGAAGACCCGGAGTCCACTTCCATGATGCATGGACGATTTTAAATGGTGACCTTTACGCAGATTTTTTTTGCATCTAATGATGAAGCGTGGCCAATGGTGATGGTCTGATGTGCCTCTTCCCGTCTGGTTGCGCCAGTAAACATCTGGTTCCTGTTGTATTGGCTCCAATGGTTGTTTGTGTTAAGTACTGAGCGTGGGTGCGAAGAATGGAGATGAACCGGTGAAACAGTGAACTTCAAACTCTTTATTTACAGGGTGTGACAGCTCAAACTGGATGGCTGCTACAGCCTTCCTTATATAAGCAACTTATTATATAATCAACCAATGAAAACCCTGAAGTGCTAGCTCCATTAACCAATCAGGAAAGCTCATTAATGGCCAATCAGATTCTCCTGAACGGACCAATCTAATCTTGCCATTTAACGACCAATCAGAAGTGCAGGGCCAGAACCCTGCACTTGACTTCAAGCTCTTGATAACTTTATTTAACACTTTATTCATTCACAACACCCTTTCCCCCTGGGTTCCGTTTACGGGGTGCGATTACATAGTCCTTGAGGTAGGCTGGTTGTTTTGTTAGTCTGTTAGATTTTTGTTGTGCCCCCAGTATTTGGCTGCACTCTTGTTGAGGTAGGTCGTTGTTTGGTGAAAGGGGTATCTCTGACTCTGAGTTCGAGTTTTCGTTGTCACCTACATCATCGGTATCACCCTGAGGTGAGCTTACTCCCATCCCTGCTTCCTCTTCACGTGTTTCCGTTCTGCTATCGTTCCCTTCAAAAGGGTTTTCTACTAATTGGAGTTCATATTCCTCTGTATCTCCCCCCCCTCAGTTTGGTCATCTGGGGACTCGGAGATCCCTGACTGCAGCCTTGATCGTAGTTGATCGATATGGCGCTTCCAAAGTCTATTATCGCGGCATTGCACGAGGTATGATCTCAGGCCTGTTACACGGACTACAGTCGCTTCGACCCACAACTGGTTGCCCGATAAGTTTTTAGCGAATACCAGGTTGCCTACCTGGAAGGTACGGCATCGGCCACTGGATCCATGTGATTTCTCCAGTTCATATGCTTGGTGCAACCGGTCGAGGTGGGAGCGGAGCTTTTGTCCCATTAGCAGTTCAGCGGGAGTTTTGTTGGTGACGCTGTGCGGGGCGATATGCTGTAAAAAGAGGATTCGGTTTATTTTTTCTTCAATGTTGTCATAGTCCATTTTCTGTAGCGTCTTTTTAACAAATTGTACCATGCGCTCGGCCCTTCTGTTGGCCGCAGGATGCGCAGGTGAAGTCAGCGCATGTCGAATACCGTGATCCGCCAGGTACTGTTCAAAAGACAGCATGGTAAATTGGGGCCCATTGTCAGATACCAGAACGTTTGGTAATCTGTGGGTTGCGAACAATCTGTCCAGTTCCTTAATGACCGCTTTGGTTGTTGTGTTCTTCATTTGGTGGATTTCGAGCCAGTTCGAGTAGGCATCCATGGTTAGCAAGAATGTGTGGCCTTTGGTAGACCCTGCAAAGTCCAGATGGATACGGGACCAGGGTCCCCGCGGTGTCTCCCATTCGGTTGGGATTTCCTTTGGTGGGGCATTGCTTATTTCTTGGCATTTATGACAAGCTTTGACCCATGTCTCGATTTTCTTGTTGATGTCTGGCCACCATGCGTAGCTTCGTGCGAGGGCCTTCATTCACACGATGCCGGGGTGGCCATCATGCAGTGTTCTCAGTACTGCTCGTTGGAGTCGCTCTGGGACAATAACTCTATCGCCCCAGATAATGCAGCCCTTTTGTGAAAACAACTCTGTTTGTTGACTTTTGAATGGAACGAAGTCATTAGGTACTTGGTCCAATGGCCATCCGCATTCCACCCAACTGAGGACTCGTGCTAAAGCGGGGTTGCGTTTTGTTTCTCTCACGATATCTCAGGCTGTTAATGGCGGCATACAAAGTTTCTCGATCTGCAACATTGATGCAGTAGGCGCAGGGTCATCGATGGTCTCTGGAAGCGGTGCTCGGCTCAATGTGTCGGCATGGGGAATGGCCTTCCCCGGGTGGTATTGCAGCCGATAATTATAAGCAGCTAAGAATTCTGACCAGCAAGTCATTCTGGAAGATAATATGTAGGGAGTTAGTTTATCTCCCGCTATTATTCCGAGCAACGGTTTGTGGTCAGTCACTATAGTAAAAGCCCGGCCATACATGTTCTCATGAAATCTTTTTACAGCAGACACAATAGCAAGGGCTTCTTTATCAATCTGGCTGTAATTTCGCTCAGTTTTTGAAAGCGTTTTTGAAAAATAGGCAACAGGGGCTTCGCTACCGTTAGGCAAAACATGGCTCAAAATGGCGCCTACTCTGAAAGGCGATGCATCACACATGATCCTTAATGGCAAGGTCTCATTGTACTGCATCAGTACAGCGTCAGAAGTCAGTAGTTTTTTCACATTTCGAAATGCCTGTTCTTCTCTATGTCCCCATACCCAAATTGCTTTTTTGTCCAATAATCGATGTAGGGGTTCAGCGACAGTTGCTTTGTGCGGCAGGAATACGTTATAAAAATTGATAAGACCTAGAAATGCCTGGAAGTCGGCCTTATTCGGGGTCTGGGAGCGTTTTTTATTGCTCTCAATTTGCCATTGGTAGGGTGAATGCCCTGACTGTCAATTAAATACCCTAAAAATTCGACACGATCTGTACACAATTTACACTTATTTTTCTTCACTTTAAGGCCTGCATCTTTGAATTTCTGGAGGATTATTCTCAAGCAATCCCATAATATTTTTGAAGTAGGGGCAGCGATTAACACATCATCAAAGTAGGGGACAACACCTTTAGTCCCTTGTAATAGCTTTTCACCTCCGATCTGAAGTCACTATTAAAGAGTTGAAGTTACTATCTGAGGTCTCGTTTCCGTTATTGCACCCATCTTTCCAGACTTAACACATACTTTAAGGTTATGCATGTTTCAAAACTATTTCAGAAATATATGAGACCTGGAGAAATCTTTACTATTCATTAAAGCAGATTGATTCTTAAAATGAGGACACTCTTTTTTCAGGCATGTGTGGAAGCCCCTTCATAGTTGCCAATGAACATCGAAGAAGTGTTGCACTGATGCAGAACTGCAATATTTCTTCCAAATCACTTCAAAGTTTCACAGCCATCATACACATATATAAATCTATGCACGCATGTCTGTGTAGAAACACAAGAGTGGTAGAAAGAGAATTGATACAACTTAAATTAAATACAAATAAGGCATTATAACCATATGTTGTATAAGAATGATTACTATAGCCAGGTGATCCAGGTATCTGTTCAGTGAAATCTCCATGTACATTATATGGAGTAAATCAGTAAATAACATCAAAGTCTTCTTAAGGTTATATATATTTAATCTAACTTTAATAATGTTCAGAGAGTGGATGCTTTGAAAAAGAAAACTGCTTTTGGTCAATTTAAACATTGGGACAGCCTTGAATGAGCAACAGAAGGTGAACATAATATGCAGCTCTCTTTCTAAAGTCAATATTCAATTCTAAATTCAAAAATTAAACTTTCTGAAATTAATGGTACTCTTTAAGGAGAGCTTTGTTATTTCCACTGTATAATCTCTACAAAACAACATGAATATTTTTATACTTTTACCTACTTTGAAATACTGAAAATGCCATGAACCAATTCAGCTGATTAATCAGACAGCACACACAGTACCAGAAAAGCAGCATTGAGGTTCTGGGGACAAGGGGAGAAAAAGGATTCAGGAAATAAATTTGGGCAAATCCTGACAATTGGAACAGTCTGTATGTTCCATGAGGCCACAGCTTTTGAAAGAAAAAAAACAAAAAACAGTTTTGCTCTGGTTTTGAATAAACGAGCATATAAATTAACTCAGTTCTCCAGACCAGCTGATGTTATGAAATTGGACTGGTATGGAATTGCTTCTGAATGCAACTGATGACGGCTGCCATTATTCTCCAAACATACAGACTTCTCTTTAAAAAGTGATATTTCTTTCAAATATCTATTATCCAGGAAATATCCCTATCTCTTACCCAAACTAATTTATGGTTAAACTTCCTCAGTTATGAAAGAAAAGGTGTGGAAAGCCATGGTTTTCTGCTCCCACAGCTTTATCCCTAGAATCACTGTTTTATAATGTGTGGAGAGGGAAAGACTTATTTTGGGAATATAATTAAAAACAAAACAATATTTTTTTCTTGAGACTGATTCTTGTGTGTGAAAAAAAAATGATAAGCTATATTGTGGAAACATTTGGAACCTGTCCATATATGAGTCCCAGTTCTCGCTGGCTGGATCAAATGGAGCAGGTGGTATAGCGCTGCTGGCCATTCTGCCGTTCTCTGCACGTCTTCAGCCACGTGCTCTGAATAATCTGCGAGTGCTCAGTCAACTCTATCATCTCCGCATCCCATCCTCATCGCCAGTGTTAAGTCTGGAAAGATGGGTGCAATAACGGAGACAAGACCTCGGATAGTAACTTCAGCTCTTCAATAGTGACTTCAGATCGGAGGTGAAAAGCCCAGCAGCAGCAGCTTCTTTTATAGAGCTGGCTGCTGCTAAAGTAGCCAATGACAGAGATTTGAGCCTGCCGCGCTTGGAGCGTCCAATCATGGCAGCCCATTTACCAGCCAATCGGATCAGCTCTAAACGACCAATCACGACCCGCTGTTCACGGACCAATCAGAAGTGCAGGATTATGAGCCTGCTAGTTCGGAACAGTATGGCTGTGTGCTATCAGGTAGGAAATTTGTGCAAATCTATTTGTTTTTCATGCATTATGTCGTGTCCGCGAAAAAAGGTTCTGAGTCGGTGACTTTCGTTAACAGCTCTTTATTTCTAATAGTTGAACCGAACCGGCAAAAGGCAAAAAGCCTCCGGCTTTTATACCTTTTGCCGCGGCGGCCGTGGCCAATGGCAGCGATTCAAGTCTCCCGCTCTTGGTTTGAACCAATCGCGGGAGACTTCAATCGGGCCAATCGGCGCGGCTCACCTGGCCAATCAGAAATCCCCGCGCCTTAGCCAATCAAGGCGCAGGGATTTCGAGTAGTCCATTTTAATACATAACACCCCTCCCCTCTTGGTACGGTCCTTCACGTGGTGTAGTCGCGCAGGTAGGCGGGGCTCTGTCGGGTCCTAGTTGACCTGCGCAACTCACTTCCTTGTTGTAACTCGGCCGGAGCGGTCATCTTTTTGGCTGCTCCTGGCTCTGTGAGAACCGGCTGGATGATCGGGCCGGTTCTCTCGCTGTGGCTCCCGCCTGGGCCTACCGGGTCGGTTGAGTCACGGATTTCGCCGCTCCCGCTTGGCTTCTCCGAGTCGGTAGAGTTGGCCGGACGGCTCTTCTCCGGATGGGACTCGCGAAGGCTGCGTTCCGGTGAGTTTTTAAATTTAATTTTCTCCTGCGTTTGTCTTACCGGGTATTCCCTCCCCCCTTGGTTCGTGTCTTGGGGGTTGAGGTCAGTCATTGCTCGTGACCGGAGCTGGTCGATATGTCGTTTCCAGGCTCGCCCATCGATGGTTTGGAGCCGGTACGACCGTGGGCCAGTGATTTGGGTTATGACGGCTGGGATCCCCCGTCAAGTTTTTGGCGTAGACCAAGTCGCCTGGTTCAAAAGTCCGGTACCTGGAGCTTGAGTCTGGGGGTCGCTCCGGGTTATAGGTTGGGTGCAGACGATCGAGTGGGGACCGCAGCTTTCTGCCCATCAGGAGCTCTGCAGGGCTTTTGTTGGTTGTGGTATTGGGTGTGATGTGCTGTATGAAAAGTAGTTTGTTGATTTTTTCGTTGATCTCCCCGTGGTCCATTTTCCGGAGGGTCTTTTTTGTAAACTGGACCATCCGTTCCGCCCTACCGTTCGCCGCCGGATGCGCCGGTGCTGTCAATGCGTGGCGGATACCTCTTTCGGCCAGGAACCGTTCGAATTCGATGGAGGTGAATTGGGGCCCGTTGTCTGAGACAATGACGTCTGGGAGGCCATGTGTGGAGAACAGTTTACACAGCTCTTTAATGACAGCCTCTGTGGTGGTGGATTTCATGTCAGCCACCTCTAACCAATTTGAGTATGCATCGACTGTGATTAGAAAAGTGTGTCCATTTGTGGGGCCAGCAAAGTCTAAGTGGATTCTGGACCAGGGTCCCCGTGGTATTTCCCAGTCCCGGATAGGTGCTGTGGGTGGGCTGGATCTGGTTTCCTGGCACCGGTGGCATTTGGCGACCCAAGCTTCAATTTGTTTGTCCATCCCTGGCCACCAAGCGTAACTCCTGGCCAGGGCTTTTGTCCTGACGATGCCAGGATGACCCTCGTGTAACATCTCTAGGACCCTGTTTTGCAATTTGCCTGGAATTACCACCCGATCACCCCACAGGATGCAACCTCTTAACAGTGAAAGTTCAGTCTGGCGCTGCCGGAATGTTTTAAAAGTCTCGTCAATGTCTCTTTCCGGCCAGCCTTTTTCTAACCAATGTAAGATTTGCGCCAAATGTCTGTCCCTAATGGTTTCTCTGGCAATATCAGATGCGGTTATGGGCAAACTCTCGATACTCAGGGTGTTTGTTGTTGGTGCGGGGTCAGGGTCAGAGTCCGGCAAGGGCGAGCGGCTTAAAGCGTCCGCGTGCGAAATTTTCTTACCTGGCTTGTGTAACAGTTCGTAGCTGTAGGCTGCCAGGAATTCAGACCATCTTGTCATGCGGGGCGACAAGATGTTTGGTGTAGCACGGTTTCCAGCGAGGATGCCCAGCAGTGGTTTATGATCAGTTACTATTTTGAATGGGCGGCCGTACAGGTACTCGTGGAAACGCTTAACGGCGGCAACTATAGCCAAAGCTTCTTTGTCCAGCTGGCTATAGTTCCGTTCCGGTTTAGTCAGAGTTCTGGAAAAAAATGCGATAGGTGCTTCTCTCTGGTCTGGGAGGGTATGGCTGAGGACAGCGCCGACGCCGAAAGGTGATGCGTCGCAAGTGACAGCTAAGGGCAAAGTCTCACTGAATTGCATCAGGACGGCGTCGGAGGTGAGGAGGTCTTTGGTTTTCTGAAAGGCGGCTTGTTCTCGTCTCCCCCAAGTCCATGCTGCCTTCTTGTCTAGGAGTCTATGTAAAGGTTCCGCCGCCGTTGCCTTCTGAGGTAGGAAGACATTATAAAAATTTAGTAAGCCTAGGAATGCTTGTAGTTCTGTTTTGGACTTCGGGGTGGGGGCTTCCTTGATGGCTTTAACTTTTTTAGTTGTAGGGTGGATGCCCTGCCGGTCTAGGAGGTAACCCAAAAACTCTATTTGCTGTGTACAAAGTTGGCATTTTTCGCGTTTGACTTTAAGTCCTGTTTCTTTAAATTTTGTTAAGACTTGTCTTAATCGGTTTTCTAATTCGGCTTCGTTTGGCGCCGCTATTAATATGTCATCGAAATAGGGCACCACCCCCTTGATGCCCTGTAGTAAACGTTCCATCAGGCTCTGGAAGATGCCTGGTGCCACGCTGACTCCAAATTGGAGTCTGTTACACTTGAAGGCCCCCCGGTGTGTCACAATTGTTTGGGCTTCTGCCGTTTCCTCGTCCACAGGCAGTTGCTGGTATGCCTGGGCGAGGTCGAGCTTGGCAAAAAATTTTCCCCCTCCCAGTGAGTGCAGTAAATGTTGCACTATTGGAACTGGGTAGGCGCTTTGCTGTAGTGCGCTGTTTAGGGTGGCCTTATAGTCCCCGCAGATTCTCACGGACCCGTCTGGCTTTACTGGGGTCACTATAGGGGTCTCCCATCTGGCGTGGTCCCTCGGTTTTAATACCCCTTGTTTGACGAGTTTGTTGATCTGCTCGTCAATTTTTGGCTTTAAAGCAAAGGGTACCCTTCTAGGTTTAAGCCGCTTGGGGGGAACCCTTGGGTCTAAATCAAACGAGATAGGGGGGCCCTTGTACTTGCCCAAGCCTCCATCGAAGACCTCCTGGAACTCCTGGACTAGCCGCTGTTCCCAGGCTTCAATGGAGACTTGGTTGACACCTGTCAGCGCGATGTTAAGCGGGGCGAACCATTGCAGACCCAGCAGGCTCGGGCGGTCACGATCGACTATTGTGAGTGGTAGTTGTTCGGTGTGGCCTTTGTAGGTTATGTTAAAGTTCTTGGTGCCCACTACCGGAACGCGATTACCTTGGTAGTCTTTTATGATGATTTTCTGGGCAAGCACGTTTTTTCTTTGTAGAGTAGGCACTAGTTTTTTTATTTCGCGCCATGCAATCATGGAAAGGTAGGACCCGGAGTCCACTTCCATTTTGCATGGCCGGCCTTCGATGTGGACTTCTACGTGTACCTTTCTGGCGCCGTCGGAGATGGCGTGGCCGATGGTCACCGTCTGGTGGGTTTCTTCTTTCCGCCGACCGTCGCCGCTTCTTTGAGGTCGTTGCTTCTGGTCCCATCTACCTGCTGGCTGGCGCTCTCTGGCTCTGGGCGGGGAGCTCTCTCTTCTTCTGTCCTGCTGTTCCCATTTTGGCGGGCTGCGGGTCTTCTTTTGGCGGCAAACTCGAGCGATGTGGCCCCTTCGGTCACAATGCCTGCAGATAGCATCAAAGAAACGGCATTCAGACCTGGGGTGGTCGCCGCCGCACCCGGCGCAGTTGGTCCTCGACCTACGACTGTTTTGGCTTCGTTGGTTTCCGCGTCCCGTCTGCACGCGATGTATGTCCTCCTCATCATCTGACGTGCTGGAGGTTGACTGGTAGTCGCCGTAGTGTGCGGTTGCTTCATTTCTTGCGTCGGCCGACCTCGCGGGGTTGTTGTTTCCGCCCTTCGCGTCGGATCTTCGCATGGTGTCTGCTGACGTGCGGGTTGCTTCTGCGGCTGCGGCTGCGGTGAGGGCATCGGCTAGGCTGATGTCGCCTTTGGCCATAAGTCGGCCCTGGAGTGTCGGATCCCACAATCCGAGTACGAAACGGTCTCTTATGAGACTATTCAATCCTTCAAACTCACAGAGTCCACCTAGGCGCCTTAATTCAGCGACGAAGTCGCTCAGTTTTTCGTCTGGTCTCTGGTTTCTTCGGTAAAATTCATTTCGTCGTATTAGGATGGGGACCTCGGGGGCGTAATGGCGCCTCAGTATGGGTTCGAGGACGTCCCAATCCATGGCAGTCACGTCTGCCGGTTTGGCCAATGCCTTGGCCATCTGGAAAACCTCTGGTCCACAATGCGTAAGGAAAACGGCGCGTTTTAGCGGGCCCGGGGCGTCCTTCATGCCGGCACATTCCAGGTACATACGGAATCTATCCGAGTACGATTCCCAGTCCTCGGTGGCGGGGTTGAAGGGGGCGGGCGGTGCTATCTTCGCCATTTTGCTGTCGCTAGTTCTTAGATGGACACGGGGTTCGGTTCAGGGGCGAGATCCCACCCTCGTCGCCAGTGTCGTGTCCGCGAAAAAAGGTTCTGAGTCGGTGACTTTCGTTAACAGCTCTTTATTTCTAATAGTTGAACCGAACCGGCAAAAGGCAAAAAGCCTCCGGCTTTTATACCTTTTGCCGCGGCGGCCGCGGCCAATGGCAGCGATTCAAGTCTCCCGTTCTTGGTTTGAACCAATCGCGGGAGACTTCAATCGGGCCAATCGGCGCGGCTCGCCTGGCCAATCAGAAATCCCCGCGCCTTAGCCAATCAAGGCGCAGGGATTTCGAGTAGTCCATTTTAATACATAACACATTAGTTCTGTTTGGTTATTTGTGTGTTTTTTTGTTCAGACCTCGTGGTCTCTCAGTTTCTAGCCTTGTGTCTTACCCATTACACCAAACAGCCTCTTTCTTTTGGCAACAGATCAGCAAAAATCCTATGGGCAAAATTTCCTGTTCCGATCTTGAAGTTGATTTTTTTTTCTTTGTTTCTCTTTAAATAAATACATTTATTAAGTTTAATGAATTACATAAGCTAAGGAGGTTCAGAAATTGCACTGTTATAATGGTGAGCTCAGCAGAAAGTCTTAGTCATCACCTTCAGGATAAGGCTGCCCCAAAAGATTAGCAATAGAGTGACCAAGTTGACTTAGGCTCATTGCAGGGTAAGAGGAGATACGATGGGCAAATGACAGTACCAGTTGGTTGAGAAAAATAACTGACCCAGGAAGTGTGGGATACTTTACAGTGGAGGTTTGCCAGAATCATTGCTTCATTGGATTATGTGTTTAAAGCTTTATATCAGATGCTTTGCAAAAACCAACCTTCCTCTGTCTGCTTGTATAAAGCCCAGATGAAAAACTCAGTGTCAGCAGTAAGGCTACTGTCTCTGTCCACTTTCTGTCAGTGCCATGACATCAAGCTATTGTTCAGCTCCTGAAGAAAGATGAGGCTCAATTGTTGGTGCCTACTGTAGGCAGTGATGAACAACCCCTCAAATCACCCTTCCCAGCTGGGTCATTATCGAATAAAAGAGAGATTACTGGAACAGCAGCAGACAATGGTTTGTGCTCTGGCAAAGATGTTTTCTGGCAGGGTTTAAGTCTCAAATGAACATATTTTTTGTGCGTCCTTATTTGTTCTGGATGTCTGGGAACATTGCCTTTGTGTTCTCAGTGGGACTATAGAAAGCTCTACTTTTAAAGCCTTCATGCCTTCCCTTCTTGCTGTATCCAAAAGTGTATCACTGGTGGGAAAAAAAAAGCCTCTTTTCATCTTCTTTGAAATATCTTTCTTTTGTCTCCTCTGCTCATCACTACAAATTCTTTGTCCTTCTTTGAGGACACAAACAATTATTTATTTTTCTCATGGGGGGAAAAAACACTTTCCCATTCCCTTTGAAAGGCTATTTTCTTTATTTGTTTTATTATTTGTTTAAATAACTAATCCAAAAAAAATAACTGTATAAACTATAAAACAGTGTGTGTAGGGATGGGAAGGGGCAGAGGGGTGACATTGTAATAGAAATCTCATTTTATACACAAGTATGTAAAGTAACATGACTGGTGTTCATGTCACAGTTCATGTTTTGTCATTTGATGGACAGATGGATAACAATGTTCTAATTATGTGTTGAGAAGAATAAAAAATAATAAAAAATTTAAAAAGAATATTTCAGAAGCTGTCAGTTTTTGCCATGGACTATTAGTAATATAATACTATATTTTTTCAGGGGGAGAAACATATTTAGTATGATTAATGTTTGATGTTACTGTTCTGAATTCACTAAACCTGTTTGTTTGTTTAGCATGCAGCAAAAATGTTAAAAAGCGCATCACAATATATTGTCAATTAGCAAATATGGAATTATTTAGACTACAAATTCAAGGTAGACTAATTACGTGGTCAATACCTTATGGAGTTGCCTACAGAAAATCTCTGGGTTTCCCTGATATGTGTTCAGAGGGCACTTTTCCACAATATATTGCTTTGGATGTACTAAATCTATAAACCAAATGCTTAAGAAATGATCTTATCCCATATAAATCTCACTAACATTACTTTAATGTTTCAAACTAATGACATGTTGTACTTGGACCTATCAAATCTCTAGCTTTATATTGTCATTCTTTGAATCTTTTCAGACCAGATACAACTTGGTGTTACTAATCAAGAGATTGTGCAGTTATATTTTGGTTTCCCTTTAAATGGAAGTTTCAGTGACTGCAAAGAGTCACCAGTCTATGGATAAAGAATGTGTTCTCCTGCTGCAAGAATTCCAGTGGCCATTGGTCCATTGGGTCAAAATAATTCAAAATTCTAGAAATGGCTTTGGATTTGAGAGCCAAGCACCATGTGATGGAGTGAGCTCCAATTCTCACCCCAGCTTCTGGCCACCTAGCTGTTCAAAAGAAAATGAATGTCAATAAATAAATCAGCACCACTTTGATGGGAAGGTAACAGTGCTCCATGTTCTTCGGTGTATAGTTATGCTGCACATGACCACATAATTTTTCGAACAACACTGTCTCCTTCAGCTAAGAAACAGATATGAGCATTGCGCCGTAGAATTTGGGCAGGAAAAATCTTCACCGTTTAGCTTTCTTCTAATAGCTATATATTTTTTTGAATGTAGAGATGTGCAATATACAAATTGCAATAAGTCACACAAATAAACAAATAATTCAGTGCTACACAAAATATTTCAAGCAGAAGAATAATGTTTACAGGAAGTAAAACCATATGGGAATCTCACAGCTGATGTCACAATGATGTAGATAGAAACCTACATCTGTAACATCTGTCATATTGTTTTGTTTAAGTCTGGGTATGACCCAGACATTTTATAATCATTGTTGATTATAAAATGATTTGAGAATCATATTTGTGACAAATGATATACAAATATTATTTTACGATCAACAAGAACTGTATCTAACTGTACTATTATGTTAGCATCGTGTAAAAAGTATATTGACCCAGACAATGCACTGTCCACAATATATGTATGGCTGTTAAAGGAAAATTACAAATAATATATATATAGAAAGAATTGTGTGCTTTACCCATGTGGGCTAGGAATTCTGGGAGTTGAAATCCACACAGCTTAAAGCTGCCAAGTTAGAAAAAAACACTGGCTTAGTGGGAGTTGAAAAATAAACTAGACCATGTATAGCTTATATAATTTTTTTTAAAAAAAATATTACTATTCTGCTTTTTCACTGTCTAGGGTTCAAATTCAATGAGTGTAAGATATACATATGCAATTAGTCTGCATATCAAAGGATTAAAAATATGCAAACAAGATTCATGTCTCTGTCCTCAACATCATTAGATAGTCTACTGGAATGTAAACTCATTTTACCTCAATATGTTATATATACAGAAACCCATGCAGTTGGGATCTTAATAAAGTCAGTTTCCTGTCACTTGCAGGTTTCCCCCATATTGTTCTTACCCAGCATTAAGCTTTATATTATTTTATATCAAGCATGTGAAGATATTTTGAATTTCTCTTGTGGGAATTCAGGGAGGATGGGGCAGTCTTGTCCTTAGAAATATATTTTTCCTCTGAATACCTCAGGAAGTCTTGTCACAAGTTATTCCCTCCCTCCTTCTCTCCTTTCTTTTCCTCCCAAATATACCCTATCAAATTTTCATTAAATGTGAAGTTCCATTCAGCTCCTGATGTCAAATCCTGAAAACCTCTCATGTTACCAGTTCACACCTGATTTAAAAATTTATTGCATTAAGCAGAACCATTTCCTCCAGGGGAGGTTTGCTACTCAGAGATACAGACAGTATCAAAGCTCCATACTATATTTTCTTCCTTTCTTCCTGCAAGCTGATCACTGTATAATTCAAAGACCAAGCAACATGCATTCAAAGGTGGCTTATGTGTATATAAGTAGGATTTTTGTCTCCCATCCAATTGGTCCAAGAAAGCATCAGGTAATAGTTCAGGAAACAAAAGAAATGTGACCACAATTTATTCTAATGCATGAAAATAGGCTTTCAGTAAGAGCTCTTGAACTATAGTAATAACAGACATTCTGAAACTATTATGTTGTTTCTTCCATTTCATAGAAGAAAGTAGAATAATGAACACCTAATGTTCAATTACACATGCACCAGAAAATCAAGTTCCCTGGAGTGATGGACTTGTTGAATGGATGTTATTTTAAACATGAGCGTCGGAGTGGCCATTTCTCACTGTAATTGAAAAACAAAATGAAGCCACTTCCCTGAACAACCAGGCATCCAAGAACAATAATGGTCCCCCAAAGCAAAATGTGGATTCCTGAATTTTTATAACAAAGATGCTCCATCTTCTCTGCTACTTTTATGAGCTGGTGCTATTGATTGCTTTGTGAACATCTTGACATAAATCAAACAAGAGATGAAATATTATACCTCCTGAATGTTGCTAATACCTGAAAAGCTGTCACAAAATTGGATTTGTCCCTGAATTTCAATGACTTTATATTTATATCCAATCTTGATCTGTACTTTTTATCAATATATTGTGGGGCATTTTCATCTATAATATGTAGGCGAATGTATTATTATAGATCAGTTTATTCTAAAGTCCTTAATTTGGTTATTTCAAGAAGCCACTTATTCTTAAATTGAACTGGAAAAAATGAGCAAGTCTCTGTACAGACATTCAATATTAAAACACCTTGGGGAGTAAGCCATGTTGCTTATTATTGGCTTAACAATTGTGTAAACATTGGTCCTATAGCTTAGAAATCATAATCTCTGGCTAAGTGTGTATTTTATGAATGCAGCTGATGTTTATTCATTGTTTGCTTAGTAATTGAATTGTGAAGCACCATTAGTAGAATAGCAACAGCATCTGATTTCTATCCAGTAAAATTTTTTTTTATTAATTTGGATATGTGAACAGAATATTATTCATGCCAATTTCAATAGGTAGGTAGGTAGGTAGGTAGGTAGATAGATAGATAGATAGATAGATAGATAGATAGATAGATAGATCCAGAAGCTTCTCAAAGTGTTGATGTGCAGCCAATATCTAAATTGGAACACCACTATCATCCTCTCTATTACATAGCACAGTTGCTGATCTTTGGTATAAACTCACAGGTAAACTTGATACAGTCAACCCTTGAGATTGATTACTGAGGTTCAGTGGAGAAGTGCCATCAGATACTATGCCAACAGAGCCTTCATAATAATAACAGATAACAGATAATCAGAGTTGGAAGGGATCTTGTAGATCATCTAGTCCAACCCCCACCCAAGCAGGAGACCCTACACCATTTCTGACAAATGGCAGTCCAATCTCTTCTTGAAAGTCTCAAGTGATTCCAAGGGCAAGTTGTTCCATTGGTTGATTGTTCTCACCGTCAGAAAGTTTCTCCTTATTTCTAGGTGAAATTTCTCCTTGTTCAGTTTCCATCCATTATTCCTTGTCTGTACTACAGGTGCTTTAGAAAATAGCTTGACCCCCTCCTCCCTGTGGCAGCCCCTCAAATATTGGAAGACTGTTATCATGTCTCCCCTGGTCCTTCTCTTTATTAGACTAGCCAAGCCCAGTTCCTGTAACCGTTCTTCATATGTTTTAGCCTCCAGTCCCCTAATCATCCTGGTTGCTCTTCTCTGTACTTTTTCTCTTCTGTACTTTTTCTAGAGTCTCAACATCTTTTTTATAATGTGGTGAACAAAACTGGATGCAGTACTCTAGGTGTATTCTTACTAAGGCTTTATAGAGTAGCATTAGTACTTCCTTTGATCTTTATTCTACCCCTCTGTTAATACAACTTAGGATTGCATTAGCTTTTCTGGCTGCTGCTGCACACTGCTGGCTCATATTTAGCTGGTTGTCCACTAAGACTCCAAGACCATCATGACTCAAACCAATGGATTGGTATCTGCTACTTGACTATATGATCAAGAAGGGCAGAAATATATATCCTCCATGGAAAATGAGGTTAGAAGCTAAGATCAAAGCAATTCTGACTCCATCTGAAGCCCCAGAGACAGCTAAACAATAATTTATAGCCCTGGGATACTTGTTGTGGTTCACCACCAGCAGGTGCGGATGGCTGAGGGCTTGGAAAGCGAAGACTCAGATGAGGAACCTGTGTGTGATGCAGGGATGGGGCCAGGACCATCAGGGAGAGGAATGCTGCCTTTGGAAATTGTGGAGGCTGGCAGCAGTGATGAAGACCCTGAGGAGCCCATGCCCAATGCGCATGTGCACAGGCGTACTCGAAGGAAAGAGCAGCTGCAGCAGCACGGGCAACTTGGGAGTAAGGCTGTAAGGTAATGGCCCCTCCCTAAGGAGATAAAAGCCAGCTGAGAAACTACAGTTCTTTGCAGAAGGTAAAGAAGTTTTACACTCGAGCCTGGTGGACGTTAGGAATATCTGAGTTGGTGTTTGGAGACTCTTTGTGTGGGAATTATTGCTTAGTAATGTTATCTGGTATTCTTGACAGTCTTGCAAAACCTTGGCAAGGGTCTATCTTATCAGAGCTAATTTATTTGAAGCAGCCTTTTATCCAGGAAGGAACGAGATTTCAAAAGAAACATTAAAAGGTTGTGCTGTTACCTTTTTCTCTTGTTTGCTTCCTTGGAACTAGGTTTGGATCAGAACAATACTAGAATCAGGAGTCAAGAAGATAAATTACTTGTTCTCCAAAGAATAACCCAAGATGTACTTCCAACTGATTTGCAACAACACGGTAACTGGTACTTGTCCAGGTAGCTAAGTATTCACTTACTAATTCTTTCTTGTCTATTTTAACTTGCATACCTGTTATATCTCATCAACACCAATGTCCTAGATAAAACCCAGAGCATCCAGGAGTACATCAGTAAGACGGCACTGAGAGGTAAACTGCTGAGACAATGCCTGAGGCAGTAGCATACATGGGAGGAAAATCAAGCAGAGGAAGTGCTATGGCAAGACAAGACCCTGCATGGGATATACCACTGACATAATACTGAAGTGGCAGATTTTGGAAAATCCTACCAGTGGCTGGAAAGGGCTGGACTAAACTTGGACACATTAGATAGGAACCAAGGTGCAGACTACAGAAAGAGACAGTCCAACACCTACTG
This sequence comes from Hydrophis major, assembly GCA_033807585.1. Taxonomy (NCBI): domain Eukaryota; kingdom Metazoa; phylum Chordata; class Lepidosauria; order Squamata; family Elapidae; genus Hydrophis; species Hydrophis major. Next base: position 324,690,642 of record CM066329.1, read on the forward strand.
GTAGGGTGTAAGATATAGGCAGGAAAAAGCATAGTCTGAATGGCATACCTGGCATTATGTACAGAAATATTTGTACAGCATATGGACTAAACCCTCCCAAGTTCAGATGGGAGATTTTATAGAAGATCATGGGGAATAACACATATAAAATCCTATGGAACTTCTGAATCCAGATAGACAGGCAGATATTGACAAATTAGCCAGATGTTGTGGTTGTAGACAAGAACTAGAAGATAGCAACTATGCTGCCTTCGGTCCAACCTAAGTGTAGTACATAAAATTATCTATTGCAATGTTCTACCCATCAATGACTACTTCAGTTTCAACCACAACAATACATGAGCACACAATAGATATAAACTCAAGGTAAATTGCACCAAACTTGATTGCAGGAAATACAACTTCAGTAACAGAGTGGTCAATGCCTGGAATACACTACCTGACACTGTGGTTTCTTCCCAAACCCCAAAAAATTTGACCTTAGACTGTCGACTGTTGATCTCACCCCTTTCCTAAGAGGGGTGTACATAAGTGTGCATAAGGGGGGGCATGCATAAGTACACCAACATGCCTACCATCCCTGTCCTAATGTTTCCTTTTTATTCATATTCATTTCATGTATTAATAGTCATGTTTATACTTATATCTGTGATTTAATACATGCTTGACAAAAAAAAGAAAGAAACAAACAAACTAAATAATAAATAAATAAATAAATAAATAAATAAGGATAGAGTAGCACCAGCATTAGGAAGAAGGAATATGAAAAGCTGGAAAGAACCAGGGCCTATAGGAGGAATGTTAGATGTTAGGATGTTAGAAAGAAAACCAGAAATACAAGAAGAGAAACGGAATACAAAAGATTTAAAGATACATCTGAAACCCAGAAGAGAAAAGTAAATGCTGATTTGAAACTTTCTGCATGAAATAGAAAAAAGATGAAATGAAATTATGGTATATGGGTTTGATGATTAGTAAAAAAAAATAGATAACAGAAAAAATTAAATCTTAGAATAAGAGATCAATTTAAACTTACATTTATGTCTTTTGTAAAAGATAGTCAGAAGTCATTTCTTTATATTTGTTTTTCTTTTCTTTTTCTGCACTTTTGGCTTGGCTTACTCTTTCTCCTTTACTTTTTTCTCCTATCTTAAGTAGTTTTAAAAATATAAAGTTATTTTTTCAAAAGAAAAAATAATTGGATAATTTTTGATAAGGATGCAAAATAGCTTTTTTTATAGGAGTGAATCCCTGACAAAAGTTAGACGGATGTGTCATTTCATTTTTTAAAATCCTGTTAAGTGGTCATTAAACTTACTTTTCTGTACGCTTCATTTGGAAAATGAACAAATGTTGATCAGCTAAAAGTCTATTTCCTAACTAAGCTAAATATTTATGTTGAAGTTAACTTCTACCAGTGTGAGCACAATTTACACAGAAATGTATTTTGAAGGGATTTCAAAATCCATGTTAACAGTTGCCCAATACATTTCCCAAATGTAGCTATTATAATTATGCCTCCAAGCCTTCCAGCTAAGGTAGTTTTAGCTTTATACTCTGCAAATTTAATTCAAGTTGAATCTTCTCCTAAACTGAAAAAAACACCAACAGTGCTGCATTTTACCTCTAAGCTAAGCAAAATGAAATAAAATTGACAGATGCCTAAACCAGTAAGTTGAAGATATGCTGTTAACTCAGCCAAAATATATATTTTTGAATTATGGATTTAAAAAAATAAACACACCCAGCACTTCTGTCCTCCACTACTGTTACTTTGCTCTAATATTTTTCTAGCCCTAAAACACGGGAAGAGTTTTTTTTCCCCTGAAACAGCAGGTTGATGAGAGGAATATTTTAAAAAGGAAATCTTTTTAGAGATTTCTGCATGTAACTGTAAACTCAACATTTGCTATGGACTCATCAGTCAGTGAACTGCAAGTTTTGTGACTATGTGGGTGGCCTACTGACCACTGGAATGAACCTTTTTTTCTCTTAAGTTCAAAAATTTCTGTGCATCCTCTTCTTCAGAAGGATCCTGCTCGATCTGATTGAAATATTGGGTAAAGAATTTTTTTTCCATGTTCTATTTCCAGTTTCCTTCATGTGTACTTAGGAATGTTCAGTTAGTGCTGTGTTCAGAGATTGACAGCAGTCTTCTCTCTGGTCCACCGCCTAGGCGGGAGCACCGATCGCTCCCATTGGTTGATACCGTTTGACAGCCGCTATAAAAGGGAGCTGTCAAACGGCATCAGTTGTCGCCACCAGCTGGCTGTCATTTAGCCCCGGCAGCCGTGGTGACCCTTTATTCAATAGAATAAAGTCTGTTAGCTTCAGTCTGGCTCCGTCTCATTCTGTAACCGCTGCTCCACAACAGTTAGGGTGCATTTTTTTTCCTTCAGTAAATGAAATTACTAATTGATGAATAGTTATTGATTAGTTTAATTTACTTTATTGTCATTGTACCTTATACAATGAAATTAAATGCCATCTTCAGTATATATTATAACTATAAAAATAAAACACAATATATTCTATACAATTGAACTGAAAACCCGATATTGCATTAATATTGCACTACATAGTAGAATTCAATATAGTTACTGTCCTGGGATAGAAGCTGTTTTTCAACCTATTGGTCCTTGTTTTTATTATTCCGTACCATCTGCCAGATGGTAATAGTTCAAAAAAAAGGGAGCCCAGGATGAGATGGATCTTTGAGAATGTTTTAAACTTTCTTAAGGCAGCGGGAGCTATAAAGCTCTTCCAAAGAGGGGAGAGGGGAACCAATGATGCTCTGGGTAATAATGTTAACCCTCTGGAGAGCTATCCTATCTGCCACTATGCAATTGGAAAACCATACACAGGTGCAGTAACTTAAAATACTCTGTGGTGCAGCAGTAAAAGGTCACCAGCAGTTTTTCATTTAGTTGTTGTTTCCTGAAAAGTCTCAGGTAGTATAATCTCTGCTGGGCCCTTTTGATCAGTGCTGCAGTGTGATTGCTCCAGGTCAGGTCCTCTTTTATGAAAACACCTAGAAACTTAAAACTGGCCACTTGCTCCACTTGGATTCCATTGATAAGCAGGGCTGGATGTCTGACCTATTCCTTCTATAGTCCACTATAAGCTCTTTGGTCTTATTGGTGTTAAGGAACAAATTATTGTCTCCACACCACAAAAGCAACCTGTCCATCTCATATTGATAGGCAGACTCACCCCACCCTCAGAGATGAGTCCCACCATTGCAGTATCATCTGCAAATATAGTAATATAGTAATAGTATAATAATACTATTATTATTAGTGTGAGTGGGAATGCAGTCATGCACAGGGGTGGGATCCAACAGGGTTAATTACTGGTTCAGTGATTTGTGAGGTTCAGTAATTTACAATGTGCTTCCCTGCACACTGCGCCAGCATGCCTGTAAATTGTCATCAGCACGCTGCGTGCAGAGAAGCAGCCTTTGAAAAAGCACTTTTTCCTGCTTTTTTAACTGTAGCTGTGCCTTGCATGGCAGCTGAAGTTGAAAAAGCAGGAAATAAAGATCAGGTAAGAGCCCAGGTGGGTGGGTGGGCAAAAACATCAGCAGACATAGCACCAGTTCTATGTCTACTGCTCTTCTGAGCTACCGGTTCTACAGAGGTGGACAGAACTGGTAGAAACCCACCCCTGGTCATGCACATAAAGAGTATAGAATAAAGGACTCAAGAAACAACCATGTGGTGTACCAGTGTTAACAATAAGGGCTGAAGATTACCTAATCTGATCCTCTGAGAGTGCCAGGAAATCCATAATCCAAAGGCAGATGGAATAAGAAAGTTGTTGTGAATGAATAAAGTGTTAATAAAGTTATCAAGAGCTTGAAGTCAAGTGCAGGGTTCTGGCCCTGCACTTCTGATTGGCCGTTAAATGGCGAGATCAGATTGGTCCATTCAGGAGAATCTGATTGGCCATTAACGAGCCTTCCTGATTGGTTCATGGAGCTAGCGCTCCCTGGTTTTCATTGATTGAATATATAATAAAATTGCCTATATAAGGAAGGCTGTAGCCATCCAGTTTGAGCTGTCACACCATTTAAATAGTTTGAAGTTCACTGTTGCGGTATCTGCCATCCCGCATTAGATGGGCGCCTCATGAGAGGGAGCAAAGGAGGAAGAAACGACACGAGACGAGGTTTCTCGGGATGAGCGCGCGCCGAATGCCTCGGCAACAGCTCTTTTATTATGCTTAAACACAGGGGGGTGAAATACTTCAAAGCTCAAGATAATCAAGGCATATATGAATTATAATAGTTTAGGTCAGCATGAATACATATGATTAATAATAGCTCAAGGTTAGTTAAGATAGCAGGGTAGCAGGGTTAGAATATCATTTTGCATTGACAGCTGCTTAACTCCCCTTTTCTTATGCGTGTCTGGCAAAGATAACTGAAAAGACAGGAGTCTAATGTTTATACAAGAAAGCTAAATCGTTACAATGCTAGGATAGTATATGGCTGCACTGATACAAGTTGCAATCATGTGAATAATACATAGTTACAACATCTCCTCTGTTTTTATTTTTTTATGACGAGTCTTCTTCCTTGTCCAAGAAAACAGGAACTACTTTTCTGAAATGTTCTCCGTCCCCGTCATCTAGGCAGGCGTGCGACCCGTCAGCATCAGGGTTGTCCAAGGAGCGGTAACTCAGCAATGATATTTCTTCATCCGATGTTAAAGACATAACATGAGCTTGCAATAACACATCAGCATCAGCAGTCATGGAAGATAATTGATCTTTAAAAAATTGCAATATTCTATTAAAACAACAAGGTCCTATAATACATATCAATATAATGATTATTAATGGTCCTGCCAATGCAGTTAAAAGGGTTGTGAGCCATGGTGAAATAGAAAACGAACCTTGATACCAATTATACATGTTTGACCTTTCCTTTTCTCTATCTTTTAAACGTTTTTCTAATTCATTCATAGAATCCAGCACGACCCCACTGCTATCAGCATAGAAACAACATTCTTCTTTAAGCGCAGCACACAATCCCCCTTGTTTTAAAAATAACAGATCTATACCTCTACGATTTTGCAAGACTACTTCCGAGAGGGATGTCAAGGAGTTTTGCAAAGCTATAATTGATTTTTCAATTCGCAATAAATCATCATCAATGGCTGAACCCAGAGCTGTAATTCTTTTGTCAGAAACAGCTAGTCCTGCAATGCCCGTGGCTGCGCCCGTGGCGCCCAGAGCAAGCAGTAGACCTAAAGTGAGAGTACTAATAATTTCCCGTTTTGCTCTGAGGGGGTATTCCATGGGTGCCTGTAGGGATATAAAATCATCAGAGTTATACACATTAATTTTTGGTACAAGCCACACTTGAATACAAAATGATTTGGATTTAACAAGTTCATCCCCATGGACACATGCTGTGAGACCGGTGTTACAAGCCCAGACAGAATTTTTGCCAGGGATAAAATACATTCCTTTTAGGCGTGATGTTAAATTTCCTCCTGAAGAGGTGTAGACTGGAGCATATCCCCCAACGGTGTGGTAGCGGCCAAGGCGATGCTTAGAAAGATATAAATCACAATGATAGCTATTGGAAACATTATGACAATATTGTGAGTAATTGGATGGAATATTTCCCAAACAACAACCAACCCCAGTGATGGAAGAAACAGTAATAGTGGAGTTTCTCCAACGGCAAAGTTCATCTGATGTGGAATTAACGATGGGTTCTTGGGAAGCGATGGCTTCGTAAAAAGGTGGAGAGGCAGAAGCACAAAGCCAACATGTGGAGGCAATTAATGAGTTTGAGGAGTTCAACAAGGTATAGGAAGCTTTGATCAATGGAATCAATGGGTTAACTTCTTGTGTTATGGGTTGCAAGAAAGGGGATTTAATAGTCTTTTCATGTGGTCCCATCGGGTCAAAGCGAGGGAGTTCAATATGACGTTTAATGTAAAAAATATTTCCATAATGCTCTCCTGGCCAAGGTATTTTTAAGCGAGCACCCCATTTCAAGCCAGTGTCCCATAAAGTACTTTCCTTGCCTTTGTCTGTGAACTCTATGGTTACTGAGTTGCATCTGGGCCATTTTCTACCACCACATGGAATATTCCTTGTGGTGCGAGTGGCAGTAATAATCATCCTTAGTGCCCGGATCCCAATAAATGTATCCAGTTGAAACACACGACCATTTTTTGCAAAAGTAATCTGATAACCCCCTGCAGTCAAGAAGTCGTTTGGCAGGGGACTGAGTGTCGGAAACGGGCTGTCCGGGGCATACATAAAACCTATGTTCATTCACAAATCTATGATTAGGCTCCGTTGTACGAGAAGGTGAATTGTAAGCGATGAAGCCTACAAGCATTTCTGCCAAATCGAATTGAAGCGGTGGGTAAAAGTCTTCTATGCGAGAAAAATTGGTTGTGAAGTTTAAACGAACGCCTTGAAAGTCAGTTATAGTCCACGTAATATTGTATCTTCTATGAGGCTTCTGCGGATCGTCATGGACAGTTCTTTTGAAGCATCGTTTGTTGACAGGATCAGAGTTTGGGTATATAAAAGCATGACAGGTAGGAGAAAGAGCTAGGGACAAGTTAGTTGTGGAACATTTACAATATGAGGAAGGAATACAATTAGTAGAAAAAGGATAATAATTACAATAATGACAATGAAGATTAACTTGATCATTCATAAAGGACGTTAAGTGGGGTGGGGAAGCCCTTGATACAATATAAGGACATTTAGATCCCTCTATGTTTAGATTAAAAAGAGGAAAAGATTTTAAGGTTCCTTTCCATAGGAAGAGTAAAGGAGAAACAAAAGAGCGAGGGGCAGAGTGTTCTGTAAACAAAACAGAAGTGAAAGAATGAAAGCTGCGGGTAGCATTTTCATGACGTACCCTCATAGAACAAGTATAAGAGCCTTCTGTTAAAGGAGTAGCTTTAACACGAATAATCTTTTGACAGGAAGCATGTGTTTTGTTGAAATATGTGTGAATATAAGGAGATAGATTTATGGGAAGATTATTATGCCAACAAACAATAGGACAGTCATTATCATATTTACTAAAGCGAAATTCTAATGTGGTCCAATGACCATGTTGAACAAAAGTATAAGTAGGTTATGAATAAGGTAGAAATTGCAAAGAGGATATAGGCAATAATATCAGGAAGAGTTTAAGATGCAGATGTATCGGAGGATTTCCCATGATAGGGTCTTACCGCCCGACCAGGGATCCAGCAAGTGGTTTTGTCTGGCAGTAAGATCGCCGCGTATCCTCTCCCCCAAGTAATGAGTTCAGCAGGACCCTGCCAGGTTGGATCTGGCAACCTGCGGTAATATACCAAAGGTCTGTTAGGAGGGGGAGAGGGGGGGGGAAATGACGAAAAGCAGCAGAAGTAGGAGGAATTCCAGTTAAATTTAGAAAGTTTAGAGTAAAAAGACAAATGTTAAGAGAGTTTTGCAATGCTGGGAGGTTCGGGGGTTTTTCCCGCAATGAATACCAATTAAGAGCACGTTTCAGAGATAAATGAGCTCATCACACAATAGCCTAATAGCCTGTCCCCAGGCTGTTGCAGGGAATCCCAAACTTGTGGATTACATCCCATCTGTTACAGAAGTCCTGAAAAGCAGAACTTGTGTAGGCAAATCCATTGTCTTTTTTTATTTCTTTTTGACGTCCCAGCGAGACAAAGGTACGAATTGAATAATTGATGACATGTTTTACAGCTTCTCCCCTTTGAGGAGTAGCCAGAATAAATCCTGAATATGTATCTATTGAAACGTGCAAATATTTCCATGGGGCAAAAGGTGGATACTAAGTTACATCCATTTGCCAAATTTCACAAGCTTTTAATCCTCTAGGATTTTACTCCTATGGGAATGGAATGTAGCAGCTTCTGCCTGAGTTAGAGAAAATTAAAAAGTTATCATAACTTGGCAGGGGAGATTCAAACACACTCCCTGCTTCTATTTTTTGATGGACTTTTAAAGCCTCCATAATTTTCCTCCAAGTGACCAAAAAGCCAATAGGTGCACGAGGAGGACAATGGAGATGTTCACCAATTTTTTGCCAATTGGAAAATTTTTAAGGACCCTCTCTCTGGATAATTGGGGCAATGTTGCCACACATAAGCCAATAATGCAGCAATAGATTTCCTTTTTATGGGAAAGCCCTTTAAATTAGCAGAGTATTTAGAAGAAGCGACTAGCTCTCTCAATTCCTTCTGCTGTTGAGAAAAGCCTCCACCCATACTTACTAAAGTCGAGACCATCTTTCAGATCCGATGAGGTGCAATTCGCTCAGGCGCCTGGCGATGTACAGCTCCAACCGAGCTGATAAGTATGGGCGCGCCGCTGCGTATCCCCCTTAGGGAATCACGTCGGGGTCACCAAAATGCGGTATCTGCCATCCCGCATTAGATGGGCGCCTCATGAGAGGGAGCAAAGGAGGAAGAAACGACACGAGACGAGGTTTCTCGGGATGAGCGCGCGCCGAATGCCTCGGCAACAGCTCTTTTATTATGCTTAAACACAGGGGGGTGAAATACTTCAAAGCTGAAGATAATCAAGGCATATATGAATTATAATAGTTTAGGTCAGCAGGAATACATATGATTAATAATAGCTCAAGGTTAGTTAAGATAGCAGGGTAGCAGGGTTAGAATATCATTTTGCATTGACAGCTGCTTAACTCCCCTTTTCTTATGCGTGTCTGGCAAAGATAACTGAAAAGACAGGAGTCTAATGTTTATACAAGAAAGCTAAATCGTTACAATGCTAGGATAGTATATGGCTGCACTGATACAAGTTGCAATCATGTGAATAATACATAGTTACAACACACTGTTTCACCGGCTCATCTTCATTCTTCATGCCCATGCTCAGTACTTAACACTGGTGACAAGGATGGGATGTGGAGACGTTAGAGCTGACTGAACAACAAAGAAGATAGCCGAGCACGTGGCTGAAACGCACAACGGCGGAAAGATGTCCGGCGGCATCATACCACCCGCTCCATTTGACCCAGCGCAAGAAGACTGGGACTCCTATATGGATAGTTTCCAAATGTTCTTGGAAACCAACAATTTGAAGAATGCCACGACCAGGAAGAAACGGGCGGTATTCCTAATGCATTGCGGGCTGACCATATTTAAGATGGCCAAGGCACTAGCAAAACTGGCAGAAGTAAAGTCTATGGACTGGGACGTCCTCGAACCCCTACTGAGAGCCCACTATGCACCGACCATGCCAACCCTCGTACGGCGGCACAAATTTTACCAGAGAGATCAGCGGAAAGGAGAGAGCACTGTAGATTTCGTCACAGACCTCCGAAACCTGGGAGGCCTCTGCGGGTTCGCTGATCTGGAAGAGGCCTTGAGAGACCGAATAGTTCTGGGACTAGATGCACCGCACGTGCAAAGCAAGTTGATGGCGAAAGGCAACATCAGTCTTGCAGATGCCATCGCGGATGCTACTGCAGCAGAAGCAACCAGGAAGTCGGCTGCCCAAATGCACCGCAACCGCGCTCCGGTTCACCGACCGATCAGCGACATCTCACCCACGTCAGAAGGACAGCTTCTGATGGCCCACCACGAGGACCTCTCTTCGTCGTCAGACAGCGACGAAGAAGAGGTCCATCGACTGCGGTCTGAACGGGACCACTACCAGAAGTCCCAAAACACATGTGCTGTTTGTGGGGCAAGCCACCCCAGGTCCGAATGCAAATTCCGCGACGCGCTCTGCCATGAGTGCAGGAAACCAGGCCATATCGGACGGGTCTGTAGAAGTCTCCTAGGACCCAGCCAGCCCTCGAAAGGAGCTAACTATCGCCAACCGACAGGAAATCGTCCTGTAAGGTGAGAACCAGTGAACCACGAATGGAACAACCACTCCTACAGAAATAGAACCCTAAACCACCTCACGAAGCGAGAAGAGGCTCACCAAACTATCACTATCGGTCACGCTTCCTCCTTGGATGCCAAAAAAAATCCGAGTTAAAGTGGCCATCGAAAATCAGCCCTGCCTAATGGAAGTCGACTCGGGATTGTCTCTCTCGATGGTTTCCTGGAAGACCCGCAAGCAACTCATCCCAACTGTCTGGCAACAAGACCTCAGTTCCCAAAGACTCATACTTAAAGACTATCAGGGGAACTGGATTCCAGTCGTAGGATCCAGTCGAGTCCGGGTCTCATTCAAAAACTGTACAGCATACCTACCCTTGACTGTGATTGACAAGGACCGGCCTAGCCTGTTAGGCCTCCAATGGTTCACGCCACTTGGCATTGAAGTGGCAGGCATTCACCGAATCGGCAGCAGAGACTGGGAGGAGGATCTCATCCAAGAATTCAAGGACGTCTTTGCGGAAAAACTAGGCGAGTACAAGGGGACCCCGATATCATTTCACTTTAATCCAAAAGTAGGTCCCATCCGCCTTAAGCCTCATCGGGTTCCATTTGCCCTAAAACCAAAGATTGACGAGCAGCTTGATAAGTTAATAGCTCAGGGTGTGTTAGAGCCAACCAATCACTCTCCCTGGGAGACCCCAATCGTGACACCCATTAAGCCGATGGATCAATAAGAATTTGTGGGGACTACCGAGCCACCCTGAACCACGCCCTGCAGCAAAACATGTATCCGCTACCGGTGGTGCAGCACCTCCTCCATTCCCTGGGGGGCGGAAAAGTCTTAGCTAAACTAGACTTAGCTCAGGCATATCAACAACTGCCGGTAGATGAAAAAACGGCACAGGCACAAACAATCATGACACACCGAGGTGCCTTTAAATGTACCTGACTACAATTCGGAATGAGCGTAGCCCCGGGGATCTTTCAGAGCTTGATGGAAAGACTGTTACAAGGGATTAAAGGCATTGTCCCATATTTTGATGATGTGTTGATTGCTGCCCCTACTTCAAAAATTTTACGGGATCGCCTGAGAATGGTTCTCCAAAAATTCAAAGACGCAGGTCTTAAATTGAAGAAAAATAAGTGTAAATTGTGTACAGATCGTGTCGAATTTTTAGGGTATTTAATTGACAGTCAGGGCATTCACCCTATCGATAGCAAATTGAGAGCAATAAAAAACGCTCCCAAACCACGGAATAAGGCCAACCTCCAGGCGTTTCTATGCCTTATCAATTTTTATAACGTATTCCTGCCGCACAAAGCAACTGTAGCTGAACCCCTACATTGGTTATTGGACAAAAAAGCAATTTGGGTATGGGGACATAGAGAAGAGCAGGCGTTCCAGAATGTAAAAAAACTACTGACTTCTGACGCTGTAGTGATGCAGTACAATGAAACTTTGCCGTTAACGATCGCGTGTGATGCATCACCTTTCAGAGTAGGCACCATTTTGAGCCATGTTTTGCCTAACGGTAGCCTATTTTTCAAAGACACTTTCAAAATCAGAGCGAAATTATAGTCAAATTGATAAAGAAGCTCAGGCTACTGTGTCTGCTGTCAAGAGATTTCATGAGTATGTTTACAGCCGGGCTTTTACTGTAATGACTGACCACAAACCTTTGCTGGGAATAATAGCAGGAGATAAGCCAACCCCCTATATATTATCTCCCAGAATGACTCGATGGTCAGAATTCTTGGCTGCTTATAATTATCGGCTGCAATACAACCCGGTGAAGGCCATTCCCCACGCCGATGCATTGAGCCGAGCACCGCTCCCAGAGACCATCGACAACCCTGCGCCTACAGTGACAACGTTGCAGATTGAGGCACTGCGTACACCACCATTAATAGCCCGAGATATCGCAATAGAAACAAAACGCAACCCTGCCTTAGCACGAGTTCTCAGTTGGGTGGAACGCGGATGGCCATTGGACCAAGTACCTGATGACTTCGCCCCATTCAAAAGTCGACAAAGAGAGTTGTTTTCACAAAAGGGCTGCATTATCTGGGGCGATAGAGTCGTTGTCCCAGAGTGACTACAACGAACAGTACTGAGAACCTTGCACGATGGCCACCCCGGCATCATGCGCATGAAAGCCCTCGCACGCGTGGTGGCCAGGCATCGACAAGCAAATCGAGACATGGGTCAAAGCTTGTCACAAATGCTAGGAAGTAAGCAACGCCCCACCAAAAGCAATCACAACCGAATGGGAAACACCACGGGGACCCTGGTCCCGTATCCATCTGGACTTTGCAGGGCCGATCAAAGGCCACACATTCTTGTTAACTGTGGATGCCTACTCGAACTGGCTCAAAATCCACCAAATGAAGAACACAACAACCGAAGCGGTTATTAAGAAACTGGACAGACTGTTTGCAACCCACGGATTACCAGACGTTCTGGTATCTGACAATGGGTCCCAATTTACCGCGCTGTCTTTTGAACAGTACCTGGCGGACCGCGGTATCCGATATGCGCTGACTTCACCTACGCATCCTGCGGCCAACGGAAGGGCCGAGCGCATGGTACAATTTGTCAAAAAAAATAACAAAAAATGGACTATGACAACATCAAAGAAAAAATAAACTGGATCCTCTTTTTACAGCATATCGCTCCGCATAGCGTCACCAACAAAACTCCCGCCGAGTTGCTAATGGGACGGAAGCTCCGCTCCCACCTCAACCAGTTACACCCATCGTATGAACCTGAGAAACCGCACGGATCCAGCGGGCAATGCCGTACCTTCCAGGTAGGCGATTTAGTATTCGCTAAAAACTTGTCGGGCGATCCGTTGTGGGTCGAAACAACTGTAGTCCGTGTAACCGGCCCTAGATCATACCTCGTACAATGCCGCGATGATAGACTATGGAAGTGATATATCAATCAACTACGATTAAGGTTGCAGTCAGGAATCTCCGAGTCCCCTGACGACCAAACTGAGGGGGGAGGAGGTACATTGGAAGATGAACTTGAATTAGCGGAAAACCTTTTTTAAAGAAATGATAGCGGAACAGAAACACGTGAAGAGGAATCAGGTATGGGAGTGAGCTCGCCTCATGGTGATACCGAAGATGTTGGTGGCAACAAAAATTCGAACTCAGAGTCAGAGGCACCCCTTTCGCCAAACAACGCCCTACCTCAACAAGAGTGCAGCCAAATACTGGGTGCACAATGAAAATCTAACAGACTAACAAAACAACTGTCCTACCTCAAGGACTACGTAATCGCACCCCGTAAACGGAACCCGGGTGGAAGGGGTGTTGTGAATGAATAAAGTGTTAATAAAGTTATCAAGAGCTTGAAGTCAAGTGCAGGGTTCTAGCCCTGCACTTCTGATTGGCCGTTAAATGGCGAGATCAGATTGGTCCGTTCAGGAGAATCTGATTGGCCATTAACAAGCCTTCCTGATTGGTTAATGGAGCTAGCGCTCCCTGGTTTTCATTGGTTGAATATATAATAAGATTGCCTATAAGGAAGGCTGTAGCAACCATCCAGTTTGAGCTGTCACACCATGTAAATAAAGAGTTTGAAGTTCACTGTTTCACCGGCTCGTCTCCATTCTTCGCGCCCACACTCAGTACTTAACAAAAGTCTAGATCCATAAGTTTAGACACTAGTCTATGTGGAAATATTGTGTTAAATGCAGAGCTAAAATCTACAAAAAGCATCCTCACACAGCTTGCATCTGCTATTCCAAATGAGTCAGAGCAGTGTGAAGAGTAATGGCTACAGTATCATCTGTAGATCTATTCCTTCTGTGTGCAAACTGGTGTTTATCAAATGTATGCAGAAGACCAGAAACGATGTGCTGGCAGACCAATTTCTCAAAGCACTTCATGATGATAGAAGTGAGTAGCACTGGTTTGTAATCATTAACGTTATTGATTGGGTACTTCTTTGGCAGTGGAACAATGGTGGAAGCCTTCAAAGAAGATTGAGTAGTGGACTTGGATAAAGACCAATTGAAAATCCTAGTAAAGACTCCAGCCAATTGATCAGCACTGTCTTTTAGCACTCAGCCAACTATACCATCAGGACCAGCAGCCTTTCTAGGGTCCACAGCCCTCAGAATGCTCCTCACCTCCTGTTCCTTCACAATGAGGTGGGGCTACAATGGGCTGATGGCTGTATTTTAGCTGTCTCTGATGTCTCCACTTCAAAGCTAGCAAAGAAATGATTCAGTTCCTCTGACAACAAAACATCCCCCTCAGCAAGGATGACATTGGTCAGTTGATGGTTGGTAATTTGTTGAATTCCTCGCCACACATGCCTTGTGTTATTACTATAATAATTATCAGTTAATACATCAGTTAGTCTCTACTACACAACTGCAGTTTGCTATTTTTTTTTTCAACAAACCAGGAGAGCTTATTAGAAACTAATAAGATTTTATAAACCACCAATGCAGTTTGGGTATACATTTCAGGCTGTCACAAATAGAGCCTTCTGTGACAGGAAAGACACATTCAGAGACCAGATGTGAAATACACATACCACATATTCCTTACTGATAAATGAGGCCATTCTATTTTGATCTCTCTTTGGCTAACCAACTTTACTGGATCAGTTGTTCTCTAAGAACAGCTTTTTTCAATCATCATTAATTTGTGTGCCTTGAGGACATTATTGGTGTTTTGCTGTTCTTCATTGTTGCTACTGCCATTACTACTGCAGAAAATGGGACTGGATCTTTGTTGATTTTATTATTTTGTGTGTACTGTCAAGATGACTAATGCATAACCTATGGAATTACCTGAAAGTTTGTCTGATACTGTAGTTGTACCTGCAGCAGAACAGCAGACTGTAAATTCAGATTCAAACTCCTACAACTTTATAATATTTTGCTCTTTTTTTTTATTCTCAGCAAATATCTCTGTAATATGACAAAAGCTCAATTTTTTATAACAATATAAAAATATTTTCCTCCCAATTCTCCTAAAATTACTTGCCATAATTGATAGTTTCACATCAATGTCATATTAGCCATCATTTTTATTACAATTATTGAACAAATATGATCCATAAGAAAAATCTCATTAAAAGAATATCATTAAAGTTGCTGTTTTATCAACAAGTTGCTGTTACCAGGTTTAATTTTACTCAAAATAGACCATTTTCCCCTTAATTCTTGATGCAAAAACAAGTGTCCCTTTATTATATTAGCTTGCATTTTGCAGTTGTTGCATTTAAAAAAATAGCCTTAAGAAATCTTATGACTGTATTATATAGATTATATATTTTAAGTGCTACTAAAAGTAATTTCAGGCAAATCTCTGGACAACTGCTAGATTGCAGCAAACAGAATTTTCTATATTTCTTTGTTGATATTTGTTGATATCAGCCTAGAGATGACAAATGACAGTTTCTCTAGACTTATTAATATAGCAGTTGATGTACAACTAATGTACATTTCTAGGAAAACATATTTATCAATTTATCAATTCTATTGACTACCTCTCCCTCATGGTAATCTGCAGGGTAGGACTGTAAGTCTGTTTTAATTTCTTATCACATTTTTATTGAGATTTGAGCCCACTACAAAAAAGCCATATTCATCTAGATGACTCAGGGCATTTTGAAATACTAAGTAATAGCAACACAAGTAGGAATATCTACAATATCATGTACTATATCCTTGACACAAATAATGAAAACTGTATGGTCTGGTAGAGTATTATAAAAATTCCAAAAAAGTTTGTAGCAGGATCTTTGGCACACATAATACAGGAGAACAGATGGGCATGCCAGGATGTGACCAACTGGCCGCACATGATAAAAGAGTTGCACAATGTTAATTAAGCAAGAGAAAGAACTAGTTTGTTCTAAGATTTCAACAAGGATCTGTAGCCAAAATCTCTGATCTTTATTTTTCAGAATGCACCACCCCAAAACATTAAACCATATAAAATTGACTTGAGTTCATTTTTTATGAGTCACTATACTAGTAATTATGATGATGTTAATAATAACAATAATAATTCGGCAGGAAGGTGAGGGATGATAATGTTGATTTACAAACTATCCTGCAGTCTGACTATTTAAAACCTTAAACTTTCCAGAGTCTCTATATATTTGAATATTTTATTGTTTACTTTATTGGTCCTTTCATATAGTCAAAAGAAACTTTGGGCCAAAGTCAAAAGTGTGTGCATTCAGTTTTGCATCAAATAATTCAATTTACAGGAACAATAAAACTCCCAAGAGTTCCAAGGAGTGAAATAAAATGTTTAGGATCATATCTTATGCATAAAAGAAACCAAGTGGTTTGATTTCTTGGAAAGAGTGGTGTGAATGCAGGAACTTAAGCATATGTTTTTCCAACTGCTATGGTGAATTCATGGTTTATAGCTTGCTCACCATGGGGTGTAATACGCAGGCAAATAGGAGCAGTCCTCAAACTGAAGGGATAGGAATTCACCCTACAGTTTCCTGACTGATTTTTTTTTCTTCTTACCCCACTGTGCAATTGCTTCTTTGGCAAAAGACCACCTGTTTCCTACCATATTATCCTTCCAGCTTTAGAATGCAACAACTGTTCATATCAACAGTGATGAGGGCATGGAGAACTGCTTGATTTTTTTTTTTAAGGGAAGGAAATGTGTTCTTTAAGAAAATCATCACCATTTCTCTTCAACTGCACTTTTTGACTGTTACTGATATGTACAACTGTGAAGCTATTCCTAAGTATAAGGTAGTCCCGATTAAAGAATAAGGTTTCTTGGTTGAAAAATAAATCCATCTAGTCCAGGGGTGTCAAATTCGTGACGTCACTTTGTCATCACATGATGCATCATGACTTTTTCCCCTTTCACTAAATTGTGGTTGGGTGTGGCCAGCACGTGATGCATCCAGCTGGTGGGCTGCAAGTTTGACACTCCTGATCTAGTCTAATGGATCAGTTGTGGGATTCATTTTTTTTTTTACTACTGGTTCTGTGGGTGTGGCTTGGTGGGTGTGGCAGGGGAAGGATACAGTAAAATCTCTAGCCAGAGGTGGTATTTGCCGGTTCTCAGAACTACTCAAAATTTACACTATCGGTTCTCCAGAACTGGTCAGAACCTGCTGAATACCACCTCTGTAATGGATGTAGTAGAAAAATCCATCTCTGATTGCTTTTCAAAGTGAATGTAAATGTACGTTAAGCCATCACACTTGGAAAGAAAGAAAAGTTCTCATCACATTTTCTGCTGAAATTCACATCTATGAATACATAACTAGATTTATACAGATCCTAGATAAAGAATGTGACACTGGTCAAAATTTTCAGTCTTGTATTATATGCTAAAGAAAATCAAATTATTTGGTGATATCTGTTTAGTAGCCATATTGTTCCTTCAATTTGTAACTCAGTCTGTTACTTTATTCTTCCCATTATAATTCTAATGACTTGAAATTATTTTCTATGTAATTTGATTATGTGTTATATGTTTTATTCTTCCTTTATTATTTGGCTTCTTGCAAGGACACCTGAATCATATTTTCTACCTTATATATTCATAAGATAGATAAATAGATAACTATAGTTCTGTTTATATGTATAGTACAGAACATATAAGTACTATGTAGCAGTAGCTATATAGCAATGGTCACCAATTGACTTAATTGCACATAATTAAGTGCAATTTTTATAACTTAATTTTATAATTAAGTGTTATTTTTATAACTTCACCTAACCTTTTTCAAGATGTCTACACAAGCAATTGTGTTAGCGCATAAGTACTATAGCTGTTCATAATTGTTTCCTATAATGAAGAACTGCATGGTTGACTACTTTGTTCAATTTTTATTTGGTGTTTTGGAATATAAACAACTGATTAAAGAATATTTTAAAGAAAATAAAATAAAATATAAAAATGCTAGCACTAACAAAATGCTCCCTGGCTTGGGTTTTTCATTCTTTTTAACATTAGGCTTTCTTTTAAGCAAACTTTTATACGATCATATATTAAGCAGACAAAACTGCTTGAATAACTGTCTAAAATAATTGAATTCCAAAACTCACGGAAATAACTTTATTTTCTTGGCATTCCTTGAAGCATTTAGGATTGCAAACAGGATGAATACTAGCAGCTGGGTCCTTACACTTTTTTCTAAACTATTATTTGACTGAAACTGATGAACAGCAGATGTTAGTGTATTCTTTATTTAAAGACAACAACTGTTTTGTTGCAACTTTTACTTAAGGTATTGCCTCAGTTGTTTTCTACAAGAACATTCAGGAAAATCCTAGGTATAAATCCTTGATATAAAATTTTAGAGCGCAGGGCATTTTCTTCATGTAATAGTAGCCTTGCAATTCATAGTATTGACTATTTCCTCATCCCATATATTCCATTTGTTCCCTTTCTCAGAAAGTGATAGTGAACCACTGAGGGCATTAATTGGATTTCTGACAGAAGATTCTGCCCCTTCCTTCCTTCCTTCCTTCCTTCCTTCCTTCCTTCCTTCCTTCCTTCCTTCCTTCCTTCCTTCCTTCCTTCCTTCCTTCCTTCCTTCCTTCCGTCCTTCCTTCCTTCCACCTGAATACAGAATATTTCTGTATTGTTTATCAGTGGCTAACAACCATCAGTTCTCACAATAAAGAAATCATTTTATTGGCAATGATAAACTTGCAATTTTCAGCATGGAGTTTGACATCTTATTTGTTTTGAATCAGAAATCCTGCACAGTTGATCTTTAAACAATGCTTCTAAAGCTTTTTATTTCATAGCAGCAAAATAAATCCTATTTTACTTTCTGTGGGGAAATATCTCTCTTTTTCTGAAGCTTTCTGTTAATCAATTTCATTCTGCAATCTCAGAAATAGTGAAGAAGATAACAATTTAGAAGTTATGTAATACACAAATCTTTTATTTGACCATTTTGTGAAATTATCCCCATTTAATCTCCATAGGGATCAAGAAATCACACAATAAATTTAAAAGGGTCAAGTGAATAAAACATTATTACATCTCTTGTATCAGTGAAAATGTAAAGCTATCAGGAATAAATTATCATTTCCTAATGGAATTATCACTAGCCAAATAGGTGTGTTTCAGTGGTGGGATTCAATTTTTTTTACTACTGGTTTGGTGGCCATGGCTGGTGAGTGTAGCAGGAAGGATACTGTAAAATCTCCAGTCAGAGGTGGTATTTGCCAGTTTTCCAAACTATCAAAATTTCCGCTACCGGTTCTCCAGAATGATTGTTGGTTTTGGGGAAATATTCTCCTTGAAATATATTCAAACATATTTCAAGGAGAATATTTTCCCCAAACCAGCAATCATATTCACCATTACACAAAGGGGAAAAAAAACATACCCAAGCAGCTACTTCATACTTGATGTTGAGCGGATGCTGTTTCCTACTGAGGAATGAGAAGATGTTTTGAGGTTCAGGCTGTAGAAAGACAAGATATAATAACAAAGAGACAGAGAAGAGTCAGTGTGGGAAAGTGATGAAGCTTGGGAGGCATGCCTGGTCTAAATTTAAAAGGCCAAGATGATGAAATAAGAAAATATATTGATTTCTTTAAGCTCCAAGTAACTTTTTATAACTACTTGATGGGGAAAAGAGTGAGAAGAATGCTCTAACTTGGTCTACCACTCACCACAATATCTGTTTGTGTACATTTTAATGCATTTTAAAGTAGTGTGGGGGGAAGGGGAGAACTAAAACCATCAAAATGAAATGTATGAATAAAATACATGATTATTAGCAATGCAACATGAACTATGTGACTGTTTATTCAAAATGGATATAGATGTACACTGCTCAAAAAAATAAAGGGAACACTTAAACAATACAATGTAACTCCAAGTCAATCACACTTCTGTGAAATCAAATTAGGTAGCAACACTGATTGACAATCAATTTCATATGCTGTTGTGCAAATGGAATAGACAACCTGTGGAAAGCATAGGCAGTTAGCAAGACATCCCCAATAAAGGAGTGGTTCTGCAGGTGGTGACCACAGACTGTTATGTTTGGAGCATGGGTGCGAAGAAATGGAGACGAGCCAGGTGAACGGTGAACTTCAACTCTTTATTACATGGTATGACAGCTCAAACAACGGCTGCTATAGCCTTACTTATATAGGCAACTTATTAACGATTTAACCAATGAAAACCTCGGAGCGCTAGCTCCATTGTCCAATGAGAACGACTCGTTAATGGCCAATCAGATTCTCCTAAATGTACCAATCTGATCGCGCCATTTAACAGCCAATCAGAAGTGCAGGGCCAGAACCCTGCACTTGACTCCAAGCACAAGATAACTTTATTCATACACATTTATTCATTCACAACACCCCTTCCCTCCGGGTTCCGGTTAAGGGGTGCGGTTACGTAGTCCTTGAGGTAGGACGGTTGTTTTGTCAGTCTATTCGATTTCCGTAGTGCACCCGGTATTTGGGTGCACTTTTGTTGAGGTAGGGCATTGTTTAGCAAAGGAGATATTTCTGTCTCTGAGTTCGAGTTTTCATTGTCCCCAATATCTTCGGCATCCCCCTGGAGTGAACTCACTCCTGTTTCCAATTTCTCTTCTTGTGTTTCTGTTCCGTCATTGTTCCCTTCAAAAGGGGTTCCTGTTAATTGCAGTTCATATTCCTCTATATCTCCCTCCCTCAGTTTGGTTATCAGGGGTCTTGGAGATTCCTGACCACAACCTCGATCGTAGTTGATCGATATGGCGCTTCCATAGTCTATCGTCATGGCACTGTACAAGGTATGATTTGGGGCCGGTTATGCGGACTACAGTCGCTTCTACCCACAACGGATTGCCCGATAAGTTTTTAGCGAACACCAGGTCGCCAACCTGGAAGGTACGGCAGCAGCCGCTGGATCCGTATGGTTTCTCCGGTTCGTATCCTGGGTGTAACCAGTCGAGGTGGGAGCGGAGCTTTTGTTTCATTAGCATCTCAGCGGGAGTTTTGTTGGTTACGCTGTGCGGAGTGATGTGCTGTAAAAAGAGGATTCGATTTACCTTGTCATCGATGTTGTGGTAGTCCACTTTTTGTAGCATTTTCTTGACGAATTGTACCATGCGCTCGGCCCTTCCGTTGGCTGCCGGATGCATAGGCGAGGTCAGCGCATGTCGAATACCGCGGTCCGCCAGGTACTGCTCGAAGGACAATGCGGTAAATTGGGGCCCGTTGTCGGATACCAGAACTTCTGGTAATCCGTGGGTTGCAAACAGTCTTTCCAGCTTCATAATGACGGCGTCGGTTGTCGTATTCTTCATTCGGTGGATTTCCAGCCAGTTCGAGTAGGCGTCCACGGTTAACAGAAAGGTGTGGCCTTTGGTCTGCCCTGCAAAGTCCAGATGGATACGGGACCAGGGTCCCCGCGGCGTTTCCCACTCTGTTGGGATTGCCTTTGGTGGGGCGTTGCTTACTTCCTGGCATCTACGACAAGCTTTGACCCAAGTCTCGTTTTGCTTGTCGATGCCTGGCCACCACGCGTAGCTTCGTGCGAGGGCCTTCATCCGCATGATGCCGGGGTGGCCATCGTGCAAAGTTCTCAGTAGTGCTTGTCGGAGTCGCTCTGGGATAATGACTCTATCGCCCCAGATGATGCAGCCCTTTTGAGAAAATAGCTCGGTTTGTCGAGTTTTGAATGGTGCGAAGTCGTCTGGTATCAGGTCCAATGGCCATCCACGTTCCACCCAACTGAGGACTCATGCTAAGGTGGGGTCACGTTTTGTTTCTCTCACGATATCACGGGCGGTCAAGGGCGGTGACTGAAGTGCCTCGATCTGCAACGTGGTTACTGTTGGCGCGGGATCGTCGATCGTCTCTGGAAGCGGTGCTCGGCTCAATGCGTCGGCGTGGGGAATGGTTTTCTCCAGGCGGTATTGCAACTGATAATGATATGCTGCCAAGAATTCTGACCAGCGAGTCATTCTGGGAGATAAGATATAGGGGGTTGGTTTATCACCTGCTATTATCCCCAGCAAAGGTTTGTGGTCAGTCACTTCAGTAAAAGCCTGGCCGTATACATACTCGTGAAACCTCTTGACAGCCGACACAATTGCAAGGGCCTCCTTATCAATCTGGCTATAGTTTCGCTTAGTTTTTGAAAGTGTATTCGAAAAATAGGCAACTGGGGCTTCCGCACCGTTAGGCAATACATGGCTCAAAATGGCGCCCACTCCAAAAGGCAATGCATCACACGTGATGGTTAACGGCAATGTTTCATTGTACTGCATCAGTACTGTGTCAGAAGTTAGTAGTTTTTTCACATTACGGAACACCTGCTCTTCTTTATGACCCCACACCCAGATTGCTTTTTTGTCCAGTAAATGATGTAAAGGTTCAGCAACAGTCGCTTTGTGTGGCAGGAAGTCATTATAGAAGTTGATAAGGCCGAGAAATGCCTGGAGGTCGACCTTATTCCGGGGTCTGGAAGCGTTTTTTATTGCTCGTAATTTACTGTCGGTAGGGTGAATGCCCTGACTGTCAATTAAATACCCTAAAAATTCGACACGATCTGTACACAGCTTACACTTATTTTTCTTAACTTTAAGACCTGCATCTTTGAATTTTTGGAGAACTAATTTTGAACGATCCCATAATATTTTTGTAGAAGGAGCAGCAATTAACACATCGTCAAAATAAGGGACAACGCCTTTAATCCCTTGTAATAGCCTTTCCATCAGGCTCTGGAATATCCCCGGGGCTACACTCACTCTGAATTGGAGCCGGGTACATTTAAAGGCACCTCGGTGTGTCACGATTGTCTGTGCCTGTGCCGTTTTTTCATCTACCGGCAGTTGCTGATATGCCTGAGTTAAGTCTAGTTTAGCGAAGACTTTTCCACCCCCCAGGTAATGGAGGAGGTGCTGCACCACTGGCACCAGATATGCGTTTTGCTGCAGGGCGTGGTTCAGGGTGGCTCGGTAGTTCCTACAAATTCGAATCGAACCATCCGGCTTAATGGGTGTCACGATTGGGGTTTCCCAGGGAGAGTGATCAGTTGGCTCTAACACTCCCTGGGATATTAACTTATCAAGCTGTTCGTCGATTTTTGGTTTTAGGGCAAAGGGAATTCGACGAGGTTTAAGGCGGATGGGAGCTATTTTTGGGTTCAAGTTAAATGAGATTGGGGTCCCCTTGTACTCGCCTAGTTTCTCGGCGAAGACGTCCTTGAATTCGTGGACGAAGTCCTCCTCCTAGTCACTGCCGCTGATTCAGTTAATGCCTGCCACCTCAATGCCGAGTGGCGCGAACCATTGGAGGCCTAACAGGCTAGGCCGGTCTTTGTCGATCACCGTCAGGGGTAAGTATGCTATGCAATTTTTGAATGTGACGTGAACTCTACTCGTTCCTATTACTGGAATCCTATTTCCCTGATAGTCCTTAAGTATAAGTCGTTGGGAACGGAGGTCTTGGCGCTGGATGGTTGGAATGAGTTGCTTGAGGGTCTTCCAGGAAACCATCGAGAGGGACGATCCCAAGTCAACTTCCATCTGGCAGGGTTGATTTTCGATGGCCACTTTAATTCAAATTTTCTTGGCATCCAAGGAAGAGGCGTGACCGATAGTAATAGTTTCGTGAGCCTCCTCTAGCTTCATGGGGTGATTTAAGGTTCGGTTTCTGTAGGAGTGGTTTACTGGTTCTCGCCTTACAGGACGGTTTCCTGTCGAGTGGCGATAGTTGGCCCCCTTTGAAGTCTGGTTGGGTCCTAGGTGGCTTCTACAGGCCCGTCCAATGTGGCCTCGTTTCCCGCACTCATGGCAGAGCGCGTTGCGGAATTTGCATTCGGACCAGGAATGGTTGGCCCCGCAGCCAGCGCAGAGGTGTTGGGACTTCAGGTAGTGGTCCTGATCGGACCGCAGTTGATGGACCTCTTCTTCATCGCTGTCTGATGACAAAGAGAGGTCCTCATGGTGGGCCGTCATGGGCTGCCCCTCTGACTTGGGTGAGATGTCGTGGGTCGGTTGGTGTACCGGAGCGCGGTTGCAGTGTAGTTGGGCAGCCGACTTCCTGGTTGCTTCTGCTGCAGTAGCATCGATGATGGCGTCGGCAAGGCTGATGTCGCCTTTCGCCATCAGCTTGCTCTGTAGGCCTAGTGTATCTAATCCCAGAACTATTCGATCTCTCAAAGCCTCTTCCAGGTCGGCGAACCTGCAGAGGCCACCCAGGTTTCAGAGGTCAGCGACAAAATCGGCAATGCTTTCTCCTTTCCGTTGATTCCTTTGGTAGAACTTGTGCCGCCTTACAAGCGTTGGCACGGTCGGCGCATAGTGGGCCCTCAGGATGGGTTCGAGGACATCCCAGTCCATTGTCGTTACTTCAGCTGGCTTCGCTAGTGCCTTGGCCATCTTGAACATGGTTGGCCCACAATGCGTTAGGAATACTGCCCGTTTCTTTCCAGTCGTGGCATCCTTCAGGTTATTGGTTTCCAAGAACATTTGGAAACGATCCATGCAAGCTTCCCAGTCCTCTGGGTTGCTGGGTCGAATGGAACGGGTGGTACTACGCCACCGGACATGGTTCCGCCGTTGTGCGTTCAGCCACGTGCTCAGTTTCTTCTTCTTGTTCAATCAGCTCTGACGTCTCCACAACCCACCTTCATCGCCAGTGTTATGTTTGGAGCATGGGTGCGAAGAAATGGAGACGAGCCAGATGAACGGTGAACTTCAACTCTTTATTACATGGTGTGACAGCTCAAACAACGGCTGCTTTAGCCTTACTTATATAGGCAACTTATTAACTATATAACCAATGAAAACCTCGGAGCGCTAGCTCCATTGTCCAATGAGAACGGCTCGTTAATGGCCAATCAGATTCTCCTAAATGTACCAATCCGATCGCGCCATTTAACAGCCAATCAGAAGTGCAGGGCCAGAACCCTGCACTTGACTCCAAGCACAAGATAACTTTATTCATACACATTTATTCATTCACAATACAGACCACTTCTCAGTTCCTATGCTTTCTGGCTGATGGTTTGGTCACTTTTGAATTCTGGTGGTGCTTTCACTCTAGTGAGACAGAGTCTACAACCCACACAAGTGGCTCAGGTAGTGCAGCTCATCCAGGATGGCACATCAACACAAGAAGGTTTGCTGTGTCTCTCAGCATAGTGTCCAGAGCATGGAGGCGCTAACAGGAGACAGGCCAGTACATCAGGAGATGTGGAGAAGGCCATAGGAGGGCAACAACCCAGCATCAGGACCGCTACCTCCACCTTTGTGCAAGGAGAGACAGGAGGAACACTGCCGGAGCCCTGCAAAATGACCTCCAGTGGGCTACAAATGTGTATGTGGCTGTTCAAACAGTCAGAAACAGACTCCGTGAGGGTGGTATGAGGGCCCGATGTCCACAGGTGGGGGTTGTGCTTACAGTCCAACACTGTGCAGGACATTTGACATTTGCCAGAGAACACCAAGATTGGCACATTCGCCACTGGTGCCCTGTGCTCTTCACAGATGAAAGCAGGTTCACAGTGAGCACATGTGACAGACATGACAGGGTCTGGAGATGCCATGGAGAACGTTCTGCTGCCTGCAACATCCTCCAGCATGACCGGTTTGGCAGTGGGTCAGTAATGGTGTGGGGTGGCATTTCTTTAGGGGGCCGCACAGCCTTCCATGTGCTCACCAAAGGTAGTCTGGCTGCCATTAGGTACCAAGATTAGATCCTCAGACCCTTTGTGAGACCATATGCTGGTGCGGTTGGCCCTGGGTTCCTCCTAATGCAAGACAATGCTAGATTTCATGTGGCAGGAGTGTGTCAGCAGTTCCTGCAAGACCTGAAGGCATTGATGCTATGGACTGGCCTGCCCGTTCCCCAGACCTGAATCCAATTGAGCACATCTGGGACATCATGTCTCGCTCCATCCACCATTGCCACGTTGCACCACAGACTGTCCAGGAGTTGGCGGATGCTTTAGTCCAGGTGTGGGAAGAGATCCCTCAGGAGACCATCCACCACCTTATCAGGAGCATGCCCAGGCATTGTCGAGAGGTCATACAGGCACGTGGAGGCCACACACACTACTGAGCCTCATTTTGACTTGTTTTAAGGACATTACATCAAAGTTGGACCAGCCTGTAGTGTTTTTTTCCACTTTAATTTTGAGTGTAACTCCAAATCCAGACCTCCATGGGTTGCTAAATTTGATTTCCATTGATCATTTTTGTGTGATTTTGTTCAGCACAATCAACTGTGTAATGAACAAAGTATTTAATGAGAATATTTCATTCATTCAGATCTAGGATGTCTTATTTTTGTGTTTCCTTTAGTTTTTTGAGCAGTGTATAAGATCTTTAGATTTATGCTCCTTTTTCTGTATTTAACTTTGATTACTAACATGACTATTAGACTTCTACAGCAGCTGTTGCATGGAGAAGGTGTATATATAGCAAAATCAGTTCTCTTGGGCAGAGCTGAGTGCATCTGTGAAATCTCTCCAAAGGCAATGTTAATCTAAACCTTATTTGTCTGGCCATTAAGTCCTATGCCAATGCAATTTCTAATGCTGCTGTGGTTTATGTTGATGGAAATGGCTGTTACTTCCCCAGACCCTCTTGTTCAATAAGAAATAATTTCTATGAAGCTGCTTTTTGCTTAACATCATTATATACCAGAAGTTCCTTTTATCGTTTCAAACACATTTAAAGATATCATAGCAGATCACATAAAGCCAATACATTTCTAAATGTGAGACAAATTGGAATATTTATTTTCTTCAGCAATTCGGTGCCTTTTTAATGTGCTATTTCAGATTCTCCAGAGCAAAAACCCATCCTGCCTGTAAAGTTTGGAAATCACTGACTGATGTAATCAGTCATCCTGTTTTTTGCTGCCTTCTAAATAGAATCCTGTCTAATTTTACTTTCTAAGCAGTCTAAGATCTCTAAGTAAGACAAAGGCTAAGTCTCTAGTTACTCTGACTTCTGGTTAAAAAGGTTAAAAAATAAGCTAAAAATGTGATTTTTCTCCTATTCATTAATTTAATATATTTATATAGTCACCCACCTTATAAGCAGCTGTGGGTGGTTCCTAATCCAATGTTTAAAAAACATGAAAAACATAGTAAAACTTAATGGAAAATCTGGAGCCAAATCAAACTTCAAATCTAATTTATCCAAGTACTTGAAGAAAAAGCCAGGTCTTCAAAATTTTATGGAATGCTAGAAAGTTAGAAGCCTGCTGAACTTCATGAGGCGTGGTGTTCCATAGGATAGGGACTGCTACACAAAAGGCTCTTGGTTGAACTTGCTTGCTTGAAGTTAACATTTTTTCCTCCCTGTTTGCATATGCTTACTTTTTATAGTAAAATTAAAGGAGTTAAACAAAATATATTTTATCACAAGGCCAATGAGCAGTGTCACTGTTTTGTAGCAATAAGGGTAAATTCTCCACGTTGCTTCAGAAATCCTGTGAGGCTAGGCCTCCAGAAATTACAGTATGTTGGCCATGTAAATTAGACTAGACCAAGAAACAGATACCATATAGACCTAAAGCTACTTTTAGAACTGCTATAGTAACTTGGGGGTGGGGCAGAGGGACAGTCTGAAGAAATTTTTGTAAATCATTTCCTTAGTCTGGACAGAAGTCACATTGCCTTGTCTTCCCTTTGTTCTTCAAAAACCATCCCTTATAATCTCTACACAATAGAAGATAATGAGTCTATAAAACAAAACTGAATCTTATCACAAAGTCAGTTTTGCCTGTGAAATGCTAAAAATATATAGGAGGATACAGATAACTTTGTTGTTAAAAATACAGTCTAATGTTGCATATAATCTAATATATAATCCTAGACTACAAACTAATTAGATATTGAATTCTAACTGTAGGCTGAGCCTGAGGGAGGAGTCAAGCACATCATTGATTTCGAGTCTCTTCATGACCTCAAGAGATCTAAATCCATCTCATCTTGAGTTCCATTGAGTCTTATCTACCACCAATTTGCTCTGATCATTAGTAGTTCAGATTCTTGTACTGGTATCTGACAAATATGTATTCATTTGAATTGCTCTGACTTCTAATTTCTTATGGTTTATACTTAAAGTTCAAAAGAATTTAGATCAGTGAGTAGAGAAGGAGCATGATAGCTTGTGTGCTTAGAATGCTGGAATGGTGGTTAACAAACCTGTGTTCAAGACACAAGTCCTGCTGTGGGGCGGGGTTGAGCTCCTGTCCTTCGCTCCATCTCCTGCCAGGGTCATGAAAGAAATTTAAGAATCAAGCTGGACATTGTCCAGGCAACATTGATGTTACTGGCTAATCCTTTCAATCCGGAAATGCCTCAATGTTTCTGACACAACTGCAATAGAAGATGAATAAGGATTGCAGCCTCATTTGTTCTCCCCACAAGTTCATTTAATTATGATGCTAGTTTACATTGATCCATTGAACAGATTTTTTTAGTACTTCATCTGCATGATATAACTGGAAGCATACAGAGTGTATATTCTAGAATATGTACATGTGTGTCATTGTGCTTAAGGTTTTCAGGGCATAGTAGACATTAGGGAGTTATTGGGAAATCTACTGTTACTGGGAATTTGATCAAAGGAATGCAAAATTAGTTATTTGCCAAAGAATTACAAGTTCTCTTAAGCAGTAATTGTATATCTAATTTAGAGTGGAATATATTAATGAAGTATGCTCTTTAATCAGTTTAACTACATTTTTAATTTCCTTATTTAGCTGTCTGCAAATAGATAATATATATTCTAAAACTATCTTGAGAATAAAATGAGTTATTAAATGATAATAGCAGAGGTGTGAAATGTTTACATAATTTAGAAGAAAACAAAAGGGAAGAATCTGCAAAATTTGCTAACTTGATTGTTTAATTAATCAACATTTTTTCAGATCTGTAAGTTTGATTTGAACTAATATTAGAATATAACAGAATGATAGAGTTGGAAGTGACTTTGGAGGTTTCCTAGTCCAACCTCCTGCTCAGTGCTGTAATATACACAATGCTATATTAAGAGGAGAACGCTAATATTTTATTGATACTTTTATATGCGAAAGGCCTGATTTTCCATTTTTTAAGTACAACTGCATGCAATAATATTCCATTAATTTGATTGCAGGGCAGAAAACTTCAACTGCAGGTACAATGGTGATGATCACAATGACAATCTTATTCCTTCTTCCCAGCTGTAAGAAGCTTGAAATTGAGTGTTCACATTGAGGTGACAGCTGAATCCCATAAATAAATAAATAAAATGTTCTTTCTCTGAGAACAGTGTTATATCATACTACAATGCAATTATAGGAAAACTCAAGGGGAAAAGAAAATGGTTACAAAGCCCGCCATCAGAGATCCTGAAAAATGCCAGTTTGTCTCTTATCTATAGTAAGCTGCTAGAAAGAAGTGTTCATAGGTTTACAGCTACCATCAATCTATCAATACACATATATATTTCCTTCTTGTAAGCTTGGATTTTATGCTGCCTGAGATTTCCTCCAGGTGGTAAAGGACTGGGCATTGGTAAACATTTTTGAACTACTTCTGTACTGGGTTGAGTTGCATCCCTCCTTAATAATTAGGTTTGCAGTCTGGGAAGGAGGATGTTCTTGGATCTACTACATAATATTTATGTTAAGGAAAACTATTTTGATGGTTAAGCCAGATGTCTATAATTGGAAAACAGATTTAGTTTTGGGTTATTTAAATTAAGCACTAAATTATTTCAATCAGCACTAGATAATTGTAATGCATTTTTTGTGGAGTCAACCTTGGGGTTGTTGATGGTTGTTTTTAAATTGTATATAGCACAGAATGTGGTAGCATGTGATAATATGGTAAAAATGGATAGATGGCTGTTCAATCTCATCTTAAAATCCAGCAATGGGGCACCCACAACTTCTGATGGCAAGCCATTCATCTGATTAATTATTCTCCATGTCAAGAAGTTTATTACATTCAGGATAAGGCTCAATAACAGGTCATGCAGCTCTGGTTTTTAATGTTTTATGCTTCCTTGTTTTAATTATATATATGTAGAAATATGAATGCTTTTATAGAATTTTTGTAAGCCACTCAAACACTGTTAATGGAGCAGGTGGAAAATACATATTCAAAATATCCCAAAATATAAGCCTTTAGATTTCTTTTTAATGGCCTGCAAAATGAATTGAAGGGAGGTGAGGTTTAATATTGCTTTTAATATTAACCCTCTCATGGTTATATTTGCTACCTCTTTTTTTTTTTTTACAAATGTGGAATGGAAGCATATTTGCATTATTTATATTCTCCCCACTTAACCTGTGAGAACCTGTAACTTATATGCTATAACTTATGCCCATTTATTATCACAATCACCTTGTAAGAAACTTTAACTAAGAGATCATGATAATGTCACCCAAGGAATGTCACACCCAAATGAGGATTTGACCCTGGGACTTCCCAATCAAATACCTTTATTTGTGCTACCACTCTTTATTTGAACCTATTTAAACAAGAAAAAACATCTTTCTTAAGCTAAATAGACATTTTCTGTATGGGCGCTATAGTTACAAACTATATCTATTCAGTCAAAATATATTGCATAGCCAGAATATTATTCTCCTTATATCAATAATGAAAGAGGAGAGCCTTTGATCTTTAGTTTCAGAATTTTAAATCAACCTAGATTTTGTTTAAGATGCGCTTCTCTCTCATGCCATTATATTTTTCTTTCCTAGATACAATAATTGTAGCATTTTAATGATTTTCTCTTGCTTTCCATTTCATTGTATAGATAATCATGCTTTTCTTTCAAATTGTTTTAATTGCCTTTTTCTCTTGCTTCCCTTCAAACAGCTGAATTTCTTTCAGCCCATCTGTTTTGGGAAGGTCACATTCCAGGCTTGTGAATGGCATTCTATAATTGGAAGCTATGACAGGTCTTAGCATCGGTTATTTTTGCATACATCCAATTTTCCCCCCTCCTCCCATCCCAAACTATAATCAGAAATAGCCTGTCAGCCTTTGAATAAGTTAGTACTTCATCATGGCAAGTGTAAAACAGGTGTATTTTCTTTCTCCATATCAGCTTTCTGTTTGTTGACTCTGTTGTCACTCTTGCTTCAAGGCTTTAGACTGACAGGTTTGCATCAAATAAGACTCTGATGGGGAAGCTATAGAAATGAGGGTCAGAAACTTTCAAAGAGGAAAAAAATTGGCAACAGCTGACTAATTTCAGCAAATTCTTCCATTCTCTCTGTAACAGCCATAATGCCATACATTTAGTACATAATTTAATTATATTTTCTTTAACGAACAGCATATTGAAGTGATATTATATGTCTGTATATTAAGAATCTCCCAAATGTTACAGGTCTCCCAAATGTTTTATATTGAACTTTATGTTTAATGCACTTTTAAATTTAATCACAGTAACCACAATAGCTACACTTGTCTTCATGCATATTTGTCCTTAAACAAGTTTTCAGGTAACCTGCACATGTATATCTTCATCATATTATCATATTTTAATAAGAGTCATAAATTTATATTGTATTTACAAGGGATCTTGTTAAATGAATAGTCTGCTATGCAATATATAACTTCAGCATTGCTGACTGTGGCCATTATATTTATGCCATTTGTAGTTGCATTTGTTTCACTGTTGACCAAATCTTGCTGTCAGATTATTGTCACTCCTGCCATATATCAAATCAATTATAATCTCAACCAATGACCAACCAGTCATCTACAACCAATATTTATTTATTAAACATTTATGACTACATAACAAATAAAAATAAAATCACATAGTAAAAACTAAAATTAATATAATTCATCTGTCAGATTTCCAAGTGATGAAAATCCATTTAAAAAGAAAAGTACAAGTCCATCTTTCGAAAAGATTTCTTTTTAGGAAAGCATCAAATTGGCAAAGTCCATGATAATTCTGGATCTGACACAACCCAAATTTACCCCACAATATTACAAGTTAGAAACAACCCCCATAAGTCACATTTTCCAATAGAAGTAATTTAATGTTGCTTGATGTCATAAATCTCCACCTCAAGGAGCCCAGAAACGACAGCTCGTTTCCCATGGGAAGAAAGATCACCTAGGCAAAACACTCTCTTTATCTCCACTCCTCCCCACTTAGGAATGTGTCAAGCCCAAAACCCTTCCCCCCCATGACTACCACAGAGAAAGTCAGAAAAAGAATATATACTAAGACTAACTAAAATGGCTATACTTATGTCAATTTTAGGCTTGACCATCTATAATTCAAACTAATATTTATTCATCAATAAAGGAATATATATATATATCACATAAATAACTATCCTGATTTATAGTTGAAATGTTAATGCAGTGAATTGTAAAGCAAAAAAAAAAGGTGTAATCCGAGTATGGTAGATTTGCTACCATAAATTTGCAATGACTTCACAGAACAGGATTCTTATGACACTGCACAATTTTGGTGTCTGAAAATATCCTACAGATAAATGTCTATGGAGATTCTCAGTTATCCAGGTCATGGTTGTTATTCTGCCCTCTATAATTTCTGACTGAATGTATAAGGGCAGATAGATGACTCCACAAAGCATCCATACAAAGTCTTTTTATTGGTTCATCAAGTATCCTCAAGATAACACAGTTACATTGAGATTCATCTCAATGTCCAATTCTCTGCATAGCTGCAATTTATGGTGTAAAAAGATGGTAATCTTTCATCCCCAAAATGAAGGAGCAAGGGGTTGAGACAGCACCATGGTGGCAGGTTCCAGGCAAGAGTGGAGAAACCTCCCCCAACCCACCAAGGATCAATTCAGTGGCCAATCAGGATTACATATGTGGCCACATGACATGGACTACATTTCCCAGGATACCTTAACTACATTTACCATGATGCATTCTCTTAAGGGGACAGATCCCAATTCCTAACTAACTATCCCACTTCCATTAATTATATATTGGCTGGACAGCACAGTCCTCCCAAAGGCCTTTTTTTTTTAAGGCAACCAGAAAAACAAAGTCCAGTTACCTTTTTAAAAAGCACTTTTGGGACATCCTGCAAATAAGTTTTACCATTTTTGCCAAAGTCATTGCTACTACTATTGAAGCCAAAGGTTTCATTTCACAAAATACACATTTCTTCACCCCTTATGGAGTCTGCAAGAAAGCAACATGCCAAGAACTTGTAAAAATAAATGGAATAACAACTTAAAGTAACAGTTTAGGAGTCAGCCGCTGAATGAATGAAAACCAGTTGTGCCAATATTCCTGGCAGAATTGCATGTCTTAGCTCAAGTATTACTTAATTAGTCATATATACAAATGTTCCTTTCATGGAATCTTTTGTGTATGTTTCATGAAGAGAACCAGAAAAGCTACTAGAAAGCTAAGGAATTATCAATCTGAGATTTTATTTTATTTTTTTGTATTTCTGAACTTCCCATCTCCTTTAAATTGGGAAGTATAAAAGCATATATGAGATACAAGCTTTGAAAATAAGTGGGGAAGACATCCCAAATTAATCAAAGATGTATAAAACAATGCCCTTTGACAGTAATCCAACTACAGTAATCCAACTATTCAAGTTGTATTGTCAATCCAGTTGAATTAATCCTGAAGCATTATTTTCCTATTAAATGACTTGTGCATTCTTTATTGTGGTATGAATGGAAAGCTTCTTACAGAATCCTAATTTTTATTAATAGCTTTGATTCCGTTCTCATATAACTTTGAAAACAACGTTTGTGTTTGAAGAAATTGCTGCATTCAGCATCCTAACATGAAACAAAGCTAGGACTTTACAGAGATATTCTGTAATAAATGATAAATAAAATATCAGGAGCTGAATGATTTACATTAAGGATCACTCCACAGATGTCACACTCCCTTTTCAATGAGATGCTGTCATATGGAAATTTTAATCAGTATGTATTCTCTATAGTCTGATTTGTGCCCACAATCACCTGTTCTTAGATAAATAGAAAATTGGAATGCAAGGTGGTAAGACTATGTTAAATGCATACCAATGAATTCTTGTGGGCAGAAGATCATTTGTTCTCACTAAGCATATCAATGTTCATTTTATGAATGCAATTCTCTTTTACATGAGACAAGGTATATTTTTCATTTATGGATTTTTAATTCAACATCTTATATTTGTCTGATTGAGATGTTCAATAACAAAGCACACAGATTTAGTGATATACTGTAGTTTTTCTAGAAAAGGCACCACATATTTTTCAGTTGAGATTGTGCATCCTTAGTTCAACTGTTATGAAATCACAAAAGTCTGTAAGTCATTTCTAGCAGAAAGTCTGTGTACTGAAACTATATTTAAAGGAAACAAACTTAAACAAGATTGTTAAGAAATTGCTAACCTTATTGAATAGAAGGAGCAGAGATATTGATTGGGTTGTAAATCCAGCTAATGATTAAAAAGACATAGGTAACCATCAAATCACATAGAAAACTTTTCTGTCAGCTAGTAATCAATCATTCAGGCCAGATTTGGTAACCCCATGAATACAATCACACACCTTAAAATCAGACATCATTGAACAAAGAATAGAGAAGACTGATGAAAAAGTGGAAAATATTAAACAAATGATGGGGAAGTATGAGGAGAGATTCCAAAAAATTGAGGAAGAAGGAAAACAAAGAGAGGAGAAGATTGGAAATATTGACAGTAGATTAACAGTGGTTGAACAAGAAAAAAAATGGGATGTTGAGGTGGGAGATGGAAAGGTCAGAATTTTATCTTAGATTTCAAAATATAGAAGAGGAAAAAGGAGAAAATTTGGCTGTGATAATGATAGAAATTTTGGCAGATGCTTTGGAAATTACAGAGGAAAAGATGATGGATGGAGTAGATGAGGTATATCGAGTTTATACAAGATATGCGATGAGAAATAAATTACCAAAGGAAGTCCATATTAGATTTACCAAAAAATCCATCAAAACACAAATATTACAAGTGGTAAGAGAGAAAACATTGAAATACAAAGGTAAAGAGATTGTGGTTTTAAAACAAATACCCAGAAGAGTGAGAGAGATGAGAAGAGAATATCGATTTCTGACCAAAATGCTACTGGAAAACGAAGTGAATTATAGATGGCTGATTCAAGAAGGATTAATGTTTACGTGGCAAGAGCAGAGACATAGAATTGATTCAATTGAGAAAGCAGAACTTTTCCATGCAGAATTTTTTGGAAGAAGAAGAGAGGAGGCAGAGAAATAGATCTCATTAATTGAGTTTCAAGAGGAACAACTGGAGACTGAAAAAGAGAAAGGAGCTGTAGGTGGACAGGTGGACAGTAAAGAACAGCGTGAAGTGAGATCCACAAGAGCTGTTAGACCTAAAAATAAAGCATAATCATGGAAGAAAGAAAACTGATTACAATGAATATAAATGGACTTAATTCAGCTGTTTAAATTAGAGAAATTAAAATTTGATATAATTTGTCTACAAGAAGTTCATATTAAAAAACAACATGAACAATAGTTAGTACAGCCAAAATTGGGGAAAATATTTACTTCTTTGACTCAATGTAAGAAAAGAGGAGTGGTTCTATACATTAAAGAGGCTATCCCAGCAAAACTGATCTACACTGATGAAGATGGAAGAGTATTAATGATGGAAATAATGGACAATAATATAAAAATACTCTTGATTGCAATTTATGCTCCGAATGAAAAACAAGAAGAGTTTTATAAAAAGCTACACATGAAAATAACTGGACTGGACTATGTTAATATAATTATGATGGGAGACTTTAATGGAATTGTGGACAATAAATTGGACAATATAGCAACAACAACCAAGCAAAATAGAAAGGCTCTCCCTAAATCTTTTTTTAAAATGACAGACGAACTATCTTTAAAAGATATTTGGAGAGAAAGAAATGTTAAAGCTAAACAATATACTTTTTATTCAAATAGATATTTATCATGGTCCAGATTAGATATGATTTGGATCTCAACAGAATTAATATCCAATATTCAAGAAACAAATATTGAAACAAGTACTTGGGCAGATCATAGCCCAATGACAATTAAATGGAAGGGACAAAAAAAAAGATCGAGATGGACATTAAATAATACTATTTTAAAGGAGAAAGATTTTATACAATGGATGGAGAAGGAATTGGCTTTTTTTTTCAGAGAAAATAAAAAAGAAGATACTTTTACACAGAATGTTTGGGATACAATGAAGGCATATGCTAGAGGTCTAATAATAGATTATACAAGAAAAAAGAATATTAGGAAAAGGCAAGCTTCTAAGGCCTTGGAAGATGAGTATAAAAGACTTGAAAAAGAATTACAGAAAATGCCACAGAAAAAAGATATTAAATTGAAGCTGGATGTAATTAAACATAAAATGGAATTAATAGAGAAAGAAGAATTGGCACAGAAAATCAGAAATTCTAAACAGAATTATTTTGAAGATGCGAATAAACCAGGTAGATGGCTAGCATATAAATTGAGAAAGGAGAAGGAATCAAGAAAAATATTGAAGTTAATAGATGATCAAGGCCAAGTTTGTTATGGTAATAAGGAGAAAAAGGAAATTATTCGTGATTTTTATGGGCAACTATATAAACAAGAGAATATTGATGAGAAAAAAGTCAAACAATATTTACAGAATGCTAATTTACCGAAGATACCTAAAGAGACTGAAGAAATGTTAGAAAGCAATATAACAATGATGGAATTAAATGAAGCATTTAAGAGACAAAACAATGGGAAAGCACCGGGTCCAGATGGGTTCCTGGCAGAATTTTATAAAACATTTCAAGAATTATTGAGTATCCCATTATTAGAAGTCATGAATGAAGTTATGTTAAAGAAGATGATACCCAAAACATGGTCAGAGGCTTATATCACACTTATTCCAAAAGAAGAGGCTGACCCACTGCAAATTAAGAACTATAGACCCATCTCCTTATTGAATGCAGACTATAAAATCTTTGCTTCAATTTTAGCAGAAAGACTTAAAAAATATTTAAATAATTTTATTCACCCAGATCAAAATGGATTTCTGCCAAAGAGACAAATCAGAGACAATATGAGAGTAATCTTGGATACTTTGGAATACTATGAGGCTCATCCTGAAAAGCAAATGGCTTTGATATTTTTAGATGCTCAAAAGGCATTTGACAACATGAACTGGAGA
This sequence comes from Hydrophis major, assembly GCA_033807585.1. Classification (NCBI taxonomy): domain Eukaryota; kingdom Metazoa; phylum Chordata; class Lepidosauria; order Squamata; family Elapidae; genus Hydrophis; species Hydrophis major. Next base: position 324,727,629 of record CM066329.1, read on the forward strand.
TTTATGTTATTATTATTGGAACAGATGGGTTTTGCTAAAAAATTTATTCAAGCAATCGAAGCCATATATAATAAACAGACAGCAAAGGTAATGATGGAGGGGGAACTTACAGATTTTATTAATATAAGAAAAGGCACAAGACAAGGGTGTCCCCTATCTCCCTTGCTATTTGTGTTGACCTTGGAAGTGTTGAATAGAAATATTAGGGATAATAAAAGTATAAAAGGAATGAAAATTAAGAAGGAAGAATTTAAACTACAAGCTTTTGCTGATGATTTAGCTTTTATTCTGGAAGATCCGTTAGAAACAGCTCCAAGGTTATTGGAAAAGATAGAGACATATAGTGAGATGGCTGGTTTGAAAATAAATAAAGATAAAACGAAGATTTTGACAAAGAACATGCTATTGAGACAAAGAGAAGAACTGGCAGATCTTTTGAAAATCCAAACTACAAATAAGGTTAAGTATCTGGGGATATATTTGACAGCAAGATGTAGCACATTAAAAGAGAATAATTATATTAAACTCAAACAACAGATAGCTACAGATTTGAAGAAGTGGGAAAACTTGCAATTGTCATTAATAGGGAGAATTTCAACAATCAAGATGAGTATTCTACCTAGAATTTTATTTTTGTTCCAAACAATGCCAATTAGGTTTGGAAAAGACTATTTTGAAGATTTAAATAAAATTATGTTGAAGTTTATATGGCAAGGTAAAAAAGCGAGAATAAAGCTAAAGCTTTTGCAAGACGCTAGAATTAGAGGAGGTTTTGGCCTGCCTAATTGGGAATTGTATTATCAAGCTGCAAGTTTGATGTGGGTTAAAGAATGGATAACATTAAGAAAGCATAGATTGTTGACATTAGAAGGGCATGATTTGCTGTTGGGCTGGCATGCTTTTTTGTGGTATAAGGGAACTAAAACACAGGGTTATTTTAGAAGACTTTATATGCGGGAGTCTTTGTGGTTAAACTGGGAGAAGATAAAAGGACAATGTTATTTGAAAATTCCAGTTTGGTTATCGACTATTGAAGCATTTTCTTATCCTATAATTTATAAGAAGGAACAAACAGTTAGATATGGGGAACTCTTAGATGAAAAGGGTGAACTTAAAACGATCCAAAACTTAGAGGAACAAGGTATAAGGATGAATTGGTTTTCATATGCGCAAATACATTCAAGGTATGATGAAGATTCTAAAACGGAGGGATTCTATGATAAGCAGACTGATTTAGATAAGATCTTGATGGGTACTGATGAGAAGGTGATTAAAAAATTATATGATTATTTACTGGGAATGAAATTAGAGGAAGAACAAGTTAAAGAAACTATGATTGTTTGGGGGAAGAATTTTGGATATGGGATTGATCTAGAGAAATGGCAAAAATTGTGGTCTCAAAATTATAAAATGACAATGTCAACAGCATATAAAGAAAACTTGTATAAGATGTTTTATAGATGGCATTTTCCCCCAACAAGAATAGCAAGAATGTTTAAGAACAAATCTGAAAAATGCTGGAAATGTCATCAGATACCCGGCTCGTATTACCATATGTGGTGGACTTGTGAGGACGCTAGAAAATATTGGACTATAATTCGCATGTGGTTGGAAAAAATGACAAAGAAACACATAGACTTGAAACCAGAGATCTTCTTATTGGGAATTTTACCTGATATATATGGTAAAGATTTGAAGTACCTGATTGTAAATGTATTAACAGCGGCTAGGATTGTATTTGCTAAAAATTGGAAGAATGAGAAAATACCATTACAGGAAGAAATTATTAAGAAAATATTGGAATGTGCTGAGATGAGTAGATTGACATTTGAAATTAGAGAGCAAGAGGATAAACAATTTTATGAAATTTGGGATCTTTTTTATCAATGGCTAGATGATAAAATACGATAATAGAATATTTAGAATGCTAGACAGTAAGGAATATCTTTATTTTGCTATTATTTTGTTATTTGACATTATATTTATGAAGGGTTTTTTAGGATTGATTTGATATGATTATATGATTTGTTATAGAGTAAACTGGTTTAAAGTATTGTTAGCTCATAAAGCATAAATGATTAAAAATATAGTCAAAAACTTCTTTTTTAATGATATTAGGATATATAAGTTTGGATTGACAATATGAGTTGTTATGTAACATTATTGTAATTGAGACTACAGAATGAATGCACAAAAATGATGAACCAACTGACACACTGGATGTACATATGAGAGTTGATGTTTTTATGTTTTGTTTGTCTTGTTTGTTTGTAGAAAATTAATAAAATCTTTTTCAAAAAAAAAAAAATACAATCACACACCTGTAAAAATACCTTGAGTCAATAGGTGATAATTCAAAGTCATAATATATTCCAAATTCCATCTCATTTATTGTACTACATATTTTTGGCATCAAGGTTTAAGTATGATATTTACTGGTCCATATTAAAAAATACAAGAGCCAGAATTTCATAAAATTATATAAGATTTAGAAGGGCTTGTTATTGATTGAGCCATGCTACTTCCTGCTATCAAGCAATATTTTTTTTCTAAATAGTCACCACTTGACTCTTTAATGGTCTATTCCAGTGTTTTGAACAATATTGTCAACCTCCCTGCCCTGAACTTATCCGTAACATTTTTTTCTTTCTGCTGATAAGCCTTTCTCTAAATCTATCAGTACTACAAGGTAGAACTAATAAGAAAACTGACTAAAACTGACTAATAAGAAGACTAGAGCTATATTGAGATAGATTATAATGGTAGAATCTGATTGCGTTTTGACTTCATTCATTCTTATACCTTACTGCAGTGTTTCTCAACCTTGGCAAGTTTACAATATGTAGTCTTTAATTCCCAGAATTCCCCAGCTAACTATAGAGTTCTGGGAGTTGTAGTCCACATGTCTTAAATTGGGGAGCAAGTGAGTCTGTTTCTCCCCCCTTTTTCAAGGTTTTAAGGAATGTTTATAACCTTATTACTTCTATAGCTTTTTAATTTTACCTTCAAGCCTTATCCAGGCTCTTTCAAAAGCCCTAGTATTATACCTATCCTTCATAATCTCTCAAAGATCATATGGAAAGATTCTAGACTGACATCCACAGGCATATTTAAGGTAATTGCATATAAGGTAATTGGTCTGATTCTGGACATTTGACTTACTATTCCACCCTTTGGATCATTATAATGTTTTATATTTTGTATCTTAGATATGTTTTTGGTTTATTTGTGGGGGGAAAGAATCATTTTTGTCTTGTTTAGACATTTTACATCATTGTTTTTTGGAGATGTTACTGCTTCACCGAGTCTTAAAGCATTTAAATACAATATGACATGTTTTTGTATTTTTAGCTCTTTGCATTTTCTCAAAGTATTTGGATAAATATAACAGTATTAGCAATACTTGGTGAATTTGCTCTTTGGTAATTCCCTGATGAACCCATCTAATCTATACATCCTGAAATTAAATGCATCTCTGAATATTGTTCCAGATTAAATTCTCTGAAAGTTTAAATATTGAGCACTTAAATTAAAAAAAGTGTGTGCGTAGGTAAAGTTTGCTTTGAAATGCATATTTTGTGAGAATATGTGGTCAAACATACAACCAAACCCAGGAAATTATTATGATTGGACCTTCCATAATAAACAATATGTTCTATAAAAGTTGATTGTGTCACAAAAATGAGAAGAATTATATCTGCATATTTCAATCTATTTCTCAGTTAGGTATTAAGTATTGTTCTATACGCGATAAACATACTCTGTAAAAAAGAATGCACTTATCTTTAGAGTCCAAATCATGCAATATTTGTAATTACACAAGCCAATAAAGAGAATTATATATATGCTGGTTTTGGCATGTTCTGGTCTTTTCCCATGTAAGATTGAGAGTATCTTGGCAACGTTTCGATGAGGTCACACAGCCCATTACCCAAGTCATTACAACACTGGAGGCTAATAGATACACAGCCAGTACCTCAGCCACACAGGTTCTTATGAAAAAGCCAACCAATCTGCAAACATCAACTCCATCAACCAATTAAAAAATAACAACACAGCTAACCAGCCCGCTTACAACAGAGCCAGCACACCACACCTCCCCACCAGTATTTATAGAGACAGCAGCTCCGATCACGCTTTACTCACACAAGCATGAAACTGAAAGCACCAGCCTGAAGATGGCGAGTGGGACCTAATCGAAATGTTGCCAAGATATTCTCAATCTCAAATAGGAAAAGACCTGAACATGCCAAAACCTGCATATCTGTACCTATGAAAATCTACAAACATACATACATACATACATAGAAATATATTCTCAAGTTTTCACGGGTACTTACATGTATGGTATTCAGCTTTGTTCGGGTATTTTCCCACATCATTATAGTTGTGCTTTTAAAGTTGAAGCAATATTTTGGCAGAATCTCATCTGCCATCATCAGGCTTCTGTATAGTGTTCGTCTGTCACAGATGACATCTCTGGGGTTGTTTGTTTTGTAGCCCTAATCAGAAATGAACTCCAAGAAAAGATTCCTACTAGACCAAACCAACAGAGACCTACTCACACTCCATTTCAAACTCAGCAACAAAATCCACTCAGCACTCTGGGACAAATCCAAACCACTAGCCATCTGGAGAGCTGAAACAGAAAGCTCCCACAAGATAGACACACACACACCAGGAAACTCCACAGACTAGAGAAACACCAGAAACCCAACCCTTCCCCACAACAACACATGAAACAAACAGTACACAGCATATCAGACAGAACCCTCACCATAGCAGAAACCAATGTCCTTTCCAAAGAATTCAACTTTGCAGTCTCCCCCAAATGCATCCCCACTGAAAACATTATATGCGGAGTTGAAACTAGCCTAACCAAAATCAACCCAGATGCAGCCAACAAAATCAGACTTGAAGTCACCAACATCCTCTGGTCCAGCAACCCACCCAGAAGCAACCTACACAGAGATGAACAAAAAGCACTCACCAACCTGAGGAAAGACAGCAACATAGTCATTCTCCCAGCAGACAAAGGCAACACCACAGTCGTAATGAACACATCGGATTACCACTCCAAACTATCCAACCTACTCCAAGATCCCACTTACAAACCTCTGAATACTGGCCCCACCACCTACCTAGAAAAAAGCACCAAATCCAAAATAAAAGTGTCTCCCATCAGTGAAGAGATCCAGCAGAGAATCATCCCCAGAGAAAAATCATCCAGGTGCCCTAAGCTCTGTGGCCTCCCCAAGATACACAAAGAAGGAATACCACTCAGACCTATAGTCAGCTCCATAGGCTCACCTCTACAGAATCTTGCCAAATTTCTCACCAAACAACTCCAGCCCTACACAGAATCCATCACCTCACATGTACAAAACTCCTTCCACTTCATAGAAACAATAAAAAAACAAAACCTACAACTCAGCGACCTACCTGTGAGCTTCGATGTCATATCCCTCTTCACCTAAGTACCCATCAAAGAAGCCTTGACAGCCATCCAAAACAAATACACCCCCCAAACACATCCTAGATCTGACCAACCACTGCCTAACCAACACATACTTCATCCACAATGGACAAAGATATAAACAGATAGAAGGAGCACCCATGGGATCACCCCTCTCACCTGTCATCGCTAACCTATACATGGAACACTTTGAAACCAACGCTCTAGACAAATCCGAATCCGAACCCAAACCCAAACTCTGGCTCAGATATGTAGATAACACTTTCGTAATTTGGCCACACTGGGAAGAAAAACTGGACAACTTCCTCACACATCTTAACAATCTACACCCCAAAATACAATTCACCATGGAAACAGAAACCAACAGCCAACTTCCCTTCCTGGACATCCTAATTTACAAAAAACTCAATGGCTCCCTAAGACACACCATCTACCGGAAAAAACACACATCAACCGCTACCTAAATGCACAATTCCATCATCACCCTGCACAAATCAACTCCGTAGCCAAGACCTTCATCTCAGAACTAAATGCCTAGCTGACAAAGACCAGAACTACACACCCTCACTAATGTATTAATTTCCAATGGATTCCAAAGAAATACTATCACCAATCTAATCTGAAAAGAGATACCCCCAAAAAACCAAGACACAGAACAAGACAATGGTATCGCACTCCTCCCCTACATCAAAGGCATCACAGACAAAATCAGCAAAATTCTCCACAAACACAATATCAGGACAGCCTTCGGTACTACCCAAAAAATAGCCAACATCCTAAGAAACCCAAAGACAAGATCTAGCTAGAAAACCAAGGAATTTATGAAATACCATGCAACAATTGCCCAGCCACATACATTGGGCAAACCAACAGGAGAATAAATGCACGCATCGCAGAACAAAAAAACACAGTCAGAAAAGAAGAAAATACTTCCTCCCTTTTCCAGCACCTTAAAGCCACAGGACATGAAATTAATCTCAAAGGAACCAAATTAATATCCAACACTGAACACTTCAGAAAGAGAATAATCAGGGAAGCCATCGAGATAGAGAAACACCCCCATAACCTGGATAGATGGGACGATACCTCCCGCCTACCAGACATCTGGAAGCTAGCCCTCACCAACAAATGAGCCCCAGCCACAAAACCAACACCAGACCCAAAACAACACAGGACACCACCATCAATCCCCCTATCAGACCCAGGCCCAAGCCCATCCTATAAATGAAGGACAACCACCATCCAGAAAACAGACCACGGCTGCTTCGCCAGCTGTTGCACCCCCCAACCCCAAAACCAAACAAGTTGACACATGCCAAGAACACAGACCCAGACCCCAAACTTGAAGCCAGACTAAAACCCAGAATGCTACATCACAGCCACCCTCTCAGGATATCACATCAGAAAACTCAGGAAATTACCCCACAAGAATTCAAGAAGTTGCAACACAGCAAATGACCCAGGATTTCACAGTACAAGACCAAGGATACCACATCAATAAGTCTCACAAAGTCATCACACAACCCATTACCCAAGCCGTTACAGGAGGCTAATGGAAAAGAGATCAGAACACAAATGACCTTGGTTTTCTAACTCGATTTTGTATTTAGGGTTTCTTAGGATGGTGGATGGTCCAAAAACACAACATTAAAACGGCATTCTGCACAAACAGAAAAATATCCACCATCCTAAGAAACCCTACAGACAAAATCGAGTTAGAAAACCAAGGAATATACGTAATCCCTTGCACCGCCTGTCCCACCACATACATCGGACAAACTAACAGAAGAATAAGTACACACATTGAAGAACACAAGAACTCAATCAAAAAAGAAGAACTGACCTCTTCCCTGGTCCAACACCTCAAAGCCACAGGACATGAGATTGACTTTAAAAATACCAGAACTATCGCCAAAACCGAACACTTCAACAACAGAATAATCAGAGAAGCCATAGAGATAGAAAAATGCCCACACAGCATGAATAAATGAGATGATACCTCCTGTCTACCAGCCATTTGGAAACCCGCCCTCATGAACAAACAAGTACCTAACATGAAGAATGACACCAGACCCACACCCACAAGGGCCACACAAGATGCTACCACCACACTTCCACGTAGAAAGCAGACACACACACACAGAGAAGATGAGACATGACCACGGACCAGAAGCCATACCGCAACTGCATCACTACCCACTTCAAACCCCTCCGACCCATACATGAAGCGAACTGACGCCCACCATGAAGATGCGGCACGACCACGAACGTGAAGCCAAACAGCAGGATCACAGCTCACCAGCTCAAATCCCCCAGCAACAAAGACTAATCTGAGCAAAACCAAGCCCCCACTTGAACAGAACACACTCCCAGCCAATCAGAACATAGCCAACCTCCCAACCAATCAGAACACAGCCAAAACCCCAACCAATGAGAATACACCCCCACCCAATCAGAACACAGCCAAGCCCCCACCCAATTAAGTCACACCCCCACTAGCAGTTAAAAGGAAGAAGCAGCTGCAAGCTCACATTACTCCGAGAAGCACAAAGCCGAAGACACAAGACTGAAGATGATGAATGAGACTTCATTGAAACGTCGCCTAAATACTTCCAATTTTACGTGGGAGAAAACCTAAATAACCAAAGATATGTGTGTGTGTGTGTGTGTGTGTGTGTGTGTTTCAGCTTTGTTCGGGTATTTTCCCACGTCATTGTAGTTGTGCTACAATGATGTTGGGAAAATACCCGAACAAAACTGAATAACATACATGTAAGTACCCACGAAAACTTAAGAAAACAAATATATATATATATATATATATCTCCATGTAATCCTTTGAAATTTAGATTGCTAAGGTTGCTTGTAAATACAAAATGCTGCAAGACAATAAACAAAAAACACATTTTATGACAGAGTTGCAGAAAGAAAATGTCAAAATACATTTGGTGTTGTTTTGGAGTAATCATATATTTTTTTTTATCAAAATGGAACCAAAGATAAACAGGAAACGTACATTTACATTAATCAAAACAAACATAATGAACATAAATGTATCCAATATTTCAGCTACGTCTTATTATATGATCATGGTCTTTCTGATAATTTGATTGCAGCTGATAACATTTATAAAATAAGAGAAGTCATATATTGGAAGTAATCTATTTGTATATGCTTCATTATATGTTTATTGCTTGGTAATGATCCAACATGTATTTATCCTTGACATATTGGTATTATTAAAATTTTATAATGCATAATTAATTTCTTCTGTAATAACGCTGACAAATTATCAGTAACATAGCAATAATTACAGTTGAGGCATATGGCATGCCAAGCAGAATAGGCTTTAAATGCTTTCAGGTGTGTTGACAGAAAGAGGCAAACAACACCCAAAGACAATTGCTAAGTGCTGCACTGAAACTAGTCTAAGATACAATTATAAAACTATGAACATTAGTTTGCAACTTAGTTGACAGCAAGGCATCACATTATTTCCAGTACCAAAACCATTTGAAATAAAAGAATTGCCGATAACGGCTTGATTCACACTAAATTATTGTGTAGCTTGCTTTGTTTGGGCTGAGCCTGATTAGTAAACCCAGCAATTGTTATCTTTAAATGGTGTATTGAACCAGCAATATAGGCCTGGTTTATTCATAAAGCACTTTATTTACAGATTCTACTTGTGATCTATATATTTTAAATTCATTATTATGTATTTTAAATTCATTATTTGCAAGTGATGTTTAATGCTATAAAGCACTGCTCAGCATAAGTTTGTTGAATTCAGTTTGAGAGAATCAAATACAAAAAAGAATAAGATTCCTGCTCTTTCAATCATTCACTCAGTGTTGTAGCCTTCAGTTTGGTACATAAAGGGGATTATTAAAAACTGTGATATAATCACATAGATATAAACACACATCTTTAAGCCAATACATTCTTTTGGCCATAAAGAATACTAAAGAAGGGGAAGCAGAAAATGAATTTACCTATGGAAACCATGACTCTTCATTTGGTCAATGTATATAAGTAAGTCTGATAGTTCTCTATTAGTAGTGTGAGGTGGGGGCTTGAAAAACCACCAAAGATTCGATATTAATCCAAGGAAAACAGCTTTATTGTAGCATTTCTGCAGAAACGGGTTCCTGCCCTGGCAGGTGGGAGGAACCCAGAGCAAAGTTTGCATTCTATTTTATACCCTGACCTACCGCCCCATCCTAGGATGGCTTGGTTTACAATCTACCTATTGAATTTCAGTATACAATTCATCACCAAATATGGGACATCAGGAAGTTAGATGCTTCCTAACACGTAGTATTTTCCCAGATTTTCCCAGAGCACAACGTGTGATTGTTCAACGTTTCAAATTCTCCCTTTGCAGTAGAAATGTATCAACTGATAGTTTTGATATTTGAGTCACAGCTATACAATACACAATGGATTTATTCATTTTCTCCCCTCACAATTCCCTCCTCTTCTGCTTACATTCTTGACTCAAACTCACGCAACAGATCTCCAGCCTCTTTCAGAGCCATTTCCTTCTGAAACATCATCAGAGGTTCTTCCTTCTGCTTCCCAGATCTTGAACCTAGAGTTTTCCCTAATCTTCCACACATTGCTATTACACCAGGGAAACACTGAACACAACAACACAACATCACACAGCATATAATAATTAATATAATTTCCATGATTGTAGATCTCAACCAAGCAGTGCTGGGAAGCCATGACCATAATGCCCCCCACAAAATCTGGAAATGAGGAATCACCTCTTTGTAATAATGGATTAGAATGAATGCGTTCCTCCATCGTTTGCACTGTTTTGTAATATTGGGTTGGAAATCATGGATATATACACAGCAATGGGAATGAATCAAAGCACACACACACCCTTTTGCAGCTAATACAATGTCTAATGCATATCTATTTTGCAAAGCCACTTTTCTAACTTCAGAAAGTTCCGTGTTGAGCATTTTGATTATCTTGATAGTATCATTAAACATGGCTACTGTAAAGTTATTCAGAATATGTAAATCTCTATAATTCATGGCTACTCCCAACAGTGCCAGCATTCCCTGTGCTATCTGTGTTTTCAACCTCCCCCCAGCGTTAGTCCTGAACTGATTTCTCTTTTGTTCTGAATCCGTCCCTGGGGTAAGGTATTCAATTTATATATTACTGGTATCACGTATCCCATGGTACAAATCCCACTTCAACGTGGTGGCATTTCTCTATACGCATGTTTCCCACACAACACCCACCTAAAAATTTTCATGGTGTACGTTTGATCCGAGTCCAATTGATTATATCTTCAAAATACATACACATCTGGTATTGGTCATGATTAAAATAACTCAATTGATGATGAGTGTTGGAATAACTGTGGTTACTACAGGATAAAGGCATATCAAAAGTTTTGTTGCATTTTTCCCAATCTCCAAATCCACTCCTTTGGATACATTTTTCTTGAAACACACATATGCTTTTTTTCTCTCAAATGGACAAATACCTTCCCGGATAGGTTTCTTTTCATAGGAGCCTGTTCAAATTTATTTCCCTTTGGTCTCAAATCCTGTTGACTTAGTGGGATTGCTAAACCCTAATGTAATGTTAAACCCTCCCCTGTCTTTCCTGGCATGTGCATGCACATCCAGCAGTTAGTTATGTTCAATGCTTGTGATATCTTCTTCAAATCCTTCATGTATGTATTGTCTTCCCATAAATCTGTCCCCAAGTCTCCAGCTGGTCCAATATATAGAATCTGTCCTCCTGATGCAATCATTAGTACTATCATCAAGGTGGTTAGCTCAGTCCAGGGTCCAATCTTCTTCATCTTTTTAAGGTGAGCTTCAGCGGCTGACCGTCCTCTGGAACTGCCCTCCACGTAGAATTTGGATCTGGTGCCTTCTTGACTCTGCTGTAATGCGTCCAGCCTCCTTCTCGAGTGCATACTGCAGATCCAGTTGTCAACAGCACCTGGTACGGGCCTTCCCAGCTAGGTTGCAGCTTCTCACTTCTCCAAGTCTTTATCAGGACCCAATCTCCAGTTTCATAGGGGTGTTGGCTTCCCGCAAGTGGTGGTCGTTGTGCCAACAATCCCTGTTTATGAAGAGAAAACAAAGACTTGGACAGTGTCTGCAAATATTTTCTCAGAAACAAATCTTTAGATTCAGGTATAGGATTTCCCAGTCTGGCCAGGTAGGGTCGCCCCATTAACATTTCAAAAGGGGAGATCCCTGTGTCTTTCCTTGGGCATGTTCTAATTCTAAGGAGTGCCAAGGATCAGTTCTTTGTCCATGGTAACCCATTTTCTAATTGTAATTTGGTCAAATGTCTCTTCAATTCCCCGTTCGCCTTTTCCACTTTCGCACTGCCAAGGGGTATGCAAATCCCATTTCACCCCAACAGCTCCCATCACAGATTGCAACACTTTTTGTGTAAAATGTGTCCCCCTGTCAGAATCAATAGCTTCCATCATCCCATATCATGGAATGATTTGTTCTAATAGGATCTTGGTTACTGTGGATGCTGTGGCTCTTCTAGTTGGATAGGCCTCTACCCATCCTGTCAATTGATCTTTAATCACCAATAAGTATTTCCAACAGATACTCTGGGCTATGTCCACATTTTTGGGCTCTAAAAATGTGGTTTTATCGCCATCACCAATGCTTCCATTCCACAGTGTCTTTCCTCATGTACCTTCTCTAGAATTCCTCTCATTACATTCACGGGAACCACCCTCTCTCCCTCTGAAGTTCTCCACCCATCCTTAGTTAATGTACACCCTTCTTTTTCCAAATCATCTTTCTCTTTTCCCTCAGGTTTCCAATCCTCATCCTCTTCCATTTCTAGCAAGGGATTTAATGCCATTACCAGCTTTATTTCCCCTGCAGCTTTTTCGCCCATTTGTCTGCCCACCTGTTTCCAACTACCTCTGGGGTATTCCCTTTCTGATTATACGGATCACACCCCAGGTGTATTTGGAATCAGTCCAAATTGTCACATCAATTCCTTCAGCCAAATCCAAAGCCCTCTTCAAAGCAACTGCAACTCCTGACTTCCTCTTTCCTTCCTTAACCCTGCTTGATCCATCCACAAACCATCTCTCCCCTCCTTTCAAAGGATTTTCTTCCAGATCCTCCTTCACCTTTGTCATCAAATACTTGCAACAAACAATTATGATCCTCAGCTTCCCACTCCTGTCTTCTTCCTTCTAAAAATTCTGCTGGATTCAAATTCCTGTCTGTCCCAATCACTACATCAGAGCTGGTTCTCAAAATGGTCTCATATTTGAGAATCCGCCCTCCTGTCATCCAAGTTGTTGCCAACTGACTTAGCACAGAAGTAACCTGGTGGGTGAATGCCCTACAAGCCCCCCCTCCCCAAAGGTTAACTTCCTGCTCTCTACCACCAACATAGCTGAAGCAGCCACAGCCTGCACACACACCGGCTATCCTCTCACCACCGGCTCCAGAGTTTTGCTCAGAAAAGCGATGGGCTAGTATTGCCCCCCCTTTCTTCTGTGCCAACACTCCTAGTCCCGTTCCCTGAGCTGCTGACACATACAGATGAAATGGGAGCTTCAAATTGAGCAAAGCCAAAACCAGTGCGGATGGCAATGCCTCCTTTAAATCCTCCCATCTCTCATCATCTCCTTCTAGCCATTCTATACTCTCTCCTTTCCCTACCAACTTCCTGTGCAGGAATTGGGCTAACACAGTGTCCACCCAAACTCTGCAATCCAAGAACTTTATTTCACCTTCTTTTCCACAAACTGGATCTTTTCCCTTGAAACTGTCAATCCCTGCTCCTTCAGCCAATTTAACAAAGCTACAGATGTTGCTCTGACTTCTCCCTCTTTCTTTCCAGTCAGCAACAAATCATCCACATATTGAATCAACATAAAAGACACTAACTTTCCAAAGCCTGTCCAAATCTTCCACTCTCAGGATCATTCCATTCAAATGCAAACAGGTCTCTACTTCCCTCCTCAAGAGGGCATGCCCAGAAGGCATCCTTCAGATCAACCCCTCTCTCTCCCTTCTACTCATTGAATATTTTGGGGTCCAAAGCTTTGTCACCCCAGGCTGCACTTGAATCTTAATCGGCTGAATGTTCATTCGCCCTGCCTTCTCTCCTCCTGTCCAGACCTCATCCGAAATTGCCCTTTCATCTTCCACAGTCATCTTCCACATCCTTACTCCCTTCCCGGTATCCCACAGCTGGATACCAAACACAGGCAACAGATCTCTCCTTAGCAAATTCACTCCAGCAGCCTCAGTCACTACTTCATTCATTTCCAGTCTGATTTGTTCAAACACCCTCACATCCTGTGATTTTCCATTCACCCCACTACTTTTATCATTTTCCTTGATCTATGTGCACCCTTTTATCGGGACACACACAGAAGTCCGGCTTGCGCCGGTGTCTATCAGGAACAACCGCTCCTGATGGTCAAGACCCACTGAAATGTTTACCAATGGCTCCCCGCAGGTCCTCTTAAAGGAGCCGGAACAACTCTAATCATACAATGCATAACTCCTCTCCTCCCGGTTGGTAGGACACTCGCGCGCAAAGTGTCCTTCCTTCCCACACCTAAAGCAGCTTCTATCCATTCCAGGCTGTCTCATTCCCATCCCTCTGAAACCTCTTCCTCTGAAACTTCCTTGCATTCCACCTCGCCTTCTCTCACCCTGGTCTCCCATTGCTCCTTTTACACAATTCACATTTTTCTTCACCTCATTTTTAGCTGCAACCTGCACAGCTGCAACCATCATCTGTGACTTCTGTCTGGTTTTTACAGTGTCTATGTAGTTCTAACTGTTCGACCACCTCATGAGCATTCTCATGAAGTTTTGGAAGAGTCTTTTTCAATTCTCACAACTCGGCTGGTTTTATGGGGGCAGCCCAAAGACTGTCACCAGGTTGCCTGCAGCATTGATCCCATTAGGAACTTCCCTAAGAGGAAATGCAACCACTTCAGGTTTTTCTCTGAAGGGAAAATTTTGAACACTTCTCTTCTTAACTGTTCCACTTCTTTTCTCAGTCGCAGATAGGGAGGCTGTGCCACCGGCAATGGCGGTGGTGCCATAGGAACGTTGGCAGGCGCGTTATTCAAATTAGGATTTGCGGGCGGCGGACTCTGCAGCCAATCATCCGTCTCTCTCTCATTGTCTTTTTGTTGAGACGGACCTTCAAATTTCACATGAAACCATACATCTATGTATGCAATTTGAGTGGTCATTTTGTGTTGGAGAATATAGTCTCTCAATTTGGTTATCCAATAGGTACTGGTTTCCCCCTCAGGACTCCAGTAATTTGGAAATTTAGGATCAATCAGAGGATATTTTGGCCATCGGTCTCGACAAAGATAAATCATGTTTTTCTTTTCGAGATGTCTGGTGAATTCCTTTAGATTCGGGGAGAACCTACTGCTTGAGTAGCTGTCCCAGGGGCGAATCTACCGGAATTGATTTCTGCCATTGTCAGATTTTCCCTGTCCCAGACAGGCTTCTTCCAGGCTCCCAGAGCCTCACTCTGCCCCTTTCCCATCTTCTACTCTTTCAGACTCCCAGAGTCTTGACTCACCAGTCCAGTCCTCCAGCAGACGCTGGATTCTCCCAGAGAGTTTAAGGACCCCTCTCTTTCAGACTCCTAGTCCTAGTCCTCCAGCAGACGCTGGATTCCCCCAGGGAGTTTAAGGACCTCTTCCCCCCCTTTTCTTTTTCTGACAGCAAATGAAAGGAACAAAGTTTTACCTGATCACTCCAGACCTCCGAGGTAGTGGATGTGTGGGCGTCCCCAACTCAGGCTTTCTCTTTTCGATAGTCCCAGACTATCAGCCGGCAAAACACTGTTTCCAAGGATCGTCTGGATTTCCAGTCGCCTCTGGAGCCGACCAGAATTCAGGGAGGAGGCACCTCTCAATGGGAGGTCGTGGCCACTACTCACCTAGTCCCCGGCTTCCGGAAGACCACCGTTGAGGCTCCTGGCTTGGCTCGCCAAATTGTGAGGTGGGGGCTTGAAAAACCACCAAAGATTCGATATTAATCCAAGGAAAACAGCTTTATTGTAGCATTTCTGCAGAAACGGGTTCCTGCCCTGGCAGGTGGGAGGAACCCAGAGCAAAGTTTGCATTCTATTTTATACCCTGACCTACCGCCCCATCCTAGGATGGCTTGGTTTACAATCTACCTATTGAATTTCAGTATATAATTCATCACCAAATATGGGACATCAGGAAGTTAGATGCTTCCTAACACGTAGTATTTTCCCAGATTTTCCCAGAGCACAACGTGTGATTGTTCAACATTTCAAATTCTCCCTTTGCAGTAGAAATGTATCAACTGATAGTTTTGAGATTTGAGTCACAGCTATACAATACACAATGGATTTATTCATTTTCTCCCCTCACAGTAGTATTTTCTTTTGATCCCTGTTTCTGAACAAGAGTTGTACTTGATCTCATAACTGGCCCCTGTCAAATCTATAATTTTATTGCAAGTTAATCCTTAAATGCTTCCAAAATTTCAGTATTATGGTTCTGTAAAATTAATAAATTTATTTTGTAGAGTGAGATAGTGCTAGATACTCCTAAATTATGATGCAATCTCCCAAACAGCATAATGGATTATTTCCTTGATGTGTTCTGCACTGCTCATCTATCTGCATACTGAACCAGTAATTTCTCCAAAATCATTCTGAAACAGCACAATTATGAATATTCATTTTGCTGCTCAGTAGTGTGGGTGCCATGTGGAAACTTGATCCCAGATTTAAAAGGCTGACACCACTGAACATGTGGAAAAACTAAATAATTCCAAATGCTCTGTTAGGGAATAAATTCTCTTCTCAAAATTGTATTCAAGAATTTTACCCCAGCATCATTTTAGACCATGGGTGTCAAACTCGATTGTGTCATGTGACATATTGCAATGTTTTTTGCCTTTGTGGCTCTGGGATGGAGGTGGCCTGCATGTGACGCATCAGGCCTGCAGCTGCCAGTTTGACAGGCCTGTAATTTAGAGGGTAAAAGCACAGACTTAGAAACCTTCCTTATATCTTAACCCATACACCTCATAAAATATGAAAGAAAATGTTGAATTTTTCTACATTTCTGAAATTATATCATAATCTTTATCTTTTACAGATTTTATCATAATTCCTTTGATTGTTGTGAGATGCTTAGAGTTCTGGGAATCTGGAATCATACAAGTTTAATAAATTATTATTCTTGCGATTGTTATTGTAATGGTGGCTTTTTTCTACTAAATTTTCAACATGGTATTGTGATATGTGAAGGTGCATCTGTGAAGTAAGAAATCCAATTAACTAAAGGAACAAATGAATAAAATGCTTCTGGTAACTATTATAGAGGATAACATAATATTTCATTGCACAGAGTGAAAATCTATCCTTCTGATGGTATAGCTGTGGATAGGAAATTGTAATCCAGACTTTGAAGAAATAAACCAGAATTTGTAGAAGCTGGTACAAACACATTTCTCAATAGGAAGAGGGCATGAAATCTAGATATTATAAATTCTGTAATTATTACAGTGTTTTGTCTGTCCTACCCAGACAAAGTTGGAATGAATGCCCACTACTAGAAGACAACAGAGAAACTAAAAAGAAAGAAAAAAACAATTTACTGCCATCTATTTATCATCTGAATTTCTGCAGGTTGGACCTGATAGCCCTATGGGGATGAATGGTTCCTCTGTGTGTGTGTGTTTGTGTGTACACACCAGTGGTGGGATTCAAATTTTTTTACTAACAGTTCTGTGGGCATGGTGTGGTAGGCGTAGCAGGGGAAGGATACTGCAAAATCTCCAGTCAGAGATGGTATTTTTCGGATCTTTGAATTACTCAAAATTTCTGCAACCGGTTCTCCAGAACTGGTCAGAACCTGCTTAATACCACCTCTGGTACACACACACTTTTGTGGAGTTCTTAGTGCTCCCTGAGCTTGATTTTTTTGCTTGCAGATGTTTCATTACCTAACTCAGTAACACCATCAGTGGTGTGTTTAGTTTGCTATGGTATTAATTTTAAAAGACTTGGTCAAAGCAGTTGAACAACTTGCTTCCAGAAGTTGTGAATGCTCCAACACTGGCAGTTTTTAAGAAGAGATTGGACAACCATTTGTCTGAAATGATATAGGATTTCTTGACTGATCAGGGGGTTGGACTAGAACAGGGGTCCCCAACCACCGGGCCCTGGACTGGTACCGGTCTGTGGATCATTTTGTACTGGGGCGCCTATTTTGCTTGGGCGCCACCATCTTGTTTTGACGGCGCTTGAGAAAGTGCTTCCAGGTGAGCTTGTTGGTTGTCGGCTTCGACCGTGAGAAGCCCATCGACCGTAAGAAGGTACAAAGGAGGAGTTGAAGGTGGCGGGGAGAAGCGGGGGACGGCTGTCTGGCCGGTCACTCAGCTCGCCTTGCCTTGGTCGTGCGTGCTGATGCCAGTACCGGTCCATGGATCATTTTGTACATTTTGTACTGGGCCGTGGTACAAAAAAGGTTGGGGGCCACTGGACTAGAAGACCTCGAAGGCCCCTTCCAACTCTATTATTGTACATATCACAAAAGCAAAACTACTAATAGGCAATTATTTGGTACTTGTGTGCACTTTTGGAGCATGTCATGACCTTATGCCTTTGAAAAGGAGAGTTGCTTATTCACAAAATGGCAGACCTGTCAGGTATAGCTGGTTATAAAACTCAGATTACCTAAACGCAAAAGATGGGTCTATTTTTATGACCACTAACATATCCCCATTTCCTCCAGGATTCCCTTTATCATCTTGCCTCCCTTTCTGAGAAAATGGCATAATTTCCAGCAAGCAGAGTGCTTTATTGTACAGCATTTTCTAATAAAATTTGGGTTGTAAGACAATGCTCAATCAGGGTGACTACAGAACATATCAAATATACAATATGGTGATATAACATCATGTCCACATCTTTTACATATCTACTTCTCACAAATGCCATTGGGGCTAAATGCTCAGCACATCATTTTCATTTTTCCTTCCCCTGCCTAAATCCTTTCCTTGCCCACTTGCTCACTCAAGCCAAGATTGGCATGAACAGGACAGCATGTTATATCAGGCTATAAATGCTTTTGCATTGTTTCCCAAAACAGTCTTCTAAACATCCTCAAACATGAGATCAAGGACCTGCTTTGCATATAATTGAGAATATTCTCATTTTAAAATGAAATCTGACATTATTTTTGCCTCTGGAGACCTGTGTTTATGGGTGTGGTGAGGAAAGGGGTATGATAGGTTGCTATAGCTGAAACACATAAAAAATATTGTGGCTCTTTAACAGCCATTAAAGTATAACCTCCAAACTACATTCCACTTTATCAGATTGCAGGGAAGAAATCCAAAGAGAGGAATATGTTAACATAGTGTAATTGTCTGCATGTGAGGGAACAAGGGAGAGAAAATAATAAAAGAAGGCAGAGAATACTGGAAAGCAGGAGGTGCAAATAATGATAATTAGCTATTGATAGCAGCCATTTGCAAAATTGCAGTTGGATGCATCTCAAGTATTCTTGTGCTAATAATCCTGCAATAAAAATGGAATTAAGAACTGCAAGGATAGAATTATGAACAAATGTTCCAACCAGACTTCTTGGGAGGTTTCAGCAACTTTTTCCGCAAAATATTAATGACTCAAAGATGTGATTTTCTGACATTCTGTCCTCCCTGTCTGACTTCATTTAGCGTTAATTTCTGTGTCTTATTGTGAGATGGAAGCCAGCAGCCATTGTGAACAGCATGCACATATGCACTTTAATATTTGTGGTGAATATGCCTGTGCCAAGTTAAAATGAAACAAACATGAATGAGGGAGGCCTAGCAAGGGAATAACAAACAAAAATTAACAAGAATAATTGCAAATTGAAAACCATATGCTGCGTAGGCTACATAGGAAAAAGTTTGAAAAACAGGGTGAATCACTAGTACTTTTAAAATTTCTTCAATAGCGTATGAGTCTAGAACAGAAAGGTAGGAAATAAGTTCTCTTTTACTGTACTACTGTACTACTATCCTGAGCCCTAAATTTACAGATAGGAACTGAAGAAACTACTGGTTAAGCAGTGAAATGTTTGAAACAAAAAATAGAGGTACAATTGCCATGATTTAACACCGAAAGTCTTCATCGACATAGTCCACAAAGGAAGTTTTAGTGGAACCTATTTCAGAAAATCATATGAGCTAAGTCACGGGTGTCAAACTTGCCACATCACATTGCCATCACATGACGTTTTGTGATGTTTTTCCCATTTACGGAGCTAGAGTGGGCATGGCCTGTTCATGACACATCTGGCCTGCGGGCCACCAGTTTGACACCACTGACCTAAGTGAGAATCCTATATTAGCAGGACATGAGATTGCCACTTCCTCCTCACAACTCTCTTCCACATTGTATCAAAACAAGCATGTATGCATACATAGTATCAATGACCCAGACATGCCTCACCATTCTACTTTTCCTCTCTCCAGCATAAGTCAATGGTGAGAAGAAAGACATGAAAATTATGATGTTCCAGTGATGCACACTGCCTTGTATATACTAGATTTTAATCTGAAACACCTAGTTTTGGATTCTAGCCATGGTGGTGCAGTTGTTAGAATGCAGTATGGCAGCACTGAGTTACACTGCTCACTGCCAGAAGTTCAATTTTGACTGGCACAAGGTTGACTCAGATTTCCAACCTTCTAAGATTGGTAAAATGAGGATACAGATTGAACATGCTGACTCTATAAACTTCTTAGAGAAGTCTGTAAAGCACTATGAAGTAGTATATAAGTCTAAGTGCTATTGCTATTTCCATTTAATCATTAAACTTAATCACTTGCACAAGACTGAGAGGATAAATTGTATGCTGGAAAAAAACCCACATATTCTGCCATATTCAGATGCTTAGAAAAATGTTGGGATACAAAAATGATAGATCCTTTTGTTAGCCCAATCCAGCTAGCAGCTCTAGAACAGGGTAGACAACATTTAGTGACCAGGGCCTGCCTTAAATGTTTGACAGTAAATGGAGAATACATTGGGAATATTAATGACCAACATTCTGTAGGAAATTGGGGACAGGATTTTCTTCCCTTTTTTAATCAATAGCAATATGTAACTATAGCTTTAGAGCAATAGCAATATGTACCTATAGCTTTAGAGTACTTGCTGGGTGGTTTATAATGCTGAAGCATTCCTACTCCCAAGTCTTTTAGCTGTACAATTTGGGATGGACATCCTTTGAATAGTGTGGGAGTAGGAATGGATTTCCAGAGAAAAAATTGCAGATTGCAGGAACCAGGAGCACCACTCAGGTGACCCTGATGACACAGTTAAACCCCCAAGTGCTTCAATGACCCTCTAAAAGGATGCAAATGTCCAACTGTCTGCAAGGGTGGGATTCTATCAGTTCGAACCTATTTGCTAGAACTGGTTGTTAACATTCTAAGCAGTTCGGAGAACTGGTTGTTAGAAGAAATTACTGGCCTAATCCTGTAAGGAAGGCAGGAAGGAAACATTCTGGTGTTGCTTACAGAAACTGCCTCTCTGTTAACCCTTATTACATTCTTGGCAGGACTAGACTTCCTGTTTCAGGAATGTCTCTGGAGTTATTTTTTCCTCCCTTGCTGGTACTTTGCTTGTGTGGAGTGACCATTCAAAATTACAATGGAGCTGAAAAAAATGACTTATGACCATTTTTCACACTTACAACTGTTGCAGCATCCCCACAGTCATGAGAGGCCAGGCAAGGAGATGCATGCCTCAATGTAAGTGATATTGAGTTGGCCACACCCAGTCAATAACATGACCACCAAGCCATGTCCACCCAGTCACATGACCACCAAGCCATGCCCACAGAACCGGTTATTAACAAATTTGAATCCCACCCCTGAATATAAACCATTCCATTCCCCACTATCCTGTCAGAACTGAAGAAACTTTTTGGATGAGAAGCGAAAGTTTTCAAAGAAAAAACAAGAAGTCCAGTTGCCTCCAGAAATAGCACCTTTGGGACAACCATAACCTGGATGACTGAGAATCTCTACAGATGGAAGGCTGAATCAACCCTGAATCCCCATTAGGATTGAACTCCAAGCAGTGAGGAGAAATTATCTGCAATTCTGCACTTTAACCATTGTACCATTAAAGCTTTTTTTTTTTTTTTTCCTGATTCCCCTGGGGGAATCCTGCCTAAATTAGAAAACCACACAATTTGTTTTTCAGCAATTGTCAGTAAAATTAAGCACAAAGTACTCTGAAAGTTGCAGACAGGGTGTTGTAGACTACCTGCCACTCCACCAGGAGTGGAGCAACGGGCTGAGATTGCATGCTTGAAGCTCCATCCCCTTTTATGTACATTAGGCAAGAGGTGGTATGGTTCCACGCTTGACTTTTTTGACCCTCTTTCTCTGGACCCCACAAATGTCCCTTAGTTTTAAACTCAGAGCGAAAGTAATGCATCCAATTTCAAGTTCCTACTCATGGAATGCATTGTGTCTTGTTGATCATTACGTGTCAGCCCCACCTCTTTCAGAGGACTCTTGTGAGAAAAACAGATACAGGAGAGAAGGATGCTTTGTATGCGACATATAAGTTAATATATCAGTGGGAATCCTGTGTTCTCTTCATCCCCCTTTGGAGCCTATTCCAATAATAATAATATTCAAGGATGCTGACAGGAAGAGGAAAAGTATACAGTATTGCTTTAAGTACCATGCTGCCAGGATGTCAGAATCACAGCCACAAGAATTTAAACAGCTGTGGGCAGACTTTCTGGATGAATCTTTGATGCTGAATAGGTTTTCTGCTGCCAGCTTTTTCTGGTAACCTGGTAACAAAGTAAGGACCTTTGTTAGGCTCTGTGCAGGTGAAAGAGCCCTGGAGAACAATTGCTTTCCTTCGGAGAAGACAGCTTAAAATACCTGGCAACAGCTGTTTTCCCCCTCCCAGTTCCATACTATATTCTGAAGCAACCTCCCACTCAGACTCAGCCAAGGTACCTGTTTGTTGATGGAACATTTCTGTTTCAAAAAGAGAAAATAAAGGCTGCCATGTTTACTGGAATGCATAACTGCTCTTTCAAACAGGCAATCAGTTGAATGGTTTTGTGGTTCTAATTTGTGTTTATTTGCTTGTTTTATTTACCCTGGATATTTAGGTTACTATATAATAGAGGGAAAAAGTGGGGGCAAGGGATCTTTCTTCAGAAAATGGTTAGCTTTTCCAGATTAAGGTAGTAGAATATAAATCTGAATACAGTTATGTTTCAGCAATCTTGGGTGGTTTCAATGGTATAGAGATCTCCTGTTAATATCAAATTATTTCAGTTATGCTTTAATAATAACAATGACATTCTGTTTTAATATTTTATTTCATTATAGAGTCACATTCTGTCAGATGAGCAGCAGTATAAATATGATTTATAAACAAATCTTATTTTAAAGGTTTTATTTATGGACATCTGTCTACTAAAAACTACTCAAACTGAATAGACTATGACTTTTATTCTTGGTATGTATGGATGTGTGTTTTAAATGCAAGAAGTGCTTTTAAATAGAAGGATTAAGAATTATATCTATCTTCTCATTATATTAGCTTGCAAATTATTTTATTTTTTATTTTTCCAAATGATCTGTGGAAGTTTGAGGAAGCAAATACCCCTTGAAGAAATACTTCAAAAAGCTATTATAGGGATATGAACACTGCATTTAGATGTGTTTCAATTGCAGGGTTAAAGACCAAAATGAGAATCTATGAGTGTATAACAGATATCCGCAACCTTGGTCGCAGCCTGGTGCTAGGCCCTCAGCTTGTTTGGAACCAGGCTGCAGAAGTGGTGGGTGAGTATGCATGAAGCTGCATATGTGAAAGTTGTTTATGTGAAACCATCCCCTCTTTTGCTGCCACTTCCTCCACCAATCCATTGAACCAGAATGGTTGGAGATCTCTGTTGTATCGCCATATTACTATAGATTAAAAATAAAATTTCAGGTCAAAATTGCGTGTCAAAATTGCGTCCTGTTGGCTGGATACGTCACATGCAAGCTACACCCTTCCAGGCAAAAACCTTCATGATAAAACACCATACATCATGTGGCGTGATCGACTTTGACACAATAACAATAAGAAATACACTAAAATGCTGCCTTAATGTCCCATTCAATAATACCTGAAAATAGAGGAGAGAACCATGGAAAAGCTTCATTCCAATGCTATTGCAGCACCATTTTTCAGATTCATCCCATACTTCTGCTAAGCTGATACAATAACACCTTTCAACTGACATTGATGGTTTCACAGTATTCATCATTGTTTGTTATCTATCAACTGGATATGCCAGAAGTACAGAGCAACATTCTTATCATAACCATTAATTTCACAATTATAATTATGGAGCTTAGACCAAAAGCATGACTGATGTCTTACATTTAAATAATTACAACTACTAATCATGTTACTTTTAATTTTCAATTTAAAATCTCCATTGTGTTTGTCGCAATTAAAGGCTAGCAGCTGAAGGAGAATGTAACTCATTCAAGTTCATAAAGTGGTATCTTGGAAGGAAATCAAATGGATCAAGATTTTATAGGGTCAAATAAAAATCTGTTGTGTTCTGAGGAATGTCCTTTGCAATTTTAGGAGTTGGGGCTTATTGAAGAAAATTGAAAAAAAGAGTTCTGGTTGCAGAAAGTAAAGTGAGGCAATTCCAAGTTCTAATAAGGCATGGATAAATAATTGTGCCCAGGGACTACTGGGCTTTTCAAGATCAAGGTACACAGATACTTTTTCTAAAATGATCCTGCTGCCATTGTTCTTGAGGAATGGCAAGTATTACAACCTGCCTAACAGTAGGGCTAACCTGGAAGAAGTCTGTGATTCTGCTGGCAATCTTGGACCTAAATAATATGGGCTCTAAATAGAACCCTGGTGGTGCAATGGTTAGAATGTAATATTGCAGGCTACCTCTGCCCATAATCTGCCCACTCTAATTGCCGGGCACAAGACTGGCTCAGATTTCTATTCTTCCCAGGACCTGCAGAATGAGGACCCAGCTTGCTGGCAGCAATATGCTGACATTGTAAACTGCTTAGAGAGTTCTATAAAGCACTATAGCAGGAATATCAAATTCATAGTGTCAGGCGTCATCACATGACATAATGGGACTTCACTAAATAGGGTATTGGTGTGGCCACCACGTGATGCATCTGGCCCACAGGTCAGGAGTTTGACAGCCCTGCATTATGGGGTGGTATATAAGTCTAAGTGCTATTGCTAATAAGAATGTCACTTTAATAGGGTAGAAAGCTTTTCAGAGAATTTTTGGTATGGTAGCCTATGAAAGTTGTAAGGTGCTTTGAGTTCTTTAGACAAAATGTCTTCTTTTTCCAAAGAAAAGGCATCTTGGATTTATGATTCTTACTATCAAATAATTCAAGGCTTTCTCTTTCCTTTTCATGAAGATACTGAAATGCTAGATATCTTCTTTGTATGTGTATATTAAATGTCCTTTAAAAAATCTTAATTGAGCAATTCTAGTCATTAGATATACAAATGGAATCATGGATTGGACTTAGGCAGAACTAAAAGCCTCAGCAAAAGAAACATTCTAGATATCTTGATCTTGAAGGACATGATAGTTCCTTGGCACAATGTTTTATTGTCAGTATTTTTCTGATCTCCCTATCAAGGGCTTTTCATTCAGTCCAGTCCACTATTCCAGCTGGTATCTAATCACTGAATTTGTTCAAGTGTTAATTACCTTGATGGTATTTCCTCCACTGACTTCCATTTTAAGATTTTTCTCACTCACACTATTGTATGTATTCACTATTAATCTTCTTCTTGACTTATGTGCTTGATGTGTGTACTTTTCATGACTAGTCTAGTGAAAAGAAGAATTAGGAGTGACATAATAGCATATTCCAATATTTGAGGAGCTACCCCAAAGAGGAGGGCTCAGGATGGAATCTAATCAAGAAGAGAACTAACCTAGAACTAAGGAAAAACTTCCTAACAGTGATAACAATTAACCAATTAACTTGCCTTTAGAAGTTGTGGATGCTCCATCACTGGGTGCTTTTAAGGAGAGACTAGACAGACACTTGTCTTGAATGGTATAGGGTCTCCTGCTTGAGCAGAAGTTTGAACTAGAAGAACTAGAAGACCTGCAAGTCTGAATGTTATAAGGTCAAAGAATGCCCAGGTATTTGTAGTGAATGTCTTCATTCAGGCTTGTTTAGACTAGATTTGGTATTTTTAATCCATTATTATTGTTCTGAACTAATGTAGACAACTGAAGGAAAAACACACTTCATATTTTCTGCTAATTTTTCAGGGATTATTTTTATGATTCTCCACATTTTTTCATACACTAACTATAATTTTGGGAAACATTAATAAGAAAGTATTATGTTTACCCCACTTAAGGATTATTACATTCATTGTTTAGGGAAAAAGGCAGAGTGCAACATAGCTATTTTAAGATTATATTATCCACCTGCTTATTTTGCTTCTATCTCCTTATGAGTTTTGCATATTGAACTATTGGAATAAAGCAAGCTCTATTTCCACATATACAAAAGATAATATTTTTATGAGCCCATGTGAAATAATATTTGGATTTGTTCTTTATGGAGGTTCAGTAGAAAATATTCTCAGCAGGTGAAGGAGACAACTTGAGTCCTGGGTATTGCATGAATATTTTTCAGCAATTGATCTATGGAGTACTGTGCTATTTTCCATACACACTAGTTTAAATATAATTTAAAATGATATTAAAAATTGTATTACTTCTTTAATAGATGATCAAGGCCAAGTTTGTTATGGTAATAAGGAGAAAAAGGAAATTATTCGAGATTTTTATGGGCAACTATATAAACAAGAGAATATTGATAAGGAAAAAGTCAAACAATATTTACAGAATGCTAATTTACCGAAGATACCTAAAGAGACTGAAGAAATGTTAGAAAGCAATATAACAATGATGGAATTAAATGAAGCATTTAAGAGACAAAACAATGGGAAAGCACCAGGTCCAGATGGGTTCCCGGCAGAATTTTATAAAACATTTCAAGAATCATTGAGTATCCCATTGTTAGAAGTCATGAATGAAGTTATGTTAAAGAAGATGATACCCAAAACATGGTCAGAGGCTTATATCACACTTATTCCAAAAGAAGAGGCTGACCCACTGCAAATTAAGAACTATAGACCCATCTCCTTATTGAATGCAGACTATAAAACCTTTGCTTCAATTTTAGCAGAAAGACTTAAAAAATATTTAAATAATTTTATTCACCCAGATCAAAATGGATTTCTGCCAAAGAGACAAATCAGAGACAATATGAGAGTAATCTTGGATACTTTGGAATACTATGAGGCTCATCCTGAAAAGCAAATGGCTTTGATATTTTTAGATGCTCAAAAGGCATTTGACAACGTGAACTGGAGATTTATGTTATTACTATTGGAACAGATGGGTTTTGCTAAAAAATTTATTCAAGCAATCGAAGCCATATATAATAAACAGACAGCAAAGGTAATGATGGAGGGGGAACTTACAGATTTTATTAATATAAGAAAAGGCACAAGACAAGGGTGTCCCCTATCTCCTTTGCTATTTGTGTTGACCTTGGAAGTATTGAATAGAAATATTAGGGATGATAAAAGTATAAAAGGAATGAAAATTAAGAAGGAAGAATTTAAACTACAAGCTTTTGCTGATGATTTAGCTTTTATTCTGGAAGACCCGTTAGAAACAGCTCCAAGGTTATTGGAAAAGATAGAGACATATGGTGAGATGGCTGGTTTGAAAATAAATAAAGATAAAACAAAGATTTTGACAAAGAACATGCTATTGAGACAAAGAGAAGAACTGGCAGATCTTTTGAAAATCCAAACTACAAATAAGGTTAAGTATCTGGGGATATATTTGACAGCAAGATGTAACACATTAAAAGAGAATAATAATATTAAACTCAAACAACAGATAGCTACAGATTTGAAGAAGTGGGAAAACTTGCAATTGTCATTAATAGGGAGAATTTCAACAATCAAGATGAATATTCTACCTAGAATTTTATTTTTGTTCCAAACAATACCAATTAGGCTTGGAAAAGACTATTTTGAAGATTTAAGTAAAATCATCTTGAAGTTTATATGACAAGGTAAAAAAGCGAGAATAAAGCTAAAGCTTTTGCAAGACGCTAGAATTAGAGGAGGTTTTGGCCTGCCTAATTGGGAATTGTATTATCAAGCTGCAAATTTAATGTGGGTTAAAGAATGGATAACATTAAGAAAGCATAGATTGTTGACATTAGAAGGGCATGATTTGCTGTTGGGCTGGCATGCTTTTTTATGGTATAAGGGAACTAAAACACAGGGTTATTTTAGAAGA
Source organism: Hydrophis major (assembly GCA_033807585.1). Classification (NCBI taxonomy): domain Eukaryota; kingdom Metazoa; phylum Chordata; class Lepidosauria; order Squamata; family Elapidae; genus Hydrophis; species Hydrophis major. Next base: position 324,755,543 of record CM066329.1, read on the forward strand.
CATTATATGTGGGAGTCTTTGTGGTTAAACTGGGAGAAGATAAAAAGACAATGTTATTTGAAAATTCCAGTTTGGTTATCAACTATTGAAGCATTTTCCTATCCAATAATTTATAAGAAGGAACAAACAGTTAGATATGGGGAACTCTTGGATGAAAAGGGTGAACTTAAAACGATCCAAAACTTAGAGGAACAAGGTATAAGGATGAATTGGTTTTCATATGCGCAAATACATTCAAGGTATGATGAAGATTCTAAAACGGAGGGATTCTATGATAAGCAGACTGATTTAGATAAGATCTTGATGGGTACTGATGAGAAGGTGATTAAAAAATTATATGGTTATTTACTGGGAATGAAATTAGAGGAAGAACAAGTTAAAGAAACTATGATTGTTTGGGGGAAGAATTTTGGATATGGGATTGATCTAGAGAAATGGCAGAAATTGTGGTCTCAAAATTATAAAATGACAATGTCAACAGCATATAAAGAAAACTTGTATAAGATGTTTTACAGGTGGCACTTTCCCCCGACAAGAATAGCAAGAATGTTTAAGAACAAATCTGAAAAATGCTGGAAATGTCATCAGATACCCGGCTCATATTACCATATGTGGTGGACTTATGAGGATGCTAGAAAATATTGGACTATAATTCGCATGTGGTTGGAAAAAATGACAAAGAAACACATAGACTTGAAACCAGAGATCTTCTTATTGGGAATTTTACCTGATATATATAGTAAAGATTTGAAGTACCTGATTGTAAATGTATTAACAGCGGCTAGGATTGTATTTGCTAAAAATTGGAAGAATGAGAAAATACCATTACAGGAAGAAATTATTAAGAAAATATTGGAATGTGCTGAGATGAGTAGATTGACATTTGAGATTAGAGAGCAAGAGGATAAACAATTTTATGAAATTTGGGATCTTTTTTATCAATGGCTAGATGATAAAATACGATAATAGAATATTTAGAATGCTAGACAGTAAGGAATATCTTTATTTTGCTATTATTTTGTTATTTGACATTATATTTATAAAGGGTTTTTTAGGATTGATTTGATATGATTATATGATTTGTTATAGAGTAAACTGTTTAAAGTATTGTTAGCTCATAAAGCATGAATGATTAAAAATATAGTCAAAAACTTCTTTTTTAGTGATATTGGATATATAAGTTTGGATTGACAATATGAGTTGTTATGTAACATAATTGTAATTGAGACTACAGAATGAATGCACAAAAATGATGAACCAACTGACACACTGGATGTACATATGAGAGTTGATGTTTTTATGTTTTGTTTGTCTTGTTTGTTTGTAGAAAATTAATAAAATCTTTTTCAAAAAAAAAATTGTATTACTTCTGCAACAATACAAAATTATGTCTCTCAACTATAATTAAAGTTAATTGGAACTTTCCAAAGTTACAAAGTTATCTGAAAGTGTTTCAACTGTAGAAAAAGACTTGTTTCAACTTCAAATTCCTTGCATTATTCTGAACTATTAGTTCAGAATATATTTTATACAGATTATTAAAAATTAAATAATTATTCATGATTTGTATGTGTATATATGATGGGGGTCAATTTTGAGGAGTGGTTTTTCTACCATTGGGGCTATTCCTTTTTATAATGAATAATTACTTGTAAGAAATAAAATAATTTCTGGATCCAGTTGAACATTTAGATGCAATTTGGTAATTAGCATCCTTCAGTCTCAAAAGACTATGGTATCATGCTCTGAAAAGAGGTCCTAAAACAGCATCTAGTGTGGCTAAAAAGGCCAATTTGAGAATGTCAATCTCTTCTTCATTGAGGACAGATACAGTCTGTCACCTGTCCAGCCCCCAGATTTCATTGGTTCCAAGACTGCCTCTTTGCCTCAGCCTGACAAACGAGTGTCTCTTCAAATTGGAGAAGGCCATGCTGTGTCTTTAACTTCTAAGCTTAACTATCAGAGGTCAATGTTTCCCAGCTGTTAATGTCCATTCCCAAGGCCTTTAGATCTCTCTTGCAGATATCCTTATATCGCAGCTGTGATCTCCCTCTAGGCGCTTTTCCTGCACTAATTCTCCATACAGGAGGTCTTTTGGAATCTGCCCATCAGGCATCCTCATGACATGCCCAAGCCAGCATAGATATCACTGTTTCAATAGAATAGAGTTCTTTATTGGCCAAGTGTGATTGGACACACAAGGAATTTGTCTTGGTGCATATGCTCTCAGTGTACATAGAAGAAAAGATTCAATAGTGTATACATGCTAGAAATTCCAGCACGTTCCAAGACTGCGCTGTTGGGAACTTTGTCATGCCCGGTGATGCCAAGAATACGTTGGAGACAGCACATATGAAAGGTGTTCAACTTTATCTCCTGCCATAAGTAAAGGATCCAAGACTCGCTGCAGTACAAGAGTATGCTCAAGACACAAGCCCTATAGATCTGAATCTTTGTTCAGACCTAGATGCAACACGACTTAAAAACTTAAAGTACTCATTTAAAAACTTAAAACTTTAAAAACTTAAAGTAATCATATCAAATGACTAAGTGCCAGAACTCACTGTAACAGCATTGCCAAAAAGGCATTAAGAGTTGTAAATCTAATCTTACAAAGCTTCTCTTCTGGAAATATTGAATTGCTAACTAGGCATACAAAACCTTTGCTAGACCAATACTCGAATACAGCTCATCTGTTGGAATCCGCACTGTATACCAGACATTAATACAATTGAGCGTGTCCAGAAGTATTTCACGAGAAGAGTACTACACTCCTCTGCTCACAACAGAATACCCTATATTACCAGACTTGAAATTTTGGGCTTGGACAATCTTGAACTACGTCACCTATGGTTGGACTTAAGCATAGTACACAAAATTATCTGCTACAATATCCTACCAGTCAATGACTACTTCAGCTTCAACCGCAACAATACAAGAGCACACAACAGATACAAACTCAATGTTAACCACTCCAAACTTGATTGCAGAAAGTACGACTTCAGCAACAGAGTGGTCAATGCCTGGAATGCACTAACCTGACTCTGTAGTTACATCCTCAAACCCCCATTCCTTTAACCTCAAACTATCCACTATTGACCTCACCCCATTCCTAAGAGGTCTGTAAGGGGCATGCATAAGTGCACCATCATGCCTGCTGTCCCTGTCCTATTGTCCCCATTTAATCATATCTATTTTCTATATTCTTACTCATGTTTATACTTATACCTATTATTTTGTCAGCAATTGACAAAGCAAACAAATAAATAAATAAAATAAAATAAAATTCATCCAAAGAAATCTTACCAACCAAGTTTCTAGATACTTCTACAGATTAAATTGTTAGATTTAAAAAGTATAAGTCATTTAACTGTTTTTCCCTCAATTTTTCTACCCAATGTTGCAGTGACTGCTAAAGAGTCCTATATGATCGGTAGCTGAGCCAGACCTCAAAGGCCGCAAACTGCTTAGAAAATTCTGCTTAGTGATAGAAACTAAGAGAATGCATTATTGGAGGGAAAAATGTTTTGTTTTGTTTTTTGCTAACATCGCCTTCACTAAACAAGTGATCTTACTAAAGTAAGAGATGAACTTTCTCCACTTGGCATCTAGTTCTCTCTCTAACTTACCTCATTATCCTTAGCTAAAGGGGCACCTTTTAAAGAGATTAAGAAAATCAAGATGGTGGTCATAACCATCATTCCTATTCCCTTTTTAAATATGTGATGAATTTTAAAAGGCATGTGGGTTTGATCACATGATTACAAGCACCATATTGATTTTGTTTTACTCGCTACACATACCTCTGGTCAATTGACATTTATACCATGATGCCAAAATGGTTCTGCATCATGGGAAAGAAACTTAAGAAACAGATACATTGCTCTCATACAAATAAATAAATTATTGAATTTATAAGATATAAGTATATGAATGACCCAATTTCTCATTTTTTCAACTTGCATCATCTTTATATTGATGTAAATTTGGAAATAATATAATATATATCTTTTATATCCACAACTATATTGGTACAAATGACATAATTTCAGAATTAACAGACATACTGGATGATAGATAGTAGTCCTTCCAAATAGTAGTTTCAAAGTGAAATGTGAAATTCTATTTTCAAGTGAAATTAATATTCAAGTTTACTACAAAATGAGCTTTTACAAGACAACATAGAACTAAGCTCTGTTTATTTTATTAAGGCATAAGTTGATTTGAATCAACTTTGTTCTATCTTAATCTTACGAATGAAACTATGCTTTAATGTTATGTCACTGGCTTATTCAACCAACCATATTTAAAATCATGGTATAGCACATATATGTTCTGGATAATATTTCAATATTTCAGTAATGTTGAAAAGTCGTGCGACATTCTTATATGTGTAAAATAAAATTTTCAAATCATACAGGAGAAATAGAACTTTTGAAGCCATATTCTCAGCTTCACCATATGATTCATCTATTTCCAAATCTTATATTGTGCCCTTAAATCTCTTCCTCGCTGGCAATAACTATAGAGAGGTATATTTTGTCCACATAAGTGGAAATGGAAGAAAGAGCGAGAAGATCAATGTACTTCATTCAATTTTCAGCTGCCTATCACCAAAGGTTACACATATAAATCTTTCATAAATTTCATCCACGTTGCTGTATTTTTAGATGATCAAAGGCATAATATATGTATTCTTAAAGCAGAAAGCTCAATACATAATCAGATAAGGCACATGGAACTGTCTTCCATACAGTTAAGATGCCATCTCTAATTTTCTTTAAATCTTTCAAATACCCCTCTTTTTGGTAGCTTTAGTTCAATCCCCATGTTTCCATGCCCACAGAAAACTAACCATGGGGATCTGAAACAATTATATATGCTTTCTCTGATTCTCCTATTCTCTCTCTATCCTCTTATTTTTCCAATGTCAAATTTCCAATGGTAAGAATCTTGAAGGCAATATCTATAATAATGATCTCAATCAGTCTGCTTGACAGCCTTTCAGAAGTTGGCAGTTTCCCTGTTTTGAGAATAATTGTTCCTACTATTCCTTCCCTTTGCTATTGAAACATTGTAAATGTTTTTTATGGTACAATTATGTTTCTCTGCTGTTCTGCATTTCTGAACTTGTGTGTGTGTGTGTGTTGAAAGTCCCTTTGGAGGATTGGCAGAGTATAGAGGAAAGAGAGGATTAATTGTTTGTTCATCTACAACTTGAAAATGTTATGAGTTCCCAGGATTTTCCATCATAGATGATTAGCATTCCAAGAAAGTTAATCAGTTATATCTGTGTATAATGTACACTATTCACTATTCACTATTTACTAGTCTCTGGATTGATGCGAAAAAATCTGCACTTCACGTGATTTGAGTATATGCAACCAGATGCATATTATTAATCTAAAACCACATGAGAGAATACTGATGTGTACAGCTGTAGACTATACATGGATTTTCTCCTAATGAGATCTGCATGTGTTCTGATCTGCAAGATGTGATTGATTTTACACAGGGGACTTTGCCAAAAGAAAGGCCAATCAAGCTAGCAGCTGGGGTTTGCCAGCAAAATGACATCATATGTTTCCAGCTAGAATACACAACCCTACAAAAAGATTCCCCACAGTGACATTTGGAAAGCAAACCTTACTGGGACATGTTGTCTTTTTGAGATCCAGCCTGCCAAATGTTTGTTTATAGCATTTCCTTGAAAATCCAGGTTACAATATTTTAATGTCATATATAAAAAAACATTTGGCTCTAGAAAATAAAAGTGATGCATATCCAGAGAGTGAATGAGTTTGGTCTAAAGTTAAACTTGGAAGTAGAATAACATAAGGGTCTGAAATAAACATACAAATATCTCAATATATTATGTATTTCACAACAGGAACTAATTATTCTAATCTAAATTATTCTAATTTAAGAAAAATAGAATAATTAGCTTTTGAGCTTAAAGAAAATATCTTGATAATTAGCAAAAGAAATATGCTTTTTCCAGTACAGTATGTTAAAATTTAATATAGCATATTTTGGAGAAAGTATATTTTGCAGAATTAGGAAGATGACTTGTGTTATATTTGAATCTTTGGATTGGAAGTCATCTAATCTTCATCACTACAGGAAAACAGGAATATTGTACTTCATTTTGAAAACCATGGGGCAGATAAGCACAGATTTCAGGGTTTACAGAATTAATTTTGTTATTTATTGCATTTGGAAGCCTACCAAGCAGAATCGGTTATGACCAAATCATGACTTGGAGAATAGTCAAGTACAAGAGTTGGAACTCGTTGTTTTGTGTATCACCATCACTTCTCCTTCCATGAAGTGTATATTGTAATGACCTCCATCTTATTATGTCAGTTGAAGATCTTTAAAGTTTTCTCTGAAAAAGGGATGTAATATTTTTCTTAAAAGATGTTTTAATCTTTTAATACTAATTCATGTATCTTTGTATACTTTAGTCTAGTGATAAATGCTCCATTTTAATAATAAAAATGTAGAAAGTATAGTTTTTATTTCTAAAGGAAAGTAATTTAAATAACTGCAGATTTCATAATATGCTGCAATTTATGTATTAATTGGAAAATGAAAAATTAGTTACATTCTCAATAAAAATTCACACTGGAAAAAAAATCCTTCATCCTTATCAGTGGATTGCCACCAAGAAGACCTTTTTAACAGCAAGCTTTGCTTAACATACATGTCTGAATGATGTTCAAACAGTGATACTTTGAAAGCAAGTTCTTTGTTTTCAACAAATGGCTTCAGTTGCTTTCCTTGAGATTCACAAAATTAGTCAACTTCATTTGTCTTCATGTTAGCTGCATATAATTTTGATACCGCTGATTTAATGTGAATCAGAGAAGAGGTGCGAGTTTTAAAACTGGATTTATTGAAATGAGAGAGAGAGAGAGAGAGAGAGAGAGAGAATGCAGAGAGAATCAGACAAAAATGTCATTTTTTTTAACAGGCCATTCAGGATTATTATTGTAAGGATAATTGGATCATGAGAATGAAAGTTGGATGTTGCAGTTTGTTGTTCATGTACAATGCTTGATCTCCATTAACTGATGTTAATGCAATTCAATAGAGCCCCGAGGAGTGCTGAGAAAGCCATAATGATGGTATAATTTTTACACTAGCTTATATTCATTGATTAGAAAGAAGTCAATTTTCTTAACTAATTTAATTAAAAGAAAACTTCCTCAAGGCATATGATATGGACAAAAGGACAGATTTTTTTTCTAAGGACAAATCTTGTCATCTGTATTATTTTTATAGGAAAGATTCCCTCCCCCTGTCCAAAAATAGGTGTGGCACAAAAACATAAAGACAATTGATTTAAATCAAGCCATCAATTTGTATGTATGTATGTGTGTGTGTGTGTACATATGTAATATGCTCCAGTCATAACTCGTCACTGATATTGAATCTCTGGAAGCATATATTTGCAATCCCCTAATAGTTACCCTTAGTACCATATACATATGACCACAAAACATACTTTTATGTAGTACCACAAAATTCTGGGACTGCTTTACATTGTTTGGCATTATAAGAATCTGGTTCTGATTAAAATACCTTTGAAGCCACCTAGAACTGGATTCTTAATAGGACAAGGGTTGGCCACTGATTCTCCAGAGATTATTGAGACAACTCCCACTATCCCTAAATATCACATTCAACATCAGAAATGCTGGATGTTATTTGTTCAACAAAAAAATTTAAAAGTACTTTAGTACAAATAATTAATAATTAAAGTGATTCTTGGGATTAGGAAGAAGGCAATGGCAAGCCATTTTCAAAAATCTTGCAAAGGAAATAGCAGGAACTAGTGTAGGTAATCAAGAGGAGTCAAGACTGATTCATAATGGGTGAGTCAAGACCCACCCATTAAAGGATACGAGTATATATTCAGTATACTTTATCATTAACAAGTGTTCTTTAGATATCCAGTTTCTACCCACATCCAATTTCTACTTGTTGTAGAGTGGTGGTTACAGATTGAGACGGAGCCAGGCTGAAGCTAACAAACTTTATTCCAATGAATAAAGGGTTGCTGCGGCTGCCGAGGCTAACTGACAACCAGCTGGCGGCGACAGCTGATGCCGTTTGACAGCTCCCTTTTATAGCCGGCTGTCAAACGGCATCAACCAATGGGAGCGATCGGCGCTCCCGCATAGGCAGCGGACCAGAGGAAGAACTGCTGTTATTTCTGAACACAGCACTCCTTTCGCCTGGCCCCAAGCATGCGTAGTCCTGCAGCTGGGACGGCTGCTTTCGCTCGCGGCCTGATCTTCGCAGTTCCTGGGGTTTGTCGGTTGCCACCGAGTCCTGTCCTCTTCGGGTGGTGTCAGGAGTTTGCAGAGGGTCGTCGGATGTCCGAGTCCTGCTGTCCGGTGGCTGCTCGGGTGAGTCCTCTTGCGGCAGCCGGTAGGTCAGGTTGTCGGGCAGCTGGTTGACCAGGTCCTCCAGTGGGTCGGCCACGGCAGGCGTCGGGTAGACCGGGTCGTCTGATGGCTGGTAGACTGGGATTTCAGCGACAGGCCTCTTCCAACATCTCCTTAGCTGATCCACGTGTCTTCTCCAAACTCGACCGTCCTCCAGGTGGATACTGTAAGACCTGGGTCATGTAACCGAAACTCTTTGCCCTGGCAGCCATAAGGGATGCCCTGCATAGTTCCTGGCATAAACCAGGTCTTGCAGGGCAAATTCCCTGGCATGGATGTCAGAAGCCAGTGGTGTGCTGGGAGCGTAGTGGGGGTGCAACCTGTCCAGGATGGTTCGGAGGCATCTGCCCATCAAAAGTTCTGCAGGGGACTTGTTGGTGGTGGGGCATGGAGTAGCGTGTTGAGTGAGTAGGTAAGTGGACAGCTTGGAGTGCCAGTCTGCTTTGCCCAGCTTTGCCAAAACTTCCTTCATAGACCTAACAGCCCTGTCAGCCATCCCATTGCTTGCAGGGTGAAAGGGGGCTGTGAGAGCGTGTCTGATGCCCAGGTTGGCTGCGAAGATGGCAAATTCATTAGAACTGAATTGGGGGCCATTATCTGAAATTAAGGTGTCAAGAAGTCCATGTGTAACAAACAGTCTGGTCAAGGCCCTTGTAACAGCCAGTGTTGTGGTGGATGGTAGCAAAGTCACATCAGTCCATTTGGAGAATGAGTCTACTACAACCAAAAATGTCCTCCCCTGCACAGGGCCAGCCAGGTCAATATGCAGCCTGGACCAAGGGGCCCCAGTATCTTCCCATCTGGTTGGGGCAGCTGTTGGTGGGGCTGCTCTCATTGCCTGGCAGGGCTGGCATGTGTTTACCCAGTTTATCCAATCCTGGCCACCAAACGTAGCTGCGGGCCAAGGCCTTCATCCTTATGATGCCAGGATGACCCTCGTGCAGTGCCTTTAAAACTTGTTCTTGCAAGGTGGGTGGTATGACCACCCTTGTTCCCCATAACAGACAGCTCTGTAGACAACTCCTGCCTGCGGGTCTTAAATGGCATGAATTCAGGGGCGTACTGAATATCAGGCCACCCCCTCCCCACCCAGTCCAGGACTTGGGAAATCACTTGGTCCCTTCTGGAGTGGGCAGCAATATCTCCAGCTAAGACTGGCAGGTCAAGTGCATTGCAGTCGAAGATTGCATGGATGGGAGCTGGGTCTTCGACTGGTGTAGGCAGGGGGCATCTCTGAGGGCATCTGTATGGCACAGGTTCTTCCACGGGCGAAGTATCAGTGTGTATGAGTAGGCGGCCAGAAACAGAGTCCATCTGGTCATTTGCAGGGATAGTACCTGTGGCGTTTGCTTATCACTAGCTAACAGTCCCAATAGTGGCTTGTGATCCGTTACAAGTTCAAAACAATGGCCATAGAGAAACTTGTGGAATTTTTTTACAGCAGCCACAGCTGCAAAGGCCTCCTTATCGATCTGACTATAGTTCCTCTCTGCAGCAGAGAATGTTCTTGAAAAGTAGGCAATGGGTGCCTCAGATCCATTTGGGAGCCTATGGCTCAATACTGCTCCTATGCCAAAGGGTGAGGCATCTGAGGCTAACACCAGGGACAGGTTTGGGTTAAATTGGATTAACACAGCGTTTGAAGTTAAAAGAGACTTTACTGCCTGGAAAGTGTTGGCTTCTCTCTGTCCCCAGTGCCAGGGGGCCTTCTTATCTAGTAGCCTATGTAGGGGTTCAGCTACAGAGGCCTTGTGGGGCAGGAAAGATGCATAAAAATTCAGGAGTCCTAAAAAGGCCTGCAATTCCGTTTTGTTAGAGGGTATGGGTGCCTCGTGGATAGCTCTAACCTTAGTTTCTATGGGGTGAATTCCAGAGGTGTCAATTCGATAACCAAGGAAGTCTACTTGTCTGGTGGCAATGGTGCATTTGTCTTTTTTCAATTTAAGCCCATTTTGCCTAAACCTATCAAGGACAGACCTCACTCTAAGTAATAATTGTGCTTTGTTGGTGGCAGAGACTAAAATTTCATCAAAATATGGAACC